>JAPMAC010000231.1:7300000-9800000 GCA_028671895.1 Oenanthe sinensis
GTTGTTTCTGAGTTCGAACGTGTCAAGAATGAAGCCTCAAACTGTTATGAATTGTTTTGATGTTTAAACGAGCCAATAATGCTCCTACAAGTGTTAACAAGTTGTTTCCATGTTCAAAAGAGACAAGAATAAAGCTACTAGTTCTTTTCGAGTTTGAACGAGTCAAGAATGAAGTCTTAAATTGTTATGAATTGTTTTCATGTTTAAACAAGCCAATAATGTTCCTACAAGATTTGACAAGTTTTTTCCAAATTCAAACGAGTCAAGAATGAAGATACAAGTTGTTTCCGAGTTCGAACGAGTCAAGAATGAAGTCTCAAATTTTTATGAATTGTTTTGAAGTTTAAACGAGCCAATAATGCTCCTACAAGTGTTTACAAGTTGTTTCCATGTACAAACGAGACAAGAATTAAGCTACCAGTTGTTTCCGAGTTCGAACGAGTCAAGAATGAAGCCTCAAATTGTTATGAATTGTTTTGATGTTTAAACGAGCCAACAATGTTCCTACAAGAGTTTACAAGTTGTTTCTATGTTCTAACGAGTCAAGAATAAAGCTAAAAGTTGTTTCAATGTTAGAACGAGTCAAGAATGAAATCTTAAATTATTATGAGTTTTTTTATTTTTAAACGAGCCAATAATGCTCCTACAAGTTGTTTCCATGTTCAAACGAGTCAAGAATGAAGCTACAAGTTGTTTCCAAGTTCGAACGAGTCAAGAATGAAGTCTCAAATTGTTACGAATTGTTTTTATATTTAAACGAGCCAATAATTCTCTTACAAGTGTTTACAAGTTGTTTCCATGTTCAAACGAGAGAAGAATGAAGCTAGAAGTTGTTTTCGAGTTCGAACGACTCAAGAATGAAGTCTCAAATTGTTAAGAATTGTTTTGATGTTTAAACGAGCCAATAATGCTCCTACAAGTGTTTAGAAGTTGTTTCCATGACTAAACGAGTCAAGAATGAAGCTACAAGTTGTTTCTGAGTTCGAACGTGTCAAGAATGAAGCCTCAAACTGTTATGAATTGTTTTGATGTTTAAACGAGCCAATAATACTCCTACAAGTGTTAACAAGTTGTTTCCATGTTCAAAAGAGACAAGAATAAAGCTACTAGTTCTTTTCGAGTTTGAACGAGTCAAGAATGAAGTCTTAAATTGTTATGAATTGTTTTCATGTTTAAACAAGCCAATAATGTTCCTACAAGATTTGACAAGTTTTTTCCAAATTCAAACGAGTCAAGAATGAAGATACAAGTTGTTTCCGAGTTCGAACGAGTCAAGAATGAAGTCTCAAATTGTTATGAATTGTTTTGAAGTTTAAATGAGCCAATAATGCTCCTACAAGTGTTTACAAGTTGTTTCCATGTACAAACGAGTCAAGAATTAAGCTACCAGTTGTTTCCGAGTTCGAACGAGTCAAGAATGAAGCCTCAAATTGTTATGAATTCTTTTCATCTTAAAATGAACCAATAATGTTCTTACAAGAGTTTACAAGTTGTTTCCATGTTCAAACGAGTCAAGAATGAAGCTAAAAGTTGTTTTCGAGTTCGAACGAGTCAAGAATGAAGCCTCAAATTGTTATGAATTGTTTTGATGTTTAAACGAGCCAATAATACTCCTACAAGTGTTTACTAGTTGTTTCCATGTTCAAACGAGTTAAGAATGAAGCTACAAGTTGCTTCCAAGTTCGAACGAGTCAAGAATGAAGCCTCAAATTGTTATGAATAGTTTTGATGTTTAAACGAGCCAACAATGTTCCTACAAGAGTTTACAAGTTGTTTCTATGTTCTAACGAGTCAAGAATGAAGCTAAAAGTTGTTTCAATGTTAGAACGAGTCAAGAATGAAATCTTAAATTGTTATGAGTTTTTTTATTTTTAAACGAGCCAATAATGCTCCTACAAGTGTTTACAAGTTGTTTCCATGTTCAAACGAGTCAAGAATGAAGCTACAAGTTGTTTCCAAGTTCGAACGAGTCAAGAATGAAGTCTCAAATTGTTACGAATTGTTTTTATATTTAAACGAGCCAATAATGCTCCTACAAGTGTTTACAAGTTGTTTCCATGTTCAAACGAGACAAGAATGAAGCTACAAGGTGTTTTCGAGTTCGAACGACTCAAGAACGAAGTCTCAAATTGTTAAGAATTGTTTTGATGTTTAAACGAGCCAATAATGCTCCTACAAGTGTTTACAAGTTGTTTCCATGTTCAAACGAGACAAGAATGACGCTACAAGTTGTTTTCGAGTTCGAACGACTCAAGAATGAAGTCTCAAATTGTTAAGAATTGTTTTGATGTTTAAACGAGCCAATAATGCTCCTACAAGTGTTTAGAAGTTGTTTCCATGACTAAACGAGTCAAGAATGAAGCTACAAGTTGTTTCTGAGTTCGAACGTGTCAAGAATGAAGACTCAAATTGTTATGAATTATTTTGATGTTTAAATGAGACAACAATGTTCCTACAAGAGTTTACAAGTTGTTTCCATGTTCAAACGAGTAAAGAATGAAGCTAAACTTGTTTCCATGTTAGAACGATTCAAGAATGAAGTCTTAAATTGTTATGAATTGTTTTTATATTTAAACGAGCCAATAATGCTCCTACAAGTGTTAACAAGTTGTTTCCATGTTCAAACGAGACAAGAATGAAGCTACTAGTTGTTTTCGAGTTTGAACGAGTCAAGAATGAAGTCTCAAATTGTTATGAATTGTTTTCATGTTTAAACGACCCAATAATGTTCCTACAAGAGTTTACAAGTTGTTTCCATGTTCAAATGAGACAAGAATGAAGATACAAGTTGTTTTCGAGTTCGAACGACTCAATAATGAAGTCTCAAATTTTTTTGAATTGTTTTGATGTTTAAACGAGCCAATAATGCTACTACAAGTGTTTAGAAGCTGTTTTCATGTTCAAACGAGTCAAGAATGAAGCTAAAAGTTATTTTCGAGTTCAAACGAGTCAAGAATGAAGCCTCAAATTGTTATGAATTGTTTTGATGTTTAAACGAGCCAATAATGCTCCTACAAGTGGTAAAAAGTTATTTCCATGTTCGAACGAGACAAGAATGAAGCTGCTAGTTGTTTTCGAGTTTGAACGAGTCAAGAATGAAGCCTCAAATTGTTATGAATTGTTTTCATGCTTAAACAAGACAATAATATTCCTACAAGAGTTTACAAGTTGTTTCCATGTTCAAACGAGTCAAGAATGAAGATACAAGTTGTTTCCGAGTTCGAACAAGTCAAGAATGAAACCTCAAATTGTTATGAATTGTTTTGATGTTTAAACGAGCCAATAATGCTCCTACAAGTGTTTACAAGTTGTTTCCATGTACAAACGAGTCAGGAACGAAGCTACAAGTTGTTTCCGAGTTCGAACGAGTCAAGAATGAAGCCTCAAATTGTTATAAATTGTTTTCATGTTAAAATGAACCAATAATGTTCCTACAAGAGTTTACAAGTTGTTTCCATGTTCTAACAAGTCAAGAATGAAGTTAGAAGTTGTTTTCGAGTTCGAACGAGTCATGAATGAAGCCTCAAATTGTTATGAATTCTTTTGATGTTTAAACGAGCCAATAATGCTCCTACTAGTGTTTACAAGTTGTTTCCATGTTCAAACGAGTCAAGAATGAAGCTACAAGTTGTTTCCGAGTTCGAACGAGTCAAGAATGAAGCCTCAAATTGTTATGAATTGTTTTGATGTTTAAACACGCCAACAATGTTCCTACAATAGTTTACAAGTTGTTTCCATGTTCTAACGAGTCAAGAATGAAGCTAAAAGTTGTTTCAATGTTAGAACAAGTCAAGAATGAAGTCTTAAATTGTTATGAACAAGTCAAGTGTTTAGAAGTTGTTTCCATGACTAAACGAGTCAAGAATGAAGCTACAAGTTATTTCTGAGTTCGAACGTGTCAAGAATGAAGCCTCAAATTGTTATGAATTGTTTTGATGTTTAAACGAGCCAATAATGCTCCTACAAGTGTTAACAAGTTGTTTCCATGTTCAAAAGAGACAAGAATAAAGCTACTAGTTCTTTTCGAGTTTGAACGAGTCAAGAATGAAGTCTTAAATTGTTATGAATTGTTTTCATGTTTAAACAAGCCAATAATGTTCCTACAAGATTTGACAAGTTTTTTCCAAATTCAAACGAGTCAAGAATGAAGATACAAGTTGTTTCCGAGTTCGAACGAGTCAAGAATGAAGTCTCAAATTGTTATGAATTGTTTTGAAGTTTAAACGAGCCAATAATGCTCCTACAAGTGTTTACAAGTTGTTTCCACGTACAAACGAGTCAAGAATTAAGCTACCAGTTGTTTCCGAGTTCGAACGAGTCAAGAATGAAGCCTCAAATTGTTATGAATTGTTTTCATCTTAAAATGAACCAATAATGTTCTTACAAGAGTTTACAAGTTGTTTCCATGTTCAAACGAGTCAAGAATGAAGCTAAAAGTTGTTTTCGAGTTCGAACGAGTCAAGAATGAAGCCTCAAATTGTTATGAATTGTTTTGATGTTTAAACGAGCCAATAATGCTCCTACAAGTGTTTACAAGTTATTTCCATGTTCAAACGAGTTAAGAATGAAGCTACAAGTTGTTTCCGAGTTCGAACGAGTCAAGAATGAAGCCTCAAATTGTTATGAATTGTTTTGATGTTTAAACGAGCCAACAATGTTCCTACAAGAGTTTACAAGTTGTTTCTATGTTTTAACGAGTCAAGAATAAAGCTAAAAGTTGTTTCAATGTTAGAACGAGTCAAGAATGAAATCATAAATTATTATGAGTTTTTTTATCTTTAGACGAGCCAATAATGCTCCTACAAGTGTTTACAAGTTGTTTCCATGTTCAAACGAGTCAAGAATGAAGCTACAAGTTGTTTCCAAGTTCGAACGAGTCAAGAATGAAGTCTCAAATTGTTACAAATTGTTTTAATATTTAAACGAGCCAATAATGCTCCTACTAGTGTTTACAAGTTGTTTCCATGTTCAAACGAGTCAAGAATGAAGCTACAAGTTGTTTCCGAGTTCGAACGAGTCAGGAATGAAGCCTCAAATTGTTATGAATTGTTTTGATGTTTAAACGAGCCAACAATGTTCGTACAATAGTTTACAAGTTGTTTCCATGTTCTAACGAGTCAAGAATGAAGCTAAAAGTTGTTTCAATGTTAGAACAAGTCAAGAATGAAGTCTTAAATTGTTATGAACAAGTCAAGTGTTTAGAAGTTGTTTCCATGACTAAACGAGTCAAGAATGAAGCTACAAGTTGTTTCTGAGTTCGAACGTGTCAAGAATGAAGCCTCAAATTGTTATGAATTGTTTTGATGTTTAAACGAGCCAATAATGCTCCTATAAGTGTTAACAAGTTGTTTCCATGTTCAAAAGAGAGAAGAATAAAGCTACTAGTTCTTTTCGAGTTTGAACGAGTCAAGAATGAAGTCTTAAATTGTTATGAATTGTTTTCATTTTAAACAAGCCAATAATGTTCCTACAAGATTTGACAAGTTTTTTCCAAATTCAAACGAGTCAAGAATGAAGATACAAGTTGTTTCCGAGTTCGAACGAGTCAAGAATGAAGTCTCAAATTGTTATGAATTGTTTTGAAGTTTAAACGAGCCAATAATGCTCCTACAAGTGTTTACAAGTTGTTTCCATGTACAAACGAGTCAAGAATTAAGCTACCAGTTGTTTCCGAGTTCGAACGAGTCAAGAATGAAGCCTCAAATTGTTATGAATTGTTTTCATCTTAAAATGAACCAATAATGTTCTTACAAGAGTTTACAAGTTGTTTCCATGTTCAAACGAGTCAAGAATGAATCTAAAAGTTGTTTTCGAGTTCGAACGAGTCAAGAATGAAGCCTCAAATTGTTATGAATAGTTTTGATGTTTAAACGAGCCAATAATGCTCCTACAAGTGTTTACAAGTTATTTCCATGTTCAAACGAGTTAAGAATGAAGCTACAAGTTGTTTCCGAGTTCGAACGAGTCAAGAATGAAGCCTCAAATTGTTATGAATTGTTTTGATGTTTAAACGAGCCAACAATGTTCCTACAAGAGTTTACAAGTTGTTTCTATGTTTTAACGAGTCAAGAATAAAGCTAAAAGTTGTTTCAATGTTAGAACGAGTCAAGAATGAAATCATAAATTATTATGAGTTTTTTTATCTTTAGACGAGCCAATAATGCTCCTACAAGTGTTTACAAGTTGTTTCCATGTTCAAACGAGTCAAGAATGAAGCTACAAGTTGTTTCCAAGTTCGAACGAGTCAAGAATGAAGTCTCAAATTGTTACCAATTGTTTTTATATTTAAACGAGCCAATAATGCTCCTACTAGTGTTTACAAGTTGTTTCCATGTTCAAACGAGTCAAGAATGAAGCTACAAGTTGTTTCCGAGTTCGAACGAGTCAAGAATGAAGCCTCAAATTGTTATGAATTGTTTTGATGTTTAAACGAGCCAACAATGTTCGTACAATAGTTTACAAGTTGTTTCCATGTCCTAACGAGTCAAGAATGAAGCTAAAAGTTGTTTCAATGTTAGAACAAGTCAAGAATGAAGTCTTAAATTGTTATGAATTTTTTTATGTTTAGACGAGCCAATAATGCTCCTACAAATGTTTAGAAGTTGTTTCCATGAGTAAACGAGTCAAGAATGAAGCTACGAGTTGTTTCTGAGTTCGAACGTGTCAAGAATGAAGCCTCAAATTGTTATGAATTGTTTTGATGTTTAAACGAGCCAATAATGCTCCTACAAGTGTTAACAAGTTGTTTCCATGTTCAAAAGAGACAAGAATAAAGCTACTAGTTCTTTTCGAGTTTGAACGAGTCAAGAATGAAGTCTTAAATTGTTATGAATTGTTTTCATGTTTAAACAAGCCAATAATGTTCCTACAAGATTTGACAAGTTTTTTCCAAATTCAAACGAGTCAAGAATGAAGATACAAGTTGTTTCCGAGTTCGAACGAGTCAAGAATGAAGTCTCAAATTGTTATGAATTGTTTTGAAGTTTAAACGAGCCAATAATGCTCCGACAAGTGTTTACAAGTTGTTTCCATGTACAAACGAGTCAAGAATTAAGCTACCAGTTGTTTCCGAGTTCGAACGAGTCAAGAATGAAGCCTCAAATTGTTATGAATTGTTTTCATCTTAAAATGAACCAATAATGTTCTTACAAGAGTTTACAAGTTGTTTCCATGTTCAAACGAGTCAAGAATGATGCTAAAAGTTGTTTTCGAGTTCGAACGAGTCAAGAATGAAGCCTCAAATTGTTATGAATTGTTTTGATGTTTAAACGAGCCAATAATGCTCCTACAAGTGTTTAAAAGTTATTTCCATGTTCAATCGAGTTAAGAATAAAGCTACAAGTTGTTTCCGAGTTCGAACGAGTCAAGAATGAAGCCTCAAATTGTTATGAATTGTTTTGATGTTTAAACGAGCCAACAATGTTCCTACAAGAGTTTACAAGTTGTTTCTATGTTCTAACGAGTCAAGAATAAAGCTAAAAGTTGTTTCAATGTTAGAACGAGTCAAGAATGAAATCATAAATTATTATGAGTTTTTTTATTTCTAAATGAGCCAATAATGCTCCTACAAGTGTTTACAAGTTGTTTCCATGTTCAAACGAGTCAAGAATGAAGCTACAAGTTGTTTCCAAGTTCGAACGAGTCAAGAATGAAGTCTCAAATTGTTATGAATTGTTTTTATATTTAAACCAGACAATAATGCTCCTACAGGTGTTTACAAGTTGTTTCCATGTTCAAACGACACAAGAATGAAGCTACAAGGTGTTTTCGAGTTCGAACGACTCAAGAATGAAGTCTCAAATTGTTAAGAATTGTTTTGATGTTTAAACGAGCCAATAATGCTCCTACAAGTGTTTAGAAGTTGTTTCCATGAGTAAACGAGTCAAGAATGAAGCTACAAGTTGTTTCTGAGTTCGAACGTGTCAAGAATGAAGCCTCAAATTGTTATGAATTGTTTTGATGTTTAAACGAGCCAATAATGCTCCTACAAGTGTTAACAAGTTGTTTCCATGTTCAAAAGAGACAAGAATAAAGCTACTAGTTCTTTTCGAGTTTGAACGAGTCAAGAATGAAGTCTTAAATTGTTATGAATTGTTTTCATGTTTAAACAAGCCAATAATGTTCCTACAAGATTTGACAAGTTTTTTCCAAATTCAAACGAGTCAAGAATGAAGATACAAGTTGTTTCCGAGTTCGAACGAGTCAAGAATGAAGTCTCAAATTGTTATGAATTGTTTTGAAGTTTAAATGAGCCAATAATGCTCCTACAAGTGTTTACAAGTTGTTTCCATGTACAAACGAGTCAAGAATTAAGCTACCAGTTGTTTCCGAGTTCGAACGAGTCAAGAATGAAGCCTCAAATTGTTATGAATTGTTTTCATCTTAAAATTAACCAATAATGTTCTTACAAGAGTTTACAAGTTGTTTCCATGTTCAAACAAGTCAAGAATGATGCTAAAAGTTGTTTTCGAGTTCGAACGAGTCAAGAATGAAGCCTCAAATTGTTATGAATTGTTTTGATGTTTAAACGAGCCAATAATGCTCCTACAAGTGTTTACAAGTTATTTCCATGTTCAATCGAGTTAAGAATGAAGCTACAAGTTGTTTCCGAGTTCGAACGAGTCAAGAATGAAGCCTCAAATTGTTATGAATTGTTTTGATGTTTAAACGAGCCAACAATGTTCCTACAAGAGTTTACAAGTTATTTCTATGTTCTAACGAGTCAAGAATAAAGTTAAAAGTTGTTTCAATGTTAGAACGAGTCAAGAATGAAATCTTAAATTATTATGAGTTTTTTTATTTTTAAACGAGCCAATAATGCTCCTACAAGTTGTTTCCATGTTCAAACGAGTCAAGAATGAAGCTACAAGTAGTTTCCAAGTTCGAACGAGTCAAGAATGAAGTCTCAAATTGTTACGAATTGTTTTTATATTTAAACGAGCCAATAATGCTCTTACAAGTGTTTACAAGTTGTTTCCATGCTCAAACGAGACAAGAATGAAGCTACAAGGTGTTTTCGAGTTCGAACATCTCAAGAACGAAGTCTCAAATTGTTAAGAATTGTTTTGATGTTTAAACGAGCCAATAATGCTCCTACAAGTGTTTACAAGTTGTTTCCATGTTCAAACGAGAGAAGAATGAAGCTAGAAGTTGTTTTCGAGTTCGAACGACTCAAGAATGAAGTCTCAAATTGTTAAGAATTGTTTTGATGTTTAAACGAGCCAATAATGCTCCTACAAGTGTTTAGAAGTTGTTTCCATGACTAAACGAGTCAAGAATGAAGCTACAAGTTGTTTCTGAGTTCGAACGTGTCAAGAATGAAGCCTCAAATTGTTATGAATTGATTTGATGTTTAAACGAGCCAATAATGCTCCTACAAGTGTTAACAAGTTGTTTGCATGTTCAAAAGAGACAAGAATAAAGCTACTAGTTCTTTTCGAGTTTGAACGAGTCAAGAATGAAGTCTCAAATTGTTATGAATTGTTTTCATGTTTAAACAAGCCAATAATGTTCCTACAAGATTTGACAAGTTTTTTCCAAATTCAAACGAGTCAAGAATGAAGATACAAGTTGTTTCCGAGTTCGAACGAGTCAAGAATGAAGTCTCAAATTGTTATGAATTGTTTTGAAGTTTAAACGAGCCAATAATGCTCCTACAAGTGTTTACAAGTTGTTTCCATGTACAAACGAGTCAAGAATTAAGCTACCAGTTGTTTCCGAGTTCGAACGAGTCAAGAATGAAGCCTCAAATTGTTATGAATTGTTTTCATCTTAAAATTAACCAATAATGTTCTTACAAGAGTTTACAAGTTGTTTCCATGTTCAAACGAGTCAAGAATGATGCTAAAAGTTGTTTTCGAGTTCGAACGAGTCAAGAATGAAGCCTCAAATTGTTATGAATTGTTTTGATGTTTAAACGAGCCAATAATGCTCCTACAAGTGTTTACAAGTTATTTCCACGTTCAATCGAGTTAAGAATGAAGCTACAAGTTGTTTCCGAGTTCGAACGAGTCAAGAATGAAGCCTCAAATTGTTATGAATTGTTTTGATGTTTAAACGAGCCAACAATGTTCCTACAAGAGTTTACAAGTTATTTCTATGTTCTAACGAGTCAAGAATAAAGTTAAAAGTTGTTTCAATGTTAGAACGAGTCAAGAATGAAATCTTAAATTATTATGAGTTTTTTTATTTTTAAACGAGCCAATAATGCTCCTACAAGTTGTTTCCATGTTCAAACGAGTCAAGAATGAAGTCTCAAATTGTTACGAATTGTTTTTATATTTAAACGAGCCAATAATGCTCTTACAAGTGTTTACAAGTTGTTTCCATGCTCAAACGAGACAAGAATGAAGCTACAAGGTGTTTTCGAGTTCGAACATCTCAAGAACGAAGTCTCAAATTGTTAAGAATTGTTTTGATGTTTAAACGAGCCAATAATGCTCCTACAAGTGTTTACAAGTTGTTTCCATGTTCAAACGAGAGAAGAATGAAGCTAGAAGTTGTTTTCGAGTTCGAACGACTCAAGAATGAAGTCTCAAATTGTTAAGAATTGTTTTGATGTTTAAACGAGCCAATAATGCTCCTACAAGTGTTTAGAAGTTGTTTCCATGACTAAACGAGTCAAGAATGAAGCTACAAGTTGTTTCTGAGTTCGAACGTGTCAAGAATGAAGCCTCAAATTGTTATGAATTGATTTGATGTTTAAACGAGCTAATAATGCTCCTACAAGTGTTAACAAGTTGTTTGCATGTTCAAAAGAGACAAGAATAAAGCTACTAGTTCTTTTCGAGTTTGAACGAGTCAAGAATGAAGTCTCAAATTGTTATGAATTGTTTTCATGTTTAAACAAGCCAATAATGTTCCTACAAGATTTGACAAGTTTTTTCCAAATTCAAACGAGTCAAGAATGAAGATACAAGTTGTTTCCGAGTTTGAACGAGTCAAGAATGAATTCTCAAATTGTTATGAATTGTTTTGAAGTTTAAACGAGCCAATAATGCTCCTACAAGTGTTTACAAGTTGTTTCCATGTACAAACGAGTCAAGAATTAAGCTACCAGTTGTTTCCGAGTTCGAACGAGTCAAGAATGAAGCCTCAAATTGTTATGAATTGTTTTCATCTTAAAATGAACCAATAATGTTCTTACAAGAGTTTACAAGTTGTTTCCATGTTCAAACGAGTCAAGAATGAAGCTAAAAGTTGTTTTCGAGTTCGAACGAGTCAAGAATGAAGCCTCAAATTGTTATGAATTGTTTTGATGTTTAAACGAGCCAATAATACTCCTACAAGTGTTTAATAGTTGTTTCCATGTTCAAACGAGTTAAGAATGAAGCTACAAGTTGCTTCCAAGTTCGAACGAGTCAAGAATGAAGCCTCAAATTGTTATGAATTGTTTTGATGTTTAAACGAGCCAACAATGTTCCTACAAGAGTTTACAAGGTGTTTCTATGTTCTAACGAGTCAAGAATGAAGCTAAAAGTTGTTTCAATGTTAGAACGAGTCAAGAATGAAATCTTAAATTGTTATGAGTTTTTTTATTTTTAAACGAGCCAATAATGCTCCTACAAGTGTTTACAAGTTGTTTCCATGTTCAAACGAGTCAAGAATGAAGCTACAAGTTGTTTCCAAGTTCGAACGAGTCAAGAATGAAGTCTCAAATTGTTACGAATTGTTTTTATATTTAAACGAGCCAATAATGCTCCTACAAGTGTTTACAAGTTGTTGCCATGTTCAAACGAGACAAGAATGAAGCTACAAGGTGTTTTCGAGTTCGAACGACTCAAGAACGAAGTCTCAAATTGTTAAGAATTGTTTTGATGTTTAAACGAGCCAATAATGCTCCTACAAGTGTTTACAAGTTGTTTCCATGTTCAAACGAGACAAGAATGAAGCTACAAGTTGTTTTCGAGTTCGAACGACTCAAGAATGAAGTCTCAAATTGTTAAGAATTGTTTTGATGTTTAAACGAGCCAATAATGCTCCTACAAGTGTTTAGAAGTTGTTTCCATGACTAAACGAGTCAAGAATGAAGCTACAAGTTGTTTCTGAGTTCGAACGTGTCAAGAATGAAGACTCAAATTGTTATGAATTATTTTGATGTTTAAATGAGACAACAATGTTCCTACAAGAGTTTACAAGTTGTTTCCATGTTCAAACGAGTAAAGAATGAAGCTAAACTTGTTTCCATGTTAGAACGATTCAAGAATGAAGTCTTAAATTGTTATGAATTGTTTTTATATTTAAACGAGCCAATAATGCTCCTACAAGTGTTAACAAGTTGTTTCCATGTTCAAACGAGACAAGAATGAAACTAAAAGTTATTTTCGAGTTCAAACGAGTCAAGAATGAAGCCTCAAATTGTTATGAATTGTTTTGATGTTTAAACGAGCCAATAATGCTCCTACAAGTGGTAAAAAGTTATTTCCATGTTCGAACGAGACAAGAATGAAGCTGCTAGTTGTTTTCGAATTTGAACGAGTCAAGAATGAAGCCACAAATTGTTATGAATTGTTTTCATGCTTAAACAAGACAATAATATTCCTACAAGAGTTTACAAGTTGTTTCCATGTTCAAACGAGTCAAGAATGAAGATACAAGTTGTTTCCGAGTTCGAACAAGTCAAGAATGAAACCTCAAATTGTTATGAATTGTTTTGATATTTAAACGAGCCAATAATGCTCCTACAAGTGTTTACAAGTTGTTTCCATGTACAAACGAGTCAGGAACGAAGCTACAAGTTGTTTCCGAGTTCGAACGAGTCAAGAATGAAGCCTCAAATTGTTATGAATTGTTTTCATGTTAAAATGAACCAATAATGTTCCTACAAGAGTTTACAAGTTGTTTCCATGTTCTAACAAGTCAAGAATGAAGTTAGAAGTTGTTTTCGAGTTCGAACGAGTCAAGAATGAAGCCTCAAATTGTTATGAATTCTTTTGATGTTTAAACGAGCCAATAATACTCCTACTAGTGTTTACAAGTTGTTTCCATGTTCAAACGAGTCAAGAATGAAGCTACAAGTTGTTTCCGAGTTCGAACGAGTCAAGAATGAAGCCTCAAATTGTTATGAATTGTTTTGATGTTTAAACGAGCCAACAATGTTCGTACAATAGTTTACAAGTTGTTTCCATGTTCTAACGAGTCAAGAATGAAGCTAAAAGTTGTTTCAATGTTAGAACAAGTCAAGAATGAAGTCTTAAATTGTTATGAACAAGTCAAGTGTTTAGAACTTGTTTCCATGAGTAAACGAGTCAAGAATGAAGCTACAAGTTGTTTCTGAGTTCGAACGTGTCAAGAATGAAGCCTCAAATTGTTATGAATTGTTTTGATGTTTAAACGAGCCAATAATGCTCCTACAAGTGTTAACAAGTTGTTTCCATGTTCAAAAGAGACAAGAATAAAGCTACTAGTTCTTTTCGAGTTTGAACGAGTCAAGAATGAAGTCTTAAATTGTTATGAATTGTTTTCATGTTTAAACAAGCCAATAATGTTCCTACAAGATTTGACAAGTTTTTTCCAAATTCAAACGAGTCAAGAATGAAGATACAAGTTGTTTCCGAGTTTGAACGAGTCAAGAATGAATTCTCAAATTGTTATGAATTGTTTTGAAGTTTAAACGAGCCAATAATGCTCCTACAAGTGTTTACAAGTTGTTTCCATGTACAAACGAGTCAAGAATTAAGCTACCAGTTGTTTCCGAGTTCGAACGAGTCAAGAATGAAGCCTCAAATTGTTATGAATTGTTTTCATCTTAAAATGAACCAATAATGTTCTTACAAGAGTTTACAAGTTGTTTCCATGTTCAAACGAGTCAAGAATGAAGCTAAAAGTTGTTTTCGAGTTCGAACGAGTCAAGAATGAAGCCTCAAATTGTTATGAATTGTTTTGATGTTTAAACGAGCCAATAATACTCCTACAAGTGTTTAATAGTTGTTTCCATGTTCAAACGAGTTAAGAATGAAGCTACAAGTTGCTTCCAAGTTCGAACGAGTCAAGAATGAAGCCTCAAATTGTTATGAATTGTTTTGATGTTTAAACGAGCCAACAATGTTCCTACAAGAGTTTACAAGGTGTTTCTATGTTCTAACGAGTCAAGAATGAAGCTAAAAGTTGTTTCAATGTTAGAACGAGTCAAGAATGAAATCTTAAATTGTTATGAGTTTTTTTATTTTTAAACGAGCCAATAATGCTCCTACAAGTGTTTACAAGTTGTTTCCATGTTCAAACGAGTCAAGAATGAAGCTACAAGTTGTTTCCAAGTTCGAACGAGTCAAGAATGAAGTCTCAAATTGTTACGAATTGTTTTTATATTTAAACGAGCCAATAATGCTCCTACAAGTGTTTACAAGTTGTTGCCATGTTCAAACGAGACAAGAATGAAGCTACAAGGTGTTTTCGAGTTCGAACGACTCAAGAACGAAGTCTCAAATTGTTAAGAATTGTTTTGATGTTTAAACGAGCCAATAATGCTCCTACAAGTGTTTACAAGTTGTTTCCATGTTCAAACGAGACAAGAATGAAGCTACAAGTTGTTTTCGAGTTCGAACGACTCAAGAATGAAGTCTCAAATTGTTAAGAATTGTTTTGATGTTTAAACGAGCCAATAATGCTCCTACAAGTGTTTAGAAGTTGTTTCCATGACTAAACGAGTCAAGAATGAAGCTACAAGTTGTTTCTGAGTTCGAACGTGTCAAGAATGAAGACTCAAATTGTTATGAATTATTTTGATGTTTAAATGAGACAACAATGTTCCTACAAGAGTTTACAAGTTGTTTCCATGTTCAAACGAGTAAAGAATGAAGCTAAACTTGTTTCCATGTTAGAACGATTCAAGAATGAAGTCTTAAATTGTTATGAATTGTTTTTATATTTAAACGAGCCAATAATGCTCCTACAAGTGTTAACAAGTTGTTTCCATGTTCAAACGAGACAAGAATGAAACTAAAAGTTATTTTCGAGTTCAAACGAGTCAAGAATGAAGCCTCAAATTGTTATGAATTGTTTTGATGTTTAAACGAGCCAATAATGCTCCTACAAGTGGTAAAAAGTTATTTCCATGTTCGAACGAGACAAGAATGAAGCTGCTAGTTGTTTTCGAATTTGAACGAGTCAAGAATGAAGCCACAAATTGTTATGAATTGTTTTCATGCTTAAACAAGACAATAATATTCCTACAAGAGTTTACAAGTTGTTTCCATGTTCAAACGAGTCAAGAATGAAGATACAAGTTGTTTCCGAGTTCGAACAAGTCAAGAATGAAACCTCAAATTGTTATGAATTGTTTTGATATTTAAACGAGCCAATAATGCTCCTACAAGTGTTTACAAGTTGTTTCCATGTACAAACGAGTCAGGAACGAAGCTACAAGTTGTTTCCGAGTTCGAACGAGTCAAGAATGAAGCCTCAAATTGTTATGAATTGTTTTCATGTTAAAATGAACCAATAATGTTCCTACAAGAGTTTACAAGTTGTTTCCATGTTCTAACAAGTCAAGAATGAAGTTAGAAGTTGTTTTCGAGTTCGAACGAGTCAAGAATGAAGCCTCAAATTGTTATGAATTCTTTTGATGTTTAAACGAGCCAATAATACTCCTACTAGTGTTTACAAGTTGTTTCCATGTTCAAACGAGTCAAGAATGAAGCTACAAGTTGTTTCCGAGTTCGAACGAGTCAAGAATGAAGCCTCAAATTGTTATGAATTGTTTTGATGTTTAAACGAGCCAACAATGTTCGTACAATAGTTTACAAGTTGTTTCCATGTTCTAACGAGTCAAGAATGAAGCTAAAAGTTGTTTCAATGTTAGAACAAGTCAAGAATGAAGTCTTAAATTGTTATGAACAAGTCAAGTGTTTAGAACTTGTTTCCATGAGTAAACGAGTCAAGAATGAAGCTACAAGTTGTTTCTGAGTTCGAACGTGTCAAGAATGAAGCCTCAAATTGTTATGAATTGTTTTGATGTTTAAACGAGCCAATAATGCTCCTACAAGTGTTAACAAGTTGTTTCCATGTTCAAAAGAGACAAGAATAAAGCTACTAGTTCTTTTCGAGTTTGAACGAGTCAAGAATGAAGTCTTAAATTGTTATGAATTGTTTTCATGTTTAAACAAGCCAATAATGTTCCTACAAGATTTGACAAGTTTTTTCCAAATTCAAACGAGTCAAGAATGAAAATACAACTTGTTTCCGAGTTCGAACGAGTCAAGAATGAAGTCTCAAATTGTTATGAATTGTTTTGAAGTTTAAACGAGCCAATAATGCTCCTACAAGTGTTTACAAGTTGTTTCCATGTACAAACGAGTCAAGAATTAAGCTACTAGTTGTTTCCGAGTTCGAACGAGTCAAGAATGAAGCCTCAAATTGTTATGAATTGTTTTCATCTTAAAATGAACCAATAATGTTCTTACAAGAGTTTACAAGTTGTTTCCATGTTCAAACGAGTCAAGAATGAAGCTAAAAGTTGTTTTCGAGTTCGAACGAGTCAAGAATGAAGCCTCAAATTGTTATGAATTGTTTTGATGTTTAAACGAGCCAATAATGCTCCTACAAGTGTTTACAAGTTATTTCCATGTTCAAACGAGTTAAGAATGAAGCTACAAGTTGTTTCCGAGTTCGAACGAGTCAAGAATGAAGCCTCAAATTGTTATGAATTGTTTTGATGTTTAAACGAGCCAACAATGTTCCTACAAGAGTTTACAAGTTGTTTCTATGTTTTAACGAGTCAAGAATAAAGCTAAAAGTTGTTTCAATGTTAAAACGAGTCAAGAATGAAATCATAAATTATTATGAGTTTTTTTATCTTTAGACGAGCCAATAATGCTCCTACAAGTGTTTACAAGTTGTTTCCATGTTCAAACGAGTCAAGAATGAAGCTACAAGTTGTTTCCAAGTTCGAACGAGTCAAGAATGAAGTCTCAAATTGTTACAAATTGTTTTTATATTTAAACGAGCCAATAATGCTCCTACTAGTGTTTACAAGTTGTTTCCATGTTCAAACGAGTCAAGAATGAAGCTACAAGTTGTTTCCGAGTTCGAACGAGTCAAGAATGAAGCCTCAAATTGTTATGAATTGTTTTGATGTTTAAACGAGCCAACAATGTTCGTACAATAGTTTACAAGTTGTTTCCATGTTCTAACGAGTCAAGAATGAAGCTAAAAGTTGTTTCAATGTTAGAACAAGTCAAGAATGAAGTCTTAAATTGTTATGAATTTTTTTATGTTTAGACGAGCCAATAATGCTCCTACAAGTGTTTAGAAGTTGTTTCCATGAGTAAACGAGTCAAGAATGAAGCTACGAGTTGTTTCTGAGTTCGAACGTGTCAAGAATGAAGCCTCAAATTGTTATGAATTGTTTTGATGTTTAAACGAGCCAATAATGCTCCTACAAGTGTTAACAAGTTGTTTCCATGTTCAAAAGAGACAAGAATAAAGCTACTAGTTCTTTTCGAGTTTGAACGAGTCAAGAATGAAGTCTTAAATTGTTATGAATTGTTTTCATGTTTAAACAATCCAATAATGTTCCTACAAGATTTGACAAGTTTTTTCCAAATTCAAACGAGTCAAGAATGAAGATACAAGTTGTTTCCGAGTTCGAACGAGTCAAGAATGAAGTCTCAAATTGTTATGAATTGTTTTGAAGTTTAAACGAGCCAATAATGCTCCTACAAGTGTTTACAAGTTGTTTCCATGTACAAACGAGTCAAGAATTAAGCTACCAGTTGTTTCCGAGTTCGAACGAGTCAAGAATGAAGCCTCAAATTGTTATGAATTGTTTTCATCTTAAAATGAACCAATAATGTTCTTACAAGAGTTTACAAGTTGTTTCCATGTTCAAACGAGTCAAGAATGATGCTAAAAGTTGTTTTCGAGTTCGAACGAGTCAAGAATGAAGCCTCAAATTGTTATGAATTGTTTTGATGTTTAAACGAGCCAATAATGCTCCTACAAGTGTTTACAAGTTATTTCCATGTTCAATCGAGTTAAGAATGAAGCTACAAGTTGTTTCCGAGTTCGAACGAGTCAAGAATGAAGCCTCAAATTGTTATGAATTGTTTTGATGTTTAAACGAGCCAACAATGTTCCTACAAGAGTTTACAAGTTGTTTCTATGTTCTAAAGAGTCAAGAATAAAGCTAAAAGTTGTTTCAATGTTAGAACGAGTCAAGAATGAAATCATAAATTATTATGAGTTTTTTTATTTTTAAACGAGCCAATAATGCTCCTACAAGTGTTTACAAGTTGTTTCCATGTTCAAACGAGTCAAGAATGAAGCTACAAGTTGTTTCCAAGTTCGAACGAGTCAAGAATGAAGTCTCAAATTGTTACGAATTGTTTTTATATTTAAACCAGACAATAATGCTCCTACAGGTGTTTACAAGTTGTTTCCATGTTCAAATGACACAAGAATGAAGCTACAAGGTGTTTTCGAGTTCGAACGACTCAAGAATGAAGTCTCAAATTGTTAAGAATTGTTTTGATGTTTAAACGAGCCAATAATGCTCCTACAAGTGTTTAGAAGTTGTTTCCATGAGTAAACGAGTCAAGAATGAAGCTACAAGATGTTTCTGAGTTCGAACGTGTCAAGAATGAAGCCTCAAATTGTTATGAATTGTTTTGATGTTTAAACGAGCCAATAATGCTCCTACAAGTGTTAACAAGTTGTTTCCATGTTCAAAAGAGACAAGAATAAAGCTACTAGTTCTTTTCGAGTTTGAACGAGTCAAGAATGAAGTCTTAAATTGTTATGAATTGTTTTCATGTTTAAACAAGCCAATAATGTTCCTACAAGATTTGACAAGTTTTTTCCAAATTCAAACGAGTCAAGAATGAAGATACAAGTTGTTTCCGAGTTCGAACGAGTCAAGAATGAAGTCTCAAATTGTTATGAATTGTTTTGAAGTTTAAATGAGCCAATAATGCTCCTACAAGTGTTTACAAGTTGTTTCCATGTACAAACGAGTCAAGAATTAACCTACCTGTTGTTTCCGAGTTCGAACGAGTCAGGAATGAAGCCTCAAATTGTTATGAATTGTTTTCATCTTAAAATTAACCAATAATGTTCTTACAAGAGTTTACAAGTTGTTTCCATGTTCAAACGAGTCAAGAATGATACTAAAAGTTGTTTTCGAGTTCGAACGAGACAAGAATGAAGCCTCAAATTGTTATGAATTGTTTTGATGTTTAAACGAGCCAATAATGCTCCTACAAGTGTTTACAAGTTATTGCCATGTTCAATCGAGTTAAGAATGAAGCTACAAGTTGTTTCCGAGTTCGAACGAGTCAAGAATGAAGCCTCAAATTGTTATGAATTGTTTTGATGTTTAAACGAGCCAACAATGTTCCTACAAGAGTTTACAAGTTATTTCTATGTTCTAACGAGTCAAGAATAAAGTTAAAAGTTGTTTCAATGTTAGAACGAGTCAAGAATGAAATCTTAAAAATATTATTAGTTTTTTTATTTTTAAACGAGCCAATAATGCTCCTACAAGTTGTTTCCATGTTCAAACGAGTCAAGAATGAAGCTACAAGTTGTTTCCAAGTTCGAACGAGTCAAGAATGAAGTCTCAAATTGTTACAAATTGTTTTTATATTTAAACGAGCCAATAATGCTCCTACTAGTGTTTACAAGTTGTTTCCATGTTCAAACGAGTCAAGAATGAAGCTACAAGTTGTTTCCGAGTTCGAACGAGTCAAGAATGAAGCCTCAAATTGTTATGAATTGTTTTGATGTTTAAACGAGCCAACAATGTTCGTACAATAGTTTACAAGTTGTTTCCATGTTCTAACGAGTCAAGAATGAAGCTAAAAGTTGTTTCAATGTTAGAACAAGTCAAGAATGAAGTCTTAAATTGTTATGAATTTTTTTATGTTTAGACGAGCCAATAATGCTCCTACAAGTGTTTAGAAGTTGTTTCCATGAGTAAACGAGTCAAGAATGAAGCTACGAGTTGTTTCTGAGTTCGAACGTGTCAAGAATGAAGCCTCAAATTGTTATGAATTGTTTAGATGTTTAAACGAGCCAACAATGTTCCTACAAGAGTTTACAAGTTGTTTCCATGTTCAAACGAGTCAAGAATGAAGCTACAAGTTGTTTCCGAGTTCGAACGAGTCAAGAATGAAGCCTCAAATTGTTATGAATTATTTTGATGTTTAAACGAGCCAACAATGTTCGTACAATAGTTTACAAGTTGTTTCCATGTTCTAACGAGTCAAGAATGAAGCTAAAAGTTGTTTCAATGTTAGAACAAGTCAAGAATGAAGTCTTAAATTGTTATGAATTTTTTTATGTTTAGACGAGCCAATAATGCTCCTACAAGTGTTTAGAAGTTGTTTCCATGAGTAAACGAGTCAAGAATGAAGCTACGAGTTGTTTCTGAGTTCGAACGTGTCAAGAATGAAGCCTCAAATTGTTATGAATTGTTTTGATGTTTAAACGAGCCAATAATGCTCCTACAAGTGTTAACAAGTTGTTTCCATGTTCAAAAGAGACAAGAATAAAGCTACTAGTTCTTTTCGAGTTTGAACGAGTCAAGAATGAAGTCTTAAATTGTTATGAATTGTTTTCATGTTTAAACAAGCCAATAATGTTCCTACAAGATTTGACAAGTTTTTTCCAAATTCAAACGAGTCAAGAATGAAGATACAAGTTGTTTCCGAGTTCGAACGAGTCAAGAATGAAGTCTCAAATTGTTATGAATTGTTTTGAAGTTTAAACGAGCCAATAATGCTCCTACAAGTGTTTACAAGTTGTTTCCATGTACAAACGAGTCAAGAATTAAGCTACCAGTTGTTTCCGAGTTCGAACGAGTCAAGAATGAAGCCTCAAATTGTTATGAATTGTTTTCATCTTAAAATGAACCAATAATGTTCTTACAAGAGTTTACAAGTTGTTTCCATGTTCAAACGAGTCAAGAATGATGCTAAAAGTTGTTTTCGAGTTCGAACGAGTCAAGAATGAAGCCTCAAATTGTTATGAATTGTTTTGATGTTTAAACGAGCCAATAATGCTCCTACAAGTGTTTACAAGTTATTTCCATGTTCAATCGAGTTAAGAATGAAGCTACAAGTTGTTTCCGAGTTCGAACGAGTCAAGAATGAAGCCTCAAATTGTTATGAATTGTTTTGATGTTTAAACGAGCCAACAATGTTCCTATAAGAGTTTACAAGTTGTTTCTATGTTCTAAAGAGTCAAGAATAAAGCTAAAAGTTGTTTCAATGTTAGAACGAGTCAAGAATGAAATCATAAATTATTATGAGTTTTTTTATTTTTAAACGAGCCAATAATGCTCCTACAAGTGTTTACAAGTTGTTTCCATGTTCAAACGAGTCAAGAATGAAGCTACAAGTTGTTTCCAAAGTCGAACGAGTCAAGAATGAAGTCTCAAATTGTTACGAATTGTTTTTATATTTAAACCAGACAATAATGCTCCTACAGGTGTTTACAAGTTATTTCCATGTTCAAATGACACAAGAATGAAGCTACAAGGTGTTTTCGAGTTCGAACGACTCAAGAATGAAGTCTCAAATTGTTAAGAATTGTTTTGATGTTTAAACGAGCCAATAATGCTCCTACAAGTGTTTAGAAGTTGTTTCCATGAGTAAACGAGTCAAGAATGAAGCTACAAGTTGTTTCTGAGTTCGAACGTGTCAAGAATGAAGCCTCAAATTGTTATGAATTGTTTTGATGTTTAAACGAGCCAATAATGCTCCTACAAGTGTTAACAAGTTGTTTCCATGTTCAAAAGAGACAAGAATAAAGCTACTAGTTCTTTTCGAGTTTGAACGAGTCAAGAATGAAGTCTTAAATTGTTATGAATTGTTTTCATGTTTAAACAAGCCAATAATGTTCCTACAAGATTTGACAAGTTTTTTCCAAATTCAAACGAGTCAAGAATGAAGATACAAGTTGTTTCCGAGTTCGAACGAGTCAAGAATGAAGTCTCAAATTGTTATGAATTGTTTTGAAGTTTAAATGAGCCAATAATGCTCCTACAAGTGTTTACAAGTTGTTTCCATGTACAAACGAGTCAAGAATTAAGCTACCAGTTGTTTCCGAGTTCGAACGAGTCAAGAATGAAGCCTCAAATTGTTATGAATTGTTTTCATCTTAAAATTAACCAATAATGTTCTTACAAGAGTTTACAAGTTGTTTCCATGTTCAAACGAGTCAAGAATGATACTAAAAGTTGTTTTCGAGTTCGAACGAGACAAGAATGAAGCCTCAAATTGTTATGAATTGTTTTGATGTTTAAACGAGCCAATAATGCTCCTACAAGTGTTTACAAGTTATTGCCATGTTCAATCGAGTTAAGAATGAAGCTACAAGTTGTTTCCGAGTTCGAACGAGTCAAGAATGAAGCCTCAAATTGTTATGAATTGTTTTGATGTTTAAACGAGCCAACAATGTTCCTACAAGAGTTTACAAGTTATTTCTATGTTCTAACGAGTCAAGAATAAAGTTAAAAGTTGTTTCAATGTTAGAACGAGTCAAGAATGAAATCTTAAAAATATTATTAGTTTTTTTATTTTTAAACGAGCCAATAATGCTCCTACAAGTTGTTTCCATGTTCAAACGAGTCAAGAATGAAGCTACAAGTTGTTTCCAAGTTCGAACGAGTCAAGAATGAAGTCTCAAATTGTTACAAATTGTTTTTATATTTAAACGAGCCAATAATGCTCCTACTAGTGTTTACAAGTTGTTTCCATGTTCAAACGAGTCAAGAATGAAGCTACAAGTTGTTTCCGAGTTCGAACGAGTCAAGAATGAAGCCTCAAATTGTTATGAATTGTTTTGATGTTTAAACGAGCCAACAATGTTCGTACAATAGTTTACAAGTTGTTTCCATGTTCTAACGAGTCAAGAATGAAGCTAAAAGTTGTTTCAATGTTAGAACAAGTCAAGAATGAAGTCTTAAATTGTTATGAATTTTTTTATGTTTAGACGAGCCAATAATGCTCCTACAAGTGTTTAGAAGTTGTTTCCATGAGTAAACGAGTCAAGAATGAAGCTACGAGTTGTTTCTGAGTTCGAACGTGTCAAGAATGAAGCCTCAAATTGTTATGAATTGTTTTTATGTTTAAACGAGCCAACAATGTTCCTACAAGAGTTTACAAGTTGTTTCCATGTTCAAACGAGTCAAGAATGAAGCTACAAGTTGTTTCCGAGTTCGAACGAGTCAAGAATGAAGCCTCAAATTGTTATGAATTATTTTGATGTTTAAACGAGCCAACAATGTTCGTACAATAGTTTACAAGTTGTTTCCATGTTCTAACGAGTCAAGAATGAAGCTAAAAGTTGTTTCAATGTTAGAACAAGTCAAGAATGAAGTCTTAAATTGTTATGAATTTTTTTATGTTTAGACGAGCCAATAATGCTCCTACAAGTGTTTAGAAGTTGTTTCCATGAGTAAACGAGTCAAGAATGAAGCTACGAGTTGTTTCTGAGTTCGAACGTGTCAAGAATGAAGCCTCAAATTGTTATGAATTGTTTTGATGTTTAAACGAGCCAATAATGCTCCTACAAGTGTTAACAAGTTGTTTCCAAGTTCAAAAGAGACAAGAATAAAGCTACTAGTTCTTTTCGAGTTTGAACGAGTCAAGAATGAAGTCTTAAATTGTTATGAATTGTTTTCATGTTTAAACAAGCCAATAATGTTCCTACAAGATTTGACAAGTTTTTTCCAAATTCAAACGAGTCAAGAATGAAGATACAAGTTGTTTCCGAGTTCGAACGAGTCAAGAATGAAGTCTCAAATTGTTATGAATTGTTTTGAAGTTTAAACGAGCCAATAATGCTCCTACAAGTGTTTACAAGTTGTTTCCATGTACAAACGAGTCAAGAATTAAGCTACCAGTTGTTTCCGAGTTCGAACGAGTCAAGAATGAAGCCTCAAATTGTTATGAATTGTTTTCATCTTAAAATGAACCAATAATGTTCTTACAAGAGTTTACAAGTTGTTTCCATGTTCAAACGAGTCAAGAATGATGCTAAAAGTTGTTTTCGAGTTCGAACGAGTCAAGAATGAAGCCTCAAATTGTTATGAATTGTTTTGATGTTTAAACGAGCCAATAATGCTCCTACAAGTGTTTACAAGTTATTTCCATGTTCAATCGAGTTAAGAATGAAGCTACAAGTTGTTTCCGAGTTCGAACGAGTCAAGAATGAAGCCTCAAATTGTTATGAATTGTTTTGATGTTTAAACGAGCCAACAATGTTCCTATAAGAGTTTACAAGTTGTTTCTATGTTCTAAAGAGTCAAGAATAAAGCTAAAAGTTGTTTCAATGTTAGAACGAGTCAAGAATGAAATCATAAATTATTATGAGTTTTTTTATTTTTAAACGAGCCAATAATGCTCCTACAAGTGTTTACAAGTTGTTTCCATGTTCAAACGAGTCAAGAATGAAGCTACAAGTTGTTTCCAAGGTCGAACGAGTCAAGAATGAAGTCTCAAATTGTTACGAATTGTTTTTATATTTAAACCAGACAATAATGCTCCTACAGGTGTTTACAAGTTATTTCCATGTTCAAATGACACAAGAATGAAGCTACAAGGTGTTTTCGAGTTCGAACGACTCAAGAATGAAGTCTCAAATTGTTAAGAATTGTTTTGATGTTTAAACGAGCCAATAATGCTCCTACAAGTGTTTAGAAGTTGTTTCCATGAGTAAACGAGTCAAGAATGAAGCTACAAGTTGTTTCTGAGTTCGAACGTGTCAAGAATGAAGCCTCAAATTGTTATGAATTGTTTTGATGTTTAAACGAGCCAATAATGCTCCTACAAGTGTTAACAAGTTGTTTCCATGTTCAAAAGAGACAAGAATAAAGCTACTAGTTCTTTTCGAGTTTGAACGAGTCAAGAATGAAGTCTTAAATTGTTATGAATTGTTTTCATGTTTAAACAAGCCAATAATGTTCCTACAAGATTTGACAAGTTTTTTCCAAATTCAAACGAGTCAAGAATGAAGATACAAGTTGTTTTCGAGTTCGAACGAGTCAAGAATGAAGTCTCAAATTGTTATGAATTGTTTTGAAGTTTAAAGAGCCAATAATGCTCCTACAAGTGTTTACAAGTTGTTTCCATGTACAAACGAGTCAAGAATTAAGCTACCAGTTGTTTCCGAGTTCGAACGAGTCAAGAATGAAGCCTCAAATTGTTATGAATTGTTTTCATCTTAAAATTAACCAATAATGTTCTTACAAGAGTTTACAAGTTGTTTCCACGTTCAAACGAGTCAAGAATGATGCTAAAAGTTGTTTTCGAGTTCGAACGAGTCAAGAATGAAGCCTCAAATTGTTATGAATTGTTTTGATGTTTAAACGAGCCAATAATGCTCCTACAAGTGTTTACAAGTTATTGCCATGTTCAATCGAGTTAAGAATGAAGCTACAAGTTGTTTCCGAGTTCGAACGAGTCAAGAATGAAGCCTCAAATTGTTATGAATTGTTTTGATGTTTAAACGAGCCAACAATGTTCCTACAAGAGTTTACAAGTTATTTCTATGTTCTAACGAGTCAAGAATAAAGTTAAAAGTTGTTTCAATGTTAGAACGAGTCAAGAATGAAATCTTAAAAATATTATGAGGTTTTTTATTTTTAAACGAGCCAATAATGCTCCTACAAGTTGTTTCCATGTTCAAACGAGTCAAGAATGAAGCTACAAGTTGTTTCCAAGTTCGAACGAGTCAAGAATGAAGTCTCAAATTGTTACAAATTGTTTTTATATTTAAACGAGCCAATAATGCTCCTACTAGTGTTTACAAGTTGTTTCCATGTTCAAACGAGTCAAGAATGAAGCTACAAGTTGTTTCCGGGTTCGAACGAGTCAAGAATGAAGCCTCAAATTGTTATGAATTGTTTTGATGTTTAAACGAGCCAACAATGTTCGTACAATAGTTTACAAGTTGTTTTCATGTTCTAACGAGTCAAGAATGAAGTTAAAAGTTGTTTCAATGTTAGAACAAGTCAAGAATGAAGTCTTAAATTGTTATGAATTTTTTTATGTTTAGACGAGCCAATAATGCTCCTACAAGTGTTTAGAAGTTGTTTCCATGAGTTAACGAGTCAAGAATGAAGCTACGAGTTGTTTCTGAGTTCGAACGTGTCAAGAATGAAGCCTCAAATTGTTATGAATTGTTTTGATGTTTAAACGAGCCAACAATGTTCCTACAAGAGTTTACAAGTTGTTTCCATGTTCAAACGAGTCAAGAATGAAGCTACAAGTTGTTTCCGAGTTCGAACGAGTCAAGAATGAAGCCTCAAATTGTTATGAATTGTTTTGATGTTTAAACGAGCCAACAATGTTCGTACAATAGTTTACAAGTTGTTTCCATGTTCTAACGAGTCAAGAATGAAGCTAAAAGTTGTTTCAATGTTAGAACAAGTCAAGAATGAAGTCTTAAATTGTTATGAATTTTTTTATGTTTAGACGAGCCAATAATGCTCCTACAAGTGTTTAGAAGTTGTTTCCATGAGTAAACGAGTCAAGAATGAAGCTACGAGTTGTTTCTGAGTTCGAACGTGTCAAGAATGAAGCCTCAAATTGTTATGAATTGTTTTGATGTTTAAACGAGCCAATAATGCTCCTACAAGTGTTAACAAGTTGTTTCCATGTTCAAAAGAGACAAGAATAAAGCTACTAGTTCTTTTCGAGTTTGAACGAGTCAAGAATGAAGTCTTAAATTGTTATGAATTGTTTTCATGTTTAAACAAGCCAATAATGTTCCTACAAGATTTGACAAGTTTTTTCCAAATTCAAACGAGTCAAGAATGAAGATACAAGTTGTTTCCGAGTTCGAACGAGTCAAGAATGAAGTCTCAAATTGTTATGAATTGTTTTGAAGTTTAAACGAGCCAATAATGCTCCTACAAGTGTTTACAAGTTGTTTCCATGTACAAACGAGTCAAGAATTAAGCTACCAGTTGTTTCCGAGTTCGAACGAGTCAAGAATGAAGCCTCAAATTGTTATGAATTGTTTTCATCTTAAAATGAACCAATAATGTTCTTACAAGAGTTTACAAGTTGTTTCCATGTTCAAACGAGTCAAGAATGATGCTAAAAGTTGTTTTCGAGTTCGAACGAGTCAAGAATGAAGCCTCAAATTGTTATGAATTGTTTTGATGTTTAAACGAGCCAATAATGCTCCTACAAGTGTTTACAAGTTATTTCCATGTTCAATCGAGTTAAGAATGAAGCTACAAGTTGTTTCCGAGTTCGAACGAGTCAGGAATGAAGCCTCAAATTGTTATGAATTGTTTTGATGTTTAAACGAGCCAACAATGTTCCTACAAGAGTTTACAAGTTGTTTCTATGTTCTAAAGAGTCAAGAATAAAGCTAAAAGTTGTTTCAATGTTAGAACGAGTCAAGAATGAAATCATAAATTATTATGAGTTTTTTTATTTTTAAACGAGCCAATAATGCTCCTACAAGTGTTTACAAGTTGTTTCCATGTTCAAACGAGTCAAGAATGAAGCTACAAGTTGTTTCCAAGTTCGAACGAGTCAAGAATGAAGTCTCAAATTGTTACGAATTGTTTTTATATTTAAACCAGACAATAATGCTCCTACAGGTGTTTACAAGTTGTTTCCATGTTCAAATGACACAAGAATGAAGCTACAAGGTGTTTTCGAGTTCGAACGACTCAAGAATGAAGTCTCAAATTGTTAAGAATTGTTTTGATGTTTAAACGAGCCAATAATGCTCCTACAAGTGTTTAGAAGTTGTTTCCATGAGTAAACGAGTCAAGAATGAAGCTACAAGTTGTTCTGAGTTCGAACGTGTCAAGAATGAAGCCTCAAATTGTTATGAATTGTTTTGATGTTTAAACGAGCCAATAATGCTCCTACAAGTGTTAACAAGTTGTTTCCATGTTCAAAAGAGACAAGAATAAAGCTACTAGTTCTTTTCGAGTTTGAACGAGTCAAGAATGAAGTCTTAAATTGTTATGAATTGTTTTCATGTTTAAACAAGCCAATAATGTTCCTACAAGATTTGACAAGTTTTTTCCAAATTCAAACGAGTCAAGAATGAAGATACAAGTAGTTTCCGAGTTCGAACGAGTCAAGAATGAAGTCTCAAATTGTTATGAATTGTTTTGAAGTTTAAATGAGCCAATAATGCTCCTACAAGTGTTTACAAGTTTTTTCCATGTACAAACGAGTCAAGAATTAAGCTACCAGTTGTTTCCGAGTTCGAACGAGTCAAGAATGAAGCCTCAAATTGTTATGAATTGTTTTCATCTTAAAATTAACCAATAATGTTCTTACAAGAGTTTACAAGTTGTTTCCATGTTCAAACGAGTCAAGAATGATGCTAAAAGTTGTTTTCGAGTTCGAACGAGTCAAGAATGAAGCCTCAAATTGTTATGAATTGTTTTGATGTTTAAACGAGCCAATAATGCTCCTACAAGTGTTTACAAGTTATTGCCATGTTCAATCGAGTTAAGAATGAAGCTACAAGTTGTTTCCGAGTTCGAACGAGTCAAGAATGAAGCCTCAAATTGTTATGAATTGTTTTGATGTTTAAACGAGCCAACAATGTTCCTACAAGAGTTTACAAGTTATTTCTATGTTCTAACGAGTCAAGAATAAAGTTAAAAGTTGTTTCAATGTTAGAACGAGTCAAGAATGAAATCTTAAAAATATTATGAGTTTTTTTATTTTTAAACGAGCCAATAATGCTCCTACAAGTTGTTTCCATGTTCAAACGAGTCAAGAATGAATCTACAAGTTGTTTCCAAGTTCGAACGAGTGAAGAATGAAGTCTCAAATTGTTACAAATTGTTTTTATATTTAAACGAGCCAATAATGCTCCTACTAGTGTTTACAAGTTGTTTCCATGTTCAAACGAGTCAAGAATGAAGCTACAAGTTGTTTCCGGGTTCGAACGAGTCAAGAATGAAGCCTCAAATTGTTATGAATTGTTTTGATGTTTAAACGAGCCAACAATGTTCGTACAATAGTTTACAAGTTGTTTCCATGTTCTAACGAGTCAAGAATGAAGCTAAAAGTTGTTTCAATGTTAGAACAAGTCAAGAATGAAGTCTTAAATTGTTATGAATTTTTTTATGTTTAAACGAGCCAACAATGTTCCTACAAGAGTTTACAAGTTGTTTCCATGTTCAAACGAGTCAAGAATGAAGCTACAAGTTGTTTCCGAGTTCGAACGAGTCAAGAATGAAGCCTTAAATTGTTATGAATTGTTTTGATGTTTAAACGAGCCAACAATGTTCGTACAATAGTTTACAAGTTGTTTCCATGTTCTAACGAGTCAAGAATGAAGCTAAAAGTTGTTTCAATGTTAGAACAAGTCAAGAATGAAGTCTTAAATTGTTATGAATTTTTTTATGTTTAGACGAGCCAATAATGCTCCTACAAGTGTTTAGAAGTTGTTTCCATGAGTAAACGAGTCAAGAATGAAGCTACGAGTTGTTTCTGAGTTCGAACGTGTCAAGAATGAAGCCTCAAATTGTTATGAATTGTTTTGATGTTTAAATGAGCCAACAATGTTCCTACAAGAGTTTACAAGTTGTTTCCATGTTCAAACGAGTCAAGAATGAAGCTACAAGTTGTTTCCGAGTTCGAACGAGTCAAGAATGAAGCCTCAAATTGTTATGAATTGTTTTGATGTTTAAACGAGCCAACAATGTTCGTACAATAGTTTACAAGTTGTTTCCATGTTCTAACGAGTCAAGAATGAAGCTAAAAGTTGTTTCAATGTTAGAACAAGTCAAGAATGAAGTCTTAAATTGTTATGAATTTTTTTATGTTTAGACGAGCCAATAATGCTCCTACAAGTGTTTAGAAGTTGTTTCCATGAGTAAACGAGTCAAGAATGAAGCTACGAGTTGTTTCTGAGTTCGAACGTGTCAAGAATGAAGCCTCAAATTGTTATGAATTGTTTTGATGTTTAAACGAGCCAATAATGCTCCTACAAGTGTTAACAAGTTGTTTCCATGTTCAAAAGAGACAAGAATAAAGCTACTAGTTCTTTTCGAGTTTGAACAAGTCAAGAATGAAGTCTTAAATTCTTATGAATTGTTTTCATGTTTAAACAAGCCAATAATGTTCCTACAAGATTTGACAAGTTTTTTCCAAATTCAAACGAGTCAAGAATGAAGATACAAGTTGTTTCCGAGTTCGAACGAGTCAAGAATGAAGTCTCAAATTGTTATGAATTGTTTTGAAGTTTAAACGAGCCAATAATGCTCCTACAAGTGTTTGCAAGTTGTTTCCATGTACAAACGAGTCAAGAATTAAGCTACCAGTTGTTTCCGAGTTCGAACGAGTCAAGAATGAAGCCTCAAATTGTTATGAATTGTTTTCATCTTAAAATGAACCAATAATGTTCTTACAAGAGTTTACAAGTTGTTTCCATGTTCAAACGAGTCAAGAATGATGCTAAAAGTTGTTTTCGAGTTCGAACGAGTCAAGAATGAAGCCTCAAATTGTTATGAATTGTTTTGATGTTTAAACGAGCCAATAATGCTCCTACAAGTGTTTACAAGTTATTTCCATGTTCAATCGAGTTAAGAATGAAGCTACAAGTTGTTTCCGAGTTCGAACGAGTCAAGAATGAAGCCTCAAATTGTTATGAATTGTTTTGATGTTTAAACGAGCCAACAATGTTCCTACAAGAGTTTACAAGTTGTTTCTATGTTCTAAAGAGTCAAGAATAAAGCTAAAAGTTGTTTCAATGTTAGAACGAGTCAAGAATGAAATCATAAATTATTATGAGTTTTTTTATTTTTAAACGAGCCAATAATGCTCCTACAAGTGTTTACAAGTTGTTTCCATGTTCAAACGAGTCAAGAATGAAGCTACAAGTTGTTTCCAAGTTCGAACGAGTCAAGAATGAAGTCTCAAATTGTTACGAATTGTTTTTATATTTAAACCAGACAATAATGCTCCTACAGGTGTTTACAAGTTGTTTCCATGTTCAAATGACACAAGAATGAAGCTACAAGGTGTTTTCGAGTTCGAACGACTCAAGAATGAAGTCTCAAATTGTTAAGAATTGTTTTGATGTTTAAACGAGCCAATAATGCTCCTACAAGTGTTTAGAAGTTGTTTCCATGAGTAAACGAGTCAAGAATGAAGCTACAAGTTGTTTCTGAGTTCGAACGTGTCAAGAATGAAGCCTCAAATTGTTATGAATTGTTTTGATGTTTAAACGAGCCAATAATGCTCCTACAAGTGTTAACAAGTTGTTTCCATGTTCAAAAGAGACAAGAATAAAGCTACTAGTTCTTTTCGAGTTTGAACGATTCAAGAATGAAGTCTTAAATTGTTATGAATTGTTTTCATGTTTAAACAAGCCAATAATGTTCCTACAAGATTTGACAAGTTTTTTCCAAATTCAAACGAGTCAAGAATGAAGATACAAGTTGTTTCCGAGTTCGAACGAGTCAAGAATGAAGTCTCAAATTGTTATGAATTGTTTTGAAGTTTAAATGAGCCAATAATGCTCCTACAAGTGTTTACAAGTTGTTTCCATGTACAAACGAGTCAAGAATTAAGCTACCAGTTGTTTCCGAGTTCGAACGAGTCAAGAATGAAGCCTCAAATTGTTATGAATTGTTTTCATCTTAAAATTAACCAATAATGTTCTTACAAGAGTTTACAAGTTGTTTCCATGTTCAAACGAGTCAAGAATGATGCTAAAAGTTGTTTTCGAGTTCGAACGAGTCAAGAATGAAGCCTCAAATTGTTATGAATTGTTTTGATGTTTAAACGAGCCAATAATGCTCCTACAAGTGTTTACAAGTTATTGCCATGTTCAATCAAGTTAAGAATGAAGCTACAAGTTGTTTCCGAGTTCGAACGAGTCAAGAATGAAGCCTCAAATTGTTATGAATTGTTTTGATGTTTAAACGAGCCAACAATGTTCCTACAAGAGTTTACAAGTTATTTCTATGTTCTAACGAGTCAAGAATAAAGTTAAAAGTTGTTTCAATGTTAGAACGAGTCAAGAATGAAATCTTAAAAATATTATGAGTTTTTTTATTTTTAAACGAGCCAATAATGCTCCTACAAGTTGTTTCCATGTTCAAACGAGTCAAGAATGAAGCTACAAGTTGTTTCCAAGTTCGAACGAGTCAAGAATGAAGTCTCAAATTGTTACAAATTGTTTTTATATTTAAACGAGCCAATAATGCTCCTACTAGTGTTTACAAGTTGTTTCCATGTTCAAACGAGTCAAGAATGAAGCTACAAGTTGTTTCCGAGTTCGAACGAGTCAAGAATGAAGCCTCAAATTGTTAAGAATTGTTTTGATGTTTAAACGAGCCAACAATGTTCGTACAATAGTTTACAAGTTGTTTCCATGTTCTAACGAGTCAAGAATGAAGCTAAAAGTTGTTTCAATGTTAGAACAAGTCAAGAATGAAGTCTTAAATTGTTATGAATTTTTTTATGTTTAGACGAGCCAATAATGCTCCTACAAGTGTTTAGAAGTTGTTTCCATGAGTAAACGAGTCAAGAATGAAGCTACGAGTTGTTTCTGAGTTCGAACGTGTCAAGAATGAAGCCTCAAATTTTTATGAATTGTTTTGATGTTTAAACGAGCCAACAATGTTCCTACAAGAGTTTACAAGTTGTTTCCATGTTCAAACGAGTCAAGAATGAAGGTACAAGTTGTTTCCGAGTTCGAACGAGTCAAGAATGAAGCCTCAAATTGTTATGAATTGTTTTGATGTTTAAACGAGCCAACAATGTTCGTACAATAGTTTACAAGTTGTTTCCATGTTCTAACGAGTCAAGAATGAAGCTAAAAGTTGTTTCAATGTTAGAACAAGTCAAGAATGAAGTCTTAAATTGTTATGAATTTTTTTATGTTTAGACGAGCCAATAATGCTCGTACAAGTGTTTAGAAGTTGTTTCCATGAGTAAACGAGTCAAGAATGAAGCTACGAGTTGTTTCTGAGTTCGAACGTGTCAAGAATGAAGCCTCAAATTGTTATGAATTGTTTTGATGTTTAAACGAGCCAATATTGCTCCTACAAGTGTTAACAAGTTGTTTCCATGTTCAAAAGAGACAAGAATAAAGCTACTAGTTCTTTTCGAGTTTGAACGAGTCAAGAATGAAGTCTTAAATTGTTATGAATTGTTTTCATGTTTAAACAAGCCAATAATGTTCCTACAAGATTTGACAAGTTTTTTCCAAATTCAAACGAGTCAAGAATGAAGATACAAGTTGTTTCCGAGTTCGAACGAGTCAAGAATGAAGTCTCAAATTGTTATGAATTGTTTTGAAGTTTAAATGAGCCAATAATGCTCCTACAAGTGTTTACAAGTTGTTTCCATGTACAAACGAGTCAAGAATTAAGCTACCAGTTGTTTCCGAGTTCGAACGAGTCAAGAATGAAGCCTCAAATTGTTATGAATTGTTTTCATCTTAAAATTAACCAATAATGTTCTTACAAGAGTTTACAAGTTGTTTCCATGTTCAAACGAGTCAAGAATGATGCTAAAAGTTGTTTTCGAGTTCGAACGAGTCAAGAATGAAGCCTCAAATTGTTATGAATTGTTTTGATGTTTAAACGAGTCAATAATGCTCCTACAAGTGTTTACAAGTTATTGCCATGTTCAATCGAGTTAAGAATGAAGCTACAAGTTGTTTCCGAGTTCGAACGAGTCAAGAATGAAGCCTCAAATTGTTATGAATTGTTTTGATGTTTAAACGAGCCAACAATGTTCCTACAAGAGTTTACAAGTTATTTCTATGTTCTAACGAGTCAAGAATAAAGTTAAAAGTTGTTTCAATGTTACGAGTCAAGAATGAAATCTTAAAAATATTATGAGTTTTTTTATTTTTAAACGAGCCAATAATGCTCCTACAAGTTATTTCCATGTTCAAACGAGTCAAGAATGAAGCTACAAGTTGTTTCCAAGTTCGAACGAGTCAAGAATGAAGTCTCAAATTGTTACGAATTGTTTTTATATTTAAACGAGCCAATAATGCTCCTACAAGTGTTTACAAGTTGTTTCCATGTTCAAACGAGACAAGAATGAAGCTACAAGGTGTTTTCGAGTTCGAACATCTCAAGAACGAAGTCTCAAATTGTTAAGAATTGTTTTGATGTTTAAACGAGCCAATAATGCTCCTACAAGTGTTTAGAAGTTGTTTCCATGAGTAAACGAGTCAAGAATGAAGCTACAAGTTGTTTCTGAGTTCGAACGTGTCAAGAATGAAGCTTCAAATTGTTATGAATTGTTTTGATGTTTAAACGAGCCAATAATGCTCCTACAAGTGTTAACAAGTTGTTTCCATGTTCAAAAGAGACAAGAATAAAGCTACTAGTTCTTTTCGAGTTTGAACGAGTCAAGAATGAAGTCTTAAATTGTTATGAATTGTTTTCATGTTTAAACAAGCCAATAATGTTCCTACAAGATTTGACAAGTTTTTTCCAAATTCAAACGAGTCAAGAATGAAGATACAAGTTGTTTCCGAGTTCGAACGAGTCAAGAATGAAGTCTCAAATTGTTATGAATTGTTTTGAAGTTTAAATGAGCCAATAATGCTCCTACAAGTGTTTACAAGTTGTTTCCATGTACAAACGAGTCAAGAATTAAGCTACCAGTTGTTTCCGAGTTCGAACGAGTCAAGAATGAAGCCTCAAATTGTTATGAATTGTTTTCATCTTAAAATTAACCAATAATGTTCTTACAAGAGTTTACAAGTTGTTTCCATGTTCAAACGAGTCAAGAATGATGCTAAAAGTTGTTTTCGAGTTCGAACGAGTCAAGAATGAAGCCTCAAATTGTTATGAATTGTTTTGATGTTTAAACGAGCCAATAATGCTCCTACAAGTGTTTACAAGTTATTGCCATGTTCAATCGAGTTAAGAATGAAGCTACAAGTTGTTTCCGAGTTCGAACGAGTCAAGAATGAAGCCTCAAATTGTTATGAATTGTTTTGATGTTTAAACGAGCCAACAATGTTCCTACAAGAGTTTACAAGTTATTTCTATGTTCTAACGAGTCAAGAATAAAGGTAAAAGTTGTTTCAATGTTAGAACGAGTCAAGAATGAAATCTTAAAAATATTATGAGTTTTTTTATTTTTAAACGAGCCAATAATGCTCCTACAAGTTGTTTCCATGTTCAAACGAGTCAAGAATGAAGCTACAAGTTGTTTCCAAGTTCGAACGAGTCAAGAATGAAGTCTCAAATTGTTACGAATTGTTTTTATATTTAAACGAGCCAATAATGCTCTTACAAGTGTTTACAAGTTGTTTCCATGTTCAAACGAGACAAGAATGAAGCTACAAGGTGTTTTCGAGTTCGAACATCTCAAGAACGAAGTCTCAAATTGTTAAGAATTGTTTTGATGTTTAAACGAGCCAATAATGCTCCTACAAGTGTTAACAAGTTGTTTCCATGTTCAAAAGAGACAAGAATAAACCTACTAGTTCTTTTCGAGTTTGAACTAGTCAAGAATGAAGTCTTAAATTGTTATGAATTGTTTTCATGTTTAAACAAGCCAATAATGTTCCTACAAGATTTGACAAGTTTTTTCCAAATTCAAACGAGTCAAGAATGAAGATACAAGTTGTTTCCGAGTTCGAACGAGTCAAGAATGAAGTCTCAAATTGTTATGAATTGTTTTAAAGTTTAAACGAGCCAATAATGCTCCTACAAGTGTTTACAAGTTGTTTCCATGTACAAACGAGTCAAGAATTAAGCTACCAGTTGTTTCCGAGTTCGAACGAGTCAAGAATGAAGCCTCAAATTGTTACAAATTGTTTTCATCTTAAAATGAACCAATAATGTTCTTACAAGAGTTTACAAGTTGTTTCCATGTTCAAACGAGTCAAGAATGATGCTAAAAGTTGTTTTCGAGTTCGAACGAGTCAAGAATGAAGCCTCAAATTGTTATGAATTGTTTTGATGTTTAAACGAGCCAATAATGCTCCTACAAGTGTTTACAAGTTATTTCCATGTTCAATCGAGTTAAGAATGAAGCTACAAGTTGTTTCCGAGTTCGAACGAGTCAAGAATGAAGCCTCAAATTGTTATGAATTGTTTTGATGTTTAAACGAGCCAACAATGTTCCTACAAGAGTTTACAAGTTGTTTCTATGTTCTAACGAGTCAAGAATAAAGCTAAAAGTTGTTTCAATGTTAGAACGAGTCAAGAATGAAATCATAAATTATTATGAGTTTTTTTATTTTTAAACGAGCCAATAATGCTCCTACAAGTGTTTACAAGTTGTTTCCATGTTCAAACGAGTCAAGAATGAAGCTACAAGTTGTTTCCAAGTTCGAACGAGTCAAGAATGAAGTCTCAAATTGTTACGAATTGTTTTTATATTTAAACGAGACAATAATGCTCCTACAGGTGTTTACAAGTTGTTTCCATGTTCAAACAACACAAGAATGAAGCTACAAGGTGTTTTCGAGTTCGAACGACTCAAGAATGAAGTCTCAAATTGTTAAGAATTGGTTTGATGTTTAAACGAGCCAATAATGCTCCTACAAGTGTTTAGAAGTTGTTTCCATGAGTAAACGAGTCAAGAATGAAGCTACAAGTTGTTTCTGAGTTCGAACGTGTCAAGAATGAAGCCTCAAATTGTTATGAATTGTTTTGATGTTTAAACGAGCCAATAATGCTCCTACAAGTGTTAACAAGTTGTTTCCATGTTCAAAAGAGACAAGAATAAAGCTACTAGTTCTTTTCGAGTTTGAACGAGTCAAGAATGAAGTCTTAAATTGTTATGAATTGTTTTCATGTTTAAACAAGCCAATAATGTTCCTACAAGATTTGACAAGTTTTTTCCAAATTCAAACGAGTCAAGAATGAAGATACAAGTTGTTTCCGAGTTCGAACGAGTCAAGAATGAAGTCTCAAATTGTTATGAATTGTTTTGAAGTTTAAACGAGCCAATAATGCTCCTACAAGTGTTTACAAGTTGTTTCCATGTACAAACGAGTCAAGAATTAAGCTACCAGTTGTTTCCGAGTTCGAACGAGTCAACAATGAAGCCTCAAATTGTTATGAATTGTTTTCATCTTAAAATGAACCAATAATGTTCTTACAAGAGTTTACAAATTGTTTCCATGTTCAAACGAGTCAAGAATGATGCTAAAAGTTGTTTTCGAGTTCGAACGAGTCAAGAATGAAGCCTCAAATTGTTATGAATTGTTTTGATGTTTAAACGAGCCAATAATGCTCCTACAAGTGTTTACAAGTTATTTCCATGTTCAATCGAGTTAAGAATGAAGCTACAAGTTGTTTCCGAGTTCGAACGAGTCAAGAATGAAGCCTCAAATTGTTATGAATTGTTTTGATGTTTAAACGAGCCAACAATGTTCCTACAAGAGTTTACAAGTTATTTCTATGTTCTAACGAGTCAAGAATAAAGTTAAAAGTTGTTTCAATGTTAGAACGAGTCAGGAATGAAATCTTAAATTATTATGAGTTTTTTTATTTTTAAACGAGCCAATAATGCTCCTACAAGTTGTTTCCATGTTCAAACGAGTCAAGAATGAAGCTACAAGTTGTTTCCAAGTTCGAACGAGTCAAGAATGAAATCTCAAATTGTTACGAATTGTTTTTATATTTAAACGAGCCAATAATGCTCCTACAAGTGTTTACAAGTTGTTTCCATGTTCAAACGAGACAAGAATGAAGCTACAAGTTGTTTTCGAGTTCGAACGACTCAAGAATGAAGTCTCAAATTGTTAAGAATTGTTTTGATGTTTAAACGAGCCAATAATGCTCCTACAAGTGTTTAGAAGTTGTTTCCATGACTAAACGAGTCAAGAATGAAGCTACAAGTTGTTTCTGAATTCGAACGTGTCAAGAATGAAGCCTCAAATTGTTATGAATTATTTTGATGTTTAAATGAGACAACAATGTTCCTTCAAGAGTTTACAAGTTGTTTCCATGTTCAAACGAGTAAAGAATGAAGCTAAACTTGTTTCCATGTTGGAACGATTCAAGAATGAAGTCTTAAATTGTTATGAATTGTTTTTATATTTAAACGAGCCAATAATGCTCCTACAAGTGTTAACAAGTTGTTTCCATGTTCAAACGAGACAAGAATGAAGCTACTAGTTGTTTTCGAGTTTGAACGAGTCAAGAATGAAGTCTCAAATTGTTATGAATTGTTTTCATGTTTAAACGAGCCAATAATGTTCTTACAAGAGTTTACAAGTTGTTTCCATGTTCAAATGAGACAAGAATGAAGATACAAGTTGTTTTCGAGTTCGAACGACTCAATAATGAAGTGTCAAATTTTTTTGAATTGTTTTGATGTTTAAACGAGCCAATAATGCTACTACAAGTGTTTAGAAGCTGTTTTCATGTTCAAACGAGTCAAGAATGAAGCTAAAAGTTATTTTCGAGTTCAAACGAGTCAAGAATGAAGTCTCAAATTGTTACGAATTGTTTTTATATTTAAACGAGCCAATAATGCTCTTACAGGTGTTTACAAGTTGTTTCCATGTTCAAACGAGACAAGAATGAAGCTACAAGGTGTTTTCGAGTTCGAACATCTCAAGAACGAAGTCTCAAATTGTTAAGAATTGTTTTGATGTTTAAACGAGCCAATAATGCTCCTACAAGTGTTTACAAGTTGTTTTCATGTTCAAACGAGAGAAGAATGAAGCTACAAGTTGTTTTCGAGTTCGAACGACTCAAGAATGAAGTCTCAAATTGTTAAGAATTGTTTTGATGTTTAAACGAGCCAATAATGCTCCTACAAGTGTTTAGAAGTTGTTTCCATGACTAAACGAGTCAAGAATGAAGCTACAAGTTGTTTCTGAGTTCGAACGTGTCAAGAATGAAGCCTCAAATTGTTATGAATTGATTTGATGTTTAAACGAGCCAATAATGCTCCTACAAGTGTTAACAAGTTGTTTGCATGTTCAAAAGAGACAAGAATAAAGCTACTAGTTCTTTTCGAGTTTGAACGAGTCAAGAATGAAGTCTCAAATTGTTATGAATTGTTTTCATGTTTAAACAAGCCAATAATGTTCCTACAAGATTTGACAAGTTTTTTCCAAATTCAAACGAGTCAAGAATGAAGATACAAGTTGTTTCCGAGTTCGAACGAGTCAAGAATGAAGCCTCAAATTGTTATGAATTGTTTTGATGTTTAAACGAGCCAATAATGCTCCTACAAGTGTTTACAAGTTGTTTCTATGTTCAAACGAGTTAAGAATGAAGCTACAAGTTGCTTCCGAGTTCGAACGAGTCAAGAATGAAGCCTCAAATTGTTATGAATTGTTTTGATGTTTAAACGAGCCAACAATGTTCCTACAAGAGTTTACAAGTTGTTTCTATGTTCTAACGAGTCAAGAATGAAGCTAAAAGTTGTTTCAATGTTAGAACGAGTCAAGAATGAAATCTTAAATTGTTATGAGTTTTTTTATTTTTAAACGAGCCAATAATGCTCCTACAAGTGTTTACAAGTTGTTTCCATGTTCAAACGAGTCAAGAATGAAGCTACAAGTTGTTTCCAAGTTCGAACGAGTCAAGAATGAAGTCTCAAATTGTTACGAATTGTTTTTATATTTAAACGAGCCAATAATGCTCCTACAAGTGTTTACAAGTTGTTTCCATGTTCAAACGAGACAAGAATGAAGCTACAAGTTGTTTTCGAGTTCGAACGACTCAAGAATGAAGTCTCAAATTGTTAAGAATTGTTTTGATGTTTAAACGAGCCAATAATGCTCCTACAAGTGTTTAGAAGTTGTTTCCATGACTAAACGAGTCAAGAATGAAGCTACAAGTTGTTTCTGAATTCGAACGTGTCAAGAATGAAGCCTCAAATTGTTATGAATTATTTTGATGTTTAAATGAGACAACAATGTTCCTACAAGAGTTTACAAGTTGTTTCCATGTTCAAACGAGTAAAGAATGAAGCTAAACTTGTTTCCATGTTAGAACGATTCAAGAATGAAGTCTTAAATTGTTATGAATTGTTTTTATATTTAAACGAGCCAATAATGCTCCTACAAGTGTTAACAAGTTGTTTCCATGTTCAAACGAGACAAGAATGAAGCTACTAGTTGTTTTCGAGTTTGAACGAGTCAAGAATGAAGTCTCAAATTGTTATGAATTGTTTTCATGTTTAAACGAGCCAATAATGTTCTTACAAGAGTTTACAAGTTGTTTCCATGTTCAAATGAGACAAGAATGAAGATACAAGTTGTTTTCGAGTTCGAACGACTCAATAATGAAGTGTCAAATTTTTTTGAATTGTTTTGATGTTTAAACGAGCCAATAATGCTACTACAAGTGTTTAGAAGCTGTTTTCATGTTCAAACGAGTCAAGAATGAAGCTAAAAGTTATTTTCGAGTTCAAACGAGTCAAGAATGAAGTCTCAAATTGTTACGAATTGTTTTTATATTTAAACGAGCCAATAATGCTCTTACAAGTGTTTACAAGTTGTTTCCATGTTCAAACGAGACAAGAATGAAGCTACAAGGTGTTTTCGAGTTCGAACATCTCAAGAACGAAGTCTCAAATTGTTAAGAATTGTTTTGATGTTTAAACGAGCCAATAATGCTCCTACAAGTGTTTACAAGTTGTTTTCATGTTCAAACAAGAGAAGAATGAAGCTACAAGTTGTTTTCGAGTTCGAACGACTCAAGAATGAAGTCTCAAATTGTTAAGAATTGTTTTGATGTTTAAACGAGCCAATAATGCTCCTACAAGTGTTTAGAAGTTGTTTCCATGACTAAACGAGTCAAGAATGAAGCTACAAGTTGTTTCTGAGTTCGAACGTGTCAAGAATGAAGCCTCAAATTGTTATGAATTGATTTGATGTTTAAACGAGCCAATAATGCTCCTACAAGTGTTAACAAGTTGTTTGCATGTTCAAAAGAGACAAGAATAAAGCTACTAGTTCTTTTCGAGTTTGAACGAGTCAAGAATGAAGTCTCAAATTGTTATGAATTGTTTTCATGTTTAAACAAGCCAATAATGTTCCTACAAGATTTGACAAGTTTTTTCCAAATTCAAACGAGTCAAGAATGAAGATACAAGTTGTTTCCGAGTTCGAACGAGTCAAGAATGAAGTCTCAAATTGTTATGAATTGTTTTGAAGTTTAAACGAGCCAATAATGCTCCTACAAGTGTTTACAAGTTGTTTCCATGTACAAACGAGTCAAGAATTAAGCTACCAGTTGTTTCCGAGTTCGAACGAGTCAAGAATGAAGCCTCAAATTGTAAGGAATTGTTTTCATCTTAAAATGAACCAATAATGTTCTTACAAGAGTTTACAAGTTGTTTCCATGTTCAAACGAGTCAAGAATGAAGCTAAAAGTTGTTTTCGAGTTCGAACGAGTCAAGAATGAAGCCTCAAATTGTTATGAATTGTTTTGATGTTTAAACGAGCCAATAATGCTCCTACAAGTGTTTACAAGTTGTTTCTATGTTCAAACGAGTTAAGAATGAAGCTACAAGTTGCTTCCAAGTTCGAACGAGTCAAGAATGAAGCCTCAAATTGTTATGAATTGTTTTGATGTTTAAACGAGCCAACAATGTTCCTACAAGAGTTTACAAGTTGTTTCTATGTTCTAACGAGTCAAGAATGAAGCTAAAAGTTGTTTCAATGTTAGAACGAGTCAAGAATGAAATCTTAAATTGTTATGAGTTTTTTTATTTTTAAACGAGCCAATAATGCTCCTACAAGTGTTTACAAGTTGTTTCCATGTTCAAACGAGTCAAGAATGAAGCTACAAGTTGTTTCCAAGTTCGAACGAGTCAAGAATGAAGTCTCAAATTGTTACGAATTGTTTTTATATTTAAACGAGCCAATAATGCTCCTACAAGTGTTTACAAGTTGTTTCCATGTTCAAACGAGACAAGAATGAAGCTACAAGTTGTTTTCGAGTTCGAACGACTCAAGAATGAAGTCTCAAATTGTTAAGAATTGTTTTGATGTTTAAACGAGCCAATAATGCTCCTACAAGTGTTTAGAAGTTGTTTCCATGACTAAACGAGTCAAGAATGAAGCTACAAGTTGTTTCTGAATTCGAACGTGTCAAGAATGAAGCCTCAAATTGTTATGAATTATTTTGATGTTTAAATGAGACAACAATGTTCCTACAAGAGTTTACAAGTTGTTTCCATGTTCAAACGAGTAAAGAATGAAGCTAAACTTGTTTCCATGTTAGAACGATTCAAGAATGAAGTCTTAAATTGTTATGAATTGTTTTTATATTTAAACGAGCCAATAATGCTCCTACAAGTGTTAACAAGTTGTTTCCATGTTCAAACGAGACAAGAATGAAGCTACTAGTTGTTTTCGAGTTTGAACGAGTCAAGAATGAAGTCTCAAATTGTTATGAATTGTTTTCATGTTTAAACGAGCCAATAATGTTCTTACAAGAGTTTACAAGTTGTTTCCATGTTCAAATGAGACAAGAATGAAGATACAAGTTGTTTTCGAGTTCGAACGACTTAATAATGAAGTGTCAAATTTTTTTGAATTGTTTTGATGTTTAAACGAGCCAATAATGCTACTACAAGTGTTTAGAAGCTGTTTTCATGTTCAAACGAGTCAAGAATGAAGCTAAAAGTTATTTTCGAGTTCAAACGAGTCAAGAATGAAGTCTCAAATTGTTACGAATTGTTTTTATATTTAAACGAGCCAATAATGCTCTTACAAGTGTTTACAAGTTGTTTCCATGTTCAAACGAGACAAGAATGAAGCTACAAGGTGTTTTCGAGTTCGAACATCTCAAGAACGAAGTCTCAAATTGTTAAGAATTGTTTTGATGTTTAAACGAGCCAATAATGCTCCTACAAGTGTTTACAAGTTGTTTTCATGTTCAAACAACAGAAGAATGAAGCTACAAGTTGTTTTCGAGTTCGAACGACTCAAGAATGAAGTCTCAAATTGTTAAGAATTGTTTTGATGTTTAAACGAGCCAATAATGCTCCTACAAGTGTTTAGAAGTTGTTTCCATGACTAAACGAGTCAAGAATGAAGCTACAAGTTGTTTCTGAGTTCGAACGTGTCAAGAATGAAGCCTCAAATTGTTATGAATTGATTTGATGTTTAAACGAGCCAATAATGCTCCTACAAGTGTTAACAAGTTGTTTGCATGTTCAAAAGAGACAAGAATAAAGCTACTAGTTCTTTTCGAGTTTGAACGAGTCAAGAATGAAGTCTCAAATTGTTATGAATTGTTTTCATGTTTAAACAAGCCAATAATGTTCCTACAAGATTTGACAAGTTTTTTCCAAATTCAAACGAGTCAAGAATGAAGATACAAGTTGTTTCCGAGTTCGAACGAGTCAAGAATGAAGTCTCAAATTGTTATGAATTGTTTTGAAGTTTAAACGAGCCAATAATGCTCCTACAAGTGTTTACAAGTTGTTTCCATGTACAAACGAGTCAAGAATTAAGCTACCAGTTGTTTCCGAGTTCGAACGAGTCAAGAATGAAGCCTCAAATTGTAAGGAATTGTTTTCATCTTAAAATGAACCAATAATGTTCTTACAAGAGTTTACAAGTTGTTTCCATGTTCAAACGAGTCAAGAATGAAGCTAAAAGTTGTTTTCGAGTTCGAACGAGTCAAGAATGAAGCCTCAAATTGTTATGAATTGTTTTGATGTTTAAACGAGCCAATAATGCTCCTACAAGTGTTTACAAGTTGTTTCTATGTTCAAACGAGTTAAGAATGAAGCTACAAGTTGCTTCCAAGTTCGAACGAGTCAAGAATGAAGCCTCAAATTGTTATGAATTGTTTTGATGTTTAAACGAGCCAACAATGTTCCTACAAGAGTTTACAAGTTGTTTCTATGTTCTAACGAGTCAAGAATGAAGCTAAAAGTTGTTTCAATGTTAGAACGAGTCAAGAATGAAATCTTAAATTGTTATGAGTTTTTTTATTTTTAAACGAGCCAATAATGCTCCTACAACTGTTTACAAGTTGTTTCCATGTTCAAACGAGTCAAGAATGAAGCTACAAGTTGTTTCCAAGTTCGAACGAGTCAAGAATGAAGTCTCAAATTGTTACGAATTGTTTTTATATTTAAACGAGCCAATAATGCTCCTACAAGTGTTTACAAGTTGTTTCCATGTTCAAACGAGACAAGAATGAAGCTACAAGTTGTTTTCGAGTTCGAACGACTCAAGAATGAAGTCTCAAATTGTTAAGAATTGTTTTGATGTTTAAACGAGCCAATAATGCTCCAACAAGTGTTTAGAAGTTGTTTCCATGACTAAACGAGTCAAGAATGAAGCTACAAGTTGTTTCTGAATTCGTACGTGTCAAGAATGAAGCCTCAAATTGTTATGAATTATTTTGATGTTTAAATGAGACAACAATGTTCCTACAAGAGTTTACAAGTTGTTTCCATGTTCAAACGAGTAAAGAATGAAGCTAAACTTGTTTCCATGTTAGAACGATTCAAGAATGAAGTCTTAAATTGTTATGAATTGTTTTTATATTTAAACGAGCCAATAATGCTCCTACAAGTGTTAACAAGTTGTTTCCATGTTCAAACGAGACAAGAATGAAGCTACTAGTTGTTTTCGAGTTTGAACGAGTCAAGAATGAAGTCTCAAATTGTTATGAATTGTTTTCATGTTTAAACGAGCCAATAATGTTCCTACAAGAGTTTACAAGTTGTTTCCATGTTCAAATGAGACAAGAATGAAGATACAAGTTGTTTTCGAGTTCAAACGACTCAATAATGAAGTGTCAAATTTTTTTGAATTGTTTTGATGTTTAAACGAGCCAATAATGCTACTACAAGTGTTTAGAAGCTGTTTTCATGTTCAAACGAGTCAAGAATGAAGCTAAAAGTTATTTTCGAGTTCAAACGAGTCAAGAATGAAGTCTCAAATTGTTATGAATTGTTTTGATGTTTAAACGAGCCAATAATGCTCCTACAAGTGGTAACAAGTTATTTCCATGTTCGAACGAGACAAGAATGAAGCTGCTAGTTGTTTTCGAGTTTGAACGAGTCAAGAATGAAGCCTCAAATTGTTATGAATTGTTTTGATGTTTAAACGAGCCAATAATGCTCCTACAAGTGTTTACAAGTTGTTTCCATGTACAAACGAGTCAGGAACGAAGCTACAAGTTGTTTCCGAGTTTGAACGAGTCAAGAATGAAGCCTCAAATTGTTATGAATTGTTTTCATGTTAAAATGAACCAATAATGTTCCTACAAGAGTTTACAAGTTGTTTACATGTTCTAACAAGTCAAGAATGAAGTTAGAAGTTGTTTTCGAGTTCGAACGAGTCAAGAATGAAGCCTCAAATTGTTATGAATTCTTTTGATGTTTAAACGAGCCAATAATGCTCCTACTAGTGTTTACAAGTTGTTTCCATGTTCAAACGAGTCAAGAATGAAGCTACAAGTTGTTTCCGAGTTCGAACGAGTCAAGAATGAAGCCTCAAATTGTTATGAATTGTTTTGATGTTTAAACGAGCCAACAATGTTCCTACAATAGTTTACAAGTTGTTTCCATGTTCTAACGAGTCAAGAATGAAGCTAAAAGTTGTTTCAATGTTAGAACAAGTCAAGAATGAAGTCTTAAATTGTTATGAATTTTTTTATGTTTAGACGAGCCAATAATGCTCCTACAAGTGTTTACAAGTTGTTTCCATGTTCAAACGAGTCAAGAATGAAGCTACAAGTTGTTTCCAAGTTCGAACGAGTCAAGAATGAAGTCTCAAATTGTTACGAATTGTTTTTATGTTTAAACAAGCCAATAATGCTCCTACTGTGACGCCCTCCCGACCCAGGGACTAGATCGGGGAGTCACTAACACGCTATATGCATGCACCATAAATAATAATAACAGAATATACACATATACACGACCCCCACTACTACCCTAGACCTTTAAAGGTATTGGTATGAAACAAGCACACATCTACATTCATTTAAATTTACATTTATAATAACAAAATAATATTATTACAACTTCTATATTTTTTAATAATATATTAAGCTATTTAATTTAATATTAAGAATGATATTAGTGATTTATTACTACTATTATTATTTGAATATGAATATAGATATTTTATAATTAAGATATTATTTTAGAGATTATCGGTTAAGAGAAGAAAATAGAAATAAAAGAAATAAAAGAGAAAGAAAAAGAAAAAGAAAAAGGAGTTAGGGTTTTGAAAAATAAGAGATACGTAAGTTTTGTAGAAGCAACCACATAGAAGAAAGAAAAAGAGAAAGAGAGGAAGAAAGAGATAAAGAGGAGATAGGGAAAAAAAGCTTAAGAAGATGGGTTGTTGTGTTTAAATTAGGGTTCTTGTGATTGGAAGCAATTCATACTATTTGACTATTAAGGTACGGATACATTCGACACTCTTTCTTTGTTCTCGTATTGTTAATGTACGGATATCTTCGTTACACTCTCTTTGTATTCGTAACAATATCTTTGTTCTTGTTTTGTTATTCAATTCGTATGTATGTTGTGTATAGTTCGTATTCATTCAGATTCTTATAAAATTCGTATCTCATTCGTTCTTTATCTGATTGTTGTGATTTTATACTACCTAGAAAGATATTTCAATTATCTAAAACTTTCGTTCTTTATGTTTTCTGAAATTCGGTTCGTAAGTATATTAAAATCTGCCGTTTGTATAATCTGGTTATTTATTGGAGTTATTCTGCTATAACTTCAGAAATTCATAATAAATTGATAATTCATCCAAAAATTATGTGTAATATCATTCTGAAAAGGCCTTTCCGAAATCTTCGTTCTTTGTTTACATTCCGCTGTCAAGTTCTGTGATCTTGGTGTCGTAAATCTCAAAATACTACTGTGATCATAGCCTGATTCTGTTATGGCAGGCCGCATTTTAATTGTTTCTGCATTCGTTACTTATCTGTTTTTGACGAACTTTATCATTCTGGAAAGATCTTTGAATCGTCTACAAGTTTATACGAATACGCGGACAACCACCAGGGTAGAAATCATATGAAAAGAAAGTATTTATTTATTTATAACAAGCCGATTGGCCATTACATTGCTTAAAACCCCGTAGGGTTACTACTCACACATTACAATATTGATGGACTCTAGAATTTCTTAGCTATGCTGCTGGAAAAACGATGTCCTTCTTACAAAAATAACTTAGCCTTTTATAGATCAAGGACTAAGGGTCTTGCATTATTAAAGTAGAAGATGCCTCTGCTTTACATAAAGTAGATGCTCTTTGTCTTCTGCTTTTGCTTTTCATAAAGCTGCCGTCTGCTTTTCATAAAGCTGCTTTTCTAAAGTAGATGCTCCTACATTTTCTAAAGTAGATGCTTCTTGCTTTTCTTTGTTAGTGGCGGGACCACAGATTTGGCATTTTCCTTCTATACCAAATTTCTTTAGCTCCTTCATCTTCTTCTGACAAAAAGACTCGCTGTGCTTTCCTAGTGCATACGTATGTGTAATGCATACCTTGAATGCTTCGATTTTTTCCCAATCTGACTGACTTAATCCTTTGTGTGAATAAGACGTCATAAGGCAGTATGTGGTAGCCAGGTTGACCTTGAGCTTGTCATCTGGTTTTACACTAAAGATTTTGTTAATTAAATTAATTAACTTAACCTCAGCAAGTTTCCTAAGATCTTCTTTGTCGAGCTTTGCTTCCATGGCTTGACTTGGAAAGTAGATCTTTTCATTTACAGCTCCAATCTGTACATAATGATATGGTTGAACAGCCATCCCAAAATCTTCATCAGCTTCTTGTTCCCAGTGTATGATGGTGCTGGTGAACTTGAGGTAGATTTCTTTATCAGAATTTTTAAGACATTTTTTCCTAAAATTCTTGACTGCTTCCTTAAACTCCGGCGAAAATTTGGAGATTTCTAACAAGTTGCTGGATGGATAAATCTGAAAAATTAATCCATATTGATAGGCTTCATGGACCATTTCTGGGTGAGACCTAGGATAGAAATTGAAGTAGGACACATTCTTCTTATCTGTGGTGAAGTAATGTTCTTCTGCAAATTCATTTTCTGTAGCTTGTCTTCCGAGTTGGAATAAATAGCTGAATCCTGAATACTCTGTATCAAGAACATCCTCGTCTGTATCCGTCAGTAGTTGCTGACTTTTTGGAATGGTTCCAAGGATATTTTTTATAGTTGCCTCCTTTGTAAGCATTTTTGAGTAGCTCGGCTTGATTGCTTTTGCTGAACAGATTAATTCAAGGGGTGCTCTAAAATTAGTATTGGTAAAGACTCTTGATGCAGCCTGGGCTTCTTCGAAAGTCTTGTACTTTTTATGCTTTATTCCAGAAAAACCTTTTATCGCTTGTTCTGCAATGTTCCAGGTAGTATATATTCCTGCATGAGGACCATTGAATACTACGTAGTAAGATTTTTTAGCCTTATACCCTGTTGGGATCACCGAAGGGACTGCTGAAGTTTGATCTTCAGTATTTGTTGGGATTTGAATTCCCCCATTGGGTCTCAAGTTTAAACTTGAGGTAGAACCCAATGTTGTGGAGGTCTGAACCTCAGTCTGAATTTTTACCAAATTCACAGGTTTCAACGGATTTGTTGATTCTTTACCAGGAGCCGTTTGCTCTGGAATAGCCTCATCTTTGTCCATTTCTGAAGAAGGTGATGAAATAACCTTTTGAGTTGTGGAGGTCTGAACCTCAGTCTGAATTTTTACCAAATTCACAGGTTTCAACGGATTTGTTGATTCTTTACCAGGAGCCGTTTGCTCTGGAATAGCCTCATCTTTGTCCATTTCTGAAGAAGGTGATGAAATAACCTTTTGATGTTCAGGAAGAGAGTACTTCCTTACATAACAAATTTCTGCTCGAACAATAAGGAGTTCTTCTTGGAGTAGATGAATTTTCTTCATCAGAATAGTCTCCCTAAGGGCTAATTGTTCACAAGTGTTTTCCATGGAAGTGTCCATAGTTTTATAGGATCTCAAAGAAAGAGATTTTACTACTAAGCAGAGAAGCTTTTGCTATTGAGAGGAAGATATAGAGAATTGTTTGTGTGTTTGCATCTCATAACTCTCAGTATTTATAGGCCTTTAGTGCCTTGGATTCCTGCAAAAGTAAGCAAACGATGCATCGAATGATGTCATTAGTATAATTATTGCTGGTATTCCCTTGTTAAAAAATCTGCTAAACAGTTTTTGACTCCTTCAATGTGCTCGACATCAAAGCTGTATCTGCTTAACCATTGTTGCCAACGGACAAGTCTTCCTTGCTTATTGTCTCCCTGTAACTTAATACGAAGAAAATAAGTAAAGTTTCTATTATAAGTTCTAACCAAAAATTTTGTTGGAGTTAGATAAATATAAAATTTATTAATAACTCTAATTACTGCAAGATATTCCTTCTCGTTAGAGTGGTAATTTCTTTCAGCATCTTTAAAGCTACCTGACGCATACCTGCAGATTAATTCTTTATCGGAACTTACTGCTTTAAGAACCCCTCCCCAGTATTCTCCTGAAGCATCAGTCTCAATGATGAGCTTGTCACTAGGATCTGGATGGTAGAGTTTTGGAAAACCCTTAAGATTCTTTTTTATCTTACAGATATAGTCTGTATCAGATTCTTTCCATTCCCATGGAATGTCCTTTTTGAGCTTGACCTGCAATGGCGCACGAATAGCTGCAAGTTTTGGAATATAATCAGAAGCATATGTTAGTATGCCTAGAAATCTCTGTAATTGTTTTTTGTCTTCAATCCTGTCTGGAAATTTCTTAATATGCTCCAGAATGTGGCCATGCGGACAATGAGTTCCTTGATCAATTTCCAATCCTAAGAAATTAATCTTTGTCTTGAAGAGTTGTGCCTTCTTCTTAGATAGAATTATTCCAAGATATTGACATTTCTTCAGAACTGCTGCTAAATGTCTTAAATGATCCTGTTCATTATCGCTAAAGATAAGAATATCATCAACATATACACAACAAAATGTTTCAAAGGACCTAAATGCGTTTTGCATGTGTCTTTGAAAGATGGATGGAGCCTGTTTGAGTCCAAATGGAACGACGATCCATTGATAATGTCCTTGAGGACATGTGAATGCTGTCAATAGTTGTGATTCTTCGTCTAGCAGTACCTGCCAAAAACCTGATTTACAGTCTAAAGAACTAAACATTTTCTTACCTCGGATAAGGGTGAGAAGTTCATCCTTATTGGGTAAATTATGGCTATCTCCTATTGTGGCTTCATTAACTACCTTATAGTTGACTACCATTCTTTTCTTTCCTCTTCTCTTCTCTGCTTCATTTTCAACAAGGAAGGCTGGAGACATGTGAGGTGATTTGCTAGGTATGATGATCTTCATATCTAGAAGCTCTTGAATCTGTTTGCCAAATTCTTCTCGATCTAACGGACTGTATTTCATTGGTTTTACCTTGATTACAGTTTTAGGATCTCTGAGCTTGATCGTTGCTTTCATCCATTTCTTGGTCTTTGTTGGATCCAATGGATTTTCTGAGCAGACTGAATCTAATAATCTTTCGATTATCGCTTTTCTTTCTGTTTCAAGAATCAAATTATTACAAGCATCTTTTAATTCTCTAAATTTTTTAATACTATCCTTCCCCTTCTGAAAAAGAAATATTTTATTAGGGCTAATGTTGATAGCATCAGGTTGTCTGATTTTTGAATTTTTCTTCATTGATTCAAGAAATCCTGCAACTCCAACTCTACGAGCTGTTGTTATCTTTCTGATATATACTTCTTGTCCTGCAAGTGTTAGTATAATCATTTTTGTATATTGGATAAATGGTTCATATAATTGACAAAAATTATTACCAATTATAAAATCTATTCCTGATTCTTGCTGATAAACAGTAGGAATATGAAATATTTCACCTGCTATCAATATATTAAGGTTTTTACATACCTTGTTGATTGTAATGGTACTTCCATTAGCGATCTTTACCTGTATAGGTCTTTCCGCGTTAACCCAATGTTCTGGCGGTATTACAAATTTACTTGCAATGCAGAGACTGGCACCTGTATCTACATAACAATGTAATTCTATCTGTTTATATCTTGCAAATTTTAATTTTCCTAAGATATAAATAAAGTTTGGATTAGTGATGTTAGTCATCACTACTTCTTCTTCAATCAGATTCTGGTCTTGAGGAAGACGAATCATTAGAATCTGACTCTTCTGGTCCGGGGTCAATTTCTTCAATCGAGTATACTTCTTCCGTATCCTCATATGGTTCTTCTATAGGAGTATATCCCAGAGAATAAACTTGTTCAAGCATTTGTACCTTTCTGTCATGCTTTTTCCTATTGGGGCACTCGTTCGCATAGTGTCCTTCTTCATTACAGATCCAACACCTGCAATTTTTCTTGCCTTTTGGGCAAAACTTTTGTTTTTCGTTAGAGAATTTCTTAAAAGTTCTCTTTTTAACGTATTTTCCTGGTTTAAAAGGTTTCCTTTTCTTTGTAAACCTATATATCTTCGTATGTTTATACGATTTCTTTTTATAATTCTTCTTATAGGAAGACTTCCTACATCCATACTCAAATGGTTCTTCAATAATCCTGTCGCAACATCGCTTACTGAAGGATTTTAATTGCTTCTGCTTTCTTGCGAGATCACAGACTTTAGCAATTTCTTCTTTGACTATCCTTTGTGCGTAGGCTAAGCTATATTATGCCGGGCCTGTTGCTTCTAGGTTAAATCTCTCTAAGGCTTTTAATCCTACCAAGGGGATCTTTAAAAGATAATCCTTGACATATTTCACATATTCTGTTTGATCATTTAATTGATAAAGATATTTTTCATAATCTCCATAAAATTGATCAAGAAAACATATGTCGCAAAGCTGCATGTTGGTGAGCATGGTTTTTGCATTAATTTTTATCTTTAATAACTCTTGAAGTTTATTAGAAGACTGATTTATGCCTAAAAACATAGTGTATATTGCATCTAAAATGTTTTCGAAGGCTGTAACTGGACTCATAGTTGGTTCCCAATTAGTGTTCTTAATAAAAGAATTAATAACACCTAAAGTCTTATGTTCAACTAGAAGCAAAACAGTGTTTTGGTCATCATAAGCTTCTTTGTTAGTTTGAATAATCAAACTAATTTCCTTAGCCCATATATCTATGAGTTCTTTCCTATTTGACTTATCGTCAATGTTTAGGATGTTACTACCAAATATATTAGTAGTCTCTTTACTAGGATTGAAGGGATAGAAATTTCCTTTTCTTTTCCTATTTTCTTCAGGTTTTGACGTTTCTCCTTTTTCTCTTTTAAGAGGATTTGCGTCCTGATTGGTAGTTCTGAGATTTTCTATTTCTTCATTCTCGGAACTGTCCATATCTGTATTATCTTGGAATTCTTCTTGTTCTTCTGAACTGAATTCTTCAATAGTATTTAGAAAGTCATAATCTTTGATTCCGAAAAGGGATCTTAGATCTTTATTGTCTTTTATTTCCTGGTTGGCTATAGATTCATCATCTATTTCCATTAATCTAATTGCTTGTTCGAGGACCTCAAAGTTGTCGTCGTTAACTTGCAATTCTCCTTCTTTTAGATTACCCCAGAAGATATCTTCTACGATTCTTAGGTAATTCATGTTGATTTTTTGTCAACACCAAAAGGCCAGGTCAGGCTACCAAGGTTTTTCCCTGTTCCTAATTCTTCGTTTCCAACATTGTCGTTTGGATAACTATATTTTCTTATCTTAGAGGTTTCCTCTGTTAGGTCAATTTCTTTGTGCTGTCTTCTGTTGAGAGCATAAAGAATTTCCTTATTACACGGGCAATCCTGAATTGCTAATTTTAATTCAGTGATTATCTTTGCCGCTGCAGCTTCAATGTTATTGGTAACATTTTCCGCTTGCTGAGTCTTAAGCAACTCAAGAATTTCTCTTATTTGTGGCTTAATGTTCGTTTCAAATTCCTCTAGTAAATCTTTAAGACTCATCCTAAAATTTTCTTGAGGTATTCTTCTATTTCATTAAGCTTTAACTTAAGAGCTTCATTATCACACTTATGATTCCTAAGTTGTGAGATTTGTCCTTCTAATCCTTCGATCTTAGTATTTTGCTTGATTAGAAGATTTTTAATATCCCTTAGGATTTCTATTTCTAGGTCACTCCCCTTTTTAACAAAGGAATAGTATCTGTTATGGATACTAGGTGATTTAGAGAGTTTTTCACTCGGGTCTTTACTAAGCCCAAAAAATGACAGTAGGTTGTAAATTCCTAACAAGCATCTTCCTGAAATCTGATTAAGATTATTGGTAGATGAAACAATAGTGTTTAAACTATTACTTCCTTTTACGCCACTAAAGACGTAATTTCTAGGTTCTAGGTCTACTCCTTCATTTAATTTCTTAAATTCCAGAACCTTTCCTTTTTTATAAATGTGTGGGTACATTTTTGTGGGATTATCTATAATAACCTCTATAGAAGTTCCAGTTTTTGACATAAGTCATCCACTCTCCTGGAGACACTATGAAGTAATTTTTCCTGAGAAGATTCACCAACCTCTAAGGTGTTTCTTCTGAAACTCTTTCTAGGCTTCTGTCCTAGTATGGGTTTATTCTTTGCAATGTCTATTGCCCAAGAGTTATCTAGTGGACTAATTTCTGAGAATTGCTTCTCTTCTATCGATCCTATTTCTGAGAATACATCGTCTAATTCGATATATTCATTCTTCCTATAGTCTATACTATGATGACTATTGGTTAAGGCGTAGGCAACAACATAGGTTATGCTAAATACCTTATCTCCTGTATTCATCAGATCATGTCTTTCAAAGTCATGGACAAAAGATAATATCTGATCTATGTTTCTTGTATCTAAGGTAAATCCAAATTTAGGATAGACAGTGAACATAAATTTTTGATAAGCAAGATTGCCTCTAGCTGCTCCTAGAATACAGTCTCTTCGGTCGTTGATTCTATTGTCTATTAAAACCATTTTAATAGGAGAATATATACCTTCCTGAAATTCTGCTTTGAGCAGAATCTTTATAGCTCCTAAGTGAACTACGCTAAGGGTAGATCTTATCTTAGAGTCTATTTTCAACAGATTTTTGTTTATCTCTTCCTTAGTGATTAAGGGTAAGTAAACTAATCCTGTAGTATCTTTTATATCTACGTGCATTTCCTTGGTAGAGATATAATAAAAGATATTATTTTTTCTTTTAAATCGATTTAACATAGGTATGTTAAATATTTTTTCTTTCTTTAGATCAAGTTTGCTATTTTTAATTTTAGAGAGAATCTCCCTATTAACTAAAAAGCTGGCCTGAAATCCTTTGTCACTCTCTAGAAACTCTATTTCTAGATTGTTTTTGTCTTGAATCTCTTCGAGAGTTTCTTCTTCCTTTAAAAAACTCATTGATTTTCTGAGTCTATAAAACTCTTAATATGAATTTTTAAAGAGTCAATTTCTTGACTATTTCTGACGTAGAACTTACCTTGTTGTTCATACAGCATTTCTAGACTTTTATAGATTTCTATAAGACGGTCTAATTTATTTCTTTCTAAATCTAAACAAGCTAGATCTCGAATTCTAGAGAAGAAATCTTCATCTCCTAATTGGATGGTGTTTCCATTTTCTACTAGATTCCACGGGAGCCTAGATGTAGGGTTATAGCTAATCATAATCAACAATTGATTTTAAAAGATTTGTATAATATGAATTTATGAAACGGAATCTTAAGCAAATATGTACCAAAATCAAGCTTATAAACAAATTAATACTTCATTCAAGATTTCGACAAACCTGATTGATGTAAGCAATGTTTTCTTCAAGAGTGCGACTAGCTCTTCCTAAACGGCCACCTGCCTAACGGATCTGCATACCATCGACTTACCTCCTCCAGAATAAAAACATGGCTCTGATACCAATACGCTCTTTCATTTGAGGTCATCTTGATAGAGTAAATTAATAGTTTTTCAGACTGGTCAATTCTGATTTTATTTGTAATAGTCTATATTGTATGATATTTGGCGTGAATATTTTGAGTAAGATATTTTCAGGTCTTTTGTGATATATGTATGGTTTGGGAGATATTGTAAGAATCCGTCATGAGTGGATAATCTCATGCTTTGGCACCACCTATACGGTGTATTTAAATTATATGGGCGTGTCGCCGGAGTTATGGGACACGTTGAGTCATGACTAATTTGTTTATGTTTGGCCATTTGGGTAGCATTGTGTTTAGTGCCTTGCAAGCCCCTATGAGATTTTGGGTAGCATTTGATTTGTTCTATGCAAGCCCTTGTAAGTTTTGATGACTACATATTCTGGAGAACCGAAATGTAGGACATCTTGTAAGTGTAAGATTGTCTCTCATGTCAGTAAGTAAATTTGCATTTCAGTATATGATCATTATAATATATGACTAGTAAGTGTACGAGTAAGAATATTTGTGATTAAAAAATATGTATGTTGTGATTGTAAGATAAGTATCTATCGTATCTTTTTATTTGTTTATATCGTGAGTTAAGTATGACCAGTATTTTTGTCTCTTTCAGTTGTTTCATCATTCTTTGTTTAGATATTTTATTTATTTATATTGTCATCGTTCTAACCCTTGTACTCTTTGCATTGTTTCATATCCGTATATGAGCCTTTCGCTCACTGCCGGTCTATGTTTCTTTGATTTCCCCCGGTAGGTTGGGTGGGCTAATTAATGGGAAGAGTGCGAGTTGCTGAATTTGAGGAGTTGTAAAGTTTATATTTAGATTTGAATTTGTATAGATAAGCTGTAACTTTTATTTTTGGATTGTAAGTTGCTGGATATCGAGCTGTTGTAATTTTTATTGGATTTTTAGAGCATTTGATTTCATTAGATAAGTTCGGGATTTTAAACTCGGCCTCTTACGCCTCCAACCTATAGGAATCCGCAGAAACCATTTTGATCGGAATTCCTATAATATCAACACCATTTCTTTTAAAATTACCAAATCATTTGATGAAAAAGACTTCTTGAAAGTCGGCTTTCATATTTAAATCCATCTTTTAAAAGTTAAGAGAGAGGTAAATTTTATTCGAAGACAAATTTATATACAAGTCTCTTTTGCTGTAAAGTAAGCAGGAATCATGACATAGGGATCAAAATCATGTTATAGGAGTAAATTCAGGTTGTAAGGTCAATTTCACAGGTATAACAAGAGGTTTTAAAACAATTATAAAGCATCTGATTTAAAATAGTGATTAGGTAATAGCAATAGGGTACTAATAATGGTTAAAGTACAAGTAAACAAGGTTAAGGAAATGGTGAAAAACACAAGTCACAGTTAAGGTTGATGGTTTAAGAATTTAAAACTAGTTTATAAGTTATCAGTAGCAGTTCAGAGATTGAAAAGTTTAAAGTATAGTCAAAACTTGTATAAGGTTGCAGTTTAAGTAAAACAGTTAAAATAAGGCATGCTGTATCTTAAAATAGTTGAGATAAAGTAAAACAGTCGCATGATTATACAACAGTTCATAAAACACTTCATGAGTTTAAAGAGATTAAGCAATAGTTACTTGCCTCAAAAAGATTGCTACCGCTGCTGAACAGGTGGATCTCACTATCACCGACTCTAACTCTCTACTTTTGCCTTTCCTTTATCTTTCACCTCAACGTCCTTTGTTACACATAAATAGTACCATATCAGTATCTTATATACTCTCGACGTTCTCTTTAACGTCTAGCTACTCTACCCTTTCGTTACTGTAACCCCTTAATATATATATATATATATATATATATATATATATATATATATATATATATATATATATATATATATATATATATATATATATATATATATATATATATATATATATACAATATACATACTCTACTAATTAACCAATTATACACTGGTAGGCACATAGCACATAAGCATTCACTTTAATTATATACTACCACCATTCCTGACTGGTAGCAATGTCTATACAGAAGTGATGTGCCAATAATATTTTAACAAGATCATTGGTTTTATAAAATTTTGGCAGCACTTCCTCTATTTATAGAGCTATCCGTCGGAATACAATCGACACAATCATATATGAAATTTATCCATATAATCAACCCAATTCCAAAACATATAAGGATATGGCTCCTCAATGCATAAGATAAACAAAATTCTCGTGACCATTTATGTAACGATTGAGATATTTATATATATTTAATTAATATGAGTTATATTATTTTTGTGCTCCAATGTTATAAGATGTGGTATGTGGTCATTTTATATGTCTAGTTGACTGTCTGTTTGACCACAATGTGTTTAAGTGATTTATTAAAGTGATTAATTGATTTTTTATGCTAAATTGAGGTACTCTTTGATTTTTATAAAGTTATTGGCGTGTCCAATAATTATGAAAATTTTATATGTAGCTTCTATGTGATTTTATAGACTTTCTAAAATTAGTTATGCAATTATATTCAGTCCCATTATTTTTATATAATTTTGTCAGTCTTGTTTTATCCTGAAAATGTTTATCTTCTAAATTCCATATTTAATTATTGGAATGTCCAAAAATCATGAAATCTGTTCCAAAATGTTATTTATATATTCAGAGACTCTTTAAAAATAAAAGTTTATTTTATTCGAACCCCAAAATATTTTTAAAGAATTTTCTACTCTTAATTCCATTTAAAGTGCTTAAACTTCTATGATTTTTAATTAATTGTGTGTTCATCGGAAAATTATTTTAAAAATAAAGGTGAGCTTCTAAATTCAAGATCTTTATTTTAAAAATATATAATTTATTTTTTTACCCATTTGCCATCAAAATTCGAATTATTAACTGTTTTAATTCAGAAATCAGCAATTGTGAAATTACCTTTTTACCCCTGCCTTCTATATAATCAGCACCGCCCATTTCTTTTCTCCTTGCTCTGCATATTCTCTCTCAGGTCCGTTTCTTGCTTGTCTCGTGCGATTCCTTTGTTCCATTTGATTTCTAAGTAATTTGCTTGTGTTCTTGATTATATGCTAGTAATCATGTTCCTTTTTGGTTGTAGATGTTAATTTTAAAGCTTGCATGTATATATATATATATATATATATATATATATATATATATATATATATATATATATATATATGCCGTATGTATGTGTGTATGTTAGAGTTGCATGCAAGTCTTGTTTTGATGGTGAGTTAGTTTGTAATGCTTGTACCTAGCTGGAAATGGAATGATTTTGCAGTTTTAGTATGAATTGCCCGAGTTTGGGCAATTTCTTTTAATCAACTGCCGTCGCCGGCGATGAGCTCCGGCGAGCCGGCGACCGGAATCATATTGGTTGTTTTTGTTTTCGGCAGTCCTAATTGCTAGTGTATGTGTTGATTAATAATTCATAGCATATTATAATTGCATGTTAATTCCTTGTTAGTAATTCAAAAAAATTTGAATAATATAACTAATTATCATTCGATATTTGAGGTAATGGTAGTAATACATGATTGCTAATTCATCTTATGATGTTAATTGCTATGTTTAGTTAGTGAATTGAATTGCATGTGGATTTTGGGTAGTAATTCGAATGATTAGGTTCTTAAATTTTATTTTCGAATCATCATTATGATTATTAATATGCTTTTGGACCATTTTGATTAGTAATGGGATTTGTAAGCTTGATGATCTTCGATTATTTCTAGCCAATTGAGTTTGATGTCAATTGCTTGATTTCGAATTATATGTATATAATTATATTCGAATCTCATGAATTAGAATGGAGTGAAATGATTCATGATATGATTTGAAATGTATTTTCATGTAGCTTGAATATTTTTAAGGATTAGAATGGTTGTGTTCGAATATCATATATAAAATTAATATTTACTATCTTCAAATTATATGATTAAATGACATTAGAAGTGTAATTCTATGATCCTTGTAGACATTGGTTGATATGGTATAGATTTGGCATAAGTTGTGATTGACTGTATATATATGGTTTAGTAATTGATTGTGTCGGTTGTATTCCGACGGGTAGCTCCAATTACAGAGGAGATGATGCCAGATTTTCTCTAACACTAAATGATCTTTTTAAAACATTATTGGCACATCACTTCTGTATTGGAAGTGCTATCAGTCAGGAATAGTATTAGTAATATAATTAAAGTGATTGTCTATGCGCTATGTGCCTAATGATGTATACTTGTTATGTGATATACCTTATTAATATACGTGTCAAGGGATTACAGTAATGAAAGGGGTAGATTGAGTTAGACGTTAAAGAGAACTTCGAGTATATGAGACACTGAAATAGTGTTATATATGTGTAGATTCGAAGGAAAGAGAAGTGAAAGATAAAGGAAAAGCAAAGATAGAAAGTTAGTGACAGAGATAGTAGGATCCACCTGTTCAGCAGCCACAGCTATATTTTGAGGCAAGTAACTCTTGCCTATGTTTTTCTTTTAAAAGATATGAACTATTTCACGCTTTTACAAATTCTTTATAAGTTATGACTGTTTTACTCTCTACAGCATGTTTATATTAAATGTTAAACATAAAGAACAATTCCATTTAACCTTAAAGGTACCTTATACTTTTCAATCCCTGAACTGTTATCTTTAAACATGACCAGTACCCCATTGATACTCCCTAATTACTGTTTAAAATCCAATGTTGATAAATTATTTTGAATCCTTTTGCCATCCTTTACAATTGTTTTAAGACTTATGCCTACGACACGATTCTGGTTCCTTACTTAAATCCTGCTCACTTTACTACAAAAGAGACTTCTATATAAATTTGTCTTCGAATAAAATTTACCTCTGTCTCTTAACTTTTAAAATATAGATTTAAATATGAAAGCCGACTTTCAAGAAGTCTTTTTCATCAAATGATTTGGTAATTTTAAAAGAAATGGTGTTGATATTATAGGAATTCCGATCAAAATGGTTTCTGCGGATTCCTATAGGTTGGAGGCGTAAGAGGCCGAGTGACGCCGGTCCAGCACTTTTATGTGAAGACAATAATGAGATAGTCAATGACTATAATGAGATAGCCCAAGGCCAATGGCAATAAGTGCCTTTATGAGTACTCCTTATGTCCAGAAGGACTTCGGTCCGTTATGGGGACTTTACGTGGCTGATCACCCGTATTGTCCGGGCGTTGTGAGAAAACTCCAATCAAAATGATTTGGTTTTATAAGTAAAAGTCCTAATGAAAGGACAGTTTTATGAAATGATTTGGAAAACAAAGTCCTAATGAAAGGAGAGTTTTATGAAATAATTTGGAAAACAATATCCTAATGAAATGATAGTTTTACAAGAATGATTTTTGAGATGATTAGTAATGAATTTTGAAATGCCTTACAATACCCTGCTTTATATAGCATAGAACTGTCAGATATATCTTGATTTTGACTTCGTTTCATTTATTGTACATTGCTTCCTGTTATCCATCTAACCCCTGCGAAGTATTCCTAAACCTTGAAATGATTATTTTTAGAAATTTCTTAAAACCTTTCACCCCAGACAATTAGAAACATTAACCCTGAACTGAAATCTTCAAATACCTGTGCTTCTATCAGTGAAAGCCTTAAAAGAAAGTTTTTCGTGTAATAAATAACAAGATTAGAAATTTTGGAGTATAATTATGGAATAATGATGTCCAGGAATGATTTTTAAGTATGAATATGAAAAAGGATTTCTAAATTTTATATAATATTATAGAGCTGTTTTAACTTGTATGGTTACTTGCTGAGCTTTTGTGTTCATTCTTTTATTTTTTAACCTCTACAGCTTTTGAGAATCATGGTACGTCATAAGCAGACTGCCAGGAAGAACATGTCTTTCATTAACTATGCTAGGCTGGCTGTCAGTGAACAGGTAGGATTGAGGGTGAGTTAGCAGGAAAGACTTTGTTAAGTCTTGTACTTTTGTTAATAGATTTTGAGATGTTGCAGAAGTTGTAATAATATTATTTTGTTATTATAAATGTAAATGTAAATGAAGTAGATGTGTGCTTGTTTCATACCAATACCTTTAAAGGTCCAGGGTAGTAGTCGGGGTCGTGTATATGTGTATATTCTGTTATTATTATTTATGGTGCATGCCTATAGGGTGTTAGTGACTCCCCGATCTAGACCCCGGGTCGGGAGGGTGTCACAATTTATTTATAAAATACGAAGGGAATATAATTATATATATTCAAAAATTTAGTACATTGGCATTAAAATTTCGAAATTTAGAAAGACAAACTTATAACTATCCAAATTGATCCCCACACATTCGTATACCAACTATTCTATAGTAATTAGCATCCAAATTGAATCAACATTCATGTTCCAAGCCATAATCGAACATAATTATTTATATAATCCAAATTTCCAATTAACCAAGCTAATAGACTTCTACGATTACGTACACCATTCGGTTTGCTAATAAGGCATATATTAACATTAAATTCAAGCTAGTCCCCACCTACACATTAAATCCCGAACATAAACATGCATATATATTGCCGGAGAATGAATAACCAATTGCAAAATTTGAAACTAGCATGCAACCCGATTTGGAACAATTAGCAGCAAAATAAAATAAAAAAATGGGATATAAGATGCTTTAGGCTCAGGTACACCATCACGGCCCCTCCACCGGCTAACCGGAGGTTCACCGCCGGCGGGGTAAAGCTTCGGGGGTACTCGATTCAGAGCTTCCTTCCACGAAGCTTCACCAAAAATCGATTACAACATAAATCCAAGCTTAGGAACATAGATATGTTATTACAAATCCTTGCATGCAACTCTACCATTCGAGGCACACATACACGCAGCACATATATACACATATATATACGGTTACATGCAAGGTTCGAGAGAGGAAACACACAAGAACCGAACAAATTTCTAGCATCAATCGATTAACTATAAGCAAAATGACATAGAAATTAATGGAGATAAAGAATCGCAGAAGAGAGACAAGGACCAGACCTAAAAACAAGAGTGCATAACAAAGAAAATGAAAGTGGGCAGTGGCTTTTGACAAAACAAAGACGGTGGTATATTTGTAATTTCACAATCCCGTTTTCTGAATTAAAATAATTATTAATTCGAATTTTGAGAGAAACAGGGTACAAAAATAAGTTTTATATTTTTAAAATAAATATCGTGACTTTATAAGCTCACCCATAATTTTAAAATATTTTTCTAATGAACAGATATTTAATTAAAAATCTTTGAAGTTTCAGTACAAAAAGAGAAAATAAGAGTAGAAAAATCATTAAAATATTTTTGGGCTCGAATAAAATAAAAATTTATTTTTAAAAACTTTCTGAATATCCAAGGAGCATTTTGGAAAAGATTTCATGATTTTTGGACATTCCAATAATTAAATATGGAATTTAGAAGAGAAATATCTCTAGAATAAAACAGGAATGAAAGATTTATATAAAATCACTGGTACTAGAATTAAATACACCACCATTTTTAGAAAGTCTCTAAAATCACATAGAAGATACATATAAAATTTCATAATTATTGAACATACCAATAAATTTATAAAAATCAAACAGTACCTCAATTTAGTATAAAAATCAATTAATCACTTTAATAAATCACTTAAACACATTGTGGTCAAACAGGCAGTCAACTAGACATATAAAATGACCACATACCTCATCTTATCATATTGGAGCATAAAAATAATATAACTCATATTAATTAAATATATATAAATATTTCAATCGTTACACCTACAAGTGTTTACAAGTTGTTTTCATGTTCAAACAAGACAAGAATGAAGCTACACGTTGTTTTCGAGTTCGAACGAATCAAGAATGAAGTCTCAAATTGTTAAGAATTTTTTTAATGATTAAACGAGCCAATAATGCTCCTACAAGTGTTTATAAGTTGTTTCCATGACTAAACAAGTCAAGAATGAAGCTACAAGTTGTTTCTGAGTTCGAACGTGTCAAGAATGAAGTCTCAAATTATTATGAATTGTTTAGATGTTTAAATGAGCCAACAATGTTCATACAAGAGTTTACAAGTTGTTTCCATGTTCAAACGAGTAAAGAATGAAGCTAAACTTGTTTCCATGTTAGAACGAGTCAAGAATGAAGTCTTAAATTGTTATGAATTGTTTTTATATTTAAATGAGCAAATAATCCTCATATAAGTGTTAACAAGTTGTTTCCATGTTCAAACGAGACAAGAATGAAGCTACTAGTTGTTTTCGAGTTTGAACGAGTCAAGAATGAAGTCTCAAATTGTTATGAATTGTTTTCATGTTTAAACGAGCCAATAATGTTCCTACAAGAGTTTACAAGTTGTTTCCATGTTCAAACGAGAAAAGAATGAAGATACAAGTTGTCTTCGAGTTCGAACGACTCAAGAATGACGTCTCAAATTTTTTTGAATTGTTTTGATGTTTAAATTAGCCAATAATGCCCCTACAAGTGTTTAGAAGTTGTTTCCATGTTCAAATGAGACAAGAATAAAGCTAAAAGTTATTTTCGAGTTCAAACGAGTCAAGAATGAAGCCTCAAATTGTTATGAATTGTTTTGATGTTTAAACGAGCCAATAATGCTCCTACAAGTTTTAACAAGTTATTTCCATGTTCAAACGAGACAAGAATGAAGCTATTAGTTGTTTTCGAGTTTGAATGAGTCAAGAATGAAGCCTCAAATTGATATAAATTGTTTTCATGATTAAACCAGTCAATAATGTTCCTACAAGAGTTTACAAGTTGTTTCCATGTTCAAACGAATCAAGAATGAAGATACAAGTTGTTTCCGATTTCGAACGAGTCAAGAATGAAGCCTCAAATTGTTATAAATTGTTTTGATGTTTAAACGAGCCAATAATGCTCCTACAAGTGTTTACAAGTTGTTTCCATGTTCAAACGAGTCAAAAATGAAGCTACAAGTTGTTTCTGAGTTTGAATGAGTCAAGAATGAAGCCTCAAATTGGTATGAATTGTTTTCAAGTTTAAACGAGCCAATAATGTTCCTACAAGAGTTTACAAGTTGTTTCCATGTTCAAACGAGACAAAAATGAAGATACAAGTTGTCTTTGAGTTCGAACGACTCAAGAATGAAGTCTCAAATTTTTTTGAATTGTTTTGATGTTTAAACGAGCCAATAATGCTCCTATAAGAGTTTACAAGTTGTTTCCATATTCAAACGAGTCAAGAATGAAGATACAAGTTGTTTCCGAGTTCGAATGAGTCAAGAATGAAGCCTCCAATTGTTATGAATTGTTTTGATGTTTAAACGAGCCAATAATGCTCCTACAAGTGTTTAGAAGTTATTTCCATGTTCAAACGAGTCAAGAATGAAGCTACAAGTTGTTTCCGAGTTCGAACGAGTCAAGAATGAAGCCTCAAATTGGTATGAATTGTTTTCATGTTAAAATGAACCGATAATATTCCTACAAGAGTTTAAAAGTTTTTTCCATGTTCAAACGAGTCAAGAATGAAGCTAAAAGTTGTGTTCGAGTTCGAACGAGTCAAGAATGAAGCCTCGAATTGTTATGAATTGTTTTGATGTTTAAACGAGCCAATAATGCTCATACAAGTGTTTACAAGTTATTTCCATGTTCAAACGAGTCAAGAATGAAGCTAAAAGTTGTTTTCGAGTTCGAATGAGTCAAGAATGAAGTCTCAAATAGTTATGAATTGTTTTGATGTTTAAACGAGCCAATAATGCTCCTACAAGTGTTTAGAAGTTGTTTCCATGTTCAAACGAGTCAAGAATGAAGTTACAAGTTGTTTCTGAGTTCGAACGAGTCAAGAATGAAGCCTCAAATTGTTATGAATTGATTTGATGTTTAAACAGCCAACAATGTTCCTACAAGAGTTTACAAGTTGTTTCCATATTCAAACGAGTAAAGAATGAAGCTAAAATGTTAGGAATTATGACTTTTGATGATAACAAATTCCTTAGAATTACAGTAGGGACTTAAAATTTCTGTGTAACTGGTCGATGGATATGACTTATAAATATCCATTGACTAGGAAACCAGTTATCAGTTAAAGCTTGTTTATCAACTGATAAACTGGATTGTAGCATTGATTTATGTTTCACTATCAATCGATTGTATTGCCTCGATGGATGCTATGAAGTAGTCGACTGATGTTATTGACTTCAACTTCTAGCTTCTCAACAGATGTGAAGAATGGCTGATCAATTGTAAATATTCTAAGTCAGAATTCTCACAAGTGAAGTGATCAACTGATGTTGGAGTCGATGGATGAAGACACTACTCAACGGATGGAAGCTATCAACAGATACAAGTCATCAATGGATGAAGGCAGTCAACGGTTAAGGAACCATCAATGGATAGGGAGTCGATGGATAACTCAATTATCCATCGACACATCAACTGATCAACAAATATCCTATCCATCGATGGATAAGCAAAGGAGAATCAACTGATAAGCTTAACAGCATTTATCAGTTGAGTAAGGTTTCCCAATTTAGTTAAAGACAGGAAGTATGGGAAATGTGCAGAAACTGAATCAATGGAAGACAGTCCTGTCAGGATTGTGAAGACTTTCAAGGCAACACAGTATTCAAGGAATGTATCAAGACAAAGATACTTCCAGGACTAGTCAGTTCAAAAAGAAGACTGTGCAAGTAGCTAGTTTCTATTGTCATGTAAACAATATAAATTGTAATTTTATATTGCTATCTGTCGATAGAAATTAGGTGTGAAGAAAACTTCTATATAGTTGTTAGAAGTACACAGTAGCAAAGTGTAGAGTGTAGAAAAGCAAAAAGAACTCACTTTGTAAGCAGCTTGGTATTTGTACCAAGATTAATTGAAAGCAAAAAAAACATACTAGTGGAAAACCAATCCACTAGTAATTTTTAACATTGTTGTGTTTTGTTTTCAATAATTTTCTTGTCAAGTTCTTAGTTACATCGGTTCTCTCTATACACAAAAACACTGTCTTTGAAACAAACTTCATTCCGCAAGAAATATAATTAATTCTTAAGTTTGTATTCAACCCCCCTTCTCCAAACTTAGTGTACGTAAGGGCAGATAACAATTGGTATCAGAGCAAGCGTTCAACATACAGAAAGTTAAGATCTAAAAGTACATCAAATATGGGTCAAAAAGACATAGGAGTTAAGATTCCGGTTCTAGAGAAAGATGAGTATTTTCCCTGGAAAGTGAAAATGCACTTGCATCTGCTATCCATTGATCCTTCCTATGTTCACTGCATAGAAAAAGGTCCACATGTGCCTATGAAAATAGTTACAAGTGTAAATGCAGATGGTACTCAGGCACCAGACAAACTCATTCCTAAACCAGTGAGTGAATATACAGATGAAGACGAGAAAGAAGTACACAAGGATAAAAAGGCTATGAACATTTTGTTTAATGGTCTTGACAAGGATATGTTTGACAATGTTATCAACTGTACAACCTCTAAAGAAGTCTGGGATACTCTTCAAACCCTCTGTGAAGGCACTGAATAAGTAAGAAAGAACAAGATGTAACTCTTGATTAAAAAATATGAGGCCTTTCACTTCAAGAGTGGTGAAGCAATCAATGATACATATAGTAGGTTTCAAAAGTTGCTGAATGAGTTTAAACTATATGGAAGAGTATATGCTATTGAGGACACCAACCTCAAATTCTTGAGGTCCTTACCTAAGGAATGGAAACCAATGACTTTTTCTATAAGACAATCTCTTGACTTTAAAGAATATACTCTTGATAAGTTGTATGGCATCTTGAAAACCTATGAGTTGGAGCTACAACAAGATGAGGAAATTGAGAAAAGTCAGAAGAGAGAAAAGTCCATTGCTTTGGTTGCCAAGGATAAGCAAGTTGCAGAATCAGGTGAAGTTACTCCTGTCAAAGAAGGAAAGAAAGAATGTCATGGCAATGGTGCAAATAATTGTAGATGTGATGAATCTTCTACTGGGAAAGGAAAAGAAATGTGTGAGGATGATGAGTCATTCACTAAAGATGAAATGGATGAAATAGATGAGCACTTAGCTTTTCTATCAAGAAAATTTTTAAAACTCAAGTTCAAAAGGAATCCTATGCAAAGGCCTGGATCACAGTTCAGGAGAGACACTCAACAAAGCAAAAATCTTGTTGACAGGACTTAATTCAGATGCTTCAACTGTGGATCGGCTGGTCATTTTTCAAGTGAATGCAGAAAGCCTAAACTAGAAAAAAAGTCAAAGTTTAGTGATGATATTGACTATAAGAAGAAGTACTTTGACTTGCTTAAACAAAGAGAAAAGGCTTTTGTGACAGAAGAAAAGGACTGGGCTGTTGAGGAGGATTCTGAAGAAGAAGAAGAATACATCAACCTTGCACTAATGGCCAATCAAGATGACCAGGAAGCTAGTTCATCTAGCAATCAGGTAATTTCTACAAACCTATCTGAGTTATCCAAAGACGAATGCAATATTACTATTAATAAAATATCAAATGAATTGTATAATTTGCATGTCACTCTTAAGTCCTTGAACAAAGAGAACACTAGGCTCAAATTAACCTTAGAAACTCTCACTGAAAGAAACAATTTCCTAGAGAGTGAGCTAGTGCAAATGGACAGACTCAAGGTAGAGAACAAAGATGCTAGAGATGAACTAGTTGAGAGCAAAAAGGAAATAGAGAATTTGAAAGAAAAATTGGAAGAAGAACTAAGAACCATTGACAAGTGGAACAGGTCTAGTAAAGCCAGTAAGAAGATGAATGAAATTCATGGAACAAATTCTTTCACCATGTTGTCTGAAACTCTTGAGAGATTAGCCATTGATGAAGATCAATCTTTGGAAAAGAAGCAATCGATTGCTAATTCTGAATCAACTGATAAGAATTATCCATCGATTGATAATGTCAATTCAATGGATAATCATCCATCAATTGATAACGTTATTCCAACGGATAATTATCCATCGATTGAGGAATCATCAACTGCTAAGAAGTGTGTTGTTAAAACCAAGCTTAACAGACCTGTCAAATTTGTCAAAGAAAGTAGCTCCACTAAATCTCAAGTCAAAATTGAACAAGCTAATATAGGGTTCTTATCTAAAGATCAGTTGAAAGAAAAATTGGAAAAGATAGAGCCTAATATTCAGCCAAATGAAAAGAAGAAGAAAAACAGAAATGGTAAAGTAGGCATAAATAAGCACAATAACTACACACCTGACAAATATGCTCCTAGGAAGATATGTGCTAAGTGTGGTAGTAAAAATCATTTATCTGTGCAATGCAAACTCAACATGCCTACAGCAACCAATGTGCTTGTTATACCTAACATGCATTCTCATCCTGTTTTTCCTCATTTAGTTGATTCTCATGCTATTCATGCTCAATATGCATCAATGCCTTATATGTTTAATCCATATCTTGCATTTGCCAACATGATTATGCCTGCTATGCCATGGAATATGCTTAACAATCTTCATGCACCAAATTTTTCCAATTCTGCAAGCATGAGCATTCCAAATATTAGCACTGAGAATTCTGAGGTAAGGAAACCAACACCTAAGGTTGAAGTGGAAGTAAAACCACCTAAACCAAAGGTACAAAAATTGGAAACCAAGCCAAAGATAACAACTAATAAGAAAGGACCCAAGGCAACTTGGGTACCAAAATCAACTTGATCTATTTTGACTGTGTGCAGGGAAAAAGAAGAAATCTTTGGTACTTGGACAGTGGGTGTTCAAGACACATGACTAGAGATAAATCCCTGCTCACAAAGTTTGAGGAGAAAGCTGGCCCTGGAGTAACTTTTGGAGATGACAGCAAAGGGTATACCATGAGATATGGCTTGATTTCAAAAGAGAATGTCATCATTGAACCTGTTGCATTAGTTGATGGCTTAAGACATAACTTGTTAAGCATAAGTCAACTATGTGACAATGGAAATAAAGTTTGTTTCACAACAGAAGCATGCATAATTTCCAACAAGGCAGATGGAAGCCTGGTTATGACTGGGAATAGAAAAGGAAATGTGTACATAGCTGACTTCAACTCAACAAGTACAGATTCAATGACTTGTCTTTTCTCTAAGGCAAGTACAAATGAAAGTTGGCTGTGGCATAAGAAATTAGCTCACTTGAATTTCAAAGCCATGAATCTGTTGGTCAAGAAAAATTAAGTGAGAGGCTTACCACAAATGGAATTTGTCAAGGATGGACTTTGTGATGCTTGTCAGAAAGGAAAACAAAGAAAGGCATCATTCAAGTCAAAATTGGAATCATCAATTGAAAAACCACTTGAGTTATTACATATGGATTTGTTTGGTCCTGTAAATATCATGTCTATTGCAAAGAAGAAGTATGCTCTAGTCATTGTGGATGATTTTTCAAGATTCTCATGGACTTATTTTCTACATTCAAAGGATGAAGCTAGTCATCTCATCATCAAGCACATAAGAGAAGTTGAGAAAAATCTTGAATTGGATGTAAAGAAGATAAGAAGTGACAATGGGACAGAATTCAAAAATTCCATAATGAAAGAGTTTTGTGAATCAAAAGGAATCATACACACATTCTCTGCACCAAGAACACCTCAACAAAATGGGGTAGTTGAAAGGAAAAATAGGACATTGATTGAAGCAGCTAGAACCATGTTGGAAGATGCCAAACTACCAACATATTTCTGGGCAGAGGCCATAAATACCGCATGTTACATTCAAAACATCTCCTTAGTAAATCAAACTCAAGGGAAGACTCCTTATCAATTGATCAAGAAAGACAAAAAGCCTAAAGTGGGGTTTCTTCATGTTTTTGGCTGCAAGTGCTATGTACTAAGAAATCAAGGTGAAAACCTAGGAAAATTTGAAGCCAAGGCTGATGAAGCCATATTTGTTTGGTATGCACTATCAGGCATAGCCTATAGAGTCTACAATCTCAGACTACACATTGTTATGGAATCTGTACATGTAGTATTTGATGATAAAAAGATTCAAGGCTTGTTTGATGAAGGAAATCATGACATACTGCACTTTGAGAATGAATCAAATGATGTAAATGATGAAGAGGCAGAAATTATAAAACCTCAAGTTTTCAGAAACCCAATATCAGTTGATGTTACTGCATCAATGGATAATTTATCAGTTGACAGAAATACATCAACTGATAATGCATCAACTGATAACTCCTCAACGGATAATCAACAATCTACATCTAGGGTATCCACTTCAGGGGGAGGGTCTCAAAATCAATCTACAAATTCAGATTACTTTGAGTTCAATACAAATGATCATGAGGCCTCATCATCAAGGCAAAATTTGCCTCCTCAAAGAAAATGGACAAGAAGCCATCCATTTGAACTAATCATTGGAAATGCAGAAGATGGTGTCAAGACAAGAAGTGCTACTCAAAATGAGTGTCTATATAGCAGTTTTCTATCTCAAGAAGAACCCAAAAGAATTGAAGAGGCTCTCATGGATCCTGATTGGGTTTTGGCTATGCAAGAAGAACTGAATCAATTTGACAGAAATAAAGTATGGAAGCTGGTGCCCAGACCAAAAGATAGATCAGTAATTGGTATAAAATGGGTATTCAGAAATAAAATGGATGAAACTGGTATTGTGACTAGAAACAAAGCAAGGCTTGTGGCAAAGGGATATTCACAAGAAGAAGGAATTGATTTTGATGAAACATTTAGCTTATGCTGCACATGCTAATTTCAAAGTCTATCAGATGGATGTGAAGAGTGCCTTTTTGAATGGGGTACTAGAAGAGGAAGTCTATGTGGAACAACCTCCTGGCTTTGAAGATCCAAATTTCCCTGACTTTGTCTACTATCTACTCAAAGCACTCTATGGCTTGAAGCAAGCACCAAGGGCCTGGTATGACACTTTATCCCAGTTCCTCATTGAGAATCACTTCACAAGAGGTACTGTTGATAAAACTCTATTCAGTAGAAATGTTAATGGCTCTATTATTCTTGTACAAATTTATGTGGATGACATTATTTTTGGCTCAACTAATGAGGGACTTTGCAAAAAGTTTGCCAAATTAATGCAAAGTAAATATGAAATGAGCATGATGGGAGAACTTACCTACTTTCTTGGGTTGCAAGTCAAACAAGTTAAGGATGGTATTTTTATAAGTCAAACAAAGTACATTCATGATTTATTAAAGAAATTTGACTTAACTGAATGTTCTTTTGCAAAAACTCCCATGGCCACTGCCACTAAACTTGAATTAAACACCAAGGAAGCTAAGGTGGATATCTCAAGTTATAGAGGCATGGTAGGCTCTCTTCTGTATTTAACTACTAGTAGGCCAGATATAATGTTCTCTACATACTTATGTGCTAGATTTCAGGCTGATCCTAGAGAATCTCATTTAGTGGCTATTAAAAGAATCTTTAGATATCTCAAGGGTACATCAAATTTAGGTATTTGGTATCCTAGAGATTCTGGTTTTGATCTAATAGGCTACTCAGATGCAGATTATGCAGGTTGCAAAATAGACAGGAAAAGTACTACAGGCACCTGTCAATTTCTAGGAAACAAACTTGTGTCATGGTTTAGTAAAAAGAAACATTCAGTGTCAACTTCAACTACAGAAGCTGAGTACATTGCTGCTGGAAGTTGCTGTGCACAAATATTGTGGATGAGGAATCAACTATTTGACTATGGGTTCAACTTGAACAAGATTCCTATCTTCTGTGACAATACAAGTGCTATTGCAATAACAGAAAATCCTGTGCAACATTCCAGAACCAAACACATTGACATAAGGTATCATTTCATTAGGGAACATGTAATGAATGGTATAGTTGAATTACATTTTGTCCCTAGTGAACAACAACTTGTAGACATCTTTACCAAACCTCTAGATGAATCTACTTTTAATAGATTAGTCTGTGAGTTAGGTATGCTCAATTTTGCTCAATCTTAAAATGTCTGTCAAGTTTTCTTTGTTTTGTAGCCATTGTTCACAATTATCTGTTGAAATCAAGTAATCAATTGATAAATGTGTTAATTATCAATGGATATTTTATTCCATCAATGGATATTTATCTATCGACGGATAATTACCTTAGTAATTGTTTATCGATGGATAAATTCTTTCGTATTTGATCAACAGATAAATTTTATTCCTATCGATGGATATTTATCTATCGACAGATAATTACTGTGGTAGTGAGTGATCGATTGATAAATGATTAACTCTTTATTTTATCCGTCGATAGTAATAGAATTTCTACAGTTTTATTCATCCGTTGATCAGATTATAGCCGTTGGATAATTACCATTTAGGGTAACATACTACTTTTTTTTATTCATCAACGGTTATATCCTTAATTAAAAAGATTTTTTTTGTCATTTTAATATCAGAAAATATAAATAGCAGTTACAATTAACAATTCATTCTTACTTGCTATTCTATTTTGTATCTCTAATCTCTGTCTCTTTCTCAAGCTCATTTTCTCTAATCCTCTCGAATTCTCTAAATCTCTTCCAAGTTCTCTTTAATCTCTTAAGAATAAACTAACAAATGACACCATAAAAGAAGATTGTTTCCTCCACTAGGTTCATCTATGACCAGAACAACTTCACAGCATGCCTGACGTTGAACGATGCTCCCGTGGATTTCCATCCCTTGATGCGATTCCTGGGTGACTGCAAAGTGTCCAAAGCTCTCAGCGAAGCACCCACGATTGTGTGTTCATTTGTTGAGGAACTGTGGAACTCTGCAGAAGTATCACAAGACGGGAAGGTAATCACTTACACTTGCAGAGGTAATTCCTACACCATTACTAGTACTTCTTTATCTGAATGCTTAGAATTACCGACAAATAATTGTGATAAGCCTCCAACTGAAGAAGAAATTAGGGACATGCTAGAATCTGTTAATTATGCAAATGCTGAAACAGGATTAAGAGAAGTTGTTAGGAAAAACCTAAGAAAAGAATGGAGCTACTTCTTTGATGCCATTATTAAAGTATTTTCTGGAAAAATAAGTAATTTTGATGCAATTACTACTAGTATGCAAGAAATTGCTTATTCTGTCCTGTTTGATAAATACTTCGATTTTGGCACACTACTCCTAAATGAATTAACTGCTAAGTTAGGAACTAAGGCATCTAGTAAAAATAACATTTATTTTGCTAGATTTTTCATGATGATTATTAATGCCTCCATTGGAGAATACAAGATTAGTGCAGATATGAAGTCCTTGGAGCCATGGATGCAAAACAAGAGGGTTTTCAAGGATCTTGTGAGAATCAACTTACATCCTAAGTTGTGTCTCATTTATCCTCCTCTTGTGCAGGTATATCTAAAGAATCTCAATCTTTTAACTTCTTCCTCAAACCCTCAAATTTCTTTGCCTTCTGCAACAATGGAGGGAGATGGAAATGCCTCCATCCCTCCTACCCAAGTTGCACAACCTTTCAAACACAAGTCTAAACAAACCACCTCAGTAGTTTCTTAAAAGACTACTGTTGTAAAATCTAAGAAAAGAAAAACCACTGAGGGGAGTGTGAAGGTGGTTGATAAGGGTGAGGGAACTGGCCAACATCAAGAAAGCCAGAAGGATAAGGAGAGTGAGATTGAGAGAAACCAGCCAGCCACCAGCTCAATCTCCCAATAGATTGAGGCTGTAGTAAAGGACTTAAACACATCCCTAGGTGCATCTTCTCAAAAAGGTGTAACTATTGAAAAGAGGTCTCAACCAGGACCATCAGATGGGGATAAGGGTCACAAAATAATACAGCCATACAAAAGGAGAAAGAAGGTTACAAATACTGCACAGGGTACACACACACATGCAAAGCCAAATGAAAATTTGGTAAAGCCTTCATTATCTTCTTTTGATGTGTCTCAGAAACTTCCTGAGGCACAACCCCATTCTATATTTGTATCTTCTCCTCAATCTCCTTCAAAATCTATTTCTTCAGAAATAGTGTTGATTGACAACTTCATTGTTTCAAATTCACCCTCTTTGCAACTCAGGGTGGAGCCAACACTCTCACCTGCATCACCAAATAAGGTTAACACCTTGGTTGATCAGGAAAATATTGACAATTCTCTCCAGTTAATGGATATTATTCAATCAACTGATAATTTCCAACATCCATTGACTAGTTCACTTCCATCGATGGATATCCTTACATCCATCGACGAGCTCCCATCAACGGATATTCATCCATCGATGGATACTTCTTATCCATCGATTGAAACATTAATTCCAATTCATGAATCATCCAATGAAACACTTCAAGTGGCCAATACTCTACTAGGATTGAGTGGAGTGGGTGAGGTGTGTGAGCGGCAAGGTTTGCATACCTTGGTAAAAGGAGAGTGTGTGAATGAGGGGCCCTCAAATTCTTCTGAGGTGGCAAAAGGAGAGGGTGTGAGAAAAGAGAGTTCCACCTTAGCAGGTGATGCAAAAGGAGAGAAAAGTAAGGGAGAGGTGAGAATCCAGGATGAGATCCTGATGCAAGGAAAGAGAGAAGAGAGTGAGAGAGAAAAGAATAGAGAGAAACAAATTTCACCATCTCATGAAGCATCAACTTCTAAAACTGAGCAGATTGCAGCCGAACTCACCCAGGAGTTGGGGCTAGAGTCAGGGGGAGTTAGTTGTAGGCCATGGAGTTCCTACAGGAGTTGCAAAAGTCAACCTGGAGGTGGAGGATGAAATTGAAGTCAATCTTGATGCTTCAACCTTTCAACATGGAGATCCTCATTATCAAGAACTAGCAGCAACATCTAATCAAGTAGCTGAGCAAATGCTGGGTTTGGTGCAGACAGAAGAGCAATTCAGGAGTGGGAAGGAGTTTTTGGCAAGTCAACCTGATGATGTATCTCACATGAACCCTGAAGATTTTGAAGACAGCTCTGATGATGAGCTTATGGATCCACAAGTGGCCAGTGATGAAACTAGCTTGTCTGACACAGAAAGGGCCATCATCTTTCACTACAGAAGATCAATGGCTGAGGTGGATGTGGTGGATCCCTTGCACAGAAGAATTCTGAATTTCTACAGAGACAACCTGAAGATCCAGAAGAAGCATGTCACAGGCTCCAAATATGAGTTGAAGAAGATAAGGGAAGCAATTGACAGTTCTAGGATGCATTTTGACACCACCATTGATTCTAGACTCAGCCTCACAATGTTGACCAGAATCAAGCAAAGGTTAGATACTGAGTATTCAGCCAAGGACAAGGTAGTTGCATTAGAGAAAAGAGTAACTACCATGGAACCCCACATGCAGCAAATCCTGAAGAATCAAACCACTCAAATCAATCTCCTAGGCAGACTCTTGGACACTCCTCTCCTGTCCCAGTCATTAGCACAAGAGCCTGTTGCTGATAACAAAAAGGGGGAGAAGCAGGAAAGTGAAGCTGTGGTGACAAAGTCTACAGATCCAAAGAAGGAGTTAGCTCAGAATATTGTAAGGCAATTTAATTCAATTGCCAGCAAAATCAAGGAGATCAATTCAAGTAGCTCAGAACCTGGTGACAGGAAAGGAAAGGGCAAACTGAATGAAGATGTCAAAAAGAAAGTGGAAGCTGTCACAGGTGGAGGTGAAAAATTGTTGAGCAAAGCCATAGTAGTTGGCATAAAAGAAAGGGAGCAACAAGAAAAATCTCAAGAAGAATTAGCTATTCAATTGCAAAGGGAATATGATGAGGAGGATAGGCTAATTAAAGAAGCCAGAAGAAAAGAAGGTGAAAGGAGGCCAAGAATGAAGCAAAGAGCAAAAAAGCCTGTAGATGCACCAAGAACTTCTGGAGTTAAGAGAAAATTAGATGTTGAAGACAAAGAGAAGAAGCCAAAAGAAGTCAAGGTTGAAGGTCAAGCTTCTGGGAGAAAACAAGCTAGAGAGATAGAGGTGTTCAAACCCAAATCTAAAGATTTTGTGCCAATCAAAGCTGAAGGAATGATTGCAGCAAAAGGACAAAGGAAGAAGGATGTTGATCTTCTTCACATTGAATATGAAGATGGATCACATTCAACTTTTACATTCAATCAAGTCCTGGATCAAGGATATGGCATCTTAAGGAAAATCTACTGTATGCTCAACAGGAAGTATTATCTCACTGAAGAGCTAGGAAAGGCCATCCTTGAGAGAATGAAGAAGATGAGGGAGGCACCGGTTCAAAAAGAAAGGGATGACAGGATAAAGATTTGGAACCCTGAAGGAAGAAAAGTTCTTCATGAGCCATTCTACTTGATGATATATAAGGACATAGAAGGCAGAGAAAAGTGTATTGACATTTGTCAAGAAATAGACAAACTGCCTAATCTGGAATTGAATCATTTAGCAAGTCAATTGGACTACAGGGTAAAAGATGAAAAGATCTTGAAGGGAACTCTATACAGAAAGATGAAAGAAAATGAAGACAAGATGAATGAGTCAAAGGGAAAAAGAAGAAGATAGAAGATTCAATCTCAATCATCAAAATTATCAGAATTCATCTTTTACTGGTATCTGATTACTCTGTCTCAAACTACCTTTGTCAATATTGTAATTCTTGCTAAGAATAAAAATGTTTAGAAGTTTTATTATCATCAACAGAAAATTTATGCATATTTTTCATATTCATAAATAGGGGGAAATTGTTAGGAATTATGAGTTTTGATGATAACAAATTCCTTAGAATTACAGTAGGGACTTAAAATTTCTGTGTAACTGGTCGATGGATATGACTTATAAATATCCATTGACTAGGAAACCAGTTATCAGTTGAAGCTTGTTTATCAACTGATAAACTGGATTGTAGCATTGATTTATGTTTCACTATCAATCGATTGTATTGCCTCGATAGATGCTATGAAGTAGTCGACTGATGTTATTGACTTCAACTTCTAGCTTCTCAACATATGTGAAGAATGGCTGATCAATTGTAAATATTCTAAGTCAGAATTCTCACAAGTGAAGTGATCAACTGATGTTGGAGTCGATGGATGAAGACACTACTCAACGGATGAAAGCTATCAACAAATACAAGTCATCAATGGATGAAGGCAGTCAACGGATAAGGAACCATCAATGGATAGGGAGTCGATGGATAACTCAATTATCCATCGACACATCAACTGATCAACAAATATCCTATCCATCGATGGATAAGCAAAGGAGAATCAACTGATAAGCTTAACAGCATTTATCAGTTGAGTAAGGTTTCCCAATTTAGTTAAAGACAGGAAGTATGGGAAATGTGCAGAAACTGAATCAATGGAAGACAGTCCTATCAGGATTGTGAAGACTTTCAAGGCAACACAGTATTCAAGGAATGTATCAAGACAAAGATACTTCCAGGACTAGTCAGTTCAAAAAGAAGACTGTGCAAGTAGCTAGTTTCTATTGTCATGTAAACAATATAAATTGTAGAGTGTAGAAAAGCAAAAAGAACTCACTTTGTAAGCAGCTTGGTATTCGTACCAAGATCAATTAAAAGCAAAAAAAACATACTAGTGGAAAATCAATCCACTAGTAATTTTTAACATTGTTGTGTTTTGTTTTCAATAATTTTCTTGTCAAGTTCTTAGTTACATCGGTTCTCTCTATACACAAAAACAATGTCCTTGAAACAAACTTCATTCCGCGAGAAATATAATTAATTCTTAAGTTTGTATTCAACCCCCCCTTCTCCAAACTTAGTGTACTTAAGGGCAGATAACAATTGGTATCAGAGCAAGCTTTCAACATACAGAAAGTTAAGATCTAAAAGTACATCAAGTATGGGTCAAAAAGACACAGGAGTTAAGATTCCAGTTCTAGAGAAAGATGAGTATTTTCCCTGGAAAGTGAAAATGCACTTGCATCTGCTATCCATTGATCCTTCCTATGTTCACTGCATAGAGAAAGGTCCACATGTGCCTATGAAAATAGTTACAAGTGTAAATGCAGATGGTACTCAGGCACCAGACAAACTCATTCCTAAACCAGTGAGTGAATATACAGATGAAGACGAGAAGGAAGTACACAAGGATAAAAAGGCTATGAACATTTTGTTTAATGGTCTTGACAAGGATATGTTTGACAATGTTATCAACTGTACAACCTCCAAAGAAGTCTTGGATACTCTTCAAACCCTCTGTGAAGGCACTGAACAAGTAAGAAAGAACAAGATGCAACTCTTGATTAAAAAATATGAGGCCTTTCACTTCAAGAGTGGTGAAGCAATCAATGATACATATAGTAGGTTTCAAAAGTTGCTGAATGAGTTTAAACTATATGGAAGAGTATATGCTATTGAGGACACCAACCTCAAATTCTTGAGGTCCTTACCTAAGGAATGGAAACCAATGACTTTTTCTATAAGACAATCTCTTGACTTTAAAGAATATACTCTTGATAAGTTGTATGGCATCTTGAAAACCTATGAGTTGGAGCTACAACAAGATGAGGAAATTGAGAAAAGTCAGAAGAGAGAAAAGTCCATTGCTTTGGTTGCCAAGGATAAGCAAGTTGGAGAATCAGGTGAAGTTACTCCTGTCAAAGAAGGAAAGAAAGAATGTCATGGCAATGGTGCAAATAATTGTAGATGTGATGAATCTTCTACTGGGAAAGGAAAAGAAATGTGTGAGGATGATGAGCCATTCACTACAGATGAAATGGATGAAATAGATGAGCACTTAGCACTTAAACGAGCCAAGAATGTTCCTACAAGAGTTTACAAGTTCTTTCAATGTTCAAACAAGCAAGAATGAAGCTACAAGTTCTTTCCAAGTTCGAACGAGTCAAGAATGAAGTTTCAAATTGTTACGAATTGTTTTTATGTTTAAACGAGCCAATAATGTTCCTACAAGAGTTTACAAGTTGTTTCCATGTTCAAACGAGCCAAGAATGAAGGTACAAGTTGTTTCAAAGTTCGAACGAGTAAAGAATGAAGTCTCAAATTGTTACGAATTGTTTTTATGTTTAAACGAGCCAATAATGCTCCTACAAGTATTTACAAGTTGTTCCCATGTTCAAACGAGACAAGAATGAAGCTACAAGTTGTTTTCGAGTTCGAACGATTTAAGAATGAAATCTCAAATTTTTTTGAATTGTTTTGATGTTTAAACGAGGCAATAATGCTCCTACAAGTGTTTAGAAGTTGTTTCCATGTTCAAACGAGTCAAGAATGAAGCTAAAAGTTTTTTCCGAGTTCGAACGAGTCAACAATGAAGCCTCAAATTGTTATGAATTATTTTCATGTTTAAACGAACTATTAATGTTCCTATAATAGTTTACAAGTTGTTTCCATGTTCAAACGAGTCAAGAATAAAGTTACAAGTTGTTTCCAAGTTCGAACGAGTCAAGAATGAAGTCTCAAATTGTTACAAATTGTTTTTATGTTTAAACGAGCCAATAATGCTCCTACAAGTGTTTACAAGTTGTTTCAGTGTTCAAATGACACAAGAATGAAGCTACGAGTTGTTTTCTAGTTCGAACGACTCAGGAATGAAGACTCAAATTGTTATGAATTATTTTGATGTTTAAACGAGCCAAAAATGGTCCTACAAGTGTTTAGAAGTTGTTTCCATGACTAAACGAGTCAAGAATGAAGCTACTGGTTGTTTTCGAGTTTGAACGAGTCAAGAATGAAGTCTCAAATTGTTATGAATTATTTTCATGTTTAAACGAGCCAATAATGTTCCTACAAGCGTTTACAAGTTGTTTCCATGTTCAAACGAGACAAAAATGTAGATACAAGTCTTCGAGTTCGAACGACTCAAGAATGAAATCTCAATTTTTTTTGAATTGTTTTGATGTTTAAACGAGGCAATAATGCTCCTACAAGTGTTTAGAAGTTGTTTCCATGTTCAAACGAGTCAAGAATGAAGCTAAAAGTTATTTTCGAGTTCAAACGAGTCAAGAATGAAGCCTCAAATTGTTATGAATTGTTTTGATGTTTAAACGAGCCAATTATGCTCCTACAAGTGTTAACAAGTTATTTCCATGTTCAAACGAGACAAGAATGAAGCTACTAGTTGTTTTCGAGTATGAACGAGTCAAGAATGAAGCCTCAAATTGTTATGAATTGTTTTCATGATTAAACGAGCCAATAATGTTCCAACAAGAGTTTACAAGTTGTTTCCCTGTTCAAACGAATCAAGAATGAAGCTACAAGTGGTTTCCATGTTAGAACGAGTCAAGAATAAAGTCTTAAATTGTTATGAATTGTTTTTATATTTAAACGAGCCAATAATCCTCCTACAAGTGTTAAAAACTTGTTTCCATGTTCAAACTAGTCAAGAATGAAGATACAAGTTGTTTCCGAGTTCGAACGAGTCAAGAATGAAGCCTCAAATTGTTATGAATTGTTTTGATGTTTAAACGAGCCAATAATGTTCCAACAAGAGTTTACAAGTTGTTTCCATGTTCAAACGAATCAAGAATGAAGCTACAAGTTGTTTCCATGTTAGAACGAGTCAAGAATGAAGTCTTAAATTGTTATGAATTGTTTTTATATTTAAACGTGCCAATAATGCTCCTACAAGTGTTAACAAGTTGTTTCCATGTTACAACTAGTCTAGAATGAAGATACAAGTTGTTTCCGAGTTCGAACGAGTCAAGAATGAAGCCTCAAATTGTTATGAATTGTTTTGATGTTTAAACGAGCCAATAATGTTCCAACAAGAGTTTACAAGTTGTTTCCCTGTTCAAACGAATCAAGAATGAAGCTACAAGTTGTTTCCATGTTAGAACGAGTCAAGAATGAAGTCTTAAATTGTTATGAATTGTTTTTATATTTAAACGAGCCAATAATGCTCCTACAAGTGTTAACAAGTTGTTTCCATGTTACAACTAGTCTAGAATGAAGATACAAGTTGTTTCCGAGTTCGAACGAGTCAAGAATGAAGCCTCAAATTGTTACGAATTATTTTTATGTTTAAACGAGCCAATAATGTTCCTACAAGTGTCTATAAGTTGTTTCCATGACTAAACGAGTCAAGAATGAAGCTACAAGTTGTTTCTGAGTTCGAACGTGTCAAGAATGAAGTCTCAAAATATTATGAATTGTTTCCATGACTAAACGAGTCAAGAATGAAGCTACTGGTTGTTTTCGATTTTGAACGAGTCAAGAATGAAGCCTCAAATTGTTATGAATTGTTTTCATGATTAAACGAGTCAATAATGTTCATACAAGAGTTTTCAAGTTGTTTCCATGTTTAAATGAGTCAAGAATGAAGATACAAGTTGTTTCCGACTTCGAACGAGTCAAGAATAAAGCCTCAAATTGTTATGAATTGTTTTCATGATTAAACGAGCCAATAATGTTCCAACAAGAGTTTACAAGTTGTTTCCCTGTTCAAACGAGTCAAGAATGAAGCTACAAGTGGTTTCCATATAAGAACGAGTCAAGAATGAAATCTTAAATTGTTATGGATTGTTTTTATATTTAAACGAGCCAATAATCCTCTTACAAGTGTTAAAAAGTTGTTTCCATGTTCAAACTAGTCAAGAATGAAGATACAAGTTGTTTCCGAGTTCGAACGAGTCAAGAATGAAGCCTCAAATTGTTATGAATTGTTTTGATGTTTAAACGAGCCAATAATGTTCCAACAAGAGTTTACAAGTTGTTTCCCTGTTCAAACGAATCAAGAATGAAGCTACAAGTTGTTTCAAAGTTCGAACGAGTAAAGAATGAAGTCTCAAATTGTTAAGAATTGTTTTTATGTTTAAACGAGCCAATAATGCTCCTGCAAGTATTTACAAGTTGTTCCCATGTTCAAACGAGACAAGAATGAAGCTACAAGTTGTTTTCGAGTTCGAACGATTTAAGAATAAAGTCTCAAATTGTTATGAATTATTTTGATGTTTAAACGAGCCAATAATTCTCCTACAAGTGTTTAGAAGTTGTTTCCATGTTCAAACGAGTCAAGAATGAAGCTAAAATTTTTTTCCGAGTTCGAACGAGTCAACAATGAAGCCTCAAATTGTTATGAATTGTTTTCATGTTTAAACGAGCTAATAATGTTCCTATAAGAGTTTACAAGTTGTTTCCATGTTCAAACGAGTCAAGAATAAAGTTACAGGTTGTTTCCAAGTTCGAACGAGTCAAGAATGAAGTCTCAAATTGTTTTTATGTTTAAACGAGCCAATAATGCTCCTACAAGTGTTTACAAGTTGTTTCCATGTTCAAACGAGTCAAGAATAAAGTTACAAGTTGTTTCCAAGTTCGAACGAGTCAAGAATGAAGTCTCAAATTGTTACAAATTGTTTTTATATTTAAACGAGCCAATAATGCTCCTACAAGTGTTTACAAGTTGTTTCAGTGTTCAAATGACACAAGAATGAAGGTACGAGTTGTTTTCTAGTTCGAACGACTCAAGAATGAAGACTCAAATTGTTATGAATTATTTTGATGTTGAAACGAGCCAAAAATGGTCCTACAAGTGTTTAGAAGTTGTTTCCCTGTTCAAACGAGACAAGAATGAAGCTACTAGTTTTTTTTGAGTTTGAACGAGTCAAGAATGAAGTCTCAAATTGTTATGAATTATTTTCATGTTTAAACGAGCCAATAATATTCCTACAAGAGTTTACAAGTTGTTTCCATGTTCAAACGAGACAAAAATGTAGATACAAGTTGTCTTCGAGTTCGAACGACTCAAGAATGAAATCTCAAATTTTTTTGAATTGTTTTGATGTTTAAACGAGGCAATAATGCTCCTACAAGTGTTTAGAAGTTGTTTCCATATTCAAACGAGTCAAGAATGAAGCTAAAAGTTATTTTCGAGTTCAAACGAGTCAAGAATGAAGCCTCAAATTGTTATGAATTGTTTTGATGTTTAAACGAGCCAATAATGCTCCTACAAGTGTCAACAAGTTATTTCCATGTTCAAACGAGACAAGAATGAAGCTACTAGTTGTTTTCGAGTATGAACGAGTCAAGAATGAAGCCTCAAATTGTTATGAATTGTTTTCATGATTAAACGAGCCAATAATGTTCCAACAAGAGTTTACAAGTTGTTTCCCTGTTCAAACGAATCAAGAATGAAGCTACAAGTGCTTTCCATGTTAGAACGAGTCAAGAATGAAGTCTTAAATTGTTATGAATTGTTTTTATATTTAAACGAGCCAATAATGCTCCTACAAGTGTTAACAAGTTGTTTCCATGTTACAACTAGTCTAGAATGAAGATACAAGTTGTTTCCGAGTTCGAACGAGTCAAGAATGAAGCCTCAAATTGTTACGAATTGTTTTTATGTTTAAACGAGCCAATAATGTTCCTACAAGTGTCTATAAGTTGTTTCCATGACTAAACGAGTCAAGAATGAAGCTACAAGTTGTTTCTGAGTTCGAACGTGTCAAGAATGAAGTCTCAAAATATTATGAATTGTTTCCATGACTAAACGAGTCAAGAATGAAGCTACTGGTTGTTTTCGATTTTATACGAGTCAAGAATGAAGCCTCAAATTGTTATGAATTGTTTTCATGATTAAACGAGTCAATAATGTTAATACAAGAGTTTACAAGTTGTTTCCATGTTTAAACGAGTCAAGAATGAAGATACAAGTTGTTTCCGACTTCGAACGAGTCAAGAATGAAGCCTCAAATTGTTATGAATTGTTTTCATGATTAAACGAGCCAATAATGTTCCAATAAGAGTTTACAAGTTGTTTCCCTGTTCAAACGAGTCAAGAATAAAGCTACAAGTGGTTTCCATATAAGAACGAGTCAAGAATAAAGTCTTAAATTATTATGAATTGTTTTTATATTTAAACGAGCCAATAATCCTCCTACAAGTGTTAAAAAGTTGTTTCCATGTTCAAACTAGACATGAATGAAGATACAAGTTGTTTCCGAGTTCGAACGAGTCAAGAATGAAGCCTCAAATTGTTATGAATTGTTTTGATGTTTAAACGAGCCAATAATGTTCCAACAAGAGTTTACAAGTTGTTTCCCTGTTCAAACGAATCAAGAATGAAGCTACAAGTTGTTTCCATGTTAGAACGAGTCAAGAATGAAGTCTTAAATTGTTATGAATTGTTTTTATATTTAAACGAGCCAATAATGCTCCTACAAGTGTTAACAAGTTGTTTCCATGTTACAACTAGTCAAGAATGAAGTTACAAGTTGTTTCCGAGTTCGAACGAGTCAAGAATGAAGCCTCAAATTGTTACGAATTGTTTTTATGATTATACGAGCCAATAATGTACCTACAAGTGTCTATAAGTTGTTTCCATGACTAAACGAGTCAAGAATGAAGCTACAAGTTGTTTCTGAGTTCGAACGTGTCAAGAATGAAGTCTCGAAATATTATGAATTGTTTCCATGACTAAACGAGTCAAGAATGAAGCTACTGGTTGTTTTCGATTTTGAACGAGTAAAGAATGAAGCCTCAAATTGTTATGAATTGTTTTCATGATTAAATGAGTCAATAATGTTCCTACAAGAGTTGACAAGTTGTTTCCATGTTTAAACGAGTCAAGAATGAAGGATCAAATTGGTATGAATTGTTTTCATGTTAAAATGAACCAATAATGTTCCTACAAGAGTTTATAAGTTGTTTCCATGTTCAAACGAGTCAAGAATGAAGCTAAAAGTTGTTTTCGAGTGCGAACGAGTCAAGAATGAAGCCTCGAATTGTTATGAATTGTTTTGATGTTTAAACGAGCCAATAATGCTCCTATAAGTGTTTACAAGTTGTTTCCATGTTCAAACGAGTCCAGAATGAAGCTAAAAGTTGTTTCCATGTTCAAACTAGTCAAGAATGAAGATACAAGTTGTTTCCGAGTTCGAACGAGTCAAGAATGAAGCCTCAAATTGTTATGAATTGTTTTGATGTTTAAACGAGCCAATAATGCTCCTACAAGTGTTTAGAAGTTGTTTCCATGTTCAAACGAGTCAAAAATGAAGTTACGAGTTGTTTATGAGTTCGAACGAGTCAAGAATGAAGCCTCAAATTGTTATGAATTGTTTTGATGTTTAAACGAGCCAACAATGTTCCTACAAGAGTTTACAAGTTGTGTCCATATTCAAACGAGTAAAGAATGAAGCTAAAAGTTGTTTCCATGTTAGAACGAGTCAAGAATGAAGTCTTAAATTGTTATGAATTGTTTTTTTGTTTAAACGAGCCAATAATGCTCCTACAAGTGTTTACAAGTTGTTTCAATGTTCAAACAAGGCAACAATGAAGCTACAAGTTGTTTTTGAACGCGAACGACTCAAGAATGAAGTCTCAAATTGTTTTGATGTTTAAACGAGCCAATATTGTTCCTACAAGAGTTTACAAGTTGTTTCCATGTTCAAACAAGCAAGAATGAAGCTACAAGTTTTTTCCAAGTTCGAACGAGTCAAGAATAAAGTTTCAAATTGTTACGAATTGTTTTTATGTTTAAACGAGCCAATAATGTTCCTACAAGAGTTTACACGTTGTTTCCATGTTCAAACGAGCCAAGAATGAAGCTACAAGTTGTTTCAAAGTTCGAACGAGTAAAGAATGAAGTTTCAAATTGTTACGAATTGTTTTTATGTTTAAACGAGCCAATAATGCTCCTATAAGTATTTACAAGTTGTTCCCATGTTCAAACGAGACAAGAATGAAGCTACAAGTTATTTTCGAGTTCGAACGATTTAAGAATAAAGTCTCAAATTGTTATGAATTATTTTGATGTTTAAACGAGCCAATAATTATCCTACAAGTGTTTAGAAGTTGTTTCCATGTTCAAACGAGTCAAGAATGAAGCTACAAGTTGTTTCCTAGTTCCAACGAGTCAACAATGAAGCCTCAAATTGTTATGAATTGTTTTCATGTTTAAACGAACTAATAATGTTCCTATAAGAGTTTACAAGTTGTTTCCATGTTCAAACGTGTCAAGAATAAAGCTACAAGTTGTTTCCAAGGTCCAACGAGTCAGGAATGAAGTCTCAAATTGTTACAAATTGTTTTTATGTTTAAACGAGCCAATAATGCTCCTACAAGTGTTAACAAGTTGTTTCCATGACTAAACGAGTCAAGAATGAAGATACAAGTTGTTTCCGAGTTCGAACGTGTCAAGAATGAAGAATCAAATTGTTATGAATTGTTTCCATGACTAAACGAGTCAAGAATGAAGCTACTAGTTGTTTTCGATTTTGAACGAGTCAAGAATGAAGCCTGAAATTGTTATGAATTGTTTTCATGATTAAACGAGTCAATAATGTTCATACAAGAGTTTACAAGTTGTTTCCATGTTTAAACAAGTCAAGAATGAAGATACAAGTTGTTTCCGACTTCGAACGAGTCATGAATGAAGCTTCAAATTGTTATGAATTGTTTTGATGTTTAAACGAGCCAATAATGCTCCTACAAGTGTTTAAAGTTGTTTCCATGTTCAAACGAGTCAAGAATAAAGCTACAAGTTGTTTCCGAGTTCGAACGAGTCAAGAATGAAGGCTCTAATTGGTATGAATTGTTTGCATGTTAAAATGAACCAATAATGTTTCTACAAGAGTTTACAAGTTGTTTCCATGTTCAAACGAGTCAAGAATGAAGCTAAAAGTTGTTTTCGAGTTCGAACGAGTCAAGAATGAAGCCTCGAATTGTTATGAAATGTTTTGATGTTTAAACGAGCCAATAATGCTCCTACAAGTGTTTACAAGTTGTTTCCATGTTCAAACGAGTCAAGAATGAAGCTAAAAGTTGTTTTCGAGTTCTAACGAGTCAAGAATGAAGTCTCAAATTGTCATGAATTGTTTTGATGTTTAAACGGGCCAAAAATGCTCCTACAAGAATTTAGAAGTTATTTCCATGTTCAAACGAGTCAAGAATGAAGTTACAAGTTGTTTCTGAGTTCGAACGCGTCAAGAATGAAGCCTCAAATTGTTATGAATTGTCTTGATGTTTAAACGAGCCAACAATGTTCCTACAAGAGTTTGCAAGTTGTTTCCATGTTCAAACGAGTAAAGAATGAAGCTAAAATTTGTTTCCATGTTAGAACGAGCCAAGAATGAAGTCTTAAATTGTTATGAATTGTTTTTATGTTTAAACGAGCCAATAATGCTCCTACAAGTGTTTACAAGTTGTTTCAATGTTCAAACAAGGCAACAATGAAGCTACAAGTTGTTTTTGAGTTTGAACGACTCAAGAATGAAGTCTCAAATTGTTTTGAATTGTTTTGATATTTAAACGAGCCAATATTGTTCCTACAAGAGTTTACAAGTTGTTTCCATGTTCAAACAAGCAAGAATGAAGCTACAAGTTTCCAAGTTCGAACGAGTCAAGAATAAAGTTTCAAATTGTTACGAATTGTTTTTATGTTTAAACGAGCCAATAATGTTCCTACAAGAGTTTACAAGTTGTTTCCATGTTCAAACGAGCCAAGAATGAAGCTACAAGTTGTTTCAAAGTTCGAACGAGTAAAGAATGAAGTCTCAAATTGTTACGAATTGTTTTTTATGTTTAAACGAGCCAATAATGCTCCTACAAGTATTTACAAGTTGTTCCCATGTTCAAACGAGACAAGAATGAAGCTACAAGTTGTTTTCGAGTTCGAACGATTTAATAATAAAGTCTCAAATTGTTATGAATTATTTTGATGTTTAAACGAGCCAATAATTCTCCTACAAGTGTTTAGAAGTTGTTTCCATGTTCAAACGAGTCAAGAATGAAGCTACCAGTTGTTTCCGAGTTCCAACGAGTCAACAATGAAGCCTCAAATTGTTATGAATGGTTTTCATGTTTAAACGAACTAATAATGTTCCTATAAGAGTTTACAAGTTGTTTCCATGTTCAAACGAGTCAAGAATAAAGCTACAAGTTGTTTCCAAGTTCGAACAAGTCAAGAATGAAGTCTCAAATTGTTACCAATTGTTTTTATGTTTAAACGAGCCAATAATGCTCCTACAAGTGTTTACAAATTGTTTCCAAGTTCAAACTAGTCAAGAATGAAGATACAAGTTGTTTCCAAGTTCGAACGACTCAAGAATGAAGCCTCAAATTGTTATGAATTATTTTGATGTTTAAACGAGCCAATAATTCTCCTACAAGTGTTTAGAAGTTGTTTCCATGTTCAAACGAGTCAAGAATGAAGCTACAAGTTGTTTCCAAGTTCGAACGAGTCAAGAATGAAGTCTCAAATTGTTACAAATTGTTTTTATGTTTAAACTAGCCAATAATGCTCCTACAAGTGTTTACAAGTTGTTTCAGTGTTTAAATGACACAAGAATGAAGCTACGAGTTGTTTTCTAGTTCGAACGACTCAAGAATGAAGACTCAAATTGTTATGAATTATTTTGATGTTTAAACGAGCCGAAAATGGTCCTACAAGTGTTTAGAAGTTGTTTCCATGACTAAACGAGTCAAGAATGAAGCTACTGGTTGTTTTCGAGTTTGAACGAGTCAAGAATGAAGTCTCAAATTGTTATGAATTATTTTCATGTTTAAACGAGCCAATAATGTTCCTACAAGCGTTTACAAGTTGTTTCCATGTTCAAACGAGACAAAAATGTAGATACAAGTCTTCGAGTTCGAACGACTCAAGAATGAAATCTCAATTTTTTTTGAATTGTTTTGATGTTTAAACGAGGCAATAATGCTCCTACAAGTGTTTAGAAGTTGTTTCCATGTTCAAACGAGTCAAGAATGAAGCTAAAAGTTATTTTCGAGTTCAAACGAGTTAAGAATGAAGCCTCAAATTGTTATGAATTGTTTTGATGTTTAAACGAGCCAATTATGCTCCTACAAGTGTTAACAAGTTATTTCCATGTTCAAACGAGACAAGAATGAAGCTACTAGTTGTTTTCGAGTATGAACGAGTCAAGAATGAAGCCTCAAATTGTTATGAATTGTTTTCATGATTAAACGAGCCAATAATGTTCCAACAAGAGTTTACAAGTTGTTTCCCTGTTCAAACGAATCAAGAATGAAGCTACAAGTGGTTTCCATGTTAGAACGAGTCAAGAATAAAGTCTTAAATTGTTATGAATTGTTTTTATATTTAAACGAGCCAATAATCCTCCTACAAGTGTTAAAAACTTGTTTCCATGTTCAAACTAGTCAAGAATGAAGATACAAGTTGTTTCCGAGTTCGAACGAGTCAAGAATGAAGCCTCAAATTGTTATGAATTGTTTTGATGTTTAAACGAGCCAATAATGTTCTAACAAGAGTTTACAAGTTGTTTCCCTGTTCAAACGAATCAAGAATGAAGCTACAAGTTGTTTCCATGTTAGAACGAGTCAAGAATGAAGTCTTAAATTGTTATGAATTGTTTTTATATTTAAACGAGCCAATAATGCTCCTACAAGTGTTAACAAGTTGTTTCCATGTTACAACTAGTCTAGAATGAAGATACAAGTTGTTTTCGAGTTCGAACGAGTCAAGAATGAAGCCTCAAATTGTTACGAATTGTTTTTATGTTTAAACGAGCCAATAATGTTCCTACAAGTGTCTATAAGTTGTTTCCATGACTAAACGAGTCAAGAATGAAGCTACAAGTTGTTTCTGAGTTCGAACGTGTCAAGAATGAAGTCTCAAAATATTATGAATTGTTTCCATGACTAAACGAGTCAAGAATGAAGCTACTGGTTGTTTTCGATTTTGAACGAGTCAAGAATGAAGCCTCAAATTGTTATGAATTGTTTTCATGATTAAACGAGTCAATAATTTTCATACAAGAGTTTTCAAGTTGTTTCCATGTTTAAATGAGTCAAGAATGAAGATACAAGTTGTTTCCGACTTCGAACGAGTCAAGAATGAAGCCTCAAATTGTTATGAATTGTTTTCATGATTAAACGAGCCAATAATGTTCCAACAAGAGTTTACAAGTTGTTTCCCTGTTCAAACGAGTCAAGAATGAAGCTACAAGTGGTTTCCATATAAGAACGAGTCAAGAATGAAATCTTAAATTGTTATGAATTGTTTTTATATTTAAACGAGCCAATAATCCTCCTACAAGTGTTAAAAAGTTGTTTCCATGTTCAAACTAGTCAAGAATGAAGATACAAGTTGTTTCCGAGTTCGAACGAGTCAAGAATGAAGACTCAAATTGTTATGAATTGTTTTGATGTTTAAAAGAGCCAATAATGTTCCAACAAGAGTTTACAAGTTGTTTCCCTGTTCAAACGAATCAAGAATGAAGCTACAAGTTGTTTCAAAGTTCGAACGAGTAAAGAATGAAGTCTCAAATTGTTAAGAATTGTTTTTATGTGTAAACGTGCCAATAATGCTCCTGCAAGTATTTACAAGTTGTTCCCATGTTCAAACGAGACAAGAATGAAGCTACAAGTTGTTTTCGAGTTCGAACGATTTAAGAATAAAGTCTCAAATTGTTATGAATTATTTTGATTCTTTAAACGAGCCAATAATTCTCCTACAAGTGTTTAGAAGTTGTTTCCATGTTCAAACGAGTCAAGAATGAAGCTAAAAGTTTTTTCCGAGTTCGAACGAGTCAACAATGAAGCCTCAAATTGTTATGAATTGTTTTCATGTTTAAACGAACTAATAATGTTCCTATAAGAGTTTACAAGTTGTTTCCATGTTCAAACGAGTCAAGAATAAAGTTACAAGTTGTTTCCAAGTTCGAACGAGTCAAGAATGAAGTCTCAAATTGTTTTCATGTTTAAACGAGCCAATAATGCTCCTACAAGTGTTTACAAGTTGTTTCCATGTTCAAACGAGTCAAGAATAAAGTTACAAGTTGTTTCCAAGTTCGAACGAGTCAAGAATGAAGTCTCAAATTGTTACAAATTGTTTTTATGTTTAAACGAGCCAATAATGCTCCTACAAGTGTTTACAAGTTCTTTCAGTGTTCAAATGACACAAGAATGAAGCTACGAGTTGTTTTCTAGTTCGAATGACTCAAGAATGAAGACTCAAATTGTTATGAATTATTTTGATGTTGAAACGAGCCAAAAATGGTCCTACAATTGTTTAGAAGTTGTTTCCCTGTTCAAACGAGACAAGAATGAAGCTACTAGTTTTTTTTGAGTTTGAACGAGTCAAGAATGAAGTCTCAAATTGTTATGAATTATTTTCATCTTTAAACGAGCCAATAATATTCCTACAAGAGTTTACAAGTTGTTTCCATGTTCAAACGAGACAAAAATGTAGATACAAGTTGTCTTCGAGTTCGAACGACTCAAGAATGAAATCTCAAATTTTTTTGAATTGTTTTGATGTTTAAACGAGGCAATAATGCTCCTACAAGTGTTTAGAAGTTGTTTCCATATTCAAACGAGTCAAGAATGAAGCTAAAAGTTATTTTCGAGTTCAAACGAGTCAAGAATGAAGTCTCAAATTGTTATGAATTGTTTTGATGTTTAAACGAGCCAATAATGCTCCTACAAGTGTCAACAAGTTATTTCCATGTTCAAACGAGACAAGAATGAAGCTACTAGTTGTTTTCGAGTATGAACGAGTCAAGAATGAAGCCTCAAATTGTTATGAATTGTTTTCATGATTAAACGAGCCAATAATGTTCCAACAAGAGTTTACAAGTTGTTTCCCTGTTCAAACGAATCAAGAATGAAGCTACAAGTGGTTTCCATGTTAGAACGAGTCAAGAATGAAGTCTTAAATTGTTATGAATTGTTTTTATATTTAAACGAGCCAATAATGCTCCTACAAGTGTTAACAAGTTGTTTCCATGTTACAACTAGTCTAGAATGAAGATACAAGTTGTTTCCGAGTTCGAACGAGTCAAGAATGAAGCCTCAAATTGTTACGAATTGTTTTTATGTTTAAACGAGCCAATAATGTTCCTACAAGTGTCTATAAGTTGTTTCCATGACTAAACGAGTCAAGAATGAAGCTACAAGTTGTTTCTGAGTTCGAACGTGTCAAGAATGAAGTCTCAAAATATTATGAATTGTTTCCATGACTAAACGAGTCAAGAATGAAGCTACTGGTTGTTTTCGATTTTAAACGAGTCAAGAATGAAGCCTCAAATTGTTATGAATTGTTTTCATGATTAAACGAGTCAATAATGTTCATACAAGAGTTTACAAGTTGTTTCCATGTTTAAACGAGTCAAGAATGAAGATACAAGTTGTTTCCGACTTCGAACGAGTCAAGAATAAAGCCTCAAATTGTTATGAATTGTTTTCATGATTAAACGAGCCAATAATGTTCCAACAAGAGTTTACAAGTTGTTTCCCTGTTCAAACGAGTCAAGAATAAAGCTACAAGTGGTTTCCATATAAGAACGAGTCAAGAATAAAGTCTTAAATTATTATGAATTGTTTTTATATTTAAACGAGCCAATAATCCTCCTACAAGTGTTAAAAAGTTGTTTCCATGTTCAAACTAGTCATGAATGAAGATACAAGTTGTTTCCGAGTTCGAACGAGTCAAGAATGAAGCCTCAAATTGTTATGAATTGTTTTGATGTTTAAACGAGCCAATAATGTTCCAACAAGAGTTTACAAGTTGTTTCCCTGTTCAAACGAATCAAGAATGAAGCTACAAGTTGTTTCCATGTTAGAACGAGTCAAGAATGAAGTCTTAAATTGTTATGAATTGTTTTTATATTTAAACGAGCCAATAATGCTCCTACAAGTGTTAACAAGTTGTTTCCATGTTACAACTAGTCAAGAATGAAGTTACAAGTTGTTTCCGAGTTCGAACGAGTCAAGAATGAAGCCTCAAATTGTTACGAATTGTTTTTATGATTATACGAGCCAATAATGTACCTACAAGTGTCTATAAGTTGTTTCCATGACTAAACGAGTCAAGAATGAAGCTACAAGTTGTTTCTGAGTGCGAACGTGTCAAGAATGAAGCCTCAAAATATTATGAATTGTTTCCCTGACTAAACGAGTCAAGAATGAAGCTACTGGTTGTTTTCGATTTTGAATGAGTAAAGAATGAAGCCTCAAATTGTTATGAATTGTTTTCATGATTAAACGAGTCAAGAATGAAGATACAAGTTGTTTCCGACTTCGAACGAGTCAAGAATGAAGGATCAAATTGGTATGAATTGTTTTCATGTTAAAATGAACCAATAATGTTCCTACAAGAGTTTATAAGTTGTATCCATGTTCAAACGAGTCCAGAATGAAGCTAAAAGTTGTTTTCGAGTTCTAACGAGTCAAGAATGAAGCCTCAAATTGTTATGAATTGTTTTGATGTTTAAACGAGCCAATAATGCTCCTACAAGTGTTTAGAAGTTGTTTCCATGTTCAAACGAGTCAAAAATGAAGTTACAAGTTGTTTATGAGTTCGAACGAGTCAAGAATGAAGCCTCAAATTGTTATGAATTGTTTTGATGTTTAAACGAGCCAACAATGTTCCTACAAGAGTTTACAAGTTGTGTCCATATTCAAACGAGTAAAGAATGAAGCTAAAAGTTGTTTCCATGTTAGAACGAGTCAAGAATGAAGTCTTAAATTGCTATGAATTGTTTTTTTGTTTAAACGAGCCAATAATGCTCCTACAAGTGTTTACAAGTTGTTTCAATGTTCAAACAAGGCAACAATGAAGCTACAAGTTGTTTTTGAGTTCGAACGACTCAAGAATGAAGTCTCAAATTGTTTTGATGTTTAAACGAGCCAATATTGTTCCTACAAGAGTTTACAAGTTGTTTCCATGTTCAAACAAGCCAAGAATGAAGCTACAAGTTGTTTCAAAGTTTGAACGAGTAAAGAATGAAGTTTCAAATTGTTACGAATTGTTTTTATGTTTAAACGAGCCAATAATGCTCCTATAAGTATTTACAAGTTGTTCCCATGTTCAAACGAGACAAGAATGAAGCTACAAGTTATTTTCGAGTTCGAACGATTTAAGAATAAAGTCTCAAATTGTTATGAATTTTTTTGATGTTTAAACGAGCCAATAATTATCCTACAAGTGTTTAGAAGTTGTTTCCATGTTCAAACGAGTCAAGAATGAAGCTACAAGTTGTTTCCTAGTTCCAACGAGTCAACAATGAAGCCTCAAATTGTTATGAATTGTTTTCATGTTTAAACGAACTAATAATGTTCCTATAAGAGTTTACAAGTTGTTTCCATGTTCAAACGTGTCAAGAATAAAGCTACAAGTTGTTTCCAAGGTCCAACGAGTCAGGAATGAAGTCTCAAATTGTTTTTATGTTTAAACGAGCCAATAATGCTCCTACAAGTGTTAACAAGTTGTTTCCATGACTAAACGAGTCAAGAATGAAGATACAAGTTGTTTCCGAGTTCGAACGTGTCAAGAATGAAGTATCAAATTGTTATGAATTGTTTCCATGACTAAACGAGTCAAGAATGAAGCTACTAGTTGTTTTCGATTTTGAACGAGTCAAGAATGAAGCCTCAAATTGTTATGAATTGTTTTCATGATTAAACGAGTCAATAATGTTCATACAAGAGTTTACAAGTTGTTTCCATGTTTAAACAAGTCAAGAATGAAGATACAAGTTGTTTCCGACTTCGAACGAGTCAAGAATGAAGCTTCAAATTGTTATGAATTGTTTTGATGTTTAAACGAGCCAATAATGCTCCTACAAGTGTTTAAAAGTTGTTTCCATGTTCAAACGAGTCAAGAATAAAGCTACAAGTTGTTTCCGAGTTCGAACGAGTTAGGAATGAAGGCTCTAATTGGTATGAATTGTTTTCATGTTAAAATGAACCAATAATGTTTCTACAAGAGTTTACAAGTTGTTTCCATGTTCAAACGAGTCAAGAATGAAGCTAAAAGTTGTTTTCGAGTTCGAACGAGTCAAGAATGAAGCCTCGAATTGTTATGAAATGTTTTGATGTTTAAACGAGCCAATAATGCTCCTACAAGTGTTTACAAGTTGTTTCCATGTTCAAACGAGTCAAGAATGAGGCTAAAAGTTGTTTTCGAGTTCTAACGAGTCAAGAATGAAGTCTCAAATTGTCATGAATTGTTTTGATGTTTAAACGGGCCAATAATGCTCCTACAAGAATTTAGAAGTTGTTTCCATGTTCAAACGAGTCAAGAATGAAGTTACAAGTTGTTTCTGAGTTCGAACGCGTCAAGAATGAAGCCTCAAATTGTTATGAATTGTCTTGATGTTTAAACGAGCCAACAATGTTCCTACAAGAGTTTACAAGTTGTTTCCATGTTCAAACGAGTAAAGAATGAAGCTAAAATTTGTTTCCATGTTAGAACGAGCCAAGAATGAAGTTTTAAATTGTTATGAATTGTTTTTATGTTTAAACGAGCCAACAATGCTCCTACAAGTGTTTACAAGTTGTTTCAATGTTCAAACAAGGCAACAATGAAGCTACAAGTTGTTTTTGAGTTTGAACGACTCAAGAATGAAGTCTCAAATTGTTTTGAATTGTTTTGATATTTAAACGAGCCAATATTGTTCCTACAAGAGTTTACAAGTTGTTTCCATGTTCAAACAAGCAAGAATGAAGCTACAAGTTTCCAAGTTCGAACGAGTCAAGAATAAAGTTTCAAATTGTTACGAATTGTTTTTATGTTTAAACAAGCCAATAATGCTCCTACAAGTATTTACAAGTTGTTCCCATGTTCAAACGAGACAAGAATGAAGCTACAAGTTGTTTTCGAGTTCGAACGATTTAATAATAAAGTCTCAAATTGTTATGAATTATTTTGATGTTTAAACGAGCCAATAATTCTCCTACAAGTGTTTAGAAGTTGTTTCCATGTTCAAACGAGTCAAGAATGAAGCTACCAGTTGTTTCCGAGTTCCAACGAGTCAACAATGAAGCCTCAAATTGTTATGAATGGTTTTCATGTTTAAACGAACTAATAATGTTCCTATTAGAGTTTACAAGTTGTTTCCATGTTCAAACGAGTCAAGAATAAAGCTACAAGTTGTTTCCAAGTTCGAACAAGTCAAGAATGAAGTCTCAAATTGTTACCAATTGTTTTTATGTTTAAACGAGCCAATAATGCTCCTACAAGTGTTTACAAATTGTTTCCATGTTCAAACTAGTCAAGAATGAAGATACAAGTTGTTTCCAAGTTCGAACGACTCAAGAATGAAGCCTCAAATTGTTATGAATTATTTTGATGTTTAAACGAGCCAATAATTCTCCTACAAGTGTTTAGAAGTTGTTTCCATGTTCAAACGAGTCAAGAATGAAGCTACAAGTTGTTTCCGAGTTCGAACGAGTCAACAATGAAGCCTCAAATTGTTGTGAATTGTTTTCATGTTTAAACGAACTAATAATGTTCCTATAAGAGTTTACAAGTTGTTTCCATGTTTAAACGAGTCAAGAATAAAGCTACAAGTTGTTTCCAAACGAGTCAAGAATGAAGTCTCAAATTGTTTTTATGTTTAAACGAGCCAATAAAGCTCCTACAAGTGTTTACAAGTTGTTTCCACGTTCAAATGACACAAGAATGAAGCTAAGAGTTGTTTTCTAGTTCGAACGACTCAAGAATGAAGTCTCAAATTGTTTTGAATTATTTTGATGTTTAAACGAGCCAAAAATGCTCCTACAAGTGTTTAGAAGTTTTTTCCATGTTCAAACGAGTCAAGAATGAAGCTACTAGTTGTTTCTGCGTTCGAACGAGTCAAGAATGAAGCCTCAAATTGTTATGAATTGTTTTGATGTTTAAACGAGCCAATAATGATCCTACAAGAGTTTACAAGTTGTTTCCATGTTCAAACAAGCCAAAAATGAAGCTACAAGTTGTTTCCAAGTTCGAACGAGTCAAGAATGAAGCTACAAGTTGTTTCCGAGTTTCAACGAGTCAACAATGAAGCCTCAAATTGTTATGAATTGTTTTCATGTTTAAATGAACTAATAATGTTCCTATAAGAGTTTACAAGTTGTTTCCATGTTTAAACTAGTCAAGAATAAAGCTACAAATTGTTTCCAAGTTCGAACGAGTCAAGAATGAAGTCTCAAATTGTTACAAATTGTTTTTATGTTTAAACGAGCCAAAAATGTTCCTTCAAGTGTTTAGAAGTTGTTTCCATGTTCAAACGAGTCAAGAATGAAGCTAGAAGTTGTTTCTGAGTTCGAACGAGTCAAGAATGATGCCTCAAATTGTTATGAATTGTTTTGATGTTTAAAGGAGCCAATAATGCTCCTACAAGAGTTTAAGAGTTGTTTCCATGTTCAAACAAGCCAAAAATGAAGCTACAAGTTGTTTCCAAGTTCGATCGAGTCAAGAATAAAGCTACAAATTGTTTCCAAGTTCGAACGAGTCAAGAATGAAGTCTCAAATTGTTACAAATTGTTTTTATGTTTAAACGAGCCAAAAATGTTCCTTCAAGTGTTTAGAAGTTGTTTCCATGTTCAAACGAGTCAAGAATGAAGCTACAAGTTGTTTCTGAGTTCAAACGAGTCAAGAATAAAGTCTTAAATTGTTATGAATTGTTTTTATATTTAAACGAGCAAATAATGCTCCAACAAGTTTTAACAAGTTGTTTCCATGTTCAAACTAGTCAAGAATGAAGATACAAGTTGTTTCCGAGTTCGAACGAGTCAAGAATGAAGCCTCAAATTGTTATGAATTGTTTTGATGTTTAAAGGAGCCAATAATGGTCCTACATGTGTTTACAAGTTGTTCGAATTTCAAACTAGTCAAGAATGAAGCTACAAGTTGTTTCTGAGTTCGAACGAGTCAAGAATGAAGCCTCAAATTGGTATGAATGGTTTTTATGTTTAAACGAGCCAATAATGTTCCTACAAGAGTTTACAAGTTGTTTCCATGTTCAAACTAGTCAAGAATGAAGCTAAAAGTTATTTCCATGTTGGAACGAGTCAAGAATTAAGTTTTAAATTGTTATGAATTATTTTTATTTTTAAACGAGCCAATAATGCTCCTACAAGTGTTTACAAGTTGTTTCCATGTTCAAACGAGTGAAGAATGAAGCTACAAGTTGTTTCCAAGTTCGAACGAGTCAAGAATGAAGCCTCAAATTGGTATGAATTGTTTTCATGTTTAAACGAGCCAATAATGCTCCTACAAGTGTTTAGAAGTTGTTTCCATGTTCCAACGAGTCAAGAATGAAGATACAAGTTGTTTTCGAGTTCGAACGACTCAAGAATGAAGTCTCAAATTGTTATGAATTGTTTTCTTATTTAAACGAGCCAATAATGGCCCTACAAGTGTTTAGAAGTTGTTTCCATGTTCAAACGAGTCAAGAATGAAGCTACAAGTTGTTTCTGAGTTCGAACGAGTCAAGAATGTAGCCTCAATTTTTTAAGAATTGTTTTGATGTTTAAACGATCCAAAAATGCTCCTACGAGTGTTTAGAAGTTGTTTCCGTGTTCAAACGAGTCAAGAATGAAGCTAAAAGTTATTTTCGAGTGCAAAATGAGTAAAGATTGAAACCTCAAATTGTTATGAATTGTTTTGAGTTTAAACGAGCCGATAATGCTCCTATATGTGTTTACAAGTTGTTTACATTTTCAAACGAGTGAAGAATGAAGCTACAAGTTGTTTCCCAGTTCGAACGAGTCAAGAATGAAGCCTCAAATTAGTATGAATTGTTTTCATATTTAAACGAGCCAATAATGCTCCGACAAGTGTTTACAAGTTGTTTCCATGTTCAAACAAGTCAAGAATGAAGATACAAGTTGTTTCCGAGTTCGAACGAGTCAAGAATGAAGCCTCAAATTGTTATGAATTATGTTGATGTTTAAACGAGCCAATAATGCTCCTACAAGTGTTTAGAAGTTGTTTCCATGTTCAAACGAGTCAAGAATGAAGCTACAAGTTGTTTCCAAGTTCAAACGAGTCAAGAATGAAGACTCAAATTGTTATGAATTGTTTTCATGTTTAAACGAACTAATAATGTTCCTATAAAAGTTTAAAAGTTGTTTCCACGTTCAAACGAGTCAAGAATAAAGTTACAAGTTGTTTCCAAGTTCGAACGAGTTAAGAACGAAGTCTCAAATTGTTACAAATTGTTTTTATGTGTAAACGAGCCAATAATGCTCCTACAAATGTTTACAAGTTGTTTCCATGTTCAAATGACACAAGAATGAAGCTACGAGTTGTTTTCTAGTTCGAACGACTCAAGAATGAAGTCTCAAATTGTTATGAATTATTTTGATGTTTAAACGAGCCAAAAATGCTCCTACAAGTGTTTAAAAGTTGTTTCCATGTTCAAACGAGTCAAGAATGAAGCTACAAGTTGTTTCTGAGTTCGAAGGAGTCAAGAATGAAGCCTCAAATTGTTATAAATTGTTTTGATGTATAAACGAGCCAACAATATTCCTACAAAAGTTTACAAGTAGTTTCCATGTTTAAACGAGTCAAGAATGAAGCTACAAGTTGTTTTCATGTTAGAACGAGTCAAGAATGAAGGCTTAAATTGTTATGAATTGTTTTTATGTTTAAACGAGCCAATAATGCTCCTACAAGTATTTACAAGTTGTTTCCATGTTCAAACGAGTGAAAAATGAAGCTACAAGTTGTTTCCATGTTCGAACGAGTCAAGAATGAAGCCTCAAATTGGTATGAATTTTTTCATGTTTAAACGAGCCAATAATGCTCCTACAAGTGTTTATAAGTTGTTTCCATGTTCAAACGAGTGAAGAATGAAGCTACAAGTTGTTTCCATGTTCGAACGAATCAAGAATGAAGCCTCAAATTGTTATGAATTGTTTTCATGTTTAAACGAGCCAATAATGCTCCTACAAGTGTTTATAAGTTGTTTCCATTTTCAAACGAGTCAAGAATGAAGCCTCAAATTAGTATGAATTGGTTTCATGTTAAAATGAACCAAAAATGTTCCTAAAAGAGTTTACAAGTTTTTTCCATGTTCAAACGAGTCAAGAATGAAGCTAAAAGTTGTTTTCGAGTTCGAACGAGTCAAGAATGAAGCCTCAAATTGTTATGAATTGTTTTGTTGTTTAAACGAGCCAATAATGCCCCTACAAGTGTTTAGAAGTTGTTTCCATGTTCAAACGAGTCAAGAATGAAGCTAGAAGTTGTTTCTGAGTTCGAACGAGTCAAGAATGAAGCCTCAAATTGTTATGAATTATTTTGATGTTTAAACGAGTCAACAATGTTCCTACAATTGTTTACAAGTTTTTTCCATGTTCAAACGAGCCAAGAATGAAGCTACAAGTTGTTTCAAAGTTCGAACGAGTAAAGAATGAAGTCTCAAATTGTTATGAATTGTTTTTATGTTTAAACGAGCCAATAATGCTCCTACAAGTGTTTACTATTTGTTCCCATGTTCAAACGAGACAAGAATGAAGCTACAAGTTGTTTTCGAGTTCGAACGATTTAAGAATAAAGTCTCAAATTGTTATGAATTATTTTGATGTTTAAACGAGCCAATAATTCTCCTACAAGTGTTTAGAAGTTGTTTCCATGTTCAAACAAGTCTAGAACGAAGCTACAAATTGTTTCTGAGTTCGAACGAGTCAAGAATGAAGCCTCAAATTGTTATGAATTGTTTTGATGTTTAAACGAGCCAACAATGTTCCTACAAGAGTTTACAAGTTGTTTCCCTATTCAAACGAGTCATGAATGAAGCTACAAGTTGTTTCCATATTAGAACGAGTCAAGAATGAAATCTTAAATTGTTATGAATTGTTTTTATGTTTAAACGAGCCAATAATTCTCCTACAAGTGTTTACAAGTTGTTTTCATGTTCAAACGAGTCAAGAATGAAGCTACAATTTATTTCCCTGTTCGAACGAGTCAAGAATGATGTCTCAAATTGTTATGAATTATTTTGATGTTTAAACGATCCAATAATGCTCCAACAAGTGTAAACAAGTTGTTTCCATGTTCAAATGAGACAAGAATGAAGCTACTAGTTGTTTTCGAGTTCGAACGAGTCAAGAATGAAACCTCAAATAGTTACGAATGTTTTAATGTTTAAATGAGCCAATAATGCTCCTATAAGTGTTTACAAGTTGTTTCCATGTTCAAACAAGTCAAGAATGAAGATACAAGTTGTTTCCGAGTTCGAACGAGTCAAGAATGAAGCCTCAAATTGTTATGAATTATGTTGATGTTTAAACGAGCCAATAATGCTCCTACAAATGTTTAGAAGTTGTTTCCATGTTCAAACGAGTCAAGAATGAAGCTACAAGTTGTTTCCAAGTTCAAACGAGTCAAGAATGAAGACTCAAATTGTTATGAATTGTTTTCATGTTTAAATGAACTAATAATGTTCCTATAAAAGTTTAAAAGTTGTTTCCACGTTCAAACGAGTCAAGAATAAAGCTACAAGTTGTTTCCCAGTTCGAACGAGTCAAGAATGAAGCCTCAAATTGTTACAAATTGTTTTTATGTGTAAACGAGCCAATAATGCTCCTACAAATGTTTACAAGTTGTTTCCATGTTCAAATGACACAAGAATGAAGCCACGAGTTGTTTTCTAGTTCGAACGACTCAAGAATGAAGTCTCAAATTGTTATGAATTATTTTGATGTTTAAACGAGCCAAAAATGCTCCTACAAGTGTTTAAAAGTTGTTTCCATGTTCAAACGAGTCAAGAATGAAGCTACAAGTTGTTTCTGAGTTCGAACGAGTCAAGAATGAAGCCTCAAATTGTTATGAATTGTTTTGATGTATAAACGAGCCAACAATATTCCTACAAAAGTTTACAAGTAGTTTCCATGTTTAAACGAGTCAAGAATGAAGCTACAAGTTGTTTTCATGTTAGAACGAGTCAAGAATGAAGGCTTAAATTGTTATGAATTGTTTTTATGTTTAAACGAGCCAATAATGCTCCTACAAGTATTTACAAGTTGTTTCCATGTTCAAACGAGTGAAAAATGAAGCTACAAGTTGTTTCCATGTTCGAACGAGTCAAGAATGAAGCCTCAAATTGGTATGAATTTTTTCATGTTTAAACGAGCCAATAATGCTCCTACAAGTGTTTATAAGTTGTTTCCATGTTCAAACGAGTGAAGAATGAAGCTACAAGTTGTTTCCATGTTCGAACGAGTCAAGAATGAAGCCTCAAATTGTTATGAATTGTTTTCATGTTTAAACGAGCCAATAATGCTCCTACAAGTGTTTATAAGTTGTTTCCATTTTCAAACGAGTCAAGAATGAAGCCTCAAATTAGTATGAATTGTTTTCATGTTAAAATGAACCAAAAATGTTCCTAAAAGAGTTTACAAGTTTTTTCCATGTTCAAACGAGTCAAGAATGAAGCTAAAAGTTGTTTTCGAGTTCGAACGAGTCAAGAATGAAGCCTCAAATTGTTATGAATTGTTTTTTTGTTTAAACGAGCCAATAATGCCCCTACAAGTGTTTAGAAGTTGTTTCCATGTTCAAACGAGTCAAGAATGAAGCTACATGTTGTTTCTGAGTTCGAACGAGTCAAGAATGAAGCCTCAAATTGTTATGAATTGTTTTGATGTTTAAACGAGTCAACAATGTTCCTACAATTGTTTACAAGTTTTTTCCATGTTCAAACGAGCCAAGAATGAAGCTACAAGTTGTTTCAAAGTTCGAACGAGTAAAGAATGAAGTCTCAAATTGTTATGAATTGTTTTTATGTTTAAACGAGCCAATAATGCTCCTACAAGTGTTTACTAGTTGTTCCCATGTTCAAACGAGACAAGAATGAAGCTACAAGTTGTTTTCGAGTTCGAACGATTTAAGAATAAAGTCTCAAATTGTTATGAATTATTTTGATGTTTAAACGAGCCAATAATTCTCCTACAAGTGTTTAGAAGTTGTTTCCATGTTCAAACAAGTCTAGAACGAAGCTACAAATTGTTTCTGAGTTCGAACGAGTCAAGAATGAAGCCTCAAATTGTTATGAATTGTTTTGATGTTTAAACGACCCAACAATGTTCCTACAAGAGTTTACAAGTTGTTTCCCTATTCAAACGAGTCATGAATGAAGCTACAAGTTGTTTCCATATTAGAACGAGTCAAGAATGAAATCTTAAATTGTTATGAATTGTTTTTATGTTTAAACGAGCCAATAATTCTCCTACAAGTGTTTACAAGTTGTTTTCATGTTCAAACGAGTCAAGAATGAAGCTACAATTTATTTCCCTGTTCGAACGAGTCAAGAATGATGTCTCAAATTGTTATGAATTATTTTGATGTTTAAACGATCCAATAATGCTCCAACAAGTGTAAACAAGTTGTTTCCATGTTCAAATGAGACAAGAATGAAGCTACTAGTTGTTTTCGAGTTCGAACGAGTCAAGAATGAAACCTCAAATAGTTACGAATGTTTTAATGTTTAAATGAGCCAATAATGCTCCTATAAGTGTTTACAAGTTGTTTCCATGTTCAAACAAGTCAAGAATGAAGATACAAGTTGTTTCCGAGTTCGAACGAGTCAAGAATGAAGCCTCAAATTGTTATGAATTATGTTGATGTTTAAACGAGCCAATAATGCTCCTACAAATGTTTAGAAGTTGTTTCCATGTTCAAACGAGTCAAGAATGAAGCTACAAGTTGTTTCCAAGTTCAAACGAGTCAAGAATGAAGACTCAAATTGTTATGAATTGTTTTCATGTTTAAACGAACTAATAATGTTCCTATAAAAGTTTAAAAGTTTTTTCCACGTTCAAACGAGTCAAGAATAAAGCTACAAGTTGTTTCCCAGTTCGAACGAGTCAAGAACGAAGTCTCAAATTGTTACAAATTGTTTTTATGTGTAAACGAGCCAATAATGCTCCTACAAATGTTTACAAGTTGTTTCCATGTTCAAATGACACAAGAATGAAGCTACGAGTTGTTTTCTAGTTCGAACGACTCAAGAATGAAGTCTCAAATTGTTATGAATTATTTTGATGTTTAAACGAGCCAAAAATGCTCCTACAAGTGTTTAAAAGTTGTTTCCATGTTCAAACAAGTCAAGAATGAAGCTACAAGTTGTTTCTGAGTTCGAACGAGTCAAGAATGAAGCCTCAAATTGTTATGAATTGTTTTGATGTATAAACGAGCCAACAATATTCCTACAAAAGTTTACAAGTAGTTTCCATGTTTAAACGAGTCAAGAATGAAGCTACAAGTTGTTTTCATGTTAGAACGAGTCAAGAATGAAGGCTTAAATTGTTATGAATTGTTTTTATGTTTAAACGAGCCAATAATGCTCCTACAAGTATTTACAAGTTGTTTCCATGTTCAAACGAGTGAAAAATGAAGCTACAAGTTGTTTCCATGTTCGAACGAGTCAAGAATGAAGCCTCAAATTGGTATGAATTTTTTCATGTTTAAACGAGCCAATAATGCTCCTACAAGTGTTTATAACTTGTTTCCATGTTCAAACGAGTGAAGAATGAAGCTACAAGTTGTTTCCATGTTCGAACGAGTCAAGAATGAAGCCTCAAATTGGTATGAATTGTTTTCATGTTTAAACGAGCCAATAATGCTCCTACAAGTGTTTATAAGTTGTTTCCATTTTCAAACGAGTCAAGAATGAAGCCTCAAATTAGTATGAATTGTTTTCATGTTAAAATGAACCAAAAATGTTCCTAAAAGAGTTTACAAGTTTTTTTCATGTTCAAACGAGTCAAGAATGAAGCTAAAAGTTGTTTTCGAGTTCGAACGAGTCAAGAATGAAACCTCAAATTGTTATGAATTGTTTTGTTGTTTAAACGAGCCAATAATGCCCTTACAAGTGTTTAGAAGTTGTTTCCATGTTCAAACGAGTCAAGAATGAAGCTACAAGTTGTTTCTGAGTTCGAACGAGTCAAGAATGAAGCCTCAAATTGTTATGAATTGTTTTGATGTTTAAACGAGTCAACAATGTTCCTACAATTGTTTACAAGTTTTTTCCATGTTCAAACGAGCCAAGAATGAAGCTACAACTTGTTTCAAAGTTCGAACGAGTAAAGAATGAAGTCTCAAATTGTTATGAATTGTTTTTATGTTTAAACGAGCCAATAATGCTCCTACAAGTGTTTACTAGTTGTTCCCATGTTCAAACGAGACAAGAATGAAGCTACAAGTTGTTTTCGAGTTCGAACGATTTAAGAATAAAGTCTCAAATTGTTATGAATTATTTTGATGTTTAAACGAGCCAATAATTCTCCTACAAGTGTTTAGAAGTTGTTTCCATGTTCAAACATGTCTAGAACGAAGCTACAAATTGTTTCTGAGTTCGAACGAGTCAAGAATGAAGCCTCAAATTCTTATGAATTGTTTTGATGTTTAAACGAGCCAACAATGTTCCTACAAGAGTTTACAAGTTGTTTCCCTATTCAAACGAGTCAAGAATGAAGCTACAAGTTGTTTCCATATTAGAACGAGTCAAGAATGAAATCTTAAATTCTTATGAATTGTTTTTATGTTTAAACGAGCCAATAATTCTCCTACAAGTGTTCACAAGTTGTTTTCATGTTCAAACGAGTCAAGAATGAAGCTACAATTTATTTCCTTGTTCGAACGAGTCAAGAATGATGTCTCAAATTGTTATTAATTATTTTGATGTTTAAACGATCCAATAATGCTCTAACAAGTGTAAACAAGTTGTTTCCATGTTCAAATGAGACAAGAATGAAGCTACTAGTTGTTTTCGAGTTCGAACGAGTCAAGAATGAAACCTCAAATAGTTACGAATGTTTTAATGTTTAAATGAGCCAATAATGCTCCTATAAGTGTTTACAAGTTATTTCCATGTTCAAACAAGTCAAGAATGAAGATACAAGTTGTTTCCGAGTTCGAACGAGTCAAGAATGAAGCCTCAAATTGTTATGAATTATGTTGATGTTTAAACGAGCCAATAATGCTCCTACAAGTGTTTATAAGTTGTTTCCATTTTCAAACGAGTCAAGAATGAAGCCTCAAATTAGTATGAATTGTTTTCATGTTAAAATGAACCAAAAATGTTCCTAAAAGAGTTTACAAGTTTTTTTCATGTTCAAACGAGTCAAGAATGAAGCTAAAAGTTGTTTTCGAGTTCGAACGAGTCAAGAATGAAACCTCAAATTGTTATGAATTGTTTTGTTGTTTAAACGAGCCAATAATGCCCTTACAAGTGTTTAGAAGTTGTTTCCATGTTCAAACGAGTCAAGAATGAAGCTACAAGTTGTTTCTGAGTTCGAACGAGTCAAGAATGAAGCCTCAAATTGTTATGAATTGTTTTGATGTTTAAACGAGTCAACAATGTTCCTACAATTGTTTACAAGTTTTTTCCATGTTCAAACGAGCCAAGAATGAAGCTACAACTTGTTTCAAAGTTCGAACGAGTAAAGAATGAAGTCTCAAATTGTTATGAATTGTTTTTATGTTTAAACGAGCCAATAATGCTCCTACAAGTGTTTACTAGTTGTTCCCATGTTCAAACGAGACAAGAATGAAGCTACAAGTTGTTTTCGAGTTCGAACGATTTAAGAATAAAGTCTCAAATTGTTATGAATTATTTTGATGTTTAAACGAGCCAATAATTCTCCTACAAGTGTTTAGAAGTTGTTTCCATGTTCAAACATGTCTAGAACGAAGCTACAAATTGTTTCTGAGTTCGAACGAGTCAAGAATGAAGCCTCAAATTCTTATGAATTGTTTTGATGTTTAAACGAGCCAACAATGTTCCTACAAGAGTTTACAAGTTGTTTCCCTATTCAAACGAGTCAAGAATGAAGCTACAAGTTGTTTCCATATTAGAACGAGTCAAGAATGAAATCTTAAATTCTTATGAATTGTTTTTATGTTTAAACGAGCCAATAATTCTCCTACAAGTGTTCACAAGTTGTTTTCATGTTCAAACGAGTCAAGAATGAAGCTACAATTTATTTCCTTGTTCGAACGAGTCAAGAATGATGTCTCAAATTGTTATTAATTATTTTGATGTTTAAACGATCCAATAATGCTCTAACAAGTGTAAACAAGTTGTTTCCATGTTCAAATGAGACAAGAATGAAGCTACTAGTTGTTTTCGAGTTCGAACGAGTCAAGAATGAAACCTCAAATAGTTACGAATGTTTTAATGTTTAAATGAGCCAATAATGCTCCTATAAGTGTTTACAAGTTATTTCCATGTTCAAACAAGTCAAGAATGAAGATACAAGTTGTTTCCGAGTTCGAACGAGTCAAGAATGAAGCCTCAAATTGTTATGAATTATGTTGATGTTTAAACGAGCCAATAATGCTCCTACAAGTGTTTATAAGTTGTTTCCATTTTCAAACGAGTCAAGAATGAAGCCTCAAATTAGTATGAATTGTTTTCATGTTAAAATGAACCAAAAATGTTCCTAAAAGAGTTTACAAGTTTTTTTCATGTTCAAACGAGTCAAGAATGAAGCTAAAAGTTGTTTTCGAGTTCGAACGAGTCAAGAATGAAACCTCAAATTGTTATGAATTGTTTTGTTGTTTAAACGAGCCAATAATGCCCCTACAAGTGTTTAGAAGTTGTTTCCATGTTCAAACGAGTCAAGAATGAAGCTACAAGTTGTTTCTGAGTTCGAACGAGTCAAGAATGAAGCCTCAAATTGTTATGAATTGTTTTGATGTTTAAACGAGTCAACAATGTTCCTACAATTGTTTACAAGTTTTTTCCATGTTCAAACGAGCCAAGAATGAAGCTACAACTTGTTTCAAAGTTCGAACGAGTAAAGAATGAAGTCTCAAATTGTTATGAATTGTTTTTATGTTTAAACGAGCCAATAATGCTCCTACAAGTGTTTACTAGTTGTTCCCATGTTCAAACGAGACAAGAATGAAGCTACAAGTTGTTTTCGAGTTCGAACGATTTAAGAATAAAGTCTCAAATTGTTATGAATTATTTTGATGTTTAAACGAGCCAATAATTCTCCTACAAGTGTTTAGAAGTTGTTTCCATGTTCAAACATGTCTAGAACGAAGCTACAAATTGTTTCTGAGTTCGAACGAGTCAAGAATGAAGCCTCAAATTCTTATGAATTGTTTTGATGTTTAAACGAGCCAACAATGTTCCTACAAGAGTTTACAAGTTGTTTCCCTATTCAAACGAGTCAAGAATGAAGCTACAAGTTGTTTCCATATTAGAACGAGTCAAGAATGAAATCTTAAATTGTTATGAATTGTTTTTATGTTTAAACGAGCCAATAATTCTCCTACAAGTGTTCACAAGTTGTTTTCATGTTCAAACGAGTCAAGAATGAAGCTACAATTTATTTCCTTGTTCGAACGAGTCAAGAATGATGTCTCAAATTGTTATGAATTATTTTGATGTTTAAACGATCCAATAATGCTCTAACAAGTGTAAACAAGTTGTTTCCATGTTCAAATGAGACAAGAATGAAGCTACTAGTTGTTTTCGAGTTCGAACGAGTCAAGAATGAAACCTCAAATAGTTACGAATGTTTTAATGTTTAAATGAGCCAATAATGCTCCTATAAGTGTTTACAAGTTATTTCCATGTTCAAACAAGTCAAGAATGAAGATACAAGTTGTTTCCGAGTTCGAACGAGTCAAGAATGAAGCCTCAAATTGTTATGAATTATGTTGATGTTTAAACGAGCCAATAATGCTCCTACAAGTGTTTAGAAGTTGTTTCCATGTTCAAACGAGTCAAGAATGAAGCTACAAGTTGTTTCCAAGTTCAAACGAGTCAAGAATGAAGACTCAAATTGTTATGAATTGTTTTCATGTTTAAACGAACTAATAATGTTCCTATAAAATTTTAAAAGTTGTTTCCACGTTCAAACGAGTCAAGAATAAAGCTACAAGTTGTTTCCAAGTTCGAACGAGTCAAGAACGAAGTCTCAAATTGTTACAAATTGTTTTTTTGTGTAAACGAGCCAATAATGCTCCTACAAATGTTTACAAGTTGTTTCCATGTTCAAATGACACAAGAATGAAGCTACGAGTTGTTTTCTAGTTCGAACGACTCAAGAATGAAGTCTCAAATTGTTATGAATTATTTTGATGTTTAAACAAGCCAAAAATGCTCCTACAAGTGTTTAAAAGTTGTTTCCATGTTCAAACGAGTCAAGAATGAAGCTACAAGTTGTTTCTGAGTTCGAACGAGTCAAGAATGAAGCCTCAAATTGTTATGAATTGTTTTGATGTATAAACGAGCCAACAATATTCCTACAAAAGTTTACAAGTAGTTTCCATGTTTAAACGAGTCAAGAATGAAGCTACAAGTTGTTTTCATGTTAGAACGAGTCAAGAATGAAGGCTTAAATTGTTATGAATTGTTTTTATGTTTAAACGAGCCAATAATGCTCCTACAAGTATTTACAAGTTGTTTCCATGTTCAAACGAGTGAAAAATGAAGCTACAAGTTGTTTCCATGTTCGAACGAGTCAAGAATGAAGCCTCAAATTGGTATGAATTTTTTCATGTTTAAACGAGCCAATAATGCTCCTACAAGTGTTTATAAGTTGTTTCCATGTTCAAACGAGTGAAGAATGAAGCTACAAGTTGTTTCCATGTTCGAACGAGTCAAGAATGAAGCCTCAAATTGGTATGAATTGTTTTCATGTTTAAACGAGCCAATAATGCTCCTACAAGTGTTTATAAGTTGTTTCCATTTTCAAACGAGTCAAGAATGAAGCCTCAAATTAGTATGAATTGTTTTCATGTTAAAATGAACCAAAAATGTTCCTAAAAGAGTTTACAAGTTTTTTTCATGTTCAAACGAGTCAAGAATGAAGCTAAAAGTTGTTTTCGAGTTCGAACGAGTCAAGAATGAAACCTCAAATTGTTATGAATTGTTTTGTTGTTTAAACGAGCCAATAATGCCCATACAAGTGTTTAGAAGTTGTTTCCATGTTCAAACGAGTCAAGAATGAAGCTACAAGTTGTTTCTGAGTTCGAACGAGTCAAGAATGAAGCCTCAAATTGTTATGAATTGTTTTGATGTTTAAACGAGTCAACAATGTTCCTACAATTGTTTACAAGTTTTTTCCATGTTCAAACGAGCCAAGAATGAAGCTACAACTTGTTTCAAAGTTCGAACGAGTAAAGAATGAAGTCTCAAATTGTTATGAATTGTTTTTATGTTTAAACGAGCCAATAATGCTCCTACAAGTGTTTACTAGTTGTTCCCATGTTCAAACGAGACAAGAATGAAGCTACAAGTTGTTTTCGAGTTCGAACGATTTAAGAATAAAGTCTCAAATTGTTATGAATTATTTTGATGTTTAAACGAGCCAATAATTCTCCTACAAGTGTTTAGAAGTTGTTTCCATGTTCAAACATGTCTAGAACGAAGCTACAAATTGTTTCTGAGTTCGAACGAGTCAAGAATGAAGCCTCAAATTCTTATGAATTGTTTTGATGTTTAAACGAGCCAACAATGTTCCTACAAGAGTTTACAAGTTGTTTCCCTATTCAAACGAGTCAAGAATGAAGCTACAAGTTGTTTCCATATTAGAACGAGTCAAGAATGAAATCTTAAATTCTTATGAATTGTTTTTATGTTTAAACGAGCCAATAATTCTCCTACAAGTGTTCACAAGTTGTTTTCATGTTCAAACGAGTCAAGAATGAAGCTACAATTTATTTCCTTGTTCGAACGAGTCAAGAATGATGTCTCAAATTGTTATGAATTATTTTGATGTTTAAACGATCCAATAATGCTCTAACAAGTGTAAACAAGTTGTTTCCATGTTCAAATGAGACAAGAATGAAGCTACTAGTTGTTTTCGAGTTCGAACGAGTCAAGAATGAAACCTCAAATAGTTACGAATGTTTTAATGTTTAAATGAGCCAATAATGCTCCTATAAGTGTTTACAAGTTATTTCCATGTTCAAACAAGTCAAGAATGAAGATACAAGTTGTTTCCGAGTTCGAACGAGTCAAGAATGAAGCCTCAAATTGTTATGAATTATGTTGATGTTTAAACGAGCCAATAATGCTCCTACAAGTGTTTATAAGTTGTTTCCATTTTCAAACGAGTCAAGAATGAAGCCTCAAATTAGTATGAATTGTTTTCATGTTAAAATGAACCAAAAATGTTCCTAAAAGAGTTTACAAGTTTTTTTCATGTTCAAACGAGTCAAGAATGAAGCTAAAAGTTGTTTTCGAGTTCGAACGAGTCAAGAATGAAACCTCAAATTGTTATGAATTGTTTTGTTGTTTAAACGAGCCAATAATGCCCCTACAAGTGTTTAGAAGTTGTTTCCATGTTCAAACGAGTCAAGAATGAAGCTACAAGTTGTTTCTGAGTTCGAACGAGTCAAGAATGAAGCCTCAAATTGTTATGAATTGTTTTGATGTTTAAACGAGTCAACAATGTTCCTACAATTGTTTACAAGTTTTTTCCATGTTCAAACGAGCCAAGAATGAAGCTACAACTTGTTTCAAAGTTCGAACGAGTAAAGAATGAAGTCTCAAATTGTTATGAATTGTTTTTATGTTTAAACGAGCCAATAATGCTCCTACAAGTGTTTACTAGTTGTTCCCATGTTCAAACGAGACAAGAATGAAGCTACAAGTTGTTTTCGAGTTCGAACGATTTAAGAATAAAGTCTCAAATTGTTATGAATTATTTTGATGTTTAAACGAGCCAATAATTCTCCTACAAGTGTTTAGAAGTTGTTTCCATGTTCAAACATGTCTAGAACGAAGCTACAAATTGTTTCTGAGTTCGAACGAGTCAAGAATGAAGCCTCAAATTCTTATGAATTGTTTTGATGTTTAAACGAGCCAACAATGTTCCTACAAGAGTTTACAAGTTGTTTCCCTATTCAAACGAGTCAAGAATGAAGCTACAAGTTGTTTCCATATTAGAACGAGTCAAGAATGAAATCTTAAATTCTTATGAATTGTTTTTATGTTTAAACGAGCCAATAATTCTCCTACAAGTGTTCACAAGTTGTTTTCATGTTCAAACGAGTCAAGAATGAAGCTACAATTTATTTCCTTGTTCGAACGAGTCAAGAATGATGTCTCAAATTGTTATGAATTATTTTGATGTTTAAACGATCCAATAATGCTCTAACAAGTGTAAACAAGTTGTTTCCATGTTCAAATGAGACAAGAATGAAGCTACTAGTTGTTTTCGAGTTCGAACGAGTCAAGAATGAAACCTCAAATAGTTACGAATGTTTTAATGTTTAAATGAGCCAATAATGCTCCTATAAGTGTTTACAAGTTATTTCCATGTTCAAACAAGTCAAGAATGAAGATACAAGTTGTTTCCGAGTTCGAACGAGTCAAGAATGAAGCCTCAAATTGTTATGAATTATGTTGATGTTTAAACGAGCCAATAATGCTCCTACAAGTGTTTAGAAGTTGTTTCCATGTTCAAACGAGTCAAGAATGAAGCTACAAGTTGTTTCCAAGTTCAAACGAGTCAAGAATGAAGACTCAAATTGTTATGAATTGTTTTCATGTTTAAACGAACTAATAATGTTCCTATAAAATTTTAAAAGTTGTTTCCACGTTCAAACGAGTCAAGAATAAAGCTACAAGTTGTTTCCAAGTTCGAACGAGTCAAGAACGAAGTCTCAAATTGTTACAAATTGTTTTTTTGTGTAAACGAGCCAATAATGCTCCTACAAATGTTTACAAGTTGTTTCCATGTTCAAATGACACAAGAATGAAGCTACGAGTTGTTTTCTAGTTCGAACGACTCAAGAATGAAGTCTCAAATTGTTATGAATTATTTTGATGTTTAAACAAGCCAAAAATGCTCCTACAAGTGTTTAAAAGTTGTTTCCATGTTCAAACGAGTCAAGAATGAAGCTACAAGTTGTTTCTGAGTTCGAACGAGTCAAGAATGAAGCCTCAAATTGTTATGAATTCTTTTGATGTATAAACGAGCCAACAATATTCCTACAAAAGTTTACAAGTAGTTTCCATGTTTAAACGAGTCAAGAATGAAGCTACAAGTTGTTTTCATGTTAGAACGAGTCAAGAATGAAGGCTTAAATTGTTATGAATTGTTTTTATGTTTAAACGAGCCAATAATGCTCCTACAAGTATTTACAAGTTGTTTCCATGTTCAAACGAGTGAAAAATGAAGCTACAAGTTGTTTCCATGTTCGAACGAGTCAAGAATGAAGCCTCAAATTGGTATGAATTTTTTCATGTTTAAACGAGCCAATAATGCTCCTACAATTGTTTATAAGTTGTTTCCATGTTCAAACGAGTGAAGAATGAAGCTACAAGTTGTTTCCATGTTCGAACGAGTCAAGAATGAAGCCTCAAATTGTTATGAATTGTTTTCATGTTTAAACGAGCCAATAATGCTCCTACAAGTGTTTATAAGTTGTTTCCATGTTCAAACGAGTCAAGAATGAAGCCTCAAATTAGTATGAATTGTTTTCATGTTAAAATGAACCAAAAATGTTCCTAAAAGAGTTTACAAGTTTTTTCCATGTTCAAACGAGTCAAGAATGAAGCTAAAAGTTGTTTTCGAGTTCGAACGAGTCCAGAATGAAGCCTCAAATTGTTATGAATTGTTTTGTTGTTTAAACGAGCCAATAAAGCCCCTACAAGTGTTTAGAAGTTGTTTCCATGTTCAAATGAGTCAAGAATGAAGCTACAAGTTGTTTCTGAGTTTGAACGAGTCAAGAATGAAGCCTCAAATTGTTATGAATTGTTTTGATGTTTAAACGAGTCAACAATGTTCCTACAATTGTTTACAAGTTTTTTCCATGTTCAAACGAGCCAAGAATGAAGCTACAAGTTGTTTCAAAGTTCGAACGAGTAAAGAATGAAGTCTCAAATTGTTACGAATTATTTTTATGTTTAAACGAACCAATAATGCTCCTACAAGTGTTTACTAGTTGTTCCCATGTTCAAACGAGACAAGAATGAAGCTACAAGTTGTTTTCGAGTTTGAACGATTTAAGAATAAAGTCTCAAATTGTTATGAATTATTTTGATGTTTAAACGAGCCAATAATGCTCCTACAAGTGTTTAGAAGTTGTTTCCATGTTCAAACGAGTCAAGAATGAAACTACAAGTTGTTTCCAAGTTCAAACGAGTGAAGAATGAAGACTTAAATTGTTATGAATTGTTTTCATGTTTAAACGAACTAATAATGTTCCTATAAAAGTTTAAAAGTTGTTTCCACGTTCAAACGAGTCAAGAATAAAGCTACAAGTTGTTTCCAAGTTCGAACGAGTCAAGAACGAAGTCTCAAATTGTTACAAATTGTTTTTATGTGTAAACGAGCCAATAATGCTCCTACAAATGTTTACAAGTTGTTTCCATGTTCAAATGACACAAGAATGAAGCTACGAGTTGTTTTCTAGTTCGAACGACTCAAGAATGAAGTCTCAAATTGTTACGAATTATTTTGATGTTTAAACGAGCCAAAAATGCTCCTACAAGTGTTTAAAAGTTGTTTCCATGTTCAAACGAGTCAAGAATGAAGCTACAAGTTGTTTCTGAGTTCGAACGAGTCAAGAATGAAGCCTCAAATTGTTATGAATTGTTTTGATGTATAAACGAGCCAACAATATTCCTACAAAAGTTTACAAGTAGTTTCCATGTTTAAACGAGTCAAGAATGAAGCTACAAGTTGTTTTCATGTTAGAACGAGTCAAGAATGAAGGCTTAAATTGTTATGAATTGTTTTTATGTTTAAACGAGCCAATAATGCTCCTACAAGTATTTACAAGTTGTTTCCATGTTCAAACGAGTGAAAAATGAAGCTATAAGTTGTTTTCATGTTAGAACGAGCCAAGAATGAAGGCTTAAATTGTTATGAATTGTTTTTATGTTTAAACGAGCCAATAATGCTCCTACAAGTCTTTACAAGTTGTTTCCATGTTCAAACGAGTGAAGAATGAAGTTACAAGTTGTTTCCATGTTCGAACGAGTCAAGAATGAAGCCTCAAATTGGTATGAATTGTTTTCATGTTTAAACGAGCCAATAATGCTCCTACAAGTATTTACAAGTTGTTTCCATGTTCAAACGAGTGAAAAATGAAGCTATAAGTTGTTTTCATGTTAGAACGAGCCAAGAATGAAGGCTTAAATTGTTATGAATTGTTTTTATGTTTAAACGAGCCAATAATGCTCCTACAAGTCTTTACAAGTTGTTTCCATGTTCAAACGAGAGAAGAATGAAGCTACAAGTTGTTTCCATGTTCGAACGAGTCAAGAATGAAGCCTCAAATTGGTATGAATTGTTTTCATGTTTAAACGAGCCAATAATGCTCCTACAAGTGTTTATAAGTTGTTTCCATGTTCAAACGAGTCAAGAATGAAGCCTCAAATTAGTATGAATTGTTTTCATGTTAAAATGAACCAAAAATGTTCCTAAAAGAGTTTACAAGTGTTTTCCATGTTCAAACGAGTCAAGAATGAAGCTAAAAGTTATTTTCGAGTTCGAACGAGTCAAGAATGAAGCCTCAAATTGTTATGAATTGTTTTGTTGTTTAAACGAGCCAATAATGCCCCTACAACTGTTTAGAAGTTGTTTCCATGTTCAAATGAGTCAAGAATGAAGCTACAAGTTGTTTCTGAGTTCGAACGAGTCAAGAATGAAGCCTCAAATTGTTATGAATTGTTTTGATGTTTAAACGAGTCAACAATGTTCCTACAATTGTTTACAAGTTTTTTCCATGTTCAAACGAGCCAAGAATGAAGCTACAAGTTGTTTCAAATTTCGAACGAGGAAAGAATGAAGTCTCATATTGTTACGAATTGTTTTTATGTTTAAACGAGCCAATAATGCTCCGACAAGTGTTTACTAGTTGTTCCCATGTTCAAACGAGACAAGAATGAAGCTACAATTGTTTTCGAGTTCGAACGATTTAAGAATAAAGTCTCAAATTGTTATGAATTATTTTGATGTTTAAACGAGCCAATAATTCTCCTACAAGTGTTTAGAAGTTGTTTCCATGTTCAAACAAGTCTAGAATGAAGCTACAAGTTGTTTCTGAGTTCGAACGAGTCAAGAATTAAGCCTCAAATTGTTATGAATTGTTTTGATGTTTAAACGAGCCAACAATGTTCCTACAAGAGTTTACAAGTTGTTTCCCTGTTCAAACGAGTCAAGAATGAAGCTACAAGTTGTTTCCATATTAGAACGAGTCAAGAATGAAATCTTAAATTGTTATGAATTGTTTTTAAGTTTAAACGAGCCAATAATTCTCCTACAAGTGTTTACAAGTTGTTTTCATGTTCAAACGAGTCAAGAATGAAGCTACAATTTATTTCCCAGTTCGAACGAGTCAAGAATGATGTCTCATATTGTTATGAATTATTTTGATGTTTAAACGATCCAATAATGCTCCAACAAGTGTAAACAAGTTGTTTCCATGTTCAAATGAGACAAGAATGAAGCTACTAGTTGTTTTCGAGTTCGAACGAGTCAAGAATGAAACCTCAAATAGTTACGAATGTTTTAATGTTTAAATGAGCCAATAATGCTCCTATAAGTGTTTACAAGTTGTTTCCATGTTCAAACAAGTCAAGAATGAAGATACAAGTTGTTTCCATGTTCAAATGAGTCAAGAATGAAGATACAAGTTGTTTCCGAGTTCGAACGAGTAAAGAATGAAGCCTCAAATTGTTATGAATTATTTTGATATTTAAACGAGCCAATAATGCTCCTACAAGTGTTTAGAAGTTGTTTCCATGTTCAAACGAGTCAAGAATGAAGCTACAAGTTGTTTCCAAGTTCAAACGAGTCAAGAATGAAGACTCAAATTGTTATGAATTGTTTTCATGTTTAAACGAACTAATAATATTCCTATAAAAGTTTACAAGTTGTTTCCATGTTTAAACGAGTCAAGAATAAAAGTACAAGTTATTTCCAAACGAGTCAAGAATGAAGTCTCAAATTGTTTTTATGTTTAAACGAGCCAATAAAGCTCCTACAAGTGTTTACAAGTTGTTTCCACGTTCAAATGACACAAGAATGAAGCTAAGAGTTGTTTTCTAGTTCGAACGACTCAAGAATGAAGTCTCAAATTGTTTTGAATTATTTTGATGTTTAAACGAGCCAAAAATGCTCCTACAAGTGTTTAGAAGTTGTTTCCATGTTCAAACGAGTCAAGAATGAAGCTACTAGTTGTTTCTGCGTTCGAACGAGTCAAGAATGAAGCCTCAAATTGTTATGAATTGTTTTGATGTTTAAACGAGCCAATAATGCTCCTACAAGAGTTTACAAGTTATTTCCCTGTTCAAACGAGTCAAGAATGAAGCTACAAGTTGTTTCCATGTTAGAACGAGTCAAGAATGAAGTCTTAAATTGTTATGCTCCTACAAGTGTTAACAAGTTGATTCCTTGTTCAAACTAGTCAAGAATGAAGATACAAGTTGTTTCCGAGTTCGAACGAGTCAAGAATGAAGCCTCAAATTGTTATGAATTGTTTTGATGTTTAAAGGAGCCAATAATGCTCCTACAAGAGTTTAAGAGTTGTTTCCATGTTCAAACAAGCCAAAAATGAAGCTACAAGTTGTTTCCAAGTTCGAACGAGTCAAGAATGAAGCTACAAGTTGTTTCCGAGTTTCAACGAGTCAACAATGAAGCCTCAAATTGTTATGAATTGTTTTCATGTTTAAATGAACTAATAATGTTCCTATATGAGTTTACAAGTTGTTTCCATGTTTAAACTAGTCAAGAATAAAGCTACAAATTGTTTCCAAGTTCGAACGAGTCAAGAATGAAGTCTCAAATTGTTACAAATTGTTTTTATGTTTAAACGAGCTAAAAATGTTCCTTCAAGTGTTTAGAAGTTGTTTCCATGTTCAAACGAGTCATGAATGAAGCTACAAGTTGTTTCTGAGTTCGAACGAGTCAAGAATGATGCCTCAAATTGTTATGAATTGTTTTGATGTTTAAAGGAGCCAATAATGCTCCTACAAGAGTTTAAGAGTTGTTTCCATGTTCAAACAAGCCAAAAATGAAGCTACAAGTTGTTTCCAAGTTCGAACGAGTCAAGAATGAAGCTACAAGTTGTTTCCGAGTTTCAACGAGTCAACAATGAAGCCTCAAATTGTTATGAATTGTTTTCATGTTTAAATGAACTAATAATGTTCCTATAAGAGTTTACAAGTTGTTTCCATGTTTAAACTAGTCAAGAATAAAGCTACAAATTGTTTCCAAGTTCGAACGAGTCAAGAATGAAGTCTCAAATTGTTACAAATTGTTTTTATGTTTAAACGAGCCAAAAATGTTCCTTCAAGTGTTTAGAAGTTGTTTCCTTGTTCAAACGAGTCAAGAATGAAGCTACAAGTTGTTTCTGAGTTCAAACGAGTCAAGAATAAAGTCTTAAATTGTTATGAATTGTTTTTATATTTAAACGAGCAAATAATGCTCCTACAAGTTTTAACAAGTTGTTTCCATGTTCAAACTAGTCAAGAATGAAGATACAAGTTGTTTCCGAGTTCGAACGAGTCAAGAATGAAGCCTCAAATTGTTATGAATTGTTTTGATGTTTAAAGGAGCCAATAATGGTCCTACATGTGTTTACAAGTTGTTCGAATTTCAAACGAGTCAAGAATGAAACTACAAGTTGTTTCTGAGTACGAACGAGTCAAGAATGAAGCCTCAAATTGGTATGAATGGTTTTCATGTTTAAACGAGCCAATAATGTTCCTACAAGAGTTTACAAGTTGTTTCCATGTTCAAACTAGTCAAGAATGAAGCTAAAAGTTGTTTCCGAGTCGAACGAGTCAAGAATGAAGTCTCAAATTGTTATGAATTGTTTTGAAGTTTAAACGAGCCAATAATGCTCCTACAAGTGTTTAGAAGTTGTTTCCATGTTCAAATGAGTCAAGAATGAAGCTACAAGTTGTTTCCGAGTTCGAACGAGTCAAGAATGAAGCCTCAAATTGGTATGAATTGTTTTTATGTTAAAATGGACCAATAATGTTCCTACAAGAGTTTACAAGTTGTTTCCATGTTCAAACTAGTCAAGAATGAAGCTAAAAGTTGTTTTCGAGTCGAACGAGTCAAGAATGAAGTCTCAAATTGTTATGAATTGTTTTGAAGTTTAAACGAGCCAATAATGCTCCTACAAGTGTTTAGAAGTTGTTTCCATGTTCAAACGAGTCGATAATGAACCTACAAGTTGTTTCTGAGTTCGAACGAGTCAAGAATGAAGCCTCAAATTGTTATGAATTATTTTGATGTTTAAACGAGCCAACAATGTTCCTACAAGAGTTTACAAGTTGTTTCCATGTTCAAACGAGTAAAGAATGAAGCTACAAGTTGTTTCCATGTTAGAACGAGTCAAGAATTAAGTTTTAAATTGTTATGAATTATTTTTATGTTTAAACGAGCCAACAATGCTCCTACAAGTGTTTACAAGTTGCTTCCATGTTCAAACGAGTGAAGAATGAAGCTACAAGTTGTTTCCAAGTTCGAACGAGTCGAGAATGAAGCCTCAAATTGGTATGAATTGTTTTCATGTTTAAACGAGCCAATAATGCTCCTACAAGTGTTTAGAAGTTGTTTCCATGTTCCAACGAGTCAAGAATGAAGATACAAGTTGTTTTCGAGTTCGAACGACTCAAGAATGAAGTCTCAAATTGTTATGAATTGTTTTCTTATTTAAACGAGCCAATAATGGCCCTACAAGTGTTTAGAAGTTGTTTCCATGTTCAAACGAGTCAAGAATGAAGCTACAAGTTGTTTCTGAGTTCGAACGAGTCAAGAATGTAGCCTCAAATTTTTAAGAATTGTTTTGATGTTTAAACGATCCAAAAATGCTCCTACGAGTGTTTAGAAGTTGTTTCCGTGTTCAAACGAGTCAAGAATGAAGCTAAAAGTTATTTTCGAGTGCAAAATGAGTAAAGATTGAAACCTCAAATTGTTATGAATTGTTTTGATGTTTAAACGAGCCGATAATGCTCCTATATGTGTTTACAAGTTGTTTACATTTTCAAACGAGTGAAGAATGAAGCTACAAGTTGTTTCCCAGTTCGAACGAGTCAAGAATGAAGCCTCAAATTAGTATGAATTGTTTTCATGTTTAAACGAGCCAATAATGCTCCTACAAGTGTTTACAAGTTGTTTCCATGTTCCAACGAGTCAAGAATGAAGATACAAGTTGTTTTCGAGTTCGAACGACTCAAGAATGAAGTCTCAAATTGTTATGAATTTTTTGTTGTTTAAACGAGCCAATAATGCCCTACAAGTGTTTAGAAGTTGTTTCCATGTTCAAACGAGTCAAGAATGAAGCTACAAGTTGTTTCTGAGTTCGAACGAGTCAAGAATGATGCCTCAAATTGTTATGAATTGTTTTGATGTTTAAACGAGCCAACAATGTTCCTACAAGAGTTTACAAGTTGTTTCCTTGTTCAAACGAGTAAAGAATGAAGCTAAAAGTTGTTTCCGTGTTAGAACGAGTCAAGAGTGAAGTCTTAAATTGTTATGAATTGTTTTTATGTTTAAACGACCCAATAATGCTCCTACAAGTGTTTACAAGTTGTTTCCATGTTCAAACGAGTCAAGAATGAAGCTAAAAGTTGTTTTCGAGTTCGAACGAGTCAAGAATGAAGCCTCAAATTGTTATGAATTGTTTTGTTGTTTAAACGAGCCAATAATGCCCCTACAAGTGTTTAGAAGTTGTTTCCATGTTCAAACGAGTCAAGAATGAAGCTACAATTTGTTTCTGAGTTCGAACGAGTCAAGAATGAAGCCTCAAATTGTTATGAATTGTTTTGATGTTTAAACGAGTCAACAATGTTCCTACAATTGTTTACAAGTTTTTTCCATGTTCAAACGAGCCAAGAATGCAGCTACAAGTTGTTTCAAAGTTCGAACGAGTAAAGAATGATGTCTCAAATTGTCATGAATTGTTTTTAAGTTTAAACGAGCCAATAAAGCTCCTACAAGTGTTTACTAGTTGTTCCCATGTTCAAACGAGACAAGAATGAAGCTACAAGTTGTTTTCGAGTTCGAACGATTTAAGAATAAAGTCTCAAATTGTTATGAATTATTTTGATGTTTAAACGAGCCAATAATTCTCCTACAAGTGTTTAGAAGTTGTTTTCATGTTCAAACAAGTCTAGAATGAAGCTACAAATTGTTTCTGAGTTCGAACGAGTCAAGAATGAAGCCTCAAATTGTTATGAATTGTTTTGATGTTTAAACGAGCCAACAATGTTCCTACAAGAGTTTACAAGTTATTTCCCTATTCAAACGAGTCAAGAATGAAGCTACAAGTTGTTTCCATATTAGAACGAGTCAAGAATGAAATCTTAAATTGTTATGAATTGTTTTTATGTTTAAACGAGCCAATAATTCTCCTACAAGTGTTTACAAGTTGTTTTCATGTTCAAATGAGTCAAGAATGACGCTACAATTTATTTCCCAGTTCGAACGAGTCAAGAATGATGTCTCAAATTGTTATGAATTATTTTAATGTTTAAACGATCCAATAATGCTCCAACAAGTGTAAACAAGTTGTTTCCAAGTTCAAATGAGACAAGAATGAAGCTACTAGTTGTTTTCGAGTTCGAACGAGTCAAGAATGAAACCTCAAATAGTTACGAATGTTTTAATGTTTAAATGAGCCAATAATGCTCCTATAAGTGTTTACAAGTTGTTTCCATGTTCAAACAAGTCAAGAATGAAGATACAAGTTGTTTCCGAGTTCGAACGAGTCAAGAATGAAGCCTCAAATTGTTATGAATTATGTTGATGTTTAAACGAGCCAATAATGCTCCTACAAGTGTTTAGAAGTTGTTTCCATATTCAAACGAGTCAAGAATGAAGCTACAAGTTGTTTCCAAGTTCAAACGAGTCAAAAATGAAGACTCAAATTGTTATGAATTGTTTTCATGTTTAAACGAACTAATAATGTTCCTATAAAAGTTTCAAAGTTATTTCCACGTTCAATCGAGTCAAGAATAAAGCTACAAGTTGTTTCCAAGTTCGAACGAGTTAAGAACGAAGTCTCAAATTGTTACAAATTGTTTTTATGTGTAAACGAGCCAATAATGCTCCTACAAATGTTTACAAGTTGTTTCCATGTTCAAATGACACAAGAATGAAGCTACGAGTTGTTTTCTAGTTCGAACGACTCAAGAATGAAGTCTCAAATTGTTATGAATTATTTTGATGTTTAAACGAGCCAAAAATGCTCCTACAAGTGTTTAAAAGTTGTTTCCATGTTCAAACGAGTCAAGAATGAAGCTACAAGTTGTTTCTGAGTTCGAACGAGTCAAGAATGAAGCCTCAAATTGTTATAAATTGTTTTGATGTATAAACGAGCCAACAATATTCCTACAAAAGTTTACAAGTAGTTTCCATGTTTAAACGAGTCAAGAATGAAGCTACAAGTTGTTTTCATGTTAGAACGAGTCAAGAATGAAGGCTTAAATTGTTATGAATTGTTTTTATGTTTAAACGAGCCAATAATGCTCCTACAAGTATTTACAAGTTGTTTCCATGTTCAAACGAGTGAAAAATGAAGCTACAAGTTGTTTCCATGTTCGAACGAGTCAAGAATGAAGCCTCAAATTGGTATGAATTTTTTCATGTTTAAACGAGCCAATAATGCTCCTACAAGTGTTTATAAGTTGTTTCCATGTTCAAACGAGTGAAGAATGAAGCTACAAGTTGTTTCCGTGTTCGAACGAGTCAAGAATGAAGCCTCAAATTGTTATGAATTGTTTTCATGTTTAAACGAGCCAATAATGCTCCTACAAGTGTTTATAAGTTGTTTCCATTTTCAAACGAGTCAAGAATGAAGCCTCAAATTAGTATGAATTGTTTTCATGTTAAAATGAACCAAAAATGTTCCTAAAAGTGTTTACAAGTTTTTTCCATGTTCAAACGAGTCAAGAATGAAGCTAAAAGTTGTTTTCGAGTTCGAACGAGTCAAGAATGAAGCCTCAAATTGTTATGAATTGTTTTGTTGTTTAAACGAGCCAATAATGCCCCTACAAGTGTTTAGAAGTTGTTTCCATGTTCAAACGAGCCAAGAATGCAGCTACAAGTTGTTTCAAAGTTCGAACGAGTAAAGAATGATGTCTCAAATTGTCATGAATTGTTTTTATGTTTAAACGAGCCAATAAAGCTCCTACAAGTGTTTACTAGTTGTTCCCATGTTCAAACGAGACAAGAATGAAGCTACAAGTTGTTTTCGAGTTCGAACGATTTAAGAATAAAGTCTCAAATTGTTATGAATTATTTTGATGTTTAAACGAGCCAATAATTCTCCTACAAGTGTTTAGAAGTTGTTTTCATGTTCAAACAAGTCTAGAATGAAGCTACAAATTGTTTCTGAGTTCGAACGAGTCAAGAATGAAGCCTCAAATTGTTATGAATTGTTTTGATGTTTAAACGAGCCAACAATGTTCCTACAAGAGTTTACAAGTTATTTCCCTATTCAAACGAGTCAAGAATGAAGCTACAAGTTGTTTCCATATTAGAACGAGTCAAGAATGAAATCTTAAATTGTTATGAATTGTTTTTATGTTTAAACGAGCAAATAATTCTCCTACAAGTGTTTACAAGTTGTTTTCATGTTCAAACGAGTCAAGAATGACGCTACAATTTATTTCCCAGTTCGAACGAGTCAAGAATGATGTCTCAAATTGTTATGAATTATTTTGATGTTTAAACGATCCAATAATGCTCCAACAAGTGTAAACAAGTTGTTTCCATGTTCAAATGAGACAAGAATGAAGCTACTAGTTGTTTTCGAGTTCGAACGAGTCAAGAATGAAACCTCAAATAGTTACGAATGTTTTAATGTTTAAATGAGCCAATAATGCTCCTATAAGTGTTTACAAGTTGTTTTCATGTTCAAACAAGTCAAGAATGAAGATACAAGTTGTTTCCGAGTTCGAACGAGTCAAGAATGAAGCCTCAAATTGTTATGAATTATGTTGATGTTTAAACGAGCCAATAATGCTCCTACAAGTGTTTAGAAGTTGTTTCCATGTTCAAACGAGTCAAGAATGAAGCTACAAGTTGTTTCCAAGTTCAAACGAGTCAAGAATGAAGACTCAAATTGTTATGAATTGTTTTCATGTTTAAACGAACTAATAATGTTCCAATAAAAGTTTCAAAGTTGTTTCCACGTTCAAACGAGTCAAGAATAATGCTACAAGTTGTTTCCAAGTTCGAACGAGTTAAGAACGAAGTCTCAAATTGTTACAAATTGTTTTTATGTGTAAACGAGCCAATAATGCTCCTACAAATGTTTACAAGTTGTTTCCATGTTCAAATGACACAAGAATGAAGCTACGAGTTGTTTTCTAGTTCGAACGACTCAAGAATGAAGTCTCAAATTGTTATGAATTATTTTGATGTTTAAACGAGCCAAAAATGCTCCTACAAGTGTTTAAAAGTTGTTTCCATGTTCAAACGAGTCAAGAATGAAGCTACAAGTTGTTTCTGAGTTCGAACGAGTCAAGAATGAAGCCTCAAAATGTTATGAATTGTTTTGATGTATAAACGAGCCAACAATATTCCTACAAAAGTTTACAAGTAGTTTCCATGTTTAAACGAGTCAAGAATGAAGCTACAAGTTGTTTTCATGTTAGAACGAGTCAAGAATGAAGGCTTAAATTGTTATGAATTGTTTTTATGTTTAAACGAGCCAATAATGCTCCTACAAGTATTTACAAGTTGTTTCCATGTTCAAACGAGTGAAAAATGAAGCTACAAGTTGTTTCCATGTTCGAACGAGTCAAGAATGAAGCCTCAAATTGGTATGAATTTTTTCATGTTTAAACGAGCCAATAATGCTCCTACAAGTGTTTATAAGTTGTTTCCATGTTCAAACGAGTGAAGAATGAAGCTACAAGTTGTTTCCATGTTCGAACGAGTCAAGAATGAAGCCTCAAATTGTTATGAATTGTTTTCATGTTTAAACGAGCCAATAATGCTCCTACAAGTGTTTATAAGTTGTTTCCATTTTCAAACGAGTCAAGAATGAAACCTCAAATTAGTAGGAATTGTTTTCATGTTAAAATGAACCAAAAATGTTCCTAAAAGAGTTTACAAGTTTTTTCCATGTTCAAACGAGTCAAGAATGAAGCTAAAAGTTGTTTTCGAGTTCGAACGAGTCAAGAATGAAGCCTCAAATTGTTATGAATTGTTTTGTTGTTTAAACGAGCCAATAATGCCCCTACAAGTGTTTAGAAGTTGTTTCCATGTTCAAACGAGTCAAGAATGAAGCTACAAGTTGTTTCTGAGTTCGAACGAGTCAAGAATGAAGCCTCAAATTGTTATGAATTGTTTTGATGTTTAAACGAGTCAACAATGTTCCTACAATTGTTTACAAGTTTTTTCCATGTTCAAACGAGCCAAGAATGAAGCTACAAGTTGTTTCAAAGTTCGAACGAGTAAAGAATGAAGTCTCAAATTGTTATGAATTGTTTTTATGTTTAAACGAGCCAATAATGCTCCTACAAGTGTTTACTAGTTGTTCCCATGTTCAAACGAGACAAGAATGAAGCTACAAGTTGTTTTCGAGTTCGAACGATTTAAGAATAAAGTCTCAAATTGTTATGAATTATTTTGATGTTTAAACGAGCCAATAATTCTCCTACAAGTGTTTAGAAGTTGTTTCCATGTTCAAACAAGTCTAGAACGAAGCTATAAATTGTTTCTGAGTTCGAACGAGTCAAGAATGAAGCCTCAAATTGTTATGAATTGTTTTGATGTTTAAACGAGCCAACAATGTTCCTACAAGAGTTTACAAGTTGTTTCCCTATTCAAACGAGTCAAGAATGAAGCTACAAGTTGTTTCCATATTAGAACGAGTCAAGAATGAAATCTTAAATTGTTATGAATTGTTTTTATGTTTAAACGAGCCAATAATTCTCCTACAAGTGTTTACAAGTTGTTTTCATGTTCAAACGAGTCAAGAATGACGCTACAATTTATTTCCCAGTTCGAACGAGTCAAGAATGATGTCTCAAATTGTTATGAATTATTTTGATGTTTAAACGATCCAATAATGCTCCAACAAGTGTAAACAAGTTGTTTCCAAGTTCAAATGAGACAAGAATGAAGCTACTAGTTGTTTTCGAGTTCGAACGAGTCAAGAATGAAACCTCAAATAGTTACGAATGTTTTAATGTTTAAATGAGCCAATAATGCTCCTATAAGTGTTTACAAGTTGTTTCCATGTTCAAACAAGTCAAGAATGAAGATACAAGTTGTTTCCGAGTTCGAACGAGTCAAGAATGAAGCCTCAAATTGTTATGAATTATGTTGATGTGTAAACGAGCCAATAATGCTCCTACAAGTGTTTAGAAGTTGTTTCCATATTCAAACGAGTCAAGAATGAAGCTACAAGTTGTTTCCAAGTTCAAACGAGTCAAAAATGAAGACTCAAATTGTTATGAATTGTTTTCATGTTTAAACGAACTAATAATGTTCCTATAAAAGTTTCAAAGTTATTTCCACGTTCAAACGAGTCAAGAATAAAGCTACAAGTTGTTTCCAAGTTCGAACGAGTTAAGAACGAAGTCTCAAATTGTTACAAATTGTTTTTATGTGTAAACGAGCCAATAATGCTCCTACAAATGTTTACAAGTTGTTTCCATGTTCAAATGACACAAGAATGAAGCTACGAGTTGTTTTCTAGTTCGAACGACTCAAGAATGAAGTCTCAAATTGTTATGAATTATTTTGATGTTTAAACGAGCCAAAAATGCTCCTACAAGTGTTTAAAAGTTGTTTCCATGTTCAAACGAGTCAAGAATGAAGCTACAAGTTGTTTCTGAGTTCGAACGAGTCAAGAATGAAGCCTCAAATTGTTATAAATTGTTTTGATGTATAAACGAGCCAACAATATTCCTACAAAAGTTTACAAGTAGTTTCCATGTTTAAACGAGTCAAGAATGAAGCTACAAGTTGTTTTCATGTTAGAACGAGTCAAGAATGAAGGCTTAAATTGTTATGAATTGTTTTTATGTTTAAACGAGCCAATAATGCTCCTACAAGTATTTATAAGTTTTTTCCATGTTCAAACGAGTGAAAAATGAAGCTACAAGTTGTTTCCATGTTCGAACGAGTCAAGAATGAAGCCTCAAATTGGTATGAATTTTTTCATGTTTAAACGAGCCAATAATGCTCCTACAAGTGTTTATAAGTTGTTTCCATGTTCAAACGAGTGAAGAATGAAGCTACAAGTTGTTTCCGTGTTCGAACGAGTCAAGAATGAAGCCTCAAATTGTTATGAATTGTTTTCATGTTTAAACGAGCCAATAATGCTCCTACAAGTGTTTATAAGTTGTTTCCATTTTCAAACGAGTCAAGAATGAAGCCTCAAATTAGTATGAATTGTTTTCATGTTAAAATGAACCAAAAATGTTCCTAAAAGAGTTTACAAGTTTTTTCCATGTTCAAACGAGTCAAGAATGAAGCTAAAAGTTGTTTTCGAGTTCGAACGAGTCAAGAATGAAGCCTCAAATTGTTATGAATTGTTTTGTTGTTTAAACGAGCCAATAATGCCCCTACAAGTGTTTAGAAGTTGTTTCCATGTTCAAACGAGTCAAGAATGAAGCTACAAGTTGTTTCTGAGTTCGAACGAGTCAAGAATGAAGCCTCAAATTGTTATGAATTGTTTTGATGTTTAAACGAGTCAACAATGTTCCTACAATTGTTTACAAGTTTTTTCCATGTTCAAACGAGCCAAGAATGAAGCTACAAGTTGTTTCAAAGTTCGAACGAGTAAAGAATGAAGTCTCAAATTGTTATGAATTGTTTTTATGTTTAAACGAGCCAATAATGCTCCTACAAGTGTTTACTAGTTGTTCCCATGTTCAAACGAGACAAGAATGAAGCTACAAGTTGTTTTCGAGTTCGAACGATTTAAGAATAAAGTCTCAAATTGTTATGAATTATTTTGATGTTTAAACGAGCCAATAATTCTCCTACAAGTGTTTAGAAGTTGTTTCCATGTTCAAACAAGTCTAGAACGAAGCTACAAATTGTTTCTGAGTTCGAACGAGTCAAGAATGAAGCCTCAAATTGTTATGAATTGTTTTGATGTTTAAACGAGCCAACAATGTTCCTACAAGAGTTTACAAGTTGTTTCCCTATTCAAACGAGTCAAGAATGAAGCTACAAGTTGTTTCCATATTAGAACGAGTCAAGAATGAAATCTTAAATTGTTATGAATTGTTTTTATGTTTAAACGAGCCAATAATTCTCCTACAAGTGTTTACAAGTTGTTTTCATGTTCAAACGAGTCAAGAATGACGCTACAATTTATTTCCCAGTTCGAACGAGTCAAGAATGATGTCTCAAATTGTAATGAATTATTTTGATGTTTAAACGATCCAATAATGCTCCAACAAGTGTAAACAAGTTGTTTCCATGTTCAAATGAGACAAGAATGAAGCTACTAGTTGTTTTCGAGTTCGAACGAGTCAAGAATGAAACCTCAAATAGTTACGAATGTTTTAATGTTTAAATGTGCCAATAATGCTCCTATAAGTGTTTACAAGTTGTTTCCATGTTCAAACAAGTCAAGAATGAAGATACAAGTTGTATCCGAGTTCGAACGAGTCAAGAATGAAGCCTCAAATTGTTATGAATTATGTTGATGTTTAAACGAGCCAATAATGCTCCTACAAGTGTTTAGAAGTTGTTTCCATATTCAAACGAGTCAAGAATGAAGCTACAAGTTGTTTCCCAGTTCAAACGAGTCAAGAATGAAGACTCAAATTGTTATGAATTGTTTTCATGTTTAAACGAACTAATAATGTTCCTATAAAAGTTTCAAAGTTATTTCCACGTTCAAACGAGTCAAGAATAAAGCTACAAGTTGTTTCCAAGTTCGAACGAGTTAAGAACGAAGTCTCAAATTGTTACAAATTGTTTTTATGTGTAAACGAGCCAATAATGCTCCTACAAATGTTTACAAGTTGTTTCCATGTTCAAATGACACAAGAATGAAGCTACGAGTTGTTTTCTAGTTCGAACGACTCAAGAATGAAGTCTCAAATTGTTATGAATTATTTTGATGTTTAAACGAGCCAAAAATGCTCCTACAAGTGTTTAAAAGTTGTTTCCATGTTCAAACGAGTCAAGAATGAAGCTACAAGTTGTTTCTGAGTTCGAACGAGTCAAGAATGAAGCCTCAAATTGTTATGAATTGTTTTGATGTATAAACGAGCCAACAATATTCCTACAAAAGTTTACAAGTAGTTTCCATGTTTAAACGAGTCAAGAATGAAGCTACAAGTTGTTTTCATGTTAGAACGAGTCAAGAATGAAGGCTTAAATTGTTATGAATTGTTTTTATGTTTAAACGAGCCAATAATGCTCCTACAAGTATTTACAAGTTGTTTCCATGTTCAAACGAGTGAAAAATGAAGCTACAAGTTGTTTCCATGTTCGAACGAGTCAAGAATGAAGCCTCAAATTGGTATGAATTTTTTCATGTTTAAACGAGCCAATAATGCTCCTACAAGTGTTTATAAGTTGTTTCCATGTTCAAACGAGTGAAGAATGAAGCTACAAGTTGTTTCCGTGTTCGAACGAGTCAAGAATGAAGCCTCAAATTGTTATGAATTGTTTTCATGTTTAAACGAGCCAATAATGCTCCTACAAGTGTTTATAAGTTGTTTCCATTTTCAAACGAGTCAAGAATGAAGCCTCAAATTAGTATGAATTGTTTTCATGTTAAAATGAACCAAAAATGTTCCTAAAAGAGTTTACAAGTTTTTTCCATGTTCAAACGAGTCAAGAATGAAGCTAAAAGTTGTTTTCGAGTTCGAACGAGTCAAGAATGAAGCCTCAAATTGTTATGAATTGTTTTGTTGTTTAAACGAGCCAATAATGCCCCTACAAGTGTTTAGAAGTTGTTTCCATGTTCAAACGAGTCAAGAATGAAGCTACAAGTTGTTTCTGAGTTCGAACGAGTCAAGAATGAAGCCTCAAATTGTTATGAATTGTTTTGATGTTTAAACGAGTCAACAATGTTCCTACAATTGTTTACAAGTTTTTTCCATGTTCAAACGAGCCAAGAATGAAGCTACAAGTTGTTTCAAAGTTCGAACGAGTAAAGAATGAAGTCTCAAATTGTTATGAATTGTTTTTATGTTTAAACGAGCCAATAATGCTCCTACAAGTGTTTACTAGTTGTTCACATGTTCAAACGAGACAAGAATGAAGCTACAAGTTGTTTTCGAGTTCGAACAATTTAAGAATAAAGTCTCAAATTGTTATGAATTATTTTGATGTTTAAACGAGCCAATAATTCTCCTACAAGTGTTTAGAAGTTGTTTCCATGTTCAAACAAGTCTAGAACGAAGCTACAAATTGTTTCTGAGTTCGAACGAGTCAAGAATGAAGTCTCAAATTGTTATGAATTGTTTTGATGTTTAAACGAGCCAACAATGTTCCTACAAGAGTTTACAAGTTGTTTCCCTATTCAAACGAGTCAAGAATGAAGCTACAAGTTGTTTCCATATTAGAACGAGTTAAGAATGAAATCTTAAATTGTTATGAATTGTTTTTATGTTTAAACGAGCCAATAATTCTCCTACAAGTGTTTACAAGTTGTTTTCATGTTCAAACGAGTCAAGAATGACGCTACAATTTATTTCCCAGTTCGAACGAGTCAAGAATGATGTCTCAAATTGTTATGAATTATTTTGATGTTTAAACGATCCAATAATGCTCCAACAAGTGTAAACAAGTTGTTTCCATGTTCAAATGAGACAAGAATGAAGCTACTAGTTGTTTTCGAGTTCGAACGAGTCAAGAATGAAACCTCAAATAGTTACGAATGTTTTAATGTTTAAATGAGCCAATAATGCTCCTATTAGTGTTTACAAGTTGTTTCCATGTTCAAACAAGTCAAGAATGAAGATACAAGTTGTTTCCGAGTTCGAACGAGTCAAGAATGAAGCCTCAAATTGTTATGAATTATGTTGATGTTTAAACGAGCCAATAATTCTCCTACAAGTGTTTAGAAGTTGTTTCCATATTCAAACGAGTCAAGAATGAAGCTACAAGTTGTTTCCAAGTTCAAACGAGTCAAGAATGAAGACTCAAATTGTTATGAATTGTTTTCATGTTTAAACGAACTAATAATGTTCCTATAAAAGTTTCAAAGTTATTTCCACGTTCAAACGAGTCAAGAATAAAGCTACAAGTTGTTTCCAAGTTCGAACGAGTTAAGAACGAAGTCTCAAATTGTTACAAATTGTTTTTATGTGTAAACGAGCCAATAATGCTCCTACAAATGTTTACAAGTTGTTTCCATGTTCAAATGACACAAGAATGAAGCTACGAGTTGTTTTCTAGTTCGAACGACTCAAGAATGAAGTCTCAAATTGTTATGAATTATTTTGATGTTTAAACGAGCCAAAAATGCTCCTACAAGTGTTTAAAAGTTGTTTCCATGTTCAAACGAGTCAAGAATGAAGCTACAAGTTGTTTCTGAGTTCGAACGAGTCAAGAATGAAGCCTCAAATTGTTATAAATTGTTTGGATGTATAAACGAGCCAACAATATTCCTACACACAAGTAGTTTCCATGTTTAAACGAGTCAAGAATGAAGCTACAAGTTGTTTTCATGTTAGAACGAGTCAAGAATGAAGGCTTAAATTGTTATGAATTGTTTTTATGTTTAAACGAGCCAATAATGCTCCTACAAGTATTTCCAAGTTGTTTCCATGTTCAAACGAGTGAAAAATGAAGCTACAAGTTGTTTCCATGTTCGAACGAGTCAAGAATGAAGCCTCAAATTGGTATGAATTTTTTCATGTTTAAACGAGCCAATAATGCTCCTACAAGTGTTTATAAGTTGTTTCCATGTTCAAACGAGTGAAGAATGAAGCTACAAGTTGTTTCCGTGTTCGAACGAGTCAAGAATGAAGCTACAAGTTGTTTCCAAGTTCGAACGAGTTAAGAACGAAGTCTCAAATTGTTACAAATTGTTTTTATGTGTAAACGAGCCAATAATGCTCCTACAAATGTTTACAAGTTGTTTCCATGTTCAAATGACACAAGAATGAAGCTACGAGTTATTTTCTAGTTCGAACGACTCAAGAATGAAGTCTCAAATTGTTATGAATTATTTTGATGTTTAAACGAGCCAAAAATGCTCCTACAAGTGTTTAAAAGTTGTTTCCATGTTCAAACGAGTCAAGAATGAAGCTACAAGTTGTTTCTGAGTTCGAACGAGTCAAGAATGAAGCCTCAAATTGTTATGAATTGTTTTGATGTATAAACGAGCCAACAATATTCCTACAAAATTTTACAAGTAGTTTCCATGTTTAAACGAGTCAAGAATGAAGCTACAAGTTGTTTTCATGTTAGAACGAGTCAAGAATGAAGGCTTAAATTGTTATGAATTGTTTTTATGTTTAAACGAGCCAATAATGCTCCTACAAGTATTTACAAGTTGTTTCCATGTTCAAACGAGTGAAAAATGAAGCTACAAGTTGTTTCCATGTTCGAACGAGTCAAGAATGAAGCCTCAAATTGGTATGAATTTTTTCATGTTTAAACGAGCCAATAATGCTCCTACAAGTGTTTATAAGTTGTTTCCATGTTCAAACGAGTGAAGAATGAAGCTACAAGTTGTTTCCGTGTTCGAACGAGTCAAGAATGAAGCCTCAAATTGTTATGAATTGTTTTCATGTTTAAACGAGCCAATAATGCTCCTACAAGTGTTTATAAGTTGTTTCCATTTTCAAACGAGTCAAGAATGAAGCCTCAAATTAGTATGAATTGTTTTCATGTTAAAATGAACCAAAAATGTTCCTAAAAGAGTTTACAAGTTTTTTCCATGTTCAAACGAGTCAAGAATGAAGCTAAAAGTTGTTTTCGAGTTCGAACGAGTCAAGAATGAAGCCTCAAATTGTTATGAATTGTTTTGTTGTTTAAACGAGCCAATAATGCCCCTACAAGTGTTTAGAAGTTGTTTCCATGTTCAAACGAGTCAAGAATGAAGCTACAAGTTGTTTCTGAGTTCGAACGAGTCAAGAATGAAGCCTCAAATTGTTATGAATTGTTTTGATGTTTAAACGAGTCAACAATGTTCCTACAATTGTTTACAAGTTTTTTCCATGTTCAAACGAGCCAAGAATGAAGCTACAAGTTGTTTCAAAGTTCGAACGAGTAAAGAATGAAGTCTCAAATTGTTATGAATTGTTTTTATGTTTAAACGAGCCAATAATGCTCCTACAAGTGTTTACTAGTTGTTCACATGTTCAAACGAGACAAGAATGAAGCTACAAGTTGTTTTCGAGTTCGAACAATTTAAGAATAAAGTCTCAAACTGTTATGAATTATTTTGATGTTTAAACGAGCCAATAATTCTCCTACAAGTGTTTAGAAGTTGTTTCCATGTTCAAACAAGTCTTGAACGAAGCTACAAATTGTTTCTGAGTTCGAACGAGTCAAGAATGAAGCCTCAAATTGTTATGAATTGTTTTGATGTTTAAACGAGCCAACAATGTTCCTACAAGAGTTTACAAGTTGTTTCCCTATTCAAACGAGTCAAGAATGAAGCTACAAGTTGTTTCCATATTAGAACGAGTCAAAAATGAAATCTTAAATTGTTATGAATTGTTTTTATGTTTAAACGAGCCAATAATTCTCCTACAAGTGTTTACAAGTTGTTTTCATGTTCAAACGAGTCAAGAATGACGCTACAATTTATTTCCCAGTTCGAACGAGTCAAGAATGATGTCTCAAATTGTTATGAATTATTTTCATGTTTAAACGATCCAATAATGCTCCAACAAGTGTAAACAAGTTGTTTCCATGTTCAAATGAGACAAGAATGAAGCTACTAGTTGTTTTCGAGTTCGAACGAGTCAAGAATGAAACCTCAAATAGTTACGAATGTTTTAATGTTTAAATGAGCCAATAATGCTCCTATAAGTGTTTACAAGTTGTTTCCATGTTCAAACAAGTCAAGAATGAAGATACAAGTTGTTTCCGAGTTCGAACGAGTCAAGAATGAAGCCTCAAATTGTTATGAATTATGTTGATGTTTAAACGAGCCAATAATGCTCCTACAAGTGTTTAGAAGTTGTTTCCATATTCAAACGAGTCAAGAATGAAGCTACAAGTTGTTTCCAAGTTCAAACGAGTCAAGAATGAAGACTCAAATTGTTATGAATTGTTTTCATGTTTAAACGAACTAATAATGTTCCTATAAAAGTTTCAAAGTTATTTCCACGTTCAAACGAGTCAAGAATAAAGCTACAAGTTGTTTCCAAGTTCGAACGAGTTAAGAACGAAGTCTCAAATTGTTACAAATTGTTTTTATGTGTAAACGAGCCAATAATGCTCCTACAAATGTTTACAAGTTGTTTCCATGTTCAAATGACACAAGAATGAAGCTACGAGTTGTTTTCTAGTTCGAACGACTCAAGAATGAAGTCTCAAATTGTTATGAATTATTTTGATGTTTAAACGAGCCAAAAATGCTCCTACAAGTGTTTAAAAGATGTTTTCATGTTCAAACGAGTCAAGAATGAAGCTACAAGTTGTTTCTGAGTTCGAACGAGTCAAGAATGAAGCCTCAAATTGTTATGAATTGTTTTGATGTATAAACGAGCCAACAATATTCCTACAAAAGTTTACAAGTAGTTTCCATGTTTAAACGAGTCAAGAATGAAGCTACAAGTTGTTTTCATGTTAGAACGAGTCAAGAATGAAGGTTTAAATTGTTATGCATTGTTTTTATGTTTAAACGAGCCAATAATGCTCCTACAAGTATTTACAAGTTGTTTCCATGTTCAAACGAGTGAAAAATGAAGCTACAAGTTGTTTCCATGTTCGAACGAGTCATGAATGAAGCCTCAAATTGGTATGAATTTTTTCATGTTCAAACGAGCCAATAATGCTCCTACAAGTGTTTATAAGTTGTTTCCATGTTCAAACGAGTGAAGAATGAAGCTACAAGTTGTTTCCGTGTTCGAACGAGTCAAGAATGAAGCCTCAAATTGTTATGAATTGTTTTCATGTTTAAACGAGCCAATAATGCTCCTACAAGTGTTTATAAGTTGTTTCCATTTTCAAACGAGTCAAGAATGAAGCCTCAAATTAGTAGGAATTGTTTTAATGTTAAAATGAACCAAAAATGTTCCTAAAAGAGTTTATAAGTTTTTTCCATGTTCAAAAGAGTCAAGAATGAAGCTAAAAGTTGTTTTCGAGTTCGAACGAGTCAAGAATGAAGCCTCAAATTGTTATGAATTGTTTTGTTGTTTAAACGAGCCAATAATGCCCCTACAAGTGTTTAGAAGTTGTTTCCATGTTCAAACGAGTCAAGAATGAAGCTACAAGTTGTTTCTGAGTTCGAACGAGTCAAGAATGAAGCCTCAAATTGTTATGAATTGTTTTGATGTTTAAACGAGTCAACAATGTTCCTACAATTGTTTACAAGTTTTTTCCATGTTCAAACGAGCCAAGAATGAAGCTACAAGTTGTTTCAAAGTTCGAACGAGAAAAGAATGAAGTCTCAAATTGTTATGAATTGTTTTTATGTTTAAACGAGCCAATAATGCTCCTACAAGTGTTTACTAGTTGTTCCCATGTTCAAACGAGACAAGAATGAAGCTACAAGTTGTTTTCGAGTTCGAACGATTTAAGAATATAGTCTCAAATTGTTATGAATTATTTTGATGTTTAAACGAGCCAATAATTCTCCTACAAGTGTTTAGAAGTTGTTTCCATGTTCAAACAAGTCTAGAACGAAGCTACAAATTGTTTCTGAGTTCGAACGAGTCAAGAATGAAGCCTCAAATTGTTATGAATTGTTTTGATGTTTAAACGAGCCAACAATGTTCCTACAAGAGTTTACAAGTTGTTTCCCTATTCAAACGAGTCAAGAATGAAGCTACAAGTTGTTTCCATATTAGAACGAGTCAAGAATGAAATCTTAAATTGTTATGAATTGTTTTTATGTTTAAACGAGCCAATAATTCTCCTACAAGTGTTTACAAGTTGTTTTCATGTTCAAACGAGTCAAGAATGACGCTACAATTTATTTCCCAGTTCGAACGAGTCAAGAATGATGTCTCAAATTGTTATGAATTATTTTGATGTTTAAACGATCCAATAATGCTCCAACAAGTGTAAACAAGTTGTTTCCATGTTCAAATGAGACAAGAATGAAGCTACTAGTTGTTTTCGAGTTCGAACGAGTCAAGAATGAAACCTCAAATAGTTACGAATGTTTTAATGTTTAAATGAGCCAATAATGCTCCTATAAGTGTTTACAAGTTGTTTCCATGTTCAAACAAGTCAAGAATGAAGATACAAGTTGTTTCCGAGTTCGAACGAGTCAAGAATGAAGCCTCAAATTGTTATGAATTATGTTGATGTTTAAACGAGCCAATAATGCTCCTACAAGTGTTTAGAAGTTGTTTCCATATTCAAACGAGTCAAGAATGAAGCTACAAGTTGTTTCCAAGTTCAAACGAGTCAAGAATGAAGACTCAAATTGTTATGAATTGTTTTCATGTTTAAACGAACTAATAATGTTCCTATAAAAGTTTCAAAGTTATTTCCACGTTCAAACGAGTCAAGAATAAAGCTACAAGTTGTTTCCAAGTTCGAACGAGTTAAGAACGAAGTCTCAAATTGTTACAAATTGTTTTTATGTGTAAACGAGCCAATAATGCTCCTACAAATGTTTACAAGTTGTTTCCATGTTCAAATGACACAAGAATGAAGCTACGAGTTGTTTTCTAGTTCGAACGACTCAAGAATGAAGTCTCAAATTGTTATGAATTATTTTGATGTTTAAACGAGCCAAAAATGCTCCTACAAGTGTTTAAAAGATGTTTTCATGTTCAAACGAGTCAAGAATGAAGCTACAAGTTGTTTCTGAGTTCGAACGAGTCAAGAATGAAGCCTCAAATTGTTATGAATTGTTTTGATGTATAAACGAGCCAATAATATTCCTACAAAAGTTTACAAGTAGTTTCCATGTTTAAACGAGTCAAGAATGAAGCTACAAGTTGTTTTCATGTTAGAACGAGTCAAGAATGAAGGCTTAAATTGTTATGCATTGTTTTTATGTTTAAACGAGCCAATAATGCTCCTACAAGTATTTACAAGTTGTTTCCATGTTCAAACGAGTGAAAAATGAAGCTACAAGTTGTTTCCATGTTCGAACGAGTCAAGAATGAAGCCTCAAATTGGTATGAATTTTTTCATGTTTAAACGAGCCAATAATGCTCCTACAAGTGTTTATAAGTTGTTTCCATGTTCAAACGAGTGAAGAATGAAGCTACAAGTTGTTTCCATGTTCGAACAAGTCAAGAATGAAGCCTCAAATTGTTATGAATTGTTTTCATGTTTAAACGAGCCAATAATGCTCCTACAAGTGTTTATAAGTTGTTTCCATTTTCAAACGAGTCAAGAATGAAGCCTCAAATTAGTATGAATTGTTTTCATGTTAAAATAAACCAAAAATGTTCCTAAAAGAGTTTACAAGTTTTTTCCATGTTCAAACGAGTCAAGAATGAAGCTAAAAGTTGTTTTCGAGTTCGAACGAGTCAAGAATGAAGCCTCAAATTGTTATGAATTGTTTTGTTGTTTAAACGAGCCAATAATGCCCCTACAAGTGTTTAGAAGTTGTTTCCATGTTCAAACGAGTCAAGAATGAAGCTACAAGTTGTTTCTGAGTTCGAACGAGTCAAGAATGAAGCCTCAAATTGTTATGAATTGTTTTGATGTTTAAACGAGTCAACAATGTTCCTACAATTGTTTACAAGTTTTTTCCATGTTCAAACGAGCCAAGAATGAAGCTACAAGTTGTTTCAAAGTTCGAACGAGTAAAGAATGAAGTCTCAAATTGTTATGAATTGTTTTTATGTTTAAACGAGCCAATAATGCTCCTACAAGTGTTTACTAGTTGTTCCCATGTTCAAACGAGACAAGAATGAAGCTACAAGTTGTTTTCGAGTTCGAACGATTTAAGAATAAAGTCTCAAATTGTTATGAATTATTTTGATGTTTAAACGAGCCAATAATTCTCCTACAAGTGTTTAGAAGTTGTTTCCATGTTCAAACAAGTCTAGAACGAAGCTACAAATTGTTTCTGAGTTCGAACGAGTCAAGAATGAAGCCTCAAATTGTTATGAATTGTTTTGATGTTTAAACGAGCCAACAAGGTTCCTACAAGAGTTTACAAGTTGTTTCCCTATTCAAACGAGTCATGAATGAAGCTACAAGTTGTTTCCATATTAGAACGAGTCAAGAAGGAAATCTTAAATTGTTATGAATTGTTTTTATGTTTAAACGAGCCAATAATTCTCCTACAAGTGTTTACAAGTTGTTTTCATGTTCAAACGAGTCAAGAATGACACTACAATTTATTTCCCAGTTCGAACGAGTCAAGAATGATGTCTCAAATTGTTATGAATTATTTTGATGTTTAAACGATCCAATAATGCTCCAACAAGTGTAAACAAGTTATTTCCATGTTCAAATGAGACAAGAATGAAGCTACTAGTTGTTTTCGAGTTCGAACGAGTCAAGAATGAAACCTCAAATAGTTACGAATGTTTTAATGTTTAAATGAGCCAATAATGCTCCTATAAGTGTTTACAAGTTGTTTCCATGTTCAAACAAGTCAAGAATGAAGATACAAGTTGTTTCCGAGTTCGAACGAGTCAAGAATGATGCCTCAAATTGTTATGAATTATGTTGATGTTTAAACGAGCCAATAATGCTCCTACAAGTGTTTAGAAGTTGTTTCCATGTTCAAACGAGTCAAGAATGAAGCTACAAGTTGTTTCCAAGTTCAAACGAGTCAAGAATGAAGACTCAAATTGTTATGAATTGTTTTCATATTTAAACGAACTAATAATGTTCCTATAAAAGTTTAAAAGTTGTTTCCACGTTCAAACGAGTCAAGAATAAAGCTACAAGTTGTTTCCAAGTTCGAACGAGTCAAGAATGAAGTCTCAAATTGTTACAAATTGTTTTTATGTGTAAACGAGCCAATAATGCTCCTACAAATGTTTACAAGTTGTTTCCATGTTCAAATGACACAAGAATGAAGCTACGAGTTGTTTTCTAGTTCGAACGACTCAAGAATGAAGTCTCAAATTGTTACGAATTATTTTGATGTTTAAACGAGCCAAAAATGCTCCTACAAGTGTTTAAAAGTTGTTTCCATGTTCAAACGAGTCAAGAATGAAGCTACAAGTTGTTTCTGAGTTCGAACGAGTCAAGAATGAAGCCTCAAATTGTTATGAATTATTTTGATGTTTAAACGAGTTAATAATGCTCCTACAAGTGTTTAGAAGTTATTTCCATGTTCAAACGAGTCAAGAATGAAGCTACAAGTTGTTTCCATGTTCAAACGAGTCAAGAATGAAGCTACAAGTTGTTTCCAAGTTCAAACGAGTCAAGAATGAAGGCTTAAATTGTTATGAATTGTTTTTATGTTTAAACGAGCCAATAATGCTCCTACAAGTATTTACAAGTTGTTTCCATGTTCAAACGAGTGAAAAATGAAGCTATAAGTTGTTTTCATGTTAGAACGAGCCAAGAATGAAGGCTTAAATTGTTATGAATTGTTTTTATATTTAAACGAGCCAATAATGCTCCTACAAGTCTTTACAAGTTGTTTCCATGTTCAAACGAGTGAAGAATGAAGTCTCAAATTGTTATGAATTATTTTGATGTTTAAACGAGCCAATAATTCTCCTACAAGTGTTTACAAGTTGTTTTCATGTTCAAACGAGTCAAGAATGAAGCTACAATTTATTTCCCAGTTCGAACGAGTCAAGAATGATGTCTCAAATTGTTATGAATTATTTTGATGTTTAAACGATCCAATAATGCTCCAACAAGTGTAAACAAGTTGTTTCCATGTTCAAATGAGACAAGAATGAAGCTACTAGTTGTTTTCGAGTTCGAACGAGTCAAGAATGAAACCTCAAATAGTTACGAATGTTTTAATGTTTAAATGAGCCAATAATGCTCCTATAAGTGTTTACAAGTTGTTTCCATGTTCAAACGAGTCAAGAATGAAGATACAAGTTGTTTCCGAGTTCGAACGGGTCAAGAATGAAGCTTCAAATTGTTATGAATTATTTTGATGTTTAAACGAGCCAATAATGCTCCTACAAGTGTTTAGAAGTTGTTTCCATGTTCAAACGAGTCAAGAATGAAGCTACAAGTTGTTTCCCTGTTCAAACGAGTCAAGAATGAAGCTACAAGTTGTTTCCTTATCAGAACGAGTCAAGAATGAAATCTTAAATTGTTATGAATTGTTTTTATGTTTAAACGAGCCAATAATTCTCCTACAAGTGTTTACAAGTTGTTTTCATGTTCAAACGAGTCAAGAATGAAGCTACAATTTATTTCCCAGTTCGAACGAGTCAAGAATGTTGTCTCAAATTGTTATGAATTATTTTGATGTTTAAACGATCCAATAATGCTCCAACAAGTGTAAACAAGTTGTTTCCATGTTCAAATGAGACAAGAATGTAGCTACTAGTTGTTTTCGAGTTCGAACGAGTTAAGAATGAAACCTCAAATAGTTACGAATGTTTTAATGTTTAAATGAGCCAATAATGCTCCTATAAGTGTTTACAAGTTGTTTCCATGTTCAAACGAGTCAAGAATGAAGATACAAGTTGTTTCCGAGTTCGAACGAGTCAAGAATGAAGCCTCAAATTGTTATGAATTATTTTGATGTTTAAACGAGCCAATAATGCTCCTACAAGTGTTTAGAAGTTATTTCCATGTTCAAACGAGTCAAGAATGAAGCTACAAGTTGTTTCCATGTTCAAACGAGTCAAGAATGAAGCTACAAGTTGTTTCCAAGTTCAAACGAGTCAAGAATGAAGACTCAAATTGTTATGAATTGTTTTCATGTTTAAACGAACTAATAATGTTCCTATAAAAGTTTAAAAGTTATTTCCACGTTCAAACGAGTCAAGAATAAAGCTACAAGTTGTTTCCAAGTTCGAACGAGTCAAGAACGAAGTCTCAAATTGTTACAAATTATTTTTATGTGTAAACGAGCCAATAATGCTCCTACAAATGTTTACAAGTTGTTTCCATGTTCAAATGACACAAGAATGAAGCTACGAGTTATTTTCTAGTTCGAACGACTCAAGAATGAAGTCTCAAATTGTTATGAATTATTTTGATGTTTAAACGAGCCAAAAATGCTCCTACAAGTGTTTAAAAGTTGTTTCCATGTTCAAACGAGTCAAGAATGAAGCTACAAGTTGTTTCTGAGTTCGAACGAGTCAAGAATGAAGCCTCAAATTGTTATGAATTGTTTTGATGTATAAACGAGCCAAAAATATTCCTACAAAAGTTTACAAGTAGTTTCCATATTTAAACGAGTCAAGAATGAAGCTACAAGTTGTTTTCATGTTAGAACGAGTCAAGAATGAAGGCTTAAATTGTTATGAATTGTTTTTATGTTTAAACGAGCCAATAATGCTCCTACAAGTATTTACAAGTTGTTTCCATGTTCAAACGAGTGAAGAATGAAGCTACAAGTTGTTTCCATGTTCGAACGAGTCAAGAATGAAGCCTCAAATTGTTATGAATTGTTTTCATGTTTAAACGAGCCAATAATGCTCCTACAAGTGTTTATAAGTTGTTTCCATGTTCAAACGAGTCAAGAATGAAGCCTCAAATTAGTATGAATTGTTTTCATGTTAAAATGAACCAAAAATGTTCCTAAAAGAGTTTACAAGTTTTTTCCATGTTCAAACGAGTCAAGAATGAAGCTAAAAGTTGTTTTCGAGTTCGAACGAGTCAAGAATGAAGCCTCAAATTGTTATGAATTGTTTTGTTGTTTAAACGAGCCAATAATGCCCCTACAAGTGTTTAGAAGTTGTTTCCATGTTCAAACGAGTCAAGAATGAAGCTACAAGTTGTTTCAGAGTTCGAACGAGTCAAGAATGAAGCCTCAAATTGTTATGAATTGTTTTGATGTTTAAACGAGTCAACAATGTTCATACAATTGTTTACAAGTTTTTTCCATGTTCAAACGAGCCAAGAATGAAGCTACAAGTTGTTTCAAATTTCGAACGAGGAAAGAATGAAGTCTCAAATTGTTACGAATTGTTTTTATGTTTAAACGAGCCAATAATGCTCCTACAAGTGTTTACTAGTTGTTCCCATGTTCAAACGAGACAAGAATGAAGCTACAAGTTGTTTTCGAGTTCGAACGATTTAAGAATAAAGTCTCAAATTGTTATGAATTATTTTGATGTTTAAACGAGCCAATAATTCTCCTACAAGTGTTTAGAAGTTGTTTCCATGTTCAAACAAGTCTAGAAGGAAGCTACAAGTTGTTTCTGAGTTCGAACGAGTCAAGAATGAAGCCTCAAATTGTTATGAATTGTTTTGATGTTTAAACGAGCCAACAATGTTTCTACAAGAGTTTACAAGTTGTTTCCCTGTTCAAACGAGTCAAGAATGAAGCTACAAGTTGTTTCCATATTAGAACGAGTCAAGAATGAAATCTTAAATTGTTATGAATTGTTTTTATGTTTAAACGAGCCAATAATTCTCCTATAAGTGTTTACAAGTTGTTTTCATGTTCAAACGAGTCAAGAATGAAGCTACAATTTATTTCACAGTTCGAACGAGTCAAGAATGATGTCTCAAATTGTTATGAATTATTTTGATGTTTAAACGATCCAATAATGCTCCAACAAGTGTAAACAAGTTGTTTCCATGTTCAAATGAGACAAGAATGAAGCTACTAGTTGTTTTCGAGTTTGAACGAGTCAAGAATGAAACCTCAAATAGTTACGAATGTTTTAATGTTTAAATGACCCAATAATGCTCCTATAAGTGTTTACAAGTTGTTTCCATGTTCAAACGAGTCAAGAATGAAGATACAAGTTGTTTCCGAGTTCGAACGGGTCAAGAATGAAGCTTCAAATTGTTATGAATTATTTTGATGTTTAAACGAGCCAATAATGCTCCTACAAGTGTTTAGAAGTTGTTTCCATGTTCAAACGAGTCAAGAATGAAGCTACAAGTTGTTTCCCTGTTCAAACGAGTCAAGAATGAAGCTACAAGTTGTTTCCTTGTTAGAACGAGTCAAGAATGAAATCTTAAATTGTTATGAATTGTTTTTATGTTTAAACGAGCCAATAATTCTCCTACAAGTGTTTACAAGTTGTTTTCATGTTCAAACGAGTCAAGAATGAAGCTACAATTTATTTCCCAGTTCGAACGAGTCAAGAATGATGTCTCAAATTGTTATGAATTATTTTGATGTTTAAACGATCCAATAATGCTCCAACAAGTGTAAACAAGTTGTTTCCATGTTCAAATGAGACAAGAATGAAGCTACTAGTTGTTTTCGAGTTCGAACGAGTTAAGAATGAAACCTCAAATAGTTACGAATGTTTTAATGTTTAAATGAGCCAATAATGCTCCTATAAGTGTTTACAAGTTGTTTCCATGTTCAAACGAGTCAAGAATGAAGATACAAGTTGTTTCCGAGTTCGAACGAGTCAAGAATGAAGCCTCAAATTGTTATGAATTATTTTGATGTTTAAACGAGCCAATAATGCTCCTACAAGTGTTTAGAAGTTGTTTCCATGTTCAAACGAGTCAAGAATGAAGCTACAAGTTGTTTCCAAGTTCAAACGAGTCAAGAATGAAGACTCAAATTGTTATGAATTGTTTTCATGTTTAAACGAACTAATAATGTTCCTATAAAAGTTTAAAAGTTATTTCCACATTCAAACGAGTCAAGAATAAAGCTACAAGTTGTTTCCAAGTTCGAACGAGTCAAGAACGAAGTCTCAAATTGTTACAAATTGTTTTTATGTGTAAACGAGCCAATAATGCTCCTACAAATGTTTACAAGTTGTTTCCATGTTCAAATGACACAAGAATGAAGCTACGAGTTGTTTTCTAGTTCGAACGACTCAAGAATGAAGTCTCAAATTGTTATGAATTATTTTGATGTTTAAACGAGCCAAAAATGCTCCTACAAGTGTTTAAAAGTTGTTTCCATGTTCAAACGAGTCAAGAATGAAGCTACAAGTTGTTTCTGAGTTCGAACGAGTCAAGAATGAAGCCTCAGATTGTTATGAATTGTTTTGATGTATAAACGAGCCAAAAATATTCCTACAAAAGTTTACAAGTAGTTTCCATGTTTAAACGAGTCAAGAATGAAGCTACAAGTTGTTTTCATGTTAGAACGAGTCAAGAATGAAGGCTTAAATTGTTATGAATTGTTTTTATGTTTAAACGAGCCAATAATGCTCCTACAAGTATTTACAAGTTGTTTCCATGTTCAAACGAGTGAAGAATGAAGCTACAAGTTGTTTCCATGTTCGAACGAGTCAAGAATGAAGCCTCAAATTGGTATGAATTGTTTTCATGTTTAAACGAGCCAATAATGTTCCTACAAGTGTTTATAAGTTGTTTCCATGTTCAAACGAGTCAAGAATGAAGCCTCAAATTAGTATGAATTGTTTTCATGTTAAAATGAACCAAAAATGTTCCTAAAAGAGTTTACAAGTTTTTTCCATGTTCAAACGAGTCAAGAATGAAGCTAAAAGTTGTTTTCGAGTTCGAACGAGTCAAGAATGAAGCCTCAAATTGTTATGAATTGTTTTGTTGTTTAAACGAGCCAATAATGCCCCTACAAGTATTTAGAAGTTGTTTCCATGTTCAAACGAGTCAAGAATGAAGCTACAAGTTGTTTCTGAGTTCGAACGAGTCAAGAATGAAGCCTCAAATTGTTATGAATTGTTTTGATGTTTAAACGAGTCAACAATGTTCCTACAATTGTTTACAAGTTTTTTCCATGTTCAAACGAGCCAAGAATGAAGCTACAAGTTGTTTCAAATTTCGAACGAGGAAAGAATGAAGTCTCAAATTGTTACGAATTGTTTTTATGTTTAAACGAGCCAATAATGCTCCTACAAGTGTTTACTAGTTGTTCCCATGTTCAAACGAGACAAGAATGAAGCTACAAGTTGTTTTCGAGTTCGAACGATTTAAGAATAAAGTCTCAAATTGTTATGAATTATTTTGATGTTTAAACGAGCCAATAATTCTCCTACAAGTGTTTAGAAGTTGTTTCCATGTTCAAACAAGTCTAGAATGAAGCTACAAGTTGTTTCTGAGTTCGAACGAGTCAAGAATGAAGCCTCAAATTGTTATGAATTGTTTTGATGTTTAAACGAGCCAACAATGTTTCTACAAGAGTTTACAAGTTGTTTCCCTGTTCAAACGAGTCAAGAATGAAGCTACAAGTTGTTTCCATATTAGAACGAGTCAAGAATGAAATCTTAAATTGTTATGAATTGTTTTTATGTTTAAACGAGCCAATAATTCTCCTACAAGTGTTTACAAGTTGTTTTCATGTTCAAACGAGTCAAGAATGAAGCTACAATTTATTTCCCAGTTCGAACGAGTCAAGAATGATGTCTCAAATTGTTATGAATTATTTTGATGTTTAAACGATCCAATAATGCTCCAACAAGTGTAAACAAGTTGTTTCCATGTTCAAATGAGACAAGAATGAAGCTACTAGTTGTTTTCGAGTTCGAACGAGTCAAGAATGAAACCTCAAATAGTTACGAATGTTTTAATGTTTAAATGAGCCAATAATGCTCCTATAAGTGTTTACAAGTTGTTTCCATGTTCAAACGAGTCAAGAATGAAGATACAAGTTGTTTCCGAGTTCGAACGGGTCAAGAATGAAGCTTCAAATTGTTATGAATTATTTTGATGTTTAAACGAGCCAATAATGCTCCTGCAAGTGTTTAGAAGTTGTTTCCATGTTCAAACGAGTCAAGAATGAAGCTACAAGTTGTTTCCCTGTTCAAACGAGTCAAGAATGAAGCTACAAGTTGTTTCCTTATTAGAACGAGTCAAGAATGAAATCTTAAATTGTTATGAATTGTTTTTATGTTTAAACGAGCCAATAATGCTCCTACAAGTGTTTAGAAGTTGTTTTCATGTTCAAACAAGTCAAGAATGAAGCTACAAGTTGTTTCCAAGTTCAAACGAGTCAAGAATGAAGACTCAAATTGTTATGAATTGTTTTCATGTTTAAACGAACTAATAATGTTCCTATAAAAGTTTAAAAGTTATTTCCACGTTCAAACGAGTCAAGAATAAAGCTACAAGTTGTTTCCAAGTTCGAACGAGTCAAGAACGAAGTCTCAAATTGGTACAAATTGTTTTTATGTGTAAACGAGCCAATAATGCTCCTACAAATGTTTACAAGTTGTTTCCATGTTCAAATGACACAAGAATGAAGCTACGAGTTGTTTTCTAGTTCGAACGACTCAAGAATGAAGTCTCAAATTGTTATGAATTATTTTGATGTTTAAACGAGCCAAAAATGCTCCTACAAGTGTTTAAAAGTTGTTTCCATGTTCAAACGAGTCAAGAATGAAGCTACAAGTTGTTTCTGAGTTCGAACGAGTCAAGAATGAAGCCTCAAATTGTTATGAATTGTTTTGATGTATAAACGAGCCAAAAATATTCCTACAAAAGTTTACAAGTAGTTTCCATGTTTAAACGAGTCAAGAATGAAGCTACAAGTTGTTTTCATGTTAGAACGAGTCAAGAATGAAGGCTTAAATTGTTATGAATTGTTTTTATGTTTAAACGAGCCAATAATGCTCCTACAAGGATTTACAAGTTGTTTCCATGTTCAAACGAGTGAAGAATGAAGCTACAAGTTGTTTCCATGTTCGAACGAGTCAAGAATGAAGCCTCAAATTGGTATGAATTGTTTTCATGTTTAAATGAGCCAATATTGCTCCTACAAGTGTTTATAAGTTGTTTCCATGTTCAAACGAGTCAAGAATGAAGCCTCAAATTAGTATGAATTGTTTTCATGTTAAAATGAACCAAAAATGTTCCTAAAAGAGTTTACAAGTTTTTTCCATGTTCAAACGAGTCAAGAATGAAGCTAAAAGTTGTTTTCGAGTTCGGACGAGTCAAGAATGAAGCCTCAAATTGTTATGAATTGTTTTGTTGTTTAAACGAGCCAATAATGCCCCTACAAGTGTTTAGAAGTTGTTTCCATGTTCAAACGAGTCAAGAATGAAGCTACAAGTTGTTTCTGAGTTCGAACGAGTCAAGAATGATGCCTCAAATTGTTATGAATTGTTTTGATGTTTAAACGAGTCAACAATGTTCCTACAATTGTTTACAACTTTTTTCAATGTTCAAACGAGCCAAGAATGAAGCTACACTACAAGTTGTTTCAAAGTTCGAACGAGTAAAGAATGAAGTCTCAAATTGTTACGAATTGTTTTTATGTTTAAACGAGCCAATAATGCTCCTACAAGTGTTTACTAGTTGTTCCCATGTTCAAACTAGACAAGAATGAAGCTACAAGTTGTTTTCGAGTTCGAACGATTTAAGAATAAAGTCTCAAATTGTTATGAATTTTTTTGAAGTTTAAACGAGCCAATAATTCTCCTACAAGTGTTTAGAAGTTGTTTCCATGTTCAAACAAGTCTAGAATGAAGCTACAAGTTGTTTCTGAGTTCGAACGAGTCAAGAATGAAGCCTCAAATTGTTATGAATTGTTTTGATGTTTAAACGAGCCAACAATGTTCCTACAAGAGTTTACAAGTTGTTTCCCTGTTCAAACGAGTCAAGAATGAAGCTACAAGTTGTTTCCATATTAGAACGAGTCAAGAATGAAATCTTAAATTGTTATGAATTGTTTTTATGTTTAAACGAGCCAATAATTCTCCTACAAGTGTTTACAAGTTGTTTTCATGTTCAAACGAGTCAAGAATGAAGCTACAATTTATTTCCCAGTTCGAACGAGTCAAGAATGATGTCTCAAATTGTTATGAATTATTTTGATGTTTAAACGATCCAATAATGCTCCAACAAGTGTAAACAAGTTGTTTCCATGTTCAAATGAGACAAGAATGAAACTACTAGTTGTTTTCGAGTTCGAACGAGTCAAGAATGAAACCTCAAATAGTTACGAATGTTTTAATGTTTAAATGAGCCAATAATGCTCCTATAAGTGTTTACAAGTTGTTTCCATGTTCAAACGAGTCAAGAATGAAGATACAAGTTGTTTCCGAGTTCGAACGAGTCAAGAATGAAGCCTCAAATTGTTATGAATTATTTTGATGTTTAAACGATCCAATAATGCTCCAACAAGTGTAAACAAGTTGTTTCCATGTTCAAATGAGACAAGAATGAAGCTACTAGTTGTTTTCGAGTTCGAAAGAGTCAAGAATGAAACCTCAAATAGTTGCGAATGTTTTAATGTTTAAATGAGCCAATAATGCTCCTATAAGTGTTTACAAGTTGTTTCCCTGTTCAAACGAGTCAAGAATGAAGATACAAGTTGTTTCCATGTTCAAACGAGTCAAGAATGTAGATACAAGTTGTTTCCGAGTTCGAACGAGTCAAGAATGAAGCCTCAAATTGTTATGAATTATTTTGATGTTTAAACGAGCCAATAATGCTCCTACAAGTGTTTAGAAGTTGTTTCCATGTTCAAACGAGTCAAGAATGAAGCTACAAGTTGTTTCCAAGTTCAAACGAGTCAAGAATACAGAGTCAAATTGTTATGAATTGTTTTCATGTTTAAACGAACTAATAATGTTCCTATAAAAGTTTAAAAGTTGTTTCCACGTTCAAACGAGTCAAGAATAAAGCTACAAGTTGTTTCCAAGTTCGAACGAGTCAAGAACGAAGTCTCAAATTGTTACAAATTGTTTTTATGTGTAAACGAGCCAATAATGCTCCTACAAATGTTTACAAGTTGTTTCCAAGTTCAAATGACACAAGAATGAAGCTACGAGTTGTTTTCTAGTTCGAACGACTCAAGAATGAAGTCTCAAATTGTTATGAATTATTTTGATGTTTAAACGAGCCAAAAATGCTCCTACAAGTGTTTAAAAGTTGTTTCCATGTTCAAACGAGTCAAGAATGAAGCTACAAGTTGTTTCTGAGTTCGAACGAGTCAAGAATGAAGCCTCAAATTGTTATGAATTGTTTTGATGTATAAACGAGCCAAAAATATTCCTACAAAAGTTTACAAGTAGTTTCCATGTTTAAACGAGTCAAGAATGAAGCTACAAGTTGTTTTCATGTTAGAACGAGTCAAGAATGAAGGCTTAAATTGTTATGAATTGTTTTTATGTTTAAACGAGCCAATAATGCTCCTACAAGTATTTACAAGTTGTTTCCATGTTCAAACGAGTGAAGAATGAAGCTACAAGTTGTTTCCATGTTCGAACGAGTCAAGAATGAAGCCTCAAATTGGTATGAATTGTTTTCATGTTTAAACGAGCCAATAATGCTCCTACAAGTGTTTATAAGTTGTTTCCATGTTCAAACGAGTCAAGAATGAAGCCTCAAATTAGTATGAATTGTTTTCATGTTAAAATGAACCAAAAATGTTCCTAAAAGAGTTTACAAGTTTTTTCCATGTTCAAACGAGTCAAGAATGAAGCTAAAAGTTGTTTTCGAGTTCGGACGAGTCAAGAATGAAGCCTCAAATTGTTATGAATTGTTTTGTTGTTTAAACGAGCCAATAATGCCCCTACAAGTGTTTAGAAGTTGTTTCCATGTTCAAACGAGTCAAGAATGAAGCTACAAGTTGTTTCTGAGTTCGAACGAGTCAAGAATGATGCCTCAAATTGTTATGAATTGTTTTGATGTTTAAACGAGTCAACAATGTTCCTACAATTGTTTACAACTTTTTTCAATGTTCAAACGAGCCAAGAATGAAGCTACAAGTTGTTTCAAAGTTCGAACGAGTAAAGAATGAAGTCTCAAATTGTTACGAATTGTTTTTATGTTTAAACGAGCCAATAATGCTCCTACAAGTGTTTACTAGTTGTTCCCATGTTCAAACTAGACAAGAGTGAAGCTACAAGTTTTTTTCGAGTTCGAACGATTTAAGAATAAAGTCTCAAATTGTTATGAATTTTTTTGAAGTTTAAACGAGCCAATAATTCTCCTACAAGTGTTTAGAAGTTGTTTCCATGTTCAAACAAGTCTAGAATGAAGCTACAAGTTGTTTCTGAGTTCGAACGAGTCAAGAATGAAGCCTCAAATTGTTATGAATTGTTTTGATGTTTAAACGAGCCAACAATGTTCCTACAAGAGTTTACAAGTTGTTTCCCTGTTCAAACGAGTCAAGAATGAAGCTACAAGTTGTTTCCATATTAGAACGAGTCAAGAATGAAATCTTAAATTGTTATGAATTGTTTTTATGTTTAAACGAGCCAATAATTCTCCTACAAGTGTTTACAAGTTGTTTTCATGTTCAAACGAGTCAAGAATGAAGCTACAATTTATTTCCCAGTTCGAACGAGTCAAGAATGATGTCTCAAATTGTTATGAATTATTTTGATGTTTAAACGATCCAATAATGCTCCAACAAGTGTAAACAAGTTGTTTCCATGTTCAAATGAGACAAGAATGAAACTACTAGTTGTTTTCGAGTTCGAACGAGTCAAGAATGAAACCTCAAATAGTTACGAATGTTTTAATGTTTAAATGAGCCAACAATGTTCCTACAAGAGTTTACAAGTTGTTTCCCTGTTCAAACGAGTCAAGAATGAAGCTACAAGTTGTTTCCATATTAGAACGAGTCAAGAATGAAATCTTAAATTGTTATGAATTGTTTTTATGTTTAAACGAGCCAATAATTCTCCTACAAGTGTTTACAAGTTGTTTTCATGTTCAAACGAGTCAAGAATGAAGCTACAATTTATTTCCCAGTTCGAACGAGTCAAGAATGATGTCTCAAATTGTTATGAATTATTTTGATGTTTAAACGATCCAATAATGCTCCAACAAGTGTAAACAAGTTGTTTCCATGTTCAAATGAGACAAGAATGAAACTACTAGTTGTTTTCGAGTTCGAACGAGTCAAGAATGAAACCTCAAATAGTTGCGAATGTTTTAATGTTTAAATGAGCCAATAATGCTCCTATAAGTGTTTACAAGTTGTTTCCATGTTCAAACGAGTCAAGAATGAAGATACAAGTTGTTTCCATGTTCAAACGAGTCAAGAATGTAGATACAAGTTGTTTCCGAGTTCGAACGAGTCAAGAATGAAGCCTCAAATTTTTATGAATTATTTTGATGTTTAAACGAGCCAATAATGCTCCTACAAGTGTTTAGAAGTTGTTTCCATGTTCAAACGAGTCAAGAATGAAGCTACAAGTTGTTTCCAAGTTCAAACGAGTCAAGAATGAAGAGTCAAATTGTTATGAATTGTTTTCATGTTTAAACGAACTAATAATGTTCCTATAAAAGTTTAAAAGTTGTTTCCACGTTCAAACGAGTCAAGAATAAAGCTACAAGTTGTTTCTGAGTTCGAACGAGTCAAGAACGAAGTCTCAAATTGTTACAAATTGTTTTTATGTGTAAACGAGCCAATAATGCTCCTACAAATGTTTACAAGTTGTTTCCAAGTTCAAATGACACAAGAATGAAGCTACGAGTTGTTTTCTAGTTCGAACGACTCAAGAATGAAGTCTCAAATTGTTATGAATTATTTTGATGTTTAAACGAGCCAAAAATGCTCCTACAAGTGTTTAAAAGTTGTTTCCATGTTCAAACGAGTCAAGAATGAAGCTACAAGTTGTTTCTGAGTTCGAACGAGTCAAGAATGAAGCCTCAAATTGTTATGAATTGTTTTGATGTATAAACGAGCCAAAAATATTCCTACAAAAGTTTACAAGTAGTTTCCATGTTTAAACGAGTCAAGAATGAAGCTACAAGTTGTTTTCATGTTAGAACGAGTCAAGAATGAAGGCTTAAATTGTTATGAATTGTTTTTATGTTTAAACGAGCCAATAATGCTCCTACAAGTATTTACAAGTTGTTTCCATGTTCAAACGAGTGAAGAATGAAGCTACAAGTTGTTTCCATGTTCGAACGAGTCAAGAATGAAGCCTCAAATTGGTATGAATTGTTTTCATGTTTAAACGAGCCAATAATGCTCCTACAAGTGTTTATAAGTTGTTTCCATGTTCAAACGAGTCAAGAATGAAGCCTCAAATTAGTATGAATTATTTTCATGTTAAAATGAACCAAAAATGTTCCTAAAAGAGTTTACAATTTTTTTCCATGTTCAAACGAGTCAAGAATGAAGATAAAAGTTGTTTTCGAGTTCGAACGAGTCAAGAATGAAGCCTCAAATTGTTATTAATTGTTTTGTTGTTTAAACGAGCAAATAATGCCCCTACAAGTGTTTAGAAGTTGTTTCCATGTTCAAACGAGTCAAGAATGAAGCTACAAGTTGTTTCTGAGTTCGAACGAGTCAAGAATGATGCCTCAAATTGTTATGAATTGTTTTGATGTTTAAACGAGTCAACAATGTTCCTACAATTGTTTACAAGTTTTTTCCATGTTCAAACGAGCCAAGAATGAAGCTACAAGTTGTTTCAAAGTTCGAACGAGTAAAGAATGAAGTCTCAAATTGTTACGAATTGTTTTTATTTTTAAACGAGCCAATAATGCTCCTACAAGTGTTTACTAGTTGTTCCCATGTTCAAACGAGACAAGAATGAAGCTACAAGTTGTTTTCGAGTTCGAACGATTTAAGAATAAAGTCTCAAATTGTTATGAATTATTTTGATGTTTAAACGAGCCAATAATTCTCCTACAAGTGTTTAGAAGTTGTTTCCATGTTCAAACAAGTCTAGAATAAAGCTACAAGTTGTTTCTGAGTTCGAACGAGTCAAGAATGAAGCCTTAAATTGTTATGAATTGTTTGGATGTTTAAACGAGCCAACAATGTTCCTACAAGAGTTTACAAGTTGTTTCCCTGTTCAAACGAGTCAAGAATTAAGCTACAAGTTGTTTCCATATTAGAACGAGTCAAGAATGAAATCTTAAATTGTTATGAATTGTTTTTATGTTTAAACGAGCCAATAATTCTCCTACAAGTGTTTACAAGTTGTTTTCATGTTCAAACGAGTCAAGAATGAAGCTACAATTTATTTCCCAGTTCGAACGAGTCAAGAATGATGTCTCAAATTGTTATGAATTATTTTGATGTTTAAACGATCCAATAATGCTCCAACAAGTGTAAACAAGTTGTTTCCATGTTCAAATGACACAAGAATGAAGCTACGAGTTGTTTTCTAGTTCGAACGACTCAAGAATGAAGTCTCAAATTGTTATGAATTATTTTGATGTTTAAACGAGCCAAAAATGCTCCTACAAGTGTTTAAAAGTTGTTTCCATGTTCAAACGAGTCAAGAATGAAGCCTCAAATTGTTATGAATTGTTTTGATGTATAAACGAGCCAAAAATATTCCTACAAAAGTTTACAAGTAGTTTCCATGTTTAAACGAGTCAAGAATGAAGCTACAAGTTGTTTTCATGTTAGAACGAGTCAAGAATGAAGGCTTAAATTGTTATGAATTGTTTTTATGTTTAAACGAGCCAATAATGCTCCTACAAGTATTTACAAGTTATTTCCATGTTCAAACGAGTGAAGAATGAAGCTACAAGTTGTTTCCATGTTCGAACGAGTCAAGAATGAAGCCTCAAATTGGTATGAATTGTTTTCATGTTTAAACGAGCCAATAATGCTCCTACAAGTGTTTATAAGTTGTTTCCATGTTCAAACGAGTCAAGAATGAAGCCTCAAATTAGTATGAATTGTTTTCATGTTAAAATGAACCAAAAATGTTCCTAAAAGAATTTACAATTTTTTTCCATGTTCAAACGAGTCAAGAATGAAGCTAAAAGTTGTTTTCGAGTTCGAACGAGTCAAGAATGAAGCCTCAAATTGTTATTAATTGTTTTGTTGTTTAAACGAGCCAATAATGCCCCTACAAGTGTTTAGAAGTTGTTTCCATGTTCAAACGAGTCAAGAATGAAGCTACAAGTTGTTTCTGAGTTCGAACGAGTCAAGAATGATGCCTCAAATTGTTATGAATTGTTTTGATGTTTAAACGAGTCAACAATGTTCCTACAATTGTTTACAAGTTTTTTCCATGTTCAAACGAACCAAGAATGAAGCTACAAGTTGTTTCAAAGTTCGAACGAGTAAAGAATGAAGTCTCAAATTGTTACGAATTGTTTTTATTTTTAAACGAGCCAATAATGCTCCTACAAGTGTTTATTAGTTGTTCCCATGTTCAAACGAGACAAGAATGAAGCTACAAGTTGTTTTCGAGTTCGAACGATTTAAGAATAAAGTCTCAAATTGTTGTGAATTATTTTGATGTTTAAACGAGCCAATAATTCTCCTACAAGTGTTTAGAAGTTGTTTCCATGTTCAAACAAGTCTAGAATGAAGCTACAAGTTGTTTCTGAGTTCGAACGAGTCAAGAATGAAGCCTCAAATTGTTATGAATTGTTTTGATGTTTAAACGAGCCAACAATGTTCCTACAAGAGTTTACAAGTTATTTCCCTGTTCAAACGAGTCAAGAATGAAGCTACAAGTTGTTTCCATATTAGAACGAGTCAAGAATGAAATCTTAAATTGTTATGAATTGTTTTTATGTTTAAACGAGCCAATAATTCACCTACAAGTGTTTACAAGTTGTTTTCATGTTCAAACGAGTCAAGAATGAAGCTACAATTTATTTCCCAGTTCGAACGAGTCAAGAATGATGTCTCAAATTGTTATGAATTATTTTGATGTTTAAATGATCCAATAATGCTCCAACAAGTGTAAACAAGTTGTTTCCATGTTCAAATGACACAAGAATGAAGCTACGAGTTGTTTTCTAATTCGAACGACTCAAGAATGAAGTCTCAAATAGTTATGAATTATTTTGATGTTTAAACGAGCCAAAAATGCTCCTACAAGTGTTTAAAAGTTGTTTCCATGTTGAAACGAGTCAAGAATGAAGATACAAGTTGTTTCCGAGTTCGAACGAGTCAAGAATGAAGCCTCAAATTGTTATGAATTGTTTTGATGTATAAACGAGCCAACAATATTCCTACAAAAGTTTACAAGTAGTTTCCATGTTTAAACGAGTCAAGAATGAAGCTACAAGTTGTTTTCATGTTAGAACGAGTGAAGAATGAAGGCTTAAATTGTTATGAATTGTTTTTATGTTTAAACGAGCCAATAATGCTCCTACAATTATTTACAAGTTGTTTCCATGTTCAAACGAGTGAAGAATGAAGCTACAAGTTGTTTCCATGTTCGAACGAGTCAAGAATGAAGCCTCAAATTGGTATGAATTGTTTTCATGTTTAAACGAGCCAATAATGCTCCTACAAGTGTTTATAAGTTGTTTCCATGTTCAAACGAGTCAAGAATGAAGCCTCAAATTAGTATGAATTGTTTTCATGTTAAAATGAACCAAAAATGTTCCTAAAAGAGTTTAAAAGTTTTTTCCATGTTCAAACGAGTCAAGAATGAAGCTAAAAGTTGTTTTCGAGTTCGAACGAGTCAAGAATGAAGCCTCAAATTGTTATGAATTGTTTTTTGTTTAAACGAGCCAATAATGCCCCTACAAGTGTTTAGAAGTTGTTTCCATGTTCAAACGAGTCAAGAATGAAGCTACAAGTTGTTTCTGAGTTCGAACGAGTCACGAATGATGCCTCAAATTGTTATGAATTGTTTTGATGTTTAAACGAGTCAACAATGTTCCTACAATTGTTTACAAGTTTTTTCCATGTTCAAACGAGCCAAGAATGAAGCTACAAGATGTTTCAAAGTTCGAACGAGTAAAGAATGAAGTCTCAAATTGTTACGAACTGTTTTTATGTTTAAACGAGCCAATAATGCTCCTACAAGTGTTTACTAGTTGTTCCCATGTTCAAACGAGACAAGAATGAACCTACAAGTTGTTTTCGAGTTCGAACGATTTAAGAATAAAGTCTCAAATTGTTATGAATTATTTTGATGTTTAAACGAGCCAATAATTCTCCTACAAGTGTTTAGAAGTTGTTTCCATGTTCAAACAAGTCTAGAATGAAGCTACAAGTTGTTTCTGAGTTCGAACGAGTCAAGAATGAAGCCTCAAATTGTTATGAATTGTTTTGATGTTTAAACGAGCCAACAATGTTCCTACAAGAGTTTACAAGTTGTTTCCCTGTTCAAACGAGTCAAGAATGAAGCTACAAGTTGTTTCCATATTAAAACGAGTCAAGAATGAAATCTTAAATTGTTATGAATTGTTTTTATGTTTAAACGAGCCAATAATTCTCCTACAAGTGTTTACAAGTTGTTTTCATGTTCAAACGAGTCAAGAATGAAGCTACAATTTATTTCCCAGTTCGAACGAGTCAAGAATGATGTCTCAAATTGTTATGAATTATTTTGATGTTTAAACGATCCAATAATGCTCCAACAAGTGTAAACAAGTTGTTTCCATGTTCAAATGAGACAAGAATGAAGCTACTAGTTGTTTTCGAGTTCGAACGAGTCAAGAATGAAACCTCAAATAGTTACGAATGTTTTAATGTTTAAATGAGCCAATAATGCTCCTATAAGTGTTTACAAGTTGTTTCCATGTTCAAACGAGTCAAGAATGAAGATACAAGTTGTTTCCGAGTTCGAACGAGTCAAGAATGAAGCCTCAAATTGTTATGAATTATTTTGATGTTTAAAGGAGCCAATAATGCTCCTACAACTGTTTAGAAGTTGTTTCCATGTTCAAACGAGTCAAGAATGAAGCTACAAGTTGTTTCCAAGTTCAAACGAGTCAAGAATGAAGACTCAAATTGTTATGAATTGTTTTCATGTTTAAACGAACTAATAATGTTCCTATAAAAGTTTAAAAGTTGTTTCCACGTTCAAACGAGTCAATAATATCGCTACAAGTTGTTTCCAAGTTCGAACGAGTCAAGAATGAAGTCTCAAATTGTTAAAAATTGTTTTTATGTGTAAACGAGCCAATAATGCTCCTACAAATGTTTACAAGTTGTTTCCATGTTCAAATGACACAAGAATGAAGCTACGAGTTGTTTTCTAGTTCGAACGACTCAAGAATGAAGTCTCAAATTGTTATGAATTATTTTGATGTTTAAACGAGCCAAAAATGCTCCTACAAGTGTTTAAAAGTTGTTTCCATGTTCAAACGAGTCAAGAATGAAGCTACAAGTTGTTTCTGAGTTCGAACGAGTCAAGAATGAAGCCTCAAATTGTTATGAATTGTTTTGATGTATAAACGAGCCAACAATATTCCTACAAAAGTTTACAAGTAGTTTTCATGTTTAAACGAGTCAAGAATGAAGCTACAAGTTGTTTTCATGTTAGAACGAGTCAAGAATGAAGGCTTAAATTGTTATGAATTGTTTTTATATTTAAACGAGCCAATAATGCTCCTACAAGTATTTACAAGTTGTTTCCATGTTCAAACGAGTGAAGAATGAAGCTACAAGTTGTTTCCATGTTCGAACGAGTCAAAAATGAAGCCTCAAATTGGTATGAACTGTTTTCATGTTTAAACGAGCCAATAATGCTCCTACAAGTGTTTATAAGTTGTTTCCATGTTCAAACGAGTCAAGAATGAAGCCTCAAATTAGTATGAATTGTTTTCATGTTAAAATGAACCAAAAATGTTCCTAAAAGAGTTTAAAAGTTTTTTCCATGTTCAATCGAGTCAAGAATGAAGCTAAAAGTTGTTTTCGAGTTCGAATGAGTCAAGAATGAAGCCTCAAATTGTTATGAATTGTTTTGTTGTTTAAACGAGCCAATAATGCCCCTACAAGTGTTTAGAAGTTGTTTCCATGTTCAAACGAGCCAAGAATGAAGCTACAAGTTGTTTCAAAGTTCGAACGAGTAAAGAATGAAGTCTCAAATTGTTACGAATTGTTTTTATGTTTAAACGAGCCAATAATGCTCCTACAAGAGTTTACAAGTTGTATCCATGTTCAAACGAGTAAAGAATGAAGCTAAAAGTTGTTTCCGTGTTAGAACGAGTCAAGAATGAAGTCTTAAATTATTATGAATTGTTTTGATGTTTAAACGAGCCAATAATGCTCCTACAAATGTTTACAAGTTGTTTCCATGTTCAAATGACAAAAGAATGAAGCTACGAGTTGTTTTCTAGTTCGAACGACTCAAGAATGAAGTCTCAAATTGTTATGAATTATTTTGATGTTTAAACGAGCCAAAAATGCTCCTACAGGTGTTTAGAAGTTGTTTCCATGTTCAAACAAGTCTAGAATGAAGCTACAAGTTGTTTCTGAGTTCGAACGAGTCAAGAATGAAGCCTTAAATTGTTATGAATTGTTTTGATGTTTAAACGATCCAATAATGCTCCAACAAGTGTAAACAAGTTGTTTCCATGTTCAAATGAGACAAGAATGAAGCTACTAGTTATTTTCGAGTTCGAACGAGTCAAGAATGAAACCTCAAATAGTTACGAATGTTTTAATGTTTAAATGAGCCAATAATGCTCCTATAAGTGTTTATAAGTTGTTTCCATGTTCAAACGAGTCAAGAATGAAGATACAAGTTGTTTCCGAGTTCGAACGAGTCAAGAATGAAGCCTCAAATTGTTATGAATTATTTTGATGTTTAAACGAGCCAATAATGCTCCTACAAGTGTTTAGAAGTTGTTTCCATGTTCAAACGAGTCAAGAATGAAGCTACAAGTTGTTTCCAAGTTCAAACGAGTCAAGAATGAAGACTCAAATTGTAATGAATTGTTTTCATGTTTAAACGAACTAATAATGTTCCTATAAAAGTTTAAAAGTTGTTTTCACGTTCAAACGAGCCAAGAATGAAGCTACAAGTTGTTTCAAAGTTCGAACGAGTAAAGAATGAAGTCTCAAATTGTTACGAATTGTTTTTATGTTTAAACGAGCCAATAATGCTCCTACAAGTGTTTACTAGTTGTTCCCATGTTCAAACGAGACAAGAATGAAGCTACAAGTTGTTTTCGAGTTCGAACGATTTAAGAATAAAGTCTCAAATTGTTATGAATTATTTTGATGTTTAAACGAGCCAATAATTCTCCTACAAGTGTTTAGAAGTTGTTTCCATGTTCAAACAAGTCTAGAATGAAGCTACAAGTTGTTTCTGAGTTCGAACGAGTCAAGAATGAAGCCTCAAAATGTTATGAATTGTTATGATGTTTAAACGAGCCAACAATGTTCCTACAAGAGTTTACAAGTTGTTTCTCTGTTCAAACGAGTCAAGAATGAAGCTACAAGTTGTTTCCATATTAGAACGAGTCAAGAATGAAATCTTAAATTGTTATGAATTGTTTTTATATTTAAACGAGCCAATAATTCTCCTACAAGTGTTTACAAGTAGTTTTCATGTTCAAACGAGTCAAGAATGAAGCTACAATTTATTTCCCAGTTCGAACGAGTCAAGAATGATGTCTCAAATTGTTATGAATTATTTTGATGTTTAAACGATCCAATAATGCTCCAACAAGTGTAAAAAAGTTGTTTCCATGTTCAAATGAGACAAGAATGAAACTACTAGTTGTTTTCGAGTTCGAACGAGTCAAGAATGAAACCTCAAATAGTTATGAATTATTTTGATATTTAAACGAGCCAATAATGCTCATACAAGTGTTTAGAAGTTGTTTCCATGTTCAAACGAGTCAAGAATGAAGCTACAAGTTGTTTCCAAGTTCGAACGAGTCAAGAATGAAGACTCAAATTGTTATGAATTGTTTTCATGTTTAAACGAGGCAATAATGCTCCTACAAGTGTTTAGAAGTTGTTTCCATGTTCGAACGAGTCAAGAATGAAGCTACAAGTTGTTTCCAAGTTCAAACGAGTCAAGAATGAAGACTCAAATTGTTATGAATTGTTTTCATGTTTGAACGAACTAATAATGTTCCTATAAAAGTTTAAAAGTTGTTTCCACGTTCAAACGAGTCAAGAATAAAGCTACAAGTTGTTTCCAAGTTCGAACGAGTCAAGAACGAAGTCTCAAATTGTTAAAAATTGTTTTTATGTGTAAACGAGCCAATAATGCTCCTACAAATGTTTACAAGTTGTTTCCATGTTCAAATGACAAAAGAATGAAGCTACGAGTTGTTTTCTAGTTCGAACGACTCAAGAATGAAGTCTCAAATTGTTATGAATTATTTTGATGTTTAAACGAGCCAAAAATGCTCCTACAAGTATTTAAAAGTTGTTTCCATGTTCAAACGAGTCAAGAATGAAGCTACAAGTTGTTTCTGAGTTCGAACGAGTCAAGAATGAAACCTCAAATTGTTATGAATTGTTTTGATGTATAAACGAGCCAACAATATTCCTACAAAAGTTTACAAGTAGTTTCCATGTTTAAACGAGTCAAGAATGAAGCTACAAGTTGTTTTCATGTTAGAACGGGTCAAGAATGAAGCCTCAAATTGTTATGAATTGTTTTGTTGTTTAAACGAGCCAATAATGCCCCTACAAGTGTTTAGAAGTTGTTTCCATGTTCAAACGAGTCAAGAATGAAGCTACAAGTTGTTTCTGAGTTCGAACGAGTCAAGAATGATGCCTCAAATTGTTATGAATTGTTTTGATGTTTAAACGAGCCAACAATGTTCCTACAAGAGTTTACAAGTTGTTTCCATGTTCAAACGAGTAAAGAATGAAGCTAAAAGTTGTTTCCGTGTTAGAACGAGTCAAGAACGAAGTCTTAAATTATTATGAATTGTTTTGATGTTTAAACGAGCCAATAATTCTCCTACAAGTGTATACAAGTTGTTTCCATGTTCAAACGAGTCAAGAATGAAGCTACAAGTTGTTTTCGATTTCGAACGACTCAAGAATGAAGTCTTAAATTATTATGAATTGTTTTTATGTTTAAACGAGCCAACAATGTTCCTACAAGAGTTTACAAGTTGTTTCCATGTTCAAACGAGTAAAGAATGAAGCTAAAAGTTGTTTCCGTGTTAGAACGAGTCAAGAATGAAGTCTTAAATTATTATGAATTGTTTTTATGTTTAAACGAGCCAATAATGCTCCTACAAGTGTTTACAAGTTGTTTCCATGTTCAAACGAGGCAAGAATGAAGCTACAACTTATTTTTGAGTTCGAACAACTCAAGAATGAAGTCTCAAATTGTTATGAATTGTTTTGTTCTTTAAACGAGCCAATAATGCCCCTACAAGTGTTTAGAAGTTGTTTCCATGTTCAAACGAGTCAAGAATGAAGCAACAAATTGTTTCTGAGTTCGAACGAGTCAAGAATGAAGCCTCAATTTGTTATGAATTGTTTTGATGTTTAAACGAGTCAATAATGTTCCTACAAGAGTTTACAAGTTTTTTCCATGTTCAAACGGGCCAAGAATGAAGCTACAAGTTGTTTAAAAGTTCGAACGAGTAAAGAATGAAGTCTCAAATTGTTACGAATTGTTTTTATGTTTAAACGAGCCAATAATGCTCCTACAAGTGTTTACTAGTTGTTCCCATGTTCAAACGAGACAAGAATGAAGCTACAAGTTGTTTTCGAGTTCGAACAATTTAAGAATAAAGTCTCAAATTGTTATGAATTATTTTGATGTTTAAACGAGCCAATAATTCTCCTACAAGTGTTTAGAAGTTGTTTCCGTGTTCAAACAAGTCTAGAATGAAGCTACAAGTTGTTTCTGAGTTCGAACGAGTCAACAATGAAGCCTCAAATTGTTATGAATTGTTTTGATGTTAAAACGAGCCAACAATGTTCCTACAAGAGTTTACAAGTTGTTTCCCTGTTCAAACGAGTCAAGAATGAAGCTACAAGTTCTTTCCATATTAGAACGAGTCAAGAATGAAGTCTTAAATTGTTATGAATTGTTTTTATATTTAAACGAGCAATTAATTCTCCTACAAGTGTTTACAAATTGTTTCCATGTTCAAACGAGTCAAGAATGAAGCTACAAGTTATTTCCCTGTTCGAACGAGTCAAGAATGAAGGCTTAAATTGTTATGAATTGTTTTTATGTTTAAACGAGCCAATAATGCTCCTACAAGTATTTACAAGTTGTTTCCATGTTCAAACGAGTGAAGAATGAAACTACAAGTTGTTTCCGTGTTCGACGAGTCAAGAATGAAGCCTCAAATTGGTATGAATTGTTTTCATGTTTAAACGAGCCAATAATGCTCCTACAAGTGTTTATAAGTTGTTTCCATGTTCAAACGAGTCAAGAATGAAGCCTCAAATTAGTATGAATTGTTTTCATGTTAAAATGAACCAAAAATGTTCCAACAAGAGTTTACAAGTTTTTTCCATGTTCACACGAGTCAAGAATGAAGCTAAAAGTTTTTTTCGAGTTCGAACGAGTCAAGAATGAAGCCTCAAATTGTTATGAATTGTTTTGTTGTTTAAACGAGCCAATAATGCCCCTACAAGTGTTTAGAAGTTGTTTCCATGTTCAAACGAGTCAAGAATGAAGCTACAAGTTGTTTCTGAGTTCGAACGAGTCAAGAATGATGCCTCAAATTGTTATGAATTGTTTTGATGTTTAAACGAGCCAACAATGTTCCTACAAGAGTTTACAAGTTGTTTCCATGTTCAAACGAGTAAAGAATGAAGCTAAAAGTTGTTTCCGTGTTAGAACGAGTCAAGAATGAAGTCTTAAATTATTATGAATTGTTTTGATGTTTAAACGAGCCAATAATGCTCCTACAAGTGTTTACAAGTTGTTTCCATGTTCAAACGAGTCAAGAATGAAGCTACAAGTTGTTTTCGATTTCGAACGACTCAAGAATGAAGTCTCAAATTGTTATGAATTGTTTTGTTGTTTAAACGAGCCAATAATGCCCCTACAAGTGTTTAGAAGTTGTTTCCATGTTCAAACGAGTCAAGAATGAAGCTACAAGTTGTTTCTGAGTTCGAACGAGTCAAGAATGATGCCTCAAATTGTTATGAATTGTTTTGATGTTTAAACGAGCCAACAATGTTCCTACAAGAGTTTACAAGTTGTTTCCATGTTCAAACGAGTAAAGAATAAAGCTAAAAGTTGTTTCCGTGTTAGAACGAGTCAAGAATGAAATCTTAAATTATTATGAATTGTTTTTATGTTTAAACGAGCCGATAATCCTCCTACAAGTGTGTAATATCCGTATTATTTATTTAATTAATATTTTTATTAATTACAATTAGATTAGAATTAGTGAGATTAGTTAATAATATTTATTTTAATAATATTTGACTTATAATAGAATTTGTTTTTAATAAAATTTGATTTAGAATAGAATTAATAATTTGATTAGAAATAAGATTATTTGTATTTACGAGTCTATATATATACATGTACAACCGGGGTCTTGTTTTATTAAAATCCTAAAAGACAATTTATTTGTGGAGGAGAGCCGCAACGAAAGGAGAGAAGAAAACAAGAGTCATACAAAAGATTTTCAAGACTTACGAATAGAGATAATACTCGGTAATTATTTGACCTGTTTCATTCACGTGAATTACAAGTACATATAAGATTATTATTAGTGTTATAAGCTTAATGAATTATGTATACTAGTATGCACATTGCGAGTTGTTTTATCTAGTTTGATTACTGATGATAGTTGGCCTACATTTTATAATAAATCATTATAGTTTATGTGATATGTCTTCGGCCATGTTGTCCCTGTACATGAGTTTTGTTATACATATTTGTTAGATTGCAGTTTAGGCATAAGTGTTAACATATTCATTTGATTAATTTAGTAATTCACTTGTGTAATTTAATAATATTATAGCTATATTAATCGGAAGTGATGAGTCACTGAATCATACTAGCAGTGAATAAATAAATGATATATAGTTAATCAGTGTGTGCAACGCATAAGAGTATTAATTAATGAAGTATATATATATATATATATATATATATATATATTAGTAATTGAGTATTAATTATAAATTATATTTTGTACTTCGATCGGGAGACGGGAGTTTAGCGGGTCATTTGCAGATATTGTTAGTGTTTGTGTTCTTTATATTCGAGGTACGGATTTTGTCCCCTTTCTATTCAGTGCTACTCTTTTTAGGATTATTTATATTTGGTTCGTTCCGTTAATAAATCTGATCCTTTCGTTATTACTCGATTTAACTGTTTTGATTCTCCAAAAATTATTTTAAAATTTGTTTCGAAATATTTAAACATCTGTTTCTGCGATTTTTCAAAAATTATATATGTTAAATATCTGCAAAGAATATTTGAAATATTTATTCAGGTGATTTTAAAATTGTGGAAATTATTTTATTTGAACCCTTAGAGTGATATAGGGTATACCGATTTAACCAGCTGTAGGGGTACTACAACCATGTCATTGCGGCACCAGTGACATGACACTTCTGTGGCAGTGTGATTAGTCACGGCGTATCCTTCTGTTAGCTCAGGTGGTGAGCTTTGGCCATTTTGATATTTGTTTGAGGATACGTGGGTGCACCCAGAATCTGATTTGATTTGTGATTTGATATTTGGCGGTGACGTTGTATATGCCGTACACGTTGTCCGGTTTGTTGCACGGATTAGGTACCCTATGATGTGTGTATCTGTTATCTGTTTTGTATCGGTATGAAATATCCTAACCCCTCTTTGCTTCAGCCTTATTTTAAAAAGTAATGTTTATTTATAACTGTCAAACTATATATCTTCTTTGTGTTTTATAAAATGTATTCCAATCCGTACTGGGCATTTGGCTCATGCCGTATTCTTTCTTCTGGCAGGTACTTGGGGGGATCTTGGGCTGTGTGATGGAGAGCTCCCGTATTTACATTTATTAGGACATTTGAACTTCTCGGATTATTTTAGTTATTTTTATTATTAGAGATTTTGGATTTATTCGCATTTATTATTTTGAATTACTTTGGAGGTTTTGATATTAGTTTGGAGACATGTTGTACCTGTCTAATTATTAAGTTTGGTGGATTTTAGTACACTGTATATAGGTTTGAGGTTTGTTAAGTAACCCCTCATCTCGTTTTGGGAAGGGGGTGTTACAAAGTATTTACAAGTTATTTCCATGTTCAAACGAGGCAAGAATGAAGCTACTAGTTATTTTTGAGTTCGAACGACTCAAGAATGAAGTCTCAAATTGTTATGAATTGTTTTGTTCTTTAAACGAGCCAATAATTCCCCTACAAGTGTTTAGAAGTGGTTTCCATGTTCAAACGAGTCAAGAATGAAGCTACAAGTTGTTTCTGAGTTCGAACGAGTCAAGAATGAAGCCTCAAATTGTTATGAATTGTTTTGATGTTTAAACGAGTCAACAATGTTCCTACAAGAGTTTACAAGTTTTTTCCATGTTCAAACGGGCCATGAATGAAGCTACAAGTTGTTTCAAAGTTCGAACGAGTAAAGAATGAAGTCTCAAATTGTTACGAATTGTTTTTATGTTTAAACGAGCCAATAATGCTCCTACAAGTGTTTACTAGTTATTCCCATGTTCAAACGAGACAAGAATGAAGCTACAAGTTGTTTTCGAGTTCGAACGATTTAAGAATAAAGTCTCAAATTATTATGAATTATTTTGATGTTTAAACGAGCCAATAATTCTCCTACAAGTGTTTAGAAGTTGTTTCCATGTTCAAACAAGTCTAAAATGAAGCTACAAGTTGTTTCTGAGTTCGAACGAGTCAACAATGAAGCCTCAAATTGTTATAAATTGTTTTGATGTTTAAACGAGCCAACAATGTTCCTACAAGTTGTTTCCCTGTTCAAACGAGTCAAGAATGAAGCTACAAGTTCTTTCCATATTAGAACGAGTCAAAAATGAAGTCTTAAATTGTTATGAATTGTTTTTATATTTAAACGAGCCAATAATTCTCCTACAAGTGTTTACAAGTTGTTTCCATGTTCAAACGAGTCAAGAATGAAGCTACAAGTTATTTCCCAGTTCGAAGAGTCAAGAATGAAGGCTTAAATTGTTATGAATTGTTTTTATGTTTAAACGAGCCAATAATGCTCCTACAAGTATTTACAAGTTGTTTCCATGTTCAAACGAGTGAAGAATGAAGCTACAAGTTGTTTCCATGTTCGAACGAGTCAAGAATGAAGCCTCAAATTGGTATGAATTGTTTTCATGTTTAAACGAGCCAATAATGCTCCTACAAGTGTTTATAAGTTGTTTCCATGTTCAAACGAGTCAAGAATGAAGCCTCAAATTAGTATGAATTGTTTTCATGTTAAAATGAACCAAAAATGTTCCTACAAGAGTTTACAAGTTTTTTCCATGTTCAAACGAGTCAAGAATGAAGCTAAAAGTTGTTTTCGAGTTCGAACGAGTCAAGAATGAAGCCTCAAACTGTTATGAATTGTTTTGTTGTTTAAACGAGCCAATAATGCCCCTACAAGTGTTTAGAAGTTGTTTCCATGTTCAAACGAGTCAAGAATGAATCTACAAGTTGTTTCTGAGTTCGAACGAGTCAAGAATGAAGCCTCAAATTGTTATGAATTGTTTTGATGTTTAAACGAGTCAACAATGTTCCTACAAGAGCTTACAAGTTTTTTCCATGTTCAAACGGGCCATGAATGAAGCTACAAGTTGTTTCAAAGTTCGAACGAGTAAAGAATGAAGTCTCAAATTGTTACGAATTGTTTTTATGTATAACGAGCCAATAATGCTCCTACAAGTGTTTACTAGTTGTTCCCATGTTCAAACGAGACAAGAATGAAGCTACAAGTTGTTTTCGAGTTCGAACGATTTAAGAATAAAGTCTCAAATTGTTATGAATTATTTTGATGTTTAAACGAGCCAATAATTCTCCTACAAGTGTTTAGAATAGAAGTTGTTTCCATGTCAAACAAGTCTAGAATGAAGCTACAAGTTGTTTCTGAGTTGGAACGAGTCAAGAAAGAAGCCTCAAATTGTTATGAATTGTTTTGATGTTTAAACGAGCCAACAATGTTCCTACAAGAGTTTACAAGTTGTTTCCCTGTTCAAACGAGTCAAGAATGAAGCTACATGTTGTTTCCATATTAGAACGAGTCAAGAATGAAGTCTTAAATTGTTATGAATTGTTTTTATGTTTAAACGAGCCAATAATTCTCCTACAAGTGTTTACAAGTTGTTTCCATGTTCAAACGAGTCAAGAATGAAGCGACAAGTTATTTCCCAGTTCGAAGAGTCAAGAATGAAGGCTTAAATTGTTATGAATTGTTTTTATGTTTAAACGAGCCAATAATGTCCTACAAGTATTTACATGTTGTTTCCATGTTCAAACGAGTGAAGAATGAAGCTACAAGTTGTTTCCATGTTCGAACGAGTCAAGACTGAAGCCTCAAATTGGTATGAATTGTTTTCATGTTTAAACGAGCCAATAATGCACCTACAAGTGTTTATAAGTTGTTTCCATGTTCAAACGAGTCAAGAATGAAGCCTCAAATTAGTATGAATTGTTTTCATGTTAAAATGAACCAAAAATGTTCCTACAAGAGTTTACAAGTTTTTTCCATGTTCAAACGAGTCAAGAATGAAGCTAAAAGTTGTTTTCGAGTTCGAACGAGTCAAGAATGAAGCCTCAAATTGTTACGAATAGTTTTGTTGTTTAAACGAGCAAATAATGCCCCTACAAGTGTTTAGAAGTTGTTTCCCTTTTCAAACGAGTCAAGAATGAAGCTACAAGTTGTTTCTGAGTTCGAACGAGTCAAGAATTTTGCCTCAAATTTTTATGAATTGTTTTGATGTTTAAACGAGCCAACAATGTTCCTACAAGAGTTTACAAGTTGTTTCCATGTTCAAACGAGTAAATAATAAAGCTAAAAGTTGTTTCCGTGTTGGAACGAGTCAAGAATGAAGTCTTAAATTATTATGAATTGTTTTTATGTTTAAACGAGCCAATAATACTCCTACAAGTGTTTACAAGTTGTTTCCATGTTCAAACGAGGCAAGAATGAAGCTACAAGTTATTTTTGAGTTCGAACAACTCAAGAATGAAGTCTCAAATTGTTATGAATTGTTTTGTTCTTTAAACGAGCCAATAATTCCCCTACAAGTGTTTAGAAGTTGTTTCCATGTTCAAACGAGTCAAGAATGAATCTACAAGTTGTTTCTGAGTTCGAACGAGTCAAGAATGAAGCCTCAAATTGTTATGAATTATTTTGATGTTTAAACGAGTCAACAATGTTTCTACAAGAGTTTACAAGTTTTTTCCATGTTCAAACGGGCCATGAATGAAGCTACAAGTTGTTTCAAAGTTCGAACGAGTAAAGAATGAAGTCTCAAATTGTTACGAATTGTTTTTATGTGAGCCAATAATGCTCCTACAAGTGTTTACTAGTTGTTCCCATGTTCAAACGAGACAAGAATGAAGCTACAAGTTGTTTTCGAGTTCGAACAATTTAAGAATAAAGTCTCAAATTGTTATGAATTATTTTGATGTTTAAACGAGCCAATAATTCTCCTACTAGTGTTTAGAATAGAAGTTCTTTCCATGTTCAAACAAGTCTAGAATGAAGCTACAAGTTGTTTCTGAGTTCGAACGAGTCAAGAATGAAGCCTCAAATTGTTATGAATTGTTTTGATGTTTAAACGAGCCAACAATGTTCCTACAAGAGTTTAAAAGTTGTTTCCCTGTTCAAACGAGTCAAGAATGAAGCTACATGTTGTTTCCATATTAGAACGAGTCAAGAATGAAGTCTTAAATTGTTATGAATTGTTTTTATGTTTAAACGAGCCAATAATTCTCCTATAAGTGTTTACAAGTTGTTTCCATGTTCAAACGAGTCAAAAATGAAACTACAAGTTGTTTCCGAGTTCGAAGGAGTCAAGAATGAAGCCTCAAATTGTTATGAACTGTTTTGATGTTGAAACGAGCCAGTAATGCTCCTACAAGTTGTTTCCGAGTTCGAACGAGTCAAGAATGAAGCCTCAAGTTGTTATGAATTGTTCTGATGTTGAAACGAGCCAGTAATGCTCCTACATGTGGTTTCCATGTTCAAACGAGTCAAGAATGAAGCTACAACTTATTTCTGAGTTCGAACGAGTCAAGAATGAAGCCTCAAATTGTTATGAATTGTTTTCATATTTAAACAAGCCAATAATGTTCCTACAAGAGTTTATAAGTTGTTTCCATGTTCAAACGAGTCAAGAATGAAGCCTCAAACTGTTATGAATTGTTTTGATATTTAAACGAGCCAATAATGCTCCCACAAGAGTTTAAAAGTTGTTTCCATGTTCAAACGAGTCAAGAATGAAGTATTAAGTTGTTACGAATTGTTTTTATGTTTAAACGAGCCAATAATGTTCCTACAAGAGTTCACAAGTTGTTTCCATGTTCAAACGAGCCAAGAATGAAGCTACAAGTTGTTTTCGAGTTCGAACGACTCAAGAATAAAGTCTCAAATTGTTATGAATTATTTTGATGTTTAAACGAGCCAATAATGCTCCTACAAGTGTTTAGAAGTTGTTTCCATATTCAAACGAGTCAAGAATGAAGCTACAAGTTGTTTCCAAGTTCAAACGAGTCAAGAATGAAGCCTCAAATTGTTATGAATTGTTTTCATGTTTAAAAGTACTAATAATGTTCCTATAAAAGTTTAAAAGTTGTTTCCACGTTCAAACGAGTCAAGAATAACGCTACAAGTTGTTTCCAAATTCGAACGAGTTAAGATCGAAGTCTCAAATTGTTACAAATTGTTTTTATTTTTAAACGAGCCAATAATGCTCCTACAAATGTTTACAAGTTGTTTCCATGTTCAAATGACACAAGAATGAAGCTACGAGTTGTTTTCTAGTTCGAACGACTCAAGAATGAAGTCTCAAATTGTTATGAATTATTTTGATGTTTAAACGAGCCAAAAATGCTCCTACAAGTGTTTACAAGTTGTTTCCATGTTCAAACGAGTCAAGAATGAAGCCTCAAATTGTTATGAATTGTTTTGATGTTTAAACGAGCCAATAATGCTCCCACAAGAGTTTAAAAGTTGTTTCCATGTTCGAACGAGTCAAGAATGATGCCTCAAATTGTTATGAATTGTTTTGATGTTTAAACGAGCCAACAATGTTCCTACAAGAGTTTACAAGTTGTTTCAATTTTCAAACGAGTAAAGAACGAAGCTATAAGTTGTTTCCGTGTTAGAACGAGTCAAGAATGAAGTCTTAAATTGTTATGAATTGTTTTTATGTTTAAACGAGCCAATAATGCTCCTACAAGTGTTTACAAATTGTTTCCATGTTCAAACGAGGCAAGAATGAAGCTACAAGTTGTTTCAAAGTTCGAACGACTCAAGAATGAAGTCTCAAATTGTTATGAATTATTTTGATGTTTAAACGAGCCAAAAATGCCCCTACAAGTGTTTAAAAGTTGTTCCCATGTTCAAACGAGATAAGAATGAAGCTACAAGTTGTTTCTGATTTCAAACGAGTCAAGAATGAAGCCTCAAATTGTTATGAATTGTTTTCATGTTTAAACGAAATAATAATGTTCCTATAAAAGTTTACAAGTTGTTTCAAAGTTCGAACGAGTAAAGAATGAAGTCTCAAATTGTTACGAATTGTTTTTATGTTTAAACGAGCCAATAATGCTCCTACAAGTGTTTACTAGTTATTCCCATGTTCAAACGAGACAAGAATGAAGCTACAAGTTGTTTTCGTGTTCCAACGATTTAAGAATAAAGTCTCAAATTGTTATGAATTATTTTGATGTTTAAACGAGCCAATAATTCTCCTACAAGTGTTTAAAAGTTGTTTCCTTGTTCAAACAAGTCTAGAATGAAGCTACAAGTTGTTTCTGAGTTCGAACGAGTCAAGAATGAAGCCTCAAATTGTTATGAATTGTTTTGATGTTTAAACGAGCCAACAATGTTCCTACAAGAGTTTACAAGTTGTTTCCCTGTTCAAACGAGTCAAGAATGAAGCTAAATGTTGTTTCCTTATTCGAACGAGTCAAGAATGAAGCCTCAAATTGGTATGAATTGTTTTCATGATTAAACGAGCCAATAATGCTCCTACAAGTGTTTATAAGTTGTTTCCATGTTCAAACGAATCAAGAATGAAGCCTCAAATTAGTATGAATTGTTTTCATGTTAAAATGAACCAAAAATATTCCTACAAGAGTTTACAAGTTTTTTCCATGTTCAAACGAGTCAAGAATGAAGCTAAAAGTTATTTTCGAGTTCGAACGAGTCAAGAATGAAGCCTCAAATTATTATGAATTGTTTTGATGTTTAAACGAGCCAATAATGCTTCTACAAGTGTTTACAAGTTGTTTCCATGTTCAAACGAGTCAAGAATGAAGCTACAAGTTGTTTTCGAGTTTGAACGACTCAAGAATAAAGTCTCAAATTGTTATGAATTATTTTGATGTTTAAACGAGCCAATAATGCTCCTACAAGTGTTTAGAAGTTGTTTCCATGTTCAAACGAGTCAAGAATGAAGCTACAAGTTGTTTCCAAGTTCAAACCAGTCAAGAATGAAGCCTCAAATTGTTATGAATTGTTTTCATGTTTAAACGAACTAATAATGTTCCTATAAAAGTTTAAAAGTTGTTTTCACGTTCAAACGAGTCAAGAATAAAGCTACAAGTTGTTTCCAAGTTCGAACGAGTCAAGATCGAAGTCTCAAATTGTTACAAATTGTTTTTATGTTTAAACGAGCCAATAATGCTCCTACAAGTGTTTAGAAGTTGTTTCCATGTTCAAACGAGTCAAGAATGAAGCTACAAGTTGTTTCTGAGTTCGAACGAGTCAAGAATGATGCCTCAAATTGTTATGAATTGTTTTGATGTTTAAACGAGCCAACAATGTTCCTACAAGAGTTTACAAGTTGTTTCAATTTTCAAACGAGTAAAGAATGAAGCTATAAGTGTGTTCCGTGTTAGAACGAGTCAAGAATGAAGTCTTAAATTGTTATGAATTGTTTTTATGTTTAAACGAGCCAATAATGCTCCTACAAGTGTTTACAAATTGTTTCCATGTTCAAACGAGGGAAGAATGAAGCTACAAGTTGTTTCAAAGTTAGAACGACTCAAGAATGAAGTCTCAAATTGTTATGAATTATTTTGATGTTTAAACGAGCCAATAATGCTCCTACAAGTGTTTACAAATTGTTTCCATGTTCAAACGAGTCAAGAATGAAGCTACAACTTGTTTCCGAGTTCGAACGAGTCAAGAATGAAGCCTCAAATTGTTATGAATTGTTTTGATATTTAAACGAGCCAATAATGTTCCTACAAGAGTTTATAAGTTGTTTCCATGTTCAAACGAGTCAAGAATGAAGCCTCAAATTGTTATGAATTGTTTTGATGTTTAAACGAGCCAATAATGCTCCCACAAGAGTTTAAAAGTTGTTTCCATGTTCAAACGAGTCAAGAATGAAGTATTAAATTGTTACGAATTGTTTTTATGTTTAAACGAGCCAATAATGTTCCTACAAGAGTTCACAAGTTGTTTCCATGTTCAAACGAGCCAAGAATGAAGCTACAAGTTGTTTTCGAGTTCGAACGACTCAAGAATAAAGTCTCAAATTGTTATGAATTATTTTGATGTTTAAACGAGCCAATAATGCTCCTACAAGTGTTTAGAAGTTGTTTCCATGTTCAAACGAGTCAAGAATGAAGCTACAAGTTGTTTCCAAGTTCAAACGAGTCAAGAATGAAGCCTCAAATTGTTATGAATTGTTTTCATGTTTAAAAGTACTAATAATGTTCCTATAAAAGTTTAAAAGTTGTTTCCACGTTCAAACGAGTCAAGAATAACGCTACAAGTTGTTTCCAAATTCGAACGAGTCAAGATCGAAGTCTCAAATTGTTACAAATTGTTTTTATTTTTAAACGAGCCAATAATGCTCCTACAAATGTTTACAAGTTGTTTCCATGTTCAAATGACACAAGAATGAAGCTACGAGTTGTTTTCTAGTTCGAACGACTCAAGAATGAAGTCTCAAATTGTTATGAATTATTTTGATGTTTAAACGAGCCAAAAATGCTCCTATAAGTGTTTACAAGTTGTTTCCATGTTCAAACGAGTCAAGAATGAAGCCTCAAATTGTTATGAATTGTTTTGATGTTTAAACGAGCCAATAATGCTCCCACAAGAGTTTAAAAGTTGTTTCCATGTTCGAACGAGTCAAGAATGATGCCTCAAATTGTTATGAATTGTTTTGATGTTTAAACGAGCCAACAATGTTCCTACAAGAATTTACAAGTTGTTTCAATTTTCAAACGAGTAAAGAATGAAGCTATAAGTTGTTTCCGTGTTAGAACGAGTCAAGAATGAAGTCTTAAATTGTTATTAATTGTTTTTATGTTTAAACGAGCCAATAATGCTCCTACAAGTGTTTACAAATTGTTTCCATGTTCAAACGAGGCAAGAATGAAGCTACAAGTTGTTTCAAAGTTCGAACGACTCAAGAATGAAGTCTCAAATTGTTATGAATTATTTTGATGTTTAAACGAGCCAATAATGCTCCTACAAGTGTTTACAAATTGTTTCCATGTTCAAACGAGGCAAGAATGAAGCTACAAGTTGTTTCAAAGTTCGAACGACTCAAGAATGAAGTCTCAAATTGTTATGAATTATTTTGATGTTTAAACGAGCCAAAAATGCTCCTACAAGTGTTTACAAATTGTTTCCATGTTCAAACGAGGCAAGAATGAAGCTACAAGTTGTTTCAAAGTTCGAACGACTCAAGAATGAAGTCTCAAATTGTTATGAATTATTTTGATGTTTAAACGAGCCAAAAATGCTCCTACAAGTGTTTAAAAGTTGTTCCCATGTTCAAACGAGACAAGAATGAAGCTACAAGTTGTTTCTGATTTCAAACGAGTCAAGAATGAAGCCTCAAATTGTTATGAATTGTTTTCATGTTTAAACGAAATAATAATGTTCCTATAAAAGTTTACAAGTTGTTTCAAAGTTCGAACGAGTAAAGAATGAAGTCTCAAATTGTTACGAATTGTTTTTATGTTTAAACGAGCCAATAATGCTCCTACAAGTGTTTACTAGTTGTTCCCATGTTCAAACGAGACAAGAATGAAGCTACAAGTTGTTTTCGAGTTCCAACGATTTAAGAATAAAGTCTCAAATTGTTATGAATTATTTTGATGTTTAAACGAGCCAATAATTCTCCTACAAGTGTTTAAAAGTTGTTTCCTTGTTCAAACAAGTCTAGAATGAAGCTACAAGTTGTTTCTGAGTTCGAACGAGTCAAGAATGAAGCCTCAAATTGTTATGAATTGTTTTGATGTTTAAACGAGCCAACAATGTTCCTACAAGAGTTTACAAGTTGTTTCCCTGTTCAAACGAGTCAAGAATGAAGCTAAATGTTGTTTCCTTGTTCGAACGAGTCAAGAATGAAGCCTCAAATTGGTATGAATTGTTTTCATGTTTAAAAGAGCCAATAATGCTCCTACAAGTGTTTATAAGTTGTTTCCATGTTCAAACGAATCAAGAATGAAGCCTCAAATTAGTATGAATTGTTTTCATGTTAAAATGAACCAAAAATATTCCTACAAGAGTTTACAAGTTTTTTCCATGTTCAAACGAGTCAAGAATGAAGCTAAAAGTTGTTTTCGAGTTCGAACGAGTCAAGAATGAAGCCTCAAATTATTATGAATTGTTTTGATGTTTAAACGAGCCAATAATGCTCCTACAAGTGTTTACAAGTTGTTTCATGTTCAAACGAGTCAAGAATGAAGCTACAAGTTGTTTTCGAGTTTGAACGACTCAAGAATAAAGTCTCAAATTGTTATGAATTATTTTGATGTTTAAACGAGCCAATAATGCTCCTACAAGTGTTTAGAAGTTGTTTCCATGTTCAAACGAGTCAAGAATGAAGCTACAAGTTGTTTCCAAGTTCAAACCAGTCAAGAATGAAGCCTCAAATTGTTATGAATTGTTTTCATGTTTAAACGAACTAATAATGTTCCTATAAAAGTTTAAAAGTTGTTTTCACGTTCAAACGAGTCAAGAATAAAGCTACAAGTTGTTTCCAAGTTCGAACGAGTCAAGATCGAAGTCTCAAATTGTTACAAATTGTTTTTATGTTTAAACGAGCCAATAATGCTCCTACAAGTGTTTAGAAGTTGTTTCCATGTTCAAACGAGTCAAGAATGAAGCTACAAGTTGTTTCTGAGTTCGAACGAGTCAAGAATAAAGCTACAAGTTGTTTCCAAGTTCGAACGAGTCAAGATCGAAGTCTCAAATTGTTACAAATTGTTTTTATGTTTAAACGAGCCAATAATGCTCCTACAATTGTTTAGAAGTTGTTTCCATGTTCAAACGAGTCAAGAATGAAGCTACAAGTTGTTTCAAAGTTAGAACGACTCAAGAATGAAGTCTCCAATTGTTATGAATTATTTTGATGTTTAAACGAGCCAATAATGCTCCTACAAGTGTTTACAAATTGTTTCCATGTTCAAACGAGGCAAGAATGAAGCTACAAGTTGTTTCAAAGTTCGAACGACTCAAGAATGAAGTCTCAAATTGTTATGAATTATTTTGATGTTTAAACGAGCCAAAAATGCTCCTACAAGTGTTTAAAAGTTGTTCCCATGTTCAAACGAGACAAGAATGAAGCTACAAGTTGTTTCTGATATCAAACGAGTCAAGAATGAAGCCTCAAATTGTTATGAATTGTTTTCATGTTTAAACGAAATAATAATGTTCCTATAAAAGTTTACAAGTTGTTTCAAAGTTCGAACGAGTAAAGAATGAAGTCTCAAATTGTTACGAATTGTTTTTATGTTTAAACGAGCCAATAATGCTCCTACAAGTGTTTACTAGTTGTTCCCATGTTCAAACGAGACAAGAATGAAGCTAGAAGTTGTTTTCGAGTTCCAACGATTTAAGAATAAAGTCTCAAATTGTTATGAATTATTTTGATGTTTAAACGAGCCAATAATTCTCCTACAAGTGTTTAAAAGTTGTTTCCATGTTCAAACAAGTCTAGAATGAAGCTACAAGTTGTTTCTGAGTTCGAACGAGTCAAGAATGAAGCCTCAAATTGTTATGAATTGTTTTGATGTTTAAACGAGCCAACAATGTTCCTACAAGAGTTTACAAGTTGTTTCCCTGTTCAAACGAGTCAAGAATGAAGCTAAATGTTGTTTCCTTGTTCGAACGAGTCAAGAATGAAGCCTCAAATTGGTATGAATTGTTTTCATTCTTAAACGAGCCAATAATGCTCCTACAAGTGTTTATAAGTTGTTTCCATGTTCAAACGAATCAAGAATGAAGCCTCAAATTAGTATGAATTGTTTTCATGTTAAAATGAACCAAAAATATTCCTACAAGAGTTTACAAGTTTTTTCCATGTTCAAACGAGTCAAGAATGAAGCTAAAAGTTGTTTTCGAGTTCGAACGAGTCAAGAATGAAGCCTCAAATTATTATGAATTGTTTTGATCTTTAAACGAGCCAATAATGCTCCTGCAAGTTGTTTCCATGTTCAAACGAGCCAAGAATGAAGCTTCATGTTGTTTTCGAGTTCGAACGACTCAAGAATGAAGTCTCAAATTGTTATGAATTATTTTGATGTTTAAACGAGCCAATAATTCTCCTACAAGTGTTTAGAAGTTGTTTCCATGTTCAAACGAGTCAAGAACGAAGCTACAAGTTGTTTCCGAGTTCGAACGAGTCAAGAATGAAGCCTCAAATTGCTATGAATTGTTTTCATGTTTAAACGAACTAATAATTTTCCTATAAGAGTTTACAAGTTGTTTTCATGTTCAAACGAGTCAAGAATAAAGCTACAAGTTGTTTCCAAGTTCGAACGAGTGAAGAATGAAGTCTCAAATTGTTACAAATTGTTTTTATGTTTAAACGAGCCAATAATGCTCCTACAAGTGTTTACAAGTTGTTTCCATGTTCTAATGACACAAGAATGAAGCTACGAGTTGTTTTCGAGTTTGAACGAGTCAAGAATGAAGCCTCAAATTGTGATGAATTGTTTTCATGTTTAAATGAGCCAATAATGTTCTACAAGTTTTACAAGTTGTTTCCAAGTTCAAACAAGTCAAGAATGAAGATACAAGTTGTTTCCGAGATCGAACGAGTCAAGAATGAAGCCTCAAATTGTTATGAATTGTTTTCATGTTAAAATGAACCAATAATGTTCCTACAAGAGTTTACAAGTTGTTTCCATGTTCAAACAATTCAAGAATGAAGTTAAAAGTTGTTTTTGAGTTCGAACGAGTCAAGAATAAAGCCTCAAATTGTTTTTATGTTTAAACGAGCCAATAATGCTCCTACAAGTGTTTACAAGTTGTTTCCATGTTCTAATGACACAAGAATGAAGCTACGAGTTGTTTTCGAGTTCGAACGACTCAAGAATGAAGTCTCAAATTGTTATGAAATATTTTGATATTTAAACGAGCCAAAAATGCTCCTACAAGTGTTTACAAGTTGTTTCCATGTTCTAATGACACAAGAATGAAGCTACGAGTTGTTTTCGAGTTCGAACGACTCAAGAATGAATTCTCAAATTGTTATGAAATATTTTGATATTTAAACGAGCCAAAAATACTCCTACATGTGTTTAGATGTTGTTTCCATGTTCGAACGAATCAAGAATGAAGCTAAAAGTTATTTTCGAGTTCAAAATGAGTAAAGAATGAAACCTCAAATTGTTATGAATTGTTTTGATGTTTAAACGAGCCAATAATGCTCCTACAAGTGTTAACAAGTTGTTTCCATGTTCAAACGAGACAAGAATGAAGCTACTAGTTGTTTTCGAGTTTGAACGAGTCAAGAATGAAGCCTCAAATTGTGATGAATTGTTTTCATGTTTAAATGAGCCAATAATGTTCTACAAGTTTTACAAGTTGTTTCCAAGTTCAAACAAGTCAAGAATGAAGATACAAGTTGTTTCAGAGATCGAACGAGTCAAGAATGAAGCCTCAAATTGTTATGAATTGTTTTAATGTTTAAACGAGCCAATAATGCTCCTACAAGTTGTTTCCATGTTCAAACGAGCCAAGAATGAAGCTTCATGTTGTTTTCGAGTTCGAACGACTCAATAATGAAGACTCAAATTGTTATGAATTATTTTGATGTTTAAACGAGCCAAAAATGCTCCTACAAGTGTTTAGAAGCTGTTTTCATGTTCAAACGAGTCAAGAATGAAGCTAAAAGTTATTTTCGAGTTTGAACGAGTCAAGAATGAAGCCTCAAATTGTTATAAATTGTTTTCATGTTTAAATGAGCCAATAATGTTCTACAAGTTTTACAAGTTGTTTTCGAGTTTGAACGAGTTAAGAATGAAGCCTCAAATTGTTATGAATTGTTTTCATGTTTAAATGAGCTAATAATGTTCTACAAGTTTTACAAGTTATGTAATAACTCGAATTTTCGACGTTTGGTATTATTAAAATTTTTGGATAAAATTTTTCATTTTATGAATAAACAATTTTATGGATTTATTTTTTTAATGTACTTGAGATACGAGGCCATATTATTAATATACGGGGTAATCGAAAATATGCGTATCATGGTTATGGTAGCATACGTAATAAATATAGGACTTATAATTATTTTAGTCCAATAAAATAAAGTTGAAGTTCTTTCGAAAGTTAGAACAGAGTTTGAGAAACGGTGTAAGTGAAAGGTGTTTATCCGGAGAATTGTTTCGTAAATTCTCGAAACAATTAAAGAGTATTAATTTAATGATTCTAGAATATATTAGAATCATAATATGAGATTTTAAGTTTTAAAACTTAGGTGGGACGAAAGAAAAGAGAATGAGAACGAGAGATTAAAACGTTATCGGGAAATTACGCGACTACCGCACGAAGCTAGGGGACGCATAAAAGAAAGAAAATCAGCCAACTCCCCATTTCATTTCATAAGTGCCGATTGAGAGAGTGAGAGAGAGAGAGGAAGAGAGAAATGAGAGAGATTTCTCATAACTTGCTCGATTCATGTCGGAATTGCTTGATTTTGGTGTCGTTGTTCACCTCTCTTCGAACCCGTTCTTCCCTAGCCATCATCTTCATCACCAACACCAATTTTTACCACGATTTCTAATAGAGCAAGGGCTGCGTTTTTGGGGGATCATCATAGGCTTGCTTGTTCATCGCGTTCTATAGCTTAAATCGAAGGTATAACCCTCCTCTAGCCTTGTCTTGAATCTTATATCATTTCATCCATTCAATCTCTTGCAATGATCAAAACCCTCAAGAACATGAATAGTGATTTCGAAAATTGAATATTTATTTTCTTTGATTCTTGAGTTCCTATGGCTTGGATGATGATTGTTATAGCTTCTACATGTTATGGGTAGTAGAGATTGAGCTTGGTTGATGCTAGAAACACAAGACTTGCTCATTTGATTTTGAATTACATTTAATAAGCTTGACTGATTTTTTTTGCTTGGGGTTGTAGTTTGTGGATTGTTGATGTTGAATGAGGAGTTTGGGATTGATTGTTGGTTGAATTGAAGTAGAATAGAAATGGAAAACGATGAGTTTACAAACGTAACCATGCCAATTTTTTTAGAACCTAACTGCAGTAACTGTCCAGAAAAATCTGGGAACATTTGGTCACTGTTATTGGATTATGGTTGATATGATTAGATAGTAGATAGTCTCTAGATCGTTTGGGCGCTAATTTTGCGTCATTCGGAGTTACGAGTCAAAAGTTATGAACGTTTTAGTAACGGTAGCGCAGGAAATGAAAATCATGTTTTTGTCCAACTTTGAGGCTATGATTGGACTAGCTACGGAGCTTAATAAAATCTAAAACTTTTATGGGATATTCCTTGGCAGTCATAGAAGACCTCAGAGAAGAAATCGTGTCAAAATGATTAATTTACAATTTATTAAAAATGTTAGAAAACAGGGGTTTGAGTAAAATGAACATGATGAAAATGTTAGACAACCGTTTTGGGAGACGAATTTGAGCAAACTAGAGGACTTGTCTCGATTCGGTCCAGTAACAAAAGTTGTTGAGGAATATCATGACTACATGTTGGTGTATAGAAATCGATTAAAAATCATTGGCAAGATAGTTTTACGAATAGCTAAAGTAGACCCGAGGAGGTGAAAAGTCGGGCAAAATAAGAGTTAATAAAACTACAAAATGCAAATGGTAATGACCACAATTGGACTCGATATAGGTTTGTAGATTAGTATCGAGGTCCTAGCTTATCCAAAATCATGAGGTTTAATAATCGTGAAGCAAATGTTAGTACTTCATATAAAGTGGTTATGATTAGTAGAGTTAATTAGTTAACTCGAGTAGAGAGACTAACCAAAGTTCTTATATCTATTGATAGAACTTCTGGATTACAAGTGGGATCATGGATATGCATCATGGACACCAGGCAAGATTTTAACTCCATTCTTTTATTCTATATAAGAATATTTTGATTCCTGTTAATGCAAGTTCTCTAAATTCTGACCTTATAACATGTTTCTTGGTTATAAGGCTGTGGTGCTTGGATTCTTTTCTGTCATTGACTTGTATCATTGATTAATTGTTGTTCGCGCCTCTGAACTCTCAAAAGTTAGAGGACGCTTCCTGTCAGTTTTGCATAACTGACTTCCGTGTCGAGTACATCTCTTTGGTACTTGACAGACGACCGGGAGTAGTATATTATCGCTCGACTATTAGTCGATATTATCCAGGAATTCTCCCTGGAATATAAGTTTGGGGAATAATAAGTATCATGGGTTAGGGATGAATCAAGTTGATTAATATCCCTTCGATATTTTAAATAATATTTAGTTTTATTAAATATTATTTAAAAGGGTATATGTCTAGTATTTAAATGATGATTTAAATACTTTCAACTCATTTTGAGTTATTTAAATATTATTTAAGATCGATTAAATATTATTTAAATATTTTGGGATTATTTTAAAGTATTTATTCTTGATTAAATACTTTCAATTCTTTTGGGATTATTTAAATATTATTTAATAGTGATTAAATATTATTTAAATATATGGATTCCTTTAAAACTATTTAAATATTAAATAGTCTTGATTAAATTCTAAATAAATATTTTAATTATTTCAAAATATTTTTCAGGGACTATTCAAGGTCTCGTATTTATTGATTAAATATTTACTGGATCCTTAAAAATATTCCGGAGTTATCTAAAAATTCTTTAAATATTATTTTCATTAAATAATAAAAACTGAGCTATGACTCAAATATTTTGTACTTATTTTGAGTCGATAACTCCATGTTAGGGATGGAATATCCCATTTTAACATTCTTTTGATTTAAAACTGGTGCCTGTAAGGACCATTATTTTACCTAAAAGTATGATATTTTCGTGGGGTTTATTTTACTACCTATTAGCGACTCCCCGGTCGTGATCTTGATTCGAACTGTTCGTTCATGACTAAAGGTCAACCCACACATATAAAGAGATTACTTCCACCTCGTTTCGGGAGTTAATCTATTATCGAATATTAAATTCCCTTCCACACTTTGATTTGAATATTCCCAGAAAGCTTTGTTGTTGTTATCCTAGAAGGTTGTATTAAATTTCCTTCTAGACTTGTTGATTGTACTCAAAGGGAACTGGAGATATAAAGTGTAAGAGGCTTGTGTGCGGCACAGTCCATCTAGCGTAAGAGGCCGAGTGGCGCCGGTCCAGCATTTAAAGGCCCATGTGTTGCCTAGGGTGATGACCTGTTTTGGATAATCCTTCTACTAGTAGAAAAGGTTACTTAACTATTGTACTATACGACTGATCATCGTGTACAATAGGCGCGGTGGATGCTCCAGTATCTTCTTTTCTTCCAATTGGAATTTGACATTAACACTGTAATGAAGGCCTAGGTGCTAAGTTACTGATAGTGTTAATGGGAACTGTTGAACTTTCATTGGTCCTACACTAAGGATAGTGTTAATGGGAACTGTTGAACTTTCATTGGTCCTACACTAAGGATAGTGTTAATGGGAACTGTTGAACTTTCATTGGTCCTACACTAAGGATAATGTTAATGGGAACTGTTGAACTTTCATTGGTCATACACTAAGGATAGTGTTAATGGGAACTGTTGAACTTTCATTGGTCCTACACTAAGGATAGTGTTAATGGGAACTGTGAATCTTAAATTGTGGTATCGCAGTAACTTGACTGCATACTTATGTTGAAAATCTTCTTGCATCGTAAACTCTGATTCATTTATTGTCGAAACATATTTCGCTAAACTTTCTGCTGGAAAAGCATTGCAAATTATCTACTGATATTGTTGGACATTGTGTTGGTATAAATATTAGTTGCCACCCTTTCCTTGGTGCAAGTTACAAAATATTCTAATATATATCTTGCTGAGCATTCTTTGGCTCATTCTTGTTTTTGTTGTAAACTTTAAAACTTGCAGTAAGACTTGCCCATGGGATGCAAAAGAAAGGAGATGCTCGAGCTTGAGTTAGTCAGGTTCAAGGCTTCTACAGGTGGTGTAAGCTAGATAGGATTTTAGTTTAGAATTCTAACACTTATTGTATAATATGCAATGTAATAATAAATGTTGAAATAGTGTTGACTTCTAATGCAACTTCAGGTAGATGTTATATTAGTAGCATGAGATCCTGAGATTATTTCAGTTTAATTATATTAACTGTTATTATTTTAAGTTCGTTTCTGAGACTATGGCTCGAGTTGTGTAATTGGATTGGGGTCACCAGTGTATGTTGTTGATATAATTGTTAAGCAGGTGAGTATTTTATTGTGGAATTGGATCGTGATGGCCTAGATCCCTGACCCCGGATCTGGGGATGTCATAGAGGTGGTATCAGAGCTCTGAGTCATAGTACTTAATACGAGAGAGTTAAGAGTTATATATATGTAAGATAGGAGTTCGTATTGGACTACCGGATGTAGTGCCAATGAATGAGATAGAACCTTGACAAGTACCTTAAGTTAGTAATGTCAAGATCATGGAAAACCTTTTTAGGTTATAATTTTTTGGTGGATTCGAGGATTTATTCCCAAATAGGTAATGTCCCGGTATTTGTAAGACTAACGAGAAGTATGATGGATTTAAGGATATTATTGATGTTTGTTTGAGGATGAGGAATCGAGGATTTTGTTGAAGATTATCTGAGAATAAAAAGTAAAGTATCAATTTAGATGATGTATGATATGAATACAATGTAGAGTCACAACAAAGAGTTAAGATACACACTTGATGTAGTCACTGAGTATATTACGGATTTTGGATTAAATTAAGCCCTTGGGGTAGCGATGATCACCACATTGCAAATATGATGGTTAGGCTAACCAGTATAGATGAGCTATTGCATAAGTGCTTGTACGATGCTCATTCTTTTAAATAGTGGAATTCCGGACTAGAGAAGGGTCTGAGTAGTCATTGATGATGAAATAGTTTAAGTTGAGATAGGAGGTTCGGGAAAAAGTCCCGTAACCCAAGTATGGATCTATAAGTACGACTTGAATGGGACTGCATATAGTGGATAGAATATTCATCATTTGGCAATGACTCGAAGAGGTAGAGTGCATTTCAGCAAATCCTTGTTAATGTTATGGAGCGAATAAGATTGATGGTATGAGGAAGTGACCGTCAATAATGTTGTTGACTAACTTTGAGGATGTTCGAGAGTACAGATATATATATAGTGACTCTATTTATCATTCTTTTGATATACATTATGTTGTAGATGACTGACTAGACATTGATGTTTGAGGTCCCTAGAGGACAAAGATTGTTTGTGAATGTTTGGGATTGTAATTGAGGTGTTTTTACACCGGGCATAGTCTAAATACGAATAGGTCATGCCCAATTTTCTATAGAAAATACATTCACTTAAGTTTATTAAACTTTAGAATTAAGAAGACGTGTAAATAAAAGGTTTCAGGGTAAAATAGAGAAGCATGGCTTAAAGGTTATGGCCACCTACATATGAGTTAATATTGAGGATTTAGAGGGATTAATGCCATAATAAGATGTATATAGATGATGACTTAAGAGACATGAAAGTCTATAATGAGAGAATATCGAGGCATAGCTGTAATGAGAAATTATGAGTTCCCCAATGGGGATTTGTTTGGTTGAGTTTGATGTTGGGTTTTAATAACCAAATGTGTAGTCGGATATGTCTGATTGAGTGATGAGACTGAGCTAATCTATGTTTTGTTCTGCTAAAACGTTATCGAGTCGGAGTACTGTGAATTTAAAGGAGTTTGTCATACGTACAATAGTATTTATCTTGAGAAACTAAATGATGGAGTTGGCGTGTTTGGTGCTCAGGGTTATATTTCAACCCACAAAGAGTCATAATAGGACTAACGTTAGTGACTATAGGATGACCAAATCGTATAATATACCCTGTTTCCCTACATTGCCATATATAAGGTTATTATGTGCTGATCGAAAATTTCTGAAGAGAAATGGGTGGAGACCTAATAAGGTCGTTGATTCAACGAGAATTCCTATGAACTTTATTGAACAAAGATTTCTTTAGCCGTGAATATTTCCTGTATTACGTAACTGTCCCTAAGTAGTTGGAAATTCAGATGTAATTGAAGTTTAGACCTGAAACAAGAGTGTGTTAGATTATGAATCGAAATTTACAGTTATTGGCAAGATTGTCACCTCGAATGTTGGGGATTCAATTAGATCCTTAGTGTTGGAAATAACTACTATATAGATTCAATAAGTGGCTATAGAAGGAAGTTAAAATGAAATGGTTGAGAAAGAGACATGGAGAAAAAGGGAATTTGAGGAACAACATATATAGAACTACCATGAACTTTTAACTAGGAAGAAAGAACAGTGGATTAAGAAATCTGAGCGTGTTGGAGTACAGTTAATTATGGTTCACCCAAGTCAATCAAGACCTCATTTACTAAACAGTGAGACTGATATTGGGAAATCTGTGAAATGGACAACAAGAGGCTGTAATTATAAAGTCTAGATGTTATGAGAATGATTGCCCTGAAAGAAGGGATATCATGTTTTAAATATGGAGAATGAAGGAAAAGTAATATGGTATCAAGGCTGGTTAGCGTACCGGTTTGACAAAGATTTAAGTCCCTTCCAGATTGAAGAATTGATAGGATGTTAAGAATGGATGAATGTCCAAATAAGAATGTTTAAACTGATGGTAATAATAAAATAGTGAAGTTAAGATTTCCCGACATTGGATAAAGTTGGGATTGGGAGATAGAGATGAAGTGAGAAGGTTTGAATTAAGATTCGAGTAAAAAGTATATTACGTGTTGGATGCTAAGTTATGGGGCACCGGTAATGGATATGACAAAAGAACTATCCAATAAGGAGAGTAGTTAAAGAATTGGGGAAAAGTAACCCTTAGTGATATTTTGGGGTTATCATCCGTTAGAGATTATATCATTCGCCATTGAGCCAGTGTGAGGAGCAGCATCAGCATTAGAGGCATCTTAGAAGATGGCACCTGTCAGCATAAAAGAGTTAGTCACTCAGTTATAAGGACTATTATATATAAAGGTATCATAAGATTGAAAGTGTTACTATGAGGTGCACATGTTTTGTGTAAAGGAAGCGGATAGCGGTATGAGACTGCGCATACATTGGTGAGAATGGATTAAGTGAATTAATTAATTTAGCAATCAATATTGGATATCTATGATATGGATAGACCACTCGAAGAAATTAGTCTACTGGAGAAGATATATTGAGGATAGGTTATCGCCAACTACAGAATTACCTAGATAGTATGCCAAGGATGACATTGAGAACGCGATAAGGACAGTATGAGTCTTTGATGAGGTATGTTATATTAATGTATGCACCTGTACCTTCCAAGGATTAATTGGAGTTGTAAGAAATAAATTGATAAGTTGTCATAATCTTCACAGAGGATATCCTGATCTGTCTAGAGGTGAAGGAAGAACCGAAGGTAAATATATATATCATTAGAAAATCTTAAGAGAAAAGAGGTTGGATGACAAATCCCATGAGAATGAGTTTGGGCAAAATGAGTTTAAATTGGAAAACATACAGTAAGTGGCGAAGAAAGTTTAAGGAAAGTAAAGGACAAATATGAGTAATTGTCCTAATGTGGTAAGTACCAGATGATAAAAGGTGAATCTTGTAATTAATAATTACAAGTACTGTAAAGGATTGATTGTGTGCGGATGCAACATAGTAGAAATAATTTTATACGTCGGAGTAACGGGAGAACATGAATTAAGGTATCCTAATCATGAATTGGAGGAAATAGCCATAACGGTTGTACTTAAGCTGTGGAAACATCACTCGAATGGGTAGAAGCGGAGAAAGTACAAAGACCATAAAAGTCTTAAGGATTTAGTTCATTTGGAAAGAATAGAAATGAGAAATTTGGGGATTTTGTCAATAGGTTCCTAAATGAGTAGGGACCGTTGTATATTGAGTTCGTAATGCATTAAGGAATGAAAATTTCAAAATATACTTCCTATCCCTTTCAAAATCATTTTCTTCTAAATGTTAACTATTTTTCATCCGATTGAGATAAACAATGCATATGGTGTGACTTCTTGTCTGTGTGACAAAAGTCTGGTGGGCAACCACTCGATTATGTATTATAAACCAGAAAGTACTAAAGACTGGCCATCTTGAGTACAAATATGGTTGTTCTCAGTCATATCTAAATTATTTTCTTCTTATTTATCATATACATTAAAAATGAGTTTATTGATTACAAACTACTCTGATCATTTGTTTTGTTACAATGATCTTCGTTGAAAAGATCTCTATTGAAATTATGTACAAGGTTATCTTTTATAGAAAGTGTGTACCTTGGATTTCAAAAAGGAGTGGTGGTAGTTACTTACTACGGTTAGAGCTTTTATATGACTCTGGTTATCACTCATATATAGTCATGCCCCCTTACGAAGTTTAGTGCGAACGAAAGTATCGATCTACTTTGTGCCAGGGACAAAATCGATGAATGATAGATAACTGAGAATAAGAACCGGTTTGACAGGCATATGATGCAAATTGTAATATTTGAAAGTGATTAATGATAACTCAAGATAGATAAAGCAAGTTGGTGATCAAGCCAGGAAAGGCAGAGAGTATGAAGCGAAAGACTTCGTGTTGCTGAAAACATTATCGTGGAAAGAAGTAATGAAATTTAGTAAGAACGAAAACTTAAGCTCAAGGAGTATTGAATCTTTCCAGGTCTTGAAGTATATCAAGAAGGTGCATATGAAGTGACGCTTTTTCCCAATTTTAATGAATCCATCGTGCGTATCGTATGTTAGTGTTAGTAAATTATAGCGTGGGCGTTAGGCATGCGTTAGAGTACGAACTTATAAAGACTATTGACGGAATAAAGAAAGTGTTGAAAAGTGAAGTATTGTTGTACGAAACTGAGTAGGTTGAAGACTCAACATGAGAATTCGAAATTGAGGTGGGAGGATAGTAACCACAATTGTTCGCATGTAAATTCCGAGGACGGAATTCTTTTAAGGAGGGGAGACTATAATAACTCGAATTTTCGACGTTTGGTATTATTAAAATTTTTGGATAAAATTTTTCATTTTATGAATAAACAATTTTATGGATTTATTTTTTTAATGTACTTGAGATACGGGGCCATATTATTAATATACGGGGTAATCGAAAATATGTGTATCATGGTTATGGTAGCATACGTAATAAATATAGGACTTATAATTATTTTAGTCCAATAAAATAAAGTTGAAGTTCTTTCGAAAGTTAGAACAGAGTTTGAGAAACGGTGTAAGTGAAAGGTGTTTATCCGGAGAATTGTTTCGTAAATTCTCGAAATAATTAAAGAGTATTAATTTAATGATTCTAGAATATATTAGAATCATAATATGAGATTTTAAGTTTTAAAACTTAGGTGGGACAAAAGAAAAGAGAATGAGAACGAGAGATTAAAACGTTATCGGGAAATTACGCGACTACCGCACGAAGCTAGGGGACGCATAAAAGAAAGAAAATCAGCCAACTCCCCATTTCATTTCATAAGTGCCGATTGAGAGAGTGAGAGAGAGAGAGAGGAAGAGAGAAATGAGAGAGATTTCTCATAACTTGCTCGATTCATGTCGGAATTGCTTGATTTCGGTGTCGTTGTTCACCTCTCTTCGAACCCGTTCTTCCCTAGCCATCATCTTCATCACCAACACCAATTTTTACCACGATTTCTAATAGAGCAAGGGCTGCGTTTTTGGGGGATCATCATAGGCTTGCTTGTTCATCGCGTTCTATAGCTTAAATCGAAGGTATAACCCTCCTCTAGCCTTGTCTTGAATCTTATATCATTTCATCCATTCAATCTCTTGCAATGATCAAAACCCTCAAGAACATGAATAGTGATTTCGAAAATTGAATATTTATTTTCTTTGATTCTTGAGTTCCTATGGCTTGGATGATGATTGTTATAGCTTCTACATGTTATGGGTAGTAGAGATTGAGCTTGGTTGATGCTAGAAACACAAGACTTGCTCATTTGATTTTGAATTACATTTAATAAGCTTGACTGATTTTTTTTGCTTGGGGTTGTAGTTTGTGGATTGTTGATGTTGAATGAGGAGTTTGGGATTGATTGTTGGTTGAATTGAAGTAGAATAGAAATGGAAAACGATGAGTTTACAAACGTAACCATGCCAATTTTTTTAGAACCTAACTGCAGTAACTGTCCAGAAAAATCTGGGAACATTTGGTCACTGTTATTGGATTATGGTTGATATGATTAGATAGTAGATAGTCTCTAGATCGTTTGGGCGCTAATTTTGCGTCATTCGGAGTTACGAGTCAAAAGTTATGAACGTTTTAGTAACGGTAGCGCAGGAAATGAAAATCATGTTTTTGTCCAACTTTGAGGCTATGATTGGACTAGCTACGGAGCTTAATAAAATCTAAAACTTTTATGGGATATTCCTTGGCAGTCATAGAAGACCTCAGAGAAGAAATCGTGTCAAAATGATTAATTTACAATTTATTAAAAATGTTAGAAAACAGGGGTTTGAGTAAAATGAACATGATGAAAATGTTAGACAACCGTTTTGGGAGACGAATTTGAGCAAACTAGAGGACTTGTCTCGATTCGGTCCAGTAACAAAAGTTGTTGAGGAATATCATGACTACATGTTGGTGTATAGAAATCGATTAAAAATCATTGGCAAGATAGTTTTACGAATAGCTAAAGTAGACCCGAGGAGGTGAAAAGTCGGGCAAAATAAGAGTTAATAAAACTACAAAATGCAAATGGTAATGACCACAATTGGACTCGATATAGGTTTGTAGATTAGTATCGAGGTCCTAGCTTATCCAAAATCATGAGGTTTAATAATCGTGAAGCAAATGTTAGTACTTCATATAAAGTGGTTATGATTAGTAGAGTTAATTAGTTAACTCGAGTAGAGAGACTAACCAAAGTTCTTATATCTATTGATAGAACTTCTGGATTACAAGTGGGATCATGGATATGCATCATGGACACCAGGCAAGATTTTAACTCCATTCTTTTATTCTATATAAGAATATTTTGATTCCTGTTAATGCAAGTTCTCTAAATTCTGACCTTATAACATGTTTCTTGGTTATAAGGCTGTGGTGCTTGGATTCTTTTCTGTCATTGACTTGTATCATTGATTAATTGTTGTTCGCGCCTCTGAACTCTCAAAAGTTAGAGGACGCTTCCTGTCAGTTTTGCATAACTGACTTCCGTGTCGAGTACATCTCTTTGGTACTTGACAGACGACCGGGAGTAGTATATTATCGCTCGACTATTAGTCGATATTATCCAGGAATTCTCCCTGGAATATAAGTTTGGGGAATAATAAGTATCATGGGTTAGGGATGAATCAAGTTGATTAATATCCCTTCGATATTTTAAATAATATTTAGTTTTATTAAATATTATTTAAAAGGGTATATGTCTAGTATTTAAATGATGATTTAAATACTTTCAACTCATTTTGAGTTATTTAAATATTATTTAAGATCGATTAAATATTATTTAAATATTTTGGGATTATTTTAAAGTATTTATTCTTGATTAAATACTTTCAATTCTTTTGGGATTATTTAAATATTATTTAATAGTGATTAAATATTATTTAAATATATGGATTCCTTTAAAACTATTTAAATATTAAATAGTCTTGATTAAATTCTAAATAAATATTTTAATTATTTCAAAATATTTTTCAGGGACTATTCAAGGTCTCGTATTTATTGATTAAATATTTACTGGATCCTTAAAAATATTCCGGAGTTATCTAAAAATTCTTTAAATATTATTTTCATTAAATAATAAAAACTGAGCTATGACTCAAATATTTTGTACTTATTTTGAGTCGATAACTCCATGTTAGGGATGGAATATCCCATTTTAACATTCTTTTGATTTAAAACTGGTGCCTGTAAGGACCATTATTTTACCTAAAAGTATGATATTTTCGTGGGGTTTATTTTACTACCTATTAGCGACTCCCCGGTCGTGATCTTGATTCGAACTGTTCGTTCATGACTAAAGGTCAACCCACACATATAAAGAGATTACTTCCACCTCGTTTCGGGAGTTAATCTATTATCGAATATTAAATTCCCTTCCACACTTTGATTTGAATATTCCCAGAAAGCTTTGTTGTTGTTATCCTAGAAGGTTGTATTAAATTTCCTTCTAGACTTGTTGATTGTACTCAAAGGGAACTGGAGATATAAAGTGTAAGAGGCTTGTGTGCGGCACAGTCCATCTAGCGTAAGAGGCCGAGTGGCGCCGGTCCAGCATTTAAAGGCCCATGTGTTGCCTAGGGTGATGACCTGTTTTGGATAATCCTTCTACTAGTAGAAAAGGTTACTTAACTATTGTACTATACGACTGATCATCGTGTACAATAGGCGCGGTGGATGCTCCAGTATCTTCTTTTCTTCCAATTGGAATTTGACATTAACACTGTAATGAAGGCCTAGGTGCTAAGTTACTGATAGTGTTAATGGGAACTGTTGAACTTTCATTGGTCCTACACTAAGGATAGTGTTAATGGGAACTGTTGAACTTTCATTGGTCCTACACTAAGGATAGTGTTAATGGGAACTGTTGAACTTTCATTGGTCCTACACTAAGGATAATGTTAATGGGAACTGTTGAACTTTCATTGGTCATACACTAAGGATAGTGTTAATGGGAACTGTTGAACTTTCATTGGTCCTACACTAAGGATAGTGTTAATGGGAACTGTGAATCTTAAATTGTGGTATCGCAGTAACTTGACTGCATACTTATGTTGAAAATCTTCTTGCATCGTAAACTCTGATTCATTTATTGTCGAAACATATTTCGCTAAACTTTCTGCTGGAAAAGCATTGCAAATTATCTACTGATATTGTTGGACATTGTGTTGGTATAAATATTAGTTGCCACCCTTTCCTTGGTGCAAGTTACAAAATATTCTAATATATATCTTGCTGAGCATTCTTTGGCTCATTCTTGTTTTTGTTGTAAACTTTAAAACTTGCAGTAAGACTTGCCCATGGGATGCAAAAGAAAGGAGATGCTCGAGCTTGAGTTAGTCAGGTTCAAGGCTTCTACAGGTGGTGTAAGCTAGATAGGATTTTAGTTTAGAATTCTAACACTTATTGTATAATATGCAATGTAATAATAAATGTTGAAATAGTGTTGACTTCTAATGCAACTTCAGGTAGATGTTATATTAGTAGCATGAGATCCTGAGATTATTTCAGTTTAATTATATTAACTGTTATTATTTTAAGTTCATTTTCTGAGACTATGGCTCGAGTTGTGTAATTGGATTGGGGTCACCAGTGTATGTTGTTGATATAATTGTTAAGCAGGTGAGTATTTTATTGTGGAATTGGATCGTGATGGCCTAGATCCCTGACCCCGGATCTGGGGATGTCACAAGTTGTTTCCAAGTTCAAACAAGTCAAGAATTAAGATACAAGTTGTTTCCGAGATCGAACGAGTCAAGAATGAAGCCTCAAATTGTTATGAATTGTTTTGATGTTTAAACGAGCCAATAATGTTCCTACAAGAGTTTACAAATTGTTTCCATGTTCAAACGAGTCAAGAATGAAGTCTCAAATTGTTACGAATTGTTATTATGTTTAAACGAGCCAATAATGTTCCTACAAGAGTCAAGAATGAAGCCTCAAATTGTTATGAATTGTTTTGATTTTTAAACTAGCCAATAATGTTCCTGCAAGAGTTTACAAGTTGTTTCCATGTTTAAACGAGTCAAGAATGAAGCTACAAGTTGTTTCCAAGTTTGAACGAGTCAAGAATGAAGTCTCAAATTGTTACGAATTGTTTTTATGTTTAAACGAGCCAATAATGTTCCTACAAGAGTTTACAAGTTGTTTCCATGTTCAAATGAGCCAAGAATGAAGCAACATGTTGTTTCAAAGTTCGAACGAGTAAAGAATGAAGTCTCAAATTGTTATGAATTATTTTTATGTTTAAACGAGCCAATAATGCTCCTACAAGTGTTTAAAAGATGCTTTCATGTTCAAACGACACAAGAATGAAGCTACAAGTTGTTTTCAAGTTCGAACAACTCAAGAATAAAGTCTTAAATTGTTATGAATTATTTTGATGTTTAAACGAGCCAATAATGCTCCTACAAGTGTTTAGAAGTTGTTTCCATGTTCAAACGAGTCAAGAACGTAGCTACAAGTTGTTTCCGAGTTCGAACGGGTCAAGAATGAAGCCTCAAATTGTTATGAATTGTTTTGATGTTTAAACGAGCCAATAATTCTCCTATAAGTTGTTTCCATGTTCAAACTAGTCAAGAATGAAGCTACAGGTTGTTTCTGAGTTCGAGTGAGCGAAGAACGAAGCCTCAAATTGTTATGAATTGTTTTGATTTTTAAACTAGCCAATAATGCTCCTACAAGTGTTAACAAGTTGTTTCCATGTTCAAACAAGACAAGAATGAAGCTACTAGTTGTTTTCGAGTTTGAACGAGTCAAGAATGAAGCCTCAAATTGTTATGAATTGTTTTCATGTTTAAATGAGCCAATAATGTTCTACAAGTTTTGCAAGTTGTTTCCAAGTTCAAACAAGTCAAGAATGAAGATACAAGTTGTTTCCGAGATCGAACGAGTCAAGAATGAAGCCTCAAATTGTTATGAATTGTTTTGTTATTTAAAAGAGCCAATAATGCTCCTACAAGTGTTTAGAAGTTGTTTCCAAGTTCAAACGAGTCAAGAATGAAGCTACAAGTTGTTTCCGAGTTAGAACGAGTCAATAATTAAGCCTCAAATTGTTATGAATTGTTTTTATGTTTAAACGAACTAATAATGTTCCAATTAGAGTTTACAAGTTGTTTCCATGTTCAAACGAGTCAAGAATAAAGCTACAAGTTGTTTCCAAGTTTGAACGAGTCAAGAACGAAGTCTCAAATTGTTACAAATTGTTTTTATGTTTAAACTAGCTAATAATGCTCCTACAAGAGTTTACAAGTTGTTTTCATGTTCAAACGAGTCAAGAATGAAGCTACAAGTTCTCTCTGAGTTCGCACGAGTCAAGAATGTAGCCTCAAATTGTTATGAATTGTTTTGATGTTTAAACGAGCCAACAATGTTCCTACAAAAGTTTACAAGTTGTTTCCATGTTCAAACGAATAAAGAATGAAGTTAAAAGTTGTTTCCCTGTTAGAACGAGTCAAGAATGAAGTCTTAAATTGTTATGAATTATTTTTATGTTTAAACGAGCAAATAATGGTTTTACAAGTGTTTACAAGATGTTTCCATGTTCAAACGAGGCAAGAATGAAGCTACAAGTTGTTTTTGAGTTCGAACGACTCAAGAATGAAGTCTCAAATTGTTTTGATGTTTAAACGAGCCAATAATGCTCCTAAAAGTGTTTAGAAGTTGTTTCCATGTTCAAACGAGTCAAGAATGAATCTAAAAGTTATTTTCGAGTTCAAATGAGTAAAGAATGAAACCTCAAATTGTTATGAATTGTTTTAATGTTTAAACGAGCCAATACTGCTCCTACAAGTAACAAGTTGTTTCCATGTTCAAACGAGACAAGAATGAATCTACTAGTTGTTTTCGAGTTTGAACGAGTCAAGAATGAAGCCTCAAATTGTTATGAATTGTTTTCATGTTTAAATGAGCCAATAATGTTCTACAAGTTTTACAAGTTGTTTCCGAGTTCAAACAAGTCAAGAATTAAGATAAAAGTTATTTCCGAGATCGAACGAGTCAAGAATGAAGCCTCAAATTATTATGAATTGTTTTAATGTTTAAACGAGCAAATAATGCTTCTACAAGTGTTTACAAGTTGTTTCCATGTTCAAACGAGTCAAGAATGAAGCTAAAAGTTGTTTTTGAGTTCGAACGAGTCAAGAATGAAGCCTCAAATTGTTATGAATTATTTTCATGTTTAAACGAACTAATAATGTTCCTATAAGAGTTTACAAGTTGTTTCCATGTTCAAACGAGTCAAGAATAAACATACAAGTTGTTTCCAAGTTCGAACGAGTCAAAAATGAAGTCTCAACTTGTTACAAATTGTTTTTATGTTTAAATAAGCCAATAATGCCCCTACAAGTGTTTACAAGTAGTTTCCATGTTCAAATGACACAAGAATGAAGCTACGAGTTGTTTTCGATTTCGAACGACTCAAGAATGAAGACTCAAATTGTTATGAATTATTTTGATGTTTAAACGAGCCAAAAATGCTCCTACAAGTGGTTAGAACTTGTTTCCATGTTCAAACGAGTCAAGAATGAAGCTAAAAGTTATTTTCGAGTTCAAATGAGTAAAGAATGAAACCTCAAATGGTTATGAATTGTTTTGATGTTTAAACGAACCAATAATGCTCCTACAAGTGTTAACAAGTTGTTTCCATGTTCAAACAAGACAAGAATGAAGCTATGTAAAGCAAAATGTAACGTAAAGTAACATGTAACTGAGGTAACTAACTCAACACTACAAGTCGGTAACTTATATTAAAGTGAAGCACGGAATCGACTGCGAATCGTTTATAAGTTGAATATGAAAAACCAAATTATTAGAGGAAGCTTTTGAAGACATTGAAGATCACTGAAAGAAGTTCATTAACATGCTCAAGCCTCAGTGAAGAATAAAATTGAAGTGGTTCAAAGGTTCTGAAGATAAAGGAGGTTTTACTACAGAAACAAGCAGAAGATTACAGTGAAATTTAAGAAGCACTTCTTATCATTGTGGAACAGGTCAATTACATAGCAAAGAAGATGTGAAGATCAAGATCTTGCTAGTCGGTTGTGAACCAGACCAGTTGCACCAATCGACAGCACAAAAAAAAGGTTTGAGAACTGCATCACTGATTCAGAAGAATTGACCAGATACTGAGATGAGTAACCTAAGTGGTATGTGATTAAGCCCAGAATTAATCAAGGTCGAATTAACAAGGAAATATTTATTTGACTTGGTTGCAGTGGAAGAAATTATGTTAAAGGGCTTAACACATTCGAAATATGGCTAAGTGAACAAGACTGCAGAAGCTGTATCCAGAAGTCATTGGTCAAGCTATTTCGTCTTACTCCTATTTCGTCTTACTCCTATTTCGTCCTATTCACCTATGGTTATTAACCATCGGGTGAGAAAGCTAAATGAGAAAAGAAGTAGAAAAGACAAAGGGATACCACTAGCCGATAGTTAACAAAACTAGAAGAAAGATTCAATGATTTACTAACTATCGGATAAAACAAATAAAAAGAAAATATTTATTTCCGATAGTTAATAAATCAAGCAATAATTCCGATAGTTAATTTATTGGAGAATATTTTCGATAGTTAACATATCTCCGATAGTTGCTCAGCTTGAAGTAATTAATTTTATTTTCAGGAATTGTTTTATGTATCCGATAGTTAATTTACAGACACATCGATACTAAACAATTGCTCAGAAATTGTTCCGATACTTAAGAGAAACAGAAGTGGAGCTGCAACTTACTTTACTTGGCACAGAATGGGCCACGTATCCCAAGTTGAAAAAGACTACACAAAAGAAGCAAAGGCATCGTCTTTGAAGATGATTCAACACAGCTAACAGTCAGAGAGATACACAGAGCAATTAAGAAAGAAAACCAGAGAGCATTCAAGAGTAAACACTGAAGCCATTAATTTTGTACACACAGCTGTTGTTACCCTTGTTGTTTTCATTAAAGCTTGTAACCTAACTGACTGTACTAGTGAATCATTATAACTAATCGAAAGATTAGATTTGTGGAGCACCCTCGTGGTTTATATTAATAAAACGATATATTCCCCGAAGAACTGTGTTAATGTTAACTGTTTGCATACCTTGTGTTTGATTTAATAACTGTTCGAACTGTCAACTAGTCCATAACAAACCATTCCGCGAATATTTCATAAATTGGACAATATCGTATTCAACCCCCCTTCTACGATATTTGGGACTAACAATTGGTATCAAAACTTACTGATTGAGTTTACAAATCAGGATCTATTGTTCGGACTTCAGTATTAAGCTTCTGGAATTTTTCGTGAATTTTTTAATTTTCAAAATATTTCACTCAGAAATTTTTTGAACCTTAAATAGTTTGAAAAGTTCAATATCATGAGTTCTCAGAAAGTAGGAAGTATTAAGGTTCCTCAGTTTGATAGAGTGAATTATAATCTTTGGAAAAAGAAGATGACCCTGTTTATTAAGGCTGCAAATCTGTTGTACATGGGCATCTTAGAGAACGGACCGTTTGTACCAATGAAGATGATTCCTGAATCTACAGTGGACGGAGTAAGAGTTCCTCAAAGGTCTACTCCAAAGGATCCTATAGAGTTCACTGATACAGAGAAAGAAATTGTTGCATTGGACATAGGCCTTCAGTTGATTATTGTTGACTCAATGGATGAAGACATGTGCCATCAAATTCTAAATTGTATATCTGGAAAGCACATGTGGGAAACCATCGAACTGATTATGGAAGGAACAGAAGAAGTAAAAGAGAACCGGTTGGATATACTTACATCAAGATATGAAGCGTTCAAATCTACTCCTGGAGAAACAATCACTCAAGTTTTTGAGCGATATAATAAATTATTAAATGAGTTGAGTATCCAGGGGAAGAACTATCCATTAAGGGAAACGAACAGGAAGTTTATGTTGACTCTTCCACATCATGTTGAGCATAAAGTTTCTTCAATTAGAGAAAGGGACAACTTCAATGTCATGCCCCTTGAAAAGCTATATGGAAAATTGAAGACTTATGAAATGGAACAAGAACAGAGGTTGATTATCTATGGTTCCGGCTCAGTGGACAGTAAGAGTGCAGCACTAATGGAGACCACAGCTCTTATGGCAGATGAAGTGAAGACTTCTGAAGCAAAGGTTGTTGAAACCAAGATTGGTAAAGAATTGATCATTGAAGCTGAAATGGCTACAGAATCACAAGCTGAAGAGGAAGATGATTTTTATACATTGGAAGAGCTTGATGAGATGGAAGACAAATCTATGGCGTACTTGGCAGGGCGTTTCAAGCATATAAGATTCAGAAGGAATCCCAAGTACAAGAAAAGTTCTGGTAGCAGATTTCAGAAGACAGAATCATTTTCGGGATCCAACTCAAGAGGTGGTTACAAGTCAAACATGGTAGACCGTAGTAAGTTCCGGTGCTACAACTGCAATGAACTAGGGCATTTCGCCACTGAATGTAAGAAACCGAAACAAGCAAAAGACAATAAGGTTTATGAGAAGAAGAGTTCATACGAAAAGAAAAGCTATGATGAGTTGAAAAGGGAGAATGAGAAGTTGAAACAGAAATTGGATGCTTTGGTTGCAAAACAACAAGGCAAGGCTTACATTGTTGAAGGTAGAAGCTGGGATGACACAGATTCTGAAGAAGAAGAATATGGAAATCTTGCATTAATGGCAGATACTTCAGAAGAATCTTCACCATCAGCACAGGTACCTATACTCACCACTGTAGATATGTCTCTATCTGAATATAAAAATACTGTTAATGTAATATCCGTATTTATTTAATAATAATAAGGTATTAATTAATTAGAATAAAATTAGAATTAGAAATATATAGGATAATATTTAGGATAATAATTGGGATTTGAATAATATTTAGTTATAAGATTTTGATTAGAAATACAATTTATTATTAGATTAATAATTAGTTTAGAAAAAGGATATTATTAACATTATTTTTAAAAGCTATATATATACTTGATGGGTCTCTTCAAACATACTTACGTTATATTATAATAACCCTAAGAGTGGTAGTAGCCGCACGAGTCAATTGAAGGACAAGAAACAGAGAAGTGAAAGAGAAAGAGAGCCAGAGGACTTGAGGTTTTGATTTGTTGATTCATATTCTCAGGTATATATTGAATAATATATTAACATAGACATAAAAATAGATAGCATACAGGGCCCAGAGTTATTTTCTTGTTTAAAGAGGCATTCACAAACTACAGAGGGGTTATTAGTCATGATTTATATATATGTTAGTGCTCGGCATGCATTAGTTAGGCAAACGAACATATTATGATTAAATATATTAATCCAGTGTATATATATTAGTAATTGGGTAATAATAATAAATTATATTTATGTGCTTAGATCGGGAGACAGGAGTTTAGCGAGTCGATTTCAGATTTTGTGGAGTTGGGTAGTGTTTGAGATTATTATTTTCGAGGTACGGATTTCGTCCCCTTTCTTTTCAGTGCTACTCTTTTTAGGATTAGTTATATTTAATTCGTTCCGTTCGTAATCTGTTCTTTCCGTTATTATTCGTTTTAATTGTTTTGATCTTCCAAAAATTATTTGAAAGTCTTTTTCGAAAATTTAAATATTTGTTTCTACGATTCTCAAAATTTATGTATGATACATATCTAATCTGTTCAGGTGATTTTAAAATTGTGAAAATTATTTTATTTGAACCCTTAGAGTGATATAGGGTATACCGATTTAACCAGCTGTAGGGGTACTACAGCCATGTCATTGCGGCACCAGTGACATGACACTTCCGTGACAGTGTGATCGGTCACGGCGTATCCTTCTGTTAGCTCAGGAGGTGAGCTTTGGCCATTTTGATATTTGTTTGAGGATACGTGGGTGCACCCAGTCTGATTTGATATTTGACGGTGACGTTGTATATGCCGTACACGTTGTCCGGTTTGTTGCACGCATTAAGTACCCTATGATGTGTGTATCTGTTATCTGTTCTGTATCGGTATGAAGTATCCTAACCCCTTTTTGCTTCAGCCTTGTTTTAAAAATAATTAATGTTTACTTATAACTGTTAAACTATATATCTTCTTTCTGTTTTATAAACTGTATTCCAATCCGTACTGGGCATTTGGCTCATGCCGTATTCTTTCTTCTGGCAGGTACTTAGGGGGATCTTGGGCTGTGTGATGGAGAGCTACCCTTACTTCATTTATTAGGATATTTGAACTTCTCAGATTATTTTAGTCATTTTCATTATTAGAGATTTTGGATTTATTCGTATTTATCATTTTGAATTATTTTGGAGGTTTTATTATTATTTTGGAGACATTGTTGGACCTATTATTTATTATAAGGTGGATTTTAGAATTCTATATACAGGTTTATGGTTTGGAAGTAACCCCTCGTCTCATTTTGGGAAGGGGGTGTTACAGAGATGGCATCAGAGCTTAGGTTCTTTCTTGTAGAAAACCTATTTAGGTTTGACCTGTGAGTTTGGGTAGCTATTAGGATGGGTATTCTATTTTGAGACTTCATGTACTTGCGTTCATTTCAACATTATGTCATAAAATTTTTTTATAAAATACTTCAACTTGCCTCTTTCTGCGAATTCATTCGTATCTGTATTTGATATTGTGAATCCTTTTTAGACGTGGAGCTTTTGCATTATTTGAATATGTTTTGACTCATTTTGTTGCTTCTTTCTCATCTCTTCAGAATCTTTCGTTTTAGTCTTCGTAAATGGATCCTTTTATGTGCCTTCGTGATAATTATCAAGAGTGTTTAGGATCTGTAGAATATACTTATCTAGGCAAACTTATTACCGATAGTGATGCATGACCTTGATTAAATCTTAAGGATTTATTGATTTAACATTTTGGAGCAATTGATTGAAAAGGAAAGTGAATGATCTATGAGGATGCAAGTATGTTCGTAACTGTAGATCAAGATTTTTAAATGAAAGATGTATTTAGAATTATTTTGGCTTTATGAGTAAGATAACTTTTGGCTAAGGATTGTATGGCTTTTAGACTTCAACTAGGAATATGAGCTACATATTAAGAATTATTGATTATCAATGAGTTAAATGCAAAGAGATACTAGGTTCTCTACCATGGTAGGATGTGTAATCAGATATATAAAATTTGAAATGTGGTGCGGGAATGTGAATGCGACTAGATGAAAAGATTTCAAGATGACAATGGATTGAAAATGATTTAATAGTATGTGTGGGAGACAATATTTTTCAGTTACGCATAAGGAAGCTTACCTTAGGATGTTATATTTAATTAGGTGGAATGATGATGAGAATATTTTAAATTACATAAAAAAAAAGTTTGTTAGGTTGGATTGCTCGAAAGGTTTGCAAGACATCTTTAAAGTAATGAGAGATTTAATATGAATTGAGATCCAATCTAAGTGGTTACATATAACTAAAGATGTTGGAGTATAAAAAGAAAGTAGTGAATGGATTTTATAATTGTAGGCTTGAGGGTACTCGAGAGACATGAAAAGATGTGTTATTTCACAAAAGCATGTATATGTTATTCTTGAAGTCATCAGGGCTGAAGTTATTTAAAATGATTGTATAGGATGACACCATCAGAGTTATAGGAATTAAAAGAGTAGTTACGAGACTTGTTGGATAAGGGATTATCAGACCGAGTGTATCTCCATGGGGTGCTCCACTATTTTTTTTTGAAAAATAAAGTCGGGTTTATGAGATTGTGTATTGATTATAGGGAGTTGAATAAGATGATTGTTAGAAACAAGTATCATTTACCATGCATTGATGATTTGTTCGATCAATTGCAAGTGGCGAAATATTTTTTTCAAAGATAGATTTGAGATCGGGTTACCACCAGTTACGAGTGAGAGATGAGGATATTCCGAAGACATCATTTCACACTCGATATGTTCATTATGGGTTTCTTATGACGTCCTTTGGGTTGACGAATGCACCAACAATGTTTATGGATTTGATGAATCGGGTCTTTCATGATTACTTGGATAAGTTCGTTGTGGTTTTCATAGATGATATCTTGATATACTCAAGGAGTAAGGAATAACATGATGAGCATTTATGCATTGTACTTGAAATCTTGAGGAAGAAGAAATTGTTGGTAAAATTTTTGAAGTGTGAATTCTGGTTGGAGCAGATTGCATTTTTTGGGCATAGTGTGTCTAGTAAGGGGATTGAGTTGGATCCTGCGAAAGTCGAGGCTATCACAAATTGGTCGAGACCTAGCACTGTGATAGAGGTGAAGAGTTTCTTGGTTTTGTCAGCCTACTATAGGCACTTTATAGATGGTTTCTCATCCATAGCTTTGCATTGACTCAGCTGATGTGGAAGGGTGTTAAGTTCGAGTGAAATAATGATCGTGAACATAGTTTTCAGTAGTTGAAGAAGAGGTTGGTGTCAGCTCCTATACTTGTTTTACCATTAGGGAGTGGATGATATCAAGTTTATAGTGATGCTTCTACGAGAGGATTGTGGTGTGTTCTTATGCAGCATGAGAAGATGATTTTATACGCATCTAGGCTGCTTAAAACTTATGAGGTAAACTATCATACCCATGACTTGGAGTTAGCAGTAGTGATTTTTGCCTTAAAATTTTAAAGGCGTTATTTGTATGGAGAAACCTGTGACATCTTCACTGATCACAATAGTCTCAAATATATTTTTACACAAAAGGTGTTAAACATGAGGCAGAGGAGGTGACTTGAACTTATTAAGGATTATGATGCTAAAATTCAGTACCATCCGGGAAAGGCGAATGTAGTGGCATACACTCTTAGTAGGAAGGACTTGGGAAGTGTTGCGTCTCTTATTACTCAGCAGCACCTTATTTCAGATATGGAGCGTTTGGGTGTGGAGTTGTATATTGGAGAATCAGCTACAAGCCTAGCAAGTTTGAAGGTGGAATCAAATCTAGTCTCAAGGGTTAAGGAAGCTCAGAAAAATGATACAAGGCTAGAAGCTATTAGATCGAATGTGGCAGATGGTAAGAAAACAGAGTTTCATGTTGATGATCATGGTGTGGTATGGCTGGATAGTAGATTGTGTGTACCTTTAGACGTAGCAATTCGTGAAGCAGTTTTGACTGAGGCTCATAGTTCTTCATTTTCTATTCATCCGTGTTCTACTAAGATGTATCGAGATTTGAAGAAGAACTTTTGGTGGAGTGGGATGAAGCAAGACATAGCAGAGTTCGTGGGAAAATGTCTTACATGTCAACAGGTGAAGATTGAACACCAGAGATCTAGTGGACTGTTACAGCAATTGGATATCCCGGTTTGGAAGTGGGAAAACATTACCATGGATTTTGTGACTGGTTTACCGAGGACCTTCAGGAAGAATGATGTTATTTGGGTGGTGGTTGATAGACTTACAAATCAGCTCATTTCTTACACATTACAAAGAATACTCATATTCATGATTTGGCAGATATATTTCAGCAAGATATTATTAGACTACATGGTGTGCCTGTGTCGATAGTTTCAGATAGGGATACGAGGTTCACTTCACGTTTTTGGAAGGGTGTTAAACGTTTTGGTATGAAAGGGAAACTTAGTCCAAGATATGTTGGTCCTTTTGACATTATAGAGAGAGTGGGGGAAGTTGTTTATAGAGTAGCATTACCACCACAGTTATCTCATGTGCATAATGTGTTCCATGTGTCTGTTCTAAGGGGTTACAAGTATCACCCGTTGCACGTAGTTCAATATCTGTTACATAAGATTAGGGAAGATCTTTCTTGTGAGGAAGAAGCTGAAACTATTTTAGCTCGAGGGGAACGAATTATGAGGAAGAAAACTATTCCATTTGTTAAAGTTTTGTGGAAGAACCATTCTGAGAGAGAGGCTACTTGGGAGTTAGAAGAATCTATCCGTGAGAAATATCCACACTTATTTTATTCAGTTACGAGTTTTAGTTTCGTTAGATTCCGGGGACGGAATCATTTTAAGGGGGTATATATGTAATATCCGTATTTATTTAATAATAATAAGGTATTAATTAATTAGAATAAAATTAGAATTAGAAATATATAGGATAATATTTAGGATAATAATTGGGATTTGAATAATATTTAGTTATAAGATTTTGATTAGAAATACAATTTATTATTAGATTAATAATTAGTTTAGAAAAAGGATATTATTAACATTATTTTTAAAAGCTATATATATACTTGATGGGTCTCTTCAAACATACTTACGTTATATTATAATAACCCTAAGAGTGGTAGTAGCCGCACGAGTCAATTGAAGGACAAGAAACAGAGAAGTGAAAGAGAAAGAGAGCCAGAGGACTTGAGGTTTTGATTTGTTGATTCATATTCTCAGGTATATATTGAATAATATATTAACATAGACATAAAAATAGATAGCATACAGGGCCCAGAGTTATTTTCTTGTTTAAAGAGGCATTCACAAACTACAGAGGGGTTATTAGTCATGATTTATATATATGTTAGTGCTCGGCATGCATTAGTTAGGCAAACGAACATATTATGATTAAATATATTAATCCAGTGTATATATATTAGTAATTGGGTAATAATAATAAATTATATTTATGTGCTTAGATCGGGAGACAGGAGTTTAGCGAGTCGATTTCAGATTTTGTGGAGTTGGGTAGTGTTTGAGATTATTATTTTCGAGGTACGGATTTCGTCCCCTTTCTTTTCAGTGCTACTCTTTTTAGGATTAGTTATATTTAATTCGTTCCGTTCGTAATCTGTTCTTTCCGTTATTATTCGTTTTAATTGTTTTGATCTTCCAAAAATTATTTGAAAGTCTTTTTCGAAAATTTAAATATTTGTTTCTACGATTCTCAAAATTTATGTATGATACATATCTAATCTGTTCAGGTGATTTTAAAATTGTGAAAATTATTTTATTTGAACCCTTAGAGTGATATAGGGTATACCGATTTAACCAGCTGTAGGGGTACTACAGCCATGTCATTGCGGCACCAGTGACATGACACTTCCGTGACAGTGTGATCGGTCACGGCGTATCCTTCTGTTAGCTCAGGAGGTGAGCTTTGGCCATTTTGATATTTGTTTGAGGATACGTGGGTGCACCCAGTCTGATTTGATATTTGACGGTGACGTTGTATATGCCGTACACGTTGTCCGGTTTGTTGCACGCATTAAGTACCCTATGATGTGTGTATCTGTTATCTGTTCTGTATCGGTATGAAGTATCCTAACCCCTTTTTGCTTCAGCCTTGTTTTAAAAATAATTAATGTTTACTTATAACTGTTAAACTATATATCTTCTTTCTGTTTTATAAACTGTATTCCAATCCGTACTGGGCATTTGGCTCATGCCGTATTCTTTCTTCTGGCAGGTACTTAGGGGGATCTTGGGCTGTGTGATGGAGAGCTACCCTTACTTCATTTATTAGGATATTTGAACTTCTCAGATTATTTTAGTCATTTTCATTATTAGAGATTTTGGATTTATTCGTATTTATCATTTTGAATTATTTTGGAGGTTTTATTATTATTTTGGAGACATTGTTGGACCTATTATTTATTATAAGGTGGATTTTAGAATTCTATATACAGGTTTATGGTTTGGAAGTAACCCCTCGTCTCATTTTGGGAAGGGGGTGTTACAGAGAGTTCAGTATCACCCGTTGCACGTAGTTCAATATCTGTTACATAAGATTAGGGAAGATCTTTCTTGTGAGGAAGAAGCTGAAACTATTTTAGCTCGAGGGGAACGAATTATGAGGAAGAAAACTATTCCATTTGTTAAAGTTTTGTGGAAGAACCATTCTGAGAGAGAGGCTACTTGGGAGTTAGAAGAATCTATCCGTGAGAAATATCCACACTTATTTTATTCAGTTACGAGTTTTAGTTTCGTTAGATTCCGGGGACGGAATCATTTTAAGGGGGTATATATGTAATATCCGTATTTATTTAATAATAATAAGGTATTAATTAATTAGAATAAAATTAGAATTAGAAATATATAGGATAATATTTAGGATAATAATTGGGATTTGAATAATATTTAGTTATAAGATTTTGATTAGAAATACAATTTATTATTAGATTAATAATTAGTTTAGAAAAAGGATATTATTAACATTATTTTTAAAAGCTATATATATACTTGATGGGTCTCTTCAAACATACTTACGTTATATTATAATAACCCTAAGAGTGGTAGTAGCCGCACGAGTCAATTGAAGGACAAGAAACAGAGAAGTGAAAGAGAAAGAGAGCCAGAGGACTTGAGGTTTTGATTTGTTGATTCATATTCTCAGGTATATATTGAATAATATATTAACATAGACATAAAAATAGATAGCATACAGGGCCCAGAGTTATTTTCTTGTTTAAAGAGGCATTCACAAACTACAGAGGGGTTATTAGTCATGATTTATATATATGTTAGTGCTCGGCATGCATTAGTTAGGCAAACGAACATATTATGATTAAATATATTAATCCAGTGTATATATATTAGTAATTGGGTAATAATAATAAATTATATTTATGTGCTTAGATCGGGAGACAGGAGTTTAGCGAGTCGATTTCAGATTTTGTGGAGTTGGGTAGTGTTTGAGATTATTATTTTCGAGGTACGGATTTCGTCCCCTTTCTTTTCAGTGCTACTCTTTTTAGGATTAGTTATATTTAATTCGTTCCGTTCGTAATCTGTTCTTTCCGTTATTATTCGTTTTAATTGTTTTGATCTTCCAAAAATTATTTGAAAGTCTTTTTCGAAAATTTAAATATTTGTTTCTACGATTCTCAAAATTTATGTATGATACATATCTAATCTGTTCAGGTGATTTTAAAATTGTGAAAATTATTTTATTTGAACCCTTAGAGTGATATAGGGTATACCGATTTAACCAGCTGTAGGGGTACTACAGCCATGTCATTGCGGCACCAGTGACATGACACTTCCGTGACAGTGTGATCGGTCACGGCGTATCCTTCTGTTAGCTCAGGAGGTGAGCTTTGGCCATTTTGATATTTGTTTGAGGATACGTGGGTGCACCCAGTCTGATTTGATATTTGACGGTGACGTTGTATATGCCGTACACGTTGTCCGGTTTGTTGCACGCATTAAGTACCCTATGATGTGTGTATCTGTTATCTGTTCTGTATCGGTATGAAGTATCCTAACCCCTTTTTGCTTCAGCCTTGTTTTAAAAATAATTAATGTTTACTTATAACTGTTAAACTATATATCTTCTTTCTGTTTTATAAACTGTATTCCAATCCGTACTGGGCATTTGGCTCATGCCGTATTCTTTCTTCTGGCAGGTACTTAGGGGGATCTTGGGCTGTGTGATGGAGAGCTACCCTTACTTCATTTATTAGGATATTTGAACTTCTCAGATTATTTTAGTCATTTTCATTATTAGAGATTTTGGATTTATTCGTATTTATCATTTTGAATTATTTTGGAGGTTTTATTATTATTTTGGAGACATTGTTGGACCTATTATTTATTATAAGGTGGATTTTAGAATTCTATATACAGGTTTATGGTTTGGAAGTAACCCCTCGTCTCATTTTGGGAAGGGGGTGTTACAGTTAATGACTTGAGTATAGAGATGTTTAACATTCATACAAGCATGCTAGCTTCTGAAGCAGAAAATGCTAGACTAGTTGCGAAGATTAAAAAGCTAGAATCTGGAAAGGAACAACTAGAGCTTGTAGGAATCACAGTTAATAACCTTAAGGAAAGAAATGAATATTTAGAGAATAAGGTTAACTGTAATGCAGAGGTTGAGACAGCACTTAGGGCTAAGATTTCTGAGCTAGAGTTAAAATTGGAAGCTTTTAAGAACTCAGCTAATATTGCTAAAGACATAATGGATAAGCAGAGCTTAGATAAGAAGACATGTATAGGCTTTGACTACGATGAACATAAAAGGAAAAACAAGAAGGATAAAAGGAATATAATTTTCAATGCTTCTAGTACTGTTTTATTAGAAAATGAAAATGTTCCTTTTGTCATTAAGAAGAGTAGTAATCCTGTCTTTAAGCTCCCACTCTCAGAACCCTTAGATGAAGATACTATCGTATGGAAACAAGAAATGCTTGTTGAGGATGAGTTAAAGAAGAAAGAAATTGAGGAAGGTAATGTAGAAGAAGTTACACCTAATAAACCAGTTAAAATTGAATCTGTTAAAACTGAATTAGGTAGTAACAAGAATAAGTCAAAGAGTAATAGGAATGGGAAAGTAGGTGTTAAAATTGCTAATTCTGCTACACCTGCACCCACTGCACCTAGGAAATTGTGTACTAATTGCAATTCTGCTGGACACCTTAGTCATGCATGTAATAAGGTTAAAGTAGAATCTAATATTCCTGTTGTGCAGAACATGTTTAACATAAATAGTTCTCATTTGCCTTGTGGTATTACTGGATGTATGCCATGTGCTTTTAATATTATGCATGCTTATTTTAATTTGATGAATGCATCTACTTCTAGTAATTGCATAGGAATACAAAGAAGCATGAATAAGAAAAAGGTAAGGGCAAAGACTGCTAGTCCTCCTAAGGTTAGGAAGGAGACTCAATCTCCTAAGCCAAAAGACAAATATGTCGAGGCAAAGGAACATGATTCGAGTTCAGTCAAAGTAGAACTTAAAGATGTGAAAACTGAACGTGTTACACCATCTGCAAGAACCTCTAAATTTCTTGGACCCAAACAAGTTTGGGTTCCAAAGAAACATTAATCACTTTGTGGTTGCAGGGCATAGGTACTAATGAAAAAGTCATGTGGATTCTAGATAGTGGATGTTCAAGGCACATGACAGGAGACAAGTCCCTGCTGACCAATGTGGTTGAGAAGACCGGCCCAGTCGTAACCTTTGGAGATGACAGCAAAGGATTTACTAAGGGATATGGTAGTCTGGAAGTTGGAAATGTCATCATCGAAAATATCTCTCTTGTTGACGGTCTGAAGCACAACTTGCTGAGCGTCAGTCAATTCACAGATAAAGGATATAATGTGGACTTCAGGAAGGAAAAGTGTATGATCACCAACAGGAAAGATGAAAAGCTTGCTCTTAAAGGAGTAAGGAAAGGAAATCTGTTCATAGCTGACTTAAACACTGCAAGTAGAGGAGAAGCAAGTTGTTTCTACAGTAAAGCATCCTCTGAGTTGAGTTGGTTATGGCACATAAAACTATCTCACCTGAACTTCAAGGCGATGAATTCTTTAGTTAGAAGAGAATTGGTGAGAGGTTTACCACAGATGGAATTCTACCAAGAAGGACTCTGTGAAGCATGTGAAAAGGGTAAGTCAAAGAAGGCGTCACATAGAAGTAAGGACATGTCAAGCATCAGCGAACCTCTCCAGTTGATTCATATGGATCTGTTTGGACCGGTTAATGTCATGTCAGTTTCAAAGAAGAAATATGCATTAGTGATTGTCGACGACTACTCCAAGTACACGTGGGTGTTGTTTTTGCATTCTAAGGATGAAACACCTCAAATGGTAATCGATCACATTAAAAAGATTGAGGTGGAAACTGGATTGCCTGTGCGGACGATCAGATCAGATAATGGAACTAAATTCAGAAATGCAGTTCTAAATGAATTCTGCACGGAGCAAGGCATTTCAAGACAATACTCAGCCCCAAGAACTCCACAGCAGAATGGAGTGGTAGAAAGGAAAAATAGGACTTTGATTGAAGCAGCAAGGACAATGTTAAGTCAGTCAAAGCTACCTACATATTTTTGGGCAGAAGCAGTAAACACAGCTTGTTACACTCAAAATAGGACCCTGATTAATAAAGATCTAGAAAAGACATCCTATGAGATTATGACCAAAAGAAAGCCATCACTGAAGTACTTTCATGTGTTTGGTGGAAAATGCTATGTATTGAAAGATGAACATCTGGGCAAGTTTGATGCTAAAGCAGATGAAGGGATTTTCCTTGGTTACTCACTGGAGTCTAAGGCGTACAGGGTATATGTGATTGAAACTCATAAGGTCATTGAAAGCCTTAATGTAACGTTTGACGACACCAAACTCCCAAGTCTTCAAAAAGATAAAGATTCTGAATCTTTGAAAATTGAAAATCTATCAGAATACTACTTAGGAGATGAAGACGTACCTGGTGTTGCATTTGGTATCCATGAATACACGAATATTGATAATCCAGAGCAAAGCAGTGGAAGTGTTGGTAATACCACACAGTCACAGTCTGTATTTCAAAATCAGTCTGATAATGAACCTGCTAGCTCAACTGGTGGATCATCAAATAATGAAGGCAACAACTCAGGGGGAGGTGAAGAAGGATCAGCTAGTCACTCTCAACACAACTACGAAGAAGGACAATCATCAAGGACTAATCTGCCTAGACAGAGGGTATGGAACAAAGATCATCCCTTTGAATTAATCATTGGTGACCCAGAGAGTGGTGTGAGGACTAGAAGAGCAACAGAGAATGAATGTCTGTACTCTGGTTTTCTATCAGAGGAAGAACCTAAAAAGGTTGAAGATGCTCTAGAAGATCCAGATTGGGTGATTGCGATGCAAGATGAACTCAATCAGTTTGATAGGCAGAAAGTGTGGAAACTGGTACCCAGACCTAAACACAAATCTGTTATTGGCACTAAATTGGTATTCAGGAATAAGTTGGACGAAAATGGCATTGTTACGAGGAACAAGGCCAGACTGGTTGCTAAGGGGTATTCTCAAGAAGAAGGAATAGATTATGACGAGACCTATGCACCAGTAGCAAGACTTGAAGCCATCAGGATTCTTTTGGCATTCGCAGCACATTCAGACTTTAAAGTTTATCAAATGGATGTGAAGAGTGCATTCCTGAACGGGGAGCTGGAAGAAGAAGTATATGTAGAGCAACCTCCGGGTTTCGAAAATAGAGATTATATGGACTTTGTGTACTTCCTTTTTAAAGCTCTTTATGGACTCAAGCAGGCACCTCGGACATGGTATGAAACACTATCTGAATTTTTAATTGAAAATGGTTTTATCAGAGGTGTCATAGATAAGACTCTCTTTCATAAAATGCATAAAGATGCTATGATATTAGTACAAGTATATGTTGATGATATAATATTCGGTTCTACTAATGATGAGCTTTGCAAGAGATTTGCTAAGTTAATGCAGAGTAGGTACGAGATGAGTATGATGGGCGAGCTGACATTCTTTCTTGGACTTCAAGTAAGTCAGAAGAAAGATGGGATCTTCATTTGTCAGACAAAGTACATCAGAGATCTTCTGAAGAAATATGGACTTGAAGATTCAGCTCCAGCCAAGACTCCAATGCCAACTGCCACAAAGCTTGATGAGGACAAATCAGGTAAATCTGTCGACATCACAAGCTATAGAGGTATGATTGGATCTCTACTCTACTTAACTGCAAGTAGGCCAGATATTATGTTTTCCACTTGCTTATGTGCACGGTTCCAAGCTAACCCAAAAGAGTCTCACCTTATAGCTGTAAAAAGAATTTTTAGATACCTGAAGGGTACTCCAAATTTGGGAATTTGGTATCCTAAAGGTACCGGTTTTGATCTAATCGGCTATATAGACTCGGATTATGCAGGTTGTAAGATTGACAGGAAGAGCACTTCTGGAAGCTGTCAATTCTTGGGAAGAAGATTGGTCTCATGGTATAGCAAGAAGCAGCACTCAGTGTCTACCTCAACAGCAGAGGCAGAATACATCGCAGCAGGTAGCTGTTGTGCTCAGATTCTATGGATGAGAAACCAGCTCCAAGACTATGGCTTTATGTTGAACAAGATTCCAATATACTGCGACAACACAAGCGCCATAGCTATAACCAACAATCCGGTTCAGCACTCACGAACAAAGCATATTGATATCAGGTATCACTTTATACGAGAGCATGTCATAAATGGGATTGTGGAGTTGCACTTTGTTCCCACAGAACAACAACTTGCAGACATCTTCACGAAACCACTAGATGAATCCACTTTCTCTAGGTTGGTTAGTGAATTAGGGATGTTAAATCTAAATTAATTTTAGTTTGCGAGGAGTTGTATGGATTCACAAGTTATTGAATCTTTATATCCAAAGGACTTGTGAACTCCAGTCTAACTTATGATCTCGGGCTTATGAATATCAATATTAATTATCATAAGTATACCAGTTATGCCTTGTGGTAATTATTCGATATAGCATAAGTAGTTAACTGCTACATCATTGTCTGTAGTTAACAAGAAGCATAACAGTCTGTGGTTTAGAATTAATTGGTTGATTTCAATTCATGAAATCAGGCTGAGAGATTCTATATCAGACAGGTTGTGATCTTTAGTGAGAAACTGTGTACTGACTTGCTTATTTAGTTTACTGGCTCTCACTGAAAGCATGAGCAGCAATTACATTTCATGATATTATTTTGCATAACTGCCTATATGATTTATTCAGTATGCTTGCATGATAAATTGAATTGTGATTGGGTTGGTTTTAAATTTTTTGGAAATTACAACTGCAATAGAGTATGGAACAATTTTTTTTGGTTTTCAAAAATCTCCAATCAACCACGTATATATATTATATATTTATATGTCTGTTTGTGTAATTCAAATTGAATTATATTTAATTTTTAGTTATTTCTAAATTAAAATTTTAATAATTCTATTTTATGAATATTAATTTTTTAATTCAAGAAATCTCTATTTAATTAAGTTTATGACAATTTGAATTTATGTGTTTTAAATTATTTGATAAATGCAAGTTTATTTTATTTCTTAAATCATCAGTATTTTAAATATTAATGATTTTCTAAATAAAATTAAACTTACATAAATCGATAGTTGTTAACTATCGGAAATATTTTGATTAATTAATTGCATGTTCCGATAGTTAAGAATGTTTTGTTTTAAATATTTTAGTTTGCATGCATCGATAGTTAGTAAGTATCGGACTTTATTATATATATTTTCTGTACATCTCTTTATAGATGTTAACTATAGGAATGTTTTTGTTGCATGGTCCGATATTTAAAAACCATCGGACAAAATATATTTCATTTCTTATTACTGTGCCTTGCGTGTGCCAACAGTTAACATTTATATTTATATATTTATATATAACTTGCTTTTACTTTTCCCGATACTTACCATAACTAAGTATATATGTAGTTTTTTTGTTTTGTTATTCCGATAGTTAGCTGCTATATACTAATATACATACAAGTCTCGACAGTTAAGTAATATCGGAGAAAACTGTTTTTTTTTGCTTCGAATATCTACAGTTCTAGGACTCTTTTTGCAAATCTAAAACCATAGAAGTGTAGATCTGTTAACTAGCTTCATTTCCATAGTAATTTTGTTTAGTTTGATTTCGAAAAATTTACGAATATTTCGAACTTTGGGAATTTTTCTAGGGTTAACAAGAAGTCAAAAAATCAAAATAAAAATAGTGGTGTATTTCAAATCTCTCCTAGTTTATCATATATTATTTTTAGAATTTTTGGAGAAGTTTGAAATATTGGGTATTTTTGGTTCGTAATCGAATAAACTAAGTTCGTTTTTGTTTTGAAAAAGTTAAAAATTTTGATAATTTTTACTTGTTAAAAATGGCTGGAATTTTTAATATTACTCGTACGAATTTAGTTGCCGAATATAATATTCAGACCCTACCTGCTGATTATCGGGCTTGGGCGCGAATATTAATCGAATATTCAAGGATCAGGTATGCTTTAGTGACAGACGTGCTATTAAATCATAATATGTTGCGTGACTGTTACTGCTCTGCTACTGACTCCTCAGAGGGTGAAGTGTTGGCTTTTAATTTTCAATTAGGTAATCGGGAAATTAGGGTTACTGAACATGATTTGAATCGTATTCTTCGATTCCCACAGGATAATTTTGTTCAAAATCCTACACCCGAACAATTAGCTGATTTCTGTACTTTTGCCAACTACTTCAATTTCGAAGTTCGTGACTTGGGTGAAATGTATAAACAACATTTTCCTAAGGCATGGAATTTCTTTTTCCATACAATTATTCAGTATTTTTCCTTTAAAAAGACTAGCACCCATGGTATTCCTTATTTTTATCAAGCTATTGGATATGGTGTTGCTAATAATCTTAGGTTAAACTATGGTCATTTGTTAATGCATAAGATTCTAAGCGTAATGGGACTTCCGGATAACAGAAACCTCCAACTTCGCAATGTGGACTGTTTCTTTCCAAGGTTCTTACAACTTGTTATTAATGATTTATCTACTAACGAGGAAAAGCTACGCTATTATAGTAGTCCTACTTCTTTTCCTGTGAAGCAGAAGAATAAGATTGCTACAACATTGCAGAACAACAATGGCTATAACAACAACTCACCAGCACTAATGACAGATTTTATGAGAAGGTGTGTTGTTGACATGGACAGAGACGTCCCTCTTGGACCACAAGAAGATATACAAATCCCTGAACAAGATCAAGTGCCTACCCCTGAATTGGAGTTGTCACAAGAAGAAAATGTTCAGGTGACCGAAGAGGTACAAGTTACATCTGGAGGAGATTCACTTGGGAATGCTGACAGTCAAGATTCATATCATCCCATATCTCTAACAGGTAATCAAACAGGTAGTCCAACTGAATCCACATCCTCACTGTTTATTGATTTGCAGAATTTGTTTGAAGATGCTAGAATGGAACTTGCTGCTGAGCCCTCTGTGGCAATAGGACAAGGCAATGAATCTGCAAACCAACAGATTCTAACCCCTGCCTCAGAACCAAACACTACTCAATCCTTACCGTTATCTTCTCTCCAACCCCTAAAAAGAAAATTTGTGAGTGAGGGAGATAGTGCCATAGAAGCACCACATAAGGAAGGTGAGGGAACCCAAACAGCTCTACCTCTGACTAGAAGGAGATTAGAAGAACCTGAGGTAATTATTAGCCCATCTATGCCCTCTCAACAGGACATAGAGCTGAAAAAGGCAAATACACAGTCTCTGGGGACATCCTATCAACAGGGTGAACCTATTGAAATTCGCCCGTCGGCCAGGGCCTCTGAAAGAGTGTCAATAATTGAGCCTCCAACCAAGTTAAATGTTGCACTGAAAGGAGCACACACACAGGAGGAATTGACGGATATTGCTACTACAGTAGCAGAACCTATGCAGGTAGATCCTGTACAGGTCATGCCTTCACAGGCTATTGCGGGAGTCACGGGTCCTTCACTGCTAAACATTACAGGATCCAATGTGATAAGCCCCCCAGGAGGAACATTCCTGGCTCCTCATAAGGAGGTCTCCACCACTATTAGTGGAAAGGAGAAGCAACTACTTGGCAATAGTTCTTCGGATGAGCCATTTAGGATTTTCACTGCAGGTACAGAAGACTTGCTGGAGTCAAGGAGAGTGAGTGAAACACCAACAGAACGATTGAGTGATCATAATTCACCCACACCCCTAAGACCGAGCGAGAGAATTGAGAGACAAACACTTACAGAACCTGTCAGTGAGACACCTACCAGCCAAATAAATACCCTCACAATGCACACACAATCACTAAGTCAAAGGGTTTATAACCTGGAGACTACTGTCACCGAAATGAAATCTGAATTTCACAGCAATGTCATGGAAATAAAATCTGTTCAGTACAACATGTTGCAGGATTTGCAGAATTTCAAGACGGATATGAAGAAGTTTGTTACAGATTTGTTTGAAAAGCATCAATCTCAATCTACTCAAATCCCTGCTTCGGAGGATAACACAACTAAGGGGGAGATGATGATAGTGCGAGAGCAAGAAAAAGTATCTGGTGCAGAAATGGGGAGTAAAGACAAAGGTAAAGGGAAGTTGGTAGAGGAAGAAGCAAACATCTATACATCTCAGGGGGAGCAAGATATACCGCTGGATCTTGAAGAAGGAGAAATATGGGAACTTTCTCATACAGCTCCTACAGCTCAGGAAGATGATGTGTTTGATGAATTTGTAAATGATGCCGCTTATCAGTTTACTGAAACGGACTTCGTGGAAACATTTGGTTTGCTCGATGCAAATCAATCCAGGATAAGGGCATATGAAGTTGCACGCATGTCTCAAGAGAAAATCAGAAAAGAACACTATAACCATTATATTGAAAGGAGACAAAGGCCGTTGATGTTATCAAGAGAAGGAAGTGAATGGGATAAGGCTAGGAGTCTTTTGCAGAAACCAGAGTTAGGAATGATTCAAAATGAAGATCAAAAAGTTCTGGAAGCATTGCAAGAAGCTCACAAGAGTCATCCATCAATAAATCAGTTCTTTCATGCAGTTAAACAAACAATCAAATTGATATTCATCTCGACCAACATAAATGGATGGCAGATTCAGATTCAGTTCAATAATTCGACCACAAAGACCATTTCTTCGAATTTCATCAAGTTGAGGTCTCTAACAGAATTGTATGTCATGAAGATTAGGACAGACAAGAGATCTCATGTGAATGAACTTCTTACTGATATGATTGAAGATCAGATGAGCAAAACAGAAGTCGAAGTTTACACAACTCCTTATACAGTCATATTCTACAAAGACAAGTTGGTTCAGACACTGTGTTTGAGTGATGAAAGACTGAGCCTATATCCTCTGAAGCGTCTGAAATATGTTGAAGGGCTTCTTAGGAGTGAAGGACTTAGGACAGAAGAAAAATGGAAAGCTGCAGAGCGCATTTATGCTTATAGACTTAATGTCTTATCAAGTCAATCTGTAGATATTTCCAAGGTCGGAAGAATAGATCCTTCAAATGGATCTCAACCAAAGTTGCCTGTGTATTCAAGAGAAGAAGGAAATTGGGACTTTGAAGAAGTCAAGGCAATGACTGAATTCAGATATAACCATCCAGGGAAGGTGTTCGAATATGCAGAAAAGCCAAATTTTCCAATTGTCTTTCCAGATTTTGATATAATCAGGGAGACAGAGTCAATGGTGCTAAAGGATCCTCCAGCAATCAGGTATAAGAACCCCAAAGGAAAAACTGAAATAGTTGATATCCACAAGATGTCTTACATGACTTCTAGGGAACTGGGTGTTATACTTGATCAAATCAAGACTTCAACGAACTACAAAGACAAATCAGCATTGGCAGAGATCTCTAAGCTTTACATGGAGAAGTTGAGAGCAGAATCTTACTACAACACTGATCGGGTTAAAGCAGTACCAAAAAGGTTGAGTGTTAAAGGAAAGACGAAAGTTCTTGAATTTACATTCGAACAAGTTAAGCAGATCAGAAGAGTAGCTGTCTTGCAAACACTTCAGGAAGCTTTGTCAGATCCCAAGCCAAGTAATATGCTAGAAGAAGAAGCGCTGGATCTAGTGAATGACCAGCTTGCAAGTCTTGTACAGTGAGAATGACTAAATGTATATCAGTTCAGGCTAGAGGAACATTCATTCTACATTGTAATTGTTTTTGAAATCTGGAAATGTATAATGTAATCCAGAATTTGTTTAATATTAGTTTACCGTCTTTTATTTACTTTTTCTTGTAAATTAGTTGAGTTATCCTCTTAAGGGATTTACTTGTCGAACTCTAACAATCAAATAGGGGGAGATTGTAAAGCAAAATGTAACGTAAAGTAACATGTAACCGAGGTAACTAACTCAACACTACAAGTCGGTAACTTATATTAAAGTGAAGCACGGAATCGACTGCGAATCGTTTATAAGTTGAATATGAAAAACCAAATTATTAGAGGAAGCTTTTGAAGACATTGAAGATCACTGAAAGAAGTTCATTAACATGCTCAAGCCTCAGTGAAGAATAAAATTGAAGTGGTTCAAAGGTTCTGAAGATAAAGGAGGTTTTACTACAGAAACAAGCAGAAGATTACAGTGAAATTTAAGAAGCACTTCTTATCATTGTGGAACAGGTCAATTACATAGCAAAGAAGATGTGAAGATCAAGATCTTGCTAGTCGGTTGTGAACCAGACCAGTTGCACCAATCGACAGCACAAAAAAAAGGTTTGAGAACTGCATCACTGATTCAGAAGAATTGACCAGATACTGAGATGAGTAACCTAAGTGGTATGTGATTAAGCCCAGAATTAATCAAGGTCGAATTAACAAGGAAATATTTATTTGACTTGGTTGCAGTGGAAGAAATTATGTTAAAGGGCTTAACACATTCGAAATATGGCTAAGTGAACAAGACTGCAGAAGCTGTATCCAGAAGTCATTGGTCAAGCTATTTCGTCTTACTCCTATTTCGTCTTACTCCTATTTCGTCCTATTCACCTATGGTTATTAACCATCGGGTGAGAAAGCTAAATGAGAAAAGAAGTAGAAAAGACAAAGGGATACCACTAGCCGATAGTTAACAAAACTAGAAGAAAGATTCAATGATTTACTAACTATCGGATAAAACAAATAAAAAGAAAATATTTATTTCCGATAGTTAATAAATCAAGCAATAATTCCGATAGTTAATTTATTGAAGAATATTTCCGATAGTTAACATATCTCCGATAGTTGCTCAGCTTGAAGTAATTAATTTTATTTTCAGGAATTGTTTTATGTACCGATAGTTAATTTACAGACACATCGATACTAAACAATTGCTCAGAAATTGTTCCGATACTTAAGAGAAACAGAAGTGGAGCTGCAACTTACTTTACTTGGCACAGAATGGGCCACGTATCCCAAGTTGAAAAAGACTACACAAAAGAAGCAAAGGCATCGTCTTTGAAGATGATTCAACACAGCTAACAGTCAGAGAGATACACAGAGCAATTAAGAAAGAAAACCAGAGAGCATTCAAGAGTAAACATTGAAGCCATTAATTTTGTACACACAGCTGTTGTTACCCTTGTTGTTTTCATTAAAGCTTGTAACCTAACTGACTGTACTAGTGAATCATTGTAACTAATCGAAAGATTAGATTTGTGGAGCACCCTCGTGGTTTATATTAATAAAACGATATATTCCCCGAAGAACTGTGTTAATGTTAACTGTCTGCATACCATGTGTTTGATTTAATAACTGTTCGAACTGTCAACTAGTCCATAACAAACCATTCCGTGAATATTTCATAAATTGGACAATATCGTATTCAACCCCCCTTCTACGATATTTGGGACTAACAAGCTACTAGTTGTTTTCGAGTTTGAACGAGTCAAGAATGAAGTCTCAAATTGTTATGAATTGTTTTCATGTTTAAATAAGCCAATAATGTTCTACAAGTTTTACAAGTTGTTTCCAAGTTCAAACAGGTCAAGAATTAAGATACAAGTTGTTTCCGAGATCGAACGAGTCAAGAATGAAGCCTCAAATTGTTATGAATTGTTTTAATGTTTAAACGAACCAATAATGCTCCTTCAAGTGTTTACAAGTTGTTTCCATGTTCAAATGAGCCAAGAATGAAGCAACATGTTGTTTCAAAGTTCGAACGAGTAAAGAATGAAGTCTCAAATTGTTATGAATTGTTTTTATGTTTAAACGAGCCAATAATGCTCCTACAAGTGTTTAAAAGATGCTTCCATGTTCAAACGACACAAGAATGAAGCTACAAGTTGTTTTCAAGTTCGAACGACTCAAGAATAAAGTCTTAAATTATTATGAATTATTTTGATGTTTAAACGAGCCAATAATGCTCTTACAAGTGTTTAGAAGTTGTTTCCATGTTCAAACGAGTGAAGAACGTAGCTACAAGTTGTTTCCGAGTTCGAACGGGTCAAGAATGAAGCCTCAAATTGTAATGAATTATTTTCATGTTTAAACGAACTAATAATGTTCCTATAAGAGTTTACAAGTTGTTTTCATGTTCAAACGAGTCAAGAATAAAGCTACAAGTTGTTTTCAAGTTCGAACGAGTCAAAAATGAAGTCTCAAATTGTTACAAATTATTTTTATGTTTAAACGAGCCAATAATGCTCCTACAAGTGTTTACAAGTTGTTTCCATGTTCAAATGACACAAGTATGAAGCTACGAGTTGTTTTCGATTTCGAACGACTCAAGAATGAAGACTCAAATTGTTATGAATTGTTTTCATGTTTAAATGAGCCAATAATGTTCTACAAGTTTTACAAGTTGTTTCCAAGTTCAAACAAGTCAAGAATGAAGATACAAGTTGTTTCCGAGATCGAACGAGTCAAGAATGAAGCCTCAAATTGTTAAGAATTGTTTTGATATTTAAAAGAGCCAATAATGCTCCTACAAGTGTTTAGAAGTTGTTTCCAAGTTCAAACGAGTCAAGAATGAAGCTACAAGTTGTTTCCGAGTTAGAACGAGTCAAGAATTAAGCCTCAAATTGTTATGAACTGTTTTCATGTTTAAACGAACTAATAATGTTCCTATAAGAGTTTACAAGTTGTTTCCATGTTCAAACGAGTCAAGAATAAAGCTACAAGTTGTTTCCAAGTTTGAACGAGTCAAGAACGAAGTCTCAAATTGTTACAAATTGTTTTTATGTTTAAACTAGCTACTAATGCTCCTACAAGAGTTTACAAGTTGTTTTCATGTTCAAACGAGTCTAGAATGAAGCTACAAGTTGTTTTCAAGTTCGAACGAGTCAAAAATGAAGTCTCAAATTGTTACAAATTGTTTTTATGTTTAAACGAGCCAATAATGCTCCTACAAGTGTTTACAAGTTGTTTCCATGTTCAAATGACACAAGTATGAAGCTACGAGTTGTTTTCGATTTCGAACGACTCAAGAATGAAGACTCAAATTGTTATGAATTGTTTTCATGTTTAAATGAGCCAATAATGTTCTACAAGTTTTACAAGTTGTTTCCAAGTTCAAACAAGTCAAGAATGAAGATACAAGTTGTTTCCGAGATCGAACGAGTCAAGAATGAAGCCTCAAATTGTTAAGAATTGTTTTGATATTTAAAAGAGCCAATAATGCTCCTACAAGTGTTTAGAAGTTGTTTCCAAGTTCAAACGAGTCAAGAATGAAGCTACAAGTTGTTTCCGAGTTAGAACGAGTCAAGAATTAAGCCTCAAATTGTTATGAACTGTTTTCATGTTTAAACGAACTAATAATGTTCCTATAAGAGTTTACAAGTTGTTTCCATGTTCAAACGAGTCAAGAATAAAGCTACAAGTTGTTTCCAAGTTTGAACGAGTCAAGAACGAAGTCTCAAATTGTTACAAATTGTTTTTATGTTTAAACTAGCTACTAATGCTCCTACAAGAGTTTACAAGTTGTTTTCATGTTCAAACGAGTCTAGAATGAAGCTACAAGTTGTTTTCAAGTTCGAACGAGTCAAAAATGAAGTCTCAAATTGTTACAAATTGTTTTTATGTTTAAACGAGCCAATAATGCTCCTACAAGTGTTTACAAGTTGTTTCCATGTTCAAATGACACAAGTATGAAGCTACGAGTTGTTTTCGATTTCGAACGACTCAAGAATGAAGCCTCAAATTGTTATGAATTGTTTTCATGTTTAAATGAGCCAATAATGTTCTACAAGTTTTACAAGTTGTTTTCAAGTTCAAACAAGTCAAGAATGAAGATACAAGTTGTTTCCGAGATCGAACGAGTCAAGAATGTAGCCTCAAATTGTTATGAATTGTTTTGATGTTTAAACGAGCCAACAATGTTCCTACAAAAGTTTACAAGTTGTTTCCATGTTCAAACGAATAAAGAATGAAGTTAAAAGTTGTTTCCCTGTTAGAACGAGTCAAGAATGAAGTCTTAAATTGTTATGAATTATTTTTATGTTTAAACGAGCAAATAATGCTTTTACAAGTGTTTACAAGATGTTTCCATGTTCAAACGAGGTAAGAATGAAGCTACAAGTTGTTTTTGAGTTCGAACGACTCAAGAATGAAGTCTCAAATTGTTTTGATGTTTAAACGAGCCAATAATGCTCCTACAAGTGTTTAGAAGTTGTTTCCATGTTCAAACGAGTCAAGAATAAATCTAAAAGTTATTTTCGAGTTCAAATGAGTAAAGAATGAAACCTCAAATTGTTATGAATTGTTTTGATGTTTAAACGAGCCAATAATGCTCCTACAAGTAACAAGTTGTTTCCATGTTCAAACGAGACAAGAATGAATCTACTAGTTGTTTTCGAGTTTGAAGGAGTCAAGAATGAAGCCTCAAATTATTATGAATTGTTTTCATGTTTAAATGAGCCAATAATGTTCTACAAGTTTTACAAGTTGTTTCCGAGTTCAAACAAGTCAAGAATGAAGATAAAAGTTATTTCCGAGATCGAACGAGTCAAGAATGAAGCCTCAAATTATTATGAATTGTTTTAATGTTTAAACGAGCGAATAATGCTTCTACAAGTGTTTACAAGTTGTTTCCATGTTCAAACGAGTCAAGAATGAAGCTAAAAGTTGTTTTTGAGTTCAAATGAGTAAAGAATGAAACCTCAAATGGTTATGAATTGTTTTGATGTTTAAACGAACCAATAATGCTCCTACAAGTGTTAACAAGTTGTTTCCATGTTCAAACAAGACAAGAATGAAGCTACTAGTTGTTTTCGAGTTTGAACGAGTCAAGAATGAAGCCTCAAATTGTTATGAATTGTTTTCATGTTTAAATAAGCCAATAATGTTCTACAAGTTTTACAAGTTGTTTCCAAGTTCAAACAAGTCAAGAATTAAGATACAAGTTGTTTCCGAGATCGAACGAGTCAAGAATGAAGCCTCAAATTGTTATGAATTGTTTTAATGTTTAAACGACCCAATAATGCTCCTTCAAGTGTTTACAAGATGTTTCCATGTTCAAACGAGCCAAGAATGAAGCTACAAGTTGTTTCAAAGTTCGAACGAGTAAATAATGAAATCTCAAATTGTTACAAATTGTTTTTATGTTTAAACGAGCCAATAATGCTCCTACAAGTGTTTAGAAGTTGTTTCCATGTTCAAACGAGTCAAGAATGAAGCTAAAAGTTGTTTTTGAGTTCAAATGAGTAAAGAATGAAACCTCAAATGGTTATGAATTGTTTTGATGTTTAAACGAACCAATAATGCTCCTACAAGTGTTAACAAGTTGTTTCCATGTTCAAACAAGACAAGAATGAAGCTACTAGTTGTTTTCGAGTTTGAACGAGTCAAGAATGAAGCCTCAAATTGTTATGAATTGTTTTCATGTTTAAATAAGCCAATAATGTTCTACAAGTTTTACAAGTTGTTTCCAAGTTCAAACAAGTCAAGAATTAAGATACAAGTTGTTTCCGAGATCGAACGAGTCAAGGATGAAGCCTCAAATTGCTATGAATTGTTTTGATGTTTAAACGAGCCAATAATACTCCTATAAGTTGTTTCCATGTTCAAACTAGTCAAGAATGAAGCTACAGGTTGTTTCTGAGTTCGAGTGAGCGAAGAATGAAGCCTCAAATTGTTATGAATTGTTTTGATTTTTAAACTAGCCAATAATGTTCCTACAAGAGTTTACAAGTTGTTTCCATGTTCAAACGAGTCAGGAATGAAGCTACAAGTTGTTTCCAAGTTCGAACGAGTGAAGAATGAAGTCTCAAATTGTTACGAATTGTTTTTATGTTTAAACGAGCCAATAATTCTCCTACAAGTGTTTAAAAGATGCTTCCATGTTCAAACGACACAAGAATGAAGCTACAAGTTGTTTTCAAGTTCGAACGACTCAAGAATAAAGTCTTAAATTGTTATGAATTATTTTGATGTTTAAACGAGCCAATAATGCTCCTAGAAGTGTTTAGAAGTTATTTCCATGTTCAAACGAGTGAAGAACGTAGTTACAAGTTGTTTCCGAGTTCGAACGGGTCAAGAATGAAGCCTCAAATTGTTATGAATTATTTTCATGTTTAAACGAACTAATAATGTTCCGATAAGAGTTTACAAGTTGTTTTCATGTTAAAACGAGTCAAGAATAAAGCTACAAGTTGTTTTCAAGTTCGAACGAGTCAAAAATGAAGTCTCGAATTGTTACAAATTGTTTTTATGTTTAAACGAGCCAATAATGCTCCTACAAGTGTTTACAAGTTGTTTCCATGTTAAAATGACACAAGTATGAAGCTACGAGTTGTTTTTGATTTCGAACGACTCAAGAATGAAGACTCAAATTGTTATGAATTATTTTGATGTTTAAACGAGCCAAAAATGCTCCTACAAGTGGTTAGAAGTTGTTTCCATGTTCAAACGAGTCAAGAATGAAGCTAAAAGTTATTTTCGAGTTCAAATGAGTAAAGAATGAAATCTCAAATTGTTATGAATTGTTTTGATGTTTAAACGAACCAATAATGCTCCTACAAGTGTTAACAAGTTGTTTCCATGTTCAAACAAGACAAGAATGAAGCTACTAGTTGTTATCGAGTTTGAACGAGTCAAGAATGAAGCCTCAAATTGTTATGAATTGTTTTCATGTTTAAATGAGCCAATAATGTTCTACAAGTTTTACAAGTTGTTTCCAAGTTCAAACAAGTCAAGAATGAAGATACAAGTTGTTTCCGAGATCGAACGAGTCAAGAATGAAGCCTCAAATTGTTATGAATTGTTTTGATGTTTAAAAGAGCCAATAATGCTCCTACAAGTGTTTAGAAGTTGTTTCCAAGTTCAAACGAGTCAAGAATGAAGCTACAAGTTGTTTCCGAGTTAGAACGAGTCAAGAATTAAGCCTCAAATTGTTATGAATTGTTTTCATGTTTAAACGAACTAATAATGTTCCTATAAGAGTTTACAAGTTATTTCCATGTTCAAACGAGTCAAGAATAAAGCTAAAAGTTGTTTCCAAGTTTGAACGAGTCAAGAACGAAGTCTCAAATTGTTACAAATTGTTTTTATGTTTAAACTAGCCAATAATGCTCCTACAAGAGTTTACAAGCTGTTTCCATGTTCAAACGAGTCAAGAATGAAGCTACAAGTTCTCTCTGAGTTCGAACGAGTCAAGAATGTAGCCTCAAATTGTTATGAATTGTTTTGATGTTTAAACGAGCCAACAATGTTCCTACAAAAGTTTACAAGTTGTTTCCATGTTCAAACGAATAAAGAATGAAGTTAAAAGTTGTTTCCCTGTTAGAACGAGTCAAGAATGAAGTCTTAAATTATTATGAATTATTTTTATGTTTAAACGAGCGAATAATGCTCTTACAAGTGTTTACAAGATGTTTCCATGTTCAAACGAGGCAAGAATGAAGCTACAAGTTGTTTTTGAGTTCGAACGACTCAAGAATGAAGTCTCAAATTGTTTTGATGTTTAAACGAGCCAATAATGCTCCTACAAGTGTTTAGAAGTTGTTTCCATGTTCAAACGAGTCAAGAATGAATCTAAAAGTTATTTTCGAGTTCAAATGAGTAAAGAATGAAACCTCAAATTGTTATGAATTGTTTTGATGTTTAAACGAGCCAATAATGCTCCTACAAGTAACAAGTTGTTTCCATGTTCAAACGAGACAAGAATGAATCTACTAGTTGTTTTCGAGTTTGAACGAGTCAAGAATGAAGCCTCAAATTGTTATGAATAGTTTTCATGTTTAAATGAGCCAATAATGTTCTACAAGTTTTACAAGTTGTTTCTAAGTTCAAACAAGTCAAGAATGAAGATACAAGTTATTTCCGAGATCGAACGAGTCAAGAATGAAGCCTCAAATTATTATGAATTGTTTTAATGTTTAAACGAGCGAATAATGCTTCTACAAGTGTTTACAAGTTGTTTCCATGTTCAAACGAGTCAAGAATGAAGCTAAAAGTTGTTTTTTAGTTCAAACGAGTCAAGAATGAAGCCTCAAATTGTTATGAATTGTTTTGATGTTTAAACGAGCCAATAATGCTCCTACAAGTTGTTTCCTTGTTCAAACGAGTCAAAAATCAAGCTACAAGTTGTTTCCGAGTTCGAACGAGTCAAGAATGAAGCCTCAAATTGTTGTGAATTGTTTTGTTGTTTAAACGAGCCAATAATGTTCCTATAAGAGTTTACAAGTTGTTTCCATGTTCAAACGAGTCAAGATTGAAGCTACAAGTTGTTTCCAAGTTCGAATGAGACTAGAATGAAGCTACTAGTTGTTTTCGAGTTTGAACGAGTCAAGAATGAAGCTTCAAATTGTTATGAATTGTTTTAATGTTTAAATGAGCCAATAATGTTCTACAAGTTTTACAAGTTGTTTCCATGTTCAAACAAGTCAAGAATGAATATACAAGTTGTTTTAATCTTTAAACGAGCCAATAATGCTCCTACAAGTGTTTACAAGTTGTTTCCATGTTCAAACGAGTCAAGAATGAAGCTACAAGTTGTTTCCGGGTTCGAACGAGTCAAGAATGAAGCCTCAAATTGTTATGAATTATTTTGTTGTTTAAACGAGCCAATAATGTTCCTACAAGAGTTTACAAGTTGTTTCCATGTTCAAACGAGCCAAGAATGAAGCTACAAGTTGTTTCAAAGTTCGAACGAGTAAAGAATGAAGTCTCAAATTGTTACGAATTGTTTTTATGTTTAATACAGCCAATAATGCTCCTACAAGTAAAAGTTGCCATGTTCAAACGAGACAAGAATGAAGCTACAAGTTGTTTTCGAGTTCGAACAACTCAAGAATAAAGTCTCAAATTTTTATGAATTATTTTGATGTTTAAACAAGCCAATAATGCTCCTACAAGTGTTTAGAAGTTGTTTCCATGTTCAAACGAGTTAAGAACGAAGCTACAAATTGTTTCCGAGTTCAAACGAATCAAGAATGAAGCCTCAAATTGTTATGAATTGTTTTCATGTTTAAACGAACTAATAATGTTCCTATAAGAGTTTACAAGTTGTTTCCATGTTCAAACGAGCCAAGAATAAAGCTACAAGTTGTTTCCAAGTTCGAACGAGTCAAGAATGAAGTCTCAAATTACTACAAATTGTTTTTATGTTTAAACGAGCCAATAATGTTCCTATAAGAGTTTACAAGTTGTTTCCATGTTTAAACGAGTCAAGAATGAAGCTACAAGTTGTTTCCAAGTTCGAATGAGACTAGAATGAAGCTACTAGTTGTTTTCAAGTTTGAACGAGTCAAGAATGAAGCTTCAAATTGTTATGAATTGTTTTAATGTTTAAATGAGCCAATAATGTTCTACAAATTTTACAAGTTGTTTCCATGTTCAAACAAGTCAAGAATGAATATACAAGTTGTTTTAATCTTTAAACGAGCCAATAATGCTCTTACAAGTGTTTACAAGTTGTTTCCATGTTCAACCGAGTCAAGAATGAAGCTACAAGTTGTTTCCGAGTTCGAACGAGTCAAGAATGAAGCCTCAAATTGTTATGAATTATTTTGTTGTTTAAACGAGCCAATAATGTTCCTACAAGAGTTTACAAGTTGTTTCCATGTTCAAACGAGCCAAGAATAAAGCTACAAGTTGTTTCAAAGTTCGAACGAGTAAAGAATGAAGTCTCAAATTGTTACGAATTGTTTTTATGTTTAATACAGCCAATAATGCTCCTACAAGTAAAAGTTGCCATGTTCAAACGAGACAAGAATGAAGCTACAAGTTGTTTTCGAGTTCGAACAACTCAAGAATAAAGTCTCAAATTGTTATGAATTGTTTTGATGTTTAAACGAGCCAATAATGCTCCTACAAGTGTTTACAAGTTGTTTTCATGTTCAAATGACACAAGAATGAACCTACGAATGGTTTTCAAGTTCGAACGACTCAAGAATGAAGTCTCAAATTGTTATGAATTATTTTGATGTTTAAACGAGCCAAAAATGTTCCTACGAGTGTTTAGAAGTTGTTTCCATGTTCAAACGAGTCCAGAATGAAGCTAAAAGTTATTTTGGAGTTCAAAATGAGTAAAGAATGAAACCTCAAATTGTTATGAATTGTTTTGATGTTAAACGAGCCAATAATGCTCCTACAAGTGTTAACAAGTTGTTTCCATGTTCAAACGAGATAAGAATGAAGCTACTAGTTGTTTTCGAGTTTGAACGAGTCAAGAATAAAGCCTCAAATTGTTATGAATTGTTTTCATGTTTAAATGAGCCAATAATGTTCTACAAGTTTTACAAGTTGTTTCCGAGTTCAAACAAGTCAAGAATGAAGATAAAAGTTATTTCCGAGATCGAACGAGTCAAGAATGAAGCCTCAAATTATTATGAATTGTTTTGATATTTAAAAGAGCCAATAATGCTCCTACAAGTGTTTGGAAGTTGTTTCCAAGTTCAAACGAGTCAAGAATGAAGCTACAAGTTGTTTCCGAGTTCGAACGGGTCAAGAATGAAGCCTCAAATTGTAATGAATTATTTTCATGTTTAAACGAACTAATAATGTAACTATAAGAGTTTACAAGTTGTTTTCACAAATGAGTCAAGAATAAAGCTACAAGTTGTTGTCAAGTTCGAACGAGTCAAAAATGAAGTCACAAATTGTTACAAATTGTTTTTATGTTTAAACGAGCCAATAATGCTCCTACAAGTGTTTACAAGTTGTTTCCATGTTCAAATGACACAAGTATGAAGCTACGAGTTGTTTTCGATTTCGAACGACTCAAGAATGAAGACTCAAATTGTTATGAATTATTTTGATGTTTAAACGAGCCAAAAATGCTCCTACAAGTGGTTAGAAGTTGTTTCCATGTTCAAACGAGTCAAGAATGAAGCTAAAAGTTATTTTCGAGTTCAAATTAGTAAAGAATGAAACCTCAAATTGTTATGAATTGTTTTGATGTTTAAACGAACCAATAATGCTCCTACAAGTGTTAACAAGTTGTTTCCATGTTCAAACAAGACAAGAATGAAGCTACTAGTTGTTTTCGAGTTTGAACGAGTCAAGAATGAAGTCTTAAATTGTTATGAATTATTTTTATGTTTAAACGAGCAAATAATGCTCTTACAAGTTTTACAAGATGTTTCCATGTTCAAACGAGGCAAGAATGAAGCTACAAGTTGTTTTTGAGTTCGAACGACTCAAGAATGAAGTCTCAAATTGTTTTGATGTTTAAACGAGCCAATAATGCTCCTACAAGTGTTTAGAAGTTGTTTCCATGTTCAAACGAGTCAAGAATGAATCTAAAAGTTATTTTCGAGTTCAAATGAGTAAAGAATGAAACCTCAAATTGTTATGAATTGTTTTGATGTTTAAACGAGCCAATAATGCTCCTACAAGTAACAAGTTGTTTCCATGTTCAAACGAGACAAGAATGAATCTACTAGTTGTTTTCGAGTTTGAACGAGTCAAGAATGAAGCCTCAATTTGTTATGAATTGTTTTCATGTTTAAATGAGCCAATAATGTTCTACAAGTTTTACAAGTTGTTTCCGAGTTCAAACTAGTCAAGAATGAAGATAAAAGTTATTTCCGAGATCGAACGAGTCAAGAATGAAGTCTCAAATTATTATGAATTGTTTTAATGTTTAAACGAGCGAATAATGCTTCTACAAGTGTTTACAAGTTGTTTCCATGTTCAAACGAGTCAAGAATCAAGCTAAAAGTTGTTTTTGAGTTCGAACGAGTCAAGAATGAAGCCTCAAATTGTTATGAATTATTTTCATGTTTAAACGAACTAATAATGTTCCTATAAGAGTTTACAAGTTGTTTCCATGTTCAAACGAGTCAAGAATAAAGCTACAAGTTGTTTCGAAGTTCGAACGAGTCAAAAATGAAGTCTCAAATTGTTACAAATTGTTTTTATGTTTAAACGAGCCAATAATGCCCCTACAAGTGTTTACAAGTAGTTTCCATGTTCAAATGACACAAGAATGAAGCTACGAGTTGTTTTCGATTTCGAACGACTCAAGAATGAAGACTCAAATTGTTATGAATTATTTTGATGTTTAAACGAGCCAAAAATGCTCCTACAAGTGGTTAGAAGTTGTTTTCATGTTCAAACGAGTCAAGAATGAAGCTAAAAGTTATTTTCGAGTTCAAATGAGTAAAGAATGAAACCTCAAATGGTTATGAATTGTTTTGATGTTTAAACGAACCAATAATGCTCCTACAAGTGTTAACAAGTTGTTTCCATGTTCAAACAAGACAAGAATGAAGCTACTAGTTGTTTTCGAGTTTGAACGAGTCAAGAATGAAGCCTCAAATTGTTATGAATTGTTTTCATGTTTAAATAAGCCAATAATGTTCTACAAGTTTTACAAGTTGTTCCTTTTTTTTTTTTTTGCTAAATACAAAAAATTTAATGCAAAGACACAACTACAAAGATAAGAGGGGCATTCCCCAATCAATTACAAGACTAAAGGCAATCAAAAGATAAACCTACTACCACATTAAATGCTACTGCAGAAACATGAAAGACAAGAACTAATATAAATAGCAAATCAAGCTTGGATCCTGCCGAACACATTTTTTAAAACCAGCACAAGAGAACAATTTTTCCCTAACTACACGCCGAATGGTACAAATAGTATAAAAAGTAGCATGCCCAGGACCATGATTATGCAGCCGGAAATTTCTCTCCCTCCAAGTATAGTAAACTGCCACACCAATAAAAACATTAGCAATTTGCTGCTTAATGCATGAAAGCCCTGTAGCAAAGAAACATCCATCCTGCCACTGCCTCCAATCCGTAGCAAAAGCAAAGGGAATGGATCGGCGAATTAACTGGAAATAAGGACAATTGGTATAAATATGCATGACTGATTCAGGACCTCCATTACAAAGAAGACAACTCGTATCAACCTGCATCCCAAAAGATGCTAAACGATCCCTAGTTAGCAGACGATTCTGAACTGCTAGCCAGAAAATAAATGAGCATTTAGGGATTGAGAATTTACTCCAAACGACTGCATGCCAAGGGACGAGCTGGGAGGTAATCCGCAAAGAATTCCAAATGGCAGTTCTAGAGACCATACGAGCCTGGAGATTATCCCAGGTCATGTGATCAGCATTATGGAGCTGCACCCGATAAACGCGCGAACGCAACTCAATAATGTCAATATGGTTGGACGCAGGCAAGGTCCACACTCCATCATTCAGATAATGACTTATACGAACAAGACTAGAGGACTCAGCTATCGAAACGATACTATTATCAAACTGATGCAACAGAGGCTTAGCATTAATCCAGGGGAATCAATGTTATTTCTAGCTCAACTCAGCATATTACGTGCTCTGTTTTGCATCTGAGCTCAAAATCAAATTTTTTTGCGACTTTTGTCTATGGTTTCAATACTAGAGTGGAACGACGTAGTTTATGGCCTGATCTAGTAGGTATTGCTGGCCTTATTAATGATGTTCCTTGGGTGGTTTGCGGTGATTTCAATGCTTGTTTGAGTGTGGAGGAAAAACAAGGTGGAAATATTGGTTGGACAAATAGCATGACTGATTTCAAGGATTGTGTGCTTCAATTGGGCCTTACTGATCTCAGGTTTTCGGGCCACTTTCTTACTTGGTGGGACTGTAATGTTGATCGCCCAAAGCGTAGGAAGTTGGATCGTGTCTTGGTTAATCCTGCTTGGCATAGTGCATTCCCTTTGTCTTATGCAATTTTTGTGGCCAGAGGGCTCTCAGACCATAGCCCTGCTATTGCTGATTTGGGGATTTCCTTTCGTAGTCGGGGTAAGCCTTTTCAGTTTTTTAATCATATAGCTGATCATCCAGATTTTCTTTCGATTGTTCGTGAGGCCTGGACCCCTGTAATTGTGGGGGACCCTTGGTTTGTTCTCACTGGCAAGCTTAAACGAGTTAAAGCAGCTCTAAAGTCTTTAAATACTCAAGTTGGGGATGTTCGAAGTAAAGTTTTAGAAGCGAAGAGGAATTTGAAAATTTTTCAGGACTCCTTGACCACTCCCTCGTATGACCAGCTTTTAGTGGAGAAGAGCCTGTGCTTGCAGTTAGCAACAGCTTTGAAACAAGAGGAGAGTCTTCTTAAGCAAAAATCCAGGGTTCATTGGTTGAAGCATGGAGATGGCAATAATAAATTTTTCTTTAATGCTTGTAAAGGGCGATGGCACACGAACAAGATTCTTTCCATTCAGGATGAGATGGGAGCTACTCACTCTACTCATGACAGTATTGCAGAAATAGCAGTTGCTTATTATAAAAAGCTTCTTGGTAGTAATTCAACAGTTCAAGAGATGCCTGCAGACCTTTCTTTTCCCAGCCTTCAGGAATCTCAGATTGATGCTTTAGGCAGGCCTTTCTCCAGGGCTGACGTGGTGAATGTTTTCAAAGCATTGGCTAAAAGCAAGAGTCCAGGCCCTGATGGGTTCACTTCTGAATTTTTCTTAGCTACTTGGAGCATAGTTGGTAGTGATGTTGTTGATGGTATTATGTACTTCTTTGAGACCTTGAGTTTGCCAGCAATTATCAATGCTACTGCTATCTGTCTTATTCCCAAACAGAGCAACCCTTCGAACATGTCGCATTTTAGGCCTATTTCTTGTTGTAATGTGCTTTATAAATGTATTTCTACTCTTATTGTTCAGCGTCTTAAGCTCATTTTGCCTTCTCTGATCTCTTCGGTGCAATCTGCTTTTGTGCCTAACAGATCTATTGGTGATAATGTGTTATTAGCGCAGGCCCTTTGCAAGGATTATCATCTTTCTTCGGGACCTCCGAAATGTGCTATAAAGCTCGATGTGCATAAAGCTTTTGATACTCTTAATTGGGACTTCATCTTCAGTACCATGCGGCGAATGAGGTTTCCGGATATTTTTATTGCTTGGACAAAGACTTGTGTTACTTCTCCTCGGTTCTCAATTAAAATTAATGGTTGTTTGGAGGGTTTTTTCCAGGGGAAATCTGGTCTTCGTCAAGGAGATCCGATTTCTCCTTATTTATTTGTCTTAGCAATGGAAGTTCTTACTACATGCTTAACTTCAGTGTCCAAGAGCCCCAATTTTAATTTCCATTGGCGAACTAAGGAGTTGTCCCTAACGCATATCATTTTTGCTGATGACGTCTTCTTGTTTAGCAAAGGTGAGGTTAATTCCATTGAGATTCTTAAGAGGGGGTTAAACTTTTTCTCCAGTTTTTCTGGATTGTGCCCACACAAAGCAAAGTCTCTCTGCTTCTTTGGGAACGTTCCAAATGAGGTTTGTGAAGCCATTACTTCTCTCACTGAGTTCCAAAGGGGTACCCTTCCAGTTTGCTATCTTGGCCTGCCTTTATTTTCCGGGAAACTTTCTGCCAGGGATTGTATTCCTCTTGTTAGTAAACTTTGTAATCGAGTTGAAGCTTGGACGGCCAGGTTCCTCTCTTTTGCAGGGCGTCTCCAATTAGTAAAAACGGTTCATGCTGGGATTATTGGGTACTGGAGTATGTATATCTTCCTACCTAAATCTGTGCTTAAAAGTATTAATTCCCTCCTATTTCGTTTCCTGTGGGGGGGTCTCCACTCATCCTCAAACAGATGTCATCACAAAGTTAGTTGGGAGGTTTGTTGTAGACCTAAAATTGAGGGTGGATTGGGCCTGCGCAATGTTTTCGAATGGAATCTAGCCTCTATTCTTTTTCAGGTTTGGCGAATAGTCCGTGGTAATGAAAATTCTATTTGGGTTTCCTGGTTCTGCAGCATCCTCTTAAAAAACAAGTCTTTCTGGACAGCGAAAAAGCCATCGCAGAGTTCTTGGGCGATAAACAAGTTGTTTCCAAGTTCAAACAAGTCAAGAATTAAGATACAAGTTGTTTCCGAGATCGAACGAGTCAAGAATGAAGCCTCAAATTGTTATGAATTGTTTTAATGTTTAAACGAACCAATAATGCTCCTTCAAGTGTTTACAAGATGTTTCCATGTTCAAACGAGCCAAGAATGAAGCTACAAGTTGTTTCAAAGTTCGAACGAGTAAAGAATGAAGTCTCAAATTGTTACAAATTGTTTTTATGTTTAAACGAGCCAATAATGCTCCTACAAGTGTTTAAAAGTTGCTTCCATGTTCAAACGAGACAAGAATGAAGCTACAAGGTGTTTTCAAGTTCGAACGACTCAAGAATAAAGTCTTAAATTGTTATGAATTATTTTGATGTTTAAACGAGCCAATAATGCTCCTACAAGAGTTTAGAAGTTATTTCCATGTTCAAACGAGTGAAGAACGTAGCTACAAGTTGTTTCCGAATTCGAACGGGTCAAGAATGAAGCCTCAAATTGTTATGAATTATTTTCATGTTTAAACGAACTAATAATGTTCCTATAAGAATTTACAAGTTTTTCCATGTTCAAAAGAGTCAAGAATAAAGCTACAAGTTATTTCCAAGTTCGAACGAGTCAAAAATGAAGTCTCAAATTATTACAAATTGTTTTTATGTTTAAACGAGCCAATAATGCTCCTACAAGTGTTTACAAGTTGTTTCCATGTTAAAATGACACAAGAATGAAGCTACGAGTTGTTTTCGAGTTCGAATGACTCAATAATGAAGACTCAAATTGTTATGAATTATTTTGATGTTTAAACGAGCCAAAAATGCTCCTACAAGTGTTTAGAAGTTGTTTCCATGTTCAAACGAGTCAAGAATGAAGCTAAAAGTTATTTTCGAGTTCAAATGAGTAAAGAATGAAACCTCAAATTATTATGAATTGTTTTGATGTTTAAACGAACCAATAATGCTCCTACAAGTGTTCACAAGTTGTTTCTCTGTTCAAACGAGACAAGAATGAAGCTAACAGTTGTTTTCGAGTTTGAACGAGTCAAGAATGAAGCCTCAAATTGTTATGAATTGTTTTCATGTTTAAATGAGCCAATAATGTTCTACAAGTTTTACAAGTTGTTTCCAAGTTCAAACAAGTCAAGAATGAAGATACAAGTTGTTTCCGAGATCGAACGAGTCAAGGATGAAGCCTCAAATTGTTATGAATTGTTTTGATGTTTAAACGAGCCAATAATGCTCCTATAAGTTGTTTCCATGTTCAAACTAGTCAAGAATGAAGCTACAGGTTGTTTCTGAGTTCGAGTGAGCGAAGAATGAAGCCTCAAATTGTTATGAATTGTTTTGATTTTTAAACTAGCCAATAATGTTCCTGCAAGAGTTTACAAGTTGTTTCCATGTTCAAACGAGTCAAGAATGAAGCTACAAGTTGTTTCCAAGTTTGAACGAGTCAAGAATAAAGTCTCAAATTGTTACGAATTGTTTTTATGTTTAAACGAGCCAATAATGTTCCTACAAGAGTTTACAAGTTGTTTCCATGTTCAAATGAGCCAAGAATGAAACTACATGTTGTTTCAAAGTTCGAACGAGTAAAGAATGAAATCTCAAATTGTTACGAATTGTTTTTATGTTTAAACGAGCCAATAATGCTCCTACAAGTGTTTAAAAGATGCTTCCATGTTCAAACGACACAAGAATGAAGCTACGAGTTGTTTTCAAGTTCGAACGACTCAAGAATAAAGTCTTAAATTGTTATGAATTATTTTGATGTTTAAACGAGCCAATAATGCTCCTACAAGTGTTTAGAAGTTGTTTCCATGTTCAAACGAGTGAAGAACGTAGCTACAAGTTGTTTCCGAGTTCGAACGGGTCAAGAATGAAGCCTCAAATTGTTATGAATTATTTTCATGTTTAAACGAACTAATAATGTTCCGATAAGAGTTTACAAGTTGTTTTCATGTTAAAACGAGTCAAGAATAAAGCTACAAGGTGTTTTCAAGTTCGAACGAGTCAAAAATGAAGTCTCAAATTGTTACAAATTGTTTTTATGTTTAAACGAGCCAATAATGCTCCTACAAGTGTTTACAAGTTGTTTCCATGTTAAAATGACACAAGTATGAAGCTACGAGTTGTTTTCGATTTCGAACGACTCAAGAATGAAGACTCAAATTGTTATGAATTATTTTGATGTTTAAACGAGCCAAAAATGCTCCTACAAGTGGTTAGAAGTTGTTTCCATGTTCAAACGAGTCAAGAATGAAGCTAAAAGTTATTTTCGAGTTCAAATGAGTAGAGAATGAAACCTCAAATTGTTATGAATTGTTTTGATGTTTAAACGAACCAATAATGCTCCTACAAGTGTTAACAAGTTGTTTCCATGTTCAAACAAGTCATGAATGAAGCTACTAGTTGTTTTCGAGTTTGAACGAGTCAAGAATGAAGCCTCAAATTGTTATGAATTGTTTTCATGTTTAAATGAGCCAATAATGTTCTACAAGTTTTACAAGTTGTTTCCAAGTTCAAACAAGTCAAGAATGAAGATACAAGTTGTTTCCGAGATCGAACGAGTCAAGAATGAAGCCTCAAATTGTTATGAATTGTTTTGATGTTTAAAAGAGCCAATAATGCTCCTACAAGTGTTTAGAAGTTGTTTCCAAGTTCAAACGAGTCAAGAATGAAGGTACAAGTTGTTTCCGAGTTAGAACGAGTCAAGAATGAAGCCTCGCATTGTTATGAATTGTTTTGAGGTTTAAACGAACTAATAATGTTCCTATAAGAGTTTACAAGTTATTTCCATGTTCAAACGAGTCAAGAATAAAGCTACAAGTTGTTTCCAAGTTTGAACGAGTCAAGAACGAAGTCTCAAATTGTTACAAATTGTTTTTATGTTTAAACTAGCCAATAATGCTCCTACAAGAGTTTACAAGCTGTTTCCATGTTCAAACGAGTCAAGAATGAAGCTACAAGTTCTCTCTGAGTTCGAACGAGTCAAGAATGTAGCCTCAAATTGTTATGAATTGTTTTGATGTTTAAACGAGCCAACAATGTTCCTACAAAAGTTTACAAGTTGTTTCCATGTTCAAACGAATAAAGAATGAAGTTAAAAGTTGTTTCCCTGTTAGAACGAGTCAAGAATGAAGTCTTAAATTATTATGAATTATTTTTATGTTTAAACGAGCGAATAATGCTCTTACAAGTGTTTACAAGATGTTTCCATGTTCAAACGAGGCAAGAATGAAGCTACAAGTTGTTTTTGAGTTCGAACGACTCAAGAATGAAGTCTCAAATTGTTTTGATGTTTAAACGAGCCAATAATGCTCCTACAAGTGTTTAGAAGTTGTTTCCATGTTCAAACGAGTCAAGAATGAATCTAAAAGTTATTTTCGAGTTCAAATGAGTAAATAATGAAACCTCAAATTGTTATGAATTGTTTTGATGTTTAAACGAGCCAATAATGCTCCTACAAGTAACAAGTTGTTTCCATGTTCAAACGAGACAAGAATGAATCTACTAGTTGTTTTCGAGTTTGAACGAGTCAAGAATGAAGCCTCAAATTGTTATGAATTGTTTTCATGTTTAAATGAGCCAATAATGTTCTACAAGTTTTACAAGTTGTTTCCAAGTTCAAACAAGTCAAGAATGAAGATACAAGTTATTTCCGAGATCGAACGAGTCAAGAATGAAGCCTCAAATTATTATGAATTGTTTTAATGTTTAAAAGAGCGAATAATGCTTCTACAAGTGTTTACAAGTTGTTTCCATGTTCAAACGAGTCAAGAATGAAGCTAAAAGTTGTTTTTTAGTTCAAACGAGTCAAGAATGAAACCTCAAATTGTTATGAATTGTTTTGATGTTTAAACGAGCCAATAATGCTCCTACAAGTTGTTTCCTTGTTCAAACGAGTCAAGAATCAAGCTACAAGTTGTTTCCGAGTTCGAACGAGTCAAGAATGAAGCCTCAAATTATTGTGAATTGTTTTGTTGTTTAAACGAGCCAATAATGTTCCTATAAGAGTTTACAAGTTGTTTCCATGTTCAAACGAGTCAAGAATGAAGCTACAGGTTGTTTCCAAGTTCGAACGAGACTAGAATGAAGCTACTAGTTGTTTTCGAGTTTGAACGAGTCAAGAATGAAGCCTCAAATTGTTATGAATTGTTTTCATGTTTAAATGAGCCAATAATGTTCTACAAGTTTTATAAGTTGTTTCCATGTTCAAACAAGTCAAGAATGAATATACAAGTTGTTTCCGAGATCGAACGAGTCAAGAATGAAGCCTCAAATTGTTACGAATTGTTTTAATCTTTAAACGAGCCAATAATGCTCCTACAAGTGTTTAAAAGTTGTTTCCATGTTCAAACGAGTCAAGAATGAAGCTACAAGTTGTTTCCAAGTTCGAACGAGTCAAAAATGAAGCCTCAAATTGTTATGAATTATTTTGTTGTTTAAACGAGCCAATAATGTTCCTACAAGAGTTTACAAGTTGTTTCCATGTTCAAACGAGCCAAGAATGAAGCTACAAGTTGTTTCAAAGTTCAAACGAGTAAAGAATGAAGTCTCAAATTGTTACGAATTGTTTTTATGTTTAATACAGCCAATAATGCTCCTACAAGTGTTTAAAAGTTGTTGCCATGTTCAAACGAGACAAGAATGAAGCTACAAGTTGTTTTTGAGTTCGAACAACTCAAGAATAAAGTCTCAAATTTTTATGAATTATTTTGATGTTTAAACAAGCCAATAATGCTCCTACAAGTGTTTAGAAGTTGTTTCCATGTTCAAACGAGTTAAGAACGAAGCTACAAGTTGTTTCCGTGTTCAAACGAATCAAGAATGAAGCCTCAAATTGTTATGAATTGTTTTCATGTTTAAACAAACTAATAATGTTCCTATAAGAGTTTACAAGTTGTTTCCATGTTCAAACGAGCCAAGAATAAAGCTACAAGTTGTTTCCAAGTTCGAACGAGTCAAGAATGAAGTCTCAAATTGCTACAAATTGTTTTTATGTTTAAACGAGCCAATAATGCTCTTACAAGTGTTTAAGAGTTGTTTCCATGTTCAAATGACACAAGAATGAAGCTACTAGTTGTTTTCGAGTTCGAACGACTCAAGAATGAAGTCTCAAATTGTTATGAATTATTTTGATGTTTAAACGAGCCAAAAATGCTCATACAAGTGTTTAGAAGTTGTTTCCATGTTCAAACGAGTCAAGAATGAAGCTACAAGTTGTTTCCGAGTTCGAACGAGTCAAGAATGAAGCCTCAAATTGTTATGAATTGTTTTGATGTTTAAACAAGCCAACAATGTTCCTACAAGAGTTTACAAGTTGTTTCCATGTTCTAACGAGTCAATAATGAAGCTACAAGTTGTTTCCAAGTTCGAACGACTCAAGAATGAAGTCTCAAATTGTTATGAATTGTTTTGATGTTTAAACGAGCCAATAATGCTCCTACAAGTGTTTAGAAGTTGTTTCCATGTTCAAGCGAGTCAAGAATGAAGCTAAAAGTTATTTTCGAGTTCAAATGAGTAAAGAATGAAACCTCAAATTGTTATGAATTGTTTTGATGTTTAAACGAGCCAATAATGCTCCTACAAGTGTTTACAAGTTGTTTCCATGTTCAAATGACACAAGAATGAACCTACGAATGGTTTTCAAGTTCGAACGACTCAAGAATGAAGTCTCAAATTGTTATGAATTATTTTGATGTTTAAACGAGCCAAAAATGTTCCTACGAGTGTTTAGAAGTTGTTTCCATGTTCAAACGAGTCCAGAATGAAGCTAAAAGTTATTTTCGAGTTCAAAATGAGTAAAGAATGAAACCTCAAATTGTTATGAATTGTTTTGATGTTAAACGAGCCAATAATGCTCCTACAAGTGTTAACAAGTTGTTTTCATGTTCAAACGAGACAAGAATGAAGCTACTAGTTGTTTTCGAGTTTGAACGAGTCAAGAATAAAGCCTCAAATTGTTATGAATTGTTTTCATGTTTAAATGAGCCAATAATGTTCTACAAGTTTTACAAGTTGTTTCCATGTTCAAACAAGTCAAGAATGAAGATACAAGTTGTTTCTGAGTTCGAACGAGTCAAGAATGAAGCCTCAAATTTTTATGAATTGTTTTCATATTAAAATGAACCAATAATGTTCTTACAAGAGTTTACAAGTTGTTTCCATGTTCAAACGAGTCAAGAATGAAACCAGAAGTTGTTTCCGAGTTCGAACGAGTCAAGAATGAAGCCTCAAATTGTTATGAATTATTTTGTTGTTTAAACGAGCCAATAATGTTCCTACAAGAGTTTACAAGTTGTTTCCATGTTGAAACGAGCCAAGAATGAAGCTACAAGTTGTTTCAACGTTCGAACGTGTAAAGAATGAAGTCTCAAATTGTTACGAATTTTTTTTATATTTAATACAACCAATAATACTACTACAAGTGTTTAAAAGTTGTTGCCATGTTCAAACGAGACAAGAATGAAGCTACAAGTTATTTTCGAGTTCGAACGACTCAAGAATAAACTCTCAAATTTTTATGAATTATTTTGATGTTTAAACGAGCCAATAATGCTCCGACAAGTGTTTAGAAGTTGTTTCCATGTTCAAACGAGTTAAGAACGAAGCTACAAGTTGTTTCCGAGTTCAAACGAATCAAGAATGAAGCCTCGCATTGTTATGAATTGTTTTCAGGTTTAAACGAACTAATAATGTTCCTATAAGGGTTTACAAGTTGTTTCCATGTTCAAACGAGTCAAGAATAAAGCTACAAGTTGTTTCCAAGTTCGAATGAGTCAAGAATGAAGTCTCAAATTGTTACAAATTGTTTTGATGTTTAAACGAGCCAATAATGCTCTTACAAGTGTTTACAAGTTATTTTCATGTTCAAATGACACAAGAATGAAGCTACAAGTTGTTTTCGAGTTCGAACGACTCAAGAATGAAGTCTCAAATTGTTATGAATTATTTTGATGTTTAAACGAGCAAAAAATGCTCCTACAAGTGTTTACAAGTTGTTTCCATGTTCAAATGACACAAGAATGAAGCTACGAGTTGTTTTCGATTTCGAACGACTCAAGAATGAAGACTCAAATTGTTATGAATTATTTTGATGTTTAAACGAGCCAAATATGCTCCTACAAGTGGTTAGAAGTTGTTTCCATGTTCAAACGAGTCAAGAATGAAGCGAAACTTGTTTCCATGTTAGAACAAGTCCAGAATGAAGTCTTAAATTGTTATGAATTGTTTTTATGTTTAAACGAGTCAATAATGCTCCCACAAGTTTTTACAAGTTGTTTCCTTGTTCAAACGAAACAAGACTGAAGCTACAAGTTGTCTTCGAGTTCGAACGACTCAAGAATGAAGTCTCAAATTGTTTTGATGTTTAAACGAGTCAACAATGCTCCTACAAGTGTTTACAGGTTGTTTACATGTTCAAACGAGTCAAGAATGAAGCTACAAGCTGTTTCTGAGTTCGAACGAGTCAAGAATGAAGCCTCAAATTGTTATGAATTATTTTCATGTTAAAATGAACCAATAATGTTCCTACAAGAGTTTACAAGTTGTTTTCATGTTCAAATGAGTCAAGAATGAAGATAAAAGTTATTTTCGAGTTCAAACGAGTCAAGAATGAAGCCTCAAATTGTTATGAATTGTTTTGATGTTTAAACGAGCCAATAATGCTCCTACAATTGTTAACAAGTTGTTTCCATGTTCAAACGAGACAAGAATGAAGCTAAGAGTTGTTTCCGTGTTAGAAGGAGTCAAGAATGAAGTCTTAAATTGGTTTGAATTGTTTTGATGTCTACACGAGCCAACAATGTTCCTACAAGAGTTTACAAGTTGTTTCCATGTTCTAACGAGTCAAGAATGAAGCTACAAGTTGTTTCCAAGTTCGAATGACTCAAGAATGAAGTCTCAAATTGTTATGAATCGTTTTGATGTTTAAACGAGCCAACAATTTTCCTACAAGAGTTTACAAGTTGTTTCCATGTTCAAACGAGTAAAGAATGAAGCTAAAAGTTGTTTCCGTGTTAGAACGAGTCAAGAATGAAGTCTTAAATTGGTTTGAATTGTTTTGATGTTTAAACGAGCCAACATTGTTCCTACAAGAGTTTACAAGTTGTTTCCATGTTCTAACGAGTCAAGAATGAAGCTACAAGTTGTTTCCAAGTTCGAACGACTCAAGAATGAAGTCTCAAATTGTTATGAATTGTTTTGATGTTTAAACGAGCCAATAATGCTCCTACAAGTGTTTACAAGTTATTTCCATGTTCAAATGACACAAGAATGAACCTAGAAGTTGTTTTCGAGTTCGAACGACTCAAGAATGAAGTCTCAAATTTTTATGAATTATTTTGATGTTTAAACAAGCCAAAAATGCTCCTACAAGTGTTTATAAGTTGTTTCCATTTTCAAAGGAATCTAGAATGAAGCTAAAAGTTATTTTCAAGTTCAAACGAGTCAAGAATGAAGCCTCAAATTGTTATGAATTGTTTTGATGTTTAAACTAGACAATAATGCTCCTTCAAGTGTTAACAAGTTGTTTCCATGTTCAAACGAGACAAGAATGAAGCTACTAGTTGTTTTCCAATTTGAACGAGTCAAGAATGAAGCCTTATATTTTTATGAATTGTTTTCATGTCTAAACGAGCCAATAATGTTCCTATAAGAGTTTATAAGTTGTTTCCGAGTTCGAACGAGTCAAAAATGAAGCCTCAAATTGTTATGAATTCTTTTAATGTTAAAACGAGCCAACAATGTTCCTACAAGAGTTTACAAGTTGTTTCCATGTTCAAACGAGTAAAGAATGAAGCTAAAAGTTGTTTCCATGTTAGAACGAGTCAAGAATGAAGTCTAAATTGGTTTGAATTGTTTCGATGTTTAAACGAGCCAACAATGTTCCTACAAGGGTTTAGAAGTTGTTTCCGTGTTCAAACGAGACAAGAATGAAGCTACAAGATGTTTTCGAGTTCGAATGACTCAAGAATAAATTCTGAAATTGTGATGAATTATTTTGATGTTTAAACGAGCCAATAATGCTCCTACAAGTGTTTAGAAGTTGTTTCCATGTTCAAACGAGTCAAGAATGAAGCTAAAACTTGTTTCCGTGTTAGAACGAGTCAAGAATGAAGTCTCAAATTGTTATGAATTATTTTGATGTTTAAACGAGCCAAAAATGCTCCTACAAGTGTTTATAAGTTGTTTCCATGATCAAAGGAGTCAAGAATGAAGCTAAAAGTTATTTTTGAGTTCAAACGAGTCAAGAATGAAGCCTCAAATTGTTATGAATTGTTTTGATGTTTGAACGAGCCAATATTGCTTCTACAAGTGTTAACAAGTTGTTTCCATGTTCAAAGGAGACAAGAATGAAGCTACTAGTTGTTTTCGAGTTTGAACGAGTCAAGAATGAAACCTCATATTTTTATGAATTGTTTTCATGTTTAAACGAACCAATAATGTTCCTACAAGAGTTTACAAGTTGTTTCCATGTTCAAACGAGTCAAGAATGAAGTTACAAGTTGTTTCTGAGTTCGAACGAGTCAAGAATGAAGCCTCAAATTGTTATGAATTGTTTGATGTTTAAACGAGCCAATAATGCTCCTACCAGTATTTACAAGTTGTTTCCATGTTCAAACGAGTCAAGAATGAAGCTATAAATCGTTTCCGAGTTCGAACGAGTCAAGAATGAAGCCTCAAATTGTTATGAATTGTTTTCATGTTAAAATGAACCAATAATGTTCCTACAAGAGTTTACAAGTTGTTTCCATGTTTAAACGAGTAAAGAATGAAGCTAAAAGTTTTTTCCATGTTAGAACGTGTGAAGAATGAAGTCTTAAATTGTTATGAATTGTTTTTATGTTTAAACGAGCCAAAAATGCTCCTACACTTACAAGTTATTTCCATGTTAAAACGAGGCAAGAATGATGCTATAAGTTTTTTTTGAGTTTGAACGACATAAGAACGAAGTCCCAAATTGTTTTAAATTTTTTTGATGTTTAAACGAGCCAATAATGCTCCTACAAGTGTTTAGAAGTTGTTTCCATGTTCAAACGAGTCAAGAATGAAGCTAAAAGTTATTTTGGAGTTCAAACGAGTCAAGAATGAAGCCTCAAATTGTTATGAATTGTTTTGATGTTTAAACGAGCCAATAATGCTCCTACAAGTGTTAACAAGTTGTTTCCATGTTCAAAGGAGTCAATAATGAAGCTACAAGTTGTTTTCGAGTTCGAACGACTCAAGAATGAAGTCTCAAATTGTTATGAATTGTTTTGTTGTTTAAACGAGCCAATAATGCACCTACAAGTGTTTAGAAGTTGTTTCCATGTTCAAACGAGTCAAGAATGAAGCTACAAGTTGTTTTTCAGTTCGAACGAGTCAAGAATGAAGCCTCAAATTGTTATGAATTATTTTGATATTTAAACGAGCCAATAATGCTCCTACAAGTGGTTTCCATGTTCAAACGAGTCAAGAATGAAGCTACAAGTTGTTTCTGAGTTCGAACGAGTCAAGAATGAAGCCTCAAATTGTTATGAATTACTTTGATGTTTAAACGAGCCAATAAAGTTCCTACAAGAGTTTACAAGTTCTTTCCATGTTCAAACGAGTCAAGAATGAAGCTACAAGTTGTTTCCCAGTTCGAACGAGTTAAGAATGAAGTCTCAAATTGTTACGTATTGTTTTTATGTTTAAACGAGCCAATAATGCTCCTACAAGTGTTTACAAGTTGTTTCCATGTTCAAACGAGACAAGAATGAAGCTACAAGTTGTTTTCGAGTTCGAACGACTCAAGAATAAATTCTCAAATTGTGATGAATTATTTTGATGTTTAAACGAGCCAATAATGCTCCTACAAGTGTTTAGAAGTTGTTTCCATGTTCAAACGAGTCAAGAATGAAGCTAAAACTTGTTTCCGTGTTAGAACGAGTCAAGAATGAAGTCTCAAATTGTTATGAATTATTTTGATGTTTAAACGAGCCAATAATGCTCCTACAAGTGTTAACGAGTTCGAACAATGTTCAAACGAGACAAGAATGAAGCTACTAGTTGTTTTCGAGTTTTAACGAGTCAAGAATAAAGCCTCAAATTGTTATGAATTGTTTTCATGTTTAAACGAGCCAATAATGTTCCTACATGTGTTTACAAGTTGTTTCCATGTTCAAATGAGTAAAGAATGAAGATACAAGTTGTTTCCGAGTTTAAACGAGTGAAGAATGAAGCTACAAGTTGTTTCCAAGTTCGAACGAGTCAAGAATGAAGTCTCAAATTGTTACGAATTGTTTTTATGTTTAAATGAGCCAATAATGCTCCTACAAGTGTTTACAAGTTGTTTCCATGTTTAAACGAGACAAGAATGAAGCTACAAGTTGTTTTCGAGTTCGAACGACTCTAGAATGAAGTCTCAAATTGTTATGAATTATTTTGATGTTTAAACGAGCCAATAATGCTCGTACAAGTGTTTAGAAGTTGTTTCCATGTTCAAACGAGTCAAGAATGAAACTACAAGTTATTTCCGAGTTCGAACAATCAAGAATGGAGCCTCAAATTGTTACGAATTGTTTTGATGTTTAAACGAGCCAACAATGTTACTACAAGAGTTTACAAGTAGTTTCCATGTTCAAACGAGTCAAGAATGAAGCTAAAGGTTGTTTCCATGTTAGAACGAGTCAAGAATGAAGTCTTAAATTATTATGAATTGTTTTTATGTTTTAACGAGCCAATAATGCTCCTACACGAGTTTACAAGTTGTTTCAATGTTCAAACGAGTCAAGAATGAAGCTACAAGTTGTTTCTAAGTTCGAACGAGTCAAGAATGAAGTCTCAAATTGTTTTTATGTTTAAACGAGCCAATAATGCTCCTACAAGTGTTTACAAGTTGTTTCCATGTTCAAACGAGACAAGAATGAAGCTACAAGTTATTTTCGAGTTCGAACGACTCAAGAATGAAGTCTCAAATTGTTATGAATTTTTTTGATGTTTAAACGAGCCAATAATGCTCCTACAAGTTTTTAGAAGTTGTTTCAATGTTCAAACGAGTCAAGAATGAAGCTACAAGTTGTTTCCGAGTTCGAACGAGTCAAGAATGAAGCCTCAAATTTTTATGAATTGTTCTGATGTTTAAACGAGCCAACAATGTTCCTACAGGAGTTTACAAGTTGTTTTCATGTTCAAACGAGTCAAAAATGAAGCTACAAGTTGTTTCCCAGTTCGAAAAAGTCAAGAATGAAGTCTCAAATTGTTACGAATTGTTTTTATGTTTAAACGAACCAATAATGCTCCTACAAGTGTTTACAAGTTGTTTCCATGTTCAAACGAGACAAGAATGAAGCTACAAGTTGTTTTCGAGTTCGAACGACTCAAGAATGAAGTCTCAAATTGTTTTGAATTGTTTTGATGTTTAAATGAGCCAATAATGCTCCCACAAGTGTTTAGATGTTGTTTCCATGTTCAAACGAGTCAAGAATGAAGCTAGAAGTTGTTTTCGAGTTCGAACGTGTAATAACCTAGATTTTTGGACGAATTTTCTTATTATTATTTATAAACGACAATGATGAATAGTGATTCTACGGATTATGAAAAACTTTTTAGCCTACACTAGGTAAGTGGTGGAATATGGGAAAACCGAATATGTGGTATTGTTGTATAAAGAAAATGAGTGAATGTAAAAGTCGTCCGAATTCGAAGATTTTCACTTTTACGATTTGTTTCGTAATTCACGAGACATCGAGGAATAAGAGAATTATATTACGACAAATATTTTCACGTCAAAATTAAGGCCCCTGCAAAATTTCATACACAGATGTTAATATTTCGATTTTATAAAAATGTTGAAACCAAAGTTGCGCAGTGACACTGTTCATGGGAGAAGCTACTGCCCTGTTTTGGACATTCGAAAATGAGTCCTCTGTACAGGGGCAGACCTTTGATGAATTGTATTCTAGGTATTCTCTAGATCGTTTGCGCGCTAAGTTTGCGTCATTTGGAGTTACGAGTCAAAAGTTATGACCGATTTACTAAAGGTATCGCATAACTTAGAAACCATGTTAATAACCAACTTTGAGGCTATCATCGAAGTAGCTAGGATGCTTACTTTCATGTGAAACTTTTATCTAAGATACTAGGGATGTCAAGGATGACTCCAGAGAAAGAATTGAGTTAATTGGATTAAAACTCAATTTACTAAAAATGCTAGAAGTTGGGTGTTTAAAATGAGAATTACTAAAAAGTGAGTAAGTGCTTATTGCTACGTATGCATGTTTTTAAACACCTGCGCTTAATGTATTACTATTATGATCGAAAGACTGTTGTTGTTGTGATATAACTGTATATTGAAAAGTACGAATTGTTTCATGTATTATTAAAGCTTTTTGTAATGTTTCGATTATATGCTATAAGAAATATAGATATAAGCCGGTGAAGGAAAAAGGCTCTAAATGTATAGCGAGTTATGTATTTTCGAACGTAGACCGGGAGTCTGAAGGTTATGTTAAGTACTGTCGTAATCCGGAAGAAGCCGGAGACAGATTATTTTGAAATGACGATATAAATATTTCGATATTTATATTTTGATATTCTTTTGATAAAAGAATTAAATGAGGATAATAAATATTATTTCAATATTTATTTAATTAATGAATATTATTTGAATATTCATTTGAAGGAGATAATAAATATTATTTTAATATTTATTTAATTAATGAATATTATTTTAAATATTCATTTATTGAGTAATATTTATTAATTATAATTAATAAATATTATTTAAATATTTATTAATTATTTAAAATTCATTTACAAATTACTTTAGGTCTTTAATAATTATTCGAAGTTTTCGATAATTATTTTAAATACTTTCCGACCTTCAGAAAATGGTTTAAAGATAGTGAGAGCTCCCTAATATTTTATTTTAATTATTTTATTTTATTCTTTTAATAAGAATAAAATACGTTCAGACTTAACAAAAATATGGAACTCGGTATAGGAAGTGAATACCTATTTACTTCTCGAAAGCAGTCAAGTTTTGGAACCAGTTTCCACAGTAGCAAGAGCTTTTCAACTTATCAAAAGCAGAGCTTTACTAATCAAAATAAAGAAAAGTTTTCAGTTAACTCCCGAGTCATGGTTTTCAAAAACGAATAATTCCTTGATGAAAGAGATTAGTGGGTAAAGGTCACTTACCTGTGTGGTGAGAGGACAACCCGACTAATCTATTCAGTGACTACTCATAGCTATGAGGGTCTATCAACAAGTACGATATACTTGGGGAACTAGGATTACTTCCGGTTCCACGTTAGATAGACAAATCTATTAACAAGTACTATATACTTGGGGAGCTTGGATTAATGTTCCAGTTCCAGACTTATAGATTGATTCAGCGGACTTGGAGTTAGCGTAAGAGGCCGAGTGACGCACGGTCCAGCACTTTGACCCGTATGCGGTCTAGGGTGATTACCCATTAACGGTAGCGAGTATCAGGGCTCCCCCTTCTACATGTAGAGAAACGGAAGGCTTCCATAGGTTACTGATGAAGGCTGCCACGTGCTACGACTGATCATCGTGGATGTGTGGTAGCGGGCGTGTTGATGCTCCAGTTACAATCCATTCTTTCAATTGGAATTGTGCTTCACACCGTAATGAAAGCCTATGAGCTGAGTTACCGATGGTGTTGATTGCAAATGAAATGTTGAAATGTTTTTAATGAAAAGAAATGAAAACTTCAGATGGGATCTAATGAGAAAGAGGTTTTTAATAATTTGAAATTTCATCTTGTTATTTGTATGATTTAACGAATAGTTATATGAAAACTTCAGAAGGTAACTGATGTATGAAAAGCTTATAAGCTTTTGAAATGTTTATCAGAAAGTATGTTTATAGAAGTTATGATTATAGTGGGCCTATATTGCTCACTCTCGTTTTCTTTATATATCACAACACAACAGGATCTTTAAAGATATTTTATGGGAGTTTAAACCTTATAAATGGTATGGTTCAAAGTGAGTTAATTTTCTCAAAGGTAAGCAACTATGATTGTTGTATCTTGAATGGTGTACCCCGTATATTAGGGGAGTTTAGCAAAACTATAGTTGAAGCTATTTTGCTAAGTTATGGAAAGACTATTTCAAAACTATGAACGTAATAAGTTCATTGAGTTTTATCTTAAAAAGCTTTAGAGGAGATATGAAAGCGTGGTAACACTATATTTGATAGTGTCTTATGTTATATACCGAACCAAATTGTTCGTATGATATTTTCTAAACTTTATGTTTAGTACAAATGTTTTTAGCAGAAAAACTCTGATCATGTGTATCCTCGAAATATACTTTATTATGCTTACCATATACGGTTAAACCTTATGATTATACTATTGAGATAGTAGTGATTATCATATTCTTGAATGAGAGTCACATAGCTAATTGGGTGAATAACTTGCTGAGCATTCTTTCGCTCATTCTTGCTTATATTATATTTTTCAGAGGAAGTGATAACATGTTTGATTAGCTTCATGCCTAGAGAGAGGAAAGTAGAAGATTCACCTTTGAGATGGTTCAGTTCAACCATATTCTACGAAAGTAAGTTGGATAAGTTTCAGTATTGAGCTAGTTATTAATGTTGCTTCATGAAGAGGTTAGCATTGATAGTATGAGATCCTGGATAAGTACATTTGGATTGTAATAACTAATGATACTTGTTGTATATCGTTTCTAAGACTATAACTTTTGTGTGTGTGAGAGAGGGGTCTATGATGTGTGTTTGTTGGAGTATTGAGTTATTATAGGTTGTAAATGATTGGATGGTGACGTGGCAACTCAAATCCCTGACCCCGGATTTGGGGGAGCCACAGAGATGGTATCAGAGCATGAGTTATAGTACTTAAATACGAGAGTGTTAAGAGCTATTCATGTATAAGAGGATAACGTGAGAACTCATGTAGAGTTCGTAATTAGACTACCGGATGTAGTACCAACGAATGAGTAAGAATAGGTCATCTACTTGGAGTTAGTAGTGAGGAGATTTATGAATGACATTTGGGATATAGATTTTGGACGGGAAATTGGCAAGGCCATCCTGGAAGAGGCAATGATATATCTTATAACAAGCTGAAAGGTATGAAGATTTTGAGGATTCTATTGAGGATAAGAAGTCAAGGATAATTGTTAAGACGACGCGTGGTATTGCTACGGTGTAAAGCCGCAACGAGGAGTTTAGATGCACAATTGTTGTATCTTCGAAGTATGTTAAGTATTTTCTGATCGAAGTGATCCCTTAATATAAGTATCCCACACATTCTGGATATTTTATCAGGTGAGAAGTATGAATGACCCAGTATATAGGTGTTGGTACGAAGTTCCTTCTGTTAATAGTAGGTCTCCGACCAGAAAAAGGAGTCTGAGCAGTCATTGAGGAGTTAATGGTTTAGTTGAGGTAAATGATTCAGGGAAAGAGGTCCCGTAATACAGTTATAGATTCTTTGGTGTAAATTGATTGAGAGTACATAATGGATGGTATATCTCGTTCTTTTGATAATATACCCTATGGCATGTAGACCATGAGTTTTCGAAAGATGACGATCGAAAGGACCAGACGATAGATGTATGAATATGAAAGTGGTACAAGTTGTGAGGAATCTCCCCTTAGCTAGTAACCTGATAGGTAATATTGATCTGGCACATCAAACGTGTTGTGTTTGATAGCCTGTTGAGTAATATGACAGTCCTACTGATATGAACAGTGTTAAGGATATATTTTATGAGCGTCAACCTAGTTTGACACCTACATATTGTTTTACCTTAGCACATAGACTATTCATTTTTATTAGCCCCTAAGTACTGCCCATTGGGATGAAAATGATCCTTCCATATAACCAGTGACACAAGGAAAGCCAAATGATTTTAAAATAGTGTTTTTAAGGAATTTTTATTTTTGGATTTAAAAATTTCACCTACAAGGTATTTTCAAATATTTTTAGAAAAAGTTTTAGTATGAAGCCGTTGAGCCTGAAACGAATGACAGAATGAATCCCTTTGGGGTTAGTAAACCAAGGTGGTGGAAAGAAGTATGTTTTGAGAAAAATTCTCTTTACGAAAAGTTTTAAATAAAAGTTATTGTTTTAACCTCAAAATGTATCACCCAGGAGTTAAGTTCATCAAAGTCCCATGAGATGGGGGGAATTCATGAAGGGTATAACCCAGAGATGAGGCTAAACCAGAGCCGGCGGAATGATCATGTGTATAGTCAAGCCTAGAAATTATTGCTTTCACGAGAGTAAGTATGAACTTCTTAAGTGAATCTGTTTGTTACAAGGACTAAGTTGTGTATCTTGTAAGTACTTCCCTAAATTAATTGGGAAGCTAGATGAAGTTGGAATTTAAGACTAGGATGAAAGAGCCTAAGTATGGAATATTATGAATTAAAGTTTACAACAATTATCGAGTGGTTGTCTCGTATGATGTGACCAAATAAAATGGTTGTGATGGATATAAATTATTAGCGGATGATGATTCAGAAATCGTTATAATAAAAAGTGGATTCGTAAGGGGTAATGATTCAATAAGTAAAGACTGAGGCAGCAAGAGTAATATTGTACAAATATTTACTAGTGCCATTCAATGGAGATTTAATTCTTTGAGGAAAGAGAATAGATATAATGTCAAGACAAAAATATTGTCTGCATGAGGATGTTCAAACTAACGATAGAGATAAAGTGGTGAAAATTAAGATTACACGATAATGATGAAGTTGTGTTAAAGGATATAGAGATAAATTGAGGGATTTTGATTACGATGGAAGTGAAAAGTCTATTACACTTTGGAGGATAAGTTGTTGGGCAACCATGATCGGTACCAAAAGAGGAAATACTTGGAAATAAAAGATTATGTAGTAGTTAATGGGTTGAGGATGTAATTATTAGCGATCTTATGAGTTACTACCTAATAAAATTATATAATTCAACATCGATCTAGTGACAGGAATAACACTAACATCATAGGCATTTAGAAGTTTGCATCTACCAAGATAAAAATGATTAATTACTAAATTATAAAAAGTATTAGAGAAAGGCATGATGGGATTGAAAGTGTCACCATGAGGTGCACTTGTTTTGATTGTTAAAGGAAAGGATAGCGCCATGAGTCAGAGTGTTGATGGCCAAAATTGATTAAGATTAAGATTACAATTAGGAATGAATATCCTAACCATGGATGGAGATTATCAGACCCTTTGGAATCATAATTTACCCTTCGAGGATAGATTTGAGGATCAGATATCATGAAATAGAGATGGACCTAGATGATTTTCCAAAAGGTGCATTTGACAAGAGTTATGAACATTATGAGTTCTAGGATGTCAATTGGATAAATGAATACACCTATTACTTTTATGGATTTAATCAATAGAATTTTAAGAAATGATTGGACAAATGGCCATAGTTTTCATAAATGATATTTTGATCTACCAAAAGGTGAAGAGAGAGAACGAATAATAAGTGTAATCAGCCTTAGAAAGAGAAAGGAGATAGTATGCCATTTTATCTAAAGTGTGAGTTTTGGTTGAGTAAAGTTAAATCTTGGGAAATTAATGAGTAACAAATAAAATGTGTTGATGTTTTGAAGTTGTTGGGAATTGGGAAAGACCCAATGTACTAAAGGAGGTGAGAACTTGTGGATTAGAGGTCGTTATAAATGTTTGTTAAGGTATCTGACTCATGATCGCAGCCGATAACTATAGTATCTACACCCGAGATATAAAAGCATTATATTGTGCAGATGAGAGTTTAAGAATTATAAAGAACATGAGTGTCATAGAAATATTCAAGCCGGAAGTCTAGAATTGGGATGATGGGTTTGAGACCTTGTAAAATCGATTCCTAATTAAATACGGACTTGTTTTATGTAAAGTTTCGTAACACATTAAGGAAGGAAAACTCCTCACATCTTTTCAACATCATTTTTTTTTCTTCTTCCTATAATTGACAATTCGTCATCCGATTGGGATTGACAATACATATGGTGTGACTTCTTGTCTGTGTGACAAAAGTCTGGTAGGACGCCGCCCAATTATGTGTTGAAAAGCCAAATCATACTGAAGACTTTCCTTCACAAGTACATATATAGTTGTTCTCATTCATACCAAAAAAAAAATTATTCTCATATACATTGGGAAGTGAGTTTATTCATCTTTGAATCACTCTGATCATTTTGTTGCAATGAGATTCGATAAAAGGATCTCTGATTAAAATCTCGTGCAAAGTTAGCTCTTGATAAAAGGTTTTTGCCTTGGGTATCGAAAGGAGTTGAGACAATAACGTAATAGGGATATAGTTTCATCCGAGGATAGTTACATTCAGAACATAGCCACGCCACCTTGCGAAGTTTGTGCGGAAGAAAAGTGTCGATCTCCTTCACAGTAAGACTAAGTCAAAGGACGAGGAAATGTTTGGGTATCGAGAAGGAACCCGCAAGTATGCTAATCAAATTAGAGAAGACAGAAAGCATGGAGTGAGAGACTTCATATTTCTAGAAACATTATCGCGGAAAGTGGTAATGAGATTTGGAAAGAGAGCAATTAAGCTCGAGGGTATTAAAGCTGGCAGGTTCTGAAGTATGACAGGTTAATGCTTATACGTTGGCGCTGTTTTGTAATATTTATGTTATGAAAACCTCGTGTGTCCTACGTCTATATTGTGAGAGAATAATGTGTATGCTAGACACGTGTTTAGAATAAGAAATCGTAGAGATGGTAACCAAATGTGTCCTATGAACGGTAAAGATCAATGACCGAAAAGAGAAAGTGTGGAGAAACAGAACCATAGCACCAGAAAGGGTGTATGGATGAATCAAAAAGGGTGTAGAGACAACCCTTAGTTACTTTTGTTTAGATTCCGAGGACGGAATCCTTTTAAGGAGGGTAGACTGTAATAACCCAGATTTTTGGACGAATTTTTTTTTATTATTTATAAACGACCCTGATGAATAGTGATTCTACGGATTATGAAAAACTTTTTAGCCCACACTAGGTAAGTGGTGGAATATGGGAAAACCGAATATGTGGTATTGTTGTATGAAGAAAATGAGTGAATGTAAAAGTCGTCCGAATTCGAAGATTTTCATTTTTACGATTTGTTTCGTAATTCACGAGACATCGAGGAATAAGAGAATTATATTACGACAAGGAGGATTACGATTTAGAAACCCAAGGGTTTGTTTTGAAAATAAGCACTTAGAATATCAAGGATTTACGCTACGGAATTCCTACGACAAAAAGATTTCGGAAATTAATCGAAATTACGTGGAGGATTAAGTGATAAGTGTTGGATGTTAAGTGACTAATGAGAATTCTCATGCAACCCATGCAAACTAGATTGGTGGCAACCAAGTGGGAGTAACCAAGCAAGGAACTACTTGGTTAGAAACTAACCAAGCAACCAACTAATACTTAGAGACATGGTTCCACAAATCATGGGAAAGTAGAAAACAATATCCTTAATTCAAGGAACCCTAGTACTTCCCTTGGACTGATTTTAAATCAGCCTACACAAATCAAGGAAGCAAGCAAAAAGCTCTCTCCCCCATTCTTCTTCATTTTCGGCTACATCAAGAAAGGGCACACTAAAAATTCCACAACTCTTTCATATCTCAACCAAAAATTATGTTCTATAGCTCTTTAGAAAGGTCTTGAAGTAAGCTAAACTTCTTGTTCAGGAGTCTCTTCCATTTGAGCATGGTAACATCATCATTTTTCAAGTTCTTTCAAGAGGGTGAATAGTAATGAATAGTAAATCCGAAAGTGACTAACTTGTTTCTTGATTTCTCTTACAAGTTTAAGGATGTTAAACATAGATCAAGGCTTACAAGCTCTTGTTAGTATGTTAAGGATTCAAGGAAGGTATAAACATCATCCACCCTTTGATTTTGCTTTAAGTTATAAGCTTGAGTTTAAGTGATGTTTAAGTATAAGTTGATTTAAGGAGTTTGGGTGTATATGGTTGAATATTGTTGGTTGAAAATTATGGATTGATGATGGTGATAAGTTATGAAGTATATAAACTGATTATTTAGTAAAAATGTTTGGGTTGATGATTTGGTTGATGTTGAATGGATTAAAATAGTTAAATCCGGAAAACGTTACGATTATAGCCGTCGTAATGCCCGTTTGCATATAGGCCTGTTTTAACCAAGATTTACGAACTGTCAAAATGATGATTTTGAACATCACTGCCTATTTCTGTGTAGGCCTTCCTTTGTAGTTTGTTTTGGTATAAAAATCATATCGATACGATTTACGGTTTAGGAGATAAGTCCGTTTTAGTGAAAGTCGCGCAAGGGAACCAAACTGCTGTCTTGTGCTCCCTTTGTGAATATAAACGGACCCCTTACCAGTTTTCAAAAAGCATGAAATTTGGAGGATAAATATTTTCGACAGTGATTAAGTCCCCTGCAAAATTTCATACACATATGTTAATATTTCGATTTTATAAAAATGTTGAAACCAAAGTTGCGCAGTGACACTATTCATGGGAGAAACTACTGCCCTGTTTTGGACATTCGAAAATGAGTCCTCTGTCCAGGGGAAGACCTATGATGAATTGTATTCTAGGTATTCTCTAGATCGTTTGCGCGCTAAGTTTGCGTCATTTGGAGTTACGAGTCAAAAGTTATGACCGATTTACTAAAGGTATCGCATAACTTAGAAACCATGTTAATAACCAACTTTGAGGCTATCATCGAAGTAGCTAGGATGCTTACTTTCATGTGAAACTTTTATCTAAGATACTAGGGATGTCAAGGATGACTCTAGAGAAAGAATTGAGTTAATTGGATTAAAACTCAATTTACTAAAAATGCTAGAAGTTGGGTGTTTAAAATGAGAATTACTAAAAAGTGAGTAAGTGCTTATTCTCACTATAAAACGTAGACGTAAGTTGAACTTCGAGACTTAATTCCTACACGAGTTATATACGAAAGATGTTGAGGAATAACATGACTATGTATTGGAGTAAAAAGATTAGATTAAAAACCGTTGACGAGATGGTTTACGAATGGTCAAGATAGACCCGAGGAGGTGAATGCCGGGTAAAACAAGAGTTAATAAAAGGACTAAGTACAAATTGGAGTTATCATAATTGGACTCGTTATGTGATTATACTTATTAGTAATATAAGTAGTTGATGGGATTAAGAGTACTAATCGAGATTATGATATCTATTGATAGAAAATCCGGAGCGAGTGGGACTCTGAGAACGTATCTTGGACTCCAGGCAAGTTTTCTAACCTATGTTTTTACATATCAAAATATATGTATTGCTACGTATGCCTGTTTTTAAACACCTGCGCTTAATGTACTACTATTATGATCGAAAGACTGTTGTTGTTGTGATATAACTGTATATTGAAAAGTATGAATTGTTTCATGTATTATTAAAGCTTTCGTAATGTTTCGGTTATATGCTATAAGAAATATAGATATAAGCCGGTGAAGGAAAAAGGCTCTAAATGTATAGCGAGTTATGTATTTTCGAACGTAGACCGGGAGTCTGAAGGTTACGTTAAGTACTGTCGTAATCCGGAAGAAGCCGGAGACAGATTATTTTGAAATGACGATATAAATATTTCGATATTTATATTTTGATATTCTTTTGATAAAAGAATTAAATGAGGATACTAAATATTATTTCAATATTTATTTAATTAATGAATATTATTTGAATATTCATTTGAAGGAGATAATAAATATTATTTTAATATTTATTTAATTAATAAATATTATTTAAATATTTATTAATTATTTAAAATTCATTTACAAATTACTTTAGGTCTTTAATAATTATTCGAAGTTTTCGATAATTATTTTAAATATTTTCCGACCTTCAGAAAATGGTTTAAAGATAGTGAGAGCTCCCTAATATTTTAATTTAATTATTTTATTTTATTCTTTTAATAAGAATAAAATACGTTCAGACTTAACAAAAATAGGGAACTCGGTATAGGAAGTGAATACCTATTTACTTCTCGAAAGCAGTCAAGTTTTGGAACTAGTTTCCACAGTAGCAAGAGCTTTTCAACTTATCAAAAGAAGAGCTTTACTAATCAAAATAAAGAAAAGTTTTTAGTTAACTCCCGAGTCATGGTTTTCAAAAACGAATCATTCCTCGATGAAAGAGATTAGTGGGTGAAGGTCACTTACCTGTGTGGTGAGAGGACAGCCCGACTAATCTATTCAGTGACTACTCATAGCTATGAGGGTCTATCAACAAGTACGATATACTTGGGGAACAAGGATTACTTCCGGTTCCACGTTAGATAGACAAATCTATTAACAAGTATTATATACTTGGGGAGCTTGGATTAATGTTCCAGTTCCAGACTTATAGATTGATTCAGCGGACTTGGAGTTAGCGTAAGAGGCCGAGTGACGCACGGTCCAGCACTTTGACCCGTATGCGGTCTAGGGTGATTACCCATTAACGGTAGTGAGTATCAGGGCTCCCCCTTCTACATGTAGAGAAACGGAAGGCTTCCATAGGTTGCTGATGAAGGCTGCCACGTGCTACGATTGATCATCGTGGATGTGTGGTAGCGGGCGTGTTGATGCTCCAGTTACAATCCATTCTTCCAATTGGAATTGTGCTTCACACAGTAATGAAAGCCTATGAGCTGAGTTACCGATGGTGTTGATTGCAAATGAAATGTTGAAATGTTTTTAATGAAAAGAAATGAAAACTTCAGATGGGATCTAATGAGAAAGAGGTTTTTAACAATTTGAAATGTCATCTTGTTATTCGTATAATTTAACGAATAGTTATATGAAAACTTCAGAAGGTAACTGATTTATGAAAAGCTTATAAGCTTTTGAAATGTTTATCAGAAAGTATGTTTATAGAAGTTATGATTATAGTGGGCCTATATTGCTCACTCTCATTTTCTTTATATATCACAACACAACAGGATCTTTAAAGATATTTTATGGGAGTTTAAACCTTATAAATGGTATGGTTTAAAGTGAGTTAATTTTCTCAAAGTTAAGCAACTATGATTGTTGTATCTTGAATGGTGTACCCCGTATATTAGGGGAGTTTAGCAAAACTATAGTTGAAGCTATTTTGCTAAGTTATGGAAAGACTATTTCAAAACTATGAACGTAATAAGTTCATTGAGTTTTATCTTAAAAAGCTTTAGAGGAGATATGAAAGCGTGGTAACACTATATTTGATATTGTCTTATGTTATATACCGAACCAAATTGTTCGTATGATATTTTCTAAACTTTATGTTTAGTACAAATGTTTTTAGCAAAAAAACTCTGATCATGTGTATCGTCGAAAGATACTTTATTATGCTTACCATATACGGTTAAACCTTATGATTATACTATTGAGATAGCAATGATTATCATATTCTTGAATGAGAGTCACATAGCTAATTGGGTGAATAACTTGCTGAGCATTCTTTCGCTCATTCTTGCTTATATTATATTTTTCAGAGGAAGTGATAACATGTTTGATTGGCTTCATGCCTAGAGAGAGGAAAGTAGAAGATTCACCTTTGAGATGGTTCAGTTCAACCATATTCTACGAAAGTAAGTTGGATAAGTTTCAGTATTGAGCTAGTTATTAATGTTGCTTCATGAAGAGGTTAGCATTGATAGTATGAGATCCTGGATAAGTACATTTGGTTTGTAATAACTAATGATACTTGTTGTATATCGTTTCTAAGACTATAACTTGTGTGTGTGTGAGATAGGGGTCTATGATGTGTGTTTGTTGGAGTATTGAGTTATTGCAGGTTGTAAATGATTGGATGGTGACATGGCAACTCAAATCCCTGACCCCGGATTTGGGGGCGCCACAGAACGAGTCAAGAATGAAGTCTCAAATTGTTACGAATTGTTTTTATGTTTAAACGAGCTAATAATGTTCCTACAAGAGTTTACAAGTTGTTTACATGTTCAAACGAGTCAAGAATGAAGCTACAAGTTTTTTCAAAGTTCGAACGAGTCAAGAATGAAGTCTTAAATTGTTATGAATTGTTTTTATGTTTAACCGAGCTAATAATGCTCCTACAAGTGTTTACAAGTTGTTTCCATTTTTAAACGAGTCAAGAATGAAGCTACAAGTTGTTTCCAAGTTCGAACGAGTCAAAAATAAAGTCTCAAATTGTTACGAATTGTTTTTATGTTTAAACGAGCCAATAATGTTCCTACAAGAGTTTACAAGTTATTTTCATGTTCAAACGAGTCAAGAATGAAGCTACAAATTGTTTCCAATTTTGAACGAGTCAAGAATGAAGTCTCAAATTGTTACGAATTATTTTTAAGTTTAAAAAAGGCCAATAATGTTACTACAAGAGTTTATAAGTTGTTTCCATGTTCAAACAAGTCAAGAATGAAGCTACAAGTTGTTTCCGAGTTCGAATGAGTCAAGAATAAAGCCTCAAATTGTTATGTATTGTTTTGATGTTTAAACAAGCCAACAATGTTCCTACAAGAGTTTACAAGTTGTTTCCATATTCTAACGAGTCAAGAATGAAGCTAAAAGTTGTTTCAATGTTAGAACGAGTCAAGAATGAAGTCTTAAATTGTTATTAATTGTTTTTATGTTTAAACGAGCCAATAATGCTCCTACAAGTGTTTACAAGTTGTTTCCATGTTCAAACGAATCAAGAATGAAGCTACAAGTTGTTTCCAAGTTTGAACGAGTCAAGAATGAAGTCCAGTGACGTTCACCTGGTTTAGACCGGTATCTACTCATCATGCTCAAAGCCAACGAGACATTAGGACGAGTACATATCATTGCATACATTATGGAACCAATTGCTGAAGCATATGGAACTTTACTCATACGGTCTTTATCATCTAATGATTTAGGATTGTCATCTTTTGAGATCGATATCCCATGAGATATGGGGACAAATCCCCTTTTATCATTTTGCATCCCAAATAGATGCAAAACTTTATCAATGTATGTACTCTGACTTAGGGTGATCATTCTTCTTGATCTATCTCTATAGATCTTGATACCTAAAATATAGGTCGCTTCGCCTAAGTCTTTCATTGAGAAATTCTTACTCAACCAAGTCTTAACAGCCTGTAAAGAAGGAATGTCATTCCCTATTATTAATATATCATCAACATATAATACTAGGAATGCCACATTGCTCCCACTTACCTTCTTGTAAACACATGGTGCATCTTCATTTTGAATAAACCCAAACACTTTGACAGTTTCATCAAAACAAATGTTCCATCTCCTTGAGGCTTGTTTCAATCCATAAATTGATAGACGTAGCTTACATACCTCTCCAGCATTCTTTGGATCAACAAAACCTTCAGGCTGTGTTATATACACATCCACATCTTCTTCAAGGCTCCCATTTAAGAAAGCGATTTTGACATCCATTTACCATATTTCATAGTCATGGTAAACAGGTATAGCAAGCAAAATCCTGATGGACTTGACTATGGCCACTGGTGAAAAGGTTTCATCATAGTCAATACCATGAATTTGCTTGAAACCTTTTGCCACTAATCGTGCTTTATAGGTCTATACATTACCATCCATGTCGGTCGTCTTTTTGAAAACCCTCTTCACCCTATAGGTTTTACCCCTTCAGGCAGATCAACCAAAGTCCATTCTTGATTAGTATACATGGATTCCATCTCAGATTTCATGGCATCCTGCCATCTCTTAGATTCTGGAGTGTTCATAGTGTCTTGGTACGTGAGAGGCTCATCTTCATCCACAAGCATCACATCACCATCTTGAGTCAAGAGAAATCCATAATATCTCTCGGGCTCATGGCGCATCCTACTAGACCTACGAACAACCTGTGTTTCCTAAGCAGTATTGTTTTCTTGTACATTCTGCTCAGGTTCCTCCATTGGTTCAATGTTATCACGTGGGTTTCGAATTTGATCAAGATCTATTATCCTCCCACTGTCTTTCTTAGACAACATTTCTCTTTCAAGGAACACTGCAGTTCGAGCAACAAATACTTTGTTCTCTGAAGGATTAATGAAATAATAACCCTTTATTTCAATTTGGTATCCCACAAAATTACATTTTTCTGATTTAGGTCCTAGCTTGTCAGAAGTTAGACGTTTCACAAACGCCTCACATCGCCAAATTTTCATAAATGACATGCTATGACATTTCTCAGTCCATGTCTCATATGGAGTATTCTGAACCGTTTTAGTTGGAACTCGGTTAAGTGTATAAGTAGTCATCTCGAGGGCGTAGCCCCATAAACTAATTGGAAGATCTGCATGACTCATCATCGATCGTACCATGTCCAACAAAGTACGATTCCTCCTTTTAGAAACTCCATTCCATTGTGGTGTTCCAGGAGGAGTGAGTTGTGATACAATACCACACTCTTTTAATAAACTCTTAAATTCATGGCTCAAGTATTCACCTCCACGATCAGATCGTAAAGTCTTAATACTTCCGCCAGTTTTCTTTTCAACTTCAGATTTTTATTCTTTGAACTTTTCAAAAGAATCGGATTTGTTCTTCATAAGATACACATATCCATATCTACTGAAATCATCAGTAAATGTGATAAAGTAGTAAAAGCCACCTCTTGCCATAGTACGCATAGGACCACATACATCACTATGTATAAGTTCTAATCATTCAGTGGCCCTTTCACCTTATCCAATAAAAGGAGCTTTATTCATATTTCCAATGAGACAAGGTTCTCATGCTTCGTATGATTCAAAGTCAAACTTATCCAAGTATCCATCCTTATGTAACTTGGAAATGCACTTCCCATTTATATGGCCTAAACGACAGTGCCAGATGTATGTTTGATTTGAGTCATTAGTTTTAAAATGTTTGTTATTCACATTATAAATTGGAGTGTCTAAATCAAGAACATATAAACCGTTAAATAAACGTGCAACCCCAGAGGTAGCATTATTCAAAGAAAAGGAACAATTATTGTTCTGAATTGAAAATGCAAAACCTTTCTTGTCCAAACAAGAAACTGAAATAATGTTTCTGCAAATTGCAGGCACGTAAAAATAGTTCTCAAGTTCTAAAATAAGCCCAGTAGGCAACGTTAAATAATAAGTCCCTACAGCTAAGGCAACAACCTTTGCTCCATTGCCAACTCGTAGGTCGACCTCTCCCTTTGCCAAAGTTCTACTCCTTTGCCGCTCCTGCACATTTATACAAATGTGAGAACCACATCCAGTCTCCAATACCCATGATGTAGAAGTAGAGAAATTGTCCTCTATAACATAAATACCTGAATCAGAAGCTTGACCATCCTTCTTCTTCTTCAGATCCTCCAAATAAGCATGACAGTTTCTCTTCCAATGACCTGGTTTACCACAATAGTGACAATCACCCTTTGCAACAACACCCTTGGGCTTTAAAGCCTGTTTGGGATTAGCCTTTGGCTTGAGACCAGAAGCAGATCCAATCTTCTTCTTTCCCTTCTATTTGCCTTTCCTTTTAGCCTTACCTTTGTTGTCTATCATCAGCATGACAGCAGGTTTAGCCTTTTTCATGTTGGTTTCAGCAGTTCGTAACATGGCCAACAATTCAGTGGGTGTTTTGTCTATCTCATTCATATTGTAGTTCATAACCAAATAAGTATAGTTGTTGTTCAAAGATTGCAAGATCAAGTCAATCTGAGCTTCCAGACTACGGGAAACCCAAAGTATCAAGATACTCAATATAACTTATCATCTTTAGAACATGTGGTTGAACAGGTTCACGATCTCCATGTTTAGAAGCATACAGTGCTTTGCTCGTGTCGAACCTTTCTTGAAGAGCTGGTCCTTCAAATATTCTTTGAAGGTGTTCAACACTCATAGTTGCCAGCATGAGCCACGCAACATCATTCGTTTCATCAATATGCTTCTGATAAGCATTTTGCTGAACATGAGTTGTATTCTCAGTAGGAGGAGCAGGTGAAGGAATTTCAATGACCTGAAGCTTTCGCTCCTGCCTGAGGACAATCCTTAAATTCCTATACCAATCAAGGAAGTTAGTTCCTGTCAGCTTGTTCTTCTCAAGGGTTGCTCTCACAGAGAAGTTATTTGTGTTTTTGCCATTAAATATCTACAATGTTTAAAATGCATTTAAGTTAGTTGCAGAAGTTTAATTATGTTCAATTAATTATCATATACATTCATAATATATATCTCCCACTACTTATATCAAATCAATAGCCCTAACTATTAATTCAGAAAGCATTTCATTAAATATTTCTAGTGTGACTCGTTCGAACGCGGAAACAACTTGTAGCTTCACTCTTGACTCGTTTGAAAATGAAAACAACTTGTAAACAATTGTAGGAGCATTATTGGCTCGTTTAAACATCAAAACAATTCATAACAATTTGAGGTTTCATTCTTGACTCGTTCAAACTCAGAAACAACTTGTAGCTTCATTCTTGACTCGTTTGAACATGGAAAAAACTTGTAAACACTTGTAGGAGCATTACTGGCTCATTTAAATATCAAAACAATTCATAACAATTTGAGGCTTCATTCTTGACTCGTTCGAACTTGGAAACAATTTGTAGCTTCATTCTTGACTCGTTTGAACATGGAAACAACTTGTAAACTCTTGTAGAAGCATTATTGGCTCGTTTGAAAATCGAAACAATTCATAACAATTTGAGACTTCATTCTTGACTCGTTTGAACATGGAAACAACTTGTAAACACTTGTAGGAGCATTATTGGCTCGTTTAAACATGAAAATAATTCAGAAAAATTTGAGGCTTCATTCTTGACTCGTTCAAACTAGGAAAGAACTTGTTCCTTCATTCTTGACTCGTTTGAACATGGAAACAACTTGTAAACTCTTGTATGAACATTATGGCTCATTTAAACATCAAAACAATTCATAACAATTTGAGGTTTTATTCTTGACTCGTTCGAACTCAGAAACAACTTGTAGCTTCATTCTTGACTTCTTTGAACATGGAAAGAACTTTTAAACACTTGTATAAGCATTATTGGCTCGTTTAAACATAAAAATAATTAATAATAATTTGAGGCTTCATTCTTGACTCGTTCAAACTCAGAAACAACTTGTAGCTTAATTCTTGACTCGTCATAACATGGAAAAAACTTGTAAACTCTTGTAGGAACATTATTGGCTCGTTTAAACATTAAAACAATTCATAACAATTTGAGGCTTCATTCTTGATTCGTTCGAACTCGAAAACAACTTTAGCTTCATTCTTGACTCGTTTGAACATGGAAACAACTTGTAAACTCTTGTAGGAACATTATTGGCTCGTTTCAACAAGAAAACAATTCATAACAATTTGAGGCTTAATTCTTGATTCGTTCGAATGCGGAAACAACTTGTAGCTTCACTCTTGACTCGTTTGAACATTGAAACAACTTGTAAACACTTGTAGGAGCATTATTGGTTCGTTTAAACATCAAAACAATTCTTAATAATTTGAGGCTTCATTCTTGACTCGTTCGAACACGGAAACTACTTGTAGCTTCATTTTTGTCTCGTTTGAACATAGAAACAACTTATAAACACTTGTAGGAGCGTTATTGGCTCGTTTAAACATCAAAACAATTCATTCTTGGCTCGTTCGAACTAGGTAACAACTTGTAGCTTCATTCTTGGCTCGTTTGAACATAGAATGACTTGTAAACACTTGTAGGGGCATTATTGGCTTGTTTAAATATTAAAACAATTCGTAACAATTTGAGGCTTCATTCTTGACTCGTTCGAACTCATAAACAGCTTGTAGCTTCATTCTTGACTCGTTTGAACATGGAAACAACTTATAAACACTTGTAGGAGCATTATTGGCTCGTTTAAACATGAAAACTATTCGTAACAATTTGAGGCTTAATTCTTGACTCGTTCGAACTTGGAAACGACATGTACCTTCATTCTTGACTCGTTTGAACATGGAAACAACTTGTAATAATAATGCAATAAGACAAGTATGTTTGTTGACAGGTGACCACATCTCATTGGTCATAGGTATGGTGATACTAAAATCAAGAACATAAGTGTATGTATCAATACATGACACTAGAAAGACCCGCCGTGAGATTCTACATGTTAATACGTGTCATAAGAAATCTCACAGTGATAATGATGTAATGATCCTCTGACTTGAAATCATTATATTTCTATACGAGAATTAATATACTTTGATTACACTCAAAGTTACCTTTAACCGGGTAATGATAAAGGTGTACATTGCGTATGCTATGAATCGTATGAGGAATATGAATGATAGATATGGGATTTAACCCTCCATTTCTAGGAGTGATATTATTGGCCTCTTGATTGAGTGAGACTATGAAATGCATGGCCATGCTCAAATATTGATTTGTTTAAATAGTCTACTCATTGATCAAGGAAACCAATATTAAACGTTGAAGAGGATGACGTTATACATGCCACAAGTTGGATCTATAATATAAGGTTAAAGGGAGTATATTACATGGAACATTATTCACGAAAGGTTTAATTGAATCACCAATTATTATTGTTACTTGGGTAGCAATGATGTATTACTAGATGCCGCTCATTCTTTATAATTTTATTATTGGATATTAAAATTATTGCCAACGTAATAATAACCTAAAGGGTCACACACAAAGAACGTTAAAACGGATGTTTATTTAAATTACGAATTTAAATATATTATTATTTATTCGAATTTAATTATTGAATTAATTAAGTGGGACTTGATTAATTATATTAGAATTCAGATTTAATAAGTATTATTATTATTCGAATTTAATTATTGAATTAATTAAGTGGGACTTGATTAATTATATTAAAATTCAGATTTAATAATAATAATAACCAAAAATCAGAATGGGTTTTGGAAACCACATGGATTAGGGTTAGGCCTAAAATCTCTCTCTCCCCTATATATACATAATGATGTATAGTATTAGGGTTTAATCATCAGATTTCGTTTTTAGAGAAAAACCCTAGCTGCTCAACATCAAGAGAGGTTATAGAAAATAAGAGAGAGGGGAAGAGGCAAGCAATTTGCTAGTACCGACTCCGGTAATTGTTGGACGATCGGGCGTTCGTGTGGGCTTCTTTAGAGAGCATATCTTTGCAACAAAGGGCTGCTGTGATTCGTTTTTTCTGTACCTCCATTAAACAACATACGGAAAGCTTTGTTAAGGTACAGACTTCTTCACCATAATCATCCAAAGTTATACATGGATCCTGCGATAGGTTTTTTTTATTGTTTTCATGCCTGAAACCCTTCAAGAACATGACTAGTGAATAATACTATGCCTACACAGAAATCAGGAAGAAATGAAGATAAGGCAAATACAGTGAATCAAGACATTAGAAGAAGTTTTAAAGTCTACTACAGGTCACTGAAAGAAGTTCAGTTATATGTTCAAGCCTCAGTGAAGAATAATATGTAAAGACTTTCTGAGTTTTAGAAGTATTGAAGATTCAGTATAAAGTGCCACTAAAAGATTTCAGCGTATTAGCATTGATTGAAAATAGTTAGTGTTCGAAGCATAGGAATCTAAAAGTATTGAAGACTAGGTAAAGAAAAAGGTTAAAGAAGACAGTTGCAGTCTTGAATCTATACTCACTGAGAGAAGTTCATTTATATGTTCAAGCGTTAGTGAAGAATAGGGAATGAAGTATTCAAGATTGTGGTAGTAATGAAGACGTTGTCTAAGTACCAGAAAAGATTCCAGTAAAAGTACAGTGTTTATTGATAGACAGTGCTCGAAGCAAAGGAATAGCTGAGGAAATGTTAACTAAACATTAATTGTAAGTGAAGATAATTTTAATCAGTGTTAGTCGTCTGTGAACCAGACCAGTGCACTAGGCATCAGTACAACAAGAGAAAAATTGACTCTACATAATCAAGGAAACAGTTAACTGCATGAGGAATTGATGACAGACAAAGAAATAATTACAAAGAATAATTTAAAGGTATTTCTGAAGTCAAGTCAAGTCAAGTCAAAGTCAAGGGCAAGTCAAAGTTAAGGTTGATCAAGACTAGAAATCGCCTATAAGCTTTATCTAGATTAGAAATCACGTATAAGCTTTATCTAGACTAGAAATCGCCCATTGAACTTCAATGCAAAAATCACCCATTGGACTTCAATGTAGAAATCGCCCATTGGACTTCAATGCAGAAATCACCCATTGGACATCAATGACAGAAATCGTTCATTGGACTTCAATGACAGAAATTGCCCATTAGACTTCAATGACAGAAATCTCCCAATAGATTATTTATAGCTAAAATCGCCCATTAGATTATCTAAGGCCAAAATCACCCAATAGATTATTCATAGCCAAAATCGCCCAATAGATTATCTATGGCTAAAATCGTCCATTAGATTATCTAAGGTCAAAATCGCCAAATAGATTATCTATAACCAAAATCGCCAAATAGATTATCAATAGATAAAATCGCCCATTAGATTGTCTATAGCCAAAATCGCCCTCAGCAATCCCTTTGTTAAACTCTACACTATATAAACAAAATGACTTTCTCATTTTGAAGAGTTGATAAATACAACCACACACAGAGATACGGAGAGAGTAATATTCTAGCTGGTTCATTATGTTGCAAATACATTGGGTTATTGTAAAATACTATCTGTTAACTTGATTCCTTTAGTACAAACACATAGTCAAACTTTGTAATAGGAATCAGTCATATCTCTTTGTTGTAGCAAAGAACTAATTTGTTCTTCGGAAACCAGTTATATTTTTAACTGGGTGTAGCACCCCTTTGAGTTTATATACGAAAGATATATTCCCGGAAAATTGTCTCATTTATTTACTTGCTAATTTTCTAGAACTTTAATGTTTATTCATAAATATAGAAAATTAGTAAGTCAGCCTCCTAAAAACTATTCACCTCATGAATTCAAACCCACTAATCGAACTCTAAATTATTTATCCAGAAAAAATTCGAAAGAATTTTTTAATTTAGTGAGTATCGTATTCAACCCCCGTTCTACGATACTTCTGAAACCCAACAATTGGTATCAGAGCAGACTGATCGATATATAAATTAAGATCCGTTAGTTCAGTGAAGCTCACCGGGCCAAAGTTGTCTGGAAGAATGAGGAGGCCTTGTTAAATAAAATGAATTATAAACTTTTAATAAGTTTATTTTATAAACTTTTATAAAATTTATTTTATTAACTTTTATTAGTATATGTTATAAATTTTAATTAGTTTATTTTATAAATTTTATATATTAAATTTATTTTATAAACTTTTATAAATCTTGTTTTATTAGTTTATGCTATAAATTTTAATTAGTTTATTTTATAAATTTTATATATTAAATTTATTTTATAAACTTTTATAAAATTTGTTTTATAAAACTTTTATTAGTTTATGTTATAAATTTTAATTAGTTTATTTTATAAATTTTAAATATTAAATTTATTTTATAAACTTTTATAAAATTTGTTTTATAAACTTTTATTAGTTTATGTGATAAATCTTTATTAGTTCATTTTATAAACTTAATACTAAATTTATTCTATAAACTTTTATTAAATGTGTTTTATAAACTTTTATTAGTTTATGTTATAAATTTTAATTAGTTTATTTTATAAATTTAACAAAGTTTAAAATTTAAATTTATTATAATAAGAGCCACAAGATGAAGATTTTCTCTAGTATTGAAGACAACTAAAATTGACTGAAGAATATCCAATGAAGTTAATTCTAGAACAGGTTAAAGAATAAGTGGTACTAATTTCCTCAGAGGTTTACTCTATAGGATCCCACTAATATTTTGAAAGCAACAGAAGAAGAGATTAATTTGGGTACAGTTTTTGGTTGATTTAAGTTAAATTTTTGAATGAAAAATCTTAGGGGTTAAAGTAGTGAAAGAGAACAGACTGGACTACCTGGAATATCAGTACAAGACTTAAAGATTATTTTATAGAGAGATTACAGGAAGTTCGTGCTAACACTGCAGATCATCTGAACACAAGGATTACAGCCAACATGGATTTAAGGATACAACCATATTGTCTGTAGAAGAACTGTATGTGCTGAAGGCCCATAAACTAGAACAAGAGCTGAAGAAGATAATATTTGTTAATGCAGGTTGTTAGCATATCCACTGTATTTATGATCCAGGAACCAAATTTGATTGAAGTCAAGGTTGAGAACCTCTGAATAGAAATGAATTGATCCGAGAAGCTGAATTGAAGATGTAGTGGCTCAAGGTATTATAAGTGAATCTTAGACTTTGAAATATCTTGAGAACTGGACTGCAAGTCAAGCCTGCAGGGCAAATGGAAGTTCAGTGACATCGGATTCAGACGGAATCCCAATTCTAAATCTAAGGTCCTTACCTATAGATTTCGTAAAGGAGATTTTCAAGTACAATTCAATAGGCGGTTGCAAGACAGGGATGGTTTAAAATAAAAGACAAGATCAAGATTTTGCTACACAGTTTGAAGAAACCTGTACAAGCAAATGATGACAGACACTGTGTTGGGTTGAAGCAAAAATCTCAAGCATTAGTGAGGTTGCAGCAAGGAAAAGCATTTGTTGGTGAAGTTAAATGCAAGGTTGATTCTATCAGTAACAGTGATGAACCACATGGATATCTAGCATCAATGACCAACACTAGAGATGAATCACTAAGCACTTCAAAGGTACACATTCTAACTAGTATACGTTTATCTAATTCAGAATTGTATGATTATTAAGTTGTATTATATTCATGTCAGCATGTTAGCATCTTAGGACTTAAATGCTTATTTGATAGCTAAGAATAAGATTGCATGCTAGGATTCATGAGTTTAAATAAGTACATTTCATACTTGATTTTATATGCAGTAAAATGAATATCTAGAATTAGATAGGGTGTTCTAGAACGTTAGGTCTATCCCTAAATATTTGCTGGAACTTGATTTAAATCTTCTCTGATTTAATACCTCTGCTAATGTTGTGAAAATTGCTAATTAGACAAACAGGTCATAGATCAGATATCTTATATTTATTCTTATTGTGATAAATGACTTGTTAAGTGTATGTGGAATTTGATATTGCTCATAATTTTTTATTCAAATATTCTGTATATTCTTGAATTGTTTAGATGTTTATTTTTATATGATCTGCTCCACTCACATAGTTGTACAAAATCTATATTAGATCACGTATTGCTTGTTAGGGATAAGATGATTAAAAGATGGTAGAATTATCTAAATAGTCAGTAACATTTATAGATTCGAAGCTTAATCTAAAACTGACTTAGGTAATTAGAGATAGTTAAAATGTTACACAATGACAGAAATGGATTAGACAGAATTAGTAATTAATATGTTAATTCGTCTATTCCATGTGCTTTTAGAAAATTATTGAATATCTATAAATCTGCTTTTCATTTGTTACACTTGTGTAGAATGGTTAAAGTAGATAGTACTGAATTTTCTAATATTCATAACATGCATGAACTGCATAATTCTTATTTATAATGCTTAGAAACTGGAACCCAGACCACAAGACGAAGCTGAAATTGGTACAGTAAGGGTTTGTAGAAACTGGATAATTATTGTCATTGTTATGAGGGACAAAGCCAAACTGGTTGCTACAGGTTACTATAAAGTAGAAGGTATCGACGATGATGGAAATAGAATCTTCGACACTTTCAAGATCAAACAGTAAGCACCAGTGACGAGACTTGATCATATTAGGGCTGAACAAGTTGATGACCTAACAGTAGGATATTCCTACACCTGTTACACATTCAAACATGAAGATCTATCATATGAATACGAAGAAGGGCACTCCTGAATGGTGAGTTAGAAGTTGAAGTTGATATTCAACTCCTAGACTTTGAAGTTGCAGATCATTGGAATTTGTATATCATTCTCTTCACAAGCTCTCCATGAATGGAGTTAGGGATTCAAGCAGAACGTCAAGGACACGGTATGACACTCTAACTACTAATTACTTAAAAATGATTTTATATTAGAGTAGTTAGACACATGTATCCCTCTAGAATATAAGGCATACACAATGTAATATATGAGCAAGTATACCATGATTATATTATATGTTGGTCTACTAATGAAAATTTGGCAAGAGATATTTGCTAAGTAAATATAGGTTAGGTACAAGATGAACATGCTGGAAGAGTTTCAAGTCTTTTTGAATTATAAGTAGTTCAAAAGAATGATGGCCCTAAAAGTAAGTCAAAGATCTTTTGAAGATGCGCAATTTGGAAGATTCTAGACCTGCCAAGACTTTTTGCCAACAAACCATTACGCTTGATCAGGGCAATTTAGGTATATGAACTGAAGTGACAAGCTATAGAGGTATGATCAGGTCATTACTTATTCAAGTACATAAAGACCATATATTTTATTCTCGATATGCCTATGTGCAAGTTTCCAAGTGGATAGTAGAGAATCTTATCTTATAGCTAAGTAATGAATTGTTAAATATCTTAGGGGACCACCAATTCTTAGAATCAGGTACCCTGAAGATAATAGGTTTAAGTTAATTTGCTATATAGATATAGATTATGCAAGTTGTAAGAAAGACACAGAAGTAATTCATAGAACCTGTCAATTTCATGGAAGAAGTTGATTTCTTGCTGAAATGAGAAGAAGCACTCAATACACAGTTGCAGCAAAGGCGGAAATTAAAGCAACCTGTGAATGTGATGCTCTGATCTTCTAGACAAAGAAATCACTTCAACTCCAACAACTCTGCTGGATACTATGTACACCGCGTATGGAACAAGCTCATGGACACCAGGTATCATTTCTTTTGAGTTTGTCCTTAGTAAAATAACTTGCACATCTTTGCTAAATAACTTGATGAATTTATTTTGTCTAATTTGGTTAGTGAACTTGGGATATTATTTATGTGCATATTTGTTAGAAATCCCATCTGGAAGGAATTATTAAATGAGTTCACAAGTATTAAATTGTTCATGTTTAAAGGACTTGTGAATTTATTTTAAATCCAGTACCTCTTACTTTTTGCTATTAGTTTAATTATCATGCTTACAATGTTATATGCATATGTGGTAGTTAAATGATTTAGCATAAGTTAGTAGCATAATTGTTTGTATGTTAAATATTTGATGAATATTAGTCAATGATATCTTGCTTGATTGCTATGATATTTTTAAATATTTTGTTACAAATAATTGTGATACTTTTGGTATTAGTGATATTATTTAGAATTTATGTTCTAAGTAATCAATGCATATTTCAAAACTCAATAATATTTGAAGACAAAGTATTTTCTAAGTTATGTGTATAAAATTCTCAATATTTTATATACTTAGAAAATATTTCTAAAATTTAATTTTATTTGCGATAAATTGTAATTAGGATCACAAGTATTAAATATCAATATTGACAGGACATGTGAATTTCTTGTCAACTATTTTCTCGAGCTTACGTATATCATAAATAATTGTTATGAGTATAATTGCAATATGCTTGAGTGACGATTATTAGATATAGCGTAGGAAGTTAGATGTTAATATTCAATCTTATGAATATTTAGTATTTAGCGAAATTATTTTATCTTATTAGAATTATGGATTGAAGCAATTCAATGTTTATTAGTTTCATAATTTTGATTTGATAAAATATTAGAAGCATAATTTCTTGCATTTTAAAATTATTGATAAATATCAAGTAATGATATTTTGTTAAGTTTCCATGCAATTAATTGGGATATTTTTAATATTAGTGATAATACAAGTTATTTATCTGAAATTACTAATAATAAAAATATGTCTAAATGCTTATTGTTCTACTGAATAATTGTCATGTGTTATTTGATTTATATATGCATGTCAGTGGTAATTGCTTAGTATAACATATGTACTTAATATATTTTGATATATTTAAATTATGATGATATAAAGAAATCTAGTGATATATCAGTTCCATAATTTAAATAAATTGGCAGCATGATTATTTGTAGTATAAATACTCTCTTTTATTACTTTGTAATAGTTGATTAATATTATATTATAAAATAATTGTGATATATTGATACTAATGGATTTGCTTAGTCTTTATTCTAAGTAAAAAATGGTTTTTGAAAAAGCCGTTAGTATTAGTATATTTAATTTTTTTTCTTTAACTGAATTACCTGAATGTATTTAAAAGAAATTCTTGTCTATTTCTTTTTCAAAACGTGTTATCCTACAATACATTCACTTTCTAACAGTTTTAAATAAGAAAACTTCAAAATTCTTTTTCAAAACATCTCTTTTGAAAATCTTTTGATTTACAGCCCCACTTTAATTTCTAAAACGTAGGGTCTGGATCAATTTTTCTTGAGGATATTTTTTCTCCAATCTCAAAATCTTTTATCTTCTCCCAAAAGCTGTTTTTAAAAGTTTTATCTTTAAAAGTTTTTTCTCTCTTAATTTTTCCTTTAAAGTGGCAGAAACTTTGTGACTGTTATTTTATTCGGAGAAATTATTTTTAACTTTGAGGTATTAATCATTTGTAAAATGATTTATTTTTAAACACCTGTTTCAATGTATGATTCACATTGATTCATAGTACCTAAACAATGGTTGTTGCTTTGAAGGCCTTATATTGTATTGTTAAGCATACATCCAACCCCAATTGTCATGTTTTTATTTTAAGACAGGGATATTATCAGGGGACAAAATTGATGTAAATCATAATTGCATTATGAGTCAAAAAATCATTGTCTTCTATCTGATAAAGATGTTTTGTAAAACTATTTTCAAAATGTACAGTGCAAAGGTTTAAAGGAAAAGAGTCATTTTATCGAGATAAAATTTGGTAGGAAAGTTGAATTTCTTCTTTGGTATAAATTTCCAAATTTTATTATGGGATAAGTATCTTTAAAAAAAATTCGTATCATGCTCTTAAATGATAAATCTTTAGATCCGACAAAACTCTTTTACTAAAAGCGCTTTAATGCAATCCATTACCATTCCTTATTGTATTTTTCCTTCTTTTTGAGATGAAAAATATGTTTTGAAATGTTAAGGTGATTATATTTTTATCTTGATTGATTCTATCCCTTTAGCCCCTAGTGGCTTTAGAAGCTGTAAGTTAAAAACCCATCAATCTCTTACCCATGCATATTACCAAACACTGATTCATCCACCTCCATATATTAACCCTTGGAGATATAAGGAACTGATGTAAGTTAGAGGTTGATAAGAGAGAAACTGCACTTGATGCAACAAATAAGGATGAAGTCGGAAGTGCATCCACAGCTCTACCTCTAGAGAAGAAAAGTATTATATAAACTGAGGTAACTGTAAGCTCATCTGCATCTTCTCAAAAGGATGCAGAGCTGAAACGGCAAAAAAACTATCTCTGAAATCATTCTCTCAACAGGTGAGTCCATTGAAATTCGATCATCAGCCAGAGCATCTTGTAATGAGTCAAGCACACCACCGACACTCACGCTGATGATAAGCCTAAACAGATGAATTCTACGAACACATTGCAAGGCTGCACAGTGAGAGGTATAGGCATTCAGAGGAAATGCAGACTCTAATTTACCATACATTACATTGTTCAAGTATCTACCTCAAACAAAAGTTAATCTTCTGCATCCCGAAAGGGAGATCTTTTGTTCAGATTTATCTGGGCTTGAGAGGCAACTAATTGGCAAGAATTCTTCGGATGAGTCAAGTAGGGTATTTTACACAAAATTCCCGTCCCTAGATTATGAGGGAAACGTAGGCTCTAAATTGCCATTCATTACATTTCCTACTACGTCGCCCCTCCTGGAAGGAACATTTCCAGATCCTGAAAAGGAATGTCCACCTCTCATTTACGGAGAAGGTGTGAAGCAACTCCTTGATAGAAAAAGGCAGGATTCCCTAACAGATTTTAAAATCTTGGGATAACCCATCTCAAAGAGGTGAGGCTCCATTAGATAGTGATTTACTGATTTCTATTGGGTCTGGTGCTGAGACAATTCTTATGCATGATAGATCAAGAACACCTAAACGAGGCAATTCTCCACTTGATAATGATTCAATTCATTCTGATGAATCAGGTGATGAGAATATCAATGAATTGACAGATATTACTTGCAGGTACAGAAGACTATATTTGGAATGCAGAGTGAAAGTGAGAGAGAGAAACACTTAAGTGAAAGTGAGGGAGAGATACTCTTGAGTGAGAGATAGGGAGAGAAAGAGTGAAACACTTCTAAGTGCTCGACACGTGAGTGTAAACACCAAAAGAACGTAGTAGAAGTAAGGAAACCATAGACCAAACACTAACCCTTGCTACATGTTACTTCTGAAAGAAAAGCTATTATGTTTTCCTAATCAATGACAAACGAGAACCTTCGTTGGAAGACAAGTCTTTCAAATTATGGTCCATTGGGGGATTCCTAAAGTAAGGGAGAGAATTTAGTATACAAGAAAAAGCTGAAAAAGGAGAAGGTCTTATCTTCGTATCCTTATGGGAGAAGTTAATATCCTTAAGGGGAGAAGCTAGACAAGAAAAAGAAGAAAATCTTATCTTCTGATCCTTATGGGAAACAGCAGATTATGGAAGAATCAGGAAACTGTATCTTATATTTGAAAGGAGTTATCAGTAGTGGATTCATCATCCAAGTGGGATGTACAGAAAAGAACTGACACTTCCATTGTTCATCTAAAGGGGAGAAGAAGATAAAGAAGAAGAATTACATTCTCATAGGAAGAACATTACTTGAGCTATGTTCTATGTTCTATTGAAGATGCTCCAAGGAACAGAAGGGTTTCGGGCATGAAAATACAGCGGATATAACGTAAAACAATAAAAAAACGAAACTTTATCGCAGGATCCATGACAATAAAAAAAGAATTGACACGGAAGAAATGCAGAGTCATATATTCTTAAAAGTGGAACCCCGGTTGGAATTGATTTATCATTTCCAAGTCGAAAGGAGTTCGGTTCCAGACATTCAGGAGACCGCAGCTTAGAGCGTAAAGATTTATTTTAATTAATAAATATTTTATTTATTTAGTAAATTATATTAATAAATATCTAAATAATATTAGATATTTACTTTTATAATTTCTAAATTAAATTAATTATTTATTAATTAAAGATTATAAGCTGTGCAGGTCTAAAAGCATTTCTACGGGGCTAATCAAAGAAACCTACGACAATCAGAAAAGAAAAGGGGCAAGTGAATTATGTTATTTGCCTCATCCAATAGGAACGTGCCATGTGTCAAAACAAATCAAAATGGTCAGGTGATTCAATTCAAAAGTCATACCGAACAGCTTCTAAAAAGTAATACATAGATTTTCTATTAAAAAGTAATTCTGTATTACTTTATCAAAAAGTAATACCGAGTCTTTTTATTAAAAGAAAAAGAAAATCTGCATTACTTTTGAAAAGGTAATACCGAAATTATTTTGTTAAAAAGGTAATACCGAAATTACTTTTTTTAAAGGTAATACCAAAATTACTTTTTAAAAGGTAATTCTGTGCTTTTTAAAAGGTAATACCGAGCTTAATCAAAAAGTAATACCGACCACAATGAAAGGTAATACCGAATTTTCAAAAGTAATGTCCTGCTATTTCAAAAGTAATTCTAGGCTTATTTTTCAAGAAAAAATAGTAATGCTGAAAGGTAATGCCAAGCTTTTCTAATCTCTATAAATAAGAGGTCAGGGCTTCACTATTCAGAGTTAGAAAAACAGTTCAAATTCAGAAATTTGTCTGCATTGTAATATTCATAAATTTCTATGCAATTTTGGAATATAGTTGTTAAACTCGAACAATTCATGTCAAAATCGTTCTAAGCTTTTAAACAGTTATATAAACTTTCTACTTATTAATTTTGTAATACTTTTCAAGTTAAAATTATATCTTCTACTTGAACAGTATTTCATTTCAATTAATATTTCGTGTGAATTTAAAATAATATTTTTAAATCCAATATTCCGCGATAATTAATAGATATTGTATTCAACCCCCCTTCTACAATATCAGGGACCAACACTCTTCCTCTCTCCCTTCTTTTCTCTAGCCTCTCTTGATGTTGAGCAGCTAGGGTTTTTCTCTAAAAATGAAATCTGATTATTAAACCCTAATACTATACATCATTTTGTATATATAGGGGAAAGAGAGATTTTGGGCCTAACCCTAATCCATGTGGTTTCCAAAACCCATTATGATTTTGGGTTATTATTATTATTAAATCCGAATTCTAATATAATTAATCAAGTCCCACTTAATTAATTCAATGATTAAATTCGAATTAATAATAATTCTTATTAAATCCGAATTCTAATATAATTAATCAAGTCCCACTTAATTAATTCAATAATTAAATTCGAATTAATAATAATTCTTATTAAATCTGAATTCTAATATAATTAATCAAGTCCCACTTAATTAATTCAATAATTAAATTTGAATTAATAATAATAATTTATCTAAATTCATAATTTAAATAAACCTCCGTTTTGACGTTCTTTGTGTGTGACCCTTTAGGTTATTATTACTTTGGCAATAATTTTAATATCCAATAATAAAATTATAAACAATGAACGGCATCTAGTAATACATCATTGCTACTCAAGTAACAATAATAATTGGTGATTCAATTAAACCTTTCGTGAATAATGTTCCATGTAATATAATCCCTTTAACCTTATATTTTAGATCAAACTCGAGGCATGTATAGTGTCATCCTCTTCAAAGTTTAATCTTGGTTTCCTTGATCAATGAGTAGACTATTTAAACAAATCAATATTTAAGCATGGCCATGCATTTCATAGTCTCACTCAATCAAGAGGCCAATAATATCACTCCTAGAATTGGAGGGTTAAATCATATATCTATCATTCATATTCCTCATATGATTCATAGCATACCCAATGTCCACTTTTATCATTACCCGGTTAAAGGTAACTTTGAGTGTAATCAAAGTATATTAATTCTCGTATAGAAATATAATGATTTCAAGTCAGAGGATCATTACATCATTATCACTGTGAGATTTCTTATGACACGTATTAACATGTAGAATCTCACGGCGGGTCTTTCTAGTGTCATGTATTGATACATACACTTATGTTCTTGACTTTAGTATCACCATACCTATGACCAATGAGATGTGGTCATTTGTCGACAAACATACTAGTCTTATTGCATTATTATTGTCCTTAAATAATAATATTTGACTAGGAAATTTTAAGAATAAAATACTATTCATATAATCTCATTTTTAAGTCACATACTTAAATACATATATTACGTATTAGTATTCCAAGGACATTTATTATTCTTTCAATCTATGACGCAGTAAATAAAGTTATAATAAATATTAATTAAATAACACATAACATAATGGTGTTCAATAAAACATTAAAAGTATTGTCTCTAGGACACCAATACTAACAATCTCTCACTTCTACTAGAGTCAATCTCTCATGTATCTAATACCCATGGAACTAGTATGACCTTCATGCTTCTGCTGTGACAAAGCCTTAGTCAGTGGATCTGCAGTGTTATCATTTGTATGCACTTTACATATATGTACATCCCCTCGATTATTAATATCTCGAAGAAGATGATATCGTCTAAGTATATGCTTTGTTCGGGAATGAGACCTTGGTTCCTTAGCCTGCGAAATGACTCCATTATTATCATAGTTTAAATCTATTGGATCTGTGACTGAAAGAACCACACCAAGACCTGCAATAAATTTCCGAATCCAAACAGCCTCCTTGGCTGCTTCACAGGCAGCAATATACTCAGCCTTCATTGTAGAATAGGAAACTGTCTCTTGCTTTGAACTTTTCCAGCTTACAGCACCTCCATTTAGACAAAACACAAACCCTTGTCTGTCTGGAAACTAGTGTCGATGTAACCTTTTACAACCAGCTTATCTTCTCCTCCATATACCAAGAATTGATCTTTAGTCATCTTCAAGTACTTGAGAATATTTTTGACTGATGTCCAGTGACCTTCACCTAGATTAGACTGGTATCTACTCGTCATGCTCAAAGCATACGAGACATCAGAACGAGTACATATCATTGCCTACATTATGGAACCAATTGCTGAAGCATGTGGAACTTTACTCATACGGTCCTTATCATCCAATGACTTAGGACTGTTATCTTTTGAGATCGATATCCCATGAGAAATAGGGACAAATCCCCTTTTAGCATTTTGCATCCCAAATTGATGCAAAAATTTATCAATGTATGTACTCTGACTTAGGCCGATCATTCTTCTTGATCTATCTCTATAGATCTTGATACCTAAAATATAGGTCGATTCGCCTAAGTCTTTCATTGAGAAATTCTTACTCAACCAAGTCTTAACAGCCTGTAAAGAAGGAATGTCATTCCTTATTATTAATATATCATCAACATATAATACTAGGAATGCCACCTTGGTCCCACTTACCTTCTTGTAAACACATTTTTCATCTTCATTTTGAATAAACCCAAACTTTTTGACAGTTTCATCAAAACGAATGTTCCATCTCCTTGTGGCTTGTTTCAATCCATAAATGGATCGACGCAGCTTACATACATTTCCAACATTCTTTGGATCAATAAAATCTTCAGGCTGTGTCATATACACATCCACATCTTCTTCAAGGATCCCATTTAAGAAAGTGGTTTTGACATCCATTTGCCAGATTTCATTGTCATGGTAAGCAGCTATAGCAAGCAAAATTCTGATGGACTTGACCATAGCCACTGGTGAAAAGTTTCATCATAGTCAATACCATGAATTTGTTTGAAACCTTTTGCCACCAATCGTGCTTTATAGGTCTATACATTACTATCCATGTCGGTCTTCCTTTTGAAAACCCACTTGCACCCTATAGGTTTTACCCCTTCAGGTGGATCAACCAAAGTCCATACTTGATTAGTATACATGGATTCCATCTCAGATTTCATGGCATCCTGCCATCTCTTAGATTCTGGAGTGTTCATAGTGTCTTGGTACGTGAGAGACTCATCTTAATCCACAAGAATCACATCACCATCTTGAGTCAAGAGAAATCCATAATATCTCTCGGGCTCATGGTGAATCCTACCAGACCTACGAACAACCTGTGTTTCCTGAGCAGTATTGTTTTCTTATACATTCTGATCAAGTTCCTCCATTGGTTCAATGTTATCATGTGGGTCTCGAATTTCATCGAGATCTATTATCCTCTCACTGTCTTTCTTAGACAACATTTCTCTTTCAAGGAACACTACAGTTCGAGCAACAAACACTTTGTTCTCTGAAAGATTATAGAAAGAATAACCCTTTGTTTCAGTTGGGTATCCCACAAAATTATATTTTTCTGATTTAGGTCCTAGCTTGTCAGAAGTTAGACATTTCACAAACGCCTCACATCGCCAAATTTTCATAAATGACATGTTATGATGTTTCTCAGTTCATATCTCATACGAAGTCTTCTGAACCATTTTAGTAGGAACTCGGTTAAGTGTATAAGCAGTTGTCTCCAGGGCGTAGCCCCAGAAACTAATTGGAAGATCTGCATGACTCATCATCGATTGTACCATGTCCAACAAAGTACGATTCCTCCTTTCAGAAAATCCATTCCATTGTGTTGTTCCGGGAGGAGTGAGTTGTGATACAATACCACACTCTTTTAATAAACTCTTAAATCCATGGCTTAAGTATTCACCTCCACGATCAGATCGTAGAGTCTTAATACTTCCGCCATTTTGCTTTTCTACTTCAACTTTGTATTCTTTGAACTTTCCGAAAGAATCGGATTTGTTCTTCATATGATACACATATCCATATCGACTGAAATCATCAGTAAACGTGATAAAGTAGTAAAAGCCACCTCTTGTCATAGTACGCATAGGACCACATACTCACTATGTATAAGTTCTAATCGTTCAGTGACCCTTTCACCTTGTCTAGTAAAAGGAGCTTTAGTCATTTTTCCAATGAGACAAGGTTCGCATGCTTCGTATGATTCAAAGACAAACTTATCCAAGTATCCATCCTTATGTAACTTGGAAATGCGCTTCTCATTTATATGGCCTAAATGACAGTGCCAGAGGTATGTTTGATTTGAGTCATTAGATTTAAGACGTTTGTTATTCACATTATAGATATGAGTGTCTAAATCAAGAACATATAAACCATTAAATAAACGTGCAACCCCATAGGTAACATTATTCAAAGAAAAGGAACAACTATTGTTATGAATTGAAAATGCAAAACCTTTCTTGTCCAAACAAGAAACCGAAATAATGTTTCTGCAAATTGCAGGCACGTAAAAACAGTTCTCAAGTTCTAAAATAAGCCCAGTGGGCAACGTTAAATAATAAGTCCCTACAGCTAAGGCAACAACCTTTGCTCCATTGCCAACTCGTAGGTCGACCTCTCCCTTTGCCAAAGTTCTACTCCTTTGCCGCTCCTGCACATTTATACAAATGTGAGAACCACATCCAGTCTCCAATACCCATGATGTAGAAGTAGAGAAATTGTCCTCTATAACATAAATACCTGAATCAGAAGCTTGAACATCCTTCTTCTTCTTCAGATCCTCCAAATAAGCATGACAGTTTCTCTTCCAATGACCTGGTTTACCACAATAGTGACAATCACCCTTTGCAACAACACCCTTGGGCTTTAAAGCCTGTTTAGGATTAGCCTTTGGCTTGAGACCAGAAGCAGATCCAATCTTCTTCTTTCCCTTCCATTTGTCTTTCCTTTTAGCCTTACCTTTGTTGTCTACCATTAACATGGCAGCAGGTTCATCCTTTTTCATGTTGGTTTCAGCAGTTCGTAACATGGCCAACAATTCAGTGGGTGTTTTGTCTATCTCATTCATATTGTAGTTCATAACAAAATGAGTATAGTTGGTGTTCAAAGATTGCAAGATCAAGTCAATATGAGCTTCCGGACCAATCAGGAAACCCAAAGTATCAAGATACTCAATATAACCTATCATCTTTAGAACATGTGGTTGAACAGGTTCACGCTCTCCCTGTTTACAAGCATACAGTGCTTTGCTCATGTCAAACCTTTCTTGATGAGCCTGTCCCTCAAACATTCTTTGAAGGTGTTCAAACATCTCATAAGCATCCATATGCTCATGTTGTTTTTAAAGCTCAGCACTACTGGTTGCCAGTATGAGACACGCAACATCATTCGCATCATCAATATGCTTCTAATAAGCATTTTACTAAACACAAGTTGCATTCTCAGCAGGAGGAGCAGGTGAAAGAATTTCAATGGCGTGAAACTTTCGCTCCTGCCTGTGGACAATCCTCAAATTCCTATACCAATCAAGGAAGTTAGTTCCTGTCATCTTGTCCTTCTCAAGGGTTGCTCTTACAGAGAAGTTATTTGTGTTGTTTGCCATTAAATATCTACAATGTTTAAAATACATATTAGTTAGTTGCAGAAGTTTAATTATGTTCAAGTTATTATCATATACATTCATAATATATATCTCCCACTATTTTTATCAAATCAATAGCCCCAACTATTAATTCAGAAAACATTTCATTAAATCTTTCTAGGGAGCCAAGATCCATATTTCATCCATGTTTTATGATAGTTTTGGCTAATACACCCAAAACATGACTATTTAGGTAGACAACATTAGTCGATTATATCAAATATAATTCTTGGATTGTTTGGTGGAACAACACTTTGTATACATTTATCCAATAAATATCACCAAAATCTATGCCTCTAAACCCACAATCCTATTGTGATGATTTAGTTAAGTTAGACTCAATGTTTCAATAAACTAAGTCACTTACTTATCACGTCTTCCCATGATTGATAAAAGCACCTTGCTTTGGCAAACCCACTCCTTCTAAATCTAGATCTTGACGAGTATTAAACATTGGAAGGCATTCGATTGACTTAATGTGTATTTAGGGATTTTAATGTTTATATGAACGATCATGATCCCATCATAAAGAGATTCTCAATTTTTCCTTGATCAAATAATCCATTTCAATATTCGTCAATGGTTCGATTTCCAGATCGTCGGAGAAGTCACAAGCGGTCTCACTTAAAACCCAACTTTCTTACGAATAATGATTCGTTTTTTACAAAATCTCCCCATATCATAAAATGAAAATTCATATTCAATACGGTGTTTCATAAACACAAGAATCTCATGATATTTTGTTTAATTTTAAAATCTTGAATCATTACAGATTTTATCTTTTTTAAGCAGGCATGTCATGAGTGTCATATCTAATACATACATCATTCCAAGCATACATATCTACACATGCATTCATATACATATATGTATTGTGCATAAATTAAACGTGTTTGGTTATGGCTCCAGCCTATGTGAAATTTCTAAGCTAATGGAATTATCAAGGTCAATCTATGGTGGTTTAAAATACTACACTATTACATGTCTTTATCTTCTTCATTGCTCCATCATTTGGATTGCCTCCTAGCTTCCTTGCTTCCAAGTCACCATTAAACAATTACATTGAATAATAAATAAATCTATTCTAATGAAATTACAAGAAGAACTCGAGTTACATTCGATATTAACAATTACAATGAATAAACGACTTGCAAGTCGTATTTAGAAACCAAAACCATAAAACTAAACTACTTTCCTATAGGTCTTTAGGCCATAACCATCCACCATGTTATCACATAACACATGTAATATATCTCAGATTATATAATCATATATAATAAATTTCAAAATTTCAGAAAATCAAATAAATTTCAGAAAATAATAAATCGCTCTTTGGGGACCTGTAACGTCGTCAAACGGCTTACAGACGTGAAACTGACTAAGTCAGTATTTCTTCGTCGCACAATTCCAGTCAGAAAACATATATTGTTTGCGAAAATCGGATACTGGACACAGATTTCAGAAAATCTATCGAAGCCGTTTCAGAATTCGTATCGAATACGATTCTCATAACAAGAACAAACATGTATCATATACATACAGTAATACACATAATCATCCCATGATTATACAACACATGAATATCATATATTCAAAATCATATAAAACATATATATCAACATATAGTCATGGCATATCATATATATGTTTACATATATCGAAAAATTGTTAAACACATAACCAAATGATCCCATTATACACGTAGCTCTGATACCATTGAAGGGTTTTGAGCATGAAAATGCAGCGGATATAACGTAAAACAATAAAAAAAAATGAAACCCTATCGCAGGATCCATGTATAACTTTGCATGATTATGGTGAAGAAGTATGTACCTTAACAAAGCTTTCCGTATGATGTTTAATGGAGGTTCAGAAAAACGAATCACAGCAGCCCTTTGTTGCAAAGATCTGCTCTCCAAAGAAGTCCACACGAATGCCCAATCATCCTACGATCACCGGAGTCGGTACTAGCCGAATTGCTTACCTCTTCATCTCTCTCTCTTCTTTTCTCCAGCCTCTCTTGATGTTGAGCAGCTAGAGTTTTTCTCTAAAAACGAAATCTGATGATTAAACCTTAATACTATACATCATTATGTATATATAGGGAAGAGAGAGATTTTGGGCCTAACCCTAATCCATGTGGTTTCCAAAACCCATTATGATTTTGGGTTATTATTATTATTAAATCTGAATTCTAATATAATTAATCAAGTCCCACTTAATTAATTCAATGATTAAATTCGAATTAATAATAATTCTTATTAAATCCGAATTCTAATATAATTAATCAAGTCCCACTTAATTAATTCAATAATTAAATTCGAATTAATAATAATTCTTATTAAATCTGAATTCTAATATAATTAATCAAGTCCCACTTAATTAATTCAATAATTAAATTCGAATTAATAATAATAATATATCTAAATTCTTAATTTAAATAAACCTCCGTTTTGATGTTCTTTGTGTGTGACCCTTTAGGTTATTATTACGTTGGCAATAATTTTAATATCCAATAATAAAATTATAAACAATGAGCGGCATCTAGTAATGCATCATTGCTACCCAAGTAACAATGATAATTGGTGATTCAATTAACCTTTCGTGAATAATGTTCCATGTAATATAATCCATTTAACCTTATATTATAGATCAAACTCGAGGCATGTATAATGTCATCCTTTTCAACGTTTAATCTTGGTTTCCTTGATCAATGAGTATACTATCACTGTAAGATTTCTTATGACACTTATTAACATGTAGAATCTCATGGGTGGTCTTTCCAGTGTTATGTATTGATACATATACTTATGTTCTTGACTTTAGTATCACCATACCTATGTCCAATGAGATGTGGTCATCTGTCAACAAACATACTAGTCTTATTGCATTATTATTGTCCTTAAATAATAATACTTGACTAGGGAATTTCAGGAATAAAATACTATTCATATAATCTCATTTTTAAGTCACATACTTAAAGACATATCACTACTAGAAAAACTGGATACAACATCACCCTTTTAACAACGGTTGCAAAAAACACCGATGTTAAAGGTCTTTTTAACATCGCTTTTGTATATAACGATGTTAAAGCGTATTTAAGACATCGCTTGGTAAAAAGCCCGATGTCTAAAGTTGTGTTAGAAAAAAAATTAAAACAAGCGGGTCAATAATTCCCCCAGCTTAACCCAAATAATTCCCCCTTAGCAGACAAAAAATCATTTCCCTTGTTAGACAAAAATCACTCCCCCCCCCCCCAAATACTCTCTCTCGCGACACTCTCTCTCAACCCTCTGTTTCGCAAATCTCTATATATACCATCTCACCAACACATCATCTCTCATATCTTACTATATCATCATCTCTCTCACAAATCTTTGGCCGCAGTTCAAAACCCTAGATTTACAAATCAATTTTCAAAACCCAGCTTTTGAAGCTAAGATTGGTTAGTAATTAGTTTGTTTGGGGTTAATTAGGTGATTTCAAGCTCCTATTTTCAAAACCCTAGCTTCTTAGATTCAGTTTCACTTACACCTGGCTTTCGATTTCATCCCACCAGTGAAGAACATGTTAACTACTATCTTCGCCGTAAGATTTGTAAAAAACCATTATGATTTGACGCCATCTCTGAGATCGATATCTATAAAGTCGAGCCTTGGGATCTTCTAGGTCTTTTTTTAATTGATTTTTGTGGTTTTGTTAGTTATTAATTGATTTGGTTCTTCAAGTCTTGTGCTTTATTTCGATTTTGATGATTTTCGATATTTTTCGTGTATGGATTGTGATTGTGTAGGTATGTGCATAAAGTTGTCTGTTTTATGTGGATTGTGTAATGTTGTGGTGGAATTTGGGGTATTGTTTAGCTTCTTTTTTTTATATGGTAGTTCGATTATCTCGGGTGTGAAATGATTTGTTGAATTTAACTCTTTTGCTTGTGGTTATAGGGTATTCTGAATGGAGTTTAGGTTGCTCTCTATACCCCCCCCCCCCCACACACATCATAGTGTCAGAGTTACTCTTTAATGGTTAATGTAACATAACGTTGTAGCCTATTTAACTTTGTGGTAGCTTGAAAGTGAATCGTTTCAGTATTGATGGCAATTCGCAGTAGCAGTGGATTTTTTTAAAAAAAGTATTAAAGACAATGTTACAATTCATTTTACTCTCAGAGTGGGGAAGAAAGTATCAAAGAGATTAATCAGCGGACTGCCTCTTGTTTGCAGAGGATCGGAAATAAACACAGAGGTAAAGATGGACCATTGTCAAATTAGTTAATAAAAATATGTATACGAATATCTGATTGTACAGTCACTGTTGTTACTGCAGGGGAGCGAGTTGTTGTAGTCACTCATGGTGCTGTCATGAGAGCATTTCACAAGCGGGTTTTCCCAAACGAACGGGCCGAAAAGGTATGGACTACATCTATGAGTGTGTTTCACTTGTCTGATGGGGATGAATGGAGCATTAAAATGTGGGGGGATGTTAGTCATATAAAAAAAACAGCATCTGTGTAATCCGACTTTGTTGGGGATAGTACATTCTGATTTGAGTATCATGTATCATTTTTCTGTGTTTGATGAAGTAATTAAATTTATGAATTTTCTATCTTATTCCACTCAAATAATTCGAGTTCCCAAATGTCAAGCATTAGATTACAAAAGTATTATGAAGGAATTTTTCCCCAATGTAATTATGAATGCTCTTACGGTTTACAGAATATAGTATATACTAATTATGTTATAAGCAAAATATATGGTATAATATATAATAGTTTACTTATTTAGAAAAATAATTTCAATCGGTTAAAAAAGAAAAATAATTTCAAATATTTTGAAGCAAAATCTATATAATTTTTCATGGTTTCTAAGAATATTACTTCAGAGAGGTTCTATTGTAGAACCTGGCCTGGTCTTTCCCAGTATGCAAGCTGTTAAGATGTTCTGTCCCAAGTTACATTTTACTGTATTATTCTTAAATATTGATCACATTGTACAAATCAGGGGAATATCATTATAAACCACATATGTGATTTATACTAATTATGTGTGATTTGATATGAAATCATTGCACAGAAACAAGTCCTCCGGATAAAATTGATGTGGTTGGTAAAACATCTGTTTTTGATGCACCATGTGTAATTGAACTGGATTCACAAGACAAAGATGGTGGTATAAGGATGTCCCCTGTTTGTAATTTTAAGGAGAAAGTGACTGAAGACATTATAGGAAATTCTATGCCTACTGAGATATATGCAAGTGTTCTTGCTACAATACCCCAAGGTAAAGATTTACCACTGGCTACCATTTTTTTTTGTTTTTCTTTCATTATAAGCAATGTCGAAGAAATAGTAATCTTGCAAGATGAAGGTGGTTCAATCATGGTTTCTGATGCATTTCCAGTTATGATGGATAATGCAATGATATCTTTGACAACTGAGCCTTGGAAGATGCAATATTGGAAGAAATTGAATGCATTGAGAAAAATACTTCAGAAGCTGTTGCGGAGAATCGAGAAACTGCTGCACCGAATGAGGTGGATGCTCCAGAAAAATCAGAAGCTGTTCAGGTAGATGAGGTGGAAGCTGCAGTTAAGAAAATTGTAATCTTGGAATGTCTGGAAACTGTTATTGCTACAAAGCTTGCTGTGAATATAATATATCAAACTCAAGATTTATTTGTCTCATTTCACTACCGGTACAATATTTATCCCCTTATATATGTGTGTGTGTGTGTATGTGTTTGTGTATTTTTGTTATAATTTTCTTTTAATACAGGTGCATTTAATCAAAAAAAATTCCACATGATATACTTAGAACTCATGTACTTATCGAGAATTATAGTTTTTTTATAGCTAGCAATATAATGTCTCTTAAGCTTTGTTTTTTTGATACATTTTAGTGGATGACCAAGGTTAGGAAGTGTTATACAATACAGGAGCTTGATGAGGTGCACATGGAGACGCTCGACTTCATTGAACACAAAATGTAAATATTTCAGTTCTATTTACCTTGGAATTTGATGAGACAATATATGTTATTATTGGAATACGTTGTTGAATGGTTAATTTCCATTTTGTTTGGATTGAATTACTTTTAGCTAACCAAGTTTATTTATGTAGATGTGTTACTTTAGTTGTTGGTAATGATATATATATCAATTGAGTTTGGCAATTTAAATTTCTTTTTGTGGCAGCAGTTCTTTTTCTCTAGTTTGGTTGTAGTTGAATAAGTTTGTTAGTTGGTTGAATTGATTTTGGCTAATATATATCAATGTACATAGGACACTGTTATCTTAACCTAAAGAAATAACATCACAATTTTTTTTAAAACGATGTGTAATAGTATATCTAACAATATTTTATAAAATAAATTTGATGTCTAAAATTACAAAGACATCAATTGGTCTTTAAAAAATATGATATCTTAAATAAGCTATTACATCATTTAAACTGAAAAAACTGATGTTAAATTTGTAATAGACATCAGATATAAAGATAAAACACGATGTCTTAAAGAAACTTGTGAATCGTCTCTATAAAAAAAACTGATGTAAAACATAGCTATAGACATCGACTTTTATAAAAAAATTGATGTCTAAAATTGGTTTTAACATCGTCTTTACTTAGGAGACGATGTCTTATATCTGTTTTAACATCACTTGAAAACTGATGTGTAAAGTATATACTTTTAACATCACATGCGAAGACATCGGTCAGAAATTTTTCAAACATCAGTTGGTAACTGATGTTGTATGCAGTTTTTCTAGTAGTGTATATTACGTATTAATATTCCAAGGATATTTATTATTCTTTCAATTTATGATGCAGTAAATAAATATATAATAAATATTAATTAAATAATCACATAACATAATTATTTTCAATAAAACATTAAAAGTATTGTCTCTAGGACACCAATACTAACAGGAACATTGATTCTTATGAAGCTATGTTCATGATAAGTTCTTTAAGTTCAAACTATGAAGGATTTTGAAGCAGAGGAAATGAAGATGATACTACATGAATATCAGTTCAGTGCTAGAGGAACAAATATCTTTCATTTCAGTTACTCAGGAATTTTGGAAATGCAGAATCTGATCCAGAAAAACCAGTAGCATTATTTACTAGTCCCGGACCATTACTTTTTCTAGTTTTTAGTTGAGTTATCCTCTCTATGGGATTTGTTTGCTAAGTTTAACAATCAAATAGGGGGAGATTGTTGGTGAGATAACAAAGCTGTATGAATAGTAATTGTGATAACTCAACACTAGAACAAGAAAAGTAAATAATACTATGCCTACACAAAAATCAGGAAGAAATGAAGATAAGACAAATACAGTTAATCAAGACTTTAGAAGAAGTTTTGAAGTCTACTATAGGTCACTGAAAGAAGTTCAGTTATATGTTCAAGCCTCAGTGAAGAATAATATGCAAAGACTTTCAGAGTTTTTGAAGTGTTGAAGATTCAGTATAAAGTGCCACTAAAAGATTTCAGTGTATTAGCATTGATTGAAGATAGTCAGTGTTCGAAGCATAGGAATCTAGAAGTATGGAAGACTAGGTAAAGATAAAGGTTAAAGAAGACAACTACAGTCTTGAATCTATACTCATTGAAAGAAGTTCATTTATATGTTCAAGCGTCAGTGAAGAACATGGAATGAAGTATTAAAGATTGTGGTAGTAATGAAGACGTTGTCTAAGTACTAGAAAAGATTCAAGTGAAAGTACATTGTTTATTGATAGACAGTGCTCGAAGCAAAGGAACAGCTAAGGAAATGTTAACTAGACATTAATTGCAAGTGAAGATAATTTTAATCAGTGTTAGTCGTCTGTGAACTAGACCAGTGCACTAGACGTCAGCACAATAAGAGAAGAATTGACTTACATAACCAAGGAAACAGTTAACTGCAGGAGGAATTGATGACAGCAAAGAAATAATTACAAAGAATAATTTAAAGGTATTTCTAAAGTCAAGTCAAGTAAAAGTTATGGTTGATCAAGACTAGAAATCGCCTATAAGCTTTATCTAGACTAGAAATCGCCTATAAGCTTTATCTAGACTAGAAATCGCCCATTGGACTTCAATGCAGAAATCGCCAATTGTACTTCAATGCAGAAATCGCCCATTGGACTTCAATGCAGAAATCTCTCATTGGACTTCAATGTAAAAATCGCCCATTGGACTTCAATGTAGAAATTGCCCATTTGACTTTAATGACAGAAATCGCTCATTGGACTTCAATGACAGAAATCGCCCAATAGATTATATATAGCTAAAATCGCCTATTAGATTATCTAAGGCCAAATTCGCCCAATAGATTATCTACAGCCAAAATCACCCAATAGATTATCTATGACTAAAATCGCCCATTAGATTATATAAGGCCAAAATTACCCAATAGATTATCTATAATCAAAATCGCCCAATAGATTATCTATAGCTGAAATCGCCCATTAGATTGTCTATAGCCAAAATCGCCCTCAACAATCCCTTTGTTAAAGTCGACTTGCTCATTTTGAAGAGTTGAGAAATACAATCACACACAGAGATACGGAGAGAGTAATATTCTAGCCAGTTCATTATGTTGCAAATACATAGAGTTATTGTAAAACACTCTCTGTTAACTTGATTCCTTTAGTACAAACATATAGTCAAACTTTGTAATAGGAATTAGTCATATCTCTTTGTTGTAGAGAAGAACTAATTTGTTCTTTAGAAACCAGTTATATTTTTAACTGGGTATATCACCCCTCTGGGTTTATATATGAAAGATATATTCCCGGAAAATTGTCTCATTTATTTACTTGCTAATTTTCTAGAACTTTAATATTTATTCATAAGTACAGAAAATTAGTAAGTCAGCCTTCTAAACACTATTCACCTCATGAATTCAAACCCACTAACCGAACACTAAATTATTTATCCATAAAAGATTCGAATTTTTTTTAATTTAGTGAGTATCGTATTCAACCCCCCTTCTACGATACTTCTGGGACCCAATAGTATAAGAGTTACCTTTGCAGGTATATTAGATTACCTTACCATCCCATGATACCTCTGCAGGGTTCCAAAGCTCTTCAACAAAAGAGCACACTATGGTGGGTGCCTCATTGAGAGCCTTGGATACCTTGCATTCTCCCAGAAATCTCATCAATGGATGGAAGTCAGTAGGAGCATCATCAACTGTCAGGCATGCTGTGAAATTGTTCTGCTCATAGATGAATCTAGTTGATGAAGAAATCTTCTTTTGGGGTGCCATTGAATGTTCTTAACAAAGTAAGTTAGAAAGAAGCTTGAAGAAAATGAGTAAAATCGCCTTAAGAGTTCTTGAGAAAGAGAGAGAGAGAATTAAAGATACAGAGTTTAGAGATAGAGAATAAAATAGCAAGTGAGATTGAAATGTGAATTGGAATTGCTATTTATATTTTTGAGATTAAAATGACTTGAATAGTCAGTTTAATTAAGAATATAACAGTTGAGAGACAAAAAGAATTAAAGTAAATTACTCTAAATGGAAATCGATGGATATATTCATCTATTGACAAATAAAGTAAAGAATCAACGGCTATAATTTGATCAATGGATGTGTAAAACTATAGAAATTCTATTACCATCGATGGGTAATTACATCCATTGATTCAGAAAAATTAACTTATCGATTGATAAACAATTACGAGGGTAATTATCCATCGATAGGAATATATTTTATCAGTTGATCAAATATATCCATCGATGACTGCAAAATATCCATTAACAATTAACACAGTTATCAAATGATCACTTTGTTTCAACAGATAAATGTGAACAATGGCTACCAAAAAAATTGACTTAGCAAACATTTAAGATTGTGCAAAATTAAGCATACCTAATTCACAGACTAATCTATTAAAAGTATATTCATCTAGAGGTTTTGTAAAAATGTCTGTAAGTTGTTTTTCACTAGGGACAAAATGTAATTCAACTGTACCATTCATTACATATTCCCTAATGAAATGATACCTTATGTCAATATGTTTGGTTCTGGAATGTTGCACAGGATTTTCTATTATTGCAATGGCACTTGTGTTATCACAAAAAATAGGAATCTTATTCATGTTCAGCCTATAGTCAAATAATTGATTCCTCATCTATAATATTTGTGCACAACAACTTCCAGCAACAATGTATTAAGCTTCTGCAGTTGAAGTTGATATTGAGTGTTGCTTTTTGCTAAACCATGACACAAGTTTATTTCCTAGAAATTGACAGGTGCCTGTAGTAATCTTCCTGTCTATTTTGCAACCTGCATAATCTGCATCTGAATAGCCTATTAGATTAAAACCAGAATCTCTAGGATACCAAATACCTAAATTTGATGTACCCTTGAGATATCTAAAAATCCTCTTAATAGCCACCAAATGAGATTCTCTAAGATCAGCCTGAAACCTAGCACACAAACATGTAGAGAACATAATGTCTGGCCTACTAGCAGTTAAGTATAGAAGTGAGCCTGCCATGCCTCTGTAACTTTAAATGTCCATTTTAGTTTCCTTAATGTTTAATTCAAGTTTAGCGGCAGTGACCATGGGAGTTTTTCCAGAAGAACATTCACTTAAGTCAAATTTCTTCAACAAGTCATGAATGTACTTAGTTTGTTTTTTAAAAATACCATCCTTAACTTGTTTGAGTTACAAACCAAGAAAGTAGGTAAGTTTGTTAGTATTGGTGTCCTAGAGACAATACTTTTAATATTTTATTGAAAACAATTATATTATGTGATTATTTAATTAATATTTATTATATCTATATTTAATGCGTCATAAATTGAAAGAATAATAAATGTCCTTGGAATATTAATACGTAATATATGTCTTTAAGTATGTGACTTAAAAATGAGATTATATGAATAGTATTTTATTCCTAAAATTCCCTAGTCAAGTATTATTATTTAAGGACAATAATAATGCAATAAGACTAGTATGTTTGTTGACAGATGACCACATCTCATTGGTCATAGGTATGGTGATACTAAAGTCAAGAACATAAGTGTATGTATCAATACATAACACTGGAAAGACCCGCCGTAAGATTCTACATGTTAATAAGTGTCATAAGAAATCTCATAGTAATAATGATGTAATGATCCTCCGACTTAAAATTATTATATTTCTATACGAGAATTAATATACTTTATTTATACTCAAAGTTACCTTTAACCGGGTAATGATAAAGGTGGACATTGGGTATGCTATGAATCGTATGAGGAATATGAATGATAGATATAGTATTTAACCCTCCAATTCTAGGAGTGATATTATTGGCCTCTTGATTGAGTGAGACTATGAAATGCATGGTCATGCTCAAATATTGATTTGTTTAAATAGTCTACTCATTGATCAAGGAAACCTAGATTAAACGTTGAAGAGGATGACACTATACATGCCTCGAGTTTGACCTATAATATAAGGTTAAAGGGATTATATTACATGTAACATTATTCACAAAAGGTTTAATTGAATCACCAATTATTATTGTTACTTGGGTAACAATGACGTATTACTAGATGCCACTCATTGTTTATAATTTTATTATAAGATAATAAAATTGTCAACGTAATAATAACCTAAAGGGTCACATATAAAGAACATCAAAATGGAGGTTTATTTAAATTACGAATTTAGATATATTATTGTTTATTCGAATTTAATTATTGAATTAATTAAGTGGGAATTGATTAATTATATTAGAATTCAGATTTAATAAGTATTATTATTATTCAAATTTAATTATTGAATTAATTAAGTGGGACTTGATTAATTATATTAGAATTTGGATTTAATAATAATAATAAACCAAAATCAGAATGGGTTTTGGAAATCACATGGATTAGGGTTAGGCCCAAAATCTCTCTCTCCCCTATATATACATAATGATGTATAGTATTAGGGTTTAATCATTAGATTTCGTTTTTAGAGAAAAACCATAGGTCTTCAACATCAAGAGAGGTTAAAGAAAAGAAGAAAGAGAGGAAGAGACAAGCAATTCGTCTAGTACTGACTCCGGTGATCGTTGGACGATCGGGTGTGGACTTCTTTAGAGAGCATATATTTGCAACAAAGGGCTGCTGTGATTCACTTTTTCTGGAACTCCATTAAACAGCATACAGAAAGCTTTGTTAAGGTACAGACTTCTTCACCATAATCATCCAAAGTTATACATGGATCTTGCGATAGGGTTTCATTTTTTTATTGTTTTATGTTATATCCGTTGCGTTTTCATGCCCGAAACCCTTTAAGTTCTTCCATCATGCTCATTTCATAATTACTCTGCATTAATTTGGCAAACTTTTTGCAAAGTCCCTCATTAGTAGAGCCAAAAATAATGTCATCCACATTGATTTGGACAAGAATAATTGAGCCATTAACATTTCTACAAAATAGAGTTTTATCAACAGTACCTCTTGTGAAGTGATTCTCAATGAGAAACTGAGATAAGGTATCATACCAGGCCCTTGGTGCTTGTTTCAAGCAATACAGTGCTTTGAGTAGATAGTAGACAAAGTCAGGGAAATTTAGATCTTCAAAACCAGGAGGTTTTTCCACATAGACTTCCTCTTCTAATACTCCATTAAAAAATGGACTCTTCACATCCATCTGGTAGACCTTGAAATTAGCATGTGTAGCATAAGCTAGAAAGATTCTGATTGCTTCCAGCCTTGCAACTGGTGCAAAATTTTCCTCAAAATCAATTCCTTCTTCTTTTGAGTATCCTTTTGCCACAAGCCTTGCCTTATTTCTAGTCAGAGTACTAGTTTCATCCATTTTGTTCCTGAATACCCATTTTGTACCAATTACAAGATCTATCTTTTAGTTTGGGCACCAGTTTCCACACTTTATTCCTTTCAAATTAATTGAGTTCCTCTTCCATTGCAAAAATCCAATCATGATCCTTGAGAGCATCTTCAACTCTTTTAGGTTCTTCTTGAGATATGAAGCTGCTATACAGACACTCATTTTGAGTAGCACTTCTTGTTTTGACACCATCTTCTGCATTTCCAATGATTAGTTCAAATGGATGGCTTTTTGGTACATTTTCTTTGAGGAGGCAAATTTTACCTTGATGATGAAGCTTCATTATCATTGGAATTGTACTCAAACTGATTTGGATTTGTGGTTTGATTTTGAAACCCTCCCCCTGAATTAGATACCCTATATGTGTAGAGTGTTGATTATCCATTGAAGAATTATCAGTTGATGCATTATCAGTCGATGGATGACTGTCAACTGATAAATTATCCATTGATGCTGTGACATCAACTGATATTGGGTTTCTGAGTACTTGTGAATTTATGATTTCTACTTCTTCATCATCATCCACACCATTTGATTCATTCTCAAAATGAAGTGTGTCATGATTTCCTTCGTCAAACAAGCCTTGAATCTTTTTATCATCAAATACTACATGTACAGATTCCATAACAAGGTGTAGTATAAGATTATAGACTCTATAGGCTATGCTTGATAGTGCATACCCAACAAATATAGCTTCATCAGCCTTGGCTTCAAATTTTCCTAGGTTTTTAACTTGATTCTTTAGGACATAGTATTTGCAGCCAAAGACATAAAGAAATCCCACTTTTGGCTTTTTGTCTTTCTTGATCAATTGATAAGGTGTCATTCCTTGAGCTTGATTCACTATGAAGATGTTTTGAACATAACATGATGTATTAATGGCCTCAGCCCAGAAGTATATTGGTAATTTAGCATCTTCCAACATAGTTCTAGTTGCTTCAATCAATGTCCTATTTTTCCTCTCAACTACCCCATTTTGTTGAGGTGTCCTTGGTGTAGAGAGTGTGTATGACTCCTTTATATTCACAGAACTCCTTTATTATGGAATTCTTAAATTCTATTCCATTGTCACTTCTTATTTTCTTTACATCCAATCCAAGACTTTTCTCAACTTCTTTGATGTGCTTAATGATGAGATCACTTGCTTCATCCTTTGAATGTAGAAAATAAGTCCACGAGAATCTTGAAAATTCATCCACAATGACTAGAGTTTACTTCTTCTTTGCAATGGACATGATATTCACAAGACCAAATAAATCCATGTGTAATAACTCAAGTAGTTTCTCAATTGATGATTCCAATTTTGACTTAAATGATGCCTTCCTTTGTTTTCCTTTCTGAGAAGCATCACATAGTCCAACCTTGACAAATTCCGTTTGTGGTAAACCTCTCACTTGATTTTTCTTGACCAACTGATTCATGGCTTTGAAATTTAAGTGAGCTAATTTTTTATGCCATAACCAACTTTCATTTATACATGCCTTAGAGAGAAGACAAGTCATTGAGTCTGAACTTGTTGAGTTGAAGTCAACTATGTATACATTTCCTTTTCTATTCCCAATCAAAACTAGGCTTCCATCTTTCTTGTTGGAAATTATGCATGCTTCAGTTGTGAAACAAACTTTATTTCCATTATCACATAGTTGACTTATGCTTAACAGATTATGTCTTAAGCTATCAACTAATGCAATAGGTTCATTGATGACATTCTCTTTTGAAATCAAGCCATATCACATGCATGGTGTATCATTTGTTGTCATCTCCAAAGGTTGCTCCAGGGCCAACTTTCTCCTCAAACTTTGTGAGCAGGGATTTATCTCCAGTCATATATCTTGAACACCCATTGTCCAAGTACCAAAGATTTCTTCTTTTTCCCTCCACAAATCCAAAAAAAATCAAATTAATTTAGGTACTCAAGTTGCCTTGGGTCCTTTCTTATTAGTTGCTACCTTTGGTTTGGTTTCCAACTTTTGTACCTTTGGTTTAGGTATTGGTTTCCTCACCTCAGGATTCTCAGTGCTAATATTTGGAATACTCATGCTTGCAGAATTAGAGAAATTTAGTGCATGAAAATTGTTGTGCATATTTCAGGGCATAGCAAGCATATTCATGTTGACAAATGCAAGATATGGATTAAACATATAAGGCATTTATGCATATTGAGCATGAATAGCATGAGGATCAACTAACTGAAGGTAAACAAAATCAGAATGAATGTTAGGTATAACAGGCACATTATATGTTATAGGCATATTGAACTTGCATTGCACGGATAAGTGATTCTTACTACCACACTTAGCACATATCTTTCTAGAAGCATACTTGTCAGTTGTGTAGTTATTGTGCTTGTTTATGCCTACTTTACCATTTCTGTTCTTTTTCTCCTTTTCCTTAGGCTTAATATCAGGCTCTATATTTTCTAATCTTTCCTTAAATTGATCTTTAGTTAAGAAACCTATATTGGCCTTTTCAACTTTGATTTAAGATTTTGAGGAGCTTCCTTCTTTTACAAATTTAACAGGTCTGTTAAGCTTGGTTTTTAAAACAGTTTGTTTAGCAGTTGATGATTCCTCAATCGTTGGATAATTATCCATTGAGATAACATTATCAATCGATGAATAATCCTTATCAGTTGATTCAGGATTAGCAATCAATTGCTTCTTTTCCAAGGATTGATTTTCATGAATGGCTAATTTCTCAAGAGTCTCAACAACATGGTGAAAGAATTTGTTCCATGAATGTCATTCATCTTCTTACTAGCTTTACTTGACATGTTCCATTTGTCAATGGTTCTTAGTTCTTCTTCGAATTTTTCTTTCAAGTTTTCTATTTCCTTTTTACACTCAACTAGTTCTTTTCTAGCATCTCTGTTTTCTACCTTGAGTCTATCCATTTGCACTAGCTCACCTTCTAGATAAGTATTTCTTTCAGTAAGAGATTTTTAAGGTGCTCTTGAGCCTAGTGTTTTCTTTGTTTAAAGACTTGAGAGTGACATACAAATTATTCAAATCATTTGACATTTCAGTAATGGTAATATTGCATTCATCTTTGGATAACTCAGATAGATTTATAGAAATTACCTGATTGCTAGAAGAACTAGCTTCTTGATCATCATGATTGGTCATTAGTGCAAGGTTGATGTATTCCTATTCTTCAGAATCATCCTCAGTAGCCCAATCCTTTTCTTCTGTTACAAAAGCCTTATCTCTTTGTTTGAGCAAGTCAACGTACTTCTATTTATAGTCAATGCCATCACTAAACTTTGAATTCTCTCCATTTTTGGCTTTCTACATTCATTAGAAAAGTGACCAGCCAATCCACAGTTAAAGCATTTGAATTGAGTCATGTCAACAAGATTTTTGTCTTGTTGATTGTCTCTCTTAAATTGAGATCCAGGCCTTTGCATAGGATTTCTCTTGAATTTGAGTTTTGAAAATTTCCTTAATAAAAAAACCAAATGCTCATCTATTTAATCTATTTCATCCTTGGTATATGAATCATCATCTTCAACTATTTCTTTTCTTTTACTAGTTAAATATTCATCATATCTAATACCAGTTGTACTATTGCCATGATTTTCTTTCTTCCCTTCCTTGATAGACACATCTTCACAAGATTCTGCAACTTGCTTATCCCTGACCACCAAGGCAACAGACTTCTCTTTCTTTTGACTTTTCTCAATCTCCTCATCTTGTAATAGTTCCAACTCATAGGTCTTCAGAATTCCATACAGCTTGTCAATAGTATATTCTTTAAAGTCAGGAGACTGTCTTATAGAAATAGTCATTGGTTTCCATTCCTTGGGAATGACCTCGAGAATTTGAGGTTAGTATCTTCAATAGCATATACTCTTCCATATAGTTTTAGCTCACTCAACAGCTTTTGAAACCTACTATATGTGTCATTGATTGCTTCACCACTCTTGAAGTTAAAGGCCTCATACTTCTGAATCAAGAGTTGCATCTTGTTCTTCCTTACTTGCTCAGTGCCCTCACATAGAGTTTGAAGAGTATCCCAGACTTCCTTGGAGGTTGTAAATTTAATAACATTGTCAAACATATCCTTGTCAAGACCATTAAACAAAATGTTCATAGCCTTTTTATCCTTGTGTACTTCCTTTTCATCCTCATCTGTTATTCACTCACAGGTTTTGGAATAAGTTTGTCTAATGCCTGAGTACCATCTGCATTCACACTTGTAACTATCTTCATAGGCACATGTGGACCTTTCTCTATGCAATTGACATAGGAAGGATCAATGGATAGCAGATGCTAATGTATTTTGACTTTCCAGGGAAAGTACTCATATTTCTCTAGAACTGGAATCTTCACTCATGTGTCTTTTTGACCCATACTTGATGTACTTAGATCTTAGCTTTTTGTATGTTAAAAGCTAGGCTTTGATACCAATTATGATTTTTCCTTGAGTACAAGAAGTTTGTAGAAGGGGGGTTGAATACAAACTTAAGAGTTTTAAAAATTCTTGCGGATACAAGTGTGTACTTTTATTTATTTTTGTATTTGGAAATATATATTGAAGAGAACTATTAGAACATTGGAGTAAAGTTTTAATATATTGAAAACAGAACACAACAATTTAAAAATTACTAGTGGATTGGTTTTTCCACTAGTGTATTTTTGCTTTCAATTATCCTTGATAAAGATACCAAGCTGCTTACAAAGATGTAGTTTTTAAACTAAGAAAAGCACTACAAATATTTTCTAGCTTTTCTACTGTGCTTTTCTTGAGTTCTTGATTTTTCTACATTTTTTTTGCTGCAATGGACTACTACTCAATATATAGTAGTTCACATTCTACTTCTATTTTCTAGCTTTCGATGGATAACAATGTGAATTACAAATTACAGTTTACAATGTATTCACTAAAATAGATTGTAGCTACTTTTTACAGTCTCTTTTACAATTATCTTGTTCTGGAAAAATCTTTGTCTTGATCTTTTCCTTGAATATTGTGGTGCCTTGAAAGTCTTTACAATCATGACAGGTCTGTCTTCCATTGATTCAGTTTCTGCAAAGTTCTCATTCCTTTTGTCTTTAACCAACTTGGGAAACCGTGGTCAACTGATAGTTTTTTTCAAGCTTATCAGTCGATCCTCCTTTACTCATTCATCGATGGATAGGTTATCCATCGATCAATTGATATATCGATGGATAGTTAGATTATCAATTGACTCCTTTTCCATTGATGGTTTTTTATCCGTTGATTGCTTTAATCCATCGAACAGTGCCTTTATCCATCGACTTCAATATCTGTTGATTACTTCATTTGTGAGAATTCCGACTTAGAATATTTACAGTTGATCAGCCATTCTTCACATCCGTTGAGAAGCTATCAATTGAAGTCAATAACATCAGTCGACTATTTCACAGCATCCATCGAGACAATACAATCCAATTTATCAGTTAATTAACAAGCTTCAACTGATAACTGGTTTCCTAGTCAATAGATATTTATAGGTCACATATCCATTGACCAGTTATAATGAAATTTAAATCCTTATTATAATTCTAAGTAATTTGTTGTCATCAAATCTCATAATTCCTAACAAAGACTATGGCTTCTAATGAAGTCATACTGAAGTAGTCAGAGTCTATAGTAGACCTTGAGACTGGGATATTGGAGCAAACAGACTCTGATAAGAGAGAAGAGTCTAGGAAGGGTTCGGAGTCTATTGTTGCTCACCCCTTAGTGGAAACCACTAGCCTTCAGATAATTGAAGGGGTTCCCCTCCATCAAGGTGGTTCAGGTAGTGAAGCACTTTTATTCTCTCTCAACCCCCCTTCTGTTGTACTTATGAGTGCACCCATCCAAAAGAGTGAAAAAATCAATAATGAGAGGTTGGCACTGGTCTAGACAAAATGAGAGGTAGAAAAAGTTGTACAGAGCCAGAGTGAGATTGAGAAAGTGGGTGTCCAACCCCACTGTGAGAATGAGAGATTAGGGTATCCTGAACCTAACTTCACTTATTGGGATCAAGATTTTTTCAAGAGTTGGTCCAATGACTTAGAGCAGGGAATGGATGAAAACAATTATTCTCCTATTTTTCAGATTGGCAAGAAGGAGGAGGCTCTAGCTGCTCAGAAATCTTTTACATAAAGGCCATAACTTCATTTGGTGGATTCTCTAGCCAAAAGAGCAGATATAGTCAGGGAGACTCTGGTGGATGATTCCCAAATTCAACCAGGTTTTGCATCTTTGAAGTCAGGACAACCTATCTTAATCATGCCAATTCAGGCAAGACTTCCAAAGTCTATAGGTCCTGATCACTCTGTTGAAGAGTCAGGGTCTATAGTCCCTTATGCAGTGTTAGAGTCTACACTTCCATCAGAGTCTACACCTCTAGTATAAAATATTGAGTCTGTGGATGGTGTTGACGATTCAACCTCTGAAGATGAAGGGGACGTGAATCCATCTTTCAACTACTTTGATCAAGTGTTTCCTCAATCTTAGAAGACAACCCAGGATAAAGGCATTAATGATAATGATACTTTTGCATGCATACTGGATATTCTTAAATCTGAGAGACTGAAGGCTTTTCAAAAGAAGTTCTTCTTTTAAGAGAATGGTCATTATCCTGATGAGAAGCCTGATGTTTCTCTACCTGAAGAAGAAAAAGATGTAGTTGCTGACCTCATCTTTGCACAAGCTCAACTAGCTGTTGTGGTCACAGATATATCTCATATCTAAACTAAGTTGACCAATGTGGATACTACCACTGCTCTACTCTAAAAAAAGTTTAAAACTTTGTACTCTCTTCAATAGTCTAAGGATGTTGTTGTCAAAGATTCTTTGGCTAATTTCAAGGCTAAATCGATAACTCTCCAAAATTCTGTCAACTCTCTCACTGCCAAGGTGGATCAAGTTATCACTACCCAAGACAAAATCACTTTTGTTCTTGAAAACATTCTTTTGGCTGGCACAGGGAGCCATGGATGAGCACAATTGATGGAAGTTTTGCCGATGCTGAAACTGAGCTACTCTCTCAGTACAGAAGATCCATGATGGAGGTGGAATTTGTAGATCCCACTCGAAGGAGAATTGCAAATTGTTTGATAGACCAATTGAGGGTTCAAAAGATGACAGTGACAAGAGTCAAGAGTGAATTGGCCTCAATCAAAGACTCTATATCATCCACCGAAGATGTGTTAGAGAGAAGGTTGGATGAAATATTGTCTCATGACACTCTCTATCACATTCAGCAAAATTTCTAAAGGATGCAAAGGGTTTCACTGATTTGGAGAAGAGGGTTTCTTCCATAGAGTCTAAGATGGATGATATTATCAGAGGTCAAGCCCTTCATGCATAGATTCTTCAGAAGTTTCTTGACAGGATTTCAACACCTCCTTCTTGTGATGATAACAAAAAGGGGGAGAACACTGATAAGAGGGATACCGATGGTAATGGTGGTGGAAATGGAGTTGCTGGGAGTAGAAGGTTTGCATAAGTTAGTAGTGGTGGTGCTAGTAGGAGTAATAAGGAGACAGGAGGAATTAGAAGCAACAAGGGGCAATCATTAAGTTCAATCAATGATGATTTGGACAAGAAAAAGAGTAATGCACAGAAATTTGATGATGACTTGGAAGCAAGGAGGATTTCTAGAGAAAAAGAGACAAATGAGCTAATTGAAAAAAGAAAGAAGGATGATTGAGCAGTTAAAACAAAGCACAAAGTTGATGACAGAGGCTGCCCAAACAGGGAATTCAGATGACTTCATTGCACAGACCAAAGTTGTGTATAAGAGTGCAAATGAAGCTGCTAATGAAGTTAATGTTCATGCAGAAAAATTTCTTCAATTAGAAGAAAAGAAAAATGGAAAAGCCAATGGTTGAAGAGGAGAGGAAAAAGAAAAATAGGTTTTCAGGAGAAAAGTTACCGCAATGAACCATTACTTCAGGAATGTTAGATATTACTAGGAGAGAAAAGGAGGATGCAGAAATAGCATGGCAAATGAAGATAGAATGGAATCAAATGTATACAACAGAAGACAAACCTTCAAAACTAAAAAGACATACTAAAATGGCCAGGAAAAAGGTTATGAAGCCCCAAGAAAATGTTTAACAAGAACAATCTCCATCTAAGGAGGGACAAGGAGATATGTTTGCAGAAGCTACAAAAGATATTGTCCTTGAAGGGTATAAAATGAAGGAAGTGCCAAGGATTAGTGAGAAGGGTTTAATAGGCTACAAAACTCATCCTACAACTTCAAATCATGAGGAGGGCATGAGTTTGGAATATGAGGATGGTCATAAGGCAACCTATCCAAAGAGGCTGATTATGAAGCAGAGTTACAACACATTGAAGACCATTCTTCCTCTACTCAACAAGAGATACAAACTAAATATTATTGTTGCTCAGGAGTTACAATATCAAATCACAAAGCTAAGGAGATTGCCTGCAGAAGCCCCTAAACCTCCTTTGAAGCTTTGGAAGTTTAAAGTAAAGAATGTGGTGTTGGAACCAATCTATGCCATGATATTTACAGATGTTGAAGGGAGGAAAGAGTATTTTGACATCTGTAAGTATCTAGACAAAATCACAGATCAGAAGATTGTTTATTTAATGAGGCAACTTGAGAACTCAGATAGGGATGAACAAATATTAAGAGGATCATTCATGAGGCAACTAAATGAGAATGCTGAGAAGAGAAAGAAGATGAAGAAGTGATAGAAGCCCTGAGTAGATTGAAGCAGTCTGTAAAATTCAACCATGTTTTCCCATGTGCACAAGTAGAATGGGGGATGGGTTGAATACTTGTGTACTTTTTCTTCCTGATTAAAATTAACTCAGTATGAATTAAAGACTTGAATTTAGAATAAAGATTAAACATAAAGATATGAATGAATACGGTTTGTATTATTGATGTGGAGATACAAACTCTGCTAATGTGTACACAAACCCTAGCAGCTTCTTTGTATTTCTCACAGCAACTTTCTCTATCTCTATGCTCTCACAAAACTTCGAATATTTTTCCACACCTTACAATTGAAGGGTTTCGAGGCACAAACGCAGCGGAAAAACGCGAAAACTAAATACAAAATGTAATATAAATCGAAACCCTCTGCAAGATCCATACGAAAACAAAAGATTTAATTCAGAGATTAAGAACAAATACCTTAAAAAGCTTTAACAGTTCATCAATGGAAGATTAATGGAGGTCCAAAGCTTGTTTAATCACCACGTATCCCGCTCACGCGATCTACGATCTACGGTATCCACACGAACACTTTTCATGAAGGATTGATGTGTACTAGCACCCGAAAACTGCTTCTCTCTCTCTATCTTCCTCATTTCTCAAAACGGCTAGGGTTTTAGAAAAATATGTGTCTTACTATTAAATCAGCCCATAAAGAGATTATATAGAGAGAGAAATAAATTTTTTAATTATAATCTAATTATAATTAATACTAATCCAAAATTCCAAATTATTTAATTAAGTCTCACTTAATTAATTAATACCTAATTTTGGAATTAGTTTAAGTAATACATATATTCTATTTATATAATTAATTAAGTCATACTTAATTAATATCATAAATAAAATAAATTACTTATATAATTTAAATTATTTCTCCTTCAAGCATTCTTTGTGTGTGACCCTGTAGTTTATTATTACGTTGACAACAATTTTAATATCTAATTAAAATTGTAAACAATGAGCGACATCTAGTAATACATCATTGCTACCCAAGTAATAATAATAAAATCAGTGATTTGATTAAGTCTTTCGTGAATAATGTTCCATGTAATATAATCCATTTAACCTTATATGATAGATCAAACTCGAGGCATGTTTCGTGTCATCCTTTTCAACGTTTAATCCGAGTTTCCTTGATCAATGAGTAGACTATTAAACAAATCAACATTTGAGCCTGACCATGCATTTTATAGTAACACTCAATCAAGAGGCCAATAATATCACTCCTAAATATGAAGGTTAAATCATTTATCTATCATTCATATTTCTCATACGATTCATAGAATACCCAATGTCCACTTTTATCATCACCCGGTTAAAGGTAACTTTTAGTGTAATCAAAGTATATTAATTCTCGTATAGAAATATAATGATTTCAAGTCAGATGATCATTACATCATTATTACAGTGAGAATTTCTTATGACACTTATTAAAATGTAGAATCTCACGGCGGGACATTCCAGTGCTATTCATTGAGACATGCACTTATGTTTTTGACTTTAGTATCACTATAAATATGACCAATGAGATGTGGTCATCTGTCAATAAACATACTAGTCTTATTGCATTATTATTGTCCTTATATAATAATATTCGACTAGATAATTTTAGGAAGAAGATACTATTTGTATAATCTCATTTTAAGTCACATTCTTAAAGATATATAATACGTATCAAAATTCCAAGGACATTTATTATGCTTTCAATTTATTACGCAGTAAATAAAACATAATAAATAAATAATAATCAATAAAACATAATCCTTAGTAATAAATATTTTCCTTAAAATATGAAAGTAATTGTCTCTAGGGCACAAGTTCTCGTCAATTTGTCCTTCTCAAGAACTGATCGTATAGAGAATTTGTTTGTGTTTATCATTTGATATCTACAATATTAAAGTGTATAAAATAAACTAGATTGCAGATTTAATATTAATTAAGTTTAAGTGATTATGGTATATCACCATATACCTCCCACTATTTTTACCAAACTAATAGCCCTAACTATTAATTCAGAAAGCATTTCTTTAAATCTTTCTAGTGAGCCAAGATCCATATTTCATCCATGTTTTAAGATAGCGTTAGCTAATACACTCAAAGCATGACTATTTAGGTAGACAACATTTGTCGATTATATCAAATATAACTCTTGGAAAGTTTGGTGGAACAACTCTTTGTATACATTTATCCAATAAATCTCACCAAACTCTATGCCTCTAAACCCACAATCTCTATTGTGATGATTTAGTTAAGTTAGACCCAATATTTCAAGAAACTAAGTACACTTACTTATCACGTCTTCCCATGATTGATAAGAGCACCTTGCTTTGGCAAACCCACTCCTTCTCAATCTAGATCTTGACGAATATTAAACACTGGAAGACATCCGATTAACTTAATATGTATTTAGGGATTTTAATTTTTATATGAACGATCATGATCCCATCATAAAGAGATTCTCAATTTTTTCCTTGATCAAATAATCCATTTTAATATTCGTCAATGGTTCGATTTCCAGATCATCAGAGAAGTCACAAGCGGTCTCACATAAAACCCAACTTTCTTACAAATAATAATTCAGTTTTGACAAAATTTCCCCATATCATAAATAGAAAATTCATATTCAATACCGTGTTTCATAAACACAAGAATCTCATGATCTTTTGTTTAATTTTAAAATCTTGAATCATTACAGATTTTATCTTTCTTAAACAGGCATGGCATGTGTGTCGTATCTAATACATACATCATTCCAACACATACATATCTACACATTCATTCATATACATATATGTATTGTGCGTAAATTAAACGTGTTTGCTTATGGCCCCATCCTATGTGATATTTCCAAGCTAATGGAATTATCAAGGACAATCTATGGTGGTTTCAAATACTACACTATTACATGTCTTTATCTTCTTCATTGCTCCATCATCTGGATTGCCTCCTAGCTTTCTTGCTTCCAAGTCTCCATTGAACAATTACATTGGATAATAAATAAATCTATTCTAATGAAATCACAAGAAGAACTCGAGTTACATTCGAGATTAACAATTACAATGAATAAACGACATGCAAGTCGTATTTAGAAACCAAAACCATAAAATAGAACCACTATTCTATGGGTCTTTAGGCCATAACCATCCACCATGTTATCACATAACACATGTAATATATCTCAGATTATATAAATATACCATATAATCATATATAATAAATTTTGAAATTTCAGAAAATCAATTAAATTTCAGTAAATAACAAATCGCCGTTTTGGGGCTTGTAACATCATCAAATGTCTTACAGATGCGAAGCTGACGTTGTCAGTATTGCTCAGTGACATTATTCCAGTCAGAAAACACATATCGTTTGCAAAAATTTATATCGAATACGATTTTCATAATAATAACAAACATGTATCATATACATACAACAATACACACAATCATCACATGATTATACATTACATGAATATCATATATTTAAAATCATATAAAACATATATAATAAATTTTAAAATTTCAGAAAATCAAATAAATTTCAGTAAATAATAAATCACATATTGTATCAATACAAAACCATGGTAGATCGCAGACATGCTTACATATCGAAAACTGTTAAGCATATAACCGAATTAAAACTTTTCGTAAGTAGCTCTGATGCCATTGAAGAGTTTCGAGGCACACACGCAGCGGAAAAACGCAAAAAATAAATATAAAATGTAATATAAATCGAAACCCTCCGCAGGATCCATGCGAAAATAAAAGATTTAATTTGGAGATTAAGACAAATACCTTAAAGCTTTAACAGTTCATCAATGGAAGATTAATGGAGGTCCAAAGCTTGTTTAATCACCACGTATCCCGCTCACGCAATCTACGCTCTACGGTATCCACACGAACACTTTTCATGAAGGATTGATGTGTACTAGCACCCGAAAACTGCTTCTCTCTATCTATCTTCCTCTTTTCTCAAAATGGCTAGGGTTTTAGAAAAATATGTGTCTTACTATTAAATCAGCCCATAAAGAGATTATATAGAGAGAGAGGAATAAGTTTTCTAATTATAATCTAATTATAATTAATATTAATCCAAAATTCCAAATTATTTAATTAAGTCTCACTTAATTAATTAATTACTAATTTTGGAATTAGTTTAGGTAATACATATATTCTATTTATATAATTAATTAAGTCATACTTAATTAATATCATAAATAAAATAAATTACTTATATAATTTAAATTATTTCTCCTTCAAGCAATCTTTGTGTGTGACCCTGTATGTTATTATTATGTTGGCAACAATTTTAATATCTAATTAAAATTGTAAACAATAAGCGGAGTATATCATTGCTACCCAAGTAATAATAATAAAATCAATGATTTGATTAAGCCTTTCGTGAATAATGTTCCATGTAATATAATCCCTTTAACCTTATATTATAGATCAAACTCGAGGTATGTTTCGTGTCATCATCTTCAACGTTTAATCTGAGTTTCCTTGATCAATGAGTAGACTATTAAACAAATCAACATTTGAGCACGGCCATGCATTTTATAGTCTCACTTAATCAAGAGGCCAATAATATCACTCCTAAATATGAAGGTTAAATCATTTATCTATCATTCATATTTCTCATACGATTCATAGTATACCTAATGTCCACTTTTATCATCACCCGGTTAAAGGTAACTTTTAGTGTAATCAAAGTATATTAATTCTCATATAGAAATATAATGATTTCAAGTCAGATGATCATTACATCATTATCACAGTGAGAATTTCTTATGACACTTATTAACATGTAGAATCTCACAGCAGGTGATTCCAGTGCCATTCATTGAGACATGCACTTATTTTCTTGACTTTAGTATTACTATACATATGATCAATGAGATGTGGTTATCTGTCAATAAACATACTAGTCTTATTGCATTATTATTAACCTTATATAATAATACTCGACTAGGGAATTTTAGGAATAAGATACTATTTATATAATCTCATTTTTAAGTCACATACTTAAAGTTATATAATACGTATCAAAATTCCTAGGATATTTATTATGCTTTCAATTTATTACGCAGTAAATAAAACATAATAAATAAATAATAATCAATAAAACATAATCCTTAATAATAAAATATTTTCCTTAAAATATAAAAGTAATTGTCTCTAGGGCACAATTACTAACAACAATTAGGTTACATAGAGTGTTTATATAGAGAGCTGTCTATCAACTAATAACAGAAAATCAAATTATAATAGGAATATAATTCCTAATTATTAGTTGACAGTTTCCTTCTGTAATTCTCCTTCCTTCCCATACCATATATGTAATTTATTTGGCTTTATCTTCGAAGACTTCCTTTTTCTGTGATCATCTACCAAATTCAGCTTTGACTCCATAGACTCTGAAATCTTCAGACTCTGCCAGACTATAGACTCTGATCAAGTGTAGACTTTGACAGATTGTAGTCTCCGATTGTCTATAGACTCTGATCACCTCCCAGACTCTGATCTTCATCTAGACTCTGGTTTCACTTTCTACAGAAAATCTTCTAAACACAAGAATGTTGATTAACTAGACTTTGATTATAAAATTTCAAAGACTAGAAAGACTTATTACAAATAAACTATGCTCAGTCTTGTTCTAGTATTTTGTACATCATCAAATGAATATATTCCTAACAATCTCCCCATATTTATGCTTTATAAAATGTAAGCATAAATCAAGGTTTGATGATGTCAAAACTAAATAATGAAATAATTAATCTAGAACAGTATAAAAATGTATAAGGAAAAATAATTACATATCACTTAATCTTCTCAAAGGTTGAATTATTCTTCAAAAATGAATTCAGCATATTATCATCCACAACAGCAAGAGCTTCACCAATATATTTCTTTAATTTCTTCATTTCTTCATTGGAACATTTGACTTGACAATAAGTTGCTCTCAGAACATTTGCACTGCTTTCTTGTCCTTTTAAATCCTTCAACATTAGAACACTAACTTTCCCACTCATAGGTTGAAATCCAAAGTAATGACCCACACCCTCTTGAAATTTGATTTTCTTTTCTTCTACTAGCATGTCTTGATCATTTCCTTTAGCATCAACATATTTTAAAGAAAATTTGTCCATTTGTCGATTTTCCTGTCTATGCAGAGTCAACTTCTTGTCAATCTCTTTGAACCATTTGTGAGTGACAGCCTCTTTGCTTTTATTTACTTCATAAGATATTTGTAAGAGAAATCTAATATACTGCAATTCCACAGCATGTTTGAAAAAGATGAAGTTTGATTGACTTATCCCTCTGACAGATCCTCCTTCCATAAAATACACAAACATCTCATTTTGTAATTTTTCTGTACCTTCTGGCATCTTTCTTTCAAAAATATTATAAATAAATTGGGTTAAATCTCAAAGTGCTCACTGAAGTGAGAGGCTGGTAGCAGATTAGTTACTCTAGTTATTGGCATCTCCTTTGTACCATTATAGTAAGGAGTGATGACATAGCCGTTAGTCAGGGCCTTTGACTTGACGGGAGAATCAACGTGGCATGGTTGACTAGAGCAGCGTGGAAGGTAACGACCCTTTAGTGATGTGGATAATTGTAATGGATATATCATTTATATCTTTTTTTGTGTATATATATATGAGTTAGGGTTCATATACAAAAATCGACTCAATCGTAAATCTAGTGAGTATTACTTCAATTCCTTTCACCCATTTCATGTTAATATGACAACATATCAAATCCCCTTATCTAAATCTAGTAGTAGCTCTTACGATTCTCAGTCGGTGAATAAAGAAGAGCACAAAAAATGCTTATGTGGGAAAAGAGCTCGAGTTTACACTTCTTGGACTCTAAAAAATCCTGGAAGACGATTTTATATATGTGCTACACCAAAGGTATTTTTGTAAAAATATTTTGTTTGATTTTATGATATGTGTATAGGGTTGTAAAATAATTGTTTGAAAAATATAGGAAGTCCCTGGATGCAATTACTTTGAGTGGTTTGAAGAAGAATTCTTCCCTAGAGCCTTGGAGGTAAATTACTCACTTGAATCATAGGAGAATTTATCTTGAGGAGAAGTTGAAACTTGTTGAGGAGAACCTTGCAGAAAAGACTGAAAAAAAGAAGGCTTTGAAAGAGAAAATGAAAATGTTGATCGAGGGAAATTTGAGGCTTGAAGCTGAGAAGAACAAGATGAAAAAGCAACAGAAGATGTGTGTGTTTGTAGCTGTGTTGCTGATGGCATTGATGTTAGCATTAAAGTAGTTGTAGTGATAGTAAATGTGGTTGTAGTGGGGTTAGATTTGTAGTGCATGTAATGAAATTAAGACAACACTATGTATGGAATATTTGCAATGAATGAAAACGTGTGAGGCCTGCATTTTGGTACTGCATTTAAGTAATGGTTGCAGTTGGTATATAGATGCAGTGAATACTGCATTTTGGTATATGTTTCAGTTGATCTGACAAAAATTGCAGTAACATGTTGCATACATATAAAAGCTGAGAAGATTATGTGGAAATAAAAATTGAAGGAAGTCATAGATTAATAAAAAATTTGCATACATTGAGTCTTAAAGAAGCTTAATAAAGTTAATACATCAAGTCTTAAACAAGCTTAAAAAAGAAGTCTTAAACAAGCTTAAAAAAATATAGTCTTAAACTTAAATTATTCAATCATCAATATCAACTGGATCATCACTAGTGTTCTTAAACTTGAATATGTTTTTCATTCTAAGCCGTGTTGCCCTCCTTGAAAGTCCAGTGCTAGTAGTTTGAGTAGAAGTTTTGGGTTTTTTTTTGGACTTTTTTTGCTTCCAGTTTCTTGGTTTGGTTTTGCAGTAGGTGCTTGAAGGGGTAGACTTGTTGCTGATGGTGTTCCTGTTGGATGACCAATTTCTAATAGGCCTGGTGTGGGCATGAATAGAGCCTGACCTAGTGGACCTCTCAGCTTTTCTTCAAAAGATATTGGATCCTTCCTTGTCTCTTCTTCTGTTTCTTCTAGTAACACATGCCATCTTCTTCTTGGAACCCTTTGCATAAATGCTAAAGGGTCTGCCTATGGTACATTTTGTCTTTCTTCATTATCTGCAACTTTCTCTCCTGAATGGGATTTCTCTCCTTCTGATTTCTCTGCTTTTGGATTGTGAATAGGTTTTTTTCCTTTGTCCTTTGGTAGTGAAGGACCTGTTTGTGAAGCTTGGGTAGGGGGCCTTTCACTTATGACTATGCCTTTCTGAGGCCTTGTTCTAACTGTTAGTTTTTGTCTCTTGATCTCCCTTGCACACTTCTTCTGAGTCTCCTTAGAATTTTTTTGTTGAGGCACCTTAGATTGCTCAGCATGTGGTTGTTTCCCCTTGGATGATTGAGTGTTTTGAACAGGTCCTTCAGTGTCTTCTTTCTTATTGAGGCATTTTGAAACTCTATGTCCTGGTTGTCTGCAATTGCTGCAGTGCATTACTCTTTTATTGCTAAATCTTTCAAGAAGTATACCTTTAGTAGCCTGTGATTGACTCCTACAACCACCTTCCCATTCTTCTCTCTTTCTCAACTTTTTTGGTCTTCCCCTCAACTTTTTTGGAATATCAGGTGGAAGTAGTTCTTCTGTAGAGTGAAAGTCCCAATATTCTTCTCCCTTCGTCGCTTCTAGAGAATGGTTGTAAGTGGCTAGAAATTTTTCTCTCTTGTAAAAGTCTGAAACATAATCAGCTGGCTGATGCCTCCTTGAATGTATTGCAGCTATGGAATGATGGCATGGAATGCCTGTCAAGTCATACATTCTGCAAACACAAGTTCCCTTCTCTAGATCAACTGTGACTGATCTACTACCTTGTTTCACCTGAAATTTTCTACTGCCATCCCACGCTGCAGATCACTTTCTTGATTCAGTTACAAGGAAGTCCAGTCTCTTCTTGATTCTTGGGCATATCTGCAGACCACTTTCTAGCATCTCATCCCTTCTCTGCCTCATTCTAATCAGTAGCTTGAAATGAATTTCTTGGAGCATCCCTAAAATTGGCATAAACCTGGGAATACAACATTCATAATCTGTTAAATAATTGGACCAAAGTATTAAAATTGTATAATAACTATGTCAAAGGTTTGTATATACCTTTCATAGATAATCCAGTTATTAAAACTTTCAGACATGTTATTGTCTGTGTTATCAGTCAATATATGTGTTGAGAAGTAAGCTTTACACCAAACCTTGGGGTCACTGCAAAGTGGGTGAAACATCTGGAAGGTGTAATAGTAGGGGCTAAGAAAAATGAAAAGCTGATGAAGTTAGACTCTGAAGAATACAGACCAAGGTATATGATGGAGGATGACACTGACAAGGAGATGAGCAAGAGAGATGCTAAGATAAAAATGGTGTTGGATACTTCAATCTTGATGCTCAATCCTGATGAGCAAAGAATCTGTAGTATTCCTTTAAATGAAAGAATGCAGAGAACATCAATCTATAACTTGATAGCTGCAATTTTTCAAATTGATGATTCAAGTGATCAAATGAAGGAACTGAATGAGGAATTGATGGGATTATTGAAGACATTTGAAAAGAAACTACTTGATAATTTCCTGGCTGGAGATTTTTCCTACAAAAGAATGTAACATAAGGAAAAACAAACACTGGTGCATTTATCTATGAAGTTTCTGATCAGAGTCTATCCAACATAGTCTATCAATCAGAGTTTACAGAAGCTGATCAGAGTCTAGATGATGTCGCCAGAGTCTACTCAACCGACAGAGTCTAAGATGACCAGAGTCTGTTAGATGGTAATTCGACAAATCAGGACTTGATTGAAGACAGAAAATGAAGTGTTTGTATGAAAGACAATTACCTTCTTGAAGTTATCTATTCCGAAGATAATGATGGAAATTGTATTGCTGTAATCATTAATCATTATTCTTGCATTATTTAGACATGTAGCTGTGTACTATATAAACACAGTTTAGGTTTACATTGATGTAGTCATCAAATAATATAATATTCTCATAACCTAGCAGCTCTTAAGAACATTGATTTTGTTGAGAGAGTTTTGTATTAGTTTTGTCAAAGTTAATACAAACAGTGTTTTTGTTTATATACTTGTATTCTAGTTTGGATTGTTTGATACTATTATATTCAACCCCTCTTCTATAATAGTCTAATTACTGGGTAACAAAAAAATCAAACCATTTTTTAGGATTTAAATATTTTGCTTACCCGTGGATCAAATTCTTTATTTGGTTTAACTTTTAAGCATACAGACATGCCATCTTTATCTTTATATATATAATATCTGAATAGCAGATTACTAATTCCAAACCTATAAAAATACAACTCCAAGCCTACATGTGACGCCCTCCCGACCCGGGGTCTAGATCGGGGAGTCACTAACACTCTATATGCATGCACCCTAAATAACAATAATAGAAAATACGCATAAATATGACCCCGACTACTAGCCTGGACCTTTCAAGGTAATGGTATGAAACAAGCACACAACTACATTCATTTATATTTACATTTACAGTAACCAAAATAATATTACAACTCCTGAAACATCTCAAAAGCTACTAATAAAATACAAGACTAAACAAAGTCTTTTCCTTCCAACTCTGCCTTGATCCTACCTGTTCAATCTCAGCCAGCCTCACATAGTTCATGTATGACATATTCTTTCTGGCAGTCTGCTTAATATGGACCATGATTCTCAAAAGCTGTAGATGTTAGAAAATAAAAGAATGAGCTACAAAAGCTCAGCAAGTAACCATATAGGTTAAAAACAGTTCTACAGGCTTATATATAATTTAAAAAGTCTTTTCTCAATACCATGCCTTAAAATCATTGCTAGACCTCATCGTCCCAAGATTGTAATTAAAATTCTAGTCAGGGTATGCATTACTCGCAAAACTTTCTTTTATAAAACCACTGGCAGGGTTAAATAATTTCAATAACGGGTGCAAAGTAAATAAGAAACTGGCAAGTAATAGTCAATTGCAAGTATAAGAGTAATCTGCAGGGTTAGATGGATAACAGGAAGTAATGTATAACAATTGAAACAAGGTCAACTCAAGATATGTCTGATAATTGAAGCTGTATATGACAGGTTATAACAAGGCATTTCATTATTCATTGCTAATCATTTCAAAGTCCATTTGTATAAAATTGTCCTTTCATTAGGACTGATTTTTTCAAAACATTTTATAAAACTGTCCTCTCATTAGGACCTTGCTTTTCAAATCATCTATAAAACTGTCCTCTCATTAGGACCTTTACTGTTTTAAAACAATTATTTTGGTTGAAGTTTTCTCACAACGCCAGACAATACGGGTGATCAGCCACGTAAAGTCCCCATAACGGACTAAAGTCCCTCTGGACATAAAGAGTACTCATAAAGGCACTTATTGCAATTGGCCTTGGGCTATCTCATTATAGCCATTGACTATCTCATTATAGTCTTCACATAAAAAGTGTTGGACCGGCGTCACTCGGCCTCTTACGCCTCCAACCTATAGGAATCCGCAGAAACCTTATTTGATCGGAATTCCTATAATAACCAAAACCTTTCTTTTTTTAAAGTTACCAAATCATTTGATGAAAAAGACTTCTTGAAAGTCGGATTTCATATTTAAATCCCTTTTTAAAGATCATTAGACAGAGGTAAGGTTTATTCCAAGAAATGTCTCAAAACAAGTTTCTGTCGTAGTATGGTAAGCTGAAATCATGAACTGGGAATCCAAAACCAAGTTATAGTAGTAAAGTCAGGTTGCAGGGTCAATTTACAGGTATAACTAGATGTTTTGAAAATAGTTGTAAGGCATTTAATTGTAACAGTAGTTAGGTAAAAGCAACAGGGTAAGTTCAGAATTAAAGTTCAAGTAAACATTACTAAGGAAATGGTGTCGACATAAGTCATAGTTCAAGGTTACTGATTTAAGACCTTTAAAATTAGTTTAAAAACTGACAGTAGCAGTTCAGGGATTGAAAAGTTTAAAGTGCAATCAAAACTGGTATAAGGTTGCAGTTTAAGTAAAACAATTAAAGTAAGGTAGGCTATAGCTTACAACAGTTGAAATAAGATAACACAGTTGCAGGGTCATAAAGCAGTTTATAAAACAGTTCACTGTACAGTTCATAAAACAGTGTTTAAGTTAAAAGAGATTAGGCAGTAGTTACTTGCCTTAACAAAGAATGCTACAGCTGTTGAATAGGTAGATCGCCTACACCAGACACTAACTCTCTACTTTAGCTTTCCCTTTGTCCTTCACATCAACGTCCTTCGTAGCTACACACAAATAGTACTATTTCAGTATCTTATAAACTCTCGACGTTCTCATTAACGTCTAACTATTCTACCCTTTCGTTAACTGTAACCCCTTAACACATATATAATGTACAGTATACATACTCTACTATTCAATCACTTCCACACTAGCAGACAAGTAGCACATAGATACTTATATTGATCTACAGTATTCCTGACTGATAGCCTTTCCTATACAGAAGTGGTGTGCCAATAATACTTTACAAATTCGTTTTTGTTTTAGAAAATTTTGGCAGCACTTTCCCTGTAATTGGAGCTGCCTGTCGGAATACAACCGACCCAAACAATCATTCAAACATCCAATCAAGTAGGGATGCATACAAACATATATATAATTTTATCTTGACACCAATTACATAACATGCCCAGTCCTAACCATAATATTCTCAATTTCACATCTCTACTCACATTACCTTGCAAGACTCAATTATTATACGTACATACATTCAAAAATTAATACATTATATTGCTATAGTTCGAAATATTCATTTCACTAGGCAACTTGAATTTTTAAAACATACGTAAAGCATTTGAGTAGCACATAGCAATTAACAATTAACCCTACTCAAATGAAATCCATGTACTAGCTACTATATCTTGCAAATTCCGAATAGCATAATCCATCACGTAAATCACATAATTGATATTTCCAACTCAACTTATTTAACTAGACAAGTAGAATCACATATGTACATATAGCACTTCGAACAAATCATAGCAATTAATAATTCACTTAACTCAATTTGCTAACCAATTATTAGCTTACACATTCCTACTTATTCGACTTATCATGTATCACCATATCTGTGACACCCCAAGATCCGGGGTCCGGGATCTAGGTTGCCACGTTACCCTGTTTCCATTTATTAACACTTACACTTATTTCTCGACTCGTCGTTTTCACCTGCAATGACCCAACAATCCATATATATGCACATACACCTTCACACACACACACAGGTTATAGTCTCAGGAACGATAATTATATATACATTAGCTAGTACCCAAAAGAAAGTTCGAGTTATTACAACCGATTTCCAAAATAACAGAATGGTCACCTAGACGACCTCTACATGAAGTCAATAGGCTGACCTACGTTTGTTCTTCATCATTAATTTACATAGATCATACTTATATATAAGGCGCACTATCACTAGCTGTACGCCAATCCGACCTCGATCTTCTACCTGTGGCAAAACAGAGAAAAGCCTACGGAAGTCTCGGGTATTGCCCACCCTCTTTCTGACGGTCGTCCGACGGCGCGGCATAACTGGCAGCTGCGGTGTTATGATATATAAAGAAAAGCAAGAGTGAGCAATAGCTCAGCAATAGTATAAGTAGTTTTTAAAGCGTTGTAATTGTAATCTCATCATTTAGCCATCTTAGTAATTATGGGAGAAAATACATTCATTTATTTTCGGCAAACAGCTAATAGTGCATCATGTTGCTTCAAATAAATTTTGTTTAACCACTGTCAATATTATCGGTAACTCAGCACCTAGGCTTTCGTTACAATATTACAGTACAATTCCAATTGGAAGAATGAGGATATACTGGAGTACCACGGTACCCGGTGATCAGCCGTATGTACCGAATTCTTTTCTACTAGTAGATGGATGACTACCCTAACCGGGCCTGCACCCAGGCCACATATGAGCCTTTATGCTGGACTGTCCCACAGCCTCTTACGCTTGGATGGACTGTCCCACAGCCTCTTACACTCTTTTCGACCCCTAGTGTCGGCTACTCCAATTCCTGGAAGAACCCTATCCATGTCTGGAATGGAATTTAATCCAAGTCCCCCAAGCAACCGGCTTGTTGATAGGTTTACTTTAATCATCATATCCTTACTTCCGGAAGGGTTGAGGAAGTAAACTCATTATGTGGGTTGACGTTAGTCAGTAGATTTCATTTGTTTTAGAAGTCTGCCTGTTATAACATAACTTGGGAGTAGTCGGGGTTTTTTTTTTTTTTCTTTTCAATAAGTTGTTGAGTTTGGAAATCTCTAATTGAATAGGGAAGTGATTGTAATATCAGAGTATAAAAAGAAAGCGAGACCATTGGCTCATTTCTTAGACTTGATTCCCAATTTTGATCAGTCAGAAAATGTGAGCCCTTGTTTTAAGGGACTTGATATTATTGGAATAATATTTGGGAACCTTATTAGATATTCTGAAGGCCAGAAAATATTTTAAGAAATTTGTAGGTCCTCAAATTGTATTCTGAGAAAGGTTTAATTATTCTTAGAAAATTTTGGAATATTTAATAAATATTTAAATAATATTTATTAAATAGTAAATCATTATCCCATTTATTTTTAAATAATCTTAGAATATTTAATAAATATTTAAATAATATTTATCAAATAGTAAATGATTAATCAATTATTTTTAAAGAATTTTTGGACTGTTCAATAAATACAAAAATAACATGTATTAAATAATAAATCATTGATCACATATTATTAAATGAATATTCAAATTAATATCCATTTAATTAAATAAAAATTTAAATAATATCTATAAAATGATTCAGGATATTTTGAATAGTTATCCCATGTATGTTTTTATGAAATATTGGTAATCGATATTTCTGAAAATCACTGCCCCTCCGGCAATTTCCGGGTTTTTTTTTTTTTATGACAGCGTTCTAGTAAAATAGCTCCGACTCCCGATTTAAATATCCAGATACGATTTTGCCCTGTCTTAGAGCCTCTATTCATACATCGACTTATATCCAACTTTAGTTCGTAATATATAAGTCGTAACAAGCGTTGGACGTTTATTACACAGTAAACCAATAAAAAACTTTCAATACAGTTATATCATAACATCAGCAGTTTACAAAATACTTAAAACTTGGTTTTCGAAAACTTGCCTGTGGTTCGGAGATTTCTAGGTGTGCTCGTGGACGTCCGGTGATCTATTATAACCAAACAGAACGCTAGGTTAGATTTCCCTTAAACCCCGAATTACGCGTTAATGACACAACTTTATGAAATCCTGCAAATGTTTTATATGACTCCTTTAGGGTCCTTTATACTCTTATATCTTTCGTCAAGTACTTATGCCAATATCTTGCTTCGTACGAGTTTCAAAACCAAGTCGTGTGCATATAACCAAATTTCTTAGCGAACCATCCCCTTAAGGGGTTTTCCACTTGCGCAGTTTTGACTGTAACATTTTTATAAAATCGAAAATTTCTTATTTTTATACAAAACTTTTTGGTCGCACTACCAACTGTCCGAGGCATCTACCATCCAAAATTCATCATTTTTACCAATTCTTAAGTGGGCTATTTATCTCTTCAAAGTGGTGACAAAACTGCAGTTAGATTACTTGCGCGACTTTTACTAAAACGGACGTAACTTCTAAACCGTAAATCATATCGACATGATTTTTATGTCAATACAAAGCTTAAGACAATAACTATTCTACCCTGGTCATTGGTTTTCAAAAATGACATTTTAATGGTTCGAAATCACCTGTCCAATTAACCCTAGTTTCAAACGGGCATTACAACGGCTATACACGGAACGTTTCCCGGATTTGATCATATTACCAACATCCAAAACCAACACAACCAATATCATTACACGGTTATGAACTCACAAAATCAGTCATAAGCTCAAGTTTTATAACCAACCTCATTTCATCACAACCAACACAATCATGCTTAACTTAGTCATTAGTGCTAGTAACTTAACATGCTTGCATTACTTAGCATTATCCGTATGAAATCACAAGGTTTAAAGGGAATGAAGATATGTATACCTTGTATGTAACCTTGAGATCACTAAATATGCTTCACAACTCCTAGGGATGGCTTGGGTTGCCTTAACTTGCTTGAATCTTCCATTGAAACAACATAACCAAGAACACAATTACTATTCATGCTTCACTTTCACAATTTCTTTGACTACCTAAAACAACTCAAAAAATTATGAAACAAAATCCTTACCTCTATTCTGATGTGGAGAGCATTCGGAATTTTTGTTATGATTTATGGAGCTTGTTTGAGTGGTGATGAAAAATCAATTCTTCCTTGTAGCCGAATGGAACTTTCTTTGGCTGGTTTGGCTCCTTTGCTTGGTTACCATACTTGAAAACGTTTTATGCTATTTATTTTGTATATCTATCTTATATATACTGATATGCAGACATATAATCAGCTAGGCCATGATATATATGCGTGTTATATGTAATAAAGTGGCTAGAAATGTCAAAAAGTGGAATAGTCATATTGACTTTTCATGTCCTTGTTCCATTTTTCATGGAACCATGCTTCTACTTCTAGTTTTCTTTCTAGTTTGGTTTGTGTTAGGTCCAAAGTGTTGTAAAGGGGGGGGGGGTGAATACAACTGTTTGAAAATTTATGAGAGAATAAACAATGTGCAAGTAATAAATGATGACTCAGAATTTCAAGAATATATCATTATATTCATTGATGGATTTGCTACAACATTCATAAAAGCATCATGATCAGTTGAACAATAAATACAGCAATTAAAGCTAGATTCAACTGATCCTCTCTCTCTCACCTTTTGTTTTACAGTAAATGCTCTCTCTTAAAAATTATCGTTGAAAATACAGAGATACAAGTTCCTTCTAAATAAAAAACAAAGTGCTGCTTTTATAATGTCATGTAGTCTTGATCTTGTCCTTTTTGTGTACGTGGCCCAATCAGGACTTCGACAACAAAAAGTACTTTCCCAACAACTCTGGATCAACCGTTCACAATAAGCCACTTGTCCCTTGAACATTAAATGTTACATTTCTACCCGCATCTCGATCTTCGCCTGGACCCATCTCGATCTCGATCTGTGAAAATCTCGATCTCGATCTGGGAGAATCTCGATCTCGATCTATGAGGATCTCGATCTCGGTCTGTGAAAATCTCGATCTCGATCTGGGAGAATCTCGATCTCGATCTATGAGGATCTCGATCTCCGTCTGTGAAAATCTCGATCTCGATCTGGGAGAATCTCGATCTCGATCTATCGCCTGGATCGAGATTTGCCTTTGCAGTGTTTTACTTCACTTGTAAATCTCGACCCGCATCTCGATCTGCTGTGGATCGACATTTGCCTTGGCAAATATGCACACATCCAATGTTGACCTTCTTTAGTGACTAATTGAGAATTAACCTTTGTGAGCAAGTTTCCTTAGCTTCTTCAATTTCTTTTCCTCACTCAATTCAAATGAGATCTTCTATTACTGACACGAACTTGCCTCCAATGTCCTGACACTTGATGCAATGGTCTGGTTCATAAGTGACTAGTCTTGTAGGGGTTCTTGCTTCTGAATGTCAGTTCTCATTTGTTGATTAACCTTTACATTATCCAGATGTTGATATACATTACATGAAATCACTTTGGCCTTCTTGATACTTCCTTGACATTAATTTGATTCTCCATTAGATAAGTTAGGGCATGAGCAATACTCAGATTGAACTTCTTCTCACTTATGCATCCTTGATTAACCAAATTAGTTACTTGTAGTTACCAAGTATCATTACCATTTCTTCAGTTGATTGATTCCATGTGCTTCTTCAGTTTCTCTTGTTTTGCTGTTGTTTTATCTTTTACTTAGTTGAGTTACAAAATAATTAAGTGTTACAAGTTAGTACACCTATGCCTTTCAATCTCCCCCTATTTGATTGTCTAACAATGACAACCAAATTCACAATGAGGATAACTCAACTAAACAGGGACTGAAAAAGATAAAATAACATTCATAAAAGATCATGTCAACTTGCATAATGCTTGGCTTGATTAATTAACTTCATGTCTATTACTGATACTTCAAGTGCCAAAATTGGACACCTGTTGGCTCGATTAAATGGCTTCATGCTCTTCTAGAGATTTTCTCTAAGTACTTTAAGAGCACGGTCCACTCAATCTTCAATTATCCTTCTGAAGTCCTTTTAGCAGTATTACCACCGCCGAACTTCGCGAAATAATTGATGCCTAATATAAACCAGTTTCAAGACACTTAGCTAACTAACTTCTACCTTACACTACACAAGACAACAGATAATATATTTTTACAATGCAGGAAAACAAGAAAACAAATTACAACGCAAAGAAATATTACAAGCATGATACATTAAAACTTTTATTTCTTGCGCTCCTCTTCCTCACGGGCTTTCTTCTTGGCTGCTTTTTCTTTCTTCATGAACTCAGGGTTGCAGACTTCATCCATTCTTTTCTTGAGAAGATTAAGTCCTTCTGCTTCCACATGATTTCTGATCTTGTAATTTCGAAACAACCTCAACCACCTTTCAACCATGCTGCGAGTGGTAAGCTTCGTGGGAATGTCTTCAAACCTCAGCTTTGTGACTTTGTCAGGGTACCCCTTTTCCCCTTTCTTCCGTATGACCAGCTGCTTAGGGTATCCAATGACAATAGCGGTGGTGCATTGCTGTAGCCTCTGAATATCAAGTTGTTGTCTTCTCTTACAGAAGTTATCAAACGTGACCCTCAGATAATCCTGATCAAACTCGTCAATATCATCCATCTCCTCAATCAATTCTCTTATACTACACAGTGTTTCATGACTGTGTTCTGCAAAGATGTCGTACTTGATTTCAATGATGGTTTCCACCTTATGCTTGTCTGTATAGATCAGCAGATCATTCTCATTCTCAGCTTTGCTCTTGACAAACTTGACATTTGCACTAACCACTGCACTAGCTTCCTTCCTTATTTCCCCTTCTTCTGGAATGTCTATCCTTGGATCTCCGTATCTTTGCACATGCTCTCTTATTGCCTCGTTTTGCAGCTCGAATGCATAGTCTTCAGGTTCTTTCTTAACCACTGGTAGTGTAGCTTCAGGCAACTTGTATCTAGTATCTTGCCTTCTTATCAGCTTCTCCAAGTCCTTAGCCACCAGCTTCTTTTCCTTTGTTAGAAAACCCTTAGAGAGAACTAGCTTTGCAACTGCCTTCAGCACATTTCCGCTCGGAGTTAGTTTCGAGTCATGCAGATTTACGATCCTCAAGACCTTGTCATGGACATATCTGATCTGGTAGGGATTTAGAATGATGTCAACCCCTCTGTCTTCAGCCATCTTCAACAATTTCTCCTTAAACAGCACTCCAGTCTTGACAGAGGTGTCTACCTTGTGAGCGAATTCTACCAGTTCACTTGCACCCCTTTCTTGGAAGAAAGCTTCATCCACCATACACGGCCCGATTTTTGTTATGGGTGTCCAAGTGATCATCAGATTCCATGCCTTCTCCTTGAATATGACTTGTACGGAGGTGCATCCCTGTCTTATGCAATTTAGATAATTCAGCAGCCCAGGGTTTAGATTTTCTAGCTTATGAAGAAGAAAGCTCAATCTTCCTGAGTCATGAGCATAGGCTCTTGGTCCAGCTAAGGCTTCTCTAGCCTTGTCCCACTCGGGACCTTCCCTCCTTATGTCAGCCTGGACCTTAGGATCTTTGATCTTTTTCATTTCATACTCATGCTGAGTTTTCTGAGCCGCTCTCTTCTCCTTTGCCATTAGTTCTTTTTCAACTATCCCTTGTAGAACTTCTTCATTTACTCTTTCTCTGGCTTCCCTGAAAATTTCTCCTTGCATCTCCGCTTCATCAACTTCTTCTTCTGGAACATGCTCGTCAGCAACCGAGTGGTCTCCTGCATCACCTGCAACTCCTGCGCCAGATCCGCCAGGATTTAGACCTCTTTCTTGTTCCCATTCTCTTGCTCGTTGCTCGAGTCTCGACCTCCTTGCCACTAAGGCTTCTACATCCATCTCGTCATCATCAGAATCTTCAATAAAGTCTCCCATAAATGCATCAACAAGAGGTGTTTCTTTCTCAGCTTCTTCTTCAGCTACCATCTTCTGCTTGCCTTTGTCCTTAAGAGCCGGTTGAGCCTCCTCCACCTTTTCACCAGATTTGTTTGAGGACTCGATCACCAGACCCTTACTAGTCAGCTTTTTCAGACCCTGATCCTCTTTCTCCCCCTTAGGTGTGTTATCCTCATCAGGAGCATCATCATCATTATTATCGTCACCACCACCACCAGTTGAAGGACCAGGTCCATCCTTGTTACGTCCAAAGACAGCATCAAGCAGTTCATTCAGTTTCGTCCAAACCTGAGACATGCCATAAGTGACATCATCTACTGACCTCCCAACCTCCACCTATGCCAATCCAAGATTATTTATCTTGTCAATCATCTGATTTTGGACGGCAATCAGGTTCTCCATGAACTGAGCTCCAACCTCCAACCTTCCAGAGTGAGAAGAGACAGCAGCAGTAACACCAGCAACTCCAGCCTCCAAAGCCTCCACTTTCTTCACTAAATCCTGCAATTTGGGGGACGGTGTTTGGCTTGGGTTAGACTGTTTACTCTCGTCGGGTTCTGTTTCACTCAAGATCCCTAAAAAGAAGGGATCTACTCTCCCTGTCTCTCCCTCGTGTTTAGAGCCTAACAGTACTAGAGCCTCATCCACTAATCGCTGGGGACTAGCGGTGAGTTGGTCGGCGATATCGGTCAGTGAAACTGAGCCTTTAAGCGCTGTGTCTACGACGGGAGATGACGTTATGACCATGTCATCCCCTTGTTCACTTAGAACCTTTTCTGGTTCGCTGGGCTGTTCTGGAGGCGTAGACCCACCAGTCACCAGATGTCGTTGCTCTGCAAGCAACTTATTTTCTGATTTAGATGAGGAAGCGTCATCCGTACTGGATTCGACAGACTCTTCCTCATTAAAACTGCCTGAGATACTAGTATCAGAAGTGCTAGTCTCAGTTTGCCATTCCCCTTCCGAGAAATTGCTCAAAGAGCCCTGAGCGGACAACTCAGGGAAGGTAGGGCCAGCTCCTATTGGCTGTTGAGTTGGACCCCCTTCTTGACTCTCACCAACATGCCTAGGCGAGTGCGAATGTGTTGAAATGATTTGGAGAGGAGAGCCACCAGCGTGAGGTGTGATGGCTGTGAGAGGTGAACTAGCCTTAACAGGTTGTGCAGTTGCCACTGGGTTTGAATCCACCTTTTGCTTCTTTGAAGGTGGCAGAGCTGCTGAAGTGACTACTCTCTCAACTCCTACACTCCCTCCACTTGATTCACTCGACTCAGATAAGCTTGCCTTCCTTTTATCACCAGTTTTAGGGCTGGCTGAACGTTTATGAACAGAAGGGCTTGCAGCCTGGGATAGAGCCTGGGGGTTTTCAGGCCCACGGCTGTAGAAAACAGGTTGAATTGATGATTGATCAAGATTAGCAAGAATAGGTACCTGACTAAGAAGATCGTCATCCTTGTCAGCTCCAGCTTCTGCAACATTTGCCTCGGCCATATCAACATCCATTCTTGCTTGTTCCAAAGTTCTAGGCACTGGATCTCCACCTTCAGCTTCGTTACCGCTACTCTCAGCTTCTACTGCAGTAAACTGAGAAGCATGCCTCCTAGCATACTCATCTTGCAGATCCTGGAAGTACGGAGTCAGGCGCAACTCAAAAAGTCTTGACTTTTGCTGGGTTTCCATGGTGGAGATACTCTTTAGAGTCATATCAAAACATGCCATCCTTTCAGAGCCTTGAAATATTCTTCTGTGTTCCTCTGAAAGGACGTCATCCAGAACCATCTGAAGAAATCTTGGCATCCAGCATTTGACTGGACCATCTTCTGGATTCCTTGAGGCATTTTTCTCCAATGCCCACCTCTCATGTAACTGAATCAACAGATGTTTGCCCACATTCACTCTCCTGTTGTTTGCCACTCCATATAGTATTACCCGGCAGCTGTTGTTCATTGGCCTGTAGTCTTTGTCTTTTGGGAACATGCAGCGCTGAATGGCCTGAACTACATAATCCCACTCAGCTGGTAGCATACCGGTGTTAACCTTTGTTACCTTGATAGGACCCGTGGGAGGGCGACAACCTATCTCCGTGAATAATTGCAACATATCCTCCATAGTGGGTTCCGGAGCATAATCTTCTGTAGGAAGCCCGAGTAACTCATTGAACTTCCGCAGACTGATTTCATATTTGACACCACCAATAGTAAAGGATAGTCCTGTTGGATTGGCTTTTCCACCCTGAATCTCTAGTGTAGAGTAAGCAGCTTGAAGGGCTTCGACATTCAGGATGGGAGAGGCGGTTAACGCGTGACTTATGATTGATGTGTTGTTGAGGGATTCAATCCAGAACTGATAGTGAATAAATCTACCAGTTGCTCGATCAGCAGAGAGATTAACAAAGTTGGTCTTGGGAATTGTGAAATTTGGGTTTGCCATTTTAAATTTGTGTTTGAGAAAAGAAATGTTCTGAAATGGTTTGGCAATGGAAATTTTTAGAGAACAAGTTCTAAATTTAAACAACAAAAAAAACGTACACGAACCCCACTAATTACCCCACGTAATTAGTGACACAAATTAAAACAAATTAACTGCCCACTAATGACCACTTAACTCCCCACTAATGATTGACGGTTGAGTTTTCGAAAATTAAAGTGAACAGCCGTTACAAAATAAATTATTTTTCCAGAAAAAAAAACCACAAACACGGCGGTAAAGTTGCACTTTAAGGATTAACCAGTAGTACCCACAACTATTTTGCTCAAGAACACAAAAGTACTTAAGAATAAGAAAGCACGAAACAAAAACCAAACTCACTCGAATGAAGAAGAAAACTAAAGAACTAATTGCAAGAACAGTAATAACGATAAAAACAACGCAAGAAGTTCAACAGTTTTAAACAAAATTTTAGCAGAGTTTCGTTTTAGTTATTGATGCTTTTAAGTAACAGTTAGTGATTTTTGTTTAAGAAAATCACAAGAAAACTTGATGTAATGTATGTATACGCGAGTGTATATGAAGAGCTTAAGCTTTTGGAGAGAAAGAAAGTTAATGTAAATAATGAACAGCCTTTTTAATGCTATAATATATACCTGCACGCCTAAAAAAAATGACTGAAAAGACACGTCACATCTCGATCTCGAGATCCGCATCTCGATCCTCATCTAGATGTCGATCTCGATCCGCATCTCGATCTACATCTCGATGTCGATCTGGATGTCGATCTCGATCCGCATCTCGATCTACATCTCGATGTCGATCTGGATGTCGATCTCGATCCGCATCTCGATCTACATCTCGATGTCGATCTTGATGTGGATAGATCGAGATTTGCCATAGAAAATTTCTCATTACTTCATTTAGACACTAACCATAATGATATACAGATCAACACCAGATTAATGTCATGAAACTTTCTAACTCCTTATGATATGCAACACATACATTTATGAAGTTAAGTACACATTATTAATTATGAATATTCATGAATAACAATAATATGTACACAAACTGAATTATAACAGATAGGTAGCAAAACTAACAGGTGTTAAGCATCCCTAATTCACCAACCAATCTAGAAAATGTTGATTCGTCTAGGGGTTTAGTGAATATATCTGCTATTTGACGTTCAGTAGACACAAAATGCAACTCTACAGTTCCATTTTCTACATGTTCTCTAATAAAATGATACCTGATGTCAATGTGCTTGGTCCTTGAGTGATCCACAGGATTGTTGGTCATTGCAATAGCACTTGTGTTGTCACACATGATAGGAATCTTAGATACTTCCACACCGTAGTCCTTGAGTTGGTTCTTCATCCACAGTATCTGGGCCACACAGCTTCCAGCAGCAATATATTCTGCTTCAGCTGTCGAGGTAGATACTGTGTGTTGTTTCTTGCTTTGCCAAGACACCAACCTTCTTCCAAGGAACTGACAGCTTCCTGAAGTACTCTTCCTATCTATTCTACAACCTGCGTAATCTGAATCCGAATAGCCAACAAGATTAAACCCTGTATCTCTTGGGTACCAAATCCCGAGATTTGATGTTCCCTTGAGATACCTAAAAATGCGCTTTACGGCTATGAGATGTGACTCTCTAGGATCCGCTTGGAACCTTGCACATAAGCATGTAGAAAACATAATATCAGGTCTGCTAGCAGTTAAATACAAAAGTGAGCCGATCATACCTCGATAGCTTGAGATGTCTACAGGTTTACCCGATTTGTCCTCGTCAAGTTTCGTGGCTGTTGCCATAGGAGTCTTTGCTTGTGATACATCTTGGAGACCATACTTCTTCAATAGATCATGAATGTACTTGGTCTGGCAGATAAATATCCCGTCCTTCTTCTGACTAACTTGAATGCCCAGAAAGAACGTCAGCTCTCCCATCATGCTCATCTCATACCTTGATTGCATTAACTTAGCGAATTTAGCACACAGCTTCTCATTTGCAGACCCAAAGATAATGTCATCCACATATACTTGCACCATTATTAGATCATCTTTGCATTTCTTGTAGAAAAGCGTCTTGTCGATTACTCCTCTTGTAAAACCACTTTCTAGTAAGAAGTCTAACAGAGTTTCATACCACTTCCGCGGAGACTGCTTAAGGCCATATACTGATTTGAAGAGTCGATAAACATAATCACAATATTTGATATCGATAAACCCGGGAGGTTGCTCGACATACACCTCTTCATCCAGTTCACCGTTTAAGAATGCACTCTTGACATCCATTTGATAGACTTTAAAATCATGATGTGCTGCGAATGCCAAGAACATCCTTACTGCCTCTAGCCTTGCTACTGGTGCATAGGTTTCATCATAATCAATTCCTTCTCTTTGAGTATAACCCTTAGCAACCAGGCGAGCTTTATTTCGTGTTACACGTCCGTCTTCATCCAGCTTGTTCCTGAATACCCATTTTGTCCCAACAACAGATCTATTCTTTGGTCTGGGTACCAGCTTCCACACCTTCTGCCTTTCAAACTGATTGAGTTCCTCTTGCATAGCAATCACCCAATCAGCGTCATCTAGAGCTTCTTCCACCACTTTAGGTTCCATCTGAGAAAGGAACACTGAATATAGACATTCATTCTCAGTGGCAATTTCAGCTCTAGCTTTTCCTCTAGTAGTCACTCCGGCTTCTGGATCACCAATAATTAGCTCGAACGGATGGTCCTTGTTCCAAGTGCGATCCCTAGCAAATGTTCTTGATGATTCAGCTTGATCTTGTAAGTGAAGGTGACTTAGTCTAGAAGCACTTTCACTAGCTTCTCTTGAGCTAGTACTAGCTCCCCCTGAGTGAGCTGCTCCCCCTGAGTGCATACTGACTCCCCCTGAGTTAGTACCAGGTCTGACGGAAGGTGATCCCTCAGTTCTAGGGTTTTGAATTTGCGAAACACTAGACTCTTGATTAATTTCATTATTTATAGTTGGATCACTACCCTGCACTACTGACTCAGGAACTGTATCCACTTCATCAACATCCATATTTTCAAATCTTAGGGAAGTGGGCTCACTATCTTCTTTTTGTATAGAAGGGAGCTTTGAGTCGTCGAATGTGACATTAAGGCTTTCAACCACCTTGCGATCATTAAGCACAAACACCCTGTACGCTGCTACTACTTCAAGAGAATATCCAATGAAAAACCCTTCATCTGCTTTGGCATCAAACTTTCCAAGTTGTGCATTGTCTTTTAACACAAAGCATTTGGCACCAAATACGTGAAAGTACTTGATAGATGGTTTTCGTTTATTCATCATGTAATACGGCGTCTCATTATGGTCCTTTATAATCAGGGTTCTGTTCTGTGTATAACAAGCCATGTTAACTGCTTCAGCCCAAAAATATAAAGGAAGTTTTGACTCATACAGCATTGTCCTAGCTGCTTCAACCAGTGTCCTGTTCTTCCTTTCTACCACCCCATTTTGCTGTGGTGTTCTCGGTGCTGAATACTGTCGTCTGATCCCTTTAGATATGCAGAAATCCATTAACACTGAGTTCTTGAATTCTGTCCCATTGTCGGATCGGATAGTCTTCACAGTCAGACTTGCTACGTTTTCAATTACCAGTACATGTCTAATGATCTCATGTGGCACTTCATCTTTCGATGTCACAAACTTCACCCATGTGTATTTGGAAAAGTCATCGACAATTACCAGCGCATATCTTTTCCTTGACATTGACATAACATTAACAGGTCCAAACAAATCCATGTGAAGGAGTTGTAGGGGCTCGGTAATGCTATTCACTTGTTTATCCTTATGCGAGGCTCTTTTTGATTTTCCCATCTCACATGCTTCGCAGAGTCCATCTGGAGTGAACTCCATCTGCGGCAGCCCTCTCACCAATTCTCTTCTTACGAGATTATTCATTGCTTTAAAGTTCAGGTGAGATAATCTTTTATGCCATAGCCAACTTTCATCAGCAGAAGCCTTGCTGTAGAAACACGTGACTTCAGACTGATCAGCAGAATTCATGTCAGCTATGAACAAATTTGACTTCCTTACTCCTTTGAGAGCAAGGCTTCCATCCTTTTTGCTTCGAATCGAACAATCATGCTTCCCAAAGTTGACGTCAAAACCCCTGTCGGTGAACTGACTAATGCTGAGAAGATTATGTCGCAATCCTTCCACAAAAGATACATCTTCAATGATAACATTTCCACAAACGATCTTGCCATATCCCCTGGTGTAACCTTTGCTGTTATCTCCAAAAGTAACCACGGAGCCGGCTCTCAACACCAAATCTGTTAGCAGGGACTTATTGCCGGTCATATGCCTCGATGCTCCACTGTCCAGCACCCATATGACTTTACCCTTTTCCTGTACACTGCCCTGCAAATCCAGAAAGGTTAGGTGTTCTTCGGAACCCAATGATGTTTGGGCCCGGCATCAATAATTTCCTTTTTCTTTTCAGATACAGAAGGCTTTGCCTTGTTGCCATCAGGGGCATTCATCTTGACTTTGTCTTTTCCCTTGTCAACCTTGACTGGTTTGTCAGGTTTGGAAGTAGACTGGTCACTCCTAACTTTAGGAGGACTTGAAGTCTTAGTTTTTGACCCCACATGCTTTTTCTTACCACTACTAGATGTATGTTCAACAGATGCACTAGCAGTATTCATTAAATTAAAATAAGCATGCATGATGTTTACAGCACATGGCATACAATTAGGATTATTGCATTTAGCATGATTTGCATGCATGTTAGGCAAAGCAGTAGTTGCAGGCATGGTATTACAACCAACAGATTTTTCTTCCTCTACATAGAACGGGCAATAGTAAGACAAATGATCAGTTTGATTACAAATATAGCATGCCTTTCTAGCTCGTGTAGATGTAGATACAGATGCAGGTTCAGTTTTAACTGCCTTTACAGGTGCTTTCATTTGGTCTGACCCTGCTACCCATTGTTTATATGACACCGTCTTAGCCTCCTTGGTTCCTACACCTCTCTTAGCATAAGCAATCTTACTAGCTCTTTTAGAAGTTGTAGGTTCTACTACTTTTTCTTCTGAATCTCTTTCAATTTTAATCTCATGTTCAATTTCAGTAGCAACAGGATCTATGGTCCTAGGCTCAAAATGCTTAAAGATAGGTTTTCTAACATCCATTAAAACCTCAGGCACATTTTCTTTGACTAACACTGGCTCTAACAACTCAGCAGCCCTATTTTTCTTTTTCTGTGTGTAGTCAAGTCCTATGTTTACTTTTTCATTTTTGCTCTTGCCTGCCAGTTTCATGTACATGTCCCTTTCTACGAAAACTTTATTAGCGGCTTCTTCAAAAGATTTACATGTTACTTTAAGCTCAGCTAATTCATTTTTAAGTTCTTCGTTAAGGTCTTCCCCAATCTTAAGCTTGTGTTCTAAAACATCTACCTGATTCATTAACTGCATTTCCTTACTTTCTCCTGATTCTAATTCCTCTACCCTGGCCTCGAGAAGTCTATTCTTAAGGGAGAGTTTAGCATTTTCCTCATTAACAGCAATTAGATTAAGTTGGAGATTGTACATATCTTTAGTCATGGCAGCTAATTCATTTTGGTACTCAGGAATAGACATTTCATTTACGGTTAGAATTGGTACCTCTGATTGTTCTGAAGATTTTGCCATTAAAGCGAAGTTGCATAGCTCCTGATCTTCATCTTCATCAGACTCGTCCCAACCCTTCCCTTCAGTCACAACATACGCCCGGCTTCCCTTCTGTTGCTTGCTAACCAAGGCATCATATTTCTTTTTCAAATCAGCATAGGATTCCTTGGGATGAACGTACTTGGGCTTCTTGCACTCTGTTGCGAAGTGCCCCAATTCATTGCAGTTGTAGCATCTGAACTTGTTCTTGTCTACCAGGTTAGGTCTGTAGCCACTACCAGATGTGCTACTCCGACCGCTGTAATTTCCACTACCACTTACACTACTGCCTCTCCTGCCTCTTCGGCTGAAAGAACTACCAAAGCGTCCTTTACCACTTCTTTGCTTCCTGAAGCTGATATGAGCAAATTCTCGAGCAATACAAGCATATGACTTGTCTTCTAATTTGTCCAGCTCTTCAAGGGTATAGTATTCATCCTCACTTTCTTCGGATGGATCTTCAATGTCTAATACCACCCTTTCAGGATTAGCATTTTTCAATGAGACAGCTGCAAGTGCCTTTACAGCAGTTTCTTCAGCTACAAGTCCAGACTCACTTACCGCTTTGTTTTCTCCACTATTGTAGGATCTTCTTCTGTCATTTTGTTCCTGCTCCAGCTCGTAGGTCTTCAAAACACCATACAGCTTTTCGAGAGAAGTGTTTTTCAAATCTCTTGACTCTCGAATGGCAGTGATCCTGTGTTCCAGATGTTTAGGCAAATTCAAGAGAAACTTGATATTTGAATCTGCTAGTGGATAGACTTTATCTCTTATACTCAGCTCGATAAGCAATTTACTGTACCGTTTGTAAACATCTGCTACGCTTTCTCCTCGTTCGCATCTGAACGATTCATATTCAGATATCAGAATGCGTTTGTGATTATCTCTAACTTCCTCGGTCCCCTCCATCACCACAGCCAGTTTATCCCACATGGCTTTAGCTGTTTTTAATCCCTTTATTTGAACATAGTACTCTGAGTTTAGGGATTCAATTATGACGTTGCGTAACGACGCATCCATACCAACCAATTCTTTATCTGCGTCTGAAAACTCCATTTCCTCTTTAGGAACAGACCGGGATGGAATTAGTATCCCTCCTTCCATTCGCTCTGGCTCAATTCTCATGGGTATGTATGGACCGTTTTCCAATATTCTCAAGTATACCTTGTTTATTGATTCAAGGTAAGCTTTCATCCTTCCGGTCCATTCGTCATAATGTTGTGCATCAAACGGAGGTATCTTAAATCTGTGTGCGGCGGCCATTTTAATAAAGTTTAAAATTAAGATAATACACTTTTCAAATTACAATAACTTGTATTTACTTGAAAAATTAATTATCTCACTTTAAATGTCCAACAATTAATATCCAATGGATTCTGCACTTAAGATTCAAGCAAGTTAGTTTTAATCACAGGAACAGTAGCAGGGTCCACAATTTTTCAAGTCCAAACAAAAAGGTGTCCACTTTCTAGTTGACAGAAGTTCGAAATTGTCCTTTTTGTTTAGCCAATCAGTTGATTCCAGTTTTGACCACAAGAAAATCCACAAAGCTCTAAAGTACAGTATTTTGGAATTTTGTACAAGTATTCCTTACACCATGACTCAGAACTTTTTAGATCTACGATTTTTTTCAAGAAGAAACAAATAAAAACTTTCGGCACAAACTTCAAGGAAAAATTAGATCTGGGATTTTCAAGAACCAACTCAAACAACACAGTAGGATCTCTGTTAGATGTGTTTAACAGGAGCTCTGATACCAATTGTTAGGTCCAAAGTGTTGTAGAGGGGGGGGGGGTGAATACAACTGTTTGAAAATTTATGAGAGAATAAACAATGTGCAAGTAATAAATGATGACTCAGAATTTCAAGAATATATCATTATATTCATTGATGGATTTGCTACAACATTCATAAAAGCATCATGATCAGTTGAACAATAAATACAGCAATTAAAGCTAGATTCAACTGATCCTCTCTCTCTCACCTTTTGTTTTACAGTAAATGCTCTCTCTTAAAAATTATCGTTGAAAATACAGAGATACAAGTTCCTTCTAAATAAAAAACAAAGTGCTGCTTTTATAATGTCATGTAGTCTTGATCTTGTCCTTTTTGTGTACGTGGCCCAATCAGGACTTCGACAACAAAAAGTACTTTCCCAACAACTCTGGATCAACCGTTCACAATAAGCCACTTGTCCCTTGAACATTAAATGTTACATTTCTACCCGCATCTCGATCTTCGCCTGGACCCATCTCGATCTCGATCTGTGAAAATCTCGATCTCGATCTGGGAGAATCTCGATCTCGATCTATGAGGATCTCGATCTCGGTCTGTGAAAATCTCGATCTCGATCTGGGAGAATCTCGATCTCGATCTATGAGGATCTCGATCTCCGTCTGTGAAAATCTCGATCTCGATCTGGGAGAATCTCGATCTCGATCTATCGCCTGGATCGAGATTTGCCTTTGCAGTGTTTTACTTCACTTGTAAATCTCGACCCGCATCTCGATCTGCTGTGGATCGACATTTGCCTTGGCAAATATGCACACATCCAATGTTGACCTTCTTTAGTGACTAATTGAGAATTAACCTTTGTGAGCAAGTTTCCTTAGCTTCTTCAATTTCTTTTCCTCACTCAATTCAAATGAGATCTTCTATTACTGACACGAACTTGCCTCCAATGTCCTGACACTTGATGCAATGGTCTGGTTCATAAGTGACTAGTCTTGTAGGGGTTCTTGCTTCTGAATGTCAGTTCTCATTTGTTGATTAACCTTTACATTATCCAGATGTTGATATACATTACATGAAATCACTTTGGCCTTCTTGATACTTCCTTGACATTAATTTGATTCTCCATTAGATAAGTTAGGGCATGAGCAATACTCAGATTGAACTTCTTCTCACTTATGCATCCTTGATTAACCAAATTAGTTACTTGTAGTTACCAAGTATCATTACCATTTCTTCAGTTGATTGATTCCATGTGCTTCTTCAGTTTCTCTTGTTTTGCTGTTGTTTTATCTTTTACTTAGTTGAGTTACAAAATAATTAAGTGTTACAAGTTAGTACACCTATGCCTTTCAATTTGGTTATATGCTAACTACTTAGTTTCTTGCTTCCTTGCATGGCCACCTTTGTATTATCCCCAAAAATGTAATCATTTGCTTGCATAATCCTTATTTCGATGTTCGAAAATTCTCGAAAACGTTTTAGCGTAGAAATTTCTTATCATAACTCTTTATCGTTTGGGATGTCTTGGTTTAATATTTCCATGTCGTGTATATTAGGTCATGTTAGGGTTCTCGTATTCTCTTGTGTTTCATAGGTTACAACTAAATTCGTAGAAATAGAAATTAGTGAATTCTGACGATGTTTGCATTCACTTATTTTCCTTGCACATCCGTAATGTATCTTCGGATTCTTAATTTTCCACCATTTATATAGCGTGGGCTAACATGAGTTCCAAAATCCCGTAGAATTATTATTCCTCAAGGCTTTGAAAATCTTACAAAGTTAGGGTTATTACAGTCCCCCTTCCTTATTTGGATTCCGTCCCGGAATCAAGTTAAGAATAGATGAGGGTATTTCTCTAGCATTTCATTTTCTAATTCCCAAGTTGATTCTTCCACAATACTCTGACTAGTTTGACCGTCTTGTTTCTGAGCACCTGATCCTTTCGATCCATGATCTGCACTGGTTGCTCCACGTACGTCAGGTCTGGTTGAAGTTTTACGCTTTCATATTCAATCACATGCTTGGCATCAGCAAAATATCTTCTTAACATGGACACATGAAATACATTGTGGACTTGTTGCAAGTTTGGGGGTAAGGCTAGTTCATAGGCCACCTTTCCGATTCTTTTTAATATCTCAAATGGGCCGATATACCTTGGGCTCAGTTTTCCCTTCTTCCCAAACCTCATCAGGCCTTTCCACGGTGATACTTTTAACAACACCATATCTCCCACTTCATACTCTTTGTCCTTCCGGGCCTTGTCGGCGTACTTGCGTTGTCTATCCTGAGCAGCTTCTAACCGAGTCCTGATCAGTTCTATTGCTTCCTTTGTTTGTTGCACCAACTCAGGTCCTAGTATCCTTCGCTCGCCCACTTCATCCCAACATAAGGGAGAGCGACATCTTCTACCATATAATGCCTCGTAAGGGGGCATTCCTATGCTCGCGTGATAGCTATTGTTGTAGGAGAACTCAATTAAAGGTAAGTGGTCATCCCAGCTTCCTTTGAAATCTATTGCGCAGACCCTCAACATATCCTCTATGGTTTGGATGGTTCTTTAACTTTGACCGTCTGTCTAGGGGTGATAGGCTGTGCTCATACTTAGCTTAGTACCGACACTCTCCTGAAAGCTCCTCCAAAATCTAGAGTTAAACCTTGGGTCCCGATCCGATACTATGGTCACAGGGACTCCATGTCGCATCACAATTTCCTTGAGATATAGGTCCACTAACTTGTCAATCGGGTACCGCTCATTAATTGGGAGAAAATGAGCCGATTTGGTTAGCCGATCTACGACAACCCAGATTGCGTCGTGGTTTGTTCTAGTTCTTGGCAACCCTACTACGAAATCCATGGCTATATGTTCCCACTTCCATTCGAGAATTTCCAGAGGTTGTAGAAGACCACTTGGTCGCTGATGCTCCGCCTTCACCCTTTGACAGGTCAAGCACTTACTTACCCATTCCGCCACATCTCTCTTCATATTCGGCCACCAATAGTATTCCTTCAGGTCTCTATACATCTTGGTACTTCCGGGGTGGATTGAATACCTCGTGTTGTGTCCTTCCTGTAAGATTTCATCTTTTAGCTCTTGAACGTTTGGTACCCAAATTCGAGAAGCATATCTCATTATCCCTTTACTATCCTTTTCACACTTCATTTCTTCTCCTGTTAAGGATTCCCATTCTTCTTCCTTCTTCCTTTCTTGGCACAACTTGATCTTTTCTGTTAAAGCGGAATACATGCTGATGTTAAATAATCTTTCGGTGTTTCCGCCGGTCACTAACACTTCGATTTCTAACCTTTCAAATTCCTGGATCAATACTTCCGATGAAACTATCATCTTGAGCCTTTCCTTTCTACTAAGGGCGTCTGCTACCACATTAGCCTTTCCCGGGTGATAGAGAATCTCACAATCATAATCCTTGATTAATTCCAGCCATCTCCTCTGCCTCATATTCAGTTCCTTTTGCGTAAAAATGTATTTTAGGCTTTTATGATCTGTATAAATCTCGCATTTCTCACCATACAAATAGTGCCTCCAGATTTTCAGTGCGAAAACTATTGCTGCCAATTCTAAGTCGTGGGTGGGGTATCTCAGTTCGTATTCCTTCAATTGTCGGGACGCATATGCGATTACTTTTCCATGCTGCATGAGTACGCACCCCAACCCCTTGTGTGAGGCATCACTGTAAATGACAAAGTCTCCCTTCCCGTCTGGCAATGCTAGTACAGGGGCTGTTACCAATCTCTTCTTTAGCTCTTGGAAGCTTTCTTCACATTTCTCAGTCCATACAAAACTTTCGGTTTTTCGTGTAAGTCGGGTCAACGGAGCTGCAATTTTTTGCAAAATCTTGTACGAACCTCCGGTAATATCCGGCTAGTCCTACGAAACTTCTCACCTCCGTGGGTGTAGTCGGTCTTTCCCAATTTGAAATTGCTTCATTCTTGGCAGGATCGACCAACACTCCTTCACTACTAATTACATGCCCTAAGAATTGTACCTCGGTGAGCCAAAATTCACATTTTGAGAATTTGGCATACAGCTTTTCCTTTCTCAAGATCTCTAGAACTATCCTCAAATGTTCTGCGTGTTCTCCTTCCGTCTTTGAATAAATTAGGATATCGTCAATGAAAACAATAACAAATTTATCTAGGTACTTCTTGAAAACTCGGTTCATCAAGTCCATAAAGGCTGCTGGAGCATTGGTTAGTCCAAATGACATTACCAGAAACTCGTAGTGCCCATATCGGGTCCGAAATGCAGTCTTTGGTATATCCTCTGGTTTAATTTTTAACTGGTGGTACCCGGTTCTCAGGTCTATCTTAGAGAAACATACGGCATCCTTCAATTGATCAAACAAATCATCAATCCTGGGTAGGGGGTATCTATTTTTGATAGTCAGCTTATTCAGCTCTCGATAGTCTATGCATAACCTCATGCTGCCATCCTTCTTCTTTACGAATAACACTGGTGCACCCCACGGTGACACACTTGGTCTTATCATCCCTTTATCTAAAAGTTCTTGTAATTGGTTGGCCAGCTCCTTCATTTCAATTGGGGCTAATCGATACGGGGCCTTCGAAACTGGTGCCGTCCCCGGAGCTAAGTCAATTGCAAATTCTATCTCTCTGTCAGGGGGTAACCCGGGAAGATCATCTGGGAACACATCCTCGAACTCCGCGACCACTGGTATGCTTCGTAAATTGGGCACCTCTCGGTTTGTGTCTATTACGTGGGCTAAATAAGCTTCACATCCTTTTTGCAACAATTTCTTGGTCTGGGCCATGGTCAAGAATTTCTTGACTTGTCGTTGTTCTCTGAACACAACTCCTTTTCCTCCCGGTGTTTTTAACCTAACCTTTTTCCCTTCGCAATCGATTTGAGCACCGTTGCTCGATAACCAATCCATTCCCAAAATGACGTCAAACTCCCCTAATTTAAAGGGAATCAAATCTACACTGAAATTATGCCCCTCTATGTCTAGGTTACAGTTTGGGTGCACTTGTCTAACGAAAATTATTTCCCGATTGGCTATCTCTACTTGCAGTGATTCTTTTAATGTTTCAACCTTGAGATTTAACTTGCATGCAAAATTTTTAGATATAAAAGACTTGGTAGCTCCGGAATCAAATAAAACATTGGCATGGTTGGAATTTAGCAGAAGTGTACCTGCTATCACATCCGTGTCTTTCACTGCATCCTTCACTGTCATATTGAATGTCCTGGCCGTCGGAGGATGGTTGGAGGCTGCCTTGCTTAACCCTGATATGGCCGGCTTCAATACCTTTACAGTCCTTCCTCACATGTCCAACTCCACCGCACTGGTAACATGTCAAGTTGCTTCGGGGGCAAACATTTGAGTAATGCCCTGGCTGCTTGCATTTATAACAGGTGACAACTTTCTTAGTACATACTCCCAAATGCCTCCTTCCACAGTTTTTGCATTCTGGTAGAGGCGGTCGGGGCTGACTGAATTGCGACACACCGACTGGCCTCCCCCCCTGAACGACACTACTACTTTCAGCCTTTCTGAATCCTGTACTCCTTACCGGTTGTGACATTGCACCTCTGCTGAACTTGCTTGGGAAATTTCTAGTCGCCGGTCCTCCTCCCTGACTATGAAATTTTCTCTTTTTCGCTTCTTTGTTTTTCTGGATCTGTTCGCTACCTACTTCCGCAATAGATGCTTTTTGTACTAAGGTGGCATAGTCGGTTAGTTCCAGTATAGCAACTCGATTTTGTATCCATTGTTTCAGTCCTAGTTGAAACCTCCTTGCTTTCTTTGCCTCAGTGTTGACATATTCGGGTACAAATCGGGATAACTCCGTAAACTTAGCTTCATATTCCGCCACGGTCATATTTTCCTGTTTTAACTCCAAAAACTTTACTTCCATCTGAGCCTCCATGAACCTTGGAAAGTACTTGTCCAAAAACAATTCGGAAAATCTTTCCCATGCAATCACTCCATTTGGTTCCATATTCTTCTTGGCTTCCCACCAATAGTTTGCCTCTCCTTTTAGCAGATAGGTGGCAAAAATTGTCTTTTGAGCTTCTTCAGTTCCCATGATCTCGAAGGACTTCTCTATTTCCCTCAACCAGGCTTTCGCCTCAACTGGATCTGCGGTCCCGTGAAACTCTGGGGGCTTGAGTGACTTGAAAGCCCTGAAGGCATTTGCTATAGCATTGTTGGGACCACGAGGTGGTGGTGGTGGTGGTTGGCGGGCCAAGTTCTGCCTTAGCAGGTGCATAAACTGGTCCATTGGGTTCTCTGCCTGACCTCCTTCTGCAATTGTCTCTACCTCCTCTTCTTCTTCAAACCCTTGTTCATCGAACTCATTATAACTCACCTCGTCCTCTTCCTCATGATGGAGGTTCTGACCTTCATCTTCTCGGTGGTTGGTACCTTGGGCTGTAGAGTTAGCTGGTCTTGCCCTAGTTCCTACACGTCTGGGCGGCATTTTACTGAATTTGGACAAGAAATTTCATTATCAGACATATTGCCTCATAAGGCTGGGAAAACTAGTCAATTTGGTTACTTAATCGTAACTCTTAAAATCATATTACATAAATCTTTAGTGCCATAGCTCTGGTATAAATAAACAGCCACACACAGTTGATTGAATTACGAGGTGCAATTTTTTTTTTTTTTAAGACTAACCAATTGAGAACTGAAACTTCGAGTCCTTATATCCATTATCATACGAATCACAAAATACAACAGTTAGGTCCTTCTTACCCAAAACAAAATACATAAAGTTCTGAACAATTCAAGTTCTTAATAGTACAAGGGAACCTATCATATAAAGCTACAGTAGTACACTCGTCTGCATCTCTAGACTATCATCTACATCACGGATCATCATCCTGCCGGGTTAAGCCCCTCACGCGGGACATCGCCCTAGCCCAAATAGCCTCTGCATCTCTCCGGGAGATGTACTCACCGTCAACGGCCGGAAGACCTCGTACTCTACGCCTGGCCCTCCTCTCAATCCTGGAGATCTCCTTCCTGGTGGCTCTAGGGGAGGCACCCCACATACCCTCCTGACGTGCGCGCCTCGCATCACGCTCCGCCGCTAGCTGCCTACGCAGCTCATCAATCCTAGCTTCGGCAACAATCAGCTCCGTGTTCAAGAATCCCGTCATCCACTCATGGTAGGCCACCGACACACTGGGGGAGCTGGTGGCGGTGGTGGAGTGGCTGAATCGCTCGGTACAAGCTCATCTGGCTCAGGGGTCTCAGGAGTCACCTCCTCAATACTGTCATCGGTAGGCACAGGACTCCATAGCACTGGTGGAGTAGGGGATCTCGGCATAGGGAGTGGGTGCATCTGAATGTCAGTCCATACGGTGTCATCATCTACCGGCTCCTCGGTCTCGGTGGATGGGGAAAAGATATCATCAACATCTGTCGGATCCTCAACGGGGTCCTCCTCAGGGTCCTCCTCCTCTACCGTGTCATCTGTCGGAACATCAGTGGGAGTCCCCACGGAATGATCAGTCCTGTCCTCACCGGCCGCTAGCAGGGCCTCGTCATGTTGCCGCTCATAGGCCTCTCCCTCCTCATCCTCCAGTATCTGAGATAAAACAAAACCGTGTTACTACTTGTGAGGTTAAGAGTCCCCTTACGGGTTTTAATGCCAGCGCTATATCCGATAGCCCGACAACAACTCGATGAGAGTTCTTATTATTATTATAAGTGGATTTATAGTTCTTAACTCGTTATCGTTTCTGAGAGTTATAACCCTAGGCTCTGATACCATTTCTGTGACACCCCAAGATCCGGGGTCCGGGATCTAGGTTGCCACGTTACCCTATTTCCATTTATTAACACTTACACTTATTTCTCGACTCGTCGTTTTCACCTGCAATGACCCAACAATCCATATATATGCACATACACCTTCACACACACACACAGGTTATAGTCTCAGGAACGATACTTATATATACATTAGCTAGTACCCAAAAGAAAGTTCGAGTTATTACAACCGATTTCCAAAATAACAGAATGGTCACCTAGACGACCTCTACATGAAGTCAATAGGCTGACCTACGTTTGTTCTTCATCATTAATTTACATAGATCATACTTATATATAAGGCGCACTATCACTAGCTGTACGCCAATCCGACCTCGATCTTCTACCTGTGGCAAAACAGAGAAAAGCCTACGGAAGTCTCGGGTATTGCCCACCCTCTTTCTGACGGTCGTCCGACGGCGCGGCATAACTGGCAGCTGCGGTGTTATGATATATAAAGAAAAGCAAGAGTGAGCAATAGCTCAGCAATAGTATAAGTAGTTTTTAAAGCGTTGTAATTGTAATCTCATCATTTAGCCATCTTAGTAATTATGGGAGAAAATACATTCATTTATTTTCGGCAAACAGCTAATAGTGCATCATGTTACTTCAAATAAATTTTGTTTAACCACTGTCAATATTATCGGTAACTCAGCACCTAGGCTTTCGTTACAATATTACAGTACAATTCCAATTGGAAGAATGAGGATATACTGGAGTACCACGGTACCCGGTGATCAGCCGTATGTACCGAATTCTTTTCTACTAGTAGATGGATGACTACCCTAACCGGGCCTGCACCCAGGCCACATATGAGCCTTTATGCTGGACTGTCCCACAGCCTCTTACGCTTGGATGGACTGTCCCACAGCCTCTTACACTCTTTCCGACCCCTAGTGTCGGCTACTCCAATCCCTGGAAGAACCCTATCCATGTCTGGAATGGAATTTAATCCAAGTCCCCCAAGCAACCGGCTTGTTGATAGGTTTACTTTAATCATCATATCCTTACTTCCGGAAGGGTTGAGGAAGTAAACTCATTATGTGGGTTGACGTTAGTCAATAGATTTCATTTGTTTTAGAAGTCTGCCTGTTATAACATAACTTGGGAGTAGTCGGGGTTTTTTTTTTTTTCTTTTCAATAAGTTGTTGAGTTTGGAAATCTCTAATTGAATAGGGAAGTGATTGTAATATCAGAGTATAAAAAGAAAGCGAGACCATTGGCTCATTTCTTAGACTTGATTCCCAATTTTGATCAGTCAGAAAATGTGAGCCCTTGTTTTAAGGGACTTGATATTATTGGAATAATATTTGGGAACCTTATTAGATATTCTGAAGGCCAGAAAATATTTTAAGAAATTTGTAGGTCCTCAAATTGTATTCTGAGAAAGGTTTAATTATTCTTAGAAAATTTTGGAATATTTAATAAATATTTAAATAATATTTATTAAATATTAAATCATTATCCCATTTATTTTTAAATAATCTTAGAATATTTAATAAATATTTAAATAATATTTATCAAATAGTAAATGATTAATCAATTATTTTTAAAGAATTTTTGGACTGTTCAATAAATACTAAAATAACATGTATTAAATAATAAATCATTGATCACATATTATTAAATGAATATTCAAATTAATATCCATTTAATTAAATAAAAATTTAAATAATATCTATAAAATGATTCAGGATATTTTGAATAGTTATCCCATGTATGTTTTTATGAAATATTGGTAATCGATATTTCTGAAAATCACTGTCTCCGGCAATTTCCGGGTTTTTTTTTTTTTTTTATGACAGCGTTCTAGTAAAATAGCTCCGACTCCCGATTTAAATATCCAGATACGATTTTGCCCTGTCTTAGAGCCTCTATTCATACATCGACTTATATCCAACTTTAGTTCGTAATATATAAGTCGTAACAAGCGTTGGACGTTTATTACACAGTAAACCAATAAAAAACTTTCAATACAGTTATATCATAACATCAGCAGTTTACAAAATACTTAAAACTTGGTTTTCGAAAACTTGCCTGTGGTTCGGAGATTTCTAGGTGTGCTCGTGGACGTCCGGTGATCTATTATAACCAAACAGAACGCTAGGTTAGATTTCCCTTAAACCCCGAATTACGCGTTAATGACACAACTTTATGAAATCCTGCAAATGTTTTATATGACTCCTTTAGGGTCCTTTATACTCTTATATCTTTCGTCAAGTACTTATGCCAATATCTTGCTTCGTACGAGTTTCAAAACCAAGTCGTGTGCATATAACCAAATTTCTTAGCGAACCATCCCCTTAAGGGGTTTTCCACTTGCGCAGTTTTGACTGTAACATTTTTATAAAATCGAAAATTTCTTATTTTTATACAAAACTTTTTGGTCGCACTACCAACTGTCCGAGGCATCTACCATCCAAAATTCATCATTTTTACCAATTCTTAAGTGGGCTATTTATCTCTTCAAAGTGGTGACAAAACTGCAGTTAGATTACTTGCGCGACTTTTACTAAAACGGACGTAACTTCTAAACCGTAAATCATATCGACATGATTTTTATGTCAATACAAAGCTTAAGACAAGAACTATTCTACCCTGGTCATTGGTTTTCAAAAATGACATTTTAATGGTTCGAAATCACCTGTCCAATTAACCCTAGTTTCAAACGGGCATTACAACGGCTATACACGGAACGTTTCCCGGATTTGATCATATTACCAACATCCAAAACCAACACAACCAATATCATTACACGGTTATGAACTCACAAAATCAGTCATAAGCTCAAGTTTTATAACCAACCTCATTTCATCACAACCAACACAATCATGCTTAACTTAGTCATTAGTGCTAGTAACTTAACATGCTTGCATTACTTAGCATTATCCGTATGAAATCACAAGGTTTAAAGGGAATGAAGATATGTATACCTTGTATGTAACCTTGAGATCACTAAATATGCTTCACAACTCCTAGGGATGGCTTGGGTTGCCTTAACTTGCTTGAATCTTCCATTGAAACAACATAACCAAGAACACAATTACTATTCATGCTTCACTTTCACAATTTCTTTGACTACCTAAAACAACTCCAAAAATTATGAAAACAAATCCTTACCTCTATTCTGATGTGAAGAGCATTCGGAATTTTTGTTATGATTTATGGAGCTTGTTTGAGTGGTGATGAAAAATCAATTCTTCCTTGTAGCCGAATGGAACTTTCTTTGGCTGGTTTGGCTCCTTTGCTTGGTTACCTTACTTGAAAACGTTTTATGCTATTTATTTTGTATATCTATCTTATATATACTGATATGCAGACATATAATCAGCTAGGCCATGATATATATGCGTGTTATATGTAATAAAGTGGCTAGAAATGTCAAAAAGTGGAATAGTCATATTGACTTTTCATGTCCTTGTTCCATTTTTCATGGAACCATGCTTCTACTTCTAGTTTTCTTTCTAGTTTGGTTTGGTTATATGCTAACTACTTAGTTTCTTGCTTCCTTGCATGGCCACCTTTGTATTATCCCCAAAAATGTAATCATTTGCTTGCATAATCCTTATTTCGATGTTCGAAAATTCTCGAAAACGTTTTAGCGTAGAAATTTCTTATCATAACTCTTTATCGTTTGGGATGTCTTGGTTTAATATTTCCATGTCGTGTATATTAGGTCATGTTAGGGTTCTCGTATTCTCTTGTATTTCATAGGTTACAACTAAATTCGTAGAAATAGAAATTAGTGAATTCTGACGATGTTTGCATTCACTTATTTTCCTTGCACATCCGTAATGTATCTTCGGATTCTTAATTTTCCACCATTTATATAGCGTGGGCTAACATGAGTTCCAAAATCCCGTAGAATTATTATTCCTCAAGGCTTTGAAAATCTTACAAAGTTAGGGTTATTACAATATCCGCAACCATAATTTAACAATTAGGTGCCAACATGTCATAAGGCTTCAATTACTAACAACACCATTATATTGAAAACTCAAACATTATATATTCGAAAATTTTCATAACTCAACTAATTAATCAAAACAATTCATACCTTATTAGAATAGCTTTAGTTACAATTAATTAATATCAAACTCGCATTAATATTCATATATTAATTCATTACAAAACAAAGCATAATTATGCATATAGTTCGAAAAATCTAATATAATTCGAAATTCCTGCATGCAACCATCGACAGCTAGAATTTACATATATCATAGCCATTAATCAAAGTAGCAGCAAGAATCAAAGTAAGTCATCACAATTTCCGGTCGAACAACTTCCGATTCCACTCGGCAACTAGCATGCAACTCGCAATAAACAACTAACATCGAAACATAAGCATAGACTAGTAATTAAGGGGTCTTAGGCTCAGGTGTACCATCATCGCCCTTCCACCGGCTCACCGGAGGTTCACCGCCGGTGGGGTAAAGCTTCGGGGGTACTCGTTTCAGAGCTTCCTTCCACGAAGCTTCACCAAAAATCGATTACAACACAAATCCAAGCTTCGGAACATAGATATGTTATTACAAAGCCTTGCATGCAACTCCACCAGTCGAACAACACATACACGCAGCACATATGTACACATATATATACGGTTACATGCAAGGTTCGAGAGAGGAAACACACAAGAATCAAACAATTTCTAGCATCAATCAATTAACTATAAGCAGAATGACATAGAAATTAATGGGGATAAGGAATCGCGGAAGAGAGACAAGGACTCGACCTGAAAACAAGAGTGCAGAACAAAGAAAATGAAAGTGGGCGGTGGCTTTTTACAAAACAAAGACAAGGGCATTCTAGTAACTTCATAATTACTAATTTCTGAATTTAAAACAATTAAAATTCGAGTTTTGAGAGAAACAGGGTTCAAAAATAAATTTTATATTTTTAAAATAAATATCATGAATTTAGAAGCTTACCCATATTTTTAAAATATTTATCTGATGAATAAAGAATTAATTAAAAATCTTTGAAGTTTTAGTGCAGAAATAGGAAATAAGAGTAGAAAAAATCATTAAAAATAATTTTGGGCTCAAATAAAATAAACTTCTATTTTTCAAAAGTCTCAAAATATTTAAGAAACATTTTGGAACAAGTTTCATGATTTTTGGACATTCCAATAATTAAATATGGAATTTAGAAGAGTAATATCTCTAGAATAAAACAGGAATGAAAGATTTATATAAAATCACTGGGACTAGAATTAAATACACTACCATTTTTAGAAAGTCTCTAAAATCACATGGAAGCTACATATAAAATTTCATAATTATTGGACACACCAATAGTTTTATAAAAATCAAACAGTTACTCGATTAAGCATGGAAAATCAATTAATCACTCAATCAAAACACTTAAGCATAATGCGGTCAAACAGGCAGTCAACTAGACATATAAAATGACCACATATCATATCTTAACACATTAAAACACATAAATCATATACATCATATTATTCAAATAGATTTAATTATCTCGATCGTTACATTCTCCCCCCCTTAAAAAGATTCTGTCCCCAGAATCAGCCTAAGTAAACAAATAGGGATACTTCTCGAGCATTTCACTCTCAAGTTCCCAGGTGGATTCCTCAACTCGAGGATTTCTCCACAAAACCTTTACAAGCTTAACAGACTTATTCCTTAAAACCTTATCCTTATGATCTTGAATCTCTACAGGCTGTTCTACATAGGACAAATCGGGTTGAATCTCTAGGGGTTCATATTCTATTACATGACTCATATCAGGATTATACTTTCTAAGCATAGATACGTGAAAAACATTATGAATATGCTGCATCTGCGGTGGTAGAGCCAATTCATATGCAACTTTCCCAACTTGCTTCAAGACTTCAAAGGGTCCTATATATCTTGGATTAAGCTTTCCTTTCTTGCCAAATCTACTAACACCTTTCCACGGAGAAATCTTTAGCAATACTTGGTCACCTTCTTCAAAATTCATATCCTTCCTTGACTGGTCAGCATACTTCTTTTGCCTATCTTGAGCAGCTAACAATCTCTTCTGAATCAACTCAATCTTTTCTTTAGTTTGTTGAACTAACTCTGGACCCAAAATCTTACGCTCACCAACTTCATTGCAACACACTGGTGATCTGCACTTCCTTCCATACAAAGCTTCATACGGGGGCATCCCAATACTGGCATGATAGCTGTTGTTATATGAAAACTCCACTAACGGTAGATGCTCGTCCCAACTTCCTTCAAAATCCAAAGCACACACTCTTAACATGTCTTCAATGGTCTGAATTGTCCTTTCACTCTGGCCATCTGTCTGAGGATGATATGCAGTACTCATATTCAGCTTTGTTCCCAAACACTCTTGAAACTTCTTCCAAAATCTTGAATTGAATCTCGGGTCTCTGTCAGACACTATTGATACAGGAACACCATGTCGCATAACAATTTCTTTTAGGTACAAATGAACCAACCTGTCCAGTGAAAATCTTTCATTGATCGGTAGAAAGTGCGCTGACTTGGTTAATCTGTCTATTATTACCCAGATAGCATCATGATTAGCTTTAGTCCTTGGCAGACCTACTACAAAATCCATAGCAAGATTCTCCCATTTCCATTCTGGAATTTCTAGTGGTTGCAACAATCCACTGGGCCTCTGATGTTCAGCTTTGACTCTCTGGCACGTATAACATTTACTGATCCACTCTGCCACATCTCTTTTCATGTTGGGCCACCAAAAATTTTCCTTCAAGTCTTTATACATCTTTGTGCTTCCTGGATGAATAGAGTATCTTGAACTATGTGCATCATGCAAAATTTCATTTTTGAGCTCTTGAACATTAGGGATCCAAATTCGTGAGGAAAACCTAAAGATTCCTTTATCGTCCTTCTGACTTCTTAACTCTTCTCCAGTCAACTTGGCTCTGTCTTGACTCATCATCTGTTCTTGACATCTCTTGATCTTTTCTAACAATTCTGGCTGAAAAGTTATTGTATACACCATCTCTTCCACTGAATCAGCACCACATACTTCTATTTCCAATTTCTCAAACTCTTTGATCAATTCTTCAGACGAAACCATTATATTCAATCTTTCCTTTCTACTTAAAGCATCTGCTACAACATTCGCCTTGCCTGGATGATAGTTGATCGTGTAGTCGTAGTCTTTGATCAATTCCAACCATCTTCTCTGTCTCATGTTCAATTCTTTCTGAGTAAAGATATACTTCAAACTCTTGTGGTCAGTAAAAATCTCACACTCTTCTCCGTACAAGTAGTGCCTCCATATCTTTAGTGCAAACACAATGGCAGCTAATTCCAGATCATGTGTAGGATACTTCAATTCATGAGGTCTTAACTGCCTGGAAGCATATGCAATTACTTTCCCATGTTGCATCAGAACACATCCCAAGCCTTTGTGTGAAGCGTCACTGTAGATGACAAAATTTCCTTGATCGTCAGGTAATACCAATACTGGGGCAGACACTAGTCTCCGCTTTAGCTCTTCAAAACTTTCTTCACACTTTTCATTCCATACAAACTTTTCATTCTTCCTGGTCAACTTGGTCATAGGGGTAGCTATCCTTGAAAAATCTTGAACAAATCTTCGATAGTATCCCGCTAAACCCAGAAAACTTCTGACTTCTGTTGGAGTCCTTGGTCTTTCCCATTTCATCACTGCTTCTATCTTTGCCGGATCAACTTTGATACCTTCTCTGCTGACAACATGACCTAAGAATTGTACTTCCTTCAGCCAAAATTCACATTTTGAAAACTTTGCATACAATTTCTCCTTTCTTAAAGTCTCTAAAGCAATTCTCAAGTGATCTGCATGCTCTTCTTCTGACTTGGAATATATCAGGATGTCGTCGATGAAAACAATCACAAACTTGTCTAAATACTTTTTAAAGACTCTGTTCATCAGATCCATAAACGCTGCTGGGGCATTTGTCAATCCAAAAGCCATAACTAAAAATTCATAGTGTCCGTACCTTGTTCTGAATGCTGTTTTAGATACATCTTCAGGTTTGATCTTGAGTTGATGGTATCCGGACCTTAAGTCAATTTTTGAGAAACATTCAGCTCCTTTCAGCTGGTCAAAAAGATCATCGATCCTCGGCAACGGGTACTTGTTCTTGATGGTTAGCTTGTTTAATTCTCGGTAATCTATGCACAATCTCATGCTTCCATCTTTCTTCTTAACAAACAATACCGGCGCTCCCCAGGGGGACACACTAGGCCTTATAATTCCTTTATCCAAGAGATCTTGTATTTGACTCGCCAACTCTTTCATCTCAACTGGGGCCATTCTATATGGGGCTTTGGAAACTGGCTCAGTGCCTGGGGCCAAATCAATAGAGAATTCTATTTCCCTATCGGAAGGTAAACCTGGCAATTCATTTGGAAATACGTCGGGAAATTCATTGACTATAGGAACATCTTCTAATTGAACTGACTTCTTTTCAGTATCTACAACATAGGCTAGGTAAGCCTCACATCCTTGACGCAGAAATCTCTTTGCCTGAACGATATTCAAAAACTTCTTGACTTGCCGGGTACCTCGAAATTCAACTTCTTTTCCTTCTAGGGTTTTCACCTTTAACTTCTTATTCCTACAATCTATCTGAGCCTTGTATTCTGACAACCAATCCATCCCTAGAATTACATCAAATTCACCTAACTTAAAAGGTATCAAGTTAGTGAGAAAATGACAACTGCCTATTTCAATGTCACACCTAGGATAAACTTGGCTTACTGGAATCTTTGCCTGGTTAGCTACTTCTATAACTAAGGCTTGCTCCAAAGGTCGGACTTCACATTGCAATTTACCAAGAAAATCTTGAGATATAAAAGACTTAGTAGCTCCAGAATCAATCAATACACTAGCTTGGATTGAATTAACAGGAAGTGTACCTGATATCACATCCACATCCTGGATAGCTTCTTTCTGAGTCATGTTGAAGGTTCTTGCTCTAGATTGATGTGCTGAAGATTGTGACGGAGTTCCAGCTATCCTGAGAACATTGGTAGGTTGTGTAGGTTCCTTGCATTCCCTTGCCATGTGGCCCAGCTTGCCACACTTGTAGCATTTGATCCCAGACTTTTGATTTAGATTCTGACTCTGACTGTTGCATTCCACTGCATAATGTCCCTTCCTGTTACATTTGAAGCAGGTAACATTGGGCTTATTACAAACTCCAGAGTGCTTCCTTCCACAAATCTTGCACTCAGGGATAAACTATCTGATGGCCTTTGGCTGGTTGAAACCTTGAGCTTTATTGTTTTGTCTCCCTCTTCCATCATTACCATTCTTGATCTGCTGGAAATCACTTCTCTGACCTTCTGGCCTTCTATGAAACTTGTTTCTGAAATTACCATGTCCCTGACTGTCTTCCCTAGCTCCAAACTTTCTCTTTTTGTTATCCTTCTCCTTCTGGGACATATCACTCTCACCTTCTACGATCATTGCTTTCTGAACTATTGCAGTAAAGCTTTGCAGCTCAAAAACTGCCACCCTACTTCTAATCCATGGCCTTAGGCCTTGCTGAAACCTCTTAGCCTTCTTAACATCAGTATTGACAAATTCTGGCACAAACCTGGCCATCTCAGAAAACTTGGCCTCGTACTCTGCCACACTCATACCTCCTTGCTTCAGCTCTAGAAATTTAATCTCCATCTGGTCCTTCATGAAACTAGGAAAGTACTTTTCTAAAAACAATTCTGTAAACTGATCCCAAGAAATCACACCTTCACCCTGAAGCATCTTCGTAGACTCCCACCAGTAACCGGCTTCAGTTTTAAGAAAATAACTAGCATACTCAGTCTTCTTATCTTCATCTACGTCTACCAACTGAAAAGCTTTTTCCATCTCCTTAAGCCATGTCTGGGCTTCTACTGGGTCTGTGGATCCTTTGAATTCAGGTGGTTTCACTGCTTGAAAAGATTTAAAGGTAACTGCTGGGGGTGCAGAAGGTCTTTGCTGTTGCTGGGTTAAAAGAGCTGTTTGCTGTTGTAGCAACTGAATGAGTTGGGCAACTGTAGGGTCCATAGGATTTTGATCTTGAGTATTATGGTTCTGAGACGAATTTGAGGTGTTTCTTTTCTTTGGCGGCATTTACTATAGGGAAAGAAGCAACTTATTAAGCAATACACTACACTGTATCGTAAACAGTTCAAATACTTTTGAAATCATTTGGGAATTAAAAACACTTATTAAAAAAAATCAATCTTGTAGCATCATTACTACATAAGTTGCCTGTACAACAAGGATATAAGGTTCTATAGAAAACAGGTTAGCACAACAGGTATAAATAAGATACTGGAAAAGGTAAGAAATAGTTTATGAACAATTATGCGAAAAGGTAAATGACAGATATAGCGGAAAATACTGGAACTGAAAAGCAATCATACATAGATACGAAAAGTGCCAAAGTGCAGGATAAGTTAAAGTACAACCACGAAATAAAAGTACTGAGAAGAAAACAGAAATAAAATCTGGGCAAGTGTGCTAGAAGGCTCTAACAAATGTCCCTTCTAACACTCAAACATCCTGACATCTAATCACCCCGGTGATCCCTGTCTCTGGCAGCCCTGAGTCCAATCAGCAGTCTACTACGCACCCGGGTCAACTCTCCTGCCCGCTCCGCCACATCATCTGGAAATGCTCTAGCTGCTATCTGCCTACGTCCCTCTTCCTCGACAGCCCTAATCCGCTCCTCCCACCACTCGACAGGATGCACAGGAACTCGTAACTGGCCTAGGGTAATGGATGGCCTATAAACTCTACGGCGAATAGGGGCACCAGCACTCCCTAAGGGTAGGTCAGGCTGAGCAGGGGGCTCAGGAATCAGCTCCTCCTCCTCGCTCTCAGAACTAGATATAACTATAGCATCATCGTCAGTAACCGAAGAAAATTCAGAGGAACCAGGAGAGGGTGGTGGTTGTGAAATAATACCACGAGCCTGCAATAATATAATATGCAAAGCAAAAAGGGATAAGATCACCTTAAATCTACAATTAAAATCCTAACGTCTATACCACTCTTCGTTAACTAATCCTATCTTACCATTACTCTCTCTTCTTTTATTAAATGATCTACTTGTTTAACTTAATCCTGGCTTGTTTCAGTGACCAAAACCTTAGCTCTGATACCAACCTGTGACGCCCTCCCGACACGGGGTCTAGATCGGGGAGTCACTAACACTCTATATGCATGCACCCTAAATAACAATAATAGAAAATACGCATAAATATGACCCCGACTACTAGCCTGGACCTTTCAAGGTAATGGTATGAAACAAGCACACAACTACATTCATTTATATTTACATTTACAGTAACCAAAATAATATTACAACTCCTGAAACATCTCAAAAGCTACTAATAAAATACAAGACTAAACAAAGTCTTTTCCTTCCAACTCTGCCTTGATCCTACCTGTTCAATCTCAGCCAGCCTCACATAGTTCATGTATGACATATTCTTTCTGGCAGTCTGCTTAATACGGACCATGATTCTCAAAAGCTGTAGATGTTAGAAAATAAAAGAATGAGCTACAAAAGCTCAGCAAGTAACCATATAGGTTAAAAACAGTTCTACAGGCTTATATATAATTTAAAAAGTCTTTTCTCAATACCATGCCTTAAAATCATTGCTGGACCTCATCGTCCCAAGATTGTAATTAAAATTCTAGTCAGGGTATGCATTACTCGCAAAACTTTCTTTTATAAAACCACTGGCAGGGTTAAATAATTTCAATAACGGGTGCAAAGTAAATAAGAAACTGGCAAGTAATAGTCAATTGCAAGTATAGGAGTAATCTGCAGGGTTAGATGGATAACAGGAAGTAATGTATAACAATTGAAACAAGGTCAACTCAAGATATGTCTGATAATTGAAGCTGTATATGACAGGTTATAACAAGGCATTTCATTATTCATTGCTAATCATTTCAAAGTCTATTTGTATAAAACTGTCCTTTCATTAGGACTGATTCTTTCAAAACATTTTATAAAACTGTCCTCTCATTAGGACCTTGCTTTTCAAATCATCTATAAAACAGTCCTCTCATTAGGACCTTTACTGTTTTAAAACAATTATTTTGGTTGAAGTTTTCTCACAACGCCAGACAATACGGGTGATCAGCCACGTAAAGTCCCCATAACGGACTAAAGTCCCTCTGGACATAAAGAGTACTCATAAAGGCACTTATTGCCATTGGCCTTGGGCTATCTCATTATAGCCATTGACTATCTCATTATAGTCTTCACATAAAAAGTGTTGGACCGGCGTCACTCGGCCTCTTACGCCTCCAACCTATAGGAATCCGCAGAAACCTTATTTGATCGGAATTCCTATAATAACCAAAACCTTTCTTTTTTTAAAGTTACCAAATCATTTGATGAAAAAGACTTCTTGAAAGTCGGATTTCATATTTAAATCCCTTTTTAAAGATCATTAGACAGAGGTAAGGTTTATTCCAAGATATGTCTCAAAACAAGTTTCTGTCGTAGTAAGGTAAGCTGAAATCATGAATTGGGAATCCAAAACCAAGTTATAGTAGTAAAGTCAGGTTGCAGGGTCAATTTACAGGTATAACTAGATGTTTTGAAAACAGTTGTAAGGCATTTAATTGTAACAGTAGTTAGGTAAAAGCAACAGGGTAAGTTCAGAATTAAAGTTCAAGTAAACATTACTAAGGAAATGGTGTCGACATAAGTCATAGTTCAAGGTTACTGATTTAAGACCTTTAAAATTAGTTTAAAAACTGACAGTAGCAGTTCAGGGATTGAAAAGTTTAAAGTGCAATCAAAACTGGTATAAGGTTGCAGTTTAAGTAAAACAATTAAAGTAAGGTAGGCTATAGCTTACAACAGTTGAAATAAGATAACACAGTTGCAGGGTCATAAAGCAGTTTATAAAACAGTTCACTATACAGTTCATAAAACAGTGTTTAAGTTAAAAGAGATTAGGCAGTAGTTACTTGCCTTAACAAAGAATGCTACAGCTGTTGAACAGGTAGATCGCCTACACCAGACACTAACTCTCTACTTTAGCTTTCCCTTTGTCCTTCACCTCAACGTCCTTCGTAGCTACACACAAATAGTACTATTTCAGTATCTTATAAACTCTCGACGTTCTCATTAACGTCTAACTATTCTACCCTTTCGTTAACTGTAACCCCTTAACACATATATAATGTACAGTATACATACTCTACTATTCAATCACTTCCACACTAGCAGACAAGTAGCACATAGATACTTATATTGATCTACAGTATTCCTGACTGATAGCCTTTCCTATACAGAAGTGGTGTGCCAATAATACTTTACAAATTCGTTTTTGTTTTAGAAAATTTTGGCAGCACTTCCCCTGTAATTGGAGCTGCCTGTCGGAATACAACCGACCCAAACAATCATTCAAACATCCAATCAAATAGGGATGCATACAAACATATATATAATTTTATCTTGACACCAATTACATAACATGCCTAGTCCTAACCATAATATTCTCAATTTCACATCTCTACTCACATTACCTTGCAAGACTCAATTATTATACGTACATACATTCAAAAATTAATACATTATATTGCTATAGTTCGAAATATTCATTTCACTAGGCAACTTGAATTTTTAAAACATACGTAAAGCATTTGAGTAGCACATAGCAATTAACAATTAACCCTACTCAAATGAAATCCATGTACTAGCTACTATATCTTGCAAATTCCGAATAGCATAATCCATCACGTAAATCACATAATTGATATTTCCAACTCAACTTATTTAACTAGACAAGTAGAATCACATATGTACATATAGCACTTCGAACAAATCATAGCAATTAATAATTCACTTAACTCAATTTGCTAACCAATTATTAGCTTACACATTCCTACTTATTCGACTTATCATGTATCACCATATCCGCAACCATAATTTAACAATTAGGTGCCAACATGTCATAAGGCTTCAATTACTAACAACACCATTATATTGAAAACTCAAACATTATATATTCGAAAATTTTCATAACTCAACTAATTAATCAAAACAATTCATACCTTATTCGAATAGCTTTAGTTACAATTAATTAATATCAAACTCGCATTAATATTCATATATTAATTCATTACAAAACAAAGCATAATTATGCATATAGTTCGAAAAATCTAATATAATTCGAAATTCCTGCATGCAACCATCGACAGCTAGAATTTACATATATCATAGCCATTAATCAAAGTAGCAGCAAGAATCAAAGCAAGTCATCACAATTTCCGGTCGAACAACTTCCGATTCCACTCGGCAACTAGCATGCAACTCGCAATAAACAACTAACATCGAAACATAAGCATAGACTAGTAATTAAGGGGTCTTAGGCTCAGGTGTACCATCATCGCCCTTCCACCGGCTCACCGGAGGTTCACTGCCGGTGGGGTAAAGCTTCGGGGGTACTCGTTTCAGAGCTTCCTTCCACGAAGCTTCACCAAAAATCGATTACAACACAAATCCAAGCTTCGGAACATAGATATGTTATTACAAAGCCTTGCATGCAACTCCACCAGTCGAACAACACATACACGCAGCACATATGTACACATATATATACGGTTACATGCAAGGTTCGAGAGAGGAAACACACAAGAATCAAACAATTTCTAGTATCAATCAATTAACTATAAGCAGAATGACATAGAAATTAATGGGGATAAGGAATCGCGGAAGAGAGACAAGGACTCGACCTGAAAACAAGAGTGCAGAACAAAGAAAATGAAAGTGGGCGGTGGCTTTTTACAAAACAAAGACAAGGGCATTCTAGTAACTTCATAATTACTAATTTCTGAATTTAAAACAATTAAAATTCGAGTTTTGAGAGAAACAGGGTTCAAAAATAAATTTTATATTTTTAAAATAAAGATCATGAATTTAGAAGCTTACCCATATTTTTAAAATATTTTTCTGATGAATAAAGAATTCATTAAAAATCTTTGAAATTTTAGTGCAGAAATAGGAAATAAGAGTAGAAAAAATCATTAAAAATAATTTTCGGCTCAAATAAAATAAACTTCTATTTTTCAAAAGTCTCAAAATATTTAAGAAACATTTTGGAATAGGTTTCATGATTTTTGGACATTCCAATAATTAAATATGGAATTTAGAAGAGTAATATCTCTAGAATAAAACAGGAATGAAAGATTTATATAAAATCACTGGGACTAGAATTAAATACACTACCATTTTTAGAAAGTCTCTAAAATCACATGGAAGCTACATATAAAATTTCATAATTATTGGACACACCAATAGTTTTATAAAAATCAAACAGTTACTCGATTAAGCATAGAAAATCAATTAATCACTCAATCAAAACACTTAAGCATAATGCGGTCAAACAGGCAGTCAACTAGACATATAAAATGACCACATATCATATCTTAACACATTAAAACACATAAATCATATACCTCATATTATTCAAATAAATTTAATTATCTCGATCGTTACACTACATATATCGATGAATCATTCCATTTTTAACAGATTTTCATTAATTAGTTATTAGTTCCGTTATTTCAAATCTATTCATTTTACCCGAGGTACTAGTGTTTTTTAGTGTGGGTATTTTTGTAATTTTATATAATTATCTATAATTACAATAACACCCTCGTATATTTATATGAGAATTTTTTTATCTCAGAAAAGTTACGTTAAATAATCTCAGGAACATCAATCTCTTTAGAGAATTCTTTTTTTGTTTGTGAGTTTCGGAAATATCCCCATTTATTGGTCCGAGATCTACATCTAAGAATTATTAGGATGAAATAATCAATTTTGCAATCATTTGTTATAATCAATAAATTTTCAAATCATTCATTTGAAATTATTTTAATTTATAAGATTTTATATTTTTGAAGTTAATTATTATATTTTTATAATATTCTATCATGGATGAGTCAAATTTAATATACTCTTATAGAACACAATAAATATATATTTTATTAAAATGGTTACATAAACTAAAAGATAATAATTTATTTACATACATTTTTTAATTTTTATTATTTTTTAAACCGAGTGCCTACGGACAAAATACTAGTACAGTACAGACAATACAGTACAGTAGTAAATGTACATAAAAATAAAATCTTGTTATTGGAAGCGGCAATACTCAACTAATGTGCGATGAATCCTTGTGAATCTCCTTGTCCAGATCCAAAACCTCCCCAAAACCCTAACCCCAACCCCGACAATCTGAAAACCACATTATCAGCTCTCAAAACCCTAATCCACCTCTCTCAATACAACACAAACACCAACCTCAACCTCCTCACACCAACACTCACCCTAATCCCATGCCCTTTCAATCCCCACCATCACATCCCCCCACAATCCCTCTTTTCTCACTCTCTCCATTGCCAAACCCCCCCTCTTATTGCCCCCTTCCCCTCCACTTTTTTCTACCAAAACTGCCCCTCTGTTGTCTCTTTACCTAGCCCCCTTCTTACCACCCCTTCACTCTCCCTCATTTCTTGGCCACTTTCATAGACAAGCCTCAAAAGGGTCAAATGGGTTTGTGTCAAAGTTTCGAAACTCGGTTTCTGCCTTCGGAGTATATGTTTGTTAAGAGGGAAATTGATGGGTGGAATGAGTACCCTTTGCATTACTCTTGTGTTGTTCGTCGAGTTTTATTGTGTTTAGGTGGTAAGGAGGAGGTTATGGATGGTGTTTCGAGATGGGTTATTGTTAATTCGCCTCGTTATGGTCTTATTATTGATGTTTCTGTTAGTGATCATGTGGTCTTGTTGTTCAAGTTATGTTTGAGGGTGATTATTAGTGAAGCGATTGGTTTAGGTGATGTGAATGAATTTTATTTAAAGTGTCCAGTTTTGTGTCAAGTATTGGTGTGGTATGGAACACAGTTGGGGATACTGTATGGGGAAATGAATGGGAATCTGTTTGCGCTTAACATGTTGAAGCAGTTGATATTGGATGTTACGATGAAGTTCTTGATGTTTAGTGATGAAATAACTGAGAGTAGAGTTGATAACGCTAGTAGTGATGAGGAATTATCTGTTTCTCAAGTAGAAAATGTGGTTGCTGCATTTCGTGAGAGATCATTGCTTGAAGAAAAAATAAAAGCTGTTCGGTACTCGAGGCATCTTAATCGTTCACAACGGTATGACAGTTCTGTTCTTATTGTTTGTATCTTACTTCACCCTTAAAGTTATTGAATAAACATTGCTTTATACTGATTGGTTCTTTCAAACTTCATGAGTTATATATGTCTCGTTATGGTTTGCCATGGTACTAAGATGATATGTTTGAACCTTTGTTAACTTAGATCTGGAACTTGGTAGTAAATATGTCAAGTGGTATTTCCTATGTTTGGCTATATAATTATTTCTTTATTGGTAGCAAGTATTATCCGTAACCATGGAAATATGAGATGATTAAATCTTTACATGCCTTGTTGCAAACAAGTAGGGTTACCGTGTTTGCCAGTGGGTTAATTAATACATCTGCTTATCTTGTTTGATGTTTGTAATATGAATCATGAACCAGATGAAGCTAATGTATTGCAATAATGAAAGAAAATAAGTAGATAAAAAAAGAAATGCATGTCTTGTGGAACAGTACAGACGCAAATGAAAAGGCCTTAGGGGTAGCATCTAATTGGTAAGAAATGTGAATGTCTTGGATAATTAGTAATTATATGCACCCACTTACAACTCAAAAGCGTTGCGAGAAGAATTACCTTTTAGCAACTATTTCAACATATAATTTACAAAAACAGGCGCAGCGAAATGAGCTTGTAGTTGCATGATGTGGTGGATTTATTATGTGATTATTTACTGCACATTTGGGAATAACTTAATGGTGCTTGAATTGTTCTGAGAAATGTAACAGTAACACTATATGAACATAAAGTTTTCTGATAACATTGTCTCTGACACATAATATAAATTAAAAAATCAATTTTCATATGCTTAAGTATTAACAAATTTATATATTTTTACTCCCAGTTTTTGGGTTATAGACTTGTAGTCAGACTTAAATTCATGTTTTCAATTAGAAGACAACCTGTATAATGAGTTACTCCTACCATACTAATTGTATATTTTATATATTCATCCATTTTCCTTGGAGTAAATTTTTTGATGTTCTCGCTTTACTTCCTCGAAAAAGTAATTATATTGTGGTTTTAAACAAGTGCATTATGTCTTTGTTCTAATTTAGAGTGGCTGAGCATGATTATATAGCAAAGAGAGCTGTGGAAGAGAGGCACAAGCGCCCGTACATCAAGCCTATAATCGAACACGATCTGTTTTCTTGGCAGCGGGGACTTAACAAGGTAAATTTTAGCGATACAATTTTCTGGTAGTAGATTTATGATGAAGAATCTATGGTCTAATGCATCAAGGAAATTGGGCCTGACTCGGAGGTGGGATTAGGTCTGTATGATCCTGAAGTTTTAAAATATAATATTTCTATGACTAGATACAGGTGGCACATTGGGCATGCAAGCTTCACAAAACTGAAATTTGATATAATCTGACTAATTGTACAATTTTAAAGTAGGGTTTACCAGGGTGTACTCTTAGTTATATATATGAAATTCATAGCATGAAGCTGAAAGGGTTACAGAGATTTTAGTCATCCATAGCCTTAGGAGGCAACATATTTAATTTAAATTAGATTGTTATGTGGCGAATTGTTCGATTTCAGAATGAAGGTTTGTCTTGGATACCATACCCATACCATGATGCATATCCGAGTGGGCGACAAAATCCGGAGGGTCAGGTTAATAGAGCCATTAAGTATAACAATGATATATATTCGAGCTGCATTCTCGTTATTTTGACTTTAGGATGCCTGAAATGGTCTTATGAATTTCAGAAATTGTACATACACAACTCTCAGCGAGGACCTAAGTTTTTTTTTGTAAACGAACACATCATCAGCGAGGCAATGACTGGAATCGAAGCCGTTGAACTTGTAACATCAGAAAGAATCAGTGTTGCTAATGGTGTATATTTTTAGAAATTTAATCTAATTTAGAAACAAAATAATTGACAGAATCACTAGATCTGTTTCACTGTGCTATGAAAGGAGAAGTCTATACACACTCATCAATTTTGGATATGAACATTTTATTTTAATTGATTGTCTGTTTGATCACATCATTCTAATTTTGCAGGATACAAGTGTCACCAAGTCAAGAGAAGAGTTGTTGGCTGAAGAAAGGGATTACAAACGTAGAAGAATGACATATCGTGGCAAGAAAATAAAGAGAACAACACAGGTCATACAAGTTTGAAATTATACTATGCATTATATTTATTTTCAAAATTCTCTGTCCTATATGCTATGCGCTTGAGGCCACTTGCTGGTGAGATAATGGTATTTCAGCTATTTGGGCATATTTATTATTATATTTCCTGCTAGTTGCTGGCTAAGATAACTTTTACTATGTTAGAATATGTAATAATTATGTATAAGTATGTGCAGTGGTAGTGAATTTAAAATGCTCTTCACATATATCAATATATCGAGAGTCCATGCCTCGATAATTCGTCATTCCTATTGCTTTATCTTAATATCTATATTCTTTATTTTTTGATATTTTATAGGTATGTGTGCAATACATGGACAATATTTTATTGTAAATAACTTATCATACCTGCAAATTGTATTTTTGTGATCCAAGAATAATAGATCAGTATCCCCAAGGCCCGAGTATAATATATTCATCAAATTGTAGAAACTACCCGAGGTTTTCTACAAATAAATGCCAATGCCTGGACCTTTTTTTTATTAAATCAACTGCCTTTTGCTTTACTTGAGTTGTACTAAAATCACTAAGTAATAGGACTTTCAAATCCATTCCACTTTGCATCCTACAGTTTAAACCTATTCCACTTTGTATCCCTTTAATAATTTTCTGTCATGGGACTCGTGACATTAATTTGGTACATGTTATAACAATTAGTGCGCTCCGAAAGTCAAAAATAAATAAACAAAATTAAAAGTAGCACATTGCATGACCTTTTCCTTTTCCTGCATGTAACTACAATTACTTTAGTAGTTCAAATTTGAGAATTCTAAGCCAACTTCATACGTACATTGTAGTTAATGGGCACGAAAAATTAGCTTGCTTTAAGAGAATTCATTGAATCAATCCATAGCCATGCAGTGACTGTGAGAAAGTAGATTCAAAGTGATTAAGCGCTGATTGATTATCTAATACAATGTATATGACTCAGCTATTCGCACAGTGAAGAGAATCATTATAGCAATATTGTTCACCTGTTGATATACTACTTTTACGTCTATGTTGGCATGCTATTATCAATGTGGGTAATACACAGAAGTAATAGCCACTTTTGTAAATTCAGTTACCCTTATCCATATCTATCAGGCATCAATCATCAATCCACCACCATCCATGTTGGCATGCTATTATAAAAGTATAGGATGCAAAGTGGTGGGTAAAGCCCTGTAAGTGAAATGATTGTTAACCTAGTCAATGTGTGCATACATCAATTAGCCCTCCTATTTTGCTTCGAGATTTTTTGAATTTCAAATTAGATCCCAAACTTCCAGATCATTGCGATGTACTATGACATACCTGTAAATATTTATCTTCTCAGTTTAATCCTACTGTATCCAAGAAATCATTCTTTATTTTCGTTTGTAGAATATTCCAATCCTATATTGCCGCAAATATCAGTTAAGTTCTTAATTAAATTTAACGAGAACTACAAATTCCCAGGTGTAATAAATTGTTTAATTCTATTTAAGTTGTGATTCAAGAAGAAAGCAGGTGTTTTTTTATGATAATTAGACTCTGGTCTTTTTGAATTAATGATGCATTGCCGAAGTTTACCTTTATTTATTTAATTTTCTTTTCTTCTTTGTGTTGATCTCCTATCTTACAACCAAATTCTGGTGTAGGTTATGAGGGATATAATTGAAGAATACACGGAAGAAATCAAGGCAGCAGGGGGGTTTAGTCACCTGCAACATGTCAATAAATCTGGGAAGGCTGCTTCTGATTCATTGCCTGTGTGTAACACATCTGCAGGCAGTGTGATGGAGAAAGAACTGACCAACTCATCTGATGTAGGAAGTGCACTGACTAATAACAGGACACAATCACGTTCTCATGAAGAAAACAGATCAACAAAAATAGGCAATCAGTATATTAAAGATTTGGATCAATTTAAACCTAAACAGAATGCTGAAACGAACAGGTACCACAGAAAATATAATTCCAAAAGGCCGGAGAAACTAAGAAACAATGGTCGTACTGGTGCAGTTGAGCAGAGTAGTGTTCGAGGACAACGAGATGTTACAGAAGCACGTAGGGAATCATCTAGACACAGCCTAGAGAGAAATTACAGTAGCTCCCGTGAGCATAGCGGACATAGGAAGGAGCAATTTGATGGAAGTGAGGGTAAATCTAGACGTGAAAGAAGTCCACGCAGGAGTCGCAGATCTGACTCAGTTGCACATAAGAAATTTGAAGACAGATATGATCCTTCTGAATCTTGAAATACATATGAGGGATAATCTCTAATGTGGAAGCATTTAGACTAGATATTACAACAAATTTATCCCGGGTATTCTATTGATGGAATATTTGCTTTTCTTCAAGAGTGACATGTTCTATGTGATCATTTCTCTCAGCTTGTTGGTAAGAATTTATCACACTTGCATGCTAATCAGTAATCACTATATGATTCTAAGCTGTTCTATGTTAAAAATTCTTGCATTATGTTTTTTTAACTTTGTTTTATCACGAACTTTGCAGTAAGAAGTAATTCTGGCTTCACCAATTATCCACAGCTGTATCCTCCCTCTGTATCCTTAGTTTAGATTGTTTTTTTATTTAATTTTATTTCCTAAATCTGTTTCCTCGGTGAACATGCAATTGCAAATGATATTATTGCTTTCATCTAAAATAGTTTTAGAAATAACTTGGTTTTTTCCTTGCTTTTACTCACTTACCTGCAAAATTGATATATGTGGTTTTCTGAAATATGTACTGCATATTGATCGTTCAGTATTTTTTGTTTGTGCTAATATGTCTTGCTTCGTAGATAATGCAATAGCAAATATGTTGGACGAATGTATGGTGTTTGTTCCTAGAATATAATTTCCTAGATACAAAACAAATAATTACTTTTTGTTGACTTTTTCAATATTTATATTTAATGGTCCTAATTGATATATTGTTATTTTTAATTGACCAGTTCCTTTTACCTGTTTTCTCTTTTTGTATAAATGAACTCTCTTTATATATGTTTATGTCCTAAGTTTGAATCTTACTTGACTTTATAGTGGACTCCTTACGTTTTCTGGTGTACTTGTATTGCTGACTGATAACGGTTGAAAGTAGCATCTTAAACTTTGAGAATTTTACTGAATCATGATGAAATACATGCTTTGGATGAGGCACATACATGGGCAAGGTGAAAGTATTTGACTTGCCTTTGTTTGCTTTATTTATTATTATTTTATTTATGAAATGTGGGGAACTGCTACTTGTTTAACTCTGCCCAATTTATGTACTCCATCCAAGCCTATTATGTTATTTGTCTTCAAGTTGAAGATAATTCAGCAATGTTTAATGTTATGATTTCCTGCAGTGGATCTTGCTTCTAGCGGAACATTTGATGCTCTGTTGTGACAATCTTGGTGGCGTAAATTCTTGGTCCTTTCTTTTTAGTTGCCTTGCAACTTCTGTTTGTCATATGACTAAAGTTTTAGTATATCGAACCATCAGATATCAGGTGGTGGAATAGAGTGTTATACCTATGTTTGTTGGATTGTAGTTATTTAGTTTATATATGTATGAATGGCAGCCTTGCAACTTCTGTTCGTGATATGAGTTAAGTTTTAGTAAATCGAACCATGAGATATCAGGTGGTGGAATACAGAGTGTAATGCGTACGTTTGCTGACTTGTAGTTGTTTAGTTTATATATGTATGAATGGGCAGAAGTTCTGGTCAGTTGTTATACTGTCAATCACTTATTTTAGATGTTTGTTTTGTACTACAGATTCTGTTAATTTTTTAATTTGGTTCCCTGTAGCTAATTAGTGACACTATTGAGTAAATTTAGAAGCAACCATGTATTTGCAAGTTGTAATAATAGCATAAGAGTTTGCAGAGTTCTGCAGGATACAGTTTGCAAAATAAGATTATTTTAAAATTATTTACTCCTTGCTTGAATTTTATATAATAAATAAATTAATATTTGAGAATTTGAGAATCTAAATTAATTAAGAATTTTTGCTAATCCCGACTCGAATTTTATATAATAAATTAATAATTCAAGTATAAAAAAGAGTAGTTCTAAGAAGAAGTTGGGTGAGATTGAGGAATTATAATTAGAATATAAGAATATGTAGTTTTGTATGTTTTGTAAGATACAGTTTGCAAGACATGACATTATTTTTGAATTATTTACACTTACTTTTTTTAAGAAGCTGTTTATAATTTTTTTGGAAGGTGTTAACTAACCAACCAAACTATTATTCTAAACCAAAAATTACCATTGTTTCACATATAATAGTATTCGATAATTTGATAATTTAAATTAATCAATAATTTTTGATAGTCCTGACACGAATTTTATATAACAAATTAATATTTCAAGTGTAGAAAGGAGTTGTTATAAGAAGAAATTGGGTGGGATTTGAGAATTATAATTAAATATAAGAGCATCTCAGGGGCGTTAACCATATTGATTCGACTAGGGACTTTTAGGAATAAAATACTATTCATATAATCTCATTTTTAAGTCACATATTTAAAGATATATATTACGTATTAATATTCCAAGGACATTTGTTATTCTTTCAATTTATGACGCAGTAAATAAAGACATAATAAATATTAATTAAATAATCACATAATACATAATCCTTAATTGTTTTCAATAAAACATTAAAAGTATTGTGTCTAGGACACCAATACTAACACAATGACCTAAGGATTTGAGAGTCAAATTCTGATTCTTCACTACCACAACTAGTAGGTACATTTATAGATTTATGCAATGACTCCTTAAATTTTTTAGACTTTTCCCTTATACTATCCATTTCATCATCAGTTTCACAATTTTAAGCATCTGACAAAAAGGTCTCAGAATCTTCACTTTCCTCATCAACATACGTCGGATCAGATGGATCATGACTATCATCACTAAATTCTATATCTTCCCCTGCCACCTCCCAGTCATTATAATCATCCCCCAATTCAATATCTTCCCCTAATTTTTTTGTTTTCATTTCCTTATCAGTATTGGTTTGTTTTGCAGTTTCTGGCACATCAATTAACTCATCCAAATCAAAATGGTCTATATACAACTCTATCCTCCCATAAGGCTTGCATAGCTCAACTAATTCCCTCCCTGAGGTATCGTCATACACCAACTTAGTTCCCTTACTAAAATTATGCCCATCACACTTAAAATAAACAAGAGAATTCACATCATAGCAATACTTAACAGCAAATTTTTCAAGGTCACAAAAAGATAATAAATCACTATCAAAATCAGGTATCACTTCAACTTTTCCACCTCTGTAGACTATATTAGGAGGTTGTATAAATTCACCATGGTGGTAAAGGTAGAGAGTGGTCGACATACTATAAATTATAACAAAAACAAACATATACAAGCATACTCAGTACAAACAAATATCACATAGAATCAATCCAATACAAGTATCACATAGAATCAGTTCAATCAGTTCAATACCTCGGTTGTAGATAACTCGAACTGCTCTTGCAAATGGAAGGTGGTAATCAATCTCGGTTTCACAATGTATGCACAATATCACAGTCAATTGAACTCTTTCACTCGATTTCTTCAATTAGGGTTTCCCCCCAATTCTTGTTCAACAGCCTCCAGTCGCGACATCTGTAATTGAACTTGAAAGATATATGAATAATGGTACAAAAGGGCTATTTTACTTTAAAATGGCTTAGTTGGAATCCACGTAACCTGCCCAATTGTTGCCATGTCTATCCACATGTTTCTTCCGTTACGATCTTAACATTTCTCGTTAGGTCAATAAGTCAAACAAACGGCTATGTCATCACTCCTTACTATAATGGTACAAATGAGATGCCAATAACTAGATTGACTAATCTGCTACCAACCTCTCACTTCAGTGAGCACTTTGCACGTTCACCTCTGGTTGACCTTGTCACAAGTGTAGATGTTTGTTGAGGTCTAGCGGGTTCAGATGTTGCAGGTTTCTTCTTGATCAGAGTTTTTCTTTGAATAAAAGTTTGCTTTTTCTTTAACTGTACTTGAGCATTATCAGTATCAGTATTCATTTTCTTCACTTCCTGTTCAACAACAACTGAATCTATGTTAGAATATTCTGCTTCAAACATCTTATTTGCCAGTTCTGCATCCTTCTTTAATTTCTCTTCAAATTTCTCTAATTTCTCTTCTTCTTAGATTTTTCTTGCTAACTTTGCATCCTTCCTGATTTGATCTAATTGATCTACATCATCTGTTTCACTCAAAGATTGTTGCTTGCCTTTGTCTTGTCTAGACCCTGAAGGAATCAGAGTCTGTGCATGAATCAAAGTTTGTGTCTTCACAATTTTATCTCCCTTATGACTCCTAAGAATTGTATCATTCTTTCCACTTCCATCACTATCAAATTTATCAAGAGATTTAAGAGGAATATCATCTTTGCATTTACCTTTTAAAGCTTTCCCCCCCTTTCAGACATCATGAGGGATATAGAGATGATCCATTGTCAGAGTCAATGAGTCCTGAATAGAAGAGACAACAATACTTAGGGTCTCCACTTTAGATTCCAAAGTTGTATGTTGTTTGAAGAGAGTAGAGAATTTTTTGTCAAAGCCATGGTTGGTAAGTTGTATAGCAGTTTGAACTAAAGCACCATGTTTGATAACATCCCCATGCAGAGAATTCATTTCACTGTGGAGAGCCTTAGTGAACACAGTTGTGGCCTTCAACAGGGTCTTCATTTCATCAGATGAGAAGTTAGAGTTTGCCTTTTGAACAAGGTCATGAGCCCGAGACCAATTGACCTTTTCCTGAGAAAATTTTCAAGATGTCTCCCTGAGTGTCTGTTTGGTAAGATCTTCAGGGGTTGGTGCCCTCTGTGTATTGTGTTTGAAAATACATTCCTTATGGAAGGCAGGTTCTATCTCATCCTTGAGCTGAGCAGTAATACAATAATCTAGATACTCCATTTGTAATCTGTCTAGAGCATCATGAGCATTGGATGACCATCTTTTGGAACTTTATCTTTCTTGATAGGAGATGGAAAGATCAGTAGGCTCCTCATCAACAAAAATGGCAGAAAGATCATCATCAGAGTATGTATCTGTAGTAACTGCAACATGACTAGGACCAGATGCATAAGAGATTAGTACTTGAAGGACAGGTTGATCAGCAGAGCCTGTTTCTGGTGTACTCTGAGCACCTGCACAAGGAACAGAACAACTTAAGACACTCTTTTCTTTTAAAGTAATCTCATTACTTCTCACATCACACATCCCATGACTTTCAATAGTCAGAGTTTTCTCACTAGAAGTAACTAACTTCTTTCTCATATCTAACTCTCTTTTTGCCAGAACCAGTGCATGCTTCTCTATCTATGGATCTGCTAGGAGGATTCTTGCTACTGGAAATTTTATGTCATTTTTGTTTTTCCCACATTTTACCTCAGCCTCACAAGAAAGGCTCAAATCACAGTGTCCTACAGAAATAAGATGTGGCTGAGAAGAGTTGTCTATAGTCACATGAATAGAGGGTACCTTTCTAGGACTATCCATGATCATTCCAACAAGAAAAGAAACATGTATAAAATCTGAACTTAAGCTATCAGAGTCTATAAAGTCTGAAGAAAAGTAAGAGTTTATACTTTGAAGATGTGTAGAGTCTGATGGAGTGTCCATTAGCTGTGCAGAGAGAGGTTATACTAGGAGTGCATTAGTGATTGCCAAAGGAGAAACATCAGAGTTTGAGGTCTCAGCATTTACAGTATTTGAATCAGAATATAGCTGTTGTTCTTTGTTTTGGTCTGCAATCACATTGATGGTGATTGGTTCTTGTGGGACCAGAGCTTGTGTAGTAATTGTTTCATCACTTTGAGATGAAGGTTCTTGTGTGCTAGACTCTGTCAGTAGTTGGCCTTTAGCATCAGTAACAAAAGGATCTACAGTCAGAGTTTGTGTGCATACATCTAAACGTTGATTAAATGGTTTTTGTGTGGCTTGGGCCTTAACAACTTCTTCAACCCTTTGAGCTGAAGTTTCTTGTGGGTTGTACCCTGGATCCAAGTTGGCTTCATTTGCTGGTAGAGTAGCTCTAGTTGAACTTTGGTCAACAGGTTCTTGTGTGCATGGCCCTTCAGAGACCGTTACCTCACTTTGAGAGATAGGTTCTTGTGTGTCTAGGTCAAAAGAAACCCTTTGTTTCTTCTTCCTGGAGAATACCAGAGGATCGATCTTACCTTCTTTCATGGCATCAACATCCTGAGTTTTTTGTACATCCATGTATTTAGCTATCTGAGCAGCTAGTTCTCTCACCCTTTCATAAGAAAGTTCAAGTATCCTCTGAGGTCGTGAGTTGGTAGGGGAATCAAAGACTACCACTGAGCCTGATGATGTAGCAAGATTAGTATTTTGTGTATTAGGATTGTCATCATCATTTTTGTCATATAATTTCTCATCAACAATTTCATTGTCAGCCCCTGTTTCCTTTTTATCTTTACTTGGTACCTCATTTGAAGCACCTTCAAAGGTGATTACAGGACCGGTAAAAGGATTAACATGAGGAGAGATATTGATTTGATTTATGTCCTCACTCATGTACGATTTCTTCATGGACACTAAACTCTTTTTTGTAGGAGCAACTACATCAGGATATACATCATCAAAGTTTAGTTGTTCAGAGTTTGTAGCATCAATTGGAGAAATATATTCTGAGATTTTGGCTTTAACTAGTTTCCTCTTCTTCTTAGCAGGCTCTGACATAGGATTGACATGAAATTGCTTCATGAATAAAGCATGAGAAATTTCTGAGGCAGGTTTGACAAATTTCTTGATTGGAAAGACCATGCCTTCAGCACTGTCATCAGAGTCTGTGTACTCATCAATCAGTTTTCTTCTTCTTGGAGGAGATTGAGCCACATATTTATCCTTTCTTTTGAGGCCTTAGCCATGTGCCTGAGAGGTGTATTTTGTAAGTGATGCCTTTTGGGAGACACCAGAGGTTGGCAGAGTTGGTGTATAATTGTTTGGTGGATGACTTGGGTTAGAATCAGAGTGAGCAATTGGTAAACTCTGATCCTCAGTCACTGAGAGGAAATCACTTTCATACACAGTAGGCAAAGTCTGATGAAGAAATTTCCTGACCTGTGCAGGATAAAATAACTCAGATAAGGATGCCCCTCTCTTGGCATCCTTTCTGGCCAAATCAGCAAAAAGTCTTTTATTCATTTGAAAAACAGGGATGTTAGTATCATCAACAAAACTAACATCTGATAAAAGATGACTAAAAAATAACTGTAAAAATTGAGCATAATATACATTATGTTTATCATCATTAATTTTAGGAGCTATTAGTCTAATCAACAAATATGCAAAATTAATATTTTGAGAATGGGTCAGACAATACCTAATTTATTGAGAGAGTAGGGGAATAGCATCAAAATTTGTGTACTTGGCTGTGAAAGCCCTGATTATGCAGTCAAAGAAGAAACTTCATTCTCTTCTAAGATTGTGCCTTGTAAGGCTTCCCAGCTTCGATAGGCTTCCTCCATAGCCTATTTCTCTAAAGAAATCTTTGATGTCACATTCATTTGCAACATCATCAAACACTTCAAGCTCAGGAAGATGAAGAGTTTGTCGAACCACCGCCGGAGTGATGGAGTGTCGATCTGTTGGGATTCGGGCACACATGCAGCGGAAAAACGCAAAAAATAAATAAAAAAAAAACGAATCCCAAACGCAGGATCCGTGTATAATAAGCATCTGATTATGGAGAATCGGATGTGTACCTTATTAAAGTTTTCCTTATGATGATTATAGAGGTCCAGAAGCGATGAATCACAGCAGCCCTTCACAGAAATCTGCTCTCTATCGGTATCCACACGAACGTCGTATCGTCTAACGATCATCGGAGTTAGGTACTAGCCTGTTTCTGCCTCTTTATCTCTCTCTTTCTCTAGCCTCTCAAATAACGTAGAGCTGCTAGGGTTTTATTAAAAACGAAATTATAAAACTGTTAACCCTAAACAATACATCTTTATGTATATATAGGGGAGAGAGGGACTTGGGCCAAAACCCTATTCTGATTGGACTTCTTAACACCCATTCAGATTTCGAATTTATATTATTATTAAATTCAAATTCTAATATGTAAATAATTAATCAAGCCTTACTTAATTAATTAAATAAATAAATTCGAATTAATAATAATAACAGTATTTAAATTCATAATTTAAATAACACTCCGTTTAAACGTTCTTTGTGTGTGACCCTTTAGGTTATTATTACGTTGATAATAATTTTATTTTATAATAATAAAATTATAAACAATGAGCGGCATCTAGTAATACATCATTGCTACCCAAGTAATAATAATAATTGGTGATTCAATTAAACCGTTCGTGAATAATGTACAATGTAATATAATCCCTTTAACCTTATATTATAGATCAAACTCGCTTCAACGTTTAATCCGGGTTTTCTTGATCAATGAGTAGACTATTAATCAAATCAATATTTGAGCATGGCCATGCATTTTATAGTCTCACTCAATCAAGATGCCAATAATATCACTCCTAAAATAGGAGGGTTAAGTCCTATATCTATCATTCATATTTCTTATACGATTCATAGCATACCCAATGTCCACCTTTATCATTACCCGGTTAAAGGTAACTTTGAGTATAATCAAAGTATATTAATTCTCGTACAAAATATAATGATTTCAAGTCAAAGGATCATTACATCATTATCTTAGTGAGAATTTCTTATGACACTTATTAACATGTAGATTCTCACAGCGGGTCTGTCCAGTGCCATGTATTGAGACATGCACTTATGTTCTTGACTTTTGTATCACCATACCTATGACCAATGAGATGTGGTCATCAATCAACAAAAATGCTAGTCTTATTGCATTATTATTGTCCTTAAATAATAATACCCGACTAGGGACTTTTAGGAATATAATACTGTTCATATAATCTCATTTTTAAGTCACATACTTACAGATATATAATTCGCATTAATATTCCAAGGACATTTAATATGCTTTCAATTTATAACGTAATAAATAAAGACATAATAAATATTAATTAAATAATCAAGTAAACATAATTTTTAATTGTTTATCATAAAGTATTATCTCTAGGACACTAACACTAACACGATCATCATACTGAAAAGTGATGTTGGGTTCTTTAGTAGCACTAGTATTGTTGAATCTAGCCGTGGACCAGATTCGTATCATGGCTTGCGCAGAAATCACATCAGGTTCCTGCAAAGCATACCCAATACAATTTTGGGCTAGAAAATCTTGGACGACATGAAAGTCTCCATTGTCTTCTGATTTATGAAGAAGAGATGAGTAGTTTGTAGTAGAAAATGTATAGTTCTTGAAAGAAACTCCCTTAGAGGCCATTGAAATAGATGTTTTGGGGATACTTAGGATTTTGAGAGAGAATGAGAAAATATGTGAGTGATGAGTTGTAATTCAAAGTATAGAATACAAATGAACTAAACGAGTCTCTCTTGTTAGGAATATATTCATTTGATGATGTACAAAATACTAGAACAGGGGTTAGCTTAGTTTATTTGCAATAAATCTTTCTAATCTCTGAAATGTATAATCAGAGTCTAGATAGTCAATATTCATGTTACTTGTACTTAGAAAAATTTCTGTAGAAAGTGAAGCCAGAGTCTACATGAAGATCAGAGTCTGGAAGGTGATCAGAGTCTATAGACTATCGGAGTCTATGATCTATCAGAGTCTATATGTGATCAGAGTCTGAAGATCATCAGAGTCTGAAGATTTCAGAGTCTATACAGTTAAAAGTTAAATTTGGAAGAAGATCACAGGAATGAAAAGTCTTCGAAGATCAAGATAAATATATTGCTGATATGCTATGGAAAAGAAAGAGAATTCTAGAAGGAAACTGTCAACTAATAATTAGAAATTATATTCCTATTGTAATTTATCTTTCTGTTATTAGTTGATAGTCAGCTCTCTATATAAACTCTATGTGACCTAATTGTAAAGTTGTCGAAGCATAATTTGTCTGAGTGAAACTTTGTGAGTGCATAGAGATAAAGAGAGTTGCTGTGATAAACACAGAGAAGCTGCTAGGGTTTGTGTACACCCTAGAAGAATTTTGTATTTACAAATCAATAATACAAATAGTACTTATTCATATCTTTGTGTTTGATCTTTGTTCTTAATTCATATCTGTTTATTGATATTGAGTTGATTTTAAATCAGGCAGAAAAGACACACAAGTATTCAACCCCCCTTCTACTTGTGCAACTAGGAAAATAATTGGTATCAATGCCTAACGTTTAAAATTGATTAAAGATGTCTGTAAACAAAGATGGCAATTCTAAGATTCCTATGCTTAAGAGAAACAAGTTCACCCACTGGAAGGTTAAGATGATGCACCATCTGGAAGCAACAGACCCTGACTATCTTGAAAAAATTCATGAAGGACCCTATGTGCCCTTAAAGCTAGTGTCTCAAATCAATGAAGAAGGCAAAGTAACTGAAGAACACTTCATTGAAAAACCAAAGGCTGAATGGACAAAAGAGGACAAGGAGAATGTCCTTAAGGAGGCAAAGGTTAAAAACACACTCTTTAACAGTTTGGATTATGTTCTTACAAACTGTGTTATATCATGTCAAACTGCTAAGGAGATGTGGACAAAACTTGAAGTGCACTGTTAAGGGACTAAAGATGTCAAGAAGAATGCTAGGTCTTTGCTAATTCAAGAGTATGAGTAAAGCAAAATATGGAGAATCTATTACTAAGATGTATGATAGGTTTATAAAACTCTTGAATGAGATGGCTATGCTTGGTAAGGTTTATGATTCTGAAGATACAAACACCAAGTTTCTGAGAGCACTTTCTGAAGAGTGGGATAATAAGACTACAGCCATAAGGGAAGCTAGAGATTTGGATGAACTAACTCTAGAAGAATAGTATGGCAGGCTCAAGACATATGATTTAGAGATGCAACAGAGGAAGAATAAGAAGTCTGTGAAGACAAAGTCTGTGGCACTCTCAATAGAGTCTGAGAAAGAACGACAGGAACAACCCACAGAAGCAAGAATCAAGGATTCAAGAAAAAAGGGTAAAGCTGTTGTGGAGTCAGAGTCTACTGACACAGACTCTGATTCTGATGAAGAGATTGATCTAAGTCAAATGATGGCTATGTTTGCTAAAAATTTCAAAAGAATGAAATTTAACAAAAGAACTGGTAAATTTAGCAAAAGGCCATCATTCAAGAAGGAAGATGAGAAGGTTAAGAAGAGCAAGAGTACTATAATCAAACTTGACAAAGCAAAGGTCAAATGTTTCAACTATGGAATATTGGGGAACTTTATCAGTAAATGCAGAAAGTCAAAAAGTCAAGGAAAAGGAAAAGCACTTCTATCAACATGAAAGGATTGGGCAGATTCAAGCTCAGAGGATGAAATTGATTATGAAAATCTACCATTGATGGCATCCTCCTCAAGAAAATCACAATCTCCCAAAGAACCCTCATCTCTTAAAACTTAGGTATCAATCTTTACTCCTGAATCCTTAATTAATTTAGACTCTAATGGTATAGAAATTGTGCAAAGTGAGGTTAATAAAATAATGACAACATGTAGGTCTCTCACTAGTGAAAGTGAAAGGTTGAGAGAAGAAAATTTAACCTTAACTAAAAGGAATGATCATTTAGAGTCTGAGTTAGTATTAATGGAACAATACAAAAAGGATTCTGAGAAATATAGTCATAATTACACTGAAATCTTGAAAGCCTATGACTATGTTAAGAATGAACTAGAAGAAGAGAGACTTAAGTTTAGAGTCTGGACAGACTCTGGTAGAAAAGTTCAAGAAATTCTCAATAATCAAAATGTGTGTCAAACTGCTGGTCTAGGCTATGACAAGAGTCAAGGCAAAAGACCTATTGTTGAGAATGATAACAATGAAGAAGCTAGCCAAGTTAATAAGACTAAAGACAAAAGTACATTTGTTCCTGTTAAGTTTGTGACTCCTAAAGAAAAGACTGAAATCACAAACTCATCTGTCAATAATCCCCCTGTTGTTGACAAAAAGACAGATGAAACAGGAGCAAATAACTCTAAGAAAACTATTAACATAGGGTACTTGTCTAAGTTAAAAGAAAGGCTAGAGAACTTATCAGAGTCTACCAAAACTAGGAGAAATAAGAATGGTAAGGAAGGCATTAATAAAGCAAATAATTATCAAAAGGATCCTTATGCTCCTAGAAAGAAGTGTTTTAGATGTGGCAACCACAACCATTTAGCTATAGATTGTAAAGCAAAAATTGAGAAGAAATCAGAGTCTAGTCTTCCACAGACTCTGAAAAGTCACTACATTCCACAAAAACCTTGTTATCACTGTGGTAGCATATTTCACTCTATTTATATGTGTAGAACTATCATGATTTGTATTTCAATTTTTACGAGCTAAAATCATTAATTGATAAAAGTTGGTATGACACTGTTAAGACTCCAACAGAGTCTAAAGCAACAAAGGAGACAGGTAAATCAAAGGTGAAAATTGCTAAACCTGTTTCACCTAAAGTTAGAGGAAAAGGATCCAAAACCGTTTGGGTCCCCAAAACAATTAACTAGTTGCTTTATGTATGCAGGGAACAAGGGTAAAGAATGTAACCTTAATCCTGGACAGTGGATGCTCAGGACACATGACTGGAAAGAAATCCCTGCTTACAGACTTTGTGGAAATGGCTGGGCCAGAAGTATCCTTTGGAGATGGCAACAAAGGATAAACAATGGGATATGGTAAGATTGTACTTGGGAATGTCATCATTGAACAAGTAGATCTAGTTGATGGCTTAAGACACAATTTGATAAGCATAAGTCAACTAGGAGATAAAGGTTACCATACTGGCTTTGACAACAAAGAGTGTCTTGTGACTCACAAAGAAACAGGCATTTTGGTTTTCAAAGGTCACAAACATGGTAACATTTATGAAGCCAGCTTGGAGGATTGCATATACAGTAAATTCACATGTCTATATAGCGAGGCCTCAACTGAAGAAAGCTGGAAATGACACAAGAAACTGTCACACATCAACTTCAAAACACTAAACAAGTTGGTTAAACAGAATCTTGTAAGAGGATTACCACAGGTTGATTTTGTGCAAGATGGACTTTGTGAAGCATGTCAACTTGGAAAGCAAAAGAAATCATCCTTCAAGAGCAAGACAATCAACACATTTATGAACCTATTTATTGCATCTTGATTTATTTGGTCCAGTAAATGTTATGTCAATTAACAAAAAGAAATATACTCTTGTTATTGTAGATGATTTTACAAGATTCACATGGGTTTTCCTTCTACATTCAAAGGATGAAGCTCCACAACACATAATAGACCAAATCACTTTTCTGGAAAAAAATCAAAGAAAACAGTTAGAGTTCTAAGGAGTGACAATGGTACTGAATTCAAGAATTCAACCATGGAGGACTACTGTGCATCAAAGGGAATTACTCAACAATTTTCTGCACCAGGAACTCCTCAACAAAATGGAGTTGTGGAGAGAAATAATAGAACCCTCATAGAAGCTGCCAGAACAATGCTGGCAGAGTCTAAGCTATCAATATACTTTTGGACAGAGGCAGTCAATACAGCATGTTTCACTCAAAATTGTACTTTAATAAACATGCATGGAAAGACTCCCTATGAAATGATAAAGGACAAGAAGCCAAGTGTGAAACACTTTCACATATTTGGATGCAAGTGTTATGTACTGAAAGTACATCCTGAAAATCTAAGCAAATTTGAAGCCAAGGCAGATGAATCAATTTTTCTTGGATATACATCAAACACAAAAGCATTCAGAGTGTTTAATCTCAGAACCAAAATTGTTACGGAATCTATTCATGTTGCATTTGATGATAAAAAGTTTACAGGATTGCAGGATGAGTCAGAGTCTACTACACTGGAATTTGAAAATCTAAAAAGTTCTGAGATAAATGAAGAAGAAGAGGATGAAGACCCTCAAATAACTCCTGAATCAACACAGGAACCTGCACATTCTGAGGGGGAGCCGGAAAATACAACTTCAAATTCTTCAGAATCTAACTCATCAGGGTCTGGATCAAGCAACTCTGAAACTTTGTCAGAGTCAAGCAATTTAGGGGGAGCCTCTTCATTTGAATTTCACTCAAATACAGAAGATGCAAATGACTTAGGGGGAGCTTCAAGTTCAAGAACCAATCTTCCACCAACTAGAAAATGGACAAGGGATCACACTCCTGACTTAATAATTGGTGACCCTGAGAGTGGTGTACAAACAAGAACAACCACTCAAAATGAATGTCTTTATAGCTGTTTTCTCTTAAAGAATGAACCCAAGAAAATTGAGGAAGCCTTGCAAGATCCTAATTAGATAATTGCAATGCAAGAAGAATTGAATGAATTTGAGAGAAACAAAGTGTGGAAACTTGTACCAAGACCTAGAGATAGATCAGTTGTTGGTGCAAAATGGGTGTACAGAAATAAACTTGATTAGAATGGAACTGTAGTAGGAAACAAAGCAAGGCTAGTTGTAAAAGAATACTCACAGGAGGAAGGAATTGACTATGATGAAACTTTTGCACCAGTAGCAAGCTTGGAATCTATCAGAATGTTTCTTGCTTTTGCAGCTCATTCAAAATTCAAGGTGTATCAGATGGATGTAAAAAGTGCCTTCTTCAATGGAGAATTGGAAGAAGAAGTCTATGTGGTGCAACCACCAGGATTTGTTGATCCAAAGTTTCCTGATCATGTTTACAGGTTAGATAAGGCACTTTATTGATTGAAGCAAGCACCTAGAACATGGTATGAAACTCTTTCAAAATTTCTTCTTGAAAATGGATTCATAAGAGGTACCATTGACAAAACTCTCTTTATTAGAAAGTATAAAGGGGACATTTTGCTTGTCCAAATTTATGTTGATGATATTATATTTGGATCTACTAATGACAAACTCTGTGAAAAGTTTAGTAAACTAATGCAGTTAAATTATGAAATGAGCATGATGGGAGAATTAAACTTCTTTTTGGGGCTTCAAGTCAAAAAGAATGATGATGGAATTTTATCAATCAAACAAAGTATGTAAGAGAACTATTGAAGAAGTTTGATGTATAAGACTCTGCAACTGCTAAAACTCCCATGTCAACAACCACTAAGCTAGACTCTGACCCAAAGGGTAAGAAAGTTAACAACACTAGCTACAGAGGTATGATTGGCTCATTATTGTATTTAACTGCTAGTAGACCATATATAATGTTTGTAACTTGTCCGTGTGCTAGATTTCAAGCTGACCCCAGAGAATCACATTTAATAGCTGTAAAAAGAACTTTTAGATATCTCAAGGGGGCACAAACTCTTGGACTTTGGTATCCTAGAGAGTCAGATTTTTCACTAATTGGTTACTCAGATTCTGACTATGCAGGATGCAAAGTAGACAGGAAAAGCATAACAGGACAATGCCAGTTTCTTGGCAACAGATTAATTTCTTAGTTTAGCAAGAAACAACAGACTGTATCAACCTCAACAGCTGAGGCTGAATACATTGCACCTGGAAGTTGCTGTGCTCAAATTCTGTGGATGAGAAATCAATTACTTGATTATGGACTAACATTCTCAAATATTCCTATGTATTGTGATAATACCAATGCTATTAAAATTGCAGAGAATTCAGTCCAACATTCCAGAACAAAGCACATTGATGTCAGGTATCATTTTATTAGAGAACATGTTGAAAATGGTACTGTGACACTTCACTATGTTCCAACTGACAGACAGATTGCAGACATTTTGACAAAACCACTTGATGAGTCTACCTTTCTCAGACTGGTAGGTGAATTAGGTATGTTAAACATGTAAGTGATAACAAATTACAAGAAGCAAGGTATGTACTTTAATTATAATTCCTGTTTTAACACATTATAATTAATTATTATTGTAAAATTTTGTTTGGTACTTTATCTTGACAGAGTCTAGTTTTTAGACTCTGACGAGTCTGTAGCTCTGACTAGTCTGTAGACTCTGAGAAAAATATCGCCTAGACTCTGAATCGGTTCAAATTCGCGCCTACAGACTCTGATTGTGTTTAAATTGTTCAAATGACTTGAAATAGGTGGTAACAGTTATTTTTGACTGGAGATAAGCTGTAGACTCGTGTGTATTGTATGCAATTCAAACAAAATAGAAAATTTTCATACATTTTACTCACTTGTTTATTGCTATTTTTTTCAAAGGCAAAATTAATCACAGAGCTTTTTACGAACCCTAGCTAAATTCTTCAAGTGCATTCATCACTTTCACCTCAACAATTTCAATGGATGCTATATCAACTGTCATGAGGGGACCCAAAGCTATCGCATTCACCTTTGGAGACTTTGAGTTCATGACCACTAACCATGTGGCAGCCCTTGGCGACAAGAAAGGGGTAGATGCTGATTACTATCCTATGATGGATTTCTTGGTGCAGAGTGAGCTCAGTTATATACTCAAGGCATCACCAGTGATTTGATATGGATGCTGTTTCACAAGCTTGGAGCTCTGCAAAGGTAGTTGATCCTTCTCAGGATCAACCAGGTAAAATCATGTTTACCTTTGGCTCCACTACATTTGATGTAACTGCAGATATACTTAATTATGTGTTTAAACTTCCTGTTAAGTCTTCTTTTGATAATATTGTATATGATGATGACATTAAAAGCATGTTTAAAACAATAGGTTATTCTGCTAGCTTAGATAACAAGAGTAAAATAACTAGGCCATATTTAAGAAAGGAATGGTCCTTTTTATGTGATCAACTTGCTAAGTGTTTTACTGAAAAATGTAGTGGCTTTGATGCTATTACTGCTATTACTTATCAAATTGGTCACTGTCTCCTATTTGATAAAGTGATCAACATTTATGATATGTTGCTCACTCAAATGGGAGCAAAATTAAATAATGTGCATGAGGGGAGGAAAAAGGTCTACTACTATAGATTTCTTATGATTCTCCTCAACCACTTCATTCCTGACATGTCAACCAAGTTGGCAGATGATTGCTGTGTGCAGGCATACAAACAGCAAAGAAGAATATTCTTTGACATTAAGAGAATTGATGACAAGAAACAGAGTCTACCTGCCATGAAATATCCATAGGTAATGCAGGTAAAACTCTCAACCTACAAACCTTCTATCTATAATGCTTCATTTTTTGGTGGTGAAATGGTGTAGGAACAAGTAATGGAGAGTCCCCCTGCACCTACCCAAGTAACCTAATCCCTTTCACCAAAACAATCTCAAAAACCTAGAACTAGGAAACCAACCTCTGGTGTTTCTCAAAAGCCACTAGTTGTAAAAAGGAGGAAATTGGTTCAAACCATGCTAGTAGATGAGCACAGTGATGAGGAGCTCAACCCTTTAGAGAAACAAGTTATTGAAGGTCTTTTTTTGCTAAAAGAAGGTCATGATACACTTGATTCTAACCTTCAAGCCAAGTCTGTAGACTCTGAAAAGTCTACAGAATCTGAAAAACCTAGGAATGCACCTCAGGATTCTCAAATTTAATCTCCTGAAAAATCTTTTGCTCAGAAGTACAGAAGGTTAAGGAAGGCTTATTCTGCACACACACACAAGCCTATTTTTGTTACTAACCCTGTTTTGCAGGAAACAGATGCTCCCAAGGCTCCTGCAGAGCCAGACTCTGAAAGCAAGAAAACACCTGAACCAGAGTCTAATATTGAGTCAGAGTCTAGACTGCCTTTAGACTTTGATCATGACACATTTTGGAAGGAATGCCATTGGATGCAGCCTCAAGTCTAATTGATGAGATCCTTATTCCAAGTGATGAGATACTGCTATTCTTATATCCTTTGGTGGAATCAGTTGAAGATCCAGAGCACTATCAGACTAAATCTCAAGTCCTAGATTTTCTTTCAACCTATGAAGCCCTAAGGAAGAGAATGGAACAGGAGTTACAAATGTCTGCACAGGATGTGGTCATAGAAGGCAGAACAACTGAAGTTCTCAAAGCACTAGGTGTGCCAGACTCTGAACAGCAAATCACAAAGAAGCCTAAAAAGCTTAAGATCTAAAAAGGAGAGAATCAGAGTCTGTTGTTAAGTTGGAAACTGAGATTGAGCTACCAATTTTTGACTATGAAGCAATTTGGGATCAAGGGATTACCTACATGACAACTATTGATTGGATTTCTACTATTCAGCCTCTTTCAAGGAAGGTGGTTGATTTTCTTGTCCAAAATGTAGGAAAGGTGGCCAACAAATACATCTATCTAATCTATGAAAGTAGATTGGATCAACTCAAGGGCTCATATTATTAGAAGCTTGCAAGGGAATTGCAGGATTCCTTTCACATGACTTTTTCCCAGGCCATCAATGCACTTTATGCCAGGATTTTTCTCAATGGCCACTTGGATGCATTAACTATGGTAGAATCACATGAGGTAATAGGTGATGCCAAGCAGTTGGAGGATGGGACTAGTGCACCAGTGGTGACTAGTGATAAAGATGCTCAGTCTTCCTCACCCACACAAGAACCACCTAGTCAGAGGTTGGGTGATAGTGGGGCAGGGGAGTATGCTGTTAGGCCCTCCTTGGCAACTCAACAAAATGCTGATGAGAATCACAGTGATATGGGAGGACAGACTCTGATGGATGCTCAAGAAGAAATTTTCCATCATTTTCTATCAGAGTCTATCCACCTTGAGGGGGAGTCTCATGCATAAATAGTCAAAGATGGTGACACTCAGACTCTGGCTTCTAATGAAGTCATACTGAAGCAGTCCAAGTCTAGAGTAGACCCTGAGACTGGAATACTGGAGCCAACAGACTCTGAAAAGAAAGATGATGATTGTAAGGGTTTAGAATCTGTTGCTGCTCACTCCTTGGTGGAAACCCCTAGCCTTCAGACTTATGAAGGGGTTCCCCTCCATCAAGGTGGTTTAGGTATTGAAGCACAATTATTATCTCTCAACCCCTCTTCTGTAAGATTCTTGAATGCACCCTCCAAAATGAGTGAAAAAATATCTGAGAGGCTGACACTGGTCCAGGCAAAAGGAGAGGTAGAAAAGGTTGTAGGGAGCCTGAGTGAGATTGAGAAAGTGGGTGCCCAACCCCACTATGAGAATGAGAGATTAGGGTATCCTGAACCTAGTTTTACTTATTGGGATCAAGATTTTCCAAAGAGTTGGTCCAATGAATTGGAGTAGGGGATGGATGAAAATTCACTAAGTTTGATTGTGCAGATTGGCAAAAAGGAGGAGGCTCTTGCTGCTCAGAAGTCATTTACACAGAGACCACACCATCATCAGGTGGATTCTCTAGCAAAGAGAGCAGATAGAGTCATGGAGGCTTTGGTGGATAACACTGTCACTTTAACTGAGGCTGCAACATTGAAGTCAGAAGAACCACTTTTGATCATGCCTATAAGGGCTCGACTTCCAGAGTCTACAGTCTCTGATAACTCTCAGGAGGAGTCAGGGTCTATAGTCCCGTTTGCAGTTCAGAGTCTACACCACCACTAGAGTCTACACCTCAAATTATAACGCTTGAGCCTGTTGCTGAGGAGTGCACTTCTGAAGATGATGATCAAGTTCACCCTTCTTTTGTCTATTTTGATCAGGTGTTTCCTCAGTCTTGGGAGTCTGCATAGCAAAGAGGTATCAATGATAAAGATTCTTTTGCCTGTATTATGGAAATTCATCAGTCTGAGAGACTGAAAGCTTTTCAAAAAAAATCATATCTCCAGGAACATGGTCACTACCCTGGTGACGAAGATCAAGCTCTAGATAGAGATGTTAAAGATGAGACAAAGAGTGTTGCTCCACAATTGGCTAGTGTGGTCAAGGACATCTCTCATATTCAAACCAAACTTACTGGTGTTGACAATACTACTTCTCTGCTCCGTACTAAATTTGACAGAATTCGCTCCCTTCAATTATCCAAAGAGTTAGCCTTCAAGGATGCTCTAGCTGATATCACTTCTACTCAAACTTCTCTTCAATCCACAGTCTCTGATTTAACCACCAAGGTTGATTCAGTCATTGCAGCACATGCCAATATCTCAATAGTTCTTGAACAGATCCTTTTGGCTGTTACTGGTAATGATGATGTCAAAAAGGGGTAGAAAAGAGGTGAATCATCCTCCAGGAGAAATAAGGATGATACATGCAGAGATGATAAAAGGGGAGTTAAAAGGAGGAGCGATGGTGATGATGAAAATAGTTCTCATGGTCCTAGGGGTCCTGGTGATGTATCACTCAAGCATTCTGGAGTGGCTGTATTATCAAAATCTCAAACACATCAGTCAGGGACTGGACATGGGAAATCAGAGTCTAAGTTAGACTCTGATAAACAAAGGAAGAAATCAGACTCTGATGAAACTCAAGAACCTTCATACTGGAAGTGCAGTCAATCAAATCTGCAACTTAGAGCTAAAAAGAAGACATGTCTTGGAGGTTTTGAAGAATCTGACATTGACAAAACATCTACTCTAACCAGGGATCCTCAATCCTTGATAGATAGGCAGTTTGAGAAGATCACACAGAAGCACTTAAATAAAGTGGTGTCTGCTCAAATTGTTTATAATATTTTTGAGAGGAAGATGCAATGAGGACAGGGAGGCACAGAAAAGGTGAAGAATGAGATGCTGGTTTAGCTTTTAGAAGGTGGATCAGCTAGATGGATAAGTCAATCAAACTTCATATTTTTCAAACAGGCTGAGGAATTGCAGTATATTAGATTTCTCCTTCAAATTGCTTATGAAGTTAACAAGAGCAAATAAGCTGTTACACATAAATGGTTTAAGGAGATTGATAGGAAGCTGACTTTGCACAAACAGGCAAATTGACAAATGGGAAAATTTTCCTTAAAATATGTTGATACTGAGGGAAATGATCAAGCCATGCCATTAGAAGAAAAATAAGTCAAATTCCAAGAAGGTGTGGGTCATTACTTTGGATTTCAACCTATGAATGGGAAAGTTAGTGTTCTAATGTTGAAGGATTTAAAAGAACAAGAAATTAGTGCAAATGATCTGAGAGCAGCTTATTGTCAAATCAAATGTTCAAGTGAAGAAATGAAGAAATTGAAGAAATTTGTTGGTGAAGCTCTTGCAATTGTGGAGGAAGATATGCTAAATTCATTTTTGAAGAATAATCCAGCCTTTGAGAAGATTAAATGAGAAGTAATTCTTTTTCCTTTATAATTCTTTTATACTATTCTAGATTAATTGTTTTATTCTTTAGTTTTGACATCATCAAACCATGATTTATGCTTACATTTTATAAAGCATAAACGAGTCTTTCTTGTTAGGAATATATTTATTTGATGATGTACAAAATACTAGAACAGGGGTTAGCTTTGTTTATTTACAATAAATCTTTCTAGTCTCTGAAATGTATAATCAGAGTCTAGATAGTCAATATTCATGTTACTTGTACTTAGAAGAATTTCTGTAGAAAGTGAAGCTAGAGTCTACGTGAAGATCAGAGTCTGGAAGGTGATCAGAGTCTATAGACTATCGGAGTCTATGATCTATCAGAGTCTACATATGATTAGAGTCTGAAGATCATCAGAGTTTGAAGATTTCAGAGTCTATACAGTTAAAGTAAAATTTGGAAGAAGATCACAGGAATGGAAAGTCTTCGAAGATCAAGATAAATATATTGCAGATATGCTATGGGAAAGAAAGAGAATTCTAGAAGGAAACTGTCAACTAATAATTAGGAATTATATTCCTATTGTAATTTATCTTTCCGTTATTAGTTGATAGGCAGCTCTATATATAAACTATATGTAACCTAATTGTAAAGTTGTCGAAGCATAATTTGTCTGAGTGAAACTTTGTGAGTGCATAGAGATAGAAAGAGTTGCTGTGATAAACACAGAGAAGCTGCTAGAATTTGTGTACACCCTAGGAGAGTTTTGTATTTACAAATCAATAATACAAACAGTACTTATTCATATCTTTGTGTTTGATCTTTGTTCTTAATTCATATCTGTTTATTGATATTGAATTGATTTTAAATCAGGCAGAAAGGACACACAAGTATTCAACCCCCCTTCTACTTGTGCAACTGGGAAAACATCTCTCAATTAGACTTGTAACCTGTAATGGGACACGTGGCAATAGATTAGAGGATATAAAATAATTGGAATGATTCCTAGAATACTGCAGTTGTGTGTGTATATGTGTACATGCATAATATGAATCATTGTATGTGATACACACGCGCCTCAGGATTGTTCCGATTAGAGATTAGCAATTATGAAGTCACAAATATAAATATGATTTCACAGAAATAAATCAATAAAAAATTAGTTATTGAAAAACAAAACATTATATAAAGTTGACTTACTGACTATGAATCAGAGACTACAGTATCTGACGTCAGTCTACCATTAAAGTTGACAGAGTCTACCACGTACTCTGACAGAGTTTTGCACAGACTTTGACAAAGTTTATCATAGACTCTGATAGTTAGTGACATCAGAATTTGCAAGTACTGAGTCAATCATCAGAGTGTGATAGAGGATGCGAATCTGTTGGTTATCCTTGAATTCCTGCTACCATTCCCAACTCATTTACTAGTCTCGTAAATGTTTCTTCACACAAAGGCTTGGTGAAAATGTCTGCTAGTTGCTGATTAGTTGGAACAAAATGCATTTCAATTGTTCCTTTCATGACATGTTCTCTGATAAAATGATATCTGATACAGATGTGCTTTGTCATAGAGTGTTGAACTGGATTTCCTATCATTGCAATTGCACTTTGATTGTCACAATATATAGGAATTTTAGAAAAGTTCATACCATAGTCCAACAGCTGATTTTTCATCCACAGAATTTGAGCATAACTTCCTGCAGCAATATATTCTGCCTCTATAGTTGATGTTGAGATGTATTTCTGCTTTTTACTTAACCAAGAAACTATTCTTCCTCCTAAAAATTGACAAGTCCCACTTTTACTTTTCCTTCCTATTTTGCATCCTGCAAAGCCATCATTTGAATAACCTATAAGTTCAAAATCAGATTCTCTAAAATAACACAAACCAAGATTAATGGTGCCTTTGAGATATCTAAAAATCCTCTTAACAACAATCAAATGAGGTTCTCTTGCATTTTCCTGAAATCTAGCACAAAGAAAAGTTGCAAACATGATATCTGGCCTTCTTGTAGTCAAGTAAAGTAGTGAGCCAATCATACCTCTATAGGTTGTCATATCAACAGGCTCACCAGTATCTTGATCCAACTTGGTTGTTGTGGCCATGGGAGTAGTAGTGGTAGAGTCTAGCATATTGAATTTTGTCAGCAAATTTCTTGTGTACTTGGATTGATTGATGAAGATGCCTTCTTCAGTTTGTTTAACTTGTAGTCCCAAGAAATAGCTCAACTCTCCCATCAAAATCATTTGGTACCTGAACTACATTAGCTTGGAAAATCTCACACAATTTATCATTAGTGGACCCAAAGATTATATCATCAATATATATTTGAACCAGTAACAAATCCTTACCTTGATTCCTATAAAACAAGGTTTTATCAATTGTACCTCTAGTCAATCCACTTTCCATTAGAAATTGAGCCAGAGTTTCATACCATGCCCTAGAAATTTGTTTAAGTCCATACAGTGTCTTGTATAACCTGTAGACATGATTTGGATATTTTGGATCTACAAATCCAGGAGGTTGTTCAACATAGACTTCCGCTTTAAGTTCTCCATTTAGAAATGCACTTTTAACATCCATCTGGTAGACTTTGAATTTCTTGTGTGCAACATAAGCAAGAAAGATTCTTATTGCTTCTAGTCTAGCAACAGGTGCAAAGGTCTCATCATAGTCAATGCCTTCTCGTTGAGAATATCCCTTAACAACTAATCTTGCTTTATTTCTTGTAATGACTCCATCAGAGTCTGTTTTGTTCCTGAAAACCCATTTGGTGCCCACAATAGATCTATTCTTTGGTCTTAGAACAAGAGTCCACAATTCATTCCTCTCAAATTTATTTAATTCCTCTTGCATTGCAGTTATCCAATCTGCATCTTTAACTTTCTTTGGTTCTGTCTGTGAAAGAAAGTTATGATGCCGATATTGATTCTGAGTTGCTTTCCTTGTCTGAATTCAAGTGTTTGGATCACCAATTATCAAGTCAGGTGTATGATCCTTGGTTCATTTTCTGATGTGAAGAAAATTCCTTGAACTAGATGCTCCCCCATTATTGGCATCATAAAATGATTCTTCAGTAAATGTTGATCCTCCCCCTGAAGGTGTGCTTACTTCAGAGTTTGTATTAACAGAGTTTGGATTATCAAAGTCTATGTCTATCAGAGATTGGTTAGTTATTTCAATCATAGAGTTTGGTTCAGTATTCTCTGTGAAAGATTGATGTTGCTCCCCCTCAACATGTACAGTATCTTCACTTGCAGTCTCTATTTCTTCAGAGTTTCGGGAATCTGAGTTTAGAGAATCAGAGTTTATCTCATCAGAGTCTGTATCCTCTGATTTTTCATTTTCAAATCTCAAACATTCTTGAGCTTGCTCATCATGTAATCCTGTGATCTTAGTTTCATCAAAAGAGACATTTATTGATTCCATAACTACCCTTGTTCTTAAGTTGAACACCTTGAAGGCCTTTGAAGAAATCTTTGAGGTTGTGGAGTACCTAACAAAAATGCCTTTATCTGCTTTCAATTCAAACTTTTTGAGCTATTCAGGATGTGTTTTTAGAATAAAACACTTGCTTCCAAATATGTGAAAATACTTCACATTTGGATTCCTTCCTTTCATCATTTCATAGGGAGTTTTTCCATTCTTGTTGATCAATGTACAGTTATGAGTAATGCAAGCAGTGTTCATAGCTTATGCCCAGAAGTAAGTGAGAAGTTTTACAGCTTCCAGCATTGTTTTAGCAGCTTCAATCAGAGTTCTATTTTTACTTTCAACTACACCATTTTGCTGAGGAGTACCAGGTTCTAAAAATTGTTATTTTATCTCTTTGGTTGCACAAAATTATTTCATTGTAGAGTTCTTGAACTATGTTCCATTGTCACTCCTTAAAATTCTTCAATTTGAATGTTGATCCATTTTCAATCATGGTGATGTGGTCAAAAATGATCTTAGCTGTTTCATCCTTCTTGTGTAGAAAATACACCCAAGTGTATCTTGTTAATTCATCAATTATCACCAGAGTATACATTTTCTTTCCAATTGACATGATATTGACAGGACCAAATAAATCAAGATGTAACATGTGGAAGGGTTCTTCAATTGAAGATTCAGTCTTGCTTTTGAAGGATGTCTTTCTCTTTTTTGCCATTTGACATGAGTCACATAGGCCATCAGGATGGAATTGAGCTTTTAGACGACCTCTCACAAGATCCTTTCTCACCAGTTCATTTATATTTCCAAAATTCAAATGACAACTTTTTGTGTCAATTCCAACTTTCTATTGGAGTTTATTTTCCAATGAGGCATGTTATTGGTCCTCATAATTTATCTCCAAGCCAGCTTCAAATAGGTTGTTATGTCTTTGACCAATGAGAACTACTTTGTTAGTCTTTTTGCTCTTGACTTCACAATGTGTTTCATGAAATTCCACAGAATATCCTCTATCTGTCATTTGACTCACACTCAACATGTTATGCTTGAGTCCTCCAACTAGAGCTACATTTTTAATGATGACATTGCCAATCACAATATTGTCATATCATAGTGTTATTCCTATGTTGTCATCTCCATAAGATACTTCTGGGCCAACCTTCTCCTCAAACTCTGAAAGCAAGGATTTATTTGCAGTCATGTGTACAGAACATCCACTATCAATCACTAGGATGTTTTTCATATTTTTCTGCAATCATATTTGCAACTTAATTATAAGTTTTGAGGACCTAAACAAGTTTGGATCCTTTGTTTTTAACATTAACTTTTACAGTAGAAGTACCTTTATCAGAGTTTAAGTTAACATAGTTTGGTTTTCTTCTATCAACTTTTAAAACATACCTTTGTTTTGCAGCATACATAGAGAAAATATGAGTTTTATTCAAATGAGGCAAAATTTCATAATAGTTAAAATACAGACTATGATATTCTTTACAAGTGTATATAGAATTCCATAAGCTACCACAATGAAAACAAGGTTTTATAACCTATATCTAGTCTGTTTCCTAACTTCTGATTTAGATCTCCCAGGTTCCTTCTTTTTATTCTGTCTGTAGTCAATAGCAAGATGATTAGAATTACCACAAGTGAAATAGGTGATTCTAGGTGCATCAAGAATATTCTTATAATCAGTCCCCTTAGATATTCCTACCTTTCCGTTCCTATTTCTTTTCACTCTTTTAGGCTTATTCTTGTTGATAATAGACTTCATCTTTTCCTTAAGATGTTTCTGAGAAAGTAAACCAATATTTATTGGTTTATCTTTTGACACATTACTTTCTTTGTTTTTGGAAGTGTTAGAACCTTTATCAGAAATATTTGTTCCATTACTAGCCCTAACATAGTTCAGAAGTTTAATCAAATGTTCATTAACTCTTGTATGTGTCATAGGAATTTTATTCCTCTTTTCACTATCAGACTCATAACCTAAAGCAGATGTCTAGTTTTTTTATGTTAAAATTTCCTGAATCTTTTTACCAGAGTTTGTCCAGACTTTGAATGTTTTCTTTTCTTTGGCTAATTCAGTTTTTAGACAAGTCACTTGAATTTCTAACTAAGTTTGCATATGTATAGCCCTTTCACAATCTTTCTTAATATTTATCATGTGCACAAGTTCAGAATCAAGAAAATCATTCTTAACAGATAATTTTTGAATTTCAGATTTTAGTCTGTCATTCTCAAGAGATTGAGTCTTAAAATTGACATGTAAGGTTCTAAGAAATGATTTTAATTCGTAGATATTATCAGTGTCTATGTTGAATATTGAATCTGGTACCTTATTAGAGTTTGTAGTGGGTGTCTCAGAGTTTGCAATGAGATCATAGTTCACTTCCTCATCAGTGTCTGAGGAGTCCATCTAGTCTTTCTTGGATGTTATGAGTGTTTTTCCAGCTTCCTTGCTCCTGCACTCAGTTGCATAGCGCCCCATCTTGTTACACTTATAACACTACTTTTGATTTGTCAAGTGTTTTTGACTTCCCTTCTCTGTCTTCTCCCTTCCTGAACTTTTCCTTGTTCTCAGAATTACCAGACCTTTTCTGAAATTTACCTTGATTTCTGAAGTTCATGTGCTTCATCTTTTTGTTGACAATCATATCAACCATTTCCATCATGTCAGAATCTGTGGATTCAATATCAGAGTCTTCATTGGAGTTTGCTTTAGACTATGATTCATTGATTTCCTTTACTTTCACAGTTTTTACTTTTCTTTTTAAGACTGTAGGAATTTGTTCCTTAGTTTTCACAGTTTTTGTCTCCACATTTAATGCAACTTTATTTGCCTTACCACTTTTTCTGTTCTTCTTTTGCTATAACTCCAACTCATGAGTTTTTAGCTTTCCATATACTTCATCTAGAGTCATATCTTCTAGGTCTGCTCTATCTCTTATCAAGGATGTTTGCAAGTCTCATTCTTCAGGTAGAGCCCTTAGAAACTTTATGGTGGATTTCTCATTCTCATACACCTTATCAACCAAAGCCAAGTCATTCAACAGAGTGAGAAATCTATCATCTATATCAGTTAGAGATTCATTGTGTTTTGCCTCAAAAAATTCATACTCCTGAATTAGAACAAATTTTCTATTCTTTTTTATTTCTTTGGTTCCTTGACATTGAACCTCCATTGCATCCTAGATTTTCTTTATAGTTTTGCAAGCAATTATTCTGTTAGACATTATAGAATCTAGACTATTGTGTAAGATATTTTTTATCTTTGCATCCTTGAGAACTTCCAGTCTTTCTTCAGTAGTCCACTCTTTCTTGTTCTTAATACTGTAATGTTCAGGAACTTGTCTTCCTTCAACGATGGTTGGTGGTATGAACTTTGTTAGTAAGTACTGAACTTTATTAATCCTGTCTAGATAATCAGGATCTGTAGCTTCCAAGAACATCACCATCTTCACCCTCCATGTAGGGTAGCAATGATGTATTACTAGATGCCGCTCATTGTTTATAATTTTATTATTAGATAATAAAATTATTGCCAACGTAATAATAACCTAAAGGGTCACACACAAAGAACGTCAAAACGGAGGTTTATTTAAATTACGAATTTAAATATATTATTGTTTATTCGAATTTAATTATTGAATTAATTAAGTGGGACTTGATTAATTATATTAGAATACAGATTTAATAAGTATTATTATTATTCGAATTTAATTATTGAATTAATTAAGTGGGACTTGATTAATTATAATAGAATTCAGATTTAATAATAATAATAACCCAAAGTCATAATGGGTTTTGGAAACCACATGGATTAGGGTTAGGCCCAAAATCACTCTCTCCCCTATATATACATAATGATGTATAGTATTTGGGTTTAATCATCAAATTTCGTTTTTAGAGAAAAACCCTAGCTTCTCAACATCAAGAGAGGCTAGAGAAATAGAGAGAGAGAGGCAAGAGGCAAACAATTCGGCTAGTACCGACTCCGGTGATCGTAGGACGATCGAGCGTTCGTGTGGACTTCTTTAGAGAGCAAATCTTTGCAACAAAGGACTGCTGTGATTCATCTTTATGGACCTCCATTAAACAGCATACGAAAGTTTTGTTAAGGTACATACTTCTTCACCATAATCATCCAACGTTATACATGGATCCTGCGATTGAGTTTCGATTTTTTTTATTGTTTTTACGTTAATTCCGTTGCATTTTCATGCCCGAAACCCTTCAATGGCATCAGAGCTACGTGTATAATGGGATGATTTGGTTATGTGTTTAACAGTTTTTCGATGTATGTAAACATATATATGATATGCCATGACTATATATTGATATATATGTTTTATATGATTTTGAATATATGATATTCATGTGTTGTATAATCATGGGATGATTGTGTGTATTGCTGTATGTATATGATACATGTTTGTTCTTGTTATGGAAATCGTATTCGATAGGAATTCTGAAACGGCTTCGGTAGATTTTCTGAAATCTGTGTTCAGTGTTCGATTTTCGCAAACGATATGTGTTTTCTGACTGGAATCGTGTCACTGAGCAATACTGACATGGTCAGCTTCGCGTCTGTAAGCCGTTTGACGAAGTTACAGGCCCCGAAACGTCGATTTATTATTTTCTGAAATTTATTTGATTTTCTGAAATTTCGAAATTTATTATATATGATTATATGATATGTTTATATAATCTGAGATATATTACATGTGTTATGTGATAACATGGTGGATGGTTATGGCCTAAAGACCCATAGGATAGTGGTGTTGTTTTATGGTTTTGGTTTCTAAATACGACTTGCATGTCGTTTATTCATTGTAATTGTTAATCTCGAATGTAACTCGAGTTCTTCTTATAATTTCATTAGAATAGATTTATTTATTATTCAATGTAATTGTTCAATGGACACTTGGAAGCAAGGAAGCTAGGAGGCAATCCAGATGATGGAGCAATGAAGAACATCAAGACATGTAATAGTGTAGTATTTGAAACCACCATAGATTGACCTTGATAATTCCATTAGCTTGGAAATATCACATAGGATGGGGCCATAACCAAACACGTTTAATTTATGCACAATACATATATGTATATGAATGCATGTGTAGATATGTATGTGTTGGAATGATGTATGTATTAGATACGATTCAAGATTTTAAAATTAACAAACGATCATGAGATTCTTGTGTTTATGAAATATGGACTTTTAAAACACGGAATTAAATATTGATTTTTGATATCTATAACTGGGATTTTCTGACAAAAACGGATATGCGTATTCGTAAGGCTGATGGGTTTTAAGTGTGACCACTAGTATCCTCCATCTACCTTGGAAATGAACAATTTAAGATGTAAATTTGAAATATTTGGTTCAAGGAAAAATTGAGGATCTCTTTATGATGTGATCATGATCGTTATAAATTTTCTAAACCCCTTAACAAAATATTAAGTTTTACTCGGATGCTTTCCAATGAATGAACACTCATCGAATCCTAGATCGATTAGGGGAAGGACTGTCAGTGGCAGGGGACTCCTATCTATCGTGGTGAGATGCGACGAATATAAACGGTTATATTCGACCGTTGTATCATTGGGTCTAACTTAACTGAGTCGTCATAATAAGGTGACAATAAACGGTTATATTCAACCATTATGAACTTAGAAGCATATAGTTTGGTTAAAAGTCTATTAGATAGATAAGATCAATCGTTGTTCACCAAACTATCCAAGAATTATATATGATATAATTGACAACTGTTGTCTACCTAAATAATCATTTTTAAGGACTTCCAGTGGTTGACTTAGGACATGACGAAATATGGATCTTGGCTCACTAGAAAGAATTATGGGATATACTTTCCAAATTAATAGTAAGGGCTATTAATTTGATAAAAATAGTGGGAGATATATTATGAATATATCATAATCATTTTAACATAATAAATAACTCAGACAATCTAATGTTTATTTTATGCATTTTAAACATTGTAGATATTTAAATGGCAAACAATACAAATACTTTCTCCGTACGAGCAACCCTTGAGAAGGACAAGCTGACAGGAACTAACTTCCTGGATTGGTATAGGAATTTGAGGATTGTCCTCAGGCAAGAGCGTAAGCTCCATGTCATTGAAATTCCTTCACCTGCTCCTCCTGCTGAGAATGCAACTCGCGTTCAGTAAAATGCTTATCAGAAGCATATTGATGATGTGAATGATATTGCATGTCTCATGCTGGCAACCATGAGTGTTGAGCTTCAAAAACAACATGAGCATATGGATGCTTATGAGATGATTGAACACCTTCAAAGAATGTTTGAGGGACAAGCTCGTCAAGAAAGGTTCGACACGAGCAAAGCACTGTATGCTTGCAAATAGGGAGAGCGTGAACCTGTTGAACCACATGTTCTGAAGATGATAGGTTATATTGAGTATCTTGATACTTTGGGTTTCCCGATTGGTTTGGAAGCTCAGATTGACTTAATCTTGCAATCTTTGAACCCCAACTATACTCATTTTGTTATGAACTACAATATGAATGAGATAGACAAAACACCCACTGAATTGTTGGCCATGTTATGAACTACTAAAACCAACATGAAAAGGCTGAACCTGCTGCCATGTTGATGGTAGATAACAAAGGTAAGGCTAATTGGAAAGGTAAATGGAAGGGAAAGAAGAAGATTGGATCTGCTTCTGGTCCCAAGCCAAAGGCTAATCCCAAACAGGCTTTAAAGCCTAAGGGTGTTGTTGCAAAGGGTGATTGTCACTACTATGGTAAACCAGGTCATTGGAAGAGAAACTGTCATGCTTATTTGGAGGATCTGAAGAAGAAGAAGGCTAGTCAAGCTTCTGATTCAAGTATTTATGTTATAGAGTTCAATTTGTCAACTTCTACATCATGGGTATTGGATACTGGATGTGGTTCTCACATTTGTATAAATGTACATGAACTACAAAGGAGTAGGACTTTGGCTAAAGGAGAGGTCGACCTACGAGTTGGCAAAGGAGCAATGGTTGCTGTTTTAGCTGTAGGGACTTATTATTTATCATTGCCCACTGGGCTTATTTTAGAATTTGAGAACTGTTTTTACGTGCCTGCAATTTGCAGAAACATTATTTCGGTTTCTTGTTTAGACAAGAAAGTTTTTGCATTTTTAATTCAAAACAATAGTTGTTCCTTTTCTTTAAATAATGTTACCTATGGGGTTGCACGTTTATTTAACGGTTTATATGTTCTTGATTTAGACACTCCTATCTATAATGTGAATAATAAACGTCTTAAAATAAATGACTCAAATCAAACATACCTCTGGCACTGTCGTTTAAGCCATATAAATGAGAAGCGCATTTCCAAGTTACATAAGGATGGATACTTGGATAAGTTTGACTTTGAATCATACGAAACATGCGAACCTTGTCTCATTGGAAAAATGACTAAATCTCCTTTTACTGGACAAGGTGAAAGGGCCACTGAACGATTAGAACTTATACATAGTGATGTATGTGGTCCTATGCGTACTATGACAAGAGGTGGCTTTTACTACTTTATCACGTTTACTATTAATTTCAGTGGATATGTGTATCTTATGAAGAACAAATCCGATTCTTTTGAAAAGTTCAAAGAATACAAAGCTGAAGTAGAAAAGTAAACTAGCGGAAGTATTAAGACTCTATGATCTGGTCATGGAGGTGAATACTTAAGCCATGAATTTAAGAGTTTATTAAAAGAGTGTGGTATTGTATCACAACTCACTCCTCCTGGAACACCACAATGGAATGGAGTTTCTGAAAGGAGGAATCGTACTTTGTTGGACATGGTACGATCGATGATGAGTCATGCAGATCTTCCAATTAGTTTCTGGGGCTACGCCCTGGAGACAGCTTATACACTTAACCAAGTTCCAACTAAAACGGTTCAGAAGACTCCATATGAGATATGGACTAAGAAACGTCATAACATGTCATTTATGAAAATATGGGGATGTGAAACGTTTGTGAAACGTTTAACTTCTGACAAGCTAGGACCTAAATCAGACAAATATAATTTTGTGGGATACCCAATTGAAACAAAAGGGTTATTCATTCTATAATCCTTCCGAGAACAAAGTGTTTGTTGCTCGAACTACAGTTTTTCTTGAAAGAGAAATGCTTTCGAAGAAAAACAGTGGGAGGATAATAGATCTCGATGAAGTTCGAGGCCCAAAAGATAACATTGAACCAGTGGAGGAACTTGAGCAGGATGTACAAGACCATAACACTGCTCAAGAAACACAGGTTATTCGTAGGTCTAGTAGGATTCGCCATGAGCCTGAGAGATATTATGGATTTCTCTTAACTCAAGATGGTGATGTGATGCTTATCGACGAAGATGAGCCTCTCACCTACTAAGATGCTATGAACACTCCAGCATCCAAGAGATGGCTGGATGCCATGAAATCTGAGATGGAATCCATGTATACTAATCAAGTATGGACTTTGGTTGATCCACCTAAAGGGGTAAAACCTATAGGGTGCAAGTGGGTTTTCAAGAAGAAGACCGGCATGGATGGTAATGTACAGACCTATAAGGCACGATTGGTGGCAAAAGGTTTCAAGCAAATTCATGGTATTGACTATGATGAGACTTTTTTACCAGTGGCTATGGTCAAGTCCATCAGGATTTTGCTTGCTATAGCTGCTTACTATGATTATGAAATCTGACAGATGGATGTCAAAATCACTTTCTTAAATGGGAGCCTTGAAGAAGATATGGATGTGTATATGACACAGCCTGAAGGTTTTGTTGATCCAAAGAATGCTGTAAAGGTATGTAAGCTGCGTCGATCCATTTATGGATTGAAACAAGCCTCAAGGAGATGGAACATTCGTTTTGATGAAACTGTCAAAGAGTTTAGGTTTATTCAAAATGAAGATGAACCATGTGTTTACAAGAAGGTAAGTGGGAGCAATGTGGCATTCCTAGTATTATATGTTGATGATATATTAATAATAGGGAATGGCATTCCTTCTTTACAGGCTGTTAAGACTTGGTTGAATAAGAATTTCTCAATGAAAGACTTAGGCGAATCGACCTATATTTTAGGTATCAAGATCTATAGAGATAGATCAAGAAGAATGATCGGCCTAAGTCAGAGTAGATACTAGTCTAATCCAGGTGAAGGTCACTGGACAGCAGTCAAGAATATTCTTAAGAACTTGAAGAGTACTAAAGATTAATTCTTGGTATATGGAGGAGAAGATAAGCTGGTAGTAAAAGGTTACACCGACGCTAATTTCTAGACAGACAAGGATGATTCGATTTCTCAGTCTGGATTTGTGTTTTGTCTAAATGGAGATGTTGTATGCTGGAATGGTTCACAACTGAGACAGTTGTTGATTCTACAATAGAGCCTGAGTATATTGATGCTTACGAAGCAGCCAAGGAGGCTGTTTGGGGATGTACTTAGGAGATATCACCTAATTAATAAGATTAATAATCGAGGGGATATACATATATGTAAAGTGCATACAAATGATAACATTGCAGATCCACTGACTAAGGCTTTGTCGCAGCAAAAGCACGAAGGTCATACTAGTTCCATGAGTATTAGATACATGAGAGATTGGCTCTAGTACAAGTGGGAGATTGTTAGTATTGGTGTCCTAGAGACAATACTTTTAATATTTTATTAAAAACAGTTAAGGATTATGTTTTATGTGATTATTTAATTATTATTTATTATGTCTTTATTTACTGCGTTATAAATTGAAAGGATAATAAATGTCCTTGGAATATTAATACGTAATATATATCTTTAAGTATGTGACTTAAAAATGAGATTATATGAATAGTATTTTATTCCTAAAATTCCCTAGTCAAGTATTATTATTTAAGGACAATAATAATGCAATAAGACTAGTATGTTTGTTGACGGATGACCACATCTCATTGGTCATAGGTATGGTGATACTAAAGTCAAGAACATAAGTGTATGTATCAATACATGACACTGGAAAGACCCGCCGTGAGATTCTACATGTTAATAAGTGTCATAAGAAATCTCACTGTGATAATGATGTAATGATCCTCTGACTTGAAATCATTATATTTCTATATGAGAATTAATATACTTTGATTACACTCAAAGTTACCTTTAATCGGGTAATGATAAAGGTGTACATTGGGTATGCTATGAATCGTATGAGGAATATGAATGATAGATATAGGATTTAACCCTCCAATTCTAGGAGTGATATTATTGGCCTTTTGATTGAGTGAGACTATGAAATGCATGGCCATGCTCAAATATTGATTTGTTTAAATAGTCTACTCATTGATCAAGGAAACCGAGATTAAACGTTGAAGAGGATGACACTATACATGCCTCGAGTTTGATCTATAATATAAGGTTAGAGGGATTATATTACATGGAACATTATTCACGAAAGGTTTAATTGAATCACTAATTATTATTGTTACTTGGGTAGCAATGATGTATTACTAGATGCCGCTCATTGTTTATAATTTTATTATTAAATAATAAAATTATTGCCAACGTAATAATAACCTAAAGGGTCACACACAAAGAACGTCAAAACGGAGGTTTATTTAAATTACGAATTTAAATATATTATTGTTTATTCGAATTTAATTATTGAATTAATTAAGTGGGACTTGACTAATTATATTAGAATACGGATTTAATAAGTATTATTATTATTCGAATTTAATTATTGAATTAATTAAGTGGGACTTGATTAATTATAATAGAATTCAGATTTAATAATAATAATAACCCAAAGTCATAATGGGTTTTGGAAACCACATGGATTAGGGTTAGGCCCAAAATCTCTCTTTCCCCTATATATACATAATGATGTATAGTATTAGGGTTTAATCATCAAATTTTGTTTTTAGAGAAAAACCCTAGCTTCTCAACATCAAGAGAGGCTAGAGAAATAGAGAGAGAGAGGCAAGAGGCAAACAATTCGGCTAGTACCGACTCCGGTGATCGTAGGACGATCGGGCGTTCGTGAGGACTTCTTTAGAGAGCAAATCTTTGCAACAAAGGACTGCTGTGATTCATCTTTCTGGACCTCCATTAAACAACATACGAAAGCTTTGTTAAGGTACATACTTCTTCACCATAATCATCCAACGTTATACATGGATCCTGCGATTGGGTTTCGATTTTTTTTATTGTTTTTACGTTAATTCCGTTGCGTTTTCATGTCCGAAACCCTTCATAAGTAATGCAAGAATAATGATTAATGATTACAACAATACAATTTCCATCATTATCTTCGGAATAGATAACTTCCAGAAGGTAATTGTCTTTCATACAAAGACTTCTTTTTCTGTCTTCAATCAAGTCCTGATTTGTCGAATTACCATCTAACAGACTTTGATCATCTTAGACTTTGTCGGTTGAGTGGACTCTGATTCTGTAGACTCTGGCGAAATCATTTAGACTCTGATCAGCTTCTGTAAACTTTGATTGATACACTCTGTTGGATAGACTCTGACAACATCATTTCTTCATATGTAACAATCTCCCTCAATTTATGTTTTGTACAATAAATCATAAATTTCAATGATGATGTCAAAAGCCTCATAAATAAATGCACCAGTGTTTGTTTTTCCTTGTGTTACACTATTTTGTAGGAAAAATCTCCAGCCAGGAAATCATCAATTAGTTCCTTTTCAGTTGTCTTCAACAATCCTATCAATTCCTCCTTCAGCTCCTTCATTTGATCACTTGAATCATCAATTTGAAAAATTACAGCTCTCAAGTTATAAATTGATGTTCTCTGCATTCTTTCATCTAAAGGAATACTGCAGATTCTTTGTCCAATAGGATTAAGCATTAAGATTGGAGTATCCAACACCATTTTTATCTTAGCATCCTTGCTCATCTCCTTCTCAGTGTCATCCTCCATCATGTACCTTGGTATGTATTCTTCAGAATCTAACTTCATCAACTTTTCATTTTTCTTAGCCCATACTATTACCCCTTCTAGATGTTTCACCCACTTTGCAGTGGTGTCATCCTCTCCATTTAGAAAATAAAGAAGATATTCCAGTTCTTTTGATGACTTGTGAATTAAATCTTCTTCAGATAGCTTTAACACTCTTCCATTCTCTAGAAAGTATAACAGTTTCTTTTTAGGTACAACACCATCTGATATGGGCAAAAAATAACCATAAAAAATTAATAAATATATCATTTATTAGACCTAGCATAGTCCAAAGGCTTGGGCCCTTAAAACGAACAAGAAAAATAAATCCTAGGATCAACTGGATTTGTAAGTCCCGCCCACAAGCTCTGTTGAAGTAATAGTCCTATTAAGCCTTTGTTATTAATTAATTTCATAATTAATTAATAAAGGCTCAGTAAAGGCCCAAGAATCCTGTTGAAGGCCCTCATCCTAGAAGGACCTAGAAACCCTAGCATGGGAAGAGTCCAATTAGGACCCTCATTCCTAGAAGGTTACAACAACATAACCTCACTAGGAGACTTGGCCACCAAGTCTCCTAACCCTAATCTAACTCCAAGGCCTTCGTGCGCCTATATAAAGAGTATAGCCCCTCAACATTAGAACAACATTGTTTAGCTTGATTCTCACACACATTGAGATACGTAGGTAGTTAACGAGGACCCGATATAGTCACGAAATGTTAATGCGGGCATTAAAGTTTGAAAGCTCTCACCACTCATTAAACTATTATTAATTACATCTGATTTTGATCCGTAACATTTGGCGATATTTGTGGGAAGAGAATAACAACCATGACAAGAACACGAAATACTGCTAGCACCCTCGAAGCAGAGATCCCTGACACCACTGTTGACACCAATGTTCCTCCTGCTACAACGCAGGAACAAGGTGCTGTTGTTCCAACCACCTCCGTTGAGGACTCTAAAGCAAGTACTCGGCGTACCAGACCTCTTAGCATCGTCGTTCATCCTTCCAACCCCGATGTATCTATTCATGCTCCGATTCCTCTACTCCAGGTAATTCTACCCCTTAGAACAACTTTTATCGCTTCTCCTACCTTGAGGTCTCGTCTGTTGTAACACCTGACCCTCGCTATGGGCTCTCGAGAAACTATGAGCCTTCTTATGAGAAAGGCTACTTCCACACTATAGCTCGTGACGAATGAATTGGGATTTCTCTAGACCATACTTTATTGATGATGAAGATTCATCTGACGAGGATGTTAACCCCCGAAGGAGGCGACCCGGCAATGAGCCCCTTGGAAGGAGGAGTACCCAGCCCCGAGGGCCTCAAAACAATGACTCTGGAGACCTTTAGGAAAGGATACGTGCTCACGAGGCTGAGGCCCAATGACAGACGAGAGACCTGGAAAGAGCATTAGCAAGGCGTCAACGGCCTAGAGTCAAGGGGGCTAGAGGGTCAACAAGGAGTGCACCTGTGATAGATCTGGATGAGCCCCCAACCAGAAGACAAATAAGGTCAAGTCATGTTAGATCTGATCCCCAAGACATGTTATGCCTTAATGATCCTGATGATCCCGTACCTCCCTTGACGGAGGAGATTATGAATGAAAAAATCTCAAGAAAGTGGAAGATGCCCTGTTGGGTCCCGGAGATCGTAGAGGGGGGGTGAATACGATTCTCAAATTAAAATTATGACTATTAATTATTTTTGGGACAACATAAAAATTACTTTGGTTCAAACCCGGGTACTGTTCATCATCTTCTTCAACCTCAAGAACACCATTAAAATAACCAAGATAATGAACGGTAAATCATCCAAAATACACAACACAACAAGATCTAAGAATATAACTTTATATTCATTGAAGTGGGGTAGATGCTACAAACAAGTTCAAGAACATAAGCTCAAGAACACAACAAAGAAGTGATTTTTGTCTCCTCTAAAACTATTACATTTTGTAGATCTAGGAGACAAAAAATCAACCCTATCTTCTATACAAGATTTAACAAGTGTTTTCAATAGAAGAATAGAGGAGTGGTATAATAAAGAAAATCATGGCTACAAATATATTCAAGATCTAGTTTGGCCATGGGGGAGAAAATAATTTTTCTCTCTCTCCCTTTTTTTTTCATCCGGATGCTCACACACCCACACTTAAAAATGGAGACTTGAGTTTCTTCTTTTATTATAGAAAAAGGTGTAGGTTTTTGCTTTTTCCACCTTATACTCTTGTCCACTCAAATCTTATCTTCAAAGTCATGTGCCAAGCATGCCTTTGGAAATATTTAATGTAAAAGTAATATTTAATAAATATATAAAATATAAATAAAGAATATCTTTATTTATAAAATACATAAATAATTAAATAAATACTTTATTTAACTAAATTAAATATTTCCATTCCACTCTTCAATTTGTGTAGACTTCCTTATCCAAATACTTGGCCCCGTATACGTGACTCCACCACGTCAAAGTATTTGGCCTTCTAATCTGTGAAGCTTTAGTAAGATCCAATCAGGTTGTGCCATCTGTCCCTTATCCATTAGGCTGGCATTTCTCCAACACTGATTTACCACCTTTGTTGATCCTCCACATGACTCAAGAAAACCAACAATTTTAGAATGATTAAAACCATATTAACCAACGAGAGCTTGCCTCCAATGTCCTGACACTTGATGCAACGGTCTGGTTCATAAGTGACTAGTCTTGATAGGGGCTCTTGATTCCGAACATTATTCCACATTCTTCTTTGCAAACCTTACTTGTAGCTTCGATTGTAATGCACTGAAATCTTCATAGATTAAGACAATCTTCTATAGCTTCCACATCCTTGAATAGATGTCAACATCTTTTATTCTCCACTAAGGCCTGAACATGTTAATGAACTTCTTCCAGTGAGCTTCAAGTCTGTAGATGATCCTTTGATACTTTGTCTTAACTGAACAGTGTGATCCAAGATTTATGTGCACTTGTATATTATTACATGTCATGTTCTATTGTTGAGTTATCATCAACCATTACATAGAGATTACATTTAGCATTTCTAGTACTCATGAATGTGCAGTGAGTTACTTCCCTTCACTCCTATCTCCCCTTTCATGCCCACTATCAAGGCCTATGATGGAGCAGGAGACCCCTCAAACCATGTTCTCATGTTCTCAAACGCGCTGTTGTTACAACCTGTTAACGAAGCTGTCAAGTGTAGGGAGTTCCCTCAAACCCTAAGCGGTATGGCATAAAGATGGTTTAGTCGTCTACCCCCAACTCCATTGAGTCATTCAAAGATCTGAGTAGAGCCTTCATTGGTAAGTTTATCAGTAGAAAAACTCATGAGAAGAGCTCATCTTCGCTCATGAATATGCATCAGGGGAAGAATGAGTCCTTGAGGGACTATGTGAACAGATTCACTAAGGAAGCCTTGAAGGTCCCCGATCTGGACCAGAAGGTAGCTATGATAGCCTTACAACAAGGAACTTCAGATGTGAATTTTAGAAGATCATTAGCCAAAAGGGCCCCTGAGAGTATGAATGAGCTCCAGGAGAGAGGTAGAAAGTATATCAAGGCCGAAGAGAGTATGAGGAAAGCCTAAGGGTTTCAAGCCTCGAACACCTACTCTAAGAAGCGAGCTAGTGATACCGAGTATATGGTCAATGCCAAGTATTCGAAGAGTGATCATGCTAATGACTCCAAAAAGAAAGGAGGATCAAGGTTCACTGAGTATGCAAGGCTAAACACCACCCATAGCCAAATACTGATGGATATTTAGAAGGGCAATGACCTTCGATGGCCGAAGCCACTAAAGACTGATCCCGAAAAGAGAAATAAGAATGATTTTTGCCAGTTCCATAGAGATGTGGGACACGACACTAATGATTGCCGTCAGTTAAAAGATGAGATTGAGTTTCTGATTAGAAGAGGAAAGTTGGAAAAATATACCAAGGATGGTGCTAGATATGACAGGGGTTACAATGACAAACGAAGGGACACATATGCCAAAGAAAGAAATAATCAGCCCCGAAGTGTGACACCCCAAGATCCGGGGTCCGGGATCTAGGTTGCCACGTTACCCTGTTTCCATTTATTAACACTTACACTTATTTCTCGACTCGTCGTTTTCACCTGCAATGACCCAACAATCCATATATATGCACATACACCTTCACACACACACACAGGTTATAGTCTCAGGAACGATACTTATATATACATTAGCTAGTACCCAAAAGAAAGTTCGAGTTATTACAACCGATTTCCAAAATAACAGAATGGTCACCTAGACGACCTCTACATGAAGTCAATAGGCTGACCTACGTTTGTTTTTCATCATTAATTTACATAGATCATACTTATATATAAGGCGCACTATCATTAGCTGTACGCCAATCCGACCTCGATCTTCTACCTGTGGCAAAACAGAGAAAAGCCTACGGAAGTCTCGGGTATTGCCCACCCTCTTTCTGACGGTCGTCCGACGGCGCGGCATAACTGGCAGCTGCGGTGTTATGATATATAAAGAAAAGCAAGAGTGAGCAATAGCTCAGCAATAGTATAAGTAGTTTTTAAAGCGTTGTAATTGTAATCTCATCATTTAGCCATCTTAGTAATTATGGGAGAAAATACATTCATTTATTTTCGGCAAACAGCTAATAGTGCATCATGTTGCTTCAAATAAATTTTGTTTAACCACTGTCATTATTATCGGTAACTCAGCACCTAGGCTTTCGTTACAATATTACAGTACAATTTCAATTGGAAGAATGAGGATATACTGGAGTACCACGGTACCCGGTGATCAGCCGTATGTACCGAATTCTTTTCTACTAGTAGATGGATGACTACCCTAACCGGGCCTGCACCCAGGCCACATATGAGCCTTTATGCTGGACTGTCCCACAGCCTCTTACGCTTAGATGGACTGTCCCATAGCCTCTTACACTCTTTCCGACCCCTAGTGTCGGCTACTCCAATCCCTGGAAGAACCCTATCCATGTCTGGAATGGAATTTAATCCAAGTCCCCCAAGCAACCGGCTTGTTGATAGGTTTACTTTAATCATCATATCCTTACTTCCGGAAGGGTTGAGGAAGTAAACTCATTATGTGGGTTGACGTTAGTCAATAGATTTCATTTGTTTTAGAAGTCTGCCTGTTATAACATAACATGGGAGTAGTCGGGGTTTTTTTTTTTCTTTTCTTTTCAATAAGTTGTTGAGTTTGGAAATCTCTAATTGAATAGGGAAGTGATTGTAATATCAGAGTATAAAAAGAAAGCGAGACCATTGGCTCATTTCTTAGACTTGATTCCCAATTTTGATCAGTCAGAAAATGTGAGCCCTTGTTTTAAGGGACTTGATATTATTGGAATAATATTTGGGAACCTTATTAGATATTCTGAAGGCCAGAAAATATTTTAAGAAATTTGTAGGTCCTCAAATTGTATTCTGAGAAAGGTTTAATTATTCTTAGAAAATTTTGGAATATTTAATAAATATTTAAATAATATTTATTAAATAGTAAATCATTATCCCATTTATTTTTAAATAATCTTAGAATATTTAATAAATATTTAAATAATATTTATCAAATAGTAAATGATTAATCAACTATTTTTAAAGAATATTTGGACTGTTCAATAAATACTAAAATAACATGTATTAAATAATAAATCATTGATCACATATTATTAAATGAATATTCAAATTAATATCCATTTAATTAAATAAAAATTTAAATAATATCTATAAAATGATTCAGGATATTTTGAATAGTTATCCCATGTATGTTTTTATGAAATATTGGTAATCGATATTTCTGAAAATCACTGTCTCCGGCAATTTCCGGGTTTTTTTTTTTTATGACAGCATTCTAGTAAAATAGCTCCGACTCCCGATTTAAATATCCAGATACGATTTTGCCCTGTCTTAGAGCCTCTATTCATACATCGACTTATATCCAACTTTAGTTCGTAATATATAAGTCGTAACAAGCGTTGCACGTTTATTACACAGTAAACCAATAAAAAACTTTCAATACAGTTATATCATAACATCAGCAGTTTACAAAATACTTAAAACTTGGTTTTCGAAAACTTGCCTGTGGTTCGGAGATTTCTAGGTGTGCTCGTGGACGTCCGGTGATCTATTATAACCAAACAGAACGCTAGGTTAGATTTCCCTTAAACCCCGAATTACGCGTTAATGACACAACTTTATGAAATCCTGCAAATGTTTTATATGACTCCTTTAGGGTCCTTTATACTCTTATATCTTTCGTCAAGTACTTATGCCAATATCTTGCTTCGTACGAGTTTCAAAACCAAGTCGTGTGCATATAACCAAATTTCTTAGCGAACCATCCCCTTAAGGGGTTTTCCACTTGCGCAGTTTTGACTGTAACATTTTTATAAAATCGAAAATTTCTTATTTTTATACAAAACTTTTTGGTCGCACTACCAACTGTCCGAGGCATCTACCATCCAAAATTCATCATTTTTACCAATTCTTAAGTAGGCTATTTATCTCTTCAAAGTGGTGACAAAACTGCAGTTAGATTACTTGCGCGACTTTTACTAAAACGGACGTAACTTCTAAACCGTAAATCATATCGACATGATTTTTATGTCAATACAAAGCTTAAGACAAGAACTATTCTACCCTGTCATTGGTTTTCAAAAATGACATTTTAATGGTTCGAAATCACCTGTCCAATTAACCCTAGTTTCAAACGGGCATTACAACGGCTATACACGGAACGTTTCCCGGATTTGATCATATTACCAACATCCAAAACCAACACAACCAATATCATTACACGGTTATGAACTCACAAAATCAGTCATAAGCTCAAGTTTTATAACCAACCTCATTTCATCACAACCAACACAATCATGCTTAACTTAGTCATTAGTGCTAGTAACTTAACATGCTTGCATTACTTCGCATTATCCGTATGAAATCACAAGGTTTAAAGGGAATGAAGATATGTATACCTTGTATGTAACCTTGAGATCACTAAATATGCTTCACAACTCCTAGGGATGGCTTGGGTTGCCTTAACTTGCTTGAATCTTCCATTGAAACAACATAACCAAGAACACAATTACTATTCATGCTTCACTTTCACAATTTCTTTGACTACCTAAAACAACTCCAAAAATTATGAAAAAAAATCCTTACCTCTATTCTGATGTGGAGAGCATTCAGAATTTTTGTTATGATTTATGGAGCTTGTTTGAGTGGTGATGAAAAATCAATTCTTCCTTGTAGCCGAATGGAACTTTCTTTGGCTGGTTTGGCTCCTTTGCTTGGTTACCTTACTTGAAAACGTTTTATGCTATTTATTTTGTATATCTATCTTATATATACTGATATGCAGACATATAATCAGCTAGGCCATGATATATATGCTTGTTATATGTAATAAAGTGGCTAGAAATGTCAAAAAGTGGAATAGTCATATTGACTTTTCATGTCCTTGTTCCATTTTTCATGGAACCATGCTTCTACTTCTAGTTTTCTTTCTAGTTTGGTTTGGTTATATGCTAACTACTTAGTTTCTTGCTTCCTTGCATGGACACCTTTGTATTATCCCCAAAAATGTAATCATTTGCTTGCATAATCCTTATTTCGATGTTCGAAAATTCTCGAAAACGTTTTAGCGTAGAAATTTCTTATCATAACTCTTTATCGTTTGGGATGTCTTGGTTTAATATTTCCATGTCGTGTATATTAGGTCATGTTAGGGTTCTCGTATTCTCTTGTGTTTCATAGGTTACAACTAAATTCGTAGAAATAGAAATTAGTGAATTCTGACGATGTTTGCATTCACTTATTTTCCTTGCACATCCGTAATGTATCTTCGGATTCTTAATTTTCCACCATTTATATAGCGTGGGCTAACATGAGTTCCAAAATCCCGTAGAATTATTATTCCTCAAGGCTTTGAAAATCTTACAAAGTTAGGGTTATTACACGAAGGCCTTTCATCAATGTAATTTCAAGGGGACCAACCGTTGTAGGTAACTCCCAAAATTCTAGAAAGGCTTATGCTCGAGAGGTAAAGAGTATTATAGGAGAACCTCCTAAAAGAGCAAGGACTGAGGTCTCTTTATCCTTTGATGATTCTGAATTGAAAGGGGTGAGGTTCCCTTATGATGATCCATTGGTGATCACCCCCGTCATAGGAAACTCTCATATGAAAAGAGTTTTGGTAGACAATGGGTCGTCTATAGACATCCTGTTTTATGATGCTTTTATGAAAATGGGATACAACGATTCACAACTGACCCCCCTTCAACATGCCTATCTATGGTTTCAATGGAGTGGAATCTCGGATTGAAGGAATTATACAACTACCTATGACTATGGGTGAAGAGCCTCGACAGTCCACTCAAATGTTGAATTTCCTAGTTATCAAGGAAAGCACTACCAACAATGCAATCCTTGGGAGGACTGAGCTACATGCCTTCAAGGAAATAGCTTCTACCCACCATCTGATACTCAAATTCCCAACTAGGAATGGACTGGGAGAAGAGAGAGGAGATCAAAAAATGGCCAGGAGTTGTTACATGGCCGCCTTAAACCCTGATGGCACTGGGGAGAAGGTTCTCCCCATCAAAGACATAGATTTCAGAGATCAAGAAGAAAGAAGGGGGAAGACCGCAGAGGACTTGGAGCCCGCTCCTCTAGATTATGAGAAAGTGACATATGTGGGGACTTCATTCCCCAAGGACCTGAAACAACAGCTGGTTCAGTTCTTGTAAGACAACATAGATGTCTTTGCTTGGACAGTAACCAACATGCCAGGGATAGACCCCAAGCTTATAATGCATTAGTTGAATGATGAATCTTGATGAAGAGGAAAAAAGAGATATGTTTTACTCAATTTGTTCAACCAAACCAACTAAGTCAAGCTCAATTACACAAAGCTAAAGGAAAAGTTTTATAAAAGGACAACAGTCAAGCAGAAAAAAAGAAATTTTGCTCTCGAAAGGCAAGATGCCATTAAGCAAGAAGTAGAGAAGTTATTGGAGGCCGGATTTGTTGAAGAAATTCAATTTCCTGAGTGGCTATCTAACCCTATGATGGTCAGGAAGAGTATTGGAAAGTGGAGAATGTGAGTGGACTTTACATATTTGAATGATGCTTGTCCGAAGGACTATTTTCCCTTGCCAAGAATGGACACATTGATTGATGCCATAATTGGGCATTAGGTGCTTAGTTTCATGGATGGCTTCAATGGCTATAACCAGATCAAAATGTAGCCTGATGACATCCCTAACGTATCATTCATCACTGACTTTGGTGTTTTTTATTATTTGGTTATCGCTTTTGGACTTAAGAATTCAGGAATCACAAATCAAAGGCTTGTAAATAAAATTTTCAAGCACCTCATTGGTAAGACCATGGATGTCTACGTTGATGACATGTTAGTCAAAAGCCTAGAAAAGGTCGACCATCTCGAATACCTAAGAGAGGCATTTTAAGAACCCATAAGATGATGTTGAACCCAACCAAGTGTGCCTTTGGAGTGGGATCAAGAAAATTTATAGGCTTGATGGTCTCTAAGAGAGGCATTGAGGCCAATCCTAATAAGATTCAAGCAATCTTGGACACGGAGCCCGCTAAGACAATGAAGGATGTCCAAAAGCTCACAGGAAGGGTAACAGCCCCGGGGCGCTTCATATACAAGTTTGGAGAAAAATGTCTACCATTCTTCAAGGCCCTCAAGAAGATCAAGGAATTTGAATTGAATGACCGGAGCCAAGCGGCATTTGAGGAGTTGAAGAAGTATATGGCTTGTTAGGTCCAAAGTGTTGTAGAGGGGGGGGGGGGGGTGAATACAACTGTTTGAAAATTTATGAGAGAATAAACAATGTGCAAGTAATAAATGATGACTCAGAATTTCAAGAATATATCATTATATTCATTGATGGATTTGCTACAACATTCATAAAAGCATCATGATCAGTTGAACAATAAATACAACAATTAAAGCTAGATTCAACTGATCCTCTCTCTCTCACCTTTTGTTTTACAGTAAATGCTCTCTCTTAAAAATTATCGTTGAAAATACAGAGATACAAGTTCCTTCTAAATAAAAAACAAAGTGCTGCTTTTATAATGTCATGTAGTCTTGATCTTGTCCTTTTTGTGTACGTGGCCCAATCAGGACTTCGACAACAAAAAGTACTTTCCCAACAACTCTGGATCAACCGTTCACAATAAGCCACTTGTCCCTTGAACATTAAATGTTACATTTCTACCCGCATCTCGATCTTCGCCTGGACCCATCTCGATCTCGATCTGTGAAAATCTCGATCTCGATCTGGGAGAATCTCGATCTCGATCTATGAGGATCTCGATCTCGGTCTGTGAAAATCTCGATCTCGATCTAGGAGAATCTCGATCTCGATCTATGAGGATCTCGATCTCCGTCTGTGAAAATCTCGATCTCGATCTGGGAGAATATCGATCTCGATCTATCGCCTGGATCGAGATTTGCCTTTGCAGTGTTTTACTTCACTTGTAAATCTCGACCCGCATCTCGATCTGCTGTGGATCGACATTTGCCTTGGAAAATATGCACACATCCAATGTTGACCTTCTTTAGTGACTAATTGAGAATTAACCTTTGTGAGCAAGTTTCCTTAGCTTCTTCAATTTCTTTTCCTCACTCAATTCAAATGAGATCTTCTATTACTGACACGAACTTGCCTCCAATGTCCTGACACTTGATGCAATGGTCTGGTTCATAAGTGACTAGTCTTGTAGGGGTTCTTGCTTCTGAATGTCAGTTCTCATTTGTTGATTAACCTTTACATTATCCAGATGTTGATATACATTACATGAAATCACTTTGGCCTTCTTGATACTTCCTTGACATTAATTTGATTCTCCATTAGATAAGTTAGGGCATGAGCAATACTCAGATTGAACTTCTTCTCACTTATGCATCCTTGATTAACCAAATTAGTTACTTGTAGTTACCAAGTATCATTACCATTTCTTCAGTTGATTGATTCCATGTGCTTCTTCAGTTTCTCTTGTTTTGCTGTTGTTTTATCTTTTACTTAGTTGAGTTACAAAATAATTAAGTGTTACAAGTTAGTACACCTATGCCTTTCAATCTCCCCCTATTTGATTGTCTAACAATGACAACCAAATTCACAATGAGGATAACTCAACTAAACAGGGACTGAAAAAGATAAAATAACATTCATAAAAGATCATGTCAACTTGCATAATGCTTGGCTTGATTAATTAACTTCATGTCTATTACTGATACTTCAAGTGCCAAAATTGGACACCTGTTGGCTCGATTAAATGGCTTCATGCTCTTCTAGAGATTTTCTCTAAGTACTTTAAGAGCACGGTCCACTCAATCTTCAATTATCCTTCTGAAGTCCTTTTAGCAGTATTACCACCGCCGAACTTCGCGAAATAATTGATGCCTAATATAAACCAGTTTCAAGACACTTAGCTAACTAACTTCTACCTTACACTACACAAGACAACAGATAATATATTTTTACAATGCAGGAAAACAAGAAAACAAATTACAACGCAAAGAAATATTACAAGCATGATACATTAAAACTTTTATTTCTTGCGCTCCTCTTCCTCACGGGCTTTCTTCTTGGCTGCTTTTTCTTTCTTCATGAACTCAGGGTTGCAGACTTCATCCATTCTTTTCTTGAGAAGATTAAGTCCTTCTGCTTCCACATGATTTCTGATCTTGTAATTTCGAAACAACCTCAACCACCTTTCAACCATGCTGCGAGTGGTAAGCTTCGTGGGAATGTCTTCAAACCTCAGCTTTGTGACTTTGTCAGGGTACCCCTTTTCCCCTTTCTTCCGTATGACCAGCTGCTTAGGGTATCCAATGACAATAGCGGTGGTGCATTGCTGTAGCCTCTGAATATCAAGTTGTTGTCTTCTCTTACAGAAGTTATCAAACGTGACCCTCAGATAATCCTGATCAAACTCGTCAATATCATCCATCTCCTCAATCAATTCTCTTATACTACACAGTGTTTCATGACTGTGTTCTGCAAAGATGTCGTACTTGATTTCAATGATGGTTTCCACCTTATGCTTGTCTGTATAGATCAGCAGATCATTCTCATTCTCAGCTTTGCTCTTGACAAACTTGACATTTGCACTAACCACTGCACTAGCTTCCTTCCTTATTTCCCCTTCTTCTGGAATGTCTATCCTTGGATCTCCGTATCTTTGCACATGCTCTCTTATTGCCTCGTTTTGCAGCTCGAATGCATAGTCTTCAGGTTCCTTCTTAACCACTGGTAGTGTAGCTTCAGGCAACTTGTATCTAGTATCTTGCCTTCTTATCAGCTTCTCCAAGTCCTTAGCCACCAGCTTCTTTTCCTTTGTTAGAAAACCCTTAGAGAGAACTAGCTTTGCAACTGCCTTCAGCACATTTCCGCTCGGAGTTAGTTTCGAGTCATGCAGATTTACGATCCTCAAGACCTTGTCATGGACATATCTGATCTGGTAGGGATTTAGAATGATGTCAACCCCTCTGTCTTCAGCCATCTTCAACAATTTCTCCTTAAACAGCACTCCAGTCTTGACAGAGGTGTCTACCTTGTGAGCGAATTCTACCAGTTCACTTGCACCCCTTTCTTGGAAGAAAGCTTCATCCACCATACACGGCCCGATTTTTGTTATGGGTGTCCAAGTGATCATCAGATTCCATGCCTTCTCCTTGAATATGACTTGTACGGAGGTGCATCCCTGTCTTATGCAATTTAGATAATTCAGCAGCCCAGGGTTTAGATTTTCTAGCTTATGAAGAAGAAAGCTCAATCTTCCTGAGTCATGAGCATAGGCTCTTGGTCCAGCTAAGGCTTCTCTAGCCTTGTCCCGCTCGGGACCTTCCCTCCTTATGTCAGCCTGGACCTTAGGATCTTTGATCTTTTTCATTTCATACTCATGCTGAGTTTTCTGAGCCGCTCTCTTCTCCTTTGCCATTAGTTCTTTTTCAACTATCCCTTGTAGAACTTCTTCATTTACTCTTTCTCTGGCTTCCCTGAAAATTTCTCCTTGCATCTCCGCTTCATCAACTTCTTCTTCTGGAACATGCTCGTCAGCAACCGAGTGGTCTCCTGCATCACCTGCAACTCCTGCGCCAGATCCGCCAGGATTTAGACCTCTTTCTTGTTCCCATTCTCTTGCTCGTTGCTCGAGTCTCGACCTCCTTGCCACTAAGGCTTCTACATCCATCTCGTCATCATCAGAATCTTCAATAAAGTCTCCCATAAATGCATCAACAAGAGGTGTTTCTTTCTCAGCTTCTTCTTCAGCTACCATCTTCTGCTTGCCTTTGTCCGTAAGAGCCGGTTGAGCCTCCTCCACCTTTTCACCAGATTTGTTTGAGGACTCGATCACCGGACCCTTACTAGTCAGCTTTTTCAGACCCTGATCCTCTTTCTCCCCCTTAGGTGTGTTATCCTCATCAGGAGCATCATCATCATTATTATCGTCACCACCACCACCAGTTGAAGGACCAGGTCCATCCTTGTTACGTCCAAAGACAGCATCAAGCAGTTCATTCAGTTTCGTCCAAACCTGAGACATGCCATAAGTGACATCATCTACTGACCTCCCAACCTCCACCTGTGCCAATCCAAGATTATTTATCTTGTCAATCATCTGATTTTGGACGGCAATCAGGTTCTCCATGAACTGAGCTCCAACCTCCAACCTTCCAGAGTGAGAAGAGACAGCAGCAGTAACACCAGCAACTCCAGCCTCCAAAGCCTCCACTTTCTTCACTAAATCCTGCAATTTGGGGGACGGTGTTTGGCTTGGGTTAGACTGTTTACTCTCGTCGGGTTCTGTTTCACTCAAGATCCCTAAAAAGAAGGGATCTACTCTCCCTGTCTCTCCCTCGTGTTTAGAGCCTAACAGTACTAGAGCCTCATCCACTAATCGCTGGGGACTAGCGGTGAGTTGGTCGGCGATATCGGTCAGTGAGACTGAGCCTTTAAGCGCTGTGTCTACGACGGGAGATGACGTTATGACCATGTCATCCCCTTGTTCACTTAGAACCTTTTCTGGTTCGCTGGGCTGTTCTGGAGGCGTAGACCCACCAGTCACCAGATGTCGTTGCTCTGCAAGCAACTTATTTTCTGATTTAGATGAGGAAGCGTCATCCGTACTGGATTCGACAGACTCTTCCTCATTAAAACTGCCTGAGATACTAGTATCAGAAGTGCTAGTCTCAGTTTGCCATTCCCCTTCCGAGAAATTGCTCAAAGAGCCCTGAGCGGACAACTCAGGGAAGGTAGGGCCAGCTCCTATTGGCTGTTGAGTTGGACCCCCTTCTTGACTCTCACCAACATGCCTAGGCGAGTGCGAATGTGTTGAAATGATTTGGAGAGGAGAGCCACCAGCGTGAGGTGTGATGGCTGTGAGAGGTGAACTAGCCTTAACAGGTTGTGCAGTTGCCACTGGGTTTGAATCCACCTTTTGCTTCTTTGAAGGTGGCAGAGCTGCTGAAGTGACTACTCTCTTAACTCCTACACTCCCTCCACTTGATTCACTCGACTCAGATAAGCTTGCCTTCCTTTTATCACCAGTTTTAGGGCTGGCTGAACGTTTATGAACAGAAGGGCTTGCAGCCTGGGATAGAGCCTGGGGGTTTTCAGGCCCACGGCTGTAGAAAACAGGTTGAATTGATGATTGATCAAGATTAGCAAGAATAGGTACCTGACTAAGAAGATCGTCATCCTTGTCAGCTCCAGCTTCTGCAACATTTGCCTCGGCCATATCAACATCCATTCTTGCTTGTTCCAAAGTTCTAGGCACTGGATCTCCACCTTCAGCTTCGTTACCGCTACTCTCAGCTTCTACTGCAGTAAACTGAGAAGCATGCCTCCTAGCATACTCATCTTGCAGATCCTGGAAGTACGGAGTCAGGCGCAACTCAAAAAGTCTTGACTTTTGCTGGGTTTCCATGGTGGAGATACTCTTTAGAGTCATATCAAAACATGCCATCCTTTCAGAGCCTTGAAATATTCTTCTGTGTTCCTCTGAAAGGACGTCATCCAGAACCATCTGAAGAAATCTTGGCATCCAGCATTTGACTGGACCATCTTCTGGATTCCTTGAGGCATTTTTCTCCAATGCCCACCTCTCATGTAACTGAATCAACAGATGTTTGCCCACATTCACTCTCCTGTTGTTTGCCACTCCATATAGTATTACCCGGCAGCTGTTGTTCATTGGCCTGTAGTCTTTGTCTTTTGGGAACATGCAGCGCTGAATGGCCTGAACTACATAATCCCACTCAGCTGGTAGCATACCGGTGTTAACCTTTGTTACCTTGATAGGACCCGTGGGAGGGCGACAACCTATCTCCGTGAATAATTGCAACATATCCTCCATAGTGGGTTCCGGAGCATAATCTTCTGTAGGAAGCCCGAGTAACTCATTGAACTTCCGCAGACTGATTTCATATTTGACACCACCAATAGTAAAGGATAGTCCTGTTGGATTGGCTTTTCCACCCTGAATCTCTAGTGTAGAGTAGCAGCTTGAAGGGCTTCGACATTCAGGATGGGAGAGGCGGTTAACGCGTGACTTATGATTGATGTGTTGTTGAGGGATTCAATCCAGAACTGATAGTGAATAAATCTACCAGTTGCTCGATCAGCAGAGAGATTAACAAAGTTGGTCTTGGGAATTGTGAAATTTGGGTTTGCCATTTTAAATTTGTGTTTGAGAAAAGAAATGTTCTGAAATGGTTTGGCAATGGAAATTTTTAGAGAACAAGTTCTAAATTTAAACAACAAAAAAAACGTACACGAACCCCACTAATTACCCCACGTAATTAGTGACACAAATTAAAACAAATTAACTGCCCACTAATGACCACTTAACTCCCCACTAATGATTGACGGTTGAGTTTTCGAAAATTAAAGTGAACAGCCGTTACAAAATAAATTATTTTTCCAGAAAAAAAACCACAAACACGGCGGTAAAGTTGCACTTTAAGGATTAACCAGTAGTACCCACAACTATTTTGCTCAAGAACACAAAAGTACTTAAGAATAAGAAAGCACGAAACAAAAACCAAACTCACTCGAATGAAGAAGAAAACTAAAGAACTAATTGCAAGAACAGTAATAACGATAAAAACAACGCAAGAAGTTCAACAGTTTTAAACCAAATTTTAGCAGAGTTTCGTTTTAGTTATTGATGCTTTTAAGTAACAGTTAGTGATTTTTGTTTAAGAAAATCACAAGAAAACTTGATGTAATGTATGTATACGCGAGTGTATATGAAGAGCTTAAGCTTTTGGAGAGAAAGAAAGTTAATGTAAATAATGAACAGCCTTTTTAATGCTATAATATATACCTGCACGCCTAAAAAAAATGACTGAAAAGACACGTCACATCTCGATCTCGAGATCCGCATCTCGATCCTCATCTAGATGTCGATCTAGATGTCGATCTCGATCCGCATCTCGATCTACATCTCGATGTCGATCTGGATGGCGATCTCGATCCGCATCTCGATCTACATCTCGATGTCGATCTTGATGTGGATAGATCGAGATTTGCCATAGAAAATTTCTCATTACTTCATTTAGACACTAACCATAATGATATACAGATCAGCACAAGATTAATGTCATGAAACTTTCTAACTCCTTATGATATGCAACACATACATTTATGAAGTTAAGTACACATTATTAATTATGAATATTCATGAATAACAATAATATGTACACAAACTGAATTATAACAGATAGGTAGCAACACTAACAGGTGTTAAGCATCCCTAATTCACCAACCAATCTAGAAAATGTTGATTCGTCTAGGGGTTTAGTGAATATATCTGCTATTTGACGTTCAGTAGACACAAAATGCAACTCTACAGTTCCATTTTCTACATGCTCTCTAATAAAATGATACCTGATGTCAATGTGCTTGGTCCTTGAGTGATCCACAGGATTGTTGGTCATTGCAATAGCACTTGTGTTGTCACACATGATAGGAATCTTAGATACTTCCACACCGTAGTCCTTGAGTTGGTTCTTCATCCACAGTATCTGGGCCACACAGCTTCCAGCAGCAATATATTCTGCTTCAGCTGTCGAGGTAGATACTGTGTGTTGTTTCTTGCTTTGCCAAGACACCAACCTTCTTCCAAGGAACTGACAGCTTCCTGAAGTACTCTTCCTATCTATTCTACAATCTGCGTAATCTGAATCCGAATAGCCAACAAGATTAAACCCTGTATCTCTTGGGTACCAAATCCCGAGATTTGATGTTCCCTTGAGATACCTAAAAATGCGCTTTACGGCTATGAGATGTGACTCTCTAGGATCCGCTTGGAACCTTGCACATAAGCATGTAGAAAACATAATATCAGGTCTGCTAGCAGTTAAATACAAAAGTGAGCCGATCATACCTCGATAGCTTGAGATGTCTACAAGTTTACCCGATTTGTCCTCGTCAAGTTTCGTGGCTGTTGCCATAGGAGTCTTAGCTAGTGATACATCTTGAAGACCATATTTTTTCAATAGATCATGAATGTACTTGGTCTGGCAGATAAATACCCCGTCCTTCTTCTGACTAACTTGAATGCCCAGAAAGAACGTCAGCTCCCCCATCATGCTCATCTCATACCTTGATTGCATTAACTTAGCGAATTTAGCACACAGCTTCTCATTTGCAGACCCAAAGATAATGTCATCCACATATACTTGCACCATTATTAGATCATCTTTGCATTTCTTGTAGAAAAGCGTCTTGTCGATTACTCCTCTTGTAAAACCACTTTCTAGTAAGAAGTCTGACAGAGTTTCATACCACTTCCGCGGAGACTGCTTAAGGCCATATACTGATTTGAAGAGTCGATAAACATAATCACAATATTTGATATCGATAAACCCGGGAGGTTGCTCGACATACACCTCTTCATCCAGTTCACCGTTTAAGAATGCACTCTTGACATCCATTTGATAGACTTTAAAACCATGATGTGCTGCGAATGCCAAGAACATCCTTACTGCCTCTAGCCTTGCTACTGGTGCATAGGTTTCATCATAATCAATTCCTTCTCTTTGAGTATAACCCTTAGCAACCAGGCGAGCTTTATTTCGTGTTACACGTCCGTCTTCATCCAGCTTGTTCCTGAATACCCATTTTGTCCCAACAACAGATCTATTCTTTGGTCTGGGTACCAGCTTCCACACCTTCTGCCTTTCAAACTGATTGAGTTCCTCTTGCATAGCAATCACCCAATCAGCGTCATCTAGAGCTTCTTCCACCACTTTAGGTTCCATCTGAGAAAGGAACACTGAATATAGACATTCATTCTCAGTGGCAATTTCAGCTCTAGCTTTTCCTCTAGTAGTCACTCCGGCTTCTGGATCACCAATAATTAGCTCGAACGGATGGTCCTTGTTCCAAGTGCGATCCCTAGCAAATGTTCTTGATGATTCAGCTTGATCTTGTAAGTGAAGGTGACTTAGTCTAGAAGCACTTTCACTAGCTTCTCTTGAGCTAGTACTAGCTCCCCCTGAGTGAGCTGCTCCCCCTGAGTGCATACTGACTCCCCCTGAGTTAGTACCAGGTTTGACGGAAGGTGATCCCTCAGTTCTAGGGTTTTGAATTTGCGAAACACTAGACTCTTGATTAATTTCATTATTTATAGTTGGATCACTACCCTGCACTACTGACTCAGGAACTGTATCCACTTCATCAACATCCATATTTTCAAATCTTAGGGAAGTGGGCTCACTATCTTCTTTTTGTATAGAAGGGAGCTTTGAGTCGTCGAATGTGACATTAAGGCTTTCAACCACCTTGCGATCATTAAGCACAAACACCCTGTACGCTGCTACTACTTCAAGAGAATATCCAATGAAAAACCCTTCATCTGCTTTGGCATCAAACTTTCCAAGTTGTGCATTGTCTTTTAACACAAAGCATTTGGCACCAAATACGTGAAAGTACTTGATAGATGGTTTTCGTTTATTCATCATGTAATATGGCGTCTCATTATGGTCCTTTATAATCAGGGTTCTGTTCTGTGTATAACAAGCCGTGTTAACTGCTTCAGCCCAAAAATATAAAGGAAGTTTTGACTCATACAGCATTGTCCTAGCTGCTTCAACCAGTGTCCTGTTCTTCCTTTCTACCACCCCATTTTGCTGTGGTGTTCTCGGTGCTGAATACTGTCGTCTGATCCCTTTAGATATGCAGAAATCCATTAACACTGAGTTCTTGAATTCTGTCCCATTGTCGGATCGGATAGTCTTCACAGTCAGACTTGCTACGTTTTCAATTACCAGTACATGTCTAATGATCTCATGTGGCACTTCATCTTTCGATGTCACAAACTTCACCCATGTGTATTTGGAAAAGTCATCGACAATTACCAGCGCATATCTTTTCCTTGACATTGACATAACATTAACAGGTCCAAACAAATCCATGTGAAGGAGTTGTAGGGGCTCGGTAATGCTATTCACTTGTTTATCCTTATGCGAGGCTCTTTTTGATTTTCCCATCTCACATGCTTTGCAGAGTCCATCTGGAGTGAACTCCATCTGCGGCAGCCCTCTCACCAATTCTCTTCTTACGAGATTATTCATTGCTTTAAAGTTCAGGTGAGATAATCTTTTATGCCATAGCCAACTTTCATCAGCAGAAGCCTTGCTGTAGAAACACGTGACTTCAGACTGATCAGCAGAATTCATGTCAGCTATGAACAAATTTGACTTCCTTACTCCTTTGAGAGCAAGGCTTCCATCCTTTTTGCTTCGAATCGAACAATCATGCTTCCCAAAGTTGACGTCAAAACCCCTGTCGGTGAACTGACTAATGCTGAGAAGATTATGTCGCAATCCTTCCACAAAAGATACATCTTCAATGATAACATTTCCACAAACGATCTTGCCATATCCCCTGGTGTAACCTTTGCTGTTATCTCCAAAAGTAACCACGGAGCCGGCTCTCAACACCAAATCTGTTAGCAGGGACTTATTGCCGGTCATATGCCTCGATGCTCCACTGTCCAGCACCCATATGACTTTACCCTTTTCCTGTACACTGCCCTGCAAATCCAGAAAGGTTAGGTGTTCTTCGGAACCCAATGATGTTTGGGCCCGGCATCAATAATTTCCTTTTTCTTTTCAGATACAGAAGGCTTTGCCTTGTTGCCATCAGGGGCATTCATCTTGACTTTGTCTTTTCCCTTGTCAACCTTGACTGGTTTGTCAGGTTTGGAAGTAGACTGGTCACTCCTAACTTTAGGAGGACTTGAAGTCTTAGTTTTTGACCCCACATGCTTTTTCTTACCACTACTAGATGTATGTTCAACAGATGCACTAGCAGTATTCATTAAATTAAAATAAGCATGCATGATGTTTACAGCACATGGCATACAATTAGGATTATTGCATTTAGCATGATTTGCATGCATGTTAGGCAAAGCAGTAGTTGCAGGCATGGTATTACAACCAACAGATTTTTCTTCCTCTACATAGAACGGGCAATAGTAAGACAAATGATCAGTTTGATTACAAATATAGCATGCCTTTCTAGCTCGTGTAGATGTAGATACAGATGCAGGTTCAGTTTTAACTGCCTTTACAGGTGCTTTCATTTGGTCTGACCCTGCTACCCATTGTTTATATGACACCGTCTTAGCCTCCTTGGTTCCTACACCTCTCTTAGCATAAGCAATCTTACTAGCTCTTTTAGAAGTTGTAGGTTCTACTACTTTTTCTTCTGAATCTCTTTCAATTTTAATCTCATGTTCAATTTCAGTAGCAACAGGATCTATGGTCCTAGGCTCAAAATGCTTAAAGATAGGTTTTCTAACATCCATTAAAACCTCAGGCACATTTTCTTTGACTAACACTGGCTCTAACAACTCAGCAGCCCTATTTTTCTTTTTCTGTGTGTAGTCAAGTCCTATGTTTACTTTTTCATTTTTGCTCTTGCCTGCCAGTTTCATGTACATGTCCCTTTCTACGAAAACTTTATTAGCGGCTTCTTCAAAAGATTTACATGTTACTTTAAGCTCAGCTAATTCATTTTTAAGTTCTTCGTTAAGGTCTTCCCTAATCTTAAGCTTGTGTTCTAAAACATCTACCTGATTCATTAACTGCCTTTCCTTACTTTCTCCTGATTCTAATTCCTCTACCCTGGCCTCGAGAAGTCTATTCTTAAAGGAGAGTTTAGCATTTTCCTCATTAACAACAATTAGATTAAGTTGGAGATTGTACATATCTTTAGTCATGGCAGCTAATTCATTTTGGTACTCAGGAATAGACATTTCATTTACGGTTAGAATTGGTACCTCTGATTGTTCTGAAGATTTTGCCATTAAAGCGAAGTTGCATAGCTCCTGATCTTCATCTTCATCAGACTCGTCCCAACCCTTCCCTTCAGTCACAACATACGCCCGGCTTCCCTTCTGTTGCTTGCTAACCAAGGCATCATATTTCTTTTTCAAATCAGCATAGGATTCCTTGGGATGAACGTACTTGGGCTTCTTGCACTCTGTTGCGAAGTGCCCCAATTCATTGCAGTTGTAGCATCTGAACTTGTTCTTGTCTACCAGGTTAGGTCTGTAGCCACTACCAGATGTGCTACTCCGACCGCTGTAATTTCCACTACCACTTACACTACTGCCTCTCCTGCCTCTTCGGCTGAAAGAACTACCAAAGCGTCCTTTACCACTTCTTTGCTTCCTGAAGCTGATATGAGCAAATTCTCGAGCAATACAAGCATATGACTTGTCTTCTAATTTGTCCAGCTCTTCAAGGGTATAGTATTCATCCTCACTTTCTTCGGATGGATCTTCAATGTCTAATACCACCCTTTCAGGATTAGCATTTTTCAATGAGACAGCTGCAAGTGCCTTTACAGCAGTTTCTTCAGCTACAAGTCCAGACTCACTTACCGCTTTGTTTTCTCCACTATTGTAGGATCTTCTTCTGTCATTTTGTTCCTGCTCCAGCTCGTAGGTCTTCAAAACACCATACAGCTTTTCGAGAGAAGTGTTTTTCAAATCTCTTGACTCTCGAATGGCAGTGATCCTGTGTTCCAGATGTTTAGGCAAATTCAAGAGAAACTTGATATTTGAATCTGCTAGTGGATAGACTTTATCTCTTATACTCAGCTCGATAAGCAATTTACTGTACCGTTTGTAAACATCTGCTACGCTTTCTCCTCGTTCGCATCTGAACGATTCATATTCAGATATCAGAATGCGTTTGTGATTATCTCTAACTTCCTCGGTCCCCTCCATCACGACAGCCAGTTTATCCCACATGGCTTTAGCTGTTTTTAATCCCTTTATTTGAACATAGTACTCTGAGTTTAGGGATTCAATTATGACGTTGCGTAACGACGCATCCATACCAACCAATTCTTTATCTGCGTCTGAAAACTCCATTTCCTCTTTAGGAACAGACCGGGATGGAATTAGTATCCCTCCTTCCATTCGCTCTGGCTCAATTCTCATGGGTATGTATGGACCGTTTTCCAATATTCTCAAGTATACCTTGTTTATTGATTCAAGGTAAGCTTTCATCCTTCCGGTCCATTCGTCATAATGTTGTGCATCAAACGGAGGTATCTTAAATCTGTGTGCGGCGGCCATTTTAATAAAGTTTAAAATTAAGATAATACACTTTTCAAATTACAATAACTTGTATTTACTTGAAAAATTAATTATCTCACTTTAAATGTCCAACAATTAATATCCAATGGATTCTGCACTTAAGATTCAAGCAAGTTAGTTTTAATCACAGGAACAGTAGCAGGGTCCACAATTTTTCAAGTCCAAACAAAAAGGTGTCCACTTTCTAGTTGACAGAAGTTCGAAATTGTCCTTTTTGTTTAGCCAATCAGTTGATTCCAGTTTTGACCACAAGAAAATCCACAAAGCTCTAAAGTACAGTATTTTGGAATTTTGTACAAGTATTCCTTACACCATGACTCAGAACTTTTTAGATCTACGATTTTTTTCAAGAAGAAACAAATAAAAACTTTCGGCACAAACTTCAAGGAAAAATTAGATCTGGGATTTTCAAGAACCAACTCAAACAACACAGTAGGATCTCTGTTAGATGTGTTTAACAGGAGCTCTGATACCAATTGTTAGGTCCAAAGTGTTGTAGAGGGGGGGGGGGTGAATACAACTGTTTGAAAATTTATGAGAGAATAAACAATGTGCAAGTAATAAATGATGACTCAGAATTTCAAGAATATATCATTATATTCATTGATGGATTTGCTACAACATTCATAAAAGCATCATGATCAGTTGAACAATAAATACAGCAATTAAAGCTAGATTCAACTGATCCTCTCTCTCTCACCTTTTGTTTTACAGTAAATGCTCTCTCTTAAAAATTATCGTTGAAAATACAGAGATACAAGTTCCTTCTAAATAAAAAACAAAGTGCTGCTTTTATAATGTCATGTAGTCTTGATCTTGTCCTTTTTGTGTACGTGGCCCAATCAGGACTTCGACAACAAAAAGTACTTTCCCAACAACTCTGGATCAACCGTTCACAATAAGCCACTTGTCCCTTGAACATTAAATGTTACATTTCTACCCGCATCTCGATCTTCGCCTGGACCCATCTCGATCTCGATCTGTGAAAATCTCGATCTCGATCTGGGAGAATCTCGATCTCGATCTATGAGGATCTCGATCTCGGTCTGTGAAAATCTCGATCTCGATCTGGGAGAATCTCGATCTCGATCTATGAGGATCTCGATCTCCGTCTGTGAAAATCTCGATCTCGATCTGGGAGAATCTCGATCTCGATCTATCGCCTGGATCGAGATTTGCCTTTGCAGTGTTTTACTTCACTTGTAAATCTCGACCCGCATCTCGATCTGCTGTGGATCGACATTTGCCTTGGCAAATATGCACACATCCAATGTTGACCTTCTTTAGTGACTAATTGAGAATTAACCTTTGTGAGCAAGTTTCCTTAGCTTCTTCAATTTCTTTTCCTCACTCAATTCAAATGAGATCTTCTATTACTGACACGAACTTGCCTCCAATGTCCTGACACTTGATGCAATGGTCTGGTTCATAAGTGACTAGTCTTGTAGGGGTTCTTGCTTCTGAATGTCAGTTCTCATTTGTTGATTAACCTTTACATTATCCAGATGTTGATATACATTACATGAAATCACTTTGGCCTTCTTGATACTTCCTTGACATTAATTTGATTCTCCATTAGATAAGTTAGGGCATGAGCAATACTCAGATTGAACTTCTTCTCACTTATGCATCCTTGATTAACCAAATTAGTTACTTGTAGTTACCAAGTATCATTACCATTTCTTCAGTTGATTGATTCCATGTGCTTCTTCAGTTTCTCTTGTTTTGCTGTTGTTTTATCTTTTACTTAGTTGAGTTACAAAATAATTAAGTGTTACAAGTTAGTACACCTATGCCTTTCATGGCTGAGTCACCGTTATTTGCCAAACCAACACTTGAAGAAGTGTTGTACCTGTAGCTTTCTGTCTCTAGCTCAACCCTGAGTGTTGTTCTTATGAAAGAGGAAGCCAAGGTTCAAAAACTTATTTATTATGTTAGTAAGATTTTGCATGGTGTAGAGCTGAACTAGTCAAAGATTGAGAAGTTTGCCTTAGCATTAATAATGGCATCAAGGAAACTACGTCCGTACTTCCAGGCACATCTTATTGAAGTCTTGACAGACTAGCCCCTGAGAAATATATTACACAGCCCCAAAGCCAATGGAAGGCTGATCAAATGGGCCATTAAGCTTGGATAGTTTGAAATCAGATACAAGCCAAGAACGGCCATTAAGGCCCATGCTCTAGCTGACTTCGTGGATGAATTTACCATTCCCAACCTAAAAGTCGGGGGCCAAGAAGAGAGTAAAGAAACAGAGGGAGAAAGAGAGGAAGAACTCAAAGAATACTAGGTGCTCTTTTTTTATAGAGCTTCAAAAACACAAACGAGCGGAGCTGGCCTAGTTTTACAAAGCCCGGATGGGTTTATTGTCGAGTATGCAATCAAGTTGGGTTTTTCAACTACAAATAACGAGGCAGAATACGAATCTTTGATAATTGGGCTTGGCCTGGCCAGAGCCCTGAGAGTGAAAAACATGAGAGTTTGTGGCGACTCAAGGCTAGTAATCTCTCAAGTGAATGGGGAGTTTGAGGCCCATGAAGAGACTATGATGAAATATTTAAGAATTGTTAAAGCTCAAGCCACACAGTTTGAAGAATGTCACTTTGAGTATATCCCGAGAGAGGAAAATGTGAAGGCTGATGCCTTGTCTAAATTTGCATCATTAGAGGTTGAGAATTACTCTGGCAATGTTTATTTTTATGTGTTGAAGACCCCGAGCATTGATGCTAAACTAGTATCCCCGATTGGGCTGGGGGCATGTTAGATGGATCCCATCAAGCTCTTCTTGGAAACGGAGAAAACACCCTCATGAAGGAACACAAACTATCAGTAAGAGACTTGAAATATGCCCTCATAGAAGGAATACTTTACAAGAAATCGTATGTGGTACCCTACTTGAAGTGTCTGAGACCCCATGAGGCTGAAGCTGCCCTAAGGGACTTTGGAAGTAGGGCTCTTGCTCATAAAGCTTATATGAAGAGGTGTGATCGCTGCCAAAGGTTTGCACCCATTGTTAGGCAACCCCCAAAGATGCTGACATCCATTAACTCCCCACTCCCCTTTGCTATGTAGGGAATGAATATCTTCTGACCGTTTCCTATGGCATGAACAAAGGAAGTTTCTCATTAAGTGGATAGAAGCTAAGCCATTTGGCTAAGATTGACACTAGGAATATGACTCAATTCTTCTGGGAAAACGTTATATGCAGGTATAGGTTACCCAGAATCCTAGTGATGGATAACGGAACTCAGTTTAACAATAAGGACTTCGTAGAGTACTATGGAAACTATAACATTAAACTATGCTTCACTTTTGTAGCTCATCCACAATCAAATGGGCAAGCTGAGGTTGCCAACTGGATTATCCCAGATGGACTCAAAAAGAGGATTGAGCGCTCTCAAGGGACTTGGGTTGACGAACTACTCCCAATCCTATGGGCATACAGAACAACTTGTAAAGCTTCAATAGGAGCAACATCTTTTCAATTAGCCTACGGGACCAAGGCAGTGGTGCTCGTCAAAATTACTCAAACGTCGCCAAGAGTGTAGGAGTTTCAAATTGACACCAATGAAGAAGGCATGAAGTTGGCTCTACACTTGATAGATGAGCTACGCGATGAAGCTAAAGCTAGAATTGTAGAGAACCAAAAGAAAGCTCCATTCTACTACAATCTCAGAGTCAAGGAAAGGTTCTTACGTGAAGGAGACTTAGTCCGACAAAAGATCAAGGCATCCGGAGCTGGTCCCAAAGGCAAGCTAACTCCAAATTGGGAAGGACCATACCAAGTGAAGGAAGTCACCGGGCAAGGTGCATACAACTTCCAAACCCTTTAAGGGGTTGAAATCCCAAGAAGCTAGAATGCTGCCAATTTAATGATTTATTATGTTTAAGACTTTGATTTTCAAAAACTTTCAAGTGTTGGTTTGTTAGCCTTGAAGGTAAGACTTGAAGTTTCATTTGAAAACTTGATTGTTTCTAAGGAACGTTTTCCATTCTCATCACATTGCATTAGTTGTTTTCGTTAAGTCTTTTATAAGACTAACGAGTGTTTGTTGGTTATGTTTAAATTAAGCATTAAAAATGAACAAAACAAAGGCGGAAGTAAAGGACGAAAATGAAGAAATACACAAGTACATAAATAAAAGACTGAGGGCCAAACATCCTTTTACAAGCCACCAAGGGCCAACATAAATAAATGAATGAAAAACCTAACTACTTGGTTGTCTCCTCCTCCTCCGAGGATTCCTCCCCGCTCGACGAAGATGAATCCTCTTCGGCTTAACTTGACTCTTCTTCTCCAGAAGAGCTTTACTCAGCCAATTTTTGAGGAGTTACCGCAAGGATGATCTTTTTAGGCACCACACGGTAAGGAGAGGGAGTAAGGGTTGACTCGCGAGTTCTATCTTATCTGACATCAGCGTTGTTGTCCCCTTCAATTTCTTCCTCTTGTGCCTCGATCAACCTATTCAAGGCCTCGGCAGACTGAGGACTTTTGAAGTCCACCTTCGGGTCAAACAAACTCGAATGCTTCTTTAACACTTCCTTCAGTGCCTTGTTCCACCCAATCGTATAGTTAGCGGGGTAGAGAAGGTCGTCGTACTCCTGCATCAGGTCCTGATACTCCTCCGAGCCATATACTTCTCAATAATGGCATTTTTGTCGGCCCAGAGTTCGATTACCTCGGCCTGAACTTGCTTCACGAGCTACTCCTTATCGGCCAACTTTTCCTTTAAGTGTTTAATTTTGGAATTCGTCATAGTAAGATCCGTTTTATACTTCCCTGCCTGAGTCTTCCACGACTCGACATGGTGCAGAAAAGCCTGGAAATAACCATTAGCCTGAAAAGCCACCAAACCAAGAATGAGTTGTTGGAAAGCCTACCAACCAGGGAAAAATTAAAGCATGTCTATGATAAGTGTGAAAAAGAGAAAGAAACGGGAAGGCTTTACCGAGGCTAATGCATATGCACTAAGAGCCTTAGTGCTCTCCTCGTCACGTCCCAACACTATTTCTTTGTAGTCATAAGGAGTAATAGAGTGAATGGACCAATCTCTTGTGTGGTCTGTGCATCCAACCACGGTGTTTGTCTTCCTGAATCCCCAGCCAGGTTTGTAAGCCGGGGATTTGGGCACTTTGACAATTTCACTGCCTTCAACATTAGTTGGCCTAGTGTGGGGCTGCGAAAAAACCGGAGGCTCCTTCCCTTATCTAGGGTCATTCATCAGCCTAAGCCGTTTCATACAGCATGTCTCATCCACGGGTGGAATAGTCCACTCTCTAATTTGTGCAACAGCTGAAAAAGAGACATGAGAACATTAACAAAACAATCATGCACCCAAGGTGAAAAGAAAGCGAATCTAAGTAAAGTAATATACCTTTACTAGAGGCCCTCGACAGTCCCACAGCCTTCAACCTACACTCATCCAAAAGAACCCAAGAAACTACCTTGGTTTCCACCTGAGTGAGTGTGAGATAGGTTGTCTTTTGCTCTTCTGAGAGCATAATAGAGTCTACGCTCTCATCGGCTACTTTCCCGAAAGTGGACCAGAAGAGGGCTCCCTAGTCTGATGGAGTGTCTATTGGTTGTGCAGAGAGAGGTTGTACCAGGACTGCATCAGTGATTGCCAAAGGAGTAACATCAGAGTTTGAGGTCTCAACATTTGCAGCATTTGAATCAAAATTTATCTATTTTTCCTTGTTTTGGTCTGCAATCACATTGGTGGTGATTGGTTCTTGTGGGACCAGATCTTGTGTAGTAGCTGCTTCACCACTTTGAGGTGAAGGTTCTTGTGTGCTAGACTCTGCCAGTAGGTGGCCTTGTTAGGAATATATTCATTTGATGATGTACAAAATACTAGAACAAGATTTAGCATAGCTTATTTATAATAAGTCTTTCTAGTCTCTGAAATTTTATAATCAGAGTCTAGTTAGTCAACATTCTTTTACTTAGAAGATTTTTTATTGAATGTGAAACCAGAGTCTAGATGAAGATCAGAGTCTGGGAGGTGATCAGAGTCTATAGACTATCGAAGTCTACAATCCATCAGAGTCTATAGACTGGTAGAGTCTGAAGATCTCAGAGTCTATGAAGTCAAAGCTGAATTTGGAAGATGATTACAGAAAAGGGAAGTCTTTGAAAATAAAGCCAAAAATATTGCAGATATGCTATGGGAAGGAAGGAGATTTGCAGAAGGAAACTGTCAATTATTGATTAGGAATTATATTCCTATTGTAATTTGATTCTATGTAACCTAATTGTATTGAGTGAAATAAGTCAAAGTTTTTTAGAGAATAGAGATAGAGAGAGTTGTTGTTAGAAACACAGAGAAGCTGCTAGGGTTTATGTACACCTTAGGAGAGTTTGTATTTTCACATCAATAATACAAACAGTTTTCATTCATATCTTTTTGTTTAATATTTATTCTGTATTCAAGTCTTTAATTCATACTGATTTGACTTTAATCAGGCACAAAAAGCACACAAGTATTCAACCTCCCCTTCTACTTGTGCAACTAGGAAAATAATTGGTATCAGAGCCTAACGTTTAAAATCGATCAAAGATGTCTGGAAACAAAGATCGCAATTCTAATATTCATATGCTTAAGAGAAACGAGTACACCCATTGGAAGGTTAAGATGCTGCATCATCTGGAACCTACAGACCCTAACTATCTTTAAAGGATTCATGAAGGACCCTATGTGCCCTTAAAGCTTATGCCTCAAATCATTGAAGAAGGTAAAGTAACTGAAGAAAACTTCATTGAAAAGCCAAAGGCTGAATGGACAAAAGACGACAAGGAGAATCTCCTTAAAGAAGCAATGATAAAAAACATTCTCTTTAACAGTTTAGATTCTGTTCTGACAAACTATGTTATATCATGTGTTGGGTCCCGAAATATCGTAGAAGGGGGGTTGAAATACGATACTCACAATAATTTAAATTCTTTTCGGAATTTGCGGATAAATAAATTATTGCTTCAGAGTGGGTTTGGTCATTTATAGTGTTTAGGTGAGTTGCCTACTAATTTTTTGTGTGTCCGGATAAATCAATTAGGTTCAATAAAATTAACAAGTAAAATAAACGAGACAAGATTCTGGGAATATATCTTTCGTATATAAACCCTGAGATTACTACACCCAATTAAAAATATAACTGGTTTCTAAAGAACAGATTAGTTCTTTGCTTCTACAAAGAGATATAACTTAATCCCTATACAATATTTGACTATGTATTTGTATTAACGGAATCAAGCTAACAGAGAGTGTTTTACAATAGCCCTATGTATTTACAACATAATGAACCGGCTAGAATATAAAACTCTGGTGAAGAAGGTATATGTATAGCTTTTTATTCTTCTTCTTCTCCGGCTTCAATTTCCTCTTCATATCTCTCTATATGGTTGTATATTTCAACTATTCAAAATGAGCACGTCATTTTGTTATTATTGTGTAGACTTTTCAAATCAATTAGAACTGATTTGTTTCTTTTCAATGCTAAGCCCTTTGTTGCGCTTGAAGAATGTGAATGGTGTGTAGGCACCACTAAAGGTGTTTATTACGCCTCAACATGTTTGTTGTGCCAAGGAAGAGTTTTTGTTGCGCCTATACTCTTATGGCCTTGTATAGGCGCCACAAAAACACTTGGAATATTTGCTAGATGTGTTTCCTTGAGCCTGTACTCTCAAAGCCCTGTATAGGCACCACCAAGCACTTGGAGAGATTTCCTTGTGCCAATGTGACTTGTTTGTTGCGCCATTACACCTATGAGCCTTGTAGAGGTGCCACCAAGCTATACTAAGCACCAAGTCAACTATTTTGTTACACATACACTTTACATCCCATGTGTAGGCGCCTCAAGGCACATGGAACTTCAGTAATGAGCTGATCATACCTCTATAGCTTGTCACTTCAGTTCATATACCTTATTTGCCTTGAACAAGCTTAGTAGTTTGTTGGCAAGAAGTCTTGGCAGGTGTACAATCTTCTAAATTACACATCTTCAAAAGATCATTGACTTACTTTAATTGCCATCATTCTTTCGAATTACTTATAATCCAAAAAGAATTGTAACTCTTCCAACATGTTCATCTTGTACCTACTCTGCATTAACTTAAAAAAATATCTCTTGCACAAGTTTTGTTAGCAGACCCACATATAATACAATCATGGTATTCTAGCACTAATATTGAATTGTGTGTGCTTTGTATTGTAAAGAGATATATATGTATATAACGACCCTACCAAAATCATTTTCAAGTAATAAACTAGTTAGAGTATCATACCATGTCCTTGATGATTTGCTTGAATCCCTAACTCCATTCATGAAAGAGCTTGTGAAGAAAATGATATACAAATTCCAATGGATATGCAACTTCAAAGTCCAGGAGTTGTTGTACATCAATATCAATTTCTAACTCACCTTTCAGGAGTGCACTTTTTCACCTTGATCTGATAGATATTCACACTTGAATGCTCAACAGGTGCTAGGGATATCCTATTGTTAGGTCATCAACTTGGTCATCTCTAATAGGATCAAGTCTCGTCACTAATGCTTACCGTTTGATCTTGAAAGTCCCGCCATCATCATCGATACCTTCTGCTTGATAGTAACCTGTAGCAACCAGTTTGGGTTTGTCCCTCATAACAATGCCAATTATCATCCATTTTATGTAAACCCTTACTGTACCAATTTTAGTTTCGTCATGTGGTCTGGGTTCCAACTTCAGTAAATTTTGCCTTCGAACTGATTGAGATCATCTTGCAATGCAATCACCCAATCTGGATCAATCAGTGCATCTTCAGTATTCTTTGGGATTCCAGATGTTAGATCCCGGAAAATATATTCTCATTTTGATTAGCACTTCTAGCCTTTACTCAATAATCCGGTTTACTAAGAACCAGAGTCCAGGATTGACTTTTAATTCAAACCTTTTGTCTTGGCAGATATGTTCTTGATGTATTCCTTTGATCTTCATTATGTTGAGTATGACTAGTAGATCCTTCTTTTATTTGATCCCCCTAAGTTACTGCTAGGATGTGTTGAAGATCCTTCACCTTTTTCAGTGTATTCTGTTAAAGTTCATGAGTTGTGTAGATTTACTACCATTTCCACTAATAGGATCTGAATCATCATCATTATCATTGATTCCTTCTGCAACCTCAATTTCAATATCAATATCTGAATTTGACTCTGACGGGATGTCAAACTTCAAAGATTCAGAATAGTCTTTTATTTGAACGCTTAGGATCTTGGTGTAGTAAAATGATACATTCAGACTTTCAATCACCTTCTAGTTTTACATCATATATGCCTTGAAAGCTTTCGACTTCAACGAGTAGCTGAGGAAAATTGTTCCATGAGTCTTAACTTTAAACTTACCAAGATACTCATCTAAATCTTCATTAATTATCAATTTCCAACAAACGCACAAAGGAGATTTAGTGTTTGCTTATGGTTGGCCATTAACTCATATGATGTCTTTTCACGATCTTGTTGATTAAAGCAGTATGCTGTGTTAATTATTTCAGCCTCAAAGTACCTTTATAAGTGCAGACTTCATATAGAACTTCATTCGCGAAATTCAGTTCCAATATCTGACTTCAAAGTTCTCACTGCTTTCTTTGCTTCCAATTTGATCTACCTGATGTGATCAATCACCATCTGTGACGTATTATCTGTTGAATGTACGAACATCACCAGTTTGTAACTAGGGTTGTCATCAACCACCACTAAGTATATTTTTTCCATGACATAACTTGCTTTAGTGTGATGTTTTCATTGACTTCCCTATATGACATACTTCAAAATGTCATTCTGGAAAGAATTCTATATGAAGCAGTCCTCTTACCAATTTAATTTTATCAGAGAATCCATTGTCTTGTTCACCAAGTGTGAGAGCTTCCTATGTCATAACTAAATCTTTACTGATGAAGCTTTACTGAAAAGTTCACTACACCTTTGCATACAAAAACCATGTCAGCTACGAACAAACTTCCTCACTCTCAGATGAGTGAGCATCCATCTTTCTTGCTCCAAATCAAACACTTTTCCTTTTCAATGCTTTTCTAGAAAACCCTTAACAAAAAATTTCCTAGTGTCCTGTAGATAGTGCTTAAGTCCGTTGACAAGAAAGATGCTTCCACTGATGACAATTCAAAAAAAATCATTATAGCCAAATCCCTTATACATCCTTTGCTGTCATCTCCAAAGGTTATCGTTGGGTAGGCTTTCTCAATCAACTGTGATGTCAGAGCTTTAATCTTAATTATATGCCTCGAACAATAAATGTCATGAAGTCACATAACTTTTATCTTTTGTTACATACTCTGCAATCACAAATGATTAAGCTTCTTGGTACTCAACTTCAATTGAGTCCAGATGAGTTAGAGAGATATTACTTTCAACAGTGGTAACAACAGCTTCAATATGCATATTAGAAAATTCAGTACTATCTACTTTAATCAATCTACACAAGTGTAACAGATGTAAAGCAGATTTACAGATATTCAATAATTTTCTAAAAGCACATAAATAGAAGAACTAACAAATTAATTACTAATTCTGTCTAATCCATTTCTGTTGTCTTTCATTTTAACTATCTTTAATTACCTAAGTCAGTTTTAGATTAAGTCTCGAATCTGTAAATGTTACTGACTACTTAGATAATTCTACCATCTTTTAATCTTTTTATCACTAACAAGCAATACATGAACTGATTTGACATTTAAGTGCAACTATGTGAGTGTGAGCAAGTCATATGAAAATAAACACATAAACAATTTTAAGAATATGCAGAATATTTGAATAAAATATTATGAGCAATATCAAATTCTACATATACTTATCAAGTCATTTATCACAATAAGAACAAATACAAAATATCTGATCTATGAACTGTTTGTCTATTTAGCAATTTTCACAACATTAACAGATGTATTAAATAACAGAAGATTTAAATCAAGTTCCAACAAATGTTTAGGGATACACCTAACCGTCTAGAACACCTTATCTAATTCTAGATATTCATTTTACTACATGTAAAATCAAGTATGAAATATACTAATTAAAATCATGAATCCTAGCATGCAATCTTATTCTTAGCAATCAATTAAGCATTTAAGAACTAAGATGCTAACATGTTGACATGAATATAATACATTTCAATACCTAGTAATCATACAGTTTTGAATTAGATAAACGTATACTAGTTAGAATGTGTACCTGTGAAGTGCTTAGTGATTCATCTCCAGTGTTGGTCATTGATGCCAGATATCCATTTGGTTCATCACTTTCACTGATAGAATCAGCCTTGCATTTAACTTCACCAACAAATGCTTTCCCTTGCTGCATCCTCACTAATGCCTGAGATTTCTTCTTCGACCCAACATAGTATTTGTCATCTTTTACTTGTACAGGCTTCTTCAAACTGTGTAGCAAACCCTTGATCTTGTCTTTCAAATATAAATCATTCCTGTTTTGCAACCGCCTCTTGAACTGTTCTTGAAAATCTCCTTTATGGGACCTATAGGTAAGGACCTTAGATTAAAAAATTGGGATTCCGTCTGAATCTGATGTCACTGAACTTCCTGTTTCCCTATAGGCTTGACTTGCAGTCCAGTTCTCAAGATATTCCAAAGTGTCAAATTCACATACAACGCCTTGACCACTACCTCGAGCTACAACATCTTCAATTCAGCTTCATGGATCAATTCATTTCTGTTCAGAAATTCTCAACCTTGACTTCAATCAACTTTGGTTCCTGAGTCACAAATATAGTGGATATGCTAATAACCTTCTTCACCAAATATTATCTTCTACAGCTCTTGTTCTAGTTCATAGGCCTTCATCACACCAATAGTTCCTCTAAAAATAATGTGGACAAATCCTTAGATTCCTGATGGCTGTAATCATGTGTTCTAGATGGTCTATAGTGTTAGCATGAACTTCATGTAATCTCTCTGTATAATAATCTTTAAGCCTTGTACTGAGATGCCAGGATGTCCAGTTCTTTTCTCCTTCACTACTTAAACCCCTAAGATTTTTCATCCAAAAATTCAACTAGAATCAGCCAAAAACTGTACCCAAATTAATATCTCATTATCTAGCATCCGAATAAACAGTGAGATCCTATGGAGTAGACCTCTGAGGAAATTAATACCACATCTTCTTCAACCTTTTCCAGAATTAACTTCATTGGATAATCTTCAGTCAATTTTAGTTATCTTCAATACCTAGAAAAATCTTCATCTGTGGCTTTTGTTACGATAAATTTAAATTTTAAACTTTATTAAATTTATAAAATAAACTAATTAAAATTTATAATATAAACTAATAAAAGTTTATAAAACAAATTTTATAAAAGTTTATAAACAAAATTTAATATAAAATTTATAAAATAAACTAATTAAAATTTATAACATAAACTAATAAAAGTTTATAAAACAAATTTTATAAAAGTTCATAAAATAAATTTAATTTATAAAATTTATAAAATAAACTAATTAAAATTTATAACATAAACTAATAAAAGTTTATAAAACAAATTTTATAAAAATTTATAAAATAAATTTAATATATGAAATTTATAAAATAAAGTAATTAAAATTTATAACATAAACTAATAAAAGTTTATAAAACAAATTTTATAAAAGTTTATAAAATGAATTTAATATATAAAATTTATAAAATAAACTAATTAAAATTTATAGCATAAACTAATAAAAGTTTATAAAATAAATTTTATAAAGTTTATAAAATAAAGTTATTAAAAGTTTATAATTAAATTCATTTAACAAGGCCTCCTCATTCTTCCAAACAGCTTCGGCATGGTGAGTATCACTGAGTTGTGGATCTTGATTTGTATATCAATCATTCAACTTTGATACCAATTGTTGGATCCCGAAGTATCGTAGAAGAGATGTTGAATATGATACTCACAATAATTTAAATTCTTTTCAGAATTTGCGGATAAATAAATTATTGCTTCAGAGTGGGTTTGGCAATTTGTAGTGTTTAGGTGAGTTGCCTACAAATTTTCTGTGTGTCCGGATAAATCAATTAGGTTAAAAAAAAATAGCAAGTAAAATAAACGAGACAAGATTCGGGGAATATATCTTTCGTATATAAACCCTGAGGTTGCTACACCCAGTTAAAAATATAACTGATTTCCAAAGAACAGATTAGTTCTTTGCTTCTACAAAGAGATATAACTTAATCCCTATACAGTATTTGACTATGTGTTTGTACTAACGGAATCAAGGTAACAGAGAGTGTTTTACAATAGCCCTATGTATTTGCAACAAAATGAACCGGCTAGAATATAAAACTCCGGTTAAGAAGGTATATGTATGACTTTTTATTTTTCTTCTTCTCCGGCTTCAATTTCCTCTCTGTATCTCTCTGTATGGTTGTATATTTCAACTATTCAAAATGAGCACGTCATTTTGTTTTTATTGTGTAGACTTTTTAAATCAATTAGAATTGATTTGTTTCTTTTCAATGCTAAGCCCTTTATTGCGCTTGAAGAGTGTGAATGGTGTGTAAGCGCCACTAAAGGTGTTTGTTACGCCTCAACATGTTTGTTGCGCCAGGGAAGAGTTTTTGTTGCGCCTATACTCTTATGGCCTTATATAGGTGCCACAAAAACACTTGGAATATTTGCTAGATGTGTTTCCTTGCGCCTGTACTCTCAAAGCCCTGTATAGGCACCACCAAGCACTTGGAGAGATTTCCTTGTGCCAATGTGACTTGTTTGTTGCGCCATTACACCTATGAGCCTTGTAGAGGTGCCACCAAGCTTCACTAAGCACCAAGTCAACTATTTTGTTACACATACACTCTACATCCCCTGTGTAGGCGCCACAAGGCACATGGAACTTGGAGGATAATTTTCTTGCGCCAATATTATATTTTGTTGCGCCTTTCCATGGTTTCTAGTGTGCAAGAACAACTAAAGTGATATTACTTCCTTTGAACATATCCTATGAGATGCTTGAAGTAAATACCATCTTATTTTCTTTCTTCTGGCTTGATCAACTAATTTTCTTCTAATACATCAATGTAATTCTCTTCTTGTTATACTGACGCTTAGTGCACTGGTCTGGTTCATAAATGACTAACACTGAATTGAATTCCCTTGACTTCTGTTCTGTTTTAGATGATTAACCTTGGATTGTTGCATTGCTTCAAACACTGACTGTTGATAAGCATTGTACTTTCACTAGAATCTTTTCTAGTACTTCAACAACGTCTTCATTTTTACCACAATCTTGAATACTTTATTCTCTGTTCTTCACTGACGCTTGAACATTTAAATGAACTTCTTTCAGTGAGTACAACTTTAAGACTGCAGCTGTCTTCATTAACCTTTGTTTTTACCCTTCTATATTCCTTTGCTTCGAACACTATCTATCTTCAATCAATGCCTTTACACTGAAATCTTATAGTGACACTTCTATACTAAATCTTCAACATTTCTGAAACCTTGAAAGTCTTCAACCATTATTCTTCACTAAGGCATGAACATATTAATGTACTTCTCTCAATGACCTGTAGTAGACTTCAAACTTTTTCTAATGTCTTGATTCACTGTATTTGCATTGTCTTCATTTCTTCTTGATTTCTGTGTAGGCGTGGTATTTACTTGTCATGTTCTAGTGTTGAGTTATCATGATTACTATTCATACAGCTTCGTAATCTCACCAATATCATGCAAAACTGCTAAGGAGATGTGGGAAAAACTTGAAGTGCACTGTCAAGGGACTAAATATGTCAAGAAGAATGCTAGGTCTTTGCTAATTCAGGAGTATGAGTATTTTGAAGCTATATTTGGAGAATCAATTAATAAGATGAATCATAGGTTTACAAAACTCTTGAATGAGATGGCTATGCTTAATAAGGTTTATGATTCTGAAGATGCAGACACCAAGTTTCTGATAGCACTTCCTGAAGAGTGGAATAACAAAACAACAACCATAAGGGAAGCTAGAGATTTGGATGACATAACTCTAAAATAATTGTATGGCAGACTCAAGACATATGATTTAGAGATGAAACAGAGGAAGAATAAGAAATCTGTAAAGACAAAATCTGTGGCATTCTAAATGGAGTCTGAGAAAGAACATTATGAACAACCCACAGAAGCAAGAATCACGGATTCAAGGTAGCAGGGTAAAGCTGTTGAGGAGTCAGAATCTACTAACACAGACTCTGATTCTGATGAAGAGATTGATGGCTATGTTTGCTAAAAATTTCAAAAGAATTAAATTTAATAAGAGAATTGGCAAATTTAGCAAGAGTCCATCATTCAAGAAGGAAGATGAGAAGGTTGAGAAGAGCACGAGCACTATAAGCAAATTTGACAAAGCAAAGGTCAAGTGTTTCAACTGTGAAATATTGGGGCACTTTGCTAGTGAATGCAGAAAGTTAAAAAGTCAAGGAAAAGGGAAAGCACTTCTATCAACCAGAAAGGATTGGGCAGATTCAAGCTCAGAGGATGAAATTAATTATGAAAATTTAGCATTGATGGCATCCTCCTCAAGAAAATCACAATCTCCCAAAGAACCCTCATCTCCTAAAACTCATGTATCAATCTTCACTCCTGAATCCTTACTTCATTTAGACTCTGATGGTATATAAATTGTGCAAAGTGAGGTTAATAAAATAATGATAAACTGTAGATCTCTCACTAGTGAAAGTGTAAGGTTAAGAGAAGAAAATTTAACCTTGACAAATAGGAATGATCATTTAGAGTCTGAGTTAAAGTTAATGGAACAATACAAAAAGGATTCTGAGAAATATAGTCACAACTACACTGAAATCTTGAAAGCCTATGACTATGTTAAGAAAGAACTAGAGGAAGAAAGATGTATGTTTAAAGTTTGGACAGACTCTGGTAGAAGAGTTCAAGAAATTCTTAATAACCAAAATATGTATCAAACTGCTGGTATAGGCTATGACAGGAGTCAAGGCAAAAGACCTATTGTTGAGAATGATAACAACGGATAAGCTAGTCAAAATAATAAGACTAAGGACCAAAGTACCTTTATCCCTGTTAAGTTTGTAACTTCTGAATTAAAGAATAATTTGCCTAAAGAAACCACAAACTCATCTGTCAATGTTCCTTCTGTTGTTGATACAAAGACAGATGAAACATGAGTAAACAAGTCTAAGAAAAACATTAACATAGGGTACTTGTCTAAGTCTAAGTTAAAAGAAAGGCTAGAGAACTTATCAAAGTCTACCAATACTATGAGAAATAGGAATGGTAAGGAAGGCATAAACAAGGCCAATAACAATCAAAAGGATTCTAATGCTCCTAGAAAGAAGTGTTACAGATGTGGGAACCACAACCATTTAGCTCTAGAATGTAAAGAAAAAATTGAGAAGAAATCAGAGTCTATTCCTTCACAGACTCTGAAAAGTCACTACATTCCACAGAAGCCTTGTTATCACTGTGGTAGCATATTTCATTCTATTTATATGTGTAGAGACTATCATGATTTATATTACAACTTTTATGAGCTAAAATCTTTAAATGATAAAAGTTGGTATGACACTGTCAAGACTCCACCAGAGTCTAAAATAACAAAGGAGACAGATAAAACAAAAGTGAAGAATTATAAACTTGTTTCACCCAAAATTAGTGGAAAAGGATCCAAAACTGTTTAGATCCCCAAAACATATAACTAGTTGTTTTAATTTATGCAGGGAACTAGGGAAAAGAAAGTAACCCTAATCCTGGACAGTGGATGCTCATGAAACATGACTGGAAAGAAATCTCTACTTACAGACTTTGTGGAGATGGATGGCCTAGAAGTATCCATTGGTGATGGCAACGAAGGACAAACACTGGCATATGGCAAGATTGTACTTGAAAATGTCATCATTGAAGAAGTAGCTCTAGTTGATGGCTTAAAAGACAACCTAATCAGCATTAGTCAACTTGGAGATAAAGGTTACCATACTGGCTTTGACAACAAATACTGTCTTGTAACTCACAAAAAAACAAGCATTTTGGTCTTCAAAGGGCACATGCATGGTAACATATATGAAGCCATCTTTGAGGATTGTATTTACAATGAAGTCACATGTTTATAGAGCAAGGCCTCAACTGAAGAAAGCTGGAAATGGCACAAGAATCTGTCACACATCAACTTCAAAACACTCAACAAGTTGGTTAAACAGAATCTTGTGAGAGGATTACCACAGGTTGATTTTGTTTAAGATTGACTTTGTGAAGTGAAAGGCATATGTCAAGGCCTATTTGTAATTAGTAGATGACAACTCAACTCATGTAAGAAATTAAAGTAAGTAATAAATTCTGAGGATGGAATCAAATCGAAGAATGTCAACTAGACACAAAGAATCAACTTGTCAGAAGAATTATAATGAAGTTGCTACTCTACACCGGAAGAAGTTCATTTATATGTTCAAGCGTCGGAGAAAAATAGAGAAGCAGTTGTTCAGAAGATTCAGAAGATTCTAAGTGGCTACTACAGAAGATTCCAGAAGAAGAATGAAGACAGTGAAGTAGAAGAAGAACAGAAGACCACAGTTTAATGTTAAAGATGAAGAATATTTATTATAGTATGACATAAATGAACCAGACAGTACATTTGTGTGTCAACTAAAATAATAAATATTCATCATCTAGCTCAAGTGGTTTTATGACAAAAGAGAGACAACGAAGACTGGAAGACTTCAAGACTGATAGCACGGTAATACAAGACGAAATAGTATTTTAATTCTACTATCAAATGTTAATTGATTATTTAATTTATCTAATTAAATTAATTCAAGTTGAATTTAATTTAATTTGTAAATTAACTAATTAATTTAAGTAGAATTAATTTATTATAAAAGATATGACTTAATATGACTTTTAATATAATTCAAATGACTAATAAATAAGTCATACCGACTGTTTATTTATAAGTCATACCGAATTATATTAATAAAAGTCATACCGAAGCTGTTAAAGAAAAGTCATACCGGAGCAGCCGACTGATAAGTCATACCGAAGCTGTTAAAGAAAAGTCATACCGAGCAGAAAACAAAGGTCATACCGAACAATTCAAATAAGTCATACCGAGAAAATTCAAAGGGCTGTTGAAAGAAGTCATACTGATTTTATTTAATTAAAAAGTCATACCGACCTTTTTAATTAATTAAAATAAGTCATACCGAGCTATTCAAGTTAAAAGGTCATACCGGAGCTTATTCCAAAAGTCATACCGAGTTTATTTAATTAAAAAGTCATACTGACTTTTTTAATTAATTAAAAAAAAGGTCATACCGAACTCTGCCGACCTTCCTTTTTAATAAGTCATACCGAGCTTATATAACAGTTTATCAATTATATAACAGTTTTCTAAATATTAATTTTGTAATACTAATCAAGTTAAAATTATATCTTTCACTTGAACAGTATTTCATTCTAATTAATATTTCGCGAGTAATTAAAATAATATTTTTAATCCAAATTATTCCGCGATTAATTTTCAGATATTGTATTCAACCCCCCTTCTACAATATCAGGGACCAACATGAAGCATGTCAACTTGGAAAGCAAAAGAAAACATCCTTCAAGAGTAAGAAAATAAATACAATTTCTGAACCCTTTTATTTATTACATCTTGATTTATTTGATCCAGTAAATGTAATGTCAATTAACAAAAAGAAATATGCTCCTGTCATTGTAGATGATTTTACAAGATTCACATGGGTTTTCTTTCTACATTCAAAGGATCAAGCTTCACAACACATAGTAAACCATATCACTTTTGTAGAAACAAAATCAAAGAAAAAAGTTAGAGTTCTAAGAAGTGACAATGGTACTGAATTCAAGAATGCAACCATTGAGGAATACTGTGCATCAAAGGGAATTACTCAAAAAAATTCTGCTCCAGGAACACCCCAACAAAATGGATTTTTGGAGAGAAAGAATAGAACACTCATAGAAGTTGCCAGAACAATGTTGACAGAGTCTAAACTACCAGTATATTTTTGGGCTGAGGCAGTAAGTACAACATGTTTCACTTAAAATTGTACACTGATTAATATGCATGGAATGACTCCATATGAGATGATAAAGAACAAGAAGCCAAGTGTGAAACATTTTCACATATTTGGATGCAAGTGTTTTGTAATAAAAGTACATCAAAAAAATCTAAGCAAATTTGAAACCAAGGCTGATGAAGCAATTTTTCTTGGATATGCATCAAACACAAAGGCACTCAGAGTATTTAATCTAAGAAGCAGAATTGTTATGGAATCTATTCATGTTGCAATTGATGACAAAATGACTACAGGATTGCAGGTTGAATCAGAGTCTACAACATTGGAATTTGAAAATTTGAAAAGTTCTGAGATAAATGAAGATGATGAGGATGAAGAGATTCAAATAACTCATGAAACAATACAAAATCATGCACACTCTAACGGGGAGCCAGAAAATTCAACTCCAAATAATTCAGAGTCTAACAGTTCAGAGTCTATCCAGACAGAGTCTAGACAGACATAATTAAGTTTTTCAGAGTCTAACTCTTCAGGGTCTGGCAGGAAACTCTGAATTCTTCTCAGAGATAAAAAATTTAGGGGGAGCCTTTTCATTTGAATTTCACTCTCACTTAGGAAATGCAAATGATTTAGGGAGAGCTTCAAATTCAAGAATCAATCTTCCACCAACTAGAAAATGGACAAGGGATCACACTCCTGATTTGATAATTGGGGATCCTGAGAGTGGTATAAAAACTAGAACAGCCACTCAAAATGAATGTCTTTATAGCTGTTTTCTCTCAAAGAATGAACCCAAGAAAGTTGAGGATGCATTACAAGACCTTGATTGGATCATTGCAATACAAGAAGAATTGAATAAATTTTAGAGAAATAAAGTGTGGAAACTTGTACCAAGACCAAGAGATAGATCAATTGTTGGAGCCAAATGGGTGTTCAGAAACAAGCTTGATGAAAATGGGACTGTGATTAGAAATAAAGCAAGGCTGGTTGAAAAAGGATACTCTTAGGAGGAATGAATTGATTATGATGAAACTTTTGCACCAGTAGCAAGATTGGAAGCTATCAGAATGTTTCTTGCATTTACAGCCCATTCAAAATTCAAGGTGTATCAAATGGATGTGAAAAGTGCCTACTTGAATTGGAAATTGGGAGAAGAAGTCTATATGGAGCAACCACATAGATTTATTGATCCAAAGTTTCCTGATCATGTTTACAGGTTAGACAAGGCACTATATGGATTGAAGCAAGCACCTAGAGCATGGTATGAAACTCTATCAAATTTTTTTCTTGAATATGGATTCATTAGAGTACCATTGACAAAACTCTTTTTATTAGAAAACATAAAGGTGATATTTTGCTTGTCCAAATTTATATTGATGATATTATATTTGGTTCTACTAATGAAAAACTATGTGAAAAGTTTAGCAAATTAATACAGTCAAATTATGAAATAAGCATGATAGGACAATTGAACTTCTTTTTGGGACTTCAAGTCAAACAGAATGATGATGAAATTTTCATCAATCAATCAAAGTATGTGAAAGACCTATTGAAGAAGTTTGATATGCAAGACTGTGCAACTGCCAAAACTCCCATGTCAACAACCACTAAGCTAGACTCTGACCCAAAGGGTAAGAAAATTAACAACACTCGTTATAGAGGTATGATTGGCTCATTGTTATATTTAACTGCAAGTAGACCAGATATAATGTTAGCAACATGCCTGTGTGCTAGATTTTAGGCTGACCCAAGAGAATCACATTTGTTAGCTATAAAAAGAATTTTCAGATATCTCAAGGGTGCACAAACACTTGGACTTTGGTATCCTAGAGAGTCAGATTTTTCACTAATTGGTTATTCAGACTCTGACTATGCAGGATGCAAAGTGGACAGGAAAAGTACAACAAGAAAATGTCATTTCTTGACAACAAGTTAATTTCTTGGTTTGGCAAGAAACAACAAACATTTTCAACCTCAACAGCTGAGGCTGAATACATAGCCACTGGAAGTTGCTGTGCTCAAATTCTGTGAATGAGAAATCAGTTACTTGATTATGGACTAACATTCTCAAATATTCCTATATATTGTGACAATACTAGTGCTATTAAAATTGCAGAGAATCCATTCCAACATTCCAGAACAAAGCACATTGATATGAGGTATTATTTTATTAAAGAACATGTTGAAAATGGTACTGTGACACTTCATTATATTCCAACTGACAGACAGATTGCAGACATATTAACCAAACCACTTGATGAATCTACCTTTCTCAGACTGGTAGGTGAGTTAGGTATGTTAAATATGTAAGTGTTCAATCATAAAGGAAGCAAGGTATATACTTTAATTATAGTCCCTGATTTCACAAACTATGATTGGTTCTTACAAAATTGTTGAGGTACTGTATCTTGACAGAGTCTAACTCCTAAACTCTGACGAGTCTGTAGACTCTGACGAGTCTGTAGACTCTGAGAAGGTTATAAATGCCTAGACTCTGAAATGGTTAACATTCGCGCCTGCAGACTCTGATTACATTTAAACTGTTCAAATGACTTGAAATAGGAGGTAACAGTTACTTTTAACTGGTGACAAGCTGTAGACTCGTGTGTATTGTATGCAATTTAAACAAAATAGAAAATTCTCATACATTTTACTGACTTGTTTATTGCAAATTATTTTCTAAGGCAGAAATATTCATAGAGCTTTTCACGAACCCTAGCTAATTTTCTCAAGAATTTCTGTCACTCTCAACTCAACAATTTCAATGGCTGCCATTTTAACTGTCATGAGGGGACCCAAGGCAATTGCATTCACTTTTGGAGATTTCGAGTTCATGACCACTAGTCATGTGGCAGCACTAGGAGACAAGAAAGGGGTAGACGCTGATTACTATCCAGTGATAGATTTGTTGGAGAGAGTGAGCTCAGTTACATTCTCAAGGCACCACTAGTGATTTATATGGATGTTGTTTCTCAGGCCTGGAGCACTACAAAGGTAGTTGATCCTTCTCAGGATCAACTAGGTAAAATCATGTTCACCTTTGGCTCCACAACTTTTGATGTAACTGCTGATGTACTCAATTCTGTGTTTCAATTACCTGTTCAATCTTCTTTTGATAACACTGTGTCTGATGATAAAATAAAGAGCATGTTTAAGGCAATAGATTATTCTGCTAGTTTAGAAAACATGAGTAAAATAACTAGGTCTTACTTGAGGAAAGAGTGGTCATTCTTTTTTGATCAAATTGCTAAGTGTTTCACTGGTAAATGCAGTGGATTTGATGCCTTAACTTCTATCACTTATCAGATTGGTCACAGTCTCCTGTTTGATAAAGTGATCAACATTGGTGATATATTGCTCACTCAAATGGGATCAAAATTGAATAATGTGCAGGAGGGGAGGAAAAAGGTCTATTATCATAGATTCCTTATTCTTCTCCTCAATCACTTCATTCCTAACATGTCTGCCAAGCTTGCAGATGATTGTTGTGTGTAGGCATATAAGCAACAAAGGAGGATATTATCTGATATTAAGAGAATTGATGAGAAGAAAAATAGTCTACCTGCCATGGTCTACTCACAGGTAATGCAGGTAAAGCTCTCAAACTACAAACCTTCTATCTATAATTCTTCATTCTTTGGTGGTGAAATGGTGCAGAAACAAGTAATGGATAACCCCCTGCACCGACCCAAGTAACCAAATCCCCTTCAAATAAACAATGTTCAAAACCAAAATCCAAAAAGGAACCAACCTCTGGTGTCTCTAAACAGGCACCAGTTGTAAAGAAGAGAAGATTAGTACAATCAAGACTTGTAGATGAACCAAGTGGTGAGGAGCTCAACCCCCTTCAGAAACAGGTTGTTGAAGGTGTCTCTTTGCTAAAAGAGGGTCATGATATACCTAATTCTAACCTACAATCCAAACCTATAGACTCTCAAAAGACTACAGACTCTGATAAACCTAGGGAAGCACCTCAGAATTCTCAAATTGGGTCTCTTGAGAAATCTTTTGCTCCAAAATACAAGAGGTTAAGGAAGGCTTATTCTTCACACACACACAAGCCTATTATTGTTACTAACCCTGTTTTGCAGGAAATAGATGCTCCCAAGGATCATGCAGGGCCAGAATCTGATAGTAAGAAGGCTCCTGAACCAGAGTCTAATATTGAGTCAGAGTCTAGACTGCCATTAGACTCTGATTATGAGACATTTTGGGAATGAATGCCATTGGATGTAGCCTCATGTCTCATTGATGAAATCATTACTCCACGTGACAAGGTACTGCTATTTCTATATCCTTTGGTGGAGTCACTAGAAGATTCTAAACTCTACAAGACACAACAACAAGTCTTCGATCTTCTCATAACCTATGCAACTCTTAGGAAGAGAATGGAGATGGACCTACAAATTTCTACACAAGATGCTGTCACAAATCTATATAACTATCTCTTCAACACTTCATTACAAGACAAAGCAGCTGGGCTCATAGAAGGCAGGACTAATGAAGTTCTCAAAGCACTTGGTGTGCCAGACTCTGAAAAGAAAAACACAAAGAAACCTAAAAAGCTTAAGGTCCACAAAAGGAGAGAATCAGAGTCTATTGCTGTGTTGAAAACTGAGATTGAGCAACCAGTTTTTGACTAAGAAGCAATTTAGGAAAAAGAAATTACCTACAGGACATCTATCGATTGGATTTCAACTATTCAGCCTGTTCCAAGGAAGGTGGTTGATTTTCTTATCCGCAATGTAGGAAAGGTGGCCAACAAATATGTCTATTCAACCTATTAGAGTAGATTGGATCAAATCAAGGGCTCATATTATCAGAAGATTGTAAGGGAACTATAGGATTCCTTTCACATGACTTTTGCCCAGGCCATCAATGCAATCCATGCAAGGACTTTTCTAAATAACAACTTGGATGCATTAATAATGGTAGAACCACAGGAGGTAGAAGGTAGTGCAAGGAAGTTGGAGGATGGGACTAGTGCACCAGTGGTGGCTAGTGAGAAAAATGTTCAGTCTACCTCACCCACACAAGAACCACCTAGTCAGAGGTTGGGTGATAGTGGGGCAGGGGAGCATGTTATTAGGCCCTCCTTAGCAACTCTCAAATATGTTATTATGAACCCTAGTGATATGGGAGGACAGACTTTGATGGATGTTCATGAAGAAATTCTATACTCTATTCTATCAGAGTCTATCCACCTTGAGGGGGGAGAGTCTCAAGCACTAACAGTCAAAGATGGTGACACTCAAACTCCGGCTTCTAATGAAGTCATACAGAAGTAGTCAGAGTCTAGAGTAGACCCTGAGACTGGAATACTGGAATACTAGAGTCTAGAGTCAGAGTCTATCCACCTCAGGGTCTGTTCCTGCTCACCCCTTGGTGGAAACCCCTAGCCTTCAGACATTTGAAGGGGTTCCCCTACATCAAAGTGGTTCAGGTATTGAAGCAACTATCATTTCTCTCACCCCCTTTTGAGTGAACCTAAATAAATGAGTGAAAAAATAAATGAGAGGTTGGCACTAGTCCAGGCAAAAGGAGAGGTAGATAAGGCTATAGAGAGCCTAAGTGAGAAAGAGAGAGTGAGTGCCCGACCCCACTGCGAGGATGATAGACTAGGGTATCCTGAACCTAGCTTCACTTATTGGGATCAAGATTTTTCTAAGAGTTGGTCCAATGAGTTGGGGCAGGGGATGGATGAAAATTCTTTTCTTTTAATAATGCAGATTGGGAAAAAGGAGAAGGCTCTAGCTGCACAAAAGTCATTCATACAGAGACCACAACATCATTTGATGGATTCTCTAGCAAGAAGAGCAGAAAGAGTCATGGAGGCTTTGGTGGATCCAACTATCATTCCAACTGAGACTGCAAAATTGAAGTCAGAAGAACCACTATTTATCATGCCTATAAGGGCTAGGCTTCCAGAGTCTACAAACTCTGATCACTCTAAGGAGGAGTCAGGGTCTATAGTCCCTTTTGCTGTTTCAGAGTCTACACCACAACCAGATTCTACACCTCCAGTTACCAAGATTGAGCCTGTTGATGAGGATTGCACTTCTGAGGATGATGGACCAATTAATCCATCTTTTGTTTATTTTGATCAGGTGTTTCCTCAGTCTTGGGAGTCTGCACAACAAAAGGGCATAGATGATAAATCAACCTTTGACTGCATTTTGAGTATTCATCAGTCTGAAAGACTTAAGGCCTTTTAGAAAATATCTTTTCTACAAGAACATGGTCACTATCCTGGTGAAGCAGAGCAAACAATTGATGTAGATGTTCAGATTGAAACAGAGAATGTTGTTGCCCAATTGGCTAGTATGGTGAAGGATATATCTCATATTTAAACCAAACTTACTAGTGTTGATAATACTACTTCTCTGCTCAAGACTCAATTTGATAGAATCCATTCCCTTCAATTATCCAAAGAGGTATCTTTCAAGGATGCTATTACTGATATTACTGTAAATTAAGCTCAGCTTTAAACCACAGTCTCTGCTCTAACTACCAAGGTTGACTCAGTGATTGCTGCATAACCCAATATCTCTATAGTACTTGAACAAATTATGTTAGCTATCACCAGTAGTGATGATGTCAAAAAGGGGGAGAAAAAAGGTAATTCCTCTAGGAGAAATAAGGATGATGTATGCAAGGATGAGAAAAAAGGGAGTTAAAAGGAGGAAAGATGGTGATGATGGTGGTGATAGTTCTCATGGTCCTAGGGGTCTTGGTGGTGTACCACTCAAACATTCTGAAGTGGCTATATTATCAAAATCTCAAACACATCAGTCAGGGACTGAACATGGGAAGTTAGAGTCTAAGTCAGACTCTAATAAGTAAAAGAAGAAGTCAGACTCTGATGAGGCCAAAGAACCTACTTACTGGCAATATAGTCAATCTAATCTACAACTAATAGCCAAAAAGAAGACAGGACTTGGAGGATTTGAAGAATCAGATATTGATAGAACATAAACTCTATCCAGGGATCCTCAATCCTTGACAGATAGGCAATTTAAAAAGATCACACAAAAACACTTAAACAAAGTGGTGTCTGCTCAAATTATTTATAATGTTTATGAAATAAAGATGCCAGAAGGTATAGAGAAAGTAAAAAATGAGATGCTTGTGTACTTCATGGAAGAAGGATCTGTTAGATGAATAAGTCAATAAAAGTTCATCTTTTTCAAACAGGCTGAGGAATTGCAGTATATTAGATTTCTCCTAAAAATAGCTTATGAAGTAAATAAAAGCAAAGAGGCTATCACTCACAAATGGTTCAAAGAGATTGACAAGAAGCTGACTCTGCACAGACAGGCAAATTGACAGATGGGCAAATTTTCTTTAAAATATGTTGATGCTGAAGGAAATGATAAAGTCATGATAGTGGAAGAAAAGTAAATTAAATTTCAAGATGGTGTGGGTCATTACTTTGGATTTCAACCTATGAGTGGGAAAGTTAGTGTTATGATATTAAAGGATTTGAAGGAACAAGAAAGCAGTGCAAATGATCTGAGAGCAACTTATTGTCAAATCAAATGTTCAAAAGAAGAAATGAAGAAATTAAAGAAGTATGTTGGTGAAGCTCTTGCAATTGTGGAGAAAAATATTCTGAATTCATTTTTGAAGAATAATCCTGCCTTTGAGAAGATAAATGAGAAGCAATTCTTTTCCCTTATATAAATTTATTATTCTAGATTAATGTTTTCATTCTTTAGTTTTGACATCATCAAATCTTGAATTATGCTTACTTTTTATAAAGCATAAATAGGGGGAGATTGTTAGGAATATATTCATTTGATGATGTACAAAATACTAGAACATGATTTAGCATAACTTATTTATAGTAAGTCTTTTTAGTCTCTGAAATTTTATAATCAGAGTCTAGTTTGTCAACACTCTTGTACTTAGAAGATTTTCTGTAGAAAGTGAAACCAGAGTCTAGATGAAGATCAAAGTCTGGGAGGTTATTAGAGTCTATAGACTATCGGAGTCTACAATTCATCAGAGTCTATAGTCTGGCAGAGTATGAAGATTTAGAGTCTATGAAGTCAAAACTGAATTTGGAATATGATTATAGAAAAGGGAAGTCTTCAAAGATAAAGCCAAAAATATTGCAGATATGCTAAGGGAAAGAAGGAGAATTACAGAAGGAAACTGTCAGCTAATGATTAGGAATTATATTCCTATTATAATTTGATATTCTGTTATTAGTTGATAAGCAGCTCTCTATATAAACACTCTATGTAACCTAATTATATTGAGTGAAATAAGTTGAAGTTTTTGAGTTCATAGAGATAGAGAGAGTTGCTGTGAGAAATACATAGAAGTTGTTAGGGTTTGTGACACCTTAGGAGAGTTTGTATTTACAAATCAATAATACAAACAGTTTCCATTCATATCTTTGTGTTTAATCTTTGTTCTGTATTCAAGTCGTTAATTCATACTGAGTTTATTTTAATCAGGAACAAAAAGCACACAAGTATTCAACCCCCCTTCTACTTGACAATTGGGAAAACAGGCCTTCAGCATCTGCAACAACATGATCTGCAGTCAGAGTTTGTGTGCCTGCATCCAAACGTTGATTGGATGATTCTTGTATGGCTGGGGCCTTAACAACTTCTTCAACCCTTTGAGTTGAAGGTTTTTGTGGGTTGTACCCCGGATCCAAGTTGGCTTCATCTGCCGGTAGAGTGGCTTGTGTTGAACTTTGATCAATAGGTTCTTGTGTGCGTGGCCCTTTAGAGACTGCTACCTCACTTTGAGAGATAGGTTCTTTTGTGTCTAGGTCAAAAGAAACCCTTTTTTCTTCTTCCTGGAGAATACCAAGGGATCAATCTTATCTTCTTCCATGGCATCAACATCCTGAGTTCTTTATGCAGCCATGTCTTTAGCTACCCCAGCAACTAGTTCTCTCACCCTTTCATCAGAAAGTTCAAGTATCCTCTGAGGTGGTGAGTTGGTAGGAGAATCAGAGACTACCACTGGGCATGATGATGTAGCAAGATTAGCATTTTGTGTATTAGGATTGTCATCATCATTTTTATCCCAGCATTTCTCATCAACAATTTCACTGTCAGCCCATGTTTCCTTTTTATCTTTACTTGGTACCTCATTTGAAGCACCTTCAAAGGTGATTATAGAACCGGTAAAAGGATTAACATGATGCGAGAGCTTGATTTGATTTATGTCCTCCATCCTACTTCAATTTTTTCCTGTTATCTAAAATATTGAAGAAAAAAACAATTTCATAGAAGTAATCTGACTTAAAAGGTTTTAATAAGATTAACAAATATATTTGAAATTAAAGTACTTATTTTAAGTATCATATTAGTTGACTTAACATAAAAGTGTTTAAAACTAACATTCCGATATATTTTGAGCACATAAATCATCCAAATCTTGTACTTTTACTATTTCAAGACATTTCCAAAAGTTGTACTAAACAATACTATATAGTTAGACTTGATAAGAGTCGACCCCCTTTTTCCTCTCCCTTGTCTCTTCCTTCCCCCTTTTATCCCCCTATTTTTTCTTACCTAACCCTAGCAACCACTATTATTTCCTCTCCTTTTCCTTATCTCTCACCATTCTTCCTTCATCCAACACCATATTCTCTTGTTTCTTTTGCATCTGATCATGATTTTCTCTCCGATTCCATGGGTTTGTCTTTCCCGGGTCATCTTTTGGGTTTTTCCTCTGCTGATATTGTTGATGAGGAATTATCTTCTCACAGAGATGTGGTCAAAGAAGAAGGTTGAGTTTCAAACTTCAACAACATGGAATGGGTTGATGATGGTAGAAGTGTCCGACTATCACTCATTCACAAGCAAGGTTTTGAGTTAGAAATTCCCCAACTTGACACGAATCCCACCCTCAACAAGGATGGATCTACTTTCTAGGAACAAAGTTCCTGCAAGAAGCTCATTTTCCTACATTGGGTAGTGAATGATGATGTGTTCATCTGATTTCGGAGCTAGTTTCTTAGCACTCCGGGTTCAGACGTTGTTATTGGTCAAAGCCCTCTTGTCATGGATTTTAAAAATCATCACCTCCTTCATAAAAAGCATGTATCTGGTCGCCATTTGGTTTTTCCATCCTATCACTTCTTTAGTTCACATGCCATAGACGTTGATTGTGTTTATCTTAAAAGCGTTCTATTTAGAGTTAGTGATTGACTTCTTACATTCGTTCTCTTTGATTATGAAATTTTGTTATTTTAGATTTATTTATACCATGAACTTTGACTTTAATACTGTTAAAAATGATGTTTTAAAGATGTATGTTTTAAAGATGTGATAGTGTTGATGTTCCATGCTAGATGCATGCATCTGAATTCAAACATTATATTTTTGTTTCAAGCAAAACTGAAATGAAGCCAATTTGAAGGAGAATTCTTAGTCTTCTTCAATATTTTATATATTCACATGAACTATGATGGGGATAGTGTTACTAGAGTTAGGTACCTCTTGCGTTTGTAAGCTTGAGATCCTAATATTGTACTCCCTTTGATCCAAATTTATAAAATATAAAAAATTAACTAAAAAAATACTATATAGTCATCAAAATAATAAAATTATGTTAATTAAGTAAAAGTTCCAGAAATCAAATAGTAACTCTCAACTAAGAGAGAGCAAGTTGAATGCACCTCAAACAATAATAGTTTGAGTTACGCTTCTTGTCTTCCTTCCATATTATATAGTAAAGGAGATTCCACGTTGACTCAACTTATCATGTTTTAAACAGTTATTATTACCGAGGAGCTATTATTTAGAAAAGATAATAACTTTACCACATTTTTAACCTGTTAAAACCAATATAGTAGTTCTCAAAAAGTTGGCCATTACCATCGAATATGCATCTTCTAAAGGCGAACAATTTTTTTATCCTACCAAATTCACAGCACACTTTAATTTCATCTCTATTTCTGATTACAAGAAAAAATAAAAAATATCGAGGAAACATAAAATGATGCTACTAGGGACAGAACTGATATATGACTGAAGTGGGCTGCGGACCGGGCAAGGGCAGGTGTTTTATATATCAAGTGGGGGATGGGCCCCCACTAAAATTTTTTAATTTAAGAATTTTTTTTAAAGTGTTAACTAGATACCCTCATTAAAAAAATGTATGTGCTCCAACTGAATTCGAAACTCAATAATTAAAGAAATAAATTTGATCTAAAATGTATGAAATTCACAAAATAAAATAGAAATTGAGAATTAGTTTTAATATTTTATTATATTAAAAATTAATATTATGTATATTTAAAGTTGGAGCCTTTCGATCCTTAAATTAACAATTCTCTTCCTCTATATAGTGCTCCCATTAAAACTTTTGTCTAGATCCGCCACTGGGCTCTGGTAAAGTTTTAGCAGATTATATAAATTTTAGAATAAAAAAATATTACAGCCCAGATATTATAAAAAAAATAATCCATTAATACATTTTATCCCAAGTCACAATACATATGTAATTGTAGTATACCAAACCACCGAGTCAGCCTTGATAAAGAAAAAGAAAATCAGCGGTAAAACTAGTGTAAAGCATAATGTAACGTAGTATGTAATAGTGATATCGATAACTCAACTAAGAAACAAATACAGATAAATAATACTAATATGCAGCACACGAATCCAGAAGGACATGTAAACATGAATCATACATACATCATTGTAGAGCATTCAAGATGAAAGACATACTGAATGTCAGCGGAAGAAGTTCAATAAAATGATCAGGCCTCAGCAACAAATAAGAGTTCAGAAGTTTTCAGACTAAAGATAGTGTAATGATTTTTGTGTAAATGTCAAAGGGTTTCAGAGATCAAAAGCAATGGAACAGTCCAAAGTTAGTCAGCTGGAGCAGAACAGAAATCAAGGGAATTCAATTCAGTTTTAGTCATTTATGAACCAGACCAGTGCACTAAGCGTCAGCACAATAAGAAAAGAATTGTCTTGATTAATCAGAAGAAAATCAGCCGATCAAGCAAGAAGAGTGAAAACCAAGTAGTAATTACTTCAAGCACTTCAAGAAATTAGTTAAGCCAAGTAATACTACATTTGGTGGTTCCTACACTTGAAACCATGTATGAGGCGCAACATATCTTCCAAGATATAAAGAAATAGCTAGTCAAAGAATCTAAGTCATTTATGGCGCCTACACAAGGTAATCCCTAGTGCAGGCGCAACAAAAGAAGACAACAATAGTTTTCTAAGTACTTGGGTGCAAGAAAATGGAAGTTCAAGAATATCAGGTTTAGGAGGAACCCTAAGTACAAATTCAAGAGTAACTCCAGTTACAGTAGTTCCAGTTTCAGAAACAGAAACTGAGGTGGTTCGTCTTCAGGGTCTTACAGCAAAGGAGGTTATAAGACGGGGATGGTAGACCGCTGTAAGTTTAAGGGCTATAACTATGATGAACCCGGGTATTTTGCTACAAAATGCCGGAAGCCTAAGCAAGGAAAAGAGATAAATGAGTCGTCTGAAGAACTCAAGCAAAAGTATGATGCATTGGTAAAGAAGCATCAGGGCAGAGCTTATTCAGTCAAGGGAAAGAGCTGGGATGACTTAGATAATGATGAAGAAGAGACATATGGAAATGTTGCACTAATGGCAGATTCTTCAGAGGCATCACCTCAGTCATCAAATGTATCATTTCTTTCCACAGTTGACATGTCTAATTCTAGTTATAAGAAAATTGTAGAAGATCTAAGTGTAGAAATGTTTAACATTCACATAAGCATGCTAGCATCTGAAGAAGAAAATGTTAAACTAGTTCTAAAGAATAAAATACTAGAAGCTAGAAATGAAGAACTAGAGCTTGTATGTGATAACTTATAAGATCTGAAATAGAAAATAGAATATCTTCAGAATTGAGACAAATGCAACCAGGAAGTAGAAACTGCACTTAGGAATAAAATTTCTGAGTTAGAGTTAAAACTTCAGGCTTATAAGAAATCTGCTAATCTTGTTAAGGAGGCAATAGATAAACAGGTCATAGGTCAGAAAACTGGAATAGGATTTGACTATGATAAAAAGGCAGGAAAGAGACATGAGGAATCAATTGCTGATGAAAGTCCTGTGAAGCAAGACATTCCACATGTGTTAAAAAATGTCGCTAAGCCCCTTTACAAAAAGTTTGTCATCAAACCCCTAGATGAAGAACATATCTTAATGAAAGAAGAAATCCTTGCTGAGGATAAAAAGAAAGAGGAAGAAAGTAAAAACGAGTTGCCTAAGAAATCTGTAAAAATTGTAGAACCTAAGGAACATATTAAAAGTGACTTAGGCAACAAGAATGAAAAGAAGAAAGCTAACAGAAATGGCAAGATAGGTGTTAACAAGAAAAATTATTATGCCTACTCTCTCAAAGCTATTAGAAAAGTTTGTAATAATTGCAATTCTACTGGTCATTTTACGCATGCATGCAAAAAGATAAAAGTAATAAAAGAAGAAACTTCTAATATGCCTGCCATGTCTGCCATGTTTATCCCTCATCAACCGTGTGGTAAAGTAGGATGCATGCCATGTGCATTCAACATCATGTCTGCATACATAAACTTAATGAATACATCATCTAGTACTTGCATGAATACAGATGTGAACATGAGTAGAAAGTGAAAGTGTTTGACCTAAAACCAATCATGTATGATGAGTTAGGAAAAACTTTCTGCTACTCTTATTTAATTTCATTTGATAATAATAAAGTATTTATTTGTTATGTTACGGGCTTAATCTATTTGAAGTGTATTAAATAAGATGTTCCATAGTTTAGAGCAAAGCTTCTAGAATTATAATGAGATTGTAATAATGAGATCTAGAAGATAATAGCTTTAGACTTAAATAGTTCCTGATCATAGGATAACTAATTGGAAATTGGTAAATCCGTAAAGATCAGTACGTACTATGCTAGCTCTCTTAGGAGGATGTATGTTCTCATAGACATTTGTGTGGTGACACTATATCTAGTATGTAGGTGCTTATTAAGGAATAAGTTCACTGAACATGACTCGATAAGTAGAACAACTAATGAAGTTTACTCACGTGTCGATAGTTGTTTATTAAGTAAATAGTTGTACAAGTATCCTTAGACTTGAGATCGTTAGAGTAATCTCGTACACAATGATTTATGCTTTGGTTTAGTCCTTAGTCTCTAGGACATTCATTAGGTCCATTCTGGGCATAGTGATTTGTGTATGGAGATAGTTAACGGATCAATAAAGGATCTGCCCCTTCCAGTAAAGGAAGTGAATATCCTATGTTATTCTTAGATATGCAAGTTCAGGAATCTCTGGCCAGAGTGAATGAAATTAGAAAGAGTTTCTAATATTCATTAAAAGGAACTTTGCATTATGAATAAGAAATCATATGATTAAATTAGATAGGCTTGACACGAGTTCCATGCCTTGTATTTAATCGGGACATTGAAGGGTAGAAGGAATTAATTGTATGGTAACTAATTACTGACATGTTCTAAGTATTCTAAGCAATGATTTCGTATTATCTGGATAGTCGCGATATGTTGAGAAGCATCACTCACGATGTAGAATAAATATAATTAATCAGATTAATTATATTTAATGAATTAATAGAATTCATATAAATAATAAATAAAATGTTTATTATTATTTATTTCTACCACCGGCTTAATATTGAACCTAAAGAGTTACACCATAAAAGAGATTAAATTATAGATGAAGGAATAATTAATAATAGCTAGTCATTATTTATTTATCAAATAAATAATTACTTAGCAAATTTTATAAATTAATTAAATGAGATTTAATTGATTATAAATTATTTAAGATAAGATCTTAATATTATTAATTAAATATTTAATTAAAGTAATTAAATATGAAGAGAGAATAATTTTCTAAAAGAGTTTAGAAAAAGGAATTAATGATTAAAATAGTTTTAATTATTAACTAATTAATTAATAAGATTAATTGATTAAAAAAGGAATTAATAATAAGATATTTATAGAAAATATCTCAGCTGAGATATTTGCCTATAAATATAGGATTATAAACCCTAATACTTTAACCCTAATATTTGTGAGAAATATTTTAAAAAGGAGGCAACCCTAATTTCCTCTCTACCCTCCTCCTTCATCTTTTAGTTTGATTCTTGGTGGATATCTTTAGAGCACTCCACACTTGAGGGGTAATTGCAAGGATTGAAGAACAGGATCTTCTCTAGCTGTTTCCAGAAAGCTATCGATGTATTCTTCAATTTATAAACTAGTTTTTGTATCTATATGTATGTATACATAGGAATATATGCAAATAAATGTTATTCAATGCTTCCGCTGGTGCATAAATTCCTTCAGAAAGCATGTTAGGGCAAAGACTGCTAGTCATCCTAAGTCTAGGAGGGAAGCCCCTGTCTCTAAGCCTAAAGACACCCCTGTCAAGGCTAAACCAAAGGGCAAGGGCACAGTCGATGAAAAAGACAAGGACCAGAAAATTTCTGCAGCTAAATCTGTTTACTTATCTAAGCCTCTTGGACCCAATCAAATTTGGGTGCCAAAGAAGAAGTAATCAATCTATGGTTGCAAGGCATAACAAAGAACAAGCGTGTCATGTGGATTCTCGATGAACGCTGTTTAAGGCATATGACTGGTAATAAGGCCCTGCTATCAAATATGATTGAGAAAGCTAGCCCGATAGTGACCTTTGGAGATAACAGTAAGGGATTCACAACGGGATATGGCAATCTGGAAATTGGCAATATTATCATTGAAAATATCTCTCTTGTGGACGGATTAAGGCATAACCTTCTAAGTATCAGTCAGTTCACAGATAAGGGCTATAAAGTAACATTTGAGAAAGAAAGATGTGCAATCAAAAACAGGAAAGATGATAAGCTTTCTCTTCAAGGAGTGAGAAAGAGGAAACTTTTTGTAGCTGACCTATTCTCTGCAAGTAGAGGCGAAGTTCAATGTTTTTACAGCAAAGCTTTAACATAGGATAGTTAGTTATGGCACAAGAAACTTTCACACCTGAACTTCAAGGCAATGAACTCTTTAGTTAAGAGAGAATTTGGTAGAGGTTTACCTGAGATGGAATTTTGTCAAGAAGGGTTATGTGAAGCATGTGAAAAATGGAAGTCAAAGAAAGCATCTCACCGAAGCAAAGATTCATAGACATTACGGAACCACTGCAACTTCTGCATATGGATTTATTTGGTCTAGTCAACGTCGTGTCTATGTCAAGGAAGAGATATGCACTAGTAATTGTAGACGACTACTCCAAGTACACATGGGTGTTGTTTCTAGCCTCAAAGGATGAAGCCCCTGAAACAATTATCGATCACATAAAGAGGAAAGACTTAGAAACTGGTTTGCCTGTCAGGAAAATTATATCTGATAATGGAACAGAGTTCAGGAATATAACCCTGAATGATTTCTGTATTGAGAAAGGGATTTCAAGACAATACTCAGCGCCCGGAACTCCACAGCAAAATGGAGTGGTAGAAAGGAAGGATAGAACTCTAGTTGAAGCAGCAAGAACAATGTTGAATGAAGCTAAGTTACCTGTATACTTCTGGGCTGAAGCAGTCAACACATGTAATAACCCTAACTTTGTAAGATTTTCAAAGCCTTGAGGAATAATAATTCTACGGGATTTTGGAACTCATGTTAGCCCACGCTATATAAATGGTGGAAAATTAAGAATCCGAAGATACATTACGGATGTGCAAGGAAAATAAGTGAATGCAAACATCGTCAGAATTCACTAATTTCTATTTCTACGAATTTAGTTGTAACCTATGAAACACAAGAGAATACGAGAACCCTAACATGACCTAATATACACGACATGGAAATATTAAACCAAGACATCCCAAAGGATAAAGAGTTATGATAAGAAATTTCTACGCTAAAACGTTTTCGAGAATTTTCGAACATCGAAATAAGGATTATGCAAGCAAATGATTACATTATTGGGGATAATACAAAGGTGGCCATGCAAGGAAGCAAGAAACTAAGTAGTTAGCATCTAACCAAACCAAACTAGAAAGAAAACTAGAAGTAGAAGCATGGTTCCATGAAAAATGGGACAAGGACATGAAAAGTCAATATGACTATTCCACTTTTTGACATTTCTAGCCACTTTATTACATATAACACGCATATATATCATGGCCTAGCTGATTATATGTCTGCATATCAGTATATATAAGATAGATATACAAAATAAATAGCATAAAACGTTTTCAAGTAAGGTAACCAAGCAAAGGAGCCAAACCAGCCAAAGAAAGTTCCATTCGGCTACAAGGAAGAATTGATTTTTCATCACCACTTAAACAAGCTCCATAAATCATAACAAAAATTCCGAATGCTCTCCACATCAGAATAGAGGTAAGGATTTTTTTTTCATAATTTTTGGAGTTGTTTTAGGTAGTCAAAGAAATTGTGAAAGTGAATCATGAATAGTAATTGTGTTCTTGGTTATGTTGTTTCAATGGAAGATTCAAGCAAGTTAAGGCAACCCAAGCCATCCCTAGGAGTTGTGAAGCATATTTAGTGATCTCAAGGTTACATACAAGGTATACATATTTTCATTCCCTTTAAACCTTGTGATTTCATACGGATAATGCTAAGTAATGCAAGCATGTTAAGTTACTAGCACTAATGACTAAGTTAAGCATGATTGTGTTGGTTGTGATGAAATGAGGTTGGTTATAAAACTTGAGCTTATGACTGATTTTGTGAGTTCATAACCGTGTAATGATATTGGTTGTGTTGGTTTTGGATGTTGGTAATATGATCAAATCCGGGAAACGTTCCGTGTATAGCCGTTGTAATGCCCGTTTGAAACTAGGGTTAATTGGACAGGTGATTTCGAACCATTAAAATGTCATTTTTGAAAACCAATGACCAGGGTAGAATAGTTCTTGTCTTAAGCTTTGTATTGACATAAAAATCATGTCGATATGATTTACGGTTTAGAAGTTACGTCCGTTTTAGTAAAAGTCGCGCAAGTAATCTAACTGCAGTTTTGTCACCACTTTGAAGAGATAAATAGCCCACTTAAGAATTGGTAAAAATGATGAATTTTGGATGGTAGATGCCTCGGACAGTTGGTAGTGCGACCAAAAAGTTTTGTATAAAAATAAGAAATTTTCGATTTTATAAAAATGTTACAGTCAAAACTGCGCAAGTGGAAAACCCCTTAAGGGGATGGTTCGCTAAGAAATTTGGTTATATGCACACGACTTGGTTTTGAAACTCGTACGAAGCAAGATATTGGCATAAGTACTTGACGAAAGATATAAGAGTATAAAGGACCCTAAAGGAGTCATATAAAACATTTGCAGGATTTCATAAAGTTGTGTCATTAACGCGTAATTCGGGGTTTAAGGGAAATCTAACCTAGCGTTCTGTTTGGTTATAATAGATCACCGGACGTCCACGAGCACACCTAGAAATCTCCGAACCACAGGCAAGTTTTCGAAAACCAAGTTTTAAGTATTTTGTAAACTGCTGATGTTATGATATAACTGTATTGAAAGTTTTTTATTGGTTTACTGTGTAATAAACGTGCAACGCTTGTTACGACTTATATATTACGAACTAAAGTTGGATATAAGTCGATGTATGAATAGAGGCTCTAAGACAGGGCAAAATCGTATCTGGATATTTAAATCGGGAGTCGGAGCTATTTTACTAGAACGCTGTCATAAAAATATTAAAAAAAAAACCCGGAAATTGCCGGAGACAGTGATTTTCAGAAATATCGATTACCAATATTTCATAAAAACATACATGGGATAACTATTCAAAATATCCTGAATCATTTTATAGATATTATTTAAATTTTTATTTAATTAAATGGATATTAATTTGAATATTCATTTAATAATATGTGATCAATGATTTATTATTTAATACATGTTATTTTAGTATTTATTGAACAGTCCAAAAATTCTTTAAAAATAATTGATTAATCATTTACTATTTGATAAATATTATTTAAATATTTATTAAATATTCTAAGATTATTTAAAAATAAATGGGATAATGATTTACTATTTAATAAATATTATTTAAATATTTATTAAATATTCCAAAATTTTCTAAGAATAATTAAACCTTTCTCAGAATACAATTTGAGGACCTACAAATTTCTTAAAATATTTTCTGGCCTTCAGAATATCTAATAAGGTTCCCAAATATTATTCCAATAATATCAAGTCCCTTAAAACAAGGGCTCACATTTTCTGATTGATCAAAATTGGGAATCAAGTCTAAGAAATGAGCCAATGGTCTCGCTTTCTTTTTATACTCTGATATTACAATCACTTCCCTATTCAATTAGAGATTTCCAAACTCAACAACTTATTGAAAAGAAAAAAAAAAAACCCCCGACTACTCCCAAGTTATGTTATAACAGGCAGACTTCTAAAACAAATGAAATCTATTGACTAACGTCAACCCACATAATGAGTTTACTTCCTCAACCCTTCCGGAAGTAAGGATATGATGATTAAAGTAAACCTATCAACAAGCCGGTTGCTTGGGGGACTTGGATTAAATTCCATTCCAGACATGGATAGGGTTCTTCCAGGGATTGGAGTAGCCGACACTAGGGGTCGGAAAGAGTGTAAGAGGCTGTGGGACAGTCCATCCAAGCGTAAGAGGCTGTGGGACAGTCCAGCATAAAGGCTCATATGTGGCCTGGGTGCAGGCCCGGTTAGGGTAGTCATCCATCTACTAGTAGAAAAGAATTCGGTACATACGGCTGATCACCGGGTACCGTGGTACTCCAGTATATCCTCATTCTTCCAATTGGAATTGTACTGTAATATTGTAACGAAAGCCTAGGTGCTGAGTTACCGATAATATTGACAGTGGTTAAACAAAATTTATTTGAAGCAACATGATGCACTATTAGCTGTTTGCCGAAAATAAATGAATGTATTTTCTCCCATAATTACTAAGATGGCTAAATGATGAGATTACAATTACAACGCTTTAAAAACTACTTATACTATTGCTGAGCTATTGCTCACTCTTGCTTTTCTTTATATATCATAACACCGCAGCTGCCAGTTATGCCGCGCCGTCGGACGACCGTCAGAAAGAGGGTGGGCAATACCCGAGACTTCCGTAGGCTTTTCTCTGTTTTTCCACAGGTAGAAGATCGAGGTCGGATTGGCGTACAGCTAGTGATAGTGCGCCTTATATATAAGTATGATCTATGTAAATTAATGATGAAGAACAAACGTAGGTCAGCCTATTGACTTCATGTAGAGGTCGTCTAGGTGACCATTCTGTTATTTTGGAAATCGGTTGTAATAACTCGAACTTTCTTTTGGGTACTAGCTAATGTATATATATAAGTATCGTTCCTGAGACTATAACCTGTGTGTGTGTGTGAAGGTGTATGTGCATATATATGGATTGTTGGGTCATTGCAGGTGAAAACGACGAGTCGAGAAATAAGTGTAAGTGTTAATAAATGGAAACAGGGTAACGTGGCAACCTAGATCCCGGACCCCGGATCTTGGGGTGTCACAGAAATGGTATCAGAGCCTAGGGTTATAACTCTCAGAAACGATAACGAGTTAAGAACTATAAATCCACTTATAATAATAATAAGAACTCTCATCGAGTTGTTGTCGGGCTATCGGATATAGCGCTGGCATTAAAACCCGTAAGGGGACTCTTAACCTCACAAGTAGTAACACGGTTTTGTTTTATCTCAGATACTGGAGGATGAGGAGGGAGAGGCCTATGAGCGGCAACATGACGAGGCCCTGCTAGCGGCCGGTGAGGACAGGACTGATCATTCCGTGGGGACTCCCACTGATGTTCCGACAGATGACACGGTAGAGGAGGAGGACCCTGAGGAGGACCCCGTTGAGGATCCGACAGATGTTGATGATATCTTTTCCCCATCCACCGAGACCGAGGAGCCGGTAGATGATGACACCGTATGGACTGACATTCAGATGCACCCACTCCCTATGCCGAGATCCCCTACTCCACCAGTGCTATGGAGTCCTGTGCCTACCGATGACAGTATTGAGGAGGTGACTCCTGAGACCCCTGAGCCAGATGAGCTTGTACCGAGCGATTCAGCCACTCTACCACCGCCACCAGCTCCCCCCAGTGTGTCGGTGGCCTACCATGAGTGGATGACGGGATTCTTGAACACGGAGCTGATTGTTGCCGAAGCTAGGATTGATGAGCTGCGTAGGCAGCTAGCGGCGGAGCGTGATGCGAGGCGCGCACGTTAGGAGGGTATGTGGGGTGCCTCCCCTAGAGCCACCAGGAAGGAGATCTCCAGGATTGAGAGGAGGGCCAGGCGTAGAGTACGAGGTCTTCCGGCCGTTGACGGTGAGTACATCTCCCGGAGAGATGCAGAGGCTATTTGGGCTAGGGCGATGTCCCGCGTGAGGGGCTTAACCCGGCAGGATGATGATCTGTGATGTAGATGATAGTCTAGAGATGCAGACGAGTGTACTACTGTAGCTTTATATGATAGGTTCCCTTGTACTATTAAGAACTTGAATTGTTCAGAACTTTATGTATTTTGTTTTGGGTAAGAAGGACCTAACTGTTGTATTTTGTGATTCGTATGACAATGGATATAAGGACTCGAAATTTCAGTTCTCAATTGGTTAGTCTTAAAAAAAAAAAAAAATTTGCACCTCGTAATTCAATCAACTGTGTGTGGCTGTTTATTTATACCAGAGCTATGGCACTAAAGATTTATGTAATATGATTTTAAGAGTTACGATTAAGTAACCAAATTGACTAGTTTTCCCAGCCTTACGAGGCAATATGTCTGATAATGAAATTTCTTGTCCAAATTCAGTAAAATGCCGCCCAGACGTGTAGGAACTAGGGCAAGACCAGCTGACTCTACAGCCCAAGGTAGCAACCACCGAGAAGATGAAGGTCAGAACCTCCATCATGAGGAAGAGGACGAGGTGAGTTATAATGAGTTCGATGAACAAGGGTTTGAAGAAGAAGAGGAGGTAGAGACAATTGCAGAAGGAGGTCAGGCAGAGAACCCAATGGACCAGTTTATGCACCTGCTAAGGCAGAACTTGGCCCGCCAACCACCACCACCACCACCTCGTGGTCCCAACAATGCTATAGCAAATGCCTTCAGGGCTTTCAAGTCACTCAAGCCCCCAGAGTTTCACGGGACCGCAGATCCAGTTGAGGCGAAAGCCTGGTTGAGGGAAATAGAGAAGTCCTTCGAGATCATGGGAACTGAAGAAGCTCAAAAGACAATTTTTGCCACCTATCTGCTAAAAGGAGAGGCAAACTATTGGTGGGAAGCCAAGAAGAATATGGAACCAAATGGAGTGATTGCATGGGAAAGATTTTCCGAATTGTTTTTGGACAAGTACTTTCCAAGGTTCATGGAGGCTCAGATGGAAGTAAAGTTTTTGGAGTTAAAACAGGAAAATATGACCGTGGCGGAATATGAAGCTAAGTTTACGGAGTTATCCCGATTTGTACCCGAATATGTCAACACTGAGGCAAAGAAAGCAAGGAGGTTTCAACTAGGACTAAAACAATAGATACAAAATCGAGTTGCTATACTGGAACTAACCGACTATGCCACCTTAGTACAAAAAGCATCTATTGCGGAAGCAGGTAGCGAACAGATCCAGAAAAACAAAGAAGCGAAAAAGAGAAAATTTCATAGTCAGGGAGGAGGACCGGCGGCTAGAAATTTCCCAAGCAAGTTCAGCAGAGGTGCAATGTCACAACCGGTAAGGAGTACAGGATTCAGAAAGGCTGAAAGTAGTAGTGTCGTTCAGGGGGGGAGGCCAGTCGGTGTGTCGCAATTCAGTCAGCCCCGACCGCCTCTACTAGAATGCAAAAACTGTGGAAGGAGGCATTTGGGAGTATGTACTAAGAAAGTTGTCACCTGTTATAAATGCAAGCAGCCAGGGCATTACTCAAATGTTTGCCCCCGAAGCAACTTGACATGTTACCAGTGCGGTGGAGTTGGACATGTGAGGAAGGACTGTAAGGTATTGAAGCCGGCCATATCAGGGTTAAGCAAGGCAGCCTCCAACCATCCTCCGACGGCCAGGACATTCAATATGACAGTGAAGGATGCAGTGAAAGACACGGATGTGATAGCAGGTACACTTCTGCTAAATTCCAACCATGCCAATGTTTTATTTGATTCCGGAGCTACCAAGTCTTTTATATCTAAAATTTTTGCATGCAAGTTAAATCTCAAGGTTGAAACATTAAAAGAATCACTGCAAGTAGAGATAGCCAATCGGGAAATAATTTCTGTTAGACAAGTGCACCCAAACTGTAACCTAGACATAGAGGGGCATAATTTCAGTGTAGATTTGATTCCCTTTAAATTAGGGGAGTTTGACGTCATTTTGGGAATGGATTGGTTATCGAGCAACGGTGCTCAAATCGATTGCGAAGGGAAAAAGGTTAGGTTAAAAACACCGGGAGGAAAAGGAGTTGTGTTCAGAGGACAACGACAAGTCAAGAAATTCTTGACCATGGCCCAGACCAAGAAATTGTTGCAAAAAGGATGTGAAGCTTATTTAGCCCACGTAATAGACACAAACCGAGAGGTGCCCAATTTACGAAGCATACCAGTGGTCGCGGAGTTCGAGGATGTGTTCCCAGATGATCTTCCCGGGTTACCCCCTGACAGAGAGATAGAATTTGCAATTGACTTAGCTCCGGGGACGGCACCAGTTTCGAAGGCCCCGTATCGATTAGCCCCAATTGAAATGAAGGAGCTGGCCAACCAATTACAAGAACTTTTAGATAAAGGGATGATAAGACCAAGTGTGTCACCGTGGGGTGCACCAGTGTTATTCGTAAAGAAGAAGGATGGCAGCATGAGGTTATGCATAGACTATCGAGAGCTGAATAAGCTGACTATCAAAAATAGATACCCCCTACCCAGGATTGATGATTTGTTTGATCAATTGAAGGATGCCGTATGTTTCTCTAAGATAGACCTGAGAACCGGGTACCACCAGTTAAAAATTAAACCAGAGGATATACCAAAGACTGCATTTCGGACCCGATATGGGCACTACGAGTTTCTGGTAATGTCATTTGGACTAACCAATGCTCCAGCAGCTTTATGGACTTGATGAACCGAGTTTTCAAGAAGTACCTAGATAAATTTGTTATTGTTTTCATTGACGATATCCTAATTTATTCAAAGATGGAAGGAGAACACGCAGAACATTTGAGGATAGTTCTAGAGATCCTGAGAAAGGAAAAGCTGTATGCCAAATTCTCAAAATGTGAATTTTGGCTCACCGAGGTACAATTCTTAGGGCATGTAATTAGTAGTGAAGGAGTGTTGGTCGATCCTGCCAAGATTGAAGCAATTTCAAATTGGGAAAGACCGACTACACCCACGGAGGTGAGAAGTTTCGTAGGACTAGCCGGATATTACCGGAGGTTCGTACAAGATTTTGCAAAAATTGCAGCTCCGTTGACCCGACTTACACGAAAAACCGAAAGGTTTGTATGGACTGAGAAATGTGAAGAAAGCTTCCAAGAGCTAAAGAAGAGATTGGTAACAGCCCCTGTACTAGCATTGCCAGACGGGAAGGGAGACTTTGTCATTTACAGTGATGCCTCACACAAGGGGTTGGGGTGCGTACTCATGCAGCATGGAAAAGTAATCGCATATGCGTCCCGACAATTGAAGGAATACGAACTGAGATACCCCACCCACGACTTAGAATTGGCAGCAATAGTTTTCGCACTGAAAATCTGGAGGCACTATTTGTATGGTGAGAAATGCGAGATTTATACAGATCATAAAAGCGTAAAATACATTTTTACGCAAAAGGAACTGAATATGAGGCAGAGGAGATGGCTGGAATTAATCAAGGATTATGATTGTGAGATTCTCTATAACCCGGGAAAGGCTAATGTGGTAGCAGACGCCCTTAGTAGAAAGGAAAGGCTCAAGATGATAGTTTCATCGGAAGTATTGATCCAGGAATTTGAAAGGTTAGAAATCGAAGTGTTAGTGACCGGCGGAAACACCGAAAGATTATTTAACATCAGCATGTATTCCGCTTTAACAGAAAAGATCAAGTTGTGCCAAGAAAGGAAGAAGGAAGAAGAATGGGAATCCTTAACAGGAGAAGAAATGAAGTGCGAAAAGGATAGTAAAGGGATAATGAGATATGCTTCTCGAATTTGGGTACCAAACGTTCAAGAGCTAAAAGATGAAATCTTACAGGAAGGACACAACACGAGGTATTCAATCCACCCCGGAAGTACCAAGATGTATAGAGACCTGAAGGAATACTATTGGTGGCCGAATATGAAGAGAGATGTGGCGAAATGGGTAAGTAAGTGCTTGACCTGTCAAAGGGTGAAGGCGGAGCATCAGCGACCAAGTGGTCTTCTACAACCTCTGGAAATTCCCGAATGGAAGTGGGAACATATAGCCATGGATTTCGTAGTAGGGTTGCCAAGAACTAGAACAAACCACGACGCAATCTGGGTTGTCGTAGATCGGCTAACCAAATCGGCTCATTTTCTCCCAATTAATGAGCGGTACCCGATTGACAAGTTATTGGACCTATATCTCAAGGAAATTGTGATGCGACATGGAGTCCCTGTGACCATAGTATCGGATCGGGACCCAAGGTTTAACTCCAGATTTTGGAGGAGCTTTCAGGAGAGTGTTGGTACTAAGCTAAGTATGAGCACAGCCTATCACCCCCAGATAGACGGTCAAAGTGAAAGAACCATCCAAACCATAGAGGATATGTTGAGGGTCTGCGCAATAGATTTCAAAGGAAGCTGGGATGACCACTTACCTTTAATTGAGTTCTCCTACAACAATAGCTATCACGCGAGCATAGGAATGCCCCCTTACGAGGCATTATATGGTAGAAGATGTCGCTCTCCCTTATGTTGGGATGAAGTGGGCGAGCGAAGGATACTAGGACCTGAGTTGGTGCAACAAACAAAGGAAGCAATAGAACTGATCAGGACTCGGTTAGAAGCTGCTCAGGATAGACAACGCAAGTACGCCGACAAGGCCCGGAAGGACAAAGAGTATGAAGTGGGAGATATGGTGTTGTTAAAAGTATCACCGTGGAAAGGCCTGATGAGGTTTGGGAAGAGGGGAAAACTGAGCCCAAGGTATATCGGCCCATTTGAGATATTAAAAAGAATCGGAAAGGTGGCCTATGAACTAGCCTTACCCCCAAACTTGCAACAAGTCCACAATGTATTTCATGTGTCCATGTTAAGAAGATATTTTGCTGATGCCAAGCATGTGATTGAATATGAAAGCGTAAAACTTCAACCAGACCTGACGTACGTGGAGCAACCAGTGCAGATTATGGATCGAAAGGATCAGGTGCTCAGAAACAAGACGGTCAAACTAGTCAGAGTATTGTGGAAGAATCAAACTGTTGAAGAATCAACTTGGGAATTAGAAAATGAAATGCTAGAGAAATACCCTCATCTATTCTTAACTTGATTCCGGGACGGAATCCAAATAAGGAAGGGGGACTGTAATAACCCTAACTTTGTAAGATTTTCAAAGCCTTGAGGAATAATAATTCTACGGGATTTTGGAACTCATGTTAGCCCACGCTATATAAATGGTGGAAAATTAAGAATCCGAAGATACATTACGGATGTGCAAGGAAAATAAGTGAATGCAAACATCGTCAGAATTCACTAATTTCTATTTCTACGAATTTAGTTGTAACCTATGAAACACAAGAGAATACGAGAACCCTAACATGACCTAATATACACGACATGGAAATATTAAACCAAGACATCCCAAACGATAAAGAGTTATGATAAGAAATTTCTACGCTAAAACGTTTTCGAGAATTTTCGAACATCGAAATAAGGATTATGCAAGCAAATGATTACATTTTTGGGGATAATACAAAGGTGGCCATGCAAGGAAGCAAGAAACTAAGTAGTTAGCATCTAACCAAACCAAACTAGAAAGAAAACTAGAAGTAGAAGCATGGTTCCATGAAAAATGGAACAAGGACATGAAAAGTCAATATGACTATTCCACTTTTTGACATTTCTAGCCACTTTATTACATATAACACGCATATATATCATGGCCTAGCTGATTATATGTCTGCATATCAGTATATATAAGATAGATATACAAAATAAATAGCATAAAACGTTTTCAAGTAAGGTAACCAAGCAAAGGAGCCAAACCAGCCAAAGAAAGTTCCATTCGGCTACAAGGAAGAATTGATTTTTCATCACCACTCAAACAAGCTCCATAAATCATAACAAAAATTCCGAATGCTCTCCACATCAGAATAGAGGTAAGGATTTTTTTTCATAATTTTTAGAGTTGTTTTAGGTAGTCAAAGAAATTGTGAAAGTGAAGCATGAATAGTAATTGTGTTCTTGGTTATGTTGTTTCAATGGAAGATTCAAGCAAGTTAAGGCAACCCAAGCCATCCCTAGGAGTTGTGAAGCATATTTAGTGATCTCAAGGTTACATACAAGGTATACATATCTTCATTCCCTTTAAACCTTGTGATTTCATACGGGTAATGCTAAGTAATGCAAGCATGTTAAGTTACTAGCACTAATGACTAAGTTAAGCATGATTGTGTTGGTTGTGATGAAATGAGGTTGGTTATAAAACTTGAGCTTATGACTGATTTTGTGAGTTCATAACCGTGTAATGATATTGGTTGTGTTGGTTTTGGATGTTGGTAATATGATCAAATCCGGGAAACGTTCCGTGTATAGCCGTTGTAATGCCCGTTTGAAACTAGGGTTAATTGGACAGGTGATTTCGAACCATTAAAATGTCATTTTTGAAAACCAATGACCAGGGTAGAATAGTTCTTGTCTTAAGCTTTGTATTGACATAAAAATCATGTCGATATGATTTACGGTTTAGAAGTTACGTCCGTTTTAGTAAAAGTCGCGCAAGTAATCTAACTGCAATTTTGTCACCACTTTGAAGAGATAAATAGCACACTTAAGAATTGGTAAAAATGATGAATTTTGGATGGTAGATGCCTCGGACAGTTGGTAGTGCGACCAAAAAGTTTTGTATAAAAATAAGAAATTTTCGATTTTATAAAAATGTTACAGTCAAAACTGCGCAAGTGGAAAACCCTTAAGGGGATGGTTCGCTAAGAAATTTGGTTATATGCACACGACTTGGTTTTGAAACTCGTACGAAGCAAGATATTGGCATAAGTACTTGACGAAAGATATAAGAGTATAAAGGACCCTAAAGGAGTCATATAAAACATTTGCAGGATTTCATAAAGTTGTGTCATTAACGCGTAATTCGGGGTTTAAGGGAAATCTAACCTAGCGTTCTGTTTGGTTATAATAGATCACCGGACGTCCACGAGCACACCTAGAAATCTCCGAACCACAGGCAAGTTTTCGAAAACCAAGTTTTAAGTATTTTGTAAACTGCTGATGTTATGATATAACTGTATTGAAAGTTTTTTATTGGTTTACTGTGTAATAAACGTGCAACGCTTGTTACGACTTATATATTACGAACTAAAGTTGGATATAAGTCGATGTATGAATAGAGGCTCTAAGACAGGGCAAAATCGTATCTGGATATTTAAATCGGGAGTCGGAGCTATTTTACTAGAACGCTGTCATAAAAAAAAAAAAAAAAATTCCGGAAATTGCCGGAGACAGTGATTTTCAGAAATATCGATTACCAATATTTCATAAAAACATACATGGGATAACTATTCAAAATATCCTGAATCATTTTATAGATATTATTTAAATTTTTATTTAATTAAATGGATATTAATTTGAATATTCATTTAATAATATGTAATCAATGATTTATTATTTAATACATGTTATTTTAGTATTTATTGAACAGTCCAAAAATTCTTTAAAAATAATTGATTAATCATTTACTATTTGATAAATATTATTTAAATATTTATTAAATATTCTAAGATTATTTAAAAATAAATGGGATAATGATTTACTATTTAATAAATATTATTTAAATATTTATTAAATATTCCAAAATTTTCTAAGAATAATTAAACCTTTCTCAGAATACAATTTGAGGACCTACAAATTTCTTAAAATATTTTCTGGCCTTCAGAATATCTAATAAGGTTCCCAAATATTATTCCAATAATATCAAGTCCCTTAAAACAAGGGCTCATATTTTCTGACTGATCAAAATTGGGAATCAAGTCTAAGAAATGAGCCAATGGTCTCGCTTTCTTTTTATACTCTGATATTACAATCACTTCCCTATTCAATTAGAGATTTCCAAACTCAACAACTTATTGAAAAGAAAAAAAAAAAAAACCCCGACTACTCCCAAGTTATGTTATAATAGGCAGACTTCTAAAACAAATGAAATCTATTGACTAACGTCAACCCACATAATGAGTTTACTTCCTCAACCCTTCCGGAAGTAAGGATATGATGATTAAAGTAAACCTATCAACAAGCCGGTTGCTTGGGGGACTTGGATTAAATTCCATTCTAGACATGGATAGGGTTCTTCCAGGGATTGGAGTAGCCGACACTAGGGGTCAGAAAGAGTGTAAGAGGCTGTGGGACAGTCCATCCAAGCGTAAGAGGCTGTGGGACAGTCCAGCATAAAGGCTCATATGTGGCCTGGGTGCAGGCCCGGTTAGGGTAGTCATCCATCTACTAGTAGAAAAGAATTCGGTACATACGGCTGATCACCGGGTACCGTGGTACTCCAGTATATCCTCATTCTTGCAATTGGAATTGTACTGTAATATTGTAACGAAAGCCTAGGTGCTGAGTTACCGATAATATTGACAGTGGTTAAACAAAATTTATTTGAAGCAACATGATGCACTATTAGCTGTTTGCCGAAAATAAATGAATGTATTTTCTCCCATAATTACTAAGATGGCTAAATGATGAGATTACAATTACAATGCTTTAAAAACTACTTATACTATTGCTGAGCTATTGCTCACTCTTGCTTTTCTTTATATATCATAACACCGCAGCTGCCAGTTATGCCGCGCCGTCGGACGACCGTCAGAAAGAGGGTGGGCAATACCCGAGACTTCCGTAGGCTTTTCTCTGTTTTTCCACAGGTAGAAGATCGAGGTCGGATTGGCGTACAGCTAGTGATAGTGCGCCTTATATATAAGTATGATCTATGTAAATTAATGATGAAGAACAAACGTAGGTCAGCCTATTGACTTCATGTAGAGGTCGTCTAGGTGACCATTCTGTTATTTTGGAAATCGGTTGTAATAACTCGAACTTTCTTTTGGGTACTAGCTAATGTATATATATAAGTATCGTTCCTGAGACTATAACCTGTGTGTGTGTGTGAAGGTGTATGTGCATATATATGGATTGTTGGGTCATTGCAGGTGAAAATGACGAGTCGAGAAATAAGTGTAAGTGTTAATAAATGGAAACAGGGTAACGTGGCAACCTAGATCCCGGACCCCGGATCTTGGGGTGTCACAACACAGCTTGTTACACTCGGAATCGTACCCTAGTAAATAAAGATCATGACAAGACTCCGTACGAGTTGATGGCAAATAAGAAACCAACACTGAAATATTTTCATGTGTTTAGAACAAAGTGCTTTGTATTGAAAGATGATGAGCATCTAGGAAAGTTCGAATCCAAGGCTCATGAAGGCATATTTCTTGCCTACTCCCTGGAATCTAAGGCATACAAGGTTTATGTGGTTGAACACAAGAAGGTTATTGAAAGAATGAATTTACCTTTTGATGATCTCAAGCTCCCAAGTCTACAAAGAACAGACGACACTGAAACTCTGGAGTTTGAAAATATGAACTCAGATGAAGGTGAAGTAGAACCTGAAGATGTAATAGAAAATCAAGCACCAAATGAGAATAACAACAATGGTGATTTTGACCCTAGTAGTGAAAACAGTAGAAGATTCATAGAAACTACTAGTACTGGTAGATAATCTCATTCTCAACCAAGCATCAGCTTAGGGGGAGCAACTGAAGGATCTACTAGCAGTACTCAGCACTTTAATGATAATCAGGCTGAATCTTCTAGGGAAAATCTGCCTAAACATAGGGTGTGGAGTAGAGCTCATCCCTTTGAGTTGATTCTAGGAGATCCAGATGCTGGAGTCCAAACTAGACGTGCTTCTCAGAATGAATGTTTATTCTATGGTTTTATATCTGAAATAGAGCCAAAGAAAGTGGAAGAAGCATTGGAAGATCCAGATTGGGTTATAGCTATGCAAGAAGAACTCAATCAATTTCAGAGACAAAAATTCTAGAAGCTGTTACCCAAGCCAAAGAACAAGTCTATAATTGGCACAAAGTGGGTATTCAGAAATAAACTGGATGAAGATGGCATTGTTACGAGGAACAAAGCCAGACTGGTTGCTAAAGGTTATTCCCAAGAAGAAAGAATAGATTATGATGAAACATATGCACCAGTGGCAAGGCTTGAAGCTATCAGGATGTTTCTGGCATTCGCAGCACATTCCAACTTTAAAGTCTATCAAATGGATGTGAAGAGTGCATTCATGAATGGAGAGCTTGAAGAAGAAGTGTATGTGGAACAACCCCCAGGGTTTGAAGATCCAGAATTTGCAGATTTTGTATACTTTCTCTTCAAGGAACTCTATGGCTTAAAGCAAGCACCTCAGACATGGTATGACACTCTGTCTATATTCTTACTTGAAAATGGTTTCACTAGAGGTGTCATAGATAAGACTTTGTTTCATAAAATGCATAAAAATGACATGATATTAGTACAAGTATATGTTGTTGACGTTATATTTGGTTCTACTAACGATCAGTTGTGTAGTAGATTTGTTAAGCTAATACAGAGTAGGTATGAAATGAGCATGATGGGAGAGCTGAATTACTTCCTTGGACTCCAACTAAGCCAAAGGAAAGATGGAATCTTCATTTCCCAGAACAAGTACATCAGAGATCTTTTGAAGAAGTATGGTCTTGAAGATGCATCATCAGCCAAAACCCCTATGGCAACTTCCACTAAGCTTGATCAAGATGAACCTGGTAAGAAGGTAGACATCACAAACTACAGAGGTATAATCGGCTCATTACTTTACTTAACTTCAAGTAGGCCAGATATTATGTTTGTTACATACTTGTGTGCTAGGTTCCAGTCTAACCCTAAAGAATCACATCTTATAGCTGTTAAACGGATTTTTAGGTATCTTAAGGGAAGTCTGAATCTTGGAATTTGGTACCCTAAAGATACAGGTTTTGACCTAGTTGGCTATACAGATTCTGATTATGCTGGTTGTAAGATTGATAGAAAGATTACATCAGGGAGTTGTCAATTCCTTAGTAGAAGATTGGTGTCCTAGTATAGCAAGAAGCAGCACTCAGTTGCAATGTCAACAGCTGAGCTGAATATGTTGCTGCTGGAAGTTGCTGTGCATAAATTCTATGGATAAGGAACCAACTTCAAGACTATGGACTGTTGCTAGCAAAATTTTAATATTATGTGGTAACACAAGTGCCATAGCCATCACAAATAATTCTGTTTAACATTCAAGGAGCAAACACATTGATATCAGGTATCATTTCACTAGAGAGCGTGTCATGAATGGTACTGTAGAGTTACATTTTGTACCCATAGAGTAGCAAATTGTAGACATCATCACTAAACCACTTGATGAAATCACTTTCACTAGACTGGTTTATGAACTTGGGATGTTAAATTCTACTAACTAGTTAGTTAGTAATCAAAAACTGCAATTTGAGGTTGATAAATTCACTAGTTGATTAATTTCAATATTTTTTAGGACTTGTGGATTTATTTACCAAATTATTTTCTAGTAATTAAGATTAAATGTTAGATAAATACCTTGTGCATGCCTGCTAATTTTATTAATCTGGTATTTATTTAATTTTGATCTTAGAAAATATTGAAGTGCTTGTATTTAAATGATAAATTCATGGCATTTATATATCTAAATATTATTTGAAATTATTTTAAATAAAAAGGATGAATAGTTGTATTTATTCTCTCATTTAAAATATAAGTAAAATAATATTTTAAAGGCCATAATTGTTAATATTAAAAATGTAGCATAAATTATGAACATTTATAATTACGACAATTTATTGTTATTATTATAAATTATTAATAAATTGTGATATATTTATATGAGTGAATAATTACCTTATTGTTAATTTCGTATGAATTATTCACATATATATACATAAATATATTCTTGTAACAAAATTTTGTGAAACAACAAAATTCACTAAGTGACTTTGTTGCGCCAGAAGTTTTGTTACGCTCATACAGTGGTTACACTGTACATGCACAACAAAGCACTTAAACAAAATTTTTGTTGCGCTAAGCCATTTTGTGTCGCCAACACAGTGTAGATGCAACAAAATGACTTAGATCATTTGTTGGTTGCTAAGCCATTTTGTGGCGCCAACACATTGTACACACTGTGAAGGCGCAACAAAATGCCGCATGAGATTTTTGTTACGCTCAGTACTTTTGTGGCGTCCTACACAGTACTTGCACTTTGCAGGCGCAACAAAAGTACTTAGATATATTAAATACTAGTTTATGGCGCCTATAAATAGATAGTCAATATTTGTTTCTCTTCATTTTAGTGGCGATACACACAGTATATACACTATAAGAAGCGCAACAAAAACCTCAAATCTATAAACTTTTAATCAAACATATCAAGGACAAATCTTGTCTGATTTTTAAACTGAAATCAGATTAGTGGAACCCACATTCTTCCTGATAATTTGCAAGTGGTCCCATTATTTTTGGTGAAGTTTCTAAAATTCTCATTTTTACCAAAAATCGAATTGTTTGGCTAGGGTTATTAATTTTTAAATCGATTAAAAATTGTAATAAAATTTAAAGTGTGCTTAAAATTACTAGGAAATCGAAATATTTTTATTTCACGAAAATCCGAGTAATTTCAAAAATTAGGGTTTGGTTCGTAATTTCCTAAAACAATTCGATATTAATTAGTAATTTTAATTCATAAAAATTACCCCTCAATTTAATAAAATGACATGTAATTTTGAGATTAAAAAGATTAATTACTTATCTATTTTAGTTGATGATTGGACTGAAGCAGGAGAGTTAGGTAATTGGGCTAGGTTTTTAACCGAACATTCTATAGTCCGGTATACACTAACGACTTCTGTTCCGTTGAATAGAAATTTATTAAGACAGGTTTACAGGTCTGCTCAGGACACATCTACAGATGAAATCTCAGCCTTTACTTGCAAGATTCAGAGATAGAAGGTACGAATAACTGAGAATGACTTCAATCGAGCACTTCATCTGCCGTCTGAGAATTTTGATGATGAGCCATCTCAAGCAGAATTAGACAACTTCTTTATGTTTCTGCACTGCAATAGAGTAAACAATAATCTTCTGAAGAAGATTTACAAAAATCACATAACCAAAGAGTGGAACCTGTTCTTCAACATCCTGTCTCATGGCTTTGCACCGAAGATATGAGGCTTTCACAGAATTACACAGTTCAATAAGGTGATTGGGTATGCAGTGGCCTCTGGTTCAAGGATAAATTTTGGCAAGTTGATCATGGCAGAGATTATGAAGCATCAGGAAAAAATGGAGAACTTTTGTCTGTATCCCAGATTTTTGCAGCAGGTGTTGAATTAAGTGCTGAGAGCTAATCAACTCCAAGTATTTTAGAATAGTCAGTTGGAAGAGTCATCCCACTACAGTTCAAGACAATTCTGTTGTTATAAAATGAGGCTGACTATCCTAATAGGTATACTCCTGCTCCAATGACTGAGAATATTATAGATTACTTTGCTCTTCTTAAACAGGTTAATGAAGAAGATGCAGAAGAAGAAGAAGAAGCTACAACAGAAGAAGAAGCAGCAGTAACCTCTGAAGAGGACAATGAAGCTGAAACTTTAAGTGACTTTGGAAGCACAACAGCAACATAAGAAAAAAAACCAGGCTCTAATAAAGAAGATAAAATTATGGAAGAAGCTGGTTCTGAAAATGAGCAAGTACCAATTCCTGAAGAAGCACAAATGAATAGTCCTGAAAATCAAACAGAGGAGATAGTTGTTGAAGCAGAAGTGGAAGAGCCTCAGACTATAGATGTGTCCATCCCTAACATTTATGATGAACAAATGGATGAACGTAAAATTATTGACTTTGACTTTTCTACTTTCCTAACTGAAGAATTTGTCACAATATCTCCTACTGTGCCTCAAATGGCATTGCACACATAAGAGCCCTCAGTGGCCAACGAAGATGGCAATGAACTGGTAGACCAACCAGTTCCAACGACTGCCAGAGAATAACAAAAACTTCTTTCATCTCCCAAAACCAGAAAAAGAGCCATTGAATTATATGATAGGAGTGAGTCCCTACCGGATCAGGAAGTTTTTCAAATATCCCCTATCGCTCTGCCTTCTCAAAAACGTCGTAAAATGAATTTTAATCCTAAGGCATCTGTAAGCCAAGAACCTGATTCTCCAATCTCTGAGACCTTTCTTTTCCTTCGTGACTTTAATTCTGAAATTGATAAAATCCTGAAGGGTACGGGAACAGAACCAGAGGTTGTAACAATATCCGCTACTTCAATAGCTAGTACTGTTTTGGTTGATCCAATTAAGAACCTGTCTTCATAGACAGTTGGGGGCATCACTGACTCTAACGAGCCATTCATTACATTGCCAAATGTGGTGACCCCCCTGGACTTAACATCTCCAGATCCTATTCAGGATGTTTTCCCTCTCCAAGTGGGTGAAGTGGAAAGGCATCTCTCTCATAGAAGGGAAGAGGTCTCCATTAAAGGAGTAGCTGCATCAGCAGCATCACCACTTCAAATGGAAATGCCTTCACAGGCTTCGTGGGGCACCATAGGATCTCAATTGATATACATTACATTGCCTGAGGTGGTGACCCCCTGGAAATTCCAAGTCCAGGTCCTACTACGGAGGTCCTCCCCACCTTATCAGGTCAGGCGGAGGGACACCACACCTATAGAGGGGATGTGGACTCTATTACTAGAGTATCTGCTGTTTCGGCAATAGAACCTGTTCAGGGTGCCTCTGAGCAGGTAATGCCATTAATGGCTTCAGCTGGCATCACGGATTCTACTCTCTTTCCAATCATTACAGAATCCACGGTGGTGACCACACTGGGTCTCAACCCCCCAGTTCTTGTAAAAGGAGTTCTCCCCACCCATAGTGGTACGACGGAGAGGTAACCTACCCATAGAAGGCGTAGGGATTTTAATGCAGGTACTGAAGATATGGATGCTATTATGGACATGAGTGAAATACTTAACCTAAGCGTTCTTCAATTCTCTAACCCAGAACAGCCGAGTGTGAGTGTTGAGGGTCGTACTCAAACAGACACAGTGAGGAGTGAGACACCCACAAACCAAACAAACACCACACACATTGCACACACTGCACACAGCCAAAGGATTTTAAATCTGGAGGCCCAAGTAACAAAAATTCACTACTTAATAAGAAATATCTTAGAGGTGCAAGAGCAGAAGAGAGTAGAAATGATAGAAATTAAAGATTTAGTTAAATAACGGCTGGCTCAGAAAGTTCCGGTTTCTACTCAACCAACTCCATCAGCTTAGATTACCCCGGTCAAAAGGGAGGATAACCCAAATGAGAGGGAGAGAATGAGGTTAGAAAAAGAAAAAGTTGGAGCTGAAATGATCATGGAATACACAGCTCAAGGGGATTCAGATATTTTCTATAGGCCAGGAGCGAGGCAATTGGAAGAAGGAGAAATATTTGAGCCTTATGTGCCAATGGATCTTCTAATAGAGATGGAAATTGAAGAAACTGCAAAGGCTACATGAATAGATGTTGATGAGGAGTTTGCAGAAGAATATGCTTTTGATAATGACTGTCTTCTGGTTGGTGGAGATAAAGTTGTTACTCAAGACATAGTATAGGCTCAAGAATTGATGAAGAGAAAATGGAGGAGAGTTCAGCACGCTATGGAAAGGAGGAATCGAGTGAAGGACATTGAAGTAAAAGTTGGTCCTGATTGGGATGAAGTAACGAGTCTGTTCAAGAAGAAAGAGTTATCTCTTACTCAGAAGAAAGACAAAGAAGTCCTTGATATTTTTAGAACCATGAGGGAAAAATTTGAAGATGTTCATGAATTCTACGCTATGCTATCGGAGGAAATCACAAGCGTGCCTGTAAGTGCATTCAAATATGGACGGAAGATGTTCATAAATTCAACAACACTGGGGTCAAAGATTTTATCGGCAAAGAGCTTTGAAAAGATGAATATAGTGGAGTTGTATGTGCTGAAGAGGAAAGTCATCTTTTGTGGGTATAAAAAAATGAGATACTGAGAGATTTGATAGAGAAGAAGATAATAGAGATCAGTTTCGAAGCATTTGAAAAGCCTCCGGTGGTCAAGTACTATAAAGCTACAAAACTTTATAACTTAACTTTGTCAGATGAATGTCTGGATTCACGCTATGTAATGTTCATGCAATATGTAGAAGGGAGGCTCAGAAGCAAGAAGAATAGAACAGAAGAAGATCTGAAGGCTGCTGAGTTGATCTACGCATTCAGGCTGAACAGAGCGATTAAAACATCAGGTAGATATCTAATGGAGACGACCAGATATTATCAAGACCCAGTGTATGTGAGAAGAGATGATGACACAGAGGTACTCGAAACCATAAGAGATTCTGAACCTTGAATTCAGACAGAGCCAAATGGATAAAAATACTTCCTATTCAAGAAGAATGGAGTGGATAAGAAGAAGGAGCTATCAAAACTGAGGAGACACAATTCTGAAATTATCCGAAAAGTCTTTTCAAGAGTGAAGAGATCCACTGTCAAATCAGACAAAAAGGCTTTGAGGATGATTGAAGATGTTCTGGTAGAGAAACTGGTAGAAGAGTCGATGCATGACACTGACCGAGTAAAGAGCTTTCCAAAGAGAATAACAGTGTTCGTGTTTTCAAAGAGACAATCTCTGGCCTTCGAGTCAATCTCCAAGACAAATTCAACGGAATTTCTCACTGAAGTTTTGAAGAAATTAGAAGAACTATCTCTAGTCAACACTCTTGAAGTGGAAGCTAGAGATCTAGTGAAGGCAAGGTTAGAGCAGAAGGAAGAAGAGCTGAGAAAGCATTAATCTGAAATAAGATCAAAGAACAAACAAGACTCAGTACAAAAAAGCAGAAGATCATAGATTTATTTGTTCAGGCTAGAGGAATAAACTTCTATTGTACTCAAAGATATCTGGAAATGTAAAATCTAATCCAGATGTAATTAATTTTATTTACTGTCTTTCTGCACTTTACTTTTTCTTATAAATATCAGTTGAGTTCTCCCCTTACAGGATTTGCTTGTCGAAGTCTAACAACCAAATATGGGGAGATTGTAAAGCATAATGTAATGTAGTATGTACTAGTGATAATGATAACTCAACTAAGAAACAAAGACAAATAAATAATACTAATATGCAGCACAGGAATCCAGAAGGACATGTAAACAGGAATCATAGATACATCATTGCAGAGCATTCAAGATGAAAGACTTACTGAATGTCAGCGAGAGAAGTTCATTAAAATGTTCAGGCCTCAGCAACAAATAAGAGTTCATAAGTTTTCAGACTAAAGACAATGTAATGATTTGTGTATAAATGTCAAAGGGTTTCAGTGATCAGAAGCAATGGAACAGTCCAAAGTTAGTCAGCTGGAACAGAACATAAATTAAGGGAATTCAATTTAATATTAGTCGTTTGTGAACCAGACTAGTGCACTAAGCGTCAGCACAACAAGAAAAGAATTGTCTTGATTAATCAGAAGAAAATCAGCTGATCAAGCCAGAAGAGTGAAAACCAAGTAGTAATTACTTCAAGCACTTCAAGAAATTGGTTAAGCCAAGTAATACTACATTTGGGGGTTCCTACACTTGAAACCATGTATGAGGCGCAACATATCTTCCAAGGTACAAAGAAACAACTAGTCAAAGAATCTAAGTCATTTGTGGCGCCTACACAAGGTAACCCCTACTGTCGTCGTAACAAAAGATGACAACAATAGTTTTCTAAGTACTTGGGCGCAAGAAAAGGGTTGGTGGCGCCGCTACATGGTAACCACAGTGCAAGGTGCAACAAAAGAGTAATAGGCGCAATTAAAACTTATGGGGATTTTTTCTAAGTATTTAGTGGCGCCTATACAAGGTATCCACTGTATAGGCTCAACTAATATTTAGATAGAGGCGCAACAGACATTACTGGTGCAACAAAAAAGTCAAGGTACAACAAACCATTTTGGTGGCGCCTACACACCATTTCCAATCTACAGGCGCAACATAGGACTTAATATATTGTTGGAAATTAATTTCCAAAAAGCCTACAAAATATATATGGGTAAAATCAATATGGACAATAAGGAATTCATTCATCTTCAACACAAAGACATACAGACGAGAACTCCATTAAAGCTAAACATTAAACTCACCCAACTGTATTTCTGTTGTAACATTGATTGAACCTATTGAAGCTAATCATAATGATTAGAAGTGTACCACTCAGAGATTTAATAATATATCCTTATTTACTAGAATATTTGTGTTTCATTAACTTCCTTTTTCATATCTCAAGAACACAAATACTTAATCAGCAATTAAACAAAAAATATACCATATCATATTCAACCCTCCCCCTTCTATGATGATTTTGGACCTAACAACTAGGGATTGGGTCTGTCAGTTGTCTATTTTTCTTTAAGTCAGCGACCCCAATATTTAAGTACAGTAATGATTTAGATTTCTGTCTATACTAATATTACAACTTGTACTTTATATCTTTTTGTTCTCTTTGTGTAATCTTTCATTTTTACTTTCTTTTTTAATATCATATCTCTTTAAACTAGTATATTTAATTTATATTATGATTATTAGAGTGAATTTCAAAGAATAATATTATATGAGTGGGGAGAATTTTTATGTATTTCAACATTTGTAAAATTATGATTTTAATTGATTCTTGAATATTAATCTCTTTTTTTCTAATTTTTTAATTAAAGAAAGCAAATCAAAAATTTTTAAGTATGATTTCATTTTAATTTTTTTTAGTCTTTGACTTAGTCCAGACGAACTCTAAATCTTGATTCCAACCTAGATGCTAGTATGCTTTTATCCTTCATATCTTGTTTCTTTTACTTGTTGAAACTATTAATAACTTGAACAATAACAATAATATGTTATTTGTGAATGTGTGTATTTCAGTACCGATTTCCTCAGTGTGTGTTGTTATTCCCTAGAACAATGTCAATATTTGTAGAAGGGGGGGGGGGGGTTGAATACAAATATTAAAACTTTTTGCTTGTTCTAATATTTGTTCTTGATGTTTGAGAATTAGAGAGAATATGTTCAAACAAATTAAGACTGAAAAATAAACTGAACAAAGAGATTTAAAATTACTGATGGATTGGGTTTTCCATCAGTGTATATTTTTGCTCAATGTTCCTAGGTTAAAAGAAACCTAGCTGTGTTTTTACAAGATTGGAAAACAAATCAACTGTTCTTACAAATATGCTCTCAAGCTAGAACAGTTGATTAAGAAATATTGTCTAACTTGTCTGTCTTCTAATAATGTTGCTACACTTGTTTATATACCACAAGTGTACTTTTACAATTCCTATTCTAGGATTGTTTCTACATACCTTCCTTTTACCTTTTTTTATTTTAGAATAAAGGTTTGAAAGACAACTTCTGATTGAGTCTTCACAGCCACCCTAGACTGTCTTTCATAGGTGTTCTTTTGTCTTTCTGGATCTCTGACAGATTGCCTTTTTGTCACAGTCAATTGATAATTTGCTGTTAAGCATATCAATTAACTCTTCCTTTATTCATCAACTGATAATGTTCTTCGATTGATCTTGATGTCCATCGATTGATAAGTATAGTTGCTTTATCGATTGATAAATGATATCAATCGATGGGTCTCCACATCAGTTGATGGTCTTCAACTCTTGACTTGGTTTCTTCAATTGATCTTCTATCCGTTGATGCTTCAATATCAACTGATCATCCTTCACTTGTATAATTTTCCTGTCTTCAAATAATCACAATTTAACAGTCTAAGTTACACATCAGTTGATGACCTATATCAATTGACTCTAGTATCAATTGATGAAAATATCAATTTATTTACACCTTATCAATTGAAAATAGACTAAGTACAACTATGCTACAATCCATATTATCAGTTGATTCAGATAAACATTTCAACTGATAAATGGTTCCCTGATCAATTGATATTTATAAATTTTATATCAGTTGATCAGTTACAATTATTGGAAATTTCTATAATTCTAAGTTTTAGTATTATCATCAAGTTACATGTAGATTCCCAACAATCTCCCCCTATTTGTGTCTGCGACATGAACAGGCATAAATCTACTTGATGATAATAAAAACCCTTAACAATAATCATTCAAATAGAATCAAGAAATTTTCATAGCAGTTTTAGGAAATACCAGTTGATGATTATTCTTTGCAGACTGTTCTAGTGTCTTCAATTCTTCATGGTCTTCTATCTTCAATTACTTCTTCTTCTTCTTCTTTTCAACATTGCCACAGAAGGCAAAGAAACTTGAGTTTTAGAAGAAGTAAGGGAAGAAATAAATACCTGAACAAAAGGTGGATAGATCAATTCCACATTGTTATGAAGATTGATCCTGACCAAGTCTTTGAAGACCCTTTTGTTTTGGACACAGCAGTCCAAAGTCTCCATCTCTCTGGTTATTTCAATGTCCTTCACAAACTGGTTAATAAACAGCATAATGAATCTAGCATAATATGAAGGGTTTCGAGCATGAAAACGCAGCGGAATTAACGTAAAAACAATAAAAAAAATCGAAACCCAATCGCAGGATCCATGTATAACGTTGGATGATTATGGTGAAGAAGTATGTACCTTAACAAAGCTTTCGTATGCTGTTTAATGGAGGTCCAGAAAGATGAATCACAGCAGTCCTTTGTTGCAAAGATTTGCTCTCTAAAGAAGTCCACACGAACGCCCGATCGTCCTACGATCACCAGAGTTGGTACTAGCCGAATTGTTTGCCTCTTGCCTCTCTCTCTCTATTTCTCTAGCCTCTCTTGATGTTGAGCAGCTAGGGTTTTTCTCTAAAAATAAAATTTGATTATTAAACCCTAATACTATACATCATTATGTATATATAGGGGAGAGAGAGATTTTGGGCCTAACCCTAATCCATGTGGTTTCCAAAACCCATTATGACTTTGGGTTATTATTATTATTAAATCTGAATTCTAATATAATTAATCAAGTCCCACTTAATTAATTCAATAATTAAATTCGAATAATAATAATACTTATTAAATCCGAATTCTAATATAATTAATCAAGTCCCACTTAATTAATTCAATAATTAAATTCGAATAAACAATAATATATTTAAATTCATAATTTAAATAAACCTCCGTTTTGACGTTATTTGTGTGTGACCCTTTAGGTTATTATTACGTTGGCAATAATTTTATTATCTAATAATAAAATTATAAACAATGAGCGGCATCTAGTAATACATCATTGCTACCCAAGTAACAATAATAATTGGTGATTCAATTAAACCTTTCGTGAATAATGTTCCATGTAATATAATCCCTTTAACCTTATATTATAGATCAAACTCGAGGCATGTATAGTGTCATCCTCTTCAACGTTTAATCTCGGTTTCCTTGATCAATGAGTAGACTATTTAAACAAATCAATATTTGAGCATGGCCATGCATTTCATAGTCTCACTCAATCAAGAGGCTAATAATATCACTCCTAGAATTTGAGGGTTAAATCCTATATCTATCATTCATATTCCTCATACGATTCATAGCATACCCAATGTACACCTTTATCATTACCCGGTTAAAGGTAACTTTGAGTGTAATCAAAGTATATTAATTCTCGTATAGAAATATAATGATTTCAAGTCAGAGGATCATTACATCATTATCATAGTGAGATTTCTTATGACACTTATTAACATGTAGAATCTCACGGCGGGTCTTTCCAGTGTCATGTATTGATACATACACTTATGTTCTTGACTTTAGTATCACCATAACTATGACCAATGAGATGTGGTCATCTATCAACAAACATACTAGTCTTATTGCATTATTACCGTCCTGAAATAATAATACTTGACTAGGGAATTTTAGGAATAAAATACTATTCATATAATCTCATTTTTAAGTCACATACTTAAAGATATATATTACGTATTAATATTCCAAGGACATTTATTATTCTTTCAATTTATGACGCAGTAAATAAAGACATAATAAATATTAATTAAATAATCACATAAAACATAATCCTTAATTGTTTTCAATAAAACATTAAAAGTATTGTCTCTAGGACACCAATACTAACATAATATATATGATTTGATCTATTAGCCTTATTACCCAATTTTGCTGCAATTTCATTTAGTATGATGGAAGATAGATTGAAAAATTTATCAAACAAAATACTATATGCTACCTCCTGCATACTAGTTGTTATTGCATCAAAATTGCTAATTTTACCACTAAAACATTTAATTATGACATCAAAGAAATAAGACCATTATTTCCTAACATGTTTTCTAACTACATGACCTAGTCCTATTTCTGGTTCAACATAGTTAACAGATTTTAGCATTAACCTAATTTCTTTATCTGTTGGGCTTTTATCAGTATTATTAGCAGGTAATTCTAAGAATTCATTAATAACAACATTAGTAACAGTGTACTTATCTCCTTTACAAGTGAATGTAATTGCAGAGTTGTCACTTGTGATTTCAGCACTTGCACGAAATTCTTCCACCAACTTGCAGACGTCTTTGGAGCATCTTTGAGTGCCTTCTTTACCTTGCAACTTTCCAGAAATTTCATCAGAGGATGGAACTCCTGGGGTGCCTCTTCCACTATTGTACATGCTACAAAATTTGTAAGTTCGTAGATGTAACCACTCTGTGAAACTTTCTTTGATGAAGAGGTCATTGCTTTGACTTTTGGCTAGAAATCACTTACTTGACAAGGATTAAGCATTTGAGAGAGATTGAAAATTGAGAGATTAGTGACTAAGTTCGCAGATTGAGAGAGAGAAAGAGAGAGACAGAGAGAAATTAGTAAACAAAATGCAAGTAAGAGTAAAGAAAAATTTTAATCTCACTATTTATATTTACTAATTTCTCAATCGATTTCTTTCTTAAAATAGAACTTAATTGACCGTTGAAAAAAAATGAATAAGTGAATTACTTATTTTGGCAATCGACTGTTATACATACAGGACTGTATGTATTTATCAATTGATAAGACAAGTAATCAACGACTAGATTTTGTACAGGTCGATTGATGACATGGACCCTAAAACTTCCATGCCATCGATTGATAACTAATTTATCCATCGACCATTAGTACTATCCATCGATAGACAAATACATCATCGATTGATGTAGTTATCAGTCAGCAGATCAATATATCCATTGATATGTAAAATGCTTATCAATTGATTAATGAAAAATCAACAGATTAGCATTATCAACGGCTACCTACTAGAACTTAAAACAACTAACTAACTTATCAGACATTTCAAATGTTAATTAAAATTAAGCATACCTAAATCACAGACCAATCTATTAAAGGTAGATTCATCTAATGGTTTGGTAAAAATGTCTGCAAGTTGTCTTTTACTAGGGACAAAATGTAATTCAACAGTACCATTCATTACATGTTCCCTAATGAAGTGATACCTTATGTCAATGTGCTTGGTTCTGGAATGTTGCACATGATTTTCTGTTATTGCAATGACACTTGTATTATCACAGAAAATAGGAATCTTGTTCAAGTTGAACAATAGTCAAGTAGTTGATTCCTCATCCATAATATTTGTGCACAGAAACTTCCAGCTGCAATGTATTCAGCCTCTGCAGTAGATGTAGACACTGAATTCTGCTTCTTGCTAAACCATGAAACAATCTTATTTCCTAGAAATTGACAGGAGCCTGTTGTACTTTTTCTGTCAATTCTGCAACCTGCATAGTCTGCATCTGAATAACCAATTAGATCAAATCCAAAATCTCTAGGATACCAAATTCCAAGATTTGGAGTTCCTTTGAGATATCTGAATATTCTTTTTATTGCAATCAAATGAGATTCTCTAGGATCAGCCTGAAACCTAGCACAAAGACATGTAGCAAACATTATGTCTGGCCTACTTGCAGTTAAATAAAGTAATGAGCCAACCATGCCTCTATAATTTGAAATGTCCACTATAGCTTCCTTAGTGTTCAATTCAAGTTTAGTTGTAGTGGCCATGGGAGTTTTTGCAGAAGAACATTCATTTAAATCAAATCTCTTTAATAAATCAAAAATATATTTGGTTTGATTTATGAAAATACCATTTTTGACTTGTTTGACTTGCAAACCAAGAAAATAGGAAAGTTCTCCCATCAAGCTCGTTTCATATTTACTCTGCATCAACTTAGCAAACTTTTGACAAAGTTTTTCATTAGTTGAGCCAAAAATAATGTCATCTACATAGATTTGAACAAGAATCATAGAGCCATTTACAGTTCTATGAAAGAGAGTGTTATCAAAAGTACCTCTTGTGAAGTGATTCTTAATCAAGAATTTAGACAAAGTGTCATACCAGGTTCTAGGTGCTTGTTTCAATCCATAAAGTGCCTTGAGAAGATAGTATACAAATCCAGGATGAACAGGATCAATAAAACCAGGAGGTTGTTCTACATATACTTCTTCTTCTAGTTCTCCATTGAGAAAAGCACTTTTCACATCCATCTGATATACCTTGAAATTAGCATGAGCAGCATATGCTAGAAAGATTCTGAATGCTTCCAATCTTGCAACTGGTGCAAATGTTTCATTAAAATCTATGCCTTCTTCTTGTGAATAGCCCTTTGCCACTAATCTTGCTTTATTTCTTGTCACTATACCTGATTCATCCATTTTGTTTCTGAACACCCATTTTGTTCCAATGATAGACTTGTTCTTTGGTTTGGGCACCAGCTTCCATACCTTGTTTCTTTCAAACTGATTCAACTCTTCTTGCATAGCAATTATCCAATCAGAATCATTCAAGGCTTCTTCAATCCTTTTTGGTTCTTCTTGAGACAGGAAGCTACTATACAAGCATTCATTTTGAGTTACACTTCTAGTTTTGACACCATCATTTGCATCTCCAATAATTAATTCAAAGGGATGGCTTTTTGTCCATTTCCTTTGAGATTGTAAATTTGTCCTTGAAGATGATGCTTCATGATCATTGAAAGTGTTATGATCATTGTGATGTGATTGACTATTTGAGAACCCTCCCCCTGAGATGGACACTCTACTTGAAGATTGTTGAGCAGAGTTGATATCCATCGAATGATTATCAATTGATGTATTTATCAGTCGATTGATGATTGTCAACTGATAAGTTATCTGTTGATGCATTGACATCAATTGATGGGAGGATTCTAGGTACTTGAATTCTTGAGATTTCCACATCATCATCACTATCTTCAATATTGCTTGTTGATTCATTTTCAAAATGCAACAGATCATGGAATCCTTCATCAACCAACCCTTGAATTTTCTTGTCATCAAAGACTACATGCATAGATTCCATAACAATGTGTAATCAAAGATTGTAGACTCTGTATGCTTTGGTTGTTATTCCATATCCAACAAATATAGCTTCATTAGCCTTGGCTTCAAATTTTCCTAGATTTTCACCTTGATTTCTCAGTACAAAGCATTTGCATCCAAAGACATGAAGAAAATTTAATGTTGGCTTCTTGTCCTTCTTCATCAACTGATATGGAGTTTTACCTTGAATTTGATTGACCATGGAGATATTCTGAATGTAGCAAGTAGTATTAATTGCTTCTGCCCAGAAGTATGTAGGAAGTTTTGCTTCTTCTAACATAGTTCTAGCAGCTTCAATCAAGATCCTATTTTTTCTTTCAACTACTCCATTTTGCTGTGGCGTCCTTGGTGCAGAGAAATGATGAGTGATACCTTTTTCTTCACAGAATTCTTTCATGGTTAAATTCTTGAATTCAGTACCATTATCACTTCTAAGTTTCTTGAACTTCCATTCAGTGCCATTGTCAACATTCTTCACATGATTGATAATTAATTTGCTTGCCTCATCCTTAGAGTGTAAGAAATATACCCATGAAAATCTTGTGAAGTCATCCACAATTACTAAGGCATATTTCTTTTTGGCAATTGACATGATGTTGACTGGACCAAATAAATCCATGTGCAATAATTCCAGAGGCTTATCAATTGATGATTCAGACTTTGACTTGAATGATGCTTTTCTTTATTTTCCCTTTTGACAGGCATCACATAGTCCGTCCTTGGTGAATTCCATCTGTGGAATGCCTCTAACCATATTCTTTCTGACCAATAGATTCATGGCCTTGAAATTCAAATGGGCTAGTTTCTTGTGCCAAATCCAACTTTCATCTGTATTGGCTTTACTAAGTAGGCATGTCATAGAATTTGTCTTTACAGAGTGAAAATCAGCCACATAGACATTTCCTTTTCTTTCTCCAGTTAAGAGAATTTCACCAGTTTCTTTGTTGGCTATAATGCATGATTCAGTTGTAAACCATACACCATTTCCATTATCACACAGTTGACTAATACTTAGCATATTGTGCTTTAGTCCATCAACTAGTGCTACAGGTTCAACGTTCTAGCAGATAACATTTTCAATGATAACATTTTCAATGATAACATGCTTTAGTCATGTTAGGGCTGACCCCCAAGACCTGTTACCCCTTGGAGACCCAGATGATCCTACTCCCCCTTTCATTGAAAGTATCATGAATGAAAAGATATTAAGGAAGTTTAAGATGCCTACAATTAGGGCCTACGATGGAACCGGGGATCCCTCAAATCATGTTCTCACGTTCTCTAATGCAATGTTACTGCAGCCTGTGAACGACGCTATTAAGTGTAGGGCGTTTCCCCAAACCCTGAGTGGTATGACTCAGCGGTGGTTCAGTCGTCTACCACAAAACTTTGTTGGGTCATTCAAGGATCTGAGCAGGGCCTTCATCGGACAATTCATCAGCAGTAAGACACATGAGAAGAGCTCAGCTTCGCTAATGAATATGCACCAGGGAAAGAATGAGTCCTTGAGAGATTATATGAACAGGTTCACAAAAGAAGCCTTGAAGGTCCCTGATTTAGAACAGAATGTAGCTATGATAGCTCTACAGCAAGGGACTTCTGATGAAAATTTCAGAAGATCATTAGCTAAGAGAGCTCCTGAGTATGAACGAGCTGCAAGAGAGGGCTAGAAAGTATATCAAGGCTGAGGAAAGTATGAGGAAAGCCCAAGGGTTTCAAGCCCCGAACACCTATTCTAAGAAGCGACCTAGTGATGCTGAGTATACTGCCGATGCCAAATATGCTAAGCATGATGATAATGACTCCAAGAAGAAGGGAGGATCCAGGTTCACGGAATATGCAAGGCTGAATACTGCCCGTAGCCAAATATTAATGGACATTGAAAAGGGTAAAGACCTTCGATGGCCGAAGCCACTAAGGACTGATCCTGAGAAGAGGAACAAGAACGCATACTGCCGGTTCCACAGGGATGTGGGACACGACACTAACAATTGTCGTCAGTTAAAAGATGAGATTGAGTTCCTAATTAGAAGGGGGAAGTTAGAAAAATACACCAAGGAAGGTGCTAGACATGACAAGAGTCACAACGACAAACGAAGGGACACTGACCCCAAGGATAGAAACCATCAACCCAGAGGGCCTGTGATCAACGTAATCTCAAGAGGGCCAACTGCGGCAGGTAACTCTCGAAACTCCAGAAAGGCATATGCTCGGGAGGTGATGAGCATCGTCGGAGAACCTCCCAAGAGAGCAAGGACTGAGGTCCCTTTGTCATTCGATGATTCTGACTTAGAAGGTGTAAAGTTCTCCCACGATGATCCCTTGGTAATCACCCCTGTCATAGGAAACTCTCCAGTGAAGAGAGTCTTGGTAGACGGTGGATCGTCTGTAGATATCCTATTTTATGAAGCCTTTGTGAAGATGGGATATAATGATTCATAGCTTACCCCCTCCAATATGCCAATCTATGGCTTCAATGGAGTCGAATCCCGGATAGAAGGAATCATACAACTACCCATGACTATGGGCGAAGAACCTCGATAGTCTACTCAAATGCTAAATTTCCTAGTTATCAAGGCTAGCACCACTTACAACACGATCCTTGGCAGGACGGGGCTGCCTGCCTTCAAAGCGATAGCCTCTACATACCATCTGAAGCTAAAATTCCCGACTAGGAATGGAGTAGGAGAAGAGAAAGGAGATAAAAAATGGCTCGAAGTTGTTATGTAGCTGCCTTAAAGCCTAGTGGAACTGGGGGGAGGTCCTCCCTATTGAAGACATGGAAGTCAGGGATCAAGAAGAAAGGAGGGGTAAACCCGCAGAAGACTTGGAGCCTGCTAATTTGGACCCTTTAAACCCTGAGAAGGTAACTTACGTAGCGACTTCGCTCCCCAAAGACCTGAAAGAACAGCTGGTCCAGTTCCTGCAAGATAATATGGATGTTTTCGCTTGGACAACAGCTGACATGCCAGGAATACACCCCGAACTTAAAACACATCAGTTGAATGTAAATCCTGGAAGGACAATGATCAAATAGAGGAAAAGAAGTTTTTCCCCTGAAAGACAGGAGGCCATTAAGCAGGAAGTAGAGAAATTGCTAGAAGTTGGATTCATTGAAGAAATTCAATTCCCTGAATGGTTGGCTAACCCAGTAATGGTCAAAAAAAGCAACGGAAAGTGGAGAATGTGCGTAGACTTTACCGACTTAAATGATTCTTGTCCTAATGATTGTTTCCCTTTGCCTAGGATAGACACGATGATAGACGCCACAGCTAGGCATGAGATGCTTAGCTTCATGGATGGATTCAGTGGCTACAACCAAATTAAAATGCACCCCAATGACGTCCCTAAGGTATCGTTCATTACCAACTTTGGTGTTTTCTGTTATCTGGTTATGGCTTCTGGACTTAAGAATGCAGGAGCCACGTATCAAAGGCTTGTAAATAAAATCTTCAAGCACCTCATCGGTAAGACCATGGAAGTTTATGTTGACGACATGTTAGTCAAGAACTTGGACAAGGCAGATCATCTTAAGCACCTGAGTGAGGCATTTGATGTTCTGAGAACCCACAAGATGATGTTAAACCCGGCCAAGTGCGCCTTTGGTATAGGTTCTGGAAAATTTCTAGGCCTGATGGTCTCCAAAAGAGGCATTGAGGCCAATCCCGATAAGATTCAAGCAATCTTGGACATGGAGTCGCCCAAAACAGTAAGAGATGTCCAAAAACTCACAGGAAGGGTAGCAGCCCTGGGGCGCTTTATATCCAAGTCAGGAGAAAAGTGTCTACCATTCTTCAAGGCCCTCAAGAAGGTTAAAAATTTTGACTGGAACGATGAAAGCCAGGTAGCTTTTGAAGAGTTAAAAAAATATATGGCTGAGCCACCTTTGCTTGCCAAACCAAAGCCTGGAGAAGTACTGTAACTATACCTTGCCATCTCTAGCTCGGCCCTAATCGCTGTTCTCGTGAAAGAAGAAGCAAAGGTTCAGAAACCCATTTATTATGTTAGCAAGATTCTGCATGGAGCAGAGCTGAACTACTCGAAGGTCGAGAAGTTTGCCCTAGCATTAGTAATGGCTTCAAGGAAGCTACGCCCTTACTTCCAGGCGCATGTTATTGAAGTCTTGACAGACTAGCCTTTGAGAAACATATTACACAGCCCCAAGGCCAGTGGAAGGCTAATTAAATAGGTTGTTGAGCTTGGAGAGTTCGAAATCAGATACAAGCCAAGAACGGCCATCAAGGCTCAAGCTCTAGCTGACTTCGTGGTTGAGTGTACCATTCCCAACCAAGAAGTCGGGGGGCAGGAGGAAGACAAAGAAACTGAAAAGAACAAGAAAAAAGAGGAGGAACTCAAAGAATAATGGCTGCTCTTTTTTGACGGAGCTTCAAAAACGAGTACTAGCAGTGCTGGCTTGGTTTTGCAAAGCCTTGATGGATTCATTATTGAGTATGCAATCAAATTAGATTTCCCCACTATAAACAATGAAGCAGAGTATGAAGCTTTGATAGCTGGACTTGGTCTGGCCAGAACCCTGAGGGCGAACAAGTTGAGAATATGTGGTGATTCAAGGTTAGTGATCTCCCAAGTAAATGGGGAGTTTGAGGCCCGAGAAGAAACTATGGCCAAATATTTGAGGATTGTTAAGGCTCAAGCCACGCAATTCAAAGAATAACACTTCGAGTATATTCTGAGAGAGGAGAATGTGAAGGCTGATGCCTTATCTAAGTTTGCATCGTCAGAGAATGATAGTTGTTCCGGCAATGTTTATTTCCAAGTCTTGAAGACCCCAAGTATTAACGCTAAACTGGTAGCCCTGATTGAGCTAGGGGCCTGTTGGATGGATCCCATCAAGCTTTATTTGGAGATGGGAAAGACACCGGCTGATCCTATAGAGGCACACAAAGTATCAGTAAGGGCCTTGAAGTATGCCCTTATAGAGGGAATTCTCTACAAGAAGTCGTACGTAATACCCTATTTAAAGTGTTTAAGACCCCATGAGGATGAAGCAGCCCTAAGGGAAGTTCATGAAGGTGTATGCGGGCAACACCTTGGAAGCAGGGCTCTTGCCCATTAAGTCACGAGACTAGGATTCTATTGGCCTGAAATGCTTAGAGATGTTAAAGCTTACGTTAAGAAGTGTGACCGCTGCCAGAAGTTTGCACCCGTCGTTAGGCAGCCTCCTGAGATGCTGACATCCATTAACTCTCCACTCCCCTTTGCCATGTGGGGAATGGATATTTTAGGCCCGTTTCCTATGGCCAGTGCGCAAAGAAAGTTTCTTATAGTCGCCATTGATTACTTCACTAAATGGATAGAAGCCAAGCCCCTGGCCAAGATTGACACTAAGAATGTACATAGTTCTTCTGGGAGAGTGTTATATGCAGGTATGGATTACCCTAAATCCTGGTGATGGATAATGGGACTCAATTTAACAACAAGGACTTCATAGAATACTGTGGAAACTACGACATTGAACTATGCTTCACCTCAGTCGCTCATCCATAATCAAATGGACAAGCCGAAGTGGCCAACAGAATTATCTTGGATGGACTCAAAAAGAGGATTGAAAGATCCCAAGGGACTTGGGTTGATGAGTTGCTTCCAATCTTGTGGGCATACAGAACTACTTGTAGGACTTCAACAGGTGCTATTCCATTTCAACTAGCATATGGGGCCGAGGCAGTGGTGCCCGTTGAAATAACCCAAGCATCACCGAGAGTGCAAGAATTCCAGATTGATGCCAATGAAGAGGGCATGAAGCTGGCTTTAGATCTGATAGATGGGATACGCGACAAGGCCAACGCCCGAATAGTGGCAAATCAAAAGAAAGCTTCGTTCTATTATAACCTTAGAGTAAAAAAAAGGTTCTTCCGCATAGGAGACTTAGTCCAATGAAAACTCGAGGCGTCTGGAGCTGGTCCCAAGGGCAAGTTAGCCCCAAACTGGGAAGGACCGTATCAAGTGAAAAAAGTCACAGGACAGGGCGCATATAAGCTCCAGACACTTGAAGAGATCGAAATCCTAAGAAGCTGGAATGCTGCCAACTTGAGAATTTATTATGTTTAAGATTTCAATTTTTATTTTTGAGAACATTTGAGAAATGCTTTCTGTTTTCCTTATATAACGTTTGTCATTTTCACTTAGTCTTTTTACAAGCCTTGAGAGTATTTGTTGTTTATGTTCAAGTTAAACACGAAAAATAAAACTAAGGCACCAAGTAAAAAGGTAGGAAAATACATAAATAAAATCCCGTAGGCTGAATGTTTTTACAAAGCCCCTAGGTGCAACGTAATTACAGGAAACAAGAAATCCTATCTACGCTTCTTCCTCCTCCTCCTCTTCTTCTCCCGAAGAATCCTCGCCACTTGAGGAAGACGAAACCTCTTCACCTTTATCAGATTCCTCTTCTCCAGAGGAACTCTCTTCTGTTGGGGCTGGAGGAGTTATCTTGGGAACAGACTGCTGGGGAGATGGAGTAGGGCTAGGCTCGTTAGCCCTTTATTGCCTAACATCATGACTGCTGTCCCCCTCGGCTTCTTCCTCCTGGCATGCAATCAACTACTTTAGAGCTTCAGCTGATTGGGGACTCTGGAAGTCCACTTTAGGGTCGAACAACCCCGGATGCTTCACCAACACTGCCTTCAATGCCTCATTCCAACCAATTATGTAGTTGGCCGGAAAAAGGAGATCGTCATGCTGCTGAATCAAATCTTGATACTCCTCCGAGCCCAAATATTTGTCAATGGTTGCGTTTTGATCGGCCCGGAGCTCTACTACCTCAGCTTGAGCCCGCTTTAGCATATCCTCCTTCTCCGCCAACTTCTCCTCCAAGTGCTTTATTTTGGCATGCGCCACAGTAAGTTCTTTTCTATGCTTCCCTGCCTGAGCCTTCCATGACTCAGTTTGATGCAAGGAAGCTTGAAAATAGGCGTTGGCCTGAAACAAGCTAGAGTCAGTAAACAGAGGCCATTGAAAAACGTGTGTGCCAGTAAAAAAAAGTGAGAATAAGATAAGAAACTTACCGAAGCCATTGCATGTGCACCTAACGCCCTGGTGCTCTCCTCATCACGTTCCAGCACTATGTCATTGTAATCACAAGAAGTGAGGGAGTGTAGGGACCAATCCCTTGCGTGGTCTGTGCAACCGACCACCGTGTCCGACTTCCTAAAACCCTAACCTGGTTTGTAGGCAAGGGACTTGGGCACCTAGACGGGCTCACTACCTCCGGCCTCCGTTGGCCCTGTATGGGGCTGCATGAAAGATGGAAGCTCCTTCCCTTGCCTAGGATCATTCATCAGCCTCAGCCGCTTCATGCGGCCTGTTTCCTCCATGGGAGGAATGGTCCACTCGTTAATCAACGCAGCAGCTGAAAAGAAGACACAAAACATTAGTAAAACGTCAAACTCACAAAATAAAGGGGTTAAGCAAGACAATATACCTTTACTAAAGGCCCTCGATAGGCCCACAGCCTTCAGCCTATGCTCATCAAGAAGAACCCAAATGACTTGCTTGGTTTCCACCTGTGTAAGCTTGATGTACGCAGCCTGCTCCTCCTCTGAGAGCTTAATGGAGTCAGCGCTCCCATCTGTCACTTTGCCAAATGAGGACGTAAAGAGGGTCCCCCAATCTCCCCCTTCCCACTTGACTTGGACAAAATTCTCTTTCCAGTGCAAGTTGTTATCAGGAATCGAAGAGTTGTAAAAAATGTGGGGTTTTTTGGGTCTGTGGGCTATATGAACCCAACCCAGAGAAATGCTGGAGGAGTTTTTGAATTGAAATTTTTTTTGGAAAAGAGGGACAGTCATTTTAATCTTCTTTTTCAAACATAGAACCATAAAGCAATGGATGAGCCTCCATCTATTGGGCACAATTTGGCAGGGATTTATTTGAACATCGGCCAAAAGAGTGGGAATAAAATCATTGAAAGGAAACTTAAGCCCCGCTAAAAGGGCATCTACGTAAACAAATATGCGGTTTGGGTTCCAATGACAGGTCCTGTCACCAGGCTCTGCTAAGGAGATGGTGAATCTTGGGGGAAAATTAAATAGTTTATTGTACTACTCTACGACATCAGTATCAAAAAATTTATTGCTACGGCTATACGAATCTAGGTGAGATTGGCTAGGGTATTCATCCCCCCTTTGATTTATCATATCAATCAAAGACATGTAAGTAGAGAAGATGGGGATTCGATGTAGAGGTTTACCTCTTTTGGACGATCCTGCATTCATAACTGCCATTCTCAAAGCTCTTTTATCCGCCATTTCATTTTCGAGTTTCTGAATATCCCTGTGGAAAACTGAAGGCTGGAATTGCTTAAAAGCTGAGTAGTGAGAAATGAGAGGTAAGGGAAGTGGAACCCCTCACTTAACTCATATAAGACACCCAGCCGGTCACCTACCCGTTCAAATTCCACTTTTTACCGGAGCCCCTAGGTCACATCACCGTTGAAGGATATGTCAACCTGTATGACCGGTGAAGGGCCTCATCTAACCAAGCCTATGAATGGAGTCCCAAAAGTAAACTAATAGAAATAAATAATTAAAATAATTATAGATCTTTCAGGAACCTGAAAGAAGAATCTAGACATTGGGCTTGTGAAAGCCCACAACCAACAAGCCATGAAGGCCCAAAAACCTCGAAGGCCCAGTATTTGAAAAACCCAAGGCCTAGAAGGCCCAATAAAAAATATATGGAGGCCTATGATCCAAAATCTTTGAAAGCCCACTATTTGGGTAAACCAACTGGACTCTATAATTAAAAACATAGCGAAGGCCCATACTATATTGGGCTCAAAAGCCCAGAAACCTGTCGACAATTATAAGGCCAAGAGGTCCCCAAATATTTCGACCAAGGAGATAAAATAAGGGTCAATTCGACCTCCCCTAGGTTGAACGCAACTAAGGTTTCGGAACCCAAACGATTTCGACATGGAAGGGAAAACCAAGTATTGATCGATCTCAAATCAAGTCGAGAATTCATGTGGCACCCCCAAACCCGGGGTCCGAGATCTAGGTTGCCACGATCCAATTTCCAATATACGCACACTTATAATCCAATGATAATAAATAACAATATAATAATCACAAGGTAAATGATATGTTGATGACCCCAACACTTTATGAAACACAAGCGAGCCATAGTCTCAGAAAATGGAGTTATCATTATTTACATAAATAAGTCTTAGCTACTACATTATCTTATTATTACAAACTTGAGTTGTACTACTGTTTATAGCCCCCTTAGGAACTATAACAGCAGTCAGAAGTTGATTAGCTTACATACGTTGCATATAATTACATAGGTCATACTTATAAATAAACCTAATTAGTAAAAACTGAAGCCTATCCTATTAATCTTTCCTACCTCAGGGGCAGTAGTGTGTATCCTCTCATACGGGGTCCTTGCCCTTGTTACCCGCTTGCGTAGGGTTCGGTACACACGGATGGACATGATCCGCAACTGTAATGTGGGAAAAAAACTACAAGCAAGAATGAGCTACAAATGCTCAGCAAGTAAATAACTAACAGTATATCAAGGTAGTGAATCAACAACAAGATACAATAATACGATATCAAAGCAACTGATATATAAATGAAAACAGTAACCAAAGTAATACAACAAAATCAGAGTTGATTATACTTCCCGTTAACACCATCAGTAACTCAGCACCTAGGCTTTCGTTACAATGTAACGTCAAATTCCAATTGGAGGAAGGGACTACAGACATGAGCACTCACCCACGCACCACCGTACGCGATGATCAGTCGCATTGTACAGTAGTCTATAGAACACTTCTCTACTAGTAGAAGTATGATCCGAAACAGGTCATCACCCTAGGAAACACATTGGCCTTTTTGCTGGACCGGCATGACTCGGCCTCTTACGCTATGATGGACTGTGTCGAACACAAGCCTCTTACACTTGCTTCAGCCACCTTTAATCCCGTGAAAATCAATCGACCTGGAAGGGACTATCCCAACATTCCAAAATAACAACAATCTTCTTTTAATATTTCAACATCAGATGATGGATTCACTTCCCAAGTTATGTGGAAGTAACCTCTTAGTATGTGGGTCGACTCTCAGTCAACGAATCAACAGAACAAAGTACTTAGGTCCAGAAGACTCAAGAACCCAATCCGGGGAGTCGTTAATATATAATATAATAACTTTAATAAAGAGTATTTAATTTGAGCTAAATATGAGTTTCTAAAGACACAGGTATATACAGGAAGAATGTCAGGATTATTGATTCGTTTCCTAATGGGGTGGTTAACCCGAAAATAACTGCAGAATATTTTATTGGTAATTAAATAATCAACATTTAATTGGAAATAATATTTAAAGCATTATCCGGAAGCTCCATTATATTTTAAAACTTCAGAAAATATTTGAGTAAGGATTAGTGTTCTATATTAACCCTCAACCCTCAGTAAATCGGGATATTAATATAATCAGAGTCAAACAATTTTTAAATATTGATTTGCTTAAAACAGTTGAAAAACAACTACCTTTTAAAGATCCCCAGTATTTAAATTATATTAAAATAATATTTAATATTATTTAAAAATAACTAAAGAATATAATTATAATTAACTAATTTTATTTTAATAGATCCACCATATTTAAATAATATTTAATTAATATTAAATAATATTCAAATAATCCAAAGTGGAATTGAAAATCTTTCGTTCATAAAGGAACACGAGATCTCAGACTGTTTAAATAATATTTAATTAATAATTAAATATTATTTAATAATTAAAAGAATGGTTGAAAAATAAATAAGTCGATGATCTTCATTAATCATCTCATAATACTCAAATAGATTTTAAATCAAACTATTCTGGTAGTATCTACTACCGTTTGAAAATACTCGATTATCCCCGGTTAACCATCGAGTACCCTGAAGGGTAACTCGACGCACAGAACAAATATTTAATCTGGTTGCGCGCACACTCTAACTTTTCAAGAAGTTCAGAGTAGCAGTCAAATCAAAGTGAAAAGAATAGAAGTAAAGTTTAGAGTAGAACGAGAATATTCATTCTTACAACTTTATAGCAAGACTTGATATACAAAAATCAATGGTGACAAAGCGTCAGATAATTGCCTGAGTATTTTAGTTGGTGTATGCACAATCCTTGCTTTGCACGTGCGCCTATGAACGAAAATAAGATTGTCGTTAGCTCATGGAAACCATTCACGATTAGCACTTATTGTATTCACTTCTACAACTACATTGACTATCCCAATTAACGTGTTTTAGTTAGGTTCATTAGCTCATAGTATTCTCATGTCGTTATAAGACATTTTCCGTTAAGGGTGCGTTCGCTAATCGTGTCTCGAACGTCACTTATGACAAGGGATAGTTAAGACCAAGGTACTAGCATTCCCCTGAATTTTTCACTTGCACCTACCTGGTTCAAACAATTTTTAGTAAATCAGGTTTTACTCTTTTTAATACAATTCTTCTTTCCAGATACTCTCAGATGTCCCTAGTATTTTAAATAAAAGTTTCAAGATTTATGGAGTCACCTAACTAGGGTGATCACAGCTCCAAAGTTCAGTGAAAATAGATTTGCTGTGTTTCAGCACTACCCCTACCATTTTGGCCATATCTTTTATCTCGCAACTACGATTGACATGATTTTTGCGGGTAAACGGTCTAGAGACCATTATATATCTAACCATATATAGAACTCATCAAACAAAGCAGGGTAGCCCCTTCGGGTGCCCTAAACAGTTGGTACCCAGAAGCAAAACAAGCATGGTCTCCTTTGTATATTCAACATTTGCCACACTTTAACCTTCTGAAAATCCACCAAACAACTTCCATACATTTTACACTACTAATTGGGAATGTACTCAAGACATCCCAAACCCAATCACAATTATTCTATACTCCAATTATTACCAACAATTCTCAACAAATCAGCCAACAACTCATGCATGCTCTTACAAGCTTATTACCACTACCCATAACTTATATTACCTTAAACAATCATCAATTAAGCTCTAGCAAGCATCATATATGAGATTAAGAACTTAATCACAACTCAAGCTACTATTCATCATGTTGTATTTTCATAAAAATCAAGAGAATACATGGTTAACTATGCATGGAAATTAAGTATAAGTTAGACAAGAGTGATACCTTGATTTTAAGCTATCTAACTCAAGAAATGGTGGAGTTGTCTTGGTCTTCTTCTTCTTTCTTTAGCTAGGTCCGAATAATTCTCTTCCAAAATGGAGGAGAACACTTGATTTTCTTGGTTTTTGCTAATTATGTGATAATAAAAAAAAAGGCAAGTGGTTAGTATTTAATCAAGTCAAATGTGAAGTCAAGGTTGGCTTCTTTGACTTTGGTCAAAGACACTTGTTAGATTTATCCATATATCCATGCAAGTATTCTCATTCTTTATATATATATATATATATATATATATATATATATATATATATATATATATATATATATATATATATATATATATATATATATATATTGGCTCCTTTTTAATCACTCAAGGTAGTGTTTTGATCTTTATTTTCGTAACGATTCGCGACTACACGATTAACCCCCTAACTCGTTCCGAGAATTTCTAATATAATTATCCTCCACCAAAACACTATCCACTGATCATTAGTCATTACAACTTCATCTCATTTATTCAAAAGGTTCGGATGTGATTCGTCGGATAAAACCTAAAGCGCAAGTACTTCGTATTTTACGTATATTCACTTAAAAATACGAACCACTGATTATCTGTAAGTTGTGAATCTTCGAATTCTGACGAGATTTACATTCACTTAAATCTCGTACTCGTAATATATTGATTCGCATAAATGTGAATTTTTGAAATCTGACGCTGTTTACATACACTCATTTATCCCGTATCTTAACATTACGGCTTCAAAATCATAATTCTACGACTTCTAATATAGTGGCACCATCACTGTTATTCTGAACAATACTTTATTATTCATAAATAAAAGTTTTAATTATACTTAAAATTTGGGATATTACAGTCTCCCCTCCTTACAGGGATTCCGTCCCGGAATCTAATTTGAAAACAGATGGGGATATTCCTTTAACATAGAACTTTCTAATTCCCAGGTGGACTCATCAACACTTTGATTCCTCCACAACACTCGTAGTAATTTGACGACTTTATTTCTCAGCACTTGTTCCTTTCGGTCCATGATCTCTACCGGTTGCTCTACATAATACAAGTCCAGTTGAATCTCTATATTGTCGTACTCTATTACATGTCGAGCGTCTGGGTGGTACTGCCGCAACATTGATACATGAAATACATTATGGTCCTGCTGTAGGTTTGGGGGTAAAGCTAATTCATATGCTACTTCCCCACACGTTTCAAAATCTCAAATGGTCCAATGAATCTCGGGCTTAGCTTTCCTTTCTTACCAAATCTCATTAGTCCTTTCCATGAGGATACTTTCAACAATACCAAGTTCCCTATTTAATATTCCCTGTCCTTCCTAGCTTGATCTGCATACTTGCGTTGCCTGTCTTGCACTGCCACCAGTCGATTTCTTATCAGATCTATCTTTTCTCTCGTTTGTTGAACCAATTCGGGTTCCAACATCTTACGTTCACCTACTTCATCCCAGCATAATTGTGATCGACACTTCCTCCCATATAAAGCTTCATAAGGTGGCATTCCTATGTTGGCATGGTAACTATTGTTATAAGAGAACTCAATTAATGGCAGATGATCATCCCAATTTCCTCTGAAGTCTATGGTGCAAACCCTCAACATATCCTCTATTGTTTGGATGGTCCTTTCACTTTGTCCATCAGTCTGGGGGTGGTAAGCGGTACTCATGTTTAGCCGGGTTCCCAAACACTCCTGGAAACTCCTCCAGAATCTAGAATTGAACCTTGGGTGTCTATTAGACACAATACCTACGGGAACTCCATGACGTACCACTATTTCCTTTAAGTATAACTCAACTAATCGGTCAACTGAATACCTCTCATTAATGGGTAGAAAATGTGCTGACTTCGTTAACCGATCTATTATTACCCAAATGGAATCATGGTTTGCTTTTGTCTTTGGTAACCCTACTACAAAATCTATCGCAATGTGCTCCCATTTCCATTCCGGAATCTCCAGGGGTTGTAACAGTCCACTGGGTCTTTGATGTTCTGCCTTTACTTTCTGACAGGTCAAACACTTGCTTACCCATTCGGCAATATCTCTTTTCATGTTCGGCCACCAATAATACTCCTTCAGATCTTTATACATTTTGGTACCTCCCGGGTGAATAGAAAATCTAGAGTTGTGTGCCTCGTGCAATACTTCATCCTTTAGTTCATGAACATCTGGAATACAAATTCTATTATTAAATCTCAAGATTCCTTTCTCATCCTTAACGCACCTTCGTTCATCCCCATTCACCTTTTTCTCTCCCTCCTCTATCATCTTTTCTTGACATATTTTTATCTTTTCGATTAGTTCTGCCTCCACTCGGATCTCACACAGCATTTCCGTGCCTTCCTCAGGAAATTTTACCTCCAATTCCATCCTTTCAAATTCTTGTATTAATTCCTCCGAAGAAACCATCATCATCGGCCTTTCTTTTCTATATAGGGCATCAGCCACCACATTGACCTTTGAAAGGCATAGGTGTACTAACTTGTAACACTTAATTATTTTGTAACTCAACTAAGTAAAAGATAAAACAACAGTAAAACAAGAGAAACTGAAGAAGCACATGGAATCAATCAACTGAAGAAATGGTAATGATACTTGGTAACTACAAGTAACTAATTTGGTTAATCAAGGATGCATAAGTGAGAAGAAGTTCAATCTGAGTATTGCTCATGCCCTAACTTATCTAATGGAGAATCAAATTAATGTCAAGGAAGTATCAAGAAGGCCAAAGTGATTTCATGTAATGTATATCAACATCTGGATAATGTAAAGGTTAATCAACAAATGAGAACTGACATTCAGAAGCAAGAACCCCTACAAGACTAGTCACTTATGAACCAGACCATTGCATCAAGTGTCAGGACATTGGAGGCAAGTTCGTGTCAGTAATAGAAGATCTCATTTGAATTGAGTGAGGAAAATAAATTGAAGAAGCTAAGGAAACTTGCTCACAAAGGTTAATTCTCAATTAGTCACTAAAGAAGGTCAACATTGGATGTGTGCATATTTGCCAAGGCAAATGTCGATCCACAGCAGATCGAGATGCGGGTCGAGATTTACAAGTGAAGTAAAACACTGCAAAGGCAAATCTCGATCCAGGCGATAGATCGAGATCGAGATTCTCCCAGATCGAGATCGAGATTTTCACAGACGGAGATCGAGATCCTCATAGATCGAGATCGAGATTCTCCCAGATCGAGATCGAGATTTTCACAGACCGAGATCGAGATCCTCATAGATCGAGATCGAGATTCTCCCAGATCGAGATCGAGATTTTCACAGATCGAGATCGAGATGGGTCCAGGCGAAGATCGAGATGCGGGTAGAAATGTAACATTTAATGTTCAAGGGACAAGTGGCTTATTGTGAACGGTTGATCCAGAGTTGTTGGGAAAGTACTTTTTGTTGTCGAAGTCCTGATTGGGCCACGTACACAAAAAGGACAAGATCAAGACTACATGACATTATAAAAGCAGCACTTTGTTTTTTATTTAAAAAAAGACTTGTATCTCTGTATTTTCGACGATAATTTTTTAAGAGAGAGCATTTACTGTAAAACAAAAAGAGAGAGAGAGAGGATCAGTTGAATCTAGCTTTAATTGCTGTATTTATTGTTCAACTGATCATGATGCTTTTATGAATGTTGTAGCAAATCCATCAATGAATATAATGATATATTCTTGAAATTCTGAGTCATCATTTATTACTTGCACATTGTTTATTCTCTCATAAATTTTAAACAGTTGTATTCACCCCCCCTCTACAACACTTTGGACCTAACAATTGGTATCAGAGCTCCTGTTAAACACATCTAACAGAGATCCTACTGTGTTGTTTGAGTTGGTTCTTGAAAATCCCAGATCTAATTTTTCCTTGAAGTTTGTGCCGAAAGTTTTTATTTGTTTCTTCTTGAAAAAAAATCGTAGATCTAAAAAGTTTTGAGTCATGGTGTAAGGAATACTTGTACAAAATTCCAAAATACTGTACTTTAGAGCTTTGTGGATTTTCTTGTGGTCAAAACTGGAATCAACTGATTGGCTAAACAAAAAGGACAATTTTGAACTTCTGTCAACTAGAAAGTGGACACCTTTTTGTTTGGACTTGAAAAATTGTGGACCCTGCTACTGTTCCTGTGATTAAAACTAACTTGCTTGAATCTTAAGTGCAGAATCCATTGGATATTAATTGTTGGACATTTAAAGTGAGATAATTAATTTTTCAAGTAAATACAAGTTATTGTAATTTGAAAAGTGTATTATCTTAATTTTAAACTTTATTAAAATGGTCGCCGCACACAGATTTAAGATACCTCCGTTTGATGCACAACATTATGACGAATGGACCGGAAGGATGAAAGCTTACCTTGAATCAATAAACAAGGTATACTTGAGAATATTGGAAAACGGTCCATACATACCCATGAGAATTGAGCCAGAGCGAATGGAAGGAGGGATACTAATTCCATCCCGGTCTGTTCCTAAAGAGGAAATGGAGTTTTCAGACGCAGATAAAGAATTGGTTGGTATGGATGCGTCGTTACGCAACGTCATAATTGAATCCCTAAACTCAGAGTACTATGTTCAAATAAAGGGATTAAAAACAGCTAAAGCCATGTGGGATAAACTGGCTGTGGTGATGGAGGGGACCGAGGAAGTTAGAGATAATCACAAACGCATTCTGATATCTGAATATGAATCGTTCAGATGCGAACGAGGAGAAAGCGTAGCAGATGTTTACAAACGGTACAGTAAATTGCTTATCGAGCTGAGTATAAGAGATAAAGTCTATCCACTAGCAGATTCAAATATCAAGTTTCTCTTGAATTTGCCTAAACATCTGGAACACAGGATCACTGCCATTCGAGAGTCAAGAGATTTGAAAAACACTTCTCTCGAAAAGCTGTATGGTGTTTTGAAGACCTACGAGCTGGAGCAGGAACAAAATGACAGAAGAAGATCCTACAATAGTGGAGAAAACAAAGCGGTAAGTGAGTCTGGACTTGTAGCTGAAGAAACTGCTGTAAAGGCACTTGCAGCTGTCTCATTGAAAAATGCTAATCCTGAAAGGGTGGTATTAGACATTGAAGATCCATCCGAAGAAAGTGAGGATGAATACTATACCCTTGAAGAGCTGGACAAATTAGAAGACAAGTCATATGCTTGTATTGCTCGAGAATTTGCTCATATCAGCTTCAGGAAGCAAAGAAGTGGTAAAGGACGCTTTGGTAGTTCTTTCAGCCGAAGAGGCAGGAGAGGCAATAGTGTAAGTGGTAGTGGAAATTACAGCGGTCGGAGTAGCACATCTGGTAGTGGCTACAGACCTAACCTGGTAGACAAGAACAAGTTCAGATGCTACAACTGCAATGAATTGGGGCACTTCGCAACAGAGTGCAAGAAGCCCAAGTACGTTCATCCCAAGGAATCCTATGCTGATTTGAAAAAGAAATATGATGCCTTGGTTAGCAAGCAACAGAAGGGAAGCCGGGCGTATGTTGTGACTGAAGGGAAGGGTTGGGACGAGTCTGATGAAGATGAAGATCAGGAGCTATGCAACTTCGCTTTAATGGCAAAATCTTCAGAACAATCAGAGGTACCAATTCTAACCGTAAATGAAATGTCTATTCCTGAGTACCAAAATGAATTAGCTGCCATGACTAAAGATATGTACAATCTCCAACTTAATCTAATTGCTGTTAATGAGGAAAATGTTAAACTCTCCCTTAAGAATAGACTTCTCGAGGCCAGGGTAGAGGAATTAGAATCAGGAGAAAGTAAGGAAAGGCAGTTAATGAATCAGGTAGATGTTTTAGAACACAAGCTTAAGATTAGGGAAGACCTTAACGAAGAACTTAAAAATGAATTAGCTGAGCTTAAAGTAACATGTAAATCTTTTGAAGAAGCCGCTAATAAAGTTTTCGTAGAAAGGGACATGTACATGAAACTGGCAGGCAAGAGCAAAAATGAAAAAGTAAACATAGGACTTGACTACACACAGAAAAAGAAAAATAGGGCTGCTGAGTTGTTAGAGCCAGTGTTAGTCAAAGAAAATGTGCCTGAGGTTTTAATGGATGTTAGAAAACCTATCTTTAAGCATTTTGAGCCTAGGACCATAGATCCTGTTGCTACTGAAATTGAACATGAGATTAAAATTGAAAGAGATTCAGAAGAAAAAGTAGTAGAACCTACAACTTCTAAAAGAGCTAGTAAGATTGCTTATGCTAAGAGAGGTGTAGGAACCAAGGAGGCTAAGACGGTGTCATATAAACAATGGGTAGCAGGGTCAGACCAAATGAAAGCACCTGTAAAGGCAGTTAAAACTGAACCTGCATCTGTATCTACATCTACACGAGCTAGAAAGGCATGCTATATTTGTAATCAAACTGATCATTTGTCTTACTATTGCCCGTTCTATGTAGAGGAAGAAAAATCTGTTGGTTGTAATACCATGCCTGCAACTACTGCTTTGCCTAACATGCATGCAAATCATGCTAAATGCAATAATCCTAATTGTATGCCATGTGCTGTAAACATCATGCATGCTTATTTTAATTTAATGAATACTGCTAGTGCATCTGTTGAACATACATCTAGTAGTGGTAAGAAAAAGCATGTGGGGTCAAAAACTAAGACTTCAAGTCCTCCTAAAGTTAGGAGTGACCAGTCTACTTCCAAACCTGACAAACCAGTCAAGGTTGACAAGGGAAAAGACAAAGTCAAGATGAATGCCCCTGATGGCAACAAGGCAAAGCCTTCTGTATCTGAAAAGAAAAAGGAAATTATTGATGCCGGGCCCAAACATCATTGGGTTCCGAAGAACACCTAACCTTTCTGGATTTGCAGGGCAGTGTACAGGAAAAGGGTAAAGTCATATGGGTGCTGGACAGTGGAGCATCGAGGCATATGACCGGCAATAAGTCCCTGCTAACAGATTTGGTGTTGAGAGCCGGCTCCGTGGTTACTTTTGGAGATAACAGCAAAGGTTACACCAGGGGATATGGCAAGATCGTTTGTGGAAATGTTATCATTGAAGATGTATCTTTTGTGGAAGGATTGCGACATAATCTTCTCAGCATTAGTCAGTTCACCGACAGGGGTTTTGACGTCAACTTTGGGAAGCATGATTGTTCGATTCGAAGTAAAAAGGATGGAAGCCTTGCTCTCAAAGGAGTAAGGAAGTCAAATTTGTTCATAGCTGACATGAATTCTGCTGATCAGTCTGAAGTCACGTGTTTCTACAGCAAGGCTTCTGCTGATGAAAGTTGGCTATGGCATAAAAGATTATCTCACCTGAACTTTAAAGCAATGAATAATCTCGTAAGAAGAGAATTGGTGAGAGGGCTGCCGCAGATGGAGTTCACTCCAGATGGACTCTGCGAAGCATGTGAGATGGGAAAATCAAAAAGAGCCTCGCATAAGGATAAACAAGTGAATAGCATTACCGAGCCCCTACAACTCCTTCACATGGATTTGTTTGGACCTGTTAATGTTATGTCAATGTCAAGGAAAAGATATGCGCTGGTAATTGTCGATGACTTTTCCAAATACACATGGGTGAAGTTTGTGACATCGAAAGATGAAGTGCCACATGAGATCATTAGACATGTACTGGTAATTGAAAACGTAGCAAGTCTGACTGTGAAGACTATCCGATCCGACAATGGGACAGAATTCAAGAACTCAGTGTTAATGGATTTCTGCATATCTAAAGGGATCAGACGACAGTATTCAGCACCGAGAACACCACAGCAAAATGGGGTGGTAGAAAGGAAGAACAGGACACTGGTTGAAGCAGCTAGGACAATGCTGTATGAGTCAAAACTTCCTTTATATTTTTGGGCTGAAGCAGTTAACACGGCTTGTTATACACAGAACAGAACCCTGATTATAAAGGACCATAATGAGACGCCGTATTACATGATGAATAAACGAAAACCATCTATCAAGTACTTTCACGTATTTGGTGCCAAATGCTTTGTGTTAAAAGACAATGCACAACTTGGAAAGTTTGATGCCAAAGCAGATGAAGGGTTTTTCATTGGATATTCTCTTGAAGTAGTAGCAGCGTACAGGGTGTTTGTGCTTAATGATCGCAAGGTGGTTGAAAGCCTTAATGTCACATTCGACGACTCAAAGCTCCCTTCTATACAAAAAGAAGATAGTGAGCCCACTTCCCTAAGATTTGAAAATATGGATGTTGATGAAGTGGATACAGTTCCTGAGTCAGTAGTGCAGGGTAGTGATCCAACTATAAATAATGAAATTAATCAAGAGTCTAGTGTTTCGCAAATTCAAAACCCTAGAACTGAGGGATCACCTTCCGTCAGACCTGGTACTAACTCAGGGGGAGTCAGTATGCACTCAGGGGGAGCAGCTCACTCAGGGGGAGCTAGTACTAGCTCAAGAGAAGCTAGTGAAAGTGCTTCTAGACTAAGTCACCTTCACTTACAAGATCAAGCTGAATCATCAAGAACATTTGCTAGGGATCGCACTTGGAACAAGGACCATCCGTTCGAGCTAATTATTGGTGATCCAGAAGCCGGAGTGACTACTAGAGGAAAAGCTAGAGCTGAAATTGCCACTGAGAATGAATGTCTATATTCAGTGTTCCTTTCTCAGATGGAACCTAAAGTGGTGGAAGAAGCTCTAGATGACGCTGATTGGGTGATTGCTATGCAAGAGGAACTCAATCAGTTTGAAAGGCAGAAGGTGTGGAAGCTGGTACCCAGACCAAAGAATAGATCTGTTGTTGGGACAAAATGGGTATTCAGGAACAAGCTGGATGAAGACGGACGTGTAACACGAAATAAAGCTCGCCTGGTTGCCAAGGGTTATACTCAACGAGAAGGAATTGATTATGATGAAACCTATGCACCAGTAGCAAGGCTAGAGGCAGTAAGGATGTTCTTGGCATTCGCAGCACATCATGGTTTTAAAGTCTATCAAATGGATGTCAAGAGTGCATTCTTAAACGGTGAACTGGATGAAGAGGTGTATGTCGAGCAACCTCCCGGGTTTATCGATATCAAACATTGTGATTATGTTTATCGACTCTTCAAATCAGTATATGGCCTTAAGCAGTCTCCGCGAAAGTGGTATGAAACTCTGTCAGACTTCTTACTAGAAAGTGGTTTTACAAGAGGAGTAATCGACAAGACGCTCTTCTACAAGAAATGCAAAGATGATCTAATAATGGTGCAAGTATATGTGGATGACATTATCTTTGGGTCTGCAAATGAGAAGCTGTGTGCTAAATTCGCTAAGTTAATGCAATCAAGGTATGAGATGAGCATGATGGGAGAGCTGACGTTCTTTCTGGGCATTCAAGTTAGTCAGAAGAAGGACGGGATATTTATCTGCCAGACCAAGTACATTCATGATCTATTGAAGAAGTATGGTCTCCAAGATGTATCACAAGCAAAGACTCCTATGGCAACAGCCACGAAACTTGACGAGGACAAATCGGGTAAACCTGTAGACATCTCAAGCTATCGAGGTATGATCGGCTCACTTTTGTATTTAACTGCTAGCAGACCTGATATTATGTTCTCTACATGCTTATGTGCAAGGTTCCAAGCGGATCCTAGAGAGTCACATCTCATAGCCGTAAAGCGCATTTTTAGGTATCTCAAGGGAACTTCAAATCTCGGGATTTGGTACCCAAGAGATACAGGGTTTAATCTTGTTGGTTATTCGGATTCAGATTACGCAGGTTGTAGAATAGATAGGAAGAGTACTTCAGGAAGCTGTCAGTTCCTTGGAAGAAGGTTAGTGTCTTGGCAAAGCAAGAAACAACACACAGTATCTACCTCGACAGCTGAAGCAGAATATATTGCTGCTGGAAGCTGTGTGGCCCAGATACTGTGGATGAAGAACCAACTCAAGGACTACGGTGTGGAAGTATCTAAGATTCCTATCATGTGTGACAACACAAGTGCTATTGCAATGACCAACAATCCTGTGGATCACTCAAGGACCAAGCACATTGACATCAGGTATCATTTTATTAGAGAACATGTAGAAAATGGAACTGTAGAGTTGCATTTTGTGTCTACTGAACGTCAAATAGCAGATATATTCACTAAACCCCTAGACGAATCAACATTTTCTAGATTGGTTGGTGAATTAGGGATGCTTAACACCTGTTAGTGTTGCTACCTATCTGTTATAATTCAGTTTGTGTACATATTATTGTTATTCATGAATATTCATAATTAATAATGTGTACTTAACTTCATAAATGTATGTGTTGCATATCATAAGGAGTTAGAAAGTTTCATGACATTAATCTTGTGCTGATCTGTATATCATTATGGTTAGTGTCTAAATGAAGTAATGAGAAATTTTCTATGGCAAATCTCGATCTATCCACATCAAGATCGACATCGAGATGTAGATCGAGATGCGGATCGAGATCGCCATCCAGATCGACATCGAGATGTAGATCGAGATGCGGATCGAGATCGACATCCAGATCGACATCGAGATGTAGATCGAGATGCGGATCGAGATCGACATCTAGATCGACATCTAGATGAGGATCGAGATGCGGATCTCGAGATCGAGATGTGACGTGTCTTTTCAGTCATTTTTTTTAGGCGTGCAGGTATATATTATAGCATTAAAAAGGCTGTTCATTATTTACATTAACTTTCTTTCTCTCCAAAAGCTTAAGCTCTTCATATACACTCGCGTATACATACATTACATCAAGTTTTCTTGTGATTTTCTTAAACAAAAATCACTAACTGTTACTTAAAAGCATCAATAACTAAAACGAAACTCTGCTAAAATTTTGTTTAAAACTGTTGAACTTCTTGCGTTGTTTTTATCGTTATTACTGTTCTTGCAATTAGTTCTTTAGTTTTCTTCTTCATTCGAGTGAGTTTGGTTTTTGTTTCGTGCTTTCTTATTCTTAAGTACTTTTGTGTTCTTGAGCAAAATAGTTGTGAGTACTACTGGTTAATCCTTAAAGTGCAACTTTACCGCCGTGTTTGTGGTTTTTTTTCTGGAAAAATAATTTATTTTGTAACGGCTGTTCACTTTAATTTTCGAAAACTCAACCGTCAATCATTAGTGGGGAGTTAAGTGGTCATTAGTGGGCAGTTAATTTGTTTTAATTTGTGTCACTAATTACGTGGGGTAATTAGTGGGGTTCGTGTACGTTTTTTTTGTTGTTTAAATTTAGAACTTGTTCTCTAAAAATTTCCATTGCCAAACCATTTCAGAACATTTCTTTTCTCAAACACAAATTTAAAATGGCAAACCCAAATTTCACAATTCCCAAGACCAACTTTGTTAATCTCTCTGCTGATCGAGCAACTGGTAGATTTATTCACTATCAGTTCTGGATTGAATCCCTCAACAACACATCAATCATAAGTCACGCGTTAACCGCCTCTCCCATCCTGAATGTCGAAGCCCTTCAAGCTGCTTACTCTACACTAGAGATTCAGGGTGGAAAAGCCAATCCAACAGGACTATCCTTTACTATTAGTGGTGTCAAATATGAAATCAGTCTGCGGAAGTTCAATGAGTTACTCGGGCTTCCTACAGAAGATTATGCTCCGGAACCCACTATGGAGGATATGTTGCAATTATTCACGGAGATAGGTTGTCGCCCTCCCACGGGTCCTATCAAGGTAACAAAGGTTAACACCGGTATGCTACCAGCTGAGTGGGATTATGTAGTTCAGGCCATTCAGCGCTGCATGTTCCCAAAAGACAAAGACTACAGGCCAATGAACAACAGCTGCCGGGTAATACTATATGGAGTGGCAAACAACAGGAGAGTGAATGTGGGCAAACATCTGTTGATTCAGTTACATGAGAGGTGGGCATTGGAGAAAAATGCCTCAAGGAATCCAGAAGATGGTCCAGTCAAATGCTGGATGCCAAGATTTCTTCAGATGGTTCTGGATGACGTCCTTTCAGAGGAACACAGAAGAATATTTCAAGGCTCTGAAAGGATGGCATGTTTTGATATGACTCTAAAGAGTATCTCCACCATGGAAACCCAGCAAAAGTCAAGACTTTTTGAGTTGCGCCTGACTCCGTACTTCCAGGATCTGCAAGATGAGTATGCTAGGAGGCATGCTTCTCAGTTTACTGCAGTAGAAGCTGAGAGTAGCGGTAACGAAGCTGAAGGTGGAGATCCAGTGCCTAGAACTTTGGAACAAGCAAGAATGGATGTTGATATGGCCGAGGCAAATGTTGCAGAAGCTGGAGCTGACAAGGATGACGATCTTCTTAGTCAGGTACCTATTCTTGCTAATCTTGATCAATCATCAATTCAACCTGTTTTCTACAGCCGTGGGTCTGAAAACCCCCAGGCTCTATCCCAGGCTGCAAGCCCTTCTGTTCATAAACGTTCAGCCAGCCCTAAAACTGGTGATAAAAGGAAGGCAAGCTTATCTGAGTCGAGTGAATCGAGTGGAGGGAGTGTAGGAGTTGAGAGAGTAGTCACTTCAGCAGCTCTGCCACCTTCAAAGAAGCAAAAGGTGGATTCAAACCCAGTGGCAACTGCACAACCTGTTAAGGCTAGTTCACCTCTCACAGCCACCACACCTCACGCTGGTGGCTCTCCTCTCCAAATCATTTCAACACATTCGCACTCGCCTAGGCATGTTGGTGAGAGTCAAGAAGGGGGTCCAACTCAACAGCCAATAGGAGCTGGCCCTACCTTCCCTGAGTTGTCCGCTCAGGGCTCTTTGAGCAATTTCTCGGAAGGGGAATGGCAAACTGAGACTAGCACTTCTGATACTAGTATCTCAGGCAGTTTTAATGAGGAAGAGTCTGTCGAATCCAGTACGGATGACGCTTCCTCATCTAAATCAGAAAATAAGTTGCTTGCAGAGCAACGACATCTGGTGACTGGTGGGTCTACGCCTCCAGAACAGCCCAGCGAACCAGAAAAGGTTCTAAGTGAACAAGGGGATGACATGGTCATAACGTCATCTCCCGTCGTAGACACAGCGCTTAAAGGCTCAGTCTCACTGACCGATATCGCCGACCAACTCACCGCTAGTCCCCAGCGATTAGTGGATGAGGCTCTAGTACTGTTAGGCTCTAAACACGAGGGAGAGACAGGGAGAGTAGATCCCTTCTTTTTAGGGATCTTGAGTGAAACAGAACCCGACGAGAGTAAACAGTCTAACCCAAGCCAAACACCGTCCCCCAAATTGCAGGATTTAGTGAAGAAAGTGGAGGCTTTGGAGGCTGGAGTTGCTGGTGTTACTGCTGCTGTCTCTTCTCACTCTGGAAGGTTGGAGGTTGGAGCTCAGTTCATGGAGAACCTGATTGTCGTCCAAAATCAGATGATTGACAAGATAAATAATCTTGGATTGGCACAGGTGGAGGTTGGGAGGTCAGTAGATGATGTCACTTATGGCATGTCTCAGGTTTGGACGAAACTGAATGAACTGCTTGATGCTGTCTTTGGACGTAACAAGGATGGACCTGGTCCTTCAACTGGTGGTGGTGGTGACGATAATAATGATGATGATGCTCCTGCTGAGGATAACACACCTAAGGGGGAGAAAGAGGATCAGGGTCTGAAAAAGCTGACTAGTAAGGGTCCGGTGATCGAGTCCTCAAACAAATCTGGTGAAAAGGTGGAGGAGGCTCAACCGGCTCTTAAGGACAAAGGCAAGCAGAAGATGGTAGCTGAAGAAGAAGCTGAGAAAGAAACACCTCTTGTTGATGCATTTATGGGAGACTTTATTGAAGATTCTGATGATGACGAGATGGATGTAGAAGCCTTAGTGGCAAGGAGGTCGAGACTCGAGCAACGAGCAAGAGAATGGGAACAAGAAAGAGGTCTAAATCCTGGCGGATCTGGCGCAGGAGTTGCAGGTGATGCAGGAGACCACTCGGTTGCTGACGAGCATGTTCCAGAAGAAGAAGTTGATGAAGCGGAGATGCAAGGAGAAATTTTCAGGGAAGCCAGAGAAAGAGTAAATGAAGAAGTTCTACAAGGGATAGTTGAAAAAGAACTAATGGCAAAGGAGAAGAGAGCGGCTCAGAAAACTCAGCATGAGTATGAAATGAAAAAGATCAAAGATCCTAAGGTCCAGGCTGACATAAGGAGGGAAGGTCCCGAGTGGGACAAGGCTAGAGAAGCCTTAGCTGGACCAAGAGCCTATGCTCATGACTCAGGAAGATTGAGCTTTCTTCTTCATAAGCTAGAAAATCTAAACCCTGGGCTGCTGAATTATCTAAATTGCATAAGACAGGGATGCACCTCCGTACAAGTCATATTCAAGGAGAAGGCATGGAATCTGATGATCACTTGGACACCCATAACAAAAATCGGGCCGTGTATGGTGGATGAAGCTTTCTTCCAAGAAAGGGGTGCAAGTGAACTGGTAGAATTCGCTCACAAGGTAGACACCTCTGTCAAGACTGGAGTGCTGTTTAAGGAGAAATTGTTGAAGATGGCTGAAGACAGAGGGGTTGACATCATTCTAAATCCCTACCAGATCAGATATGTCCATGACAAGGTCTTGAGGATCGTAAATCTGCATGACTCGAAACTAACTCCGAGCGGAAATGTGCTGAAGGCAGTTGCAAAGCTAGTTCTCTCTAAGGGTTTTCTAACAAAGGAAAAGAAGCTGGTGGCTAAGGACTTGGAGAAGCTGATAAGAAGGCAAGATACTAGATACAAGTTGCCTGAAGCTACACTACCAGTGGTTAAGAAGGAACCTGAAGACTATGCATTCGAGCTGCAAAACGAGGCAATAAGAGAGCATGTGCAAAGATACGGAGATCCAAGGATAGACATTCCAGAAGAAGGGGAAATAAGGAAGGAAGCTAGTGCAGTGGTTAGTGCAAATGTCAAGTTTGTCAAGAGCAAAGCTGAGAATGAGAATGATCTGCTGATCTATACAGACAAGCATAAGGTGGAAACCATCATTGAAATCAAGTACGACATCTTTGCAGAACACAGTTATGAAACACTGTGTAGTATAAGAGAATTGATTGAGGAGATGGATGATATTGACGAGTTTGATCAGGATTATCTGAGGGTCACGTTTGATAACTTCTGTAAGAGAAGACAACAACTTGATATTCAGAGGCTACAGCAATGCACCACCGCTATTGTCATTGGATACCCTAAGCAGCTGGTCATACGGATGAAAGGGGAAAAGGGGTACCCTGACAAAGTCACAAAGCTGAGGTTTGAAGACATTCCCACGAAGCTTACCACTCGCAGCATGGTTGAAAGGTGGTTGAGGTTGTTTCGAAATTACAAGATCAGAAATCATGTGGAAGCAGAAGGACTTAATCTTCTCAAGAAAAGAATGGATGAAGTCTGCAACCCTGAGTTCATGAAGAAAGAAAAAGCAGCCAAGAAGAAAGCCCGTGAGGAAGAGGAGCGCAAGAAATAAAAGTTTTAATGTATCATGCTTGTAATATTTCTTTGCGTTGTAATTTGTTTTCTTGTTTTCCTGCATTGTAAAAATATATTATCTGTTGTCTTGTGTAGTGTAAGGTAGAAGTTAGTTAGCTAAGTGTCTTGAAACTGGTTTATATTAGGCATCAATTATTTCGCGAAGTTAGGCGGTGGTAATACTGCTAAAAGGACTTCAGAAGGATAATTGAAGATTGAGTGGACCGTGCTCTTAAAGTACTTAGAGAAAATCTCTAGAAGAGCATGAAGCCATTTAATCGAGCCAACAGGTGTCCAATTTTGGCACTTGAAGTATCAGTAATAGACATGAAGTTAATTAATCAAGCCAAGCATTATGCAAGTTGACATGATCTTTTATGAATGTTATTTTATCTTTTTCAGTCCCTGTTTAGTTGAGTTATCCTCATTGTGAATTTGGTTGTCATTGTTAGACAATCAAATAGGGGGAGATTGAAAGGCATAGGTGTACTAACTTGTAACACTTAATTATTTTGTAACTCAACTAAGTAAAAGATAAAACAACAGCAAAACAAGAGAAACTGAAGAAGCACATGGAATCAATCAACTGAAGAAATGGTAATGATACTTGGTAACTACAAGTAACTAATTTGGTTAATCAAGGATGCATAAGTGAGAAGAAGTTCAATCTGAGTATTGCTCATGCCCTAACTTATCTAATGGAGAATCAAATTAATGTCAAGGAAGTATCAAGAAGGCCAAAGTGATTTCATGTAATGTATATCAACATCTGGATAATGTAAAGGTTAATCAACAAATGAGAACTGACATTCAGAAGCAAGAACCCCTACAAGACTAGTCACTTATGAACCAGACCATTGCATCAAGTGTCAGGACATTGGAGGCAAGTTCGTGTCAGTAATAGAAGATCTCATTTGAATTGAGTGAGGAAAAGAAATTGAAGAAGCTAAGGAAACTTGCTCACAAAGGTTAATTCTCAATTAGTCACTAAAGAAGGTCAACATTGGATGTGTGCATATTTGCCAAGGCAAATGTCGATCCACAGCAGATCGAGATGCGGGTCGAGATTTACAAGTGAAGTAAAACACTGCAAAGGCAAATCTCGATCCAGGCGATAGATCGAGATCGAGATTCTCCCAGATCGAGATCGAGATTTTCACAGACGGAGATCGAGATCCTCATAGATCGAGATCGAGATTCTCCCAGATCGAGATCGAGATTTTCACAGACCGAGATCGAGATCCTCATAGATCGAGATCGAGATTCTCCCAGATCGAGATCGAGATTTTCACAGATCGAGATCGAGATGGGTCCAGGTGAAGATCGAGATGCGGGTAGAAATGTAACATTTAATGTTCAAGGGACAAGTGGCTTATTATGAACGGTTGATCCAGAGTTGTTGGGAAAGTACTTTTTGTTGTCGAAGTCCTGATTGGGCCACGTACACAAAAAGGACAAGATCAAGACTACATGACATTATAAAAGCAGCACTTTGTTTTTTATTTAAAAAAAAGACTTGTATCTCTGTATTTTCGACGATAATTTTTTAAGAGAGAGCATTTACTGTAAAACAAAAAGTGAGAGAGAGAGGATCAGTTGAATCTAGCTTTAATTGCTGTATTTATTGTTCAACTGATCATGATGCTTTTATGAATGTTGTAGCAAATCCATCAATGAATATAATGATATATTCTTGAAATTCTGAGTCATCATTTATTACTTGCACATTGTTTATTCTCTCATAAATTTTAAACAGTTGTATTCACCCCCCCTCTACAACACTTTGGACCTAACAACCTTCCTAGGGTGATAGTTAATGGAACAATCATAATCCTTTATCAGCTCTAGCCACCTTCTCTGCCTCATGTTTAGTTCTTTCTGAGTGAAGATGTACTTAAGGCTCTTATGATCGGTGTAGATCTCAAATCTCTCTCCATATAGGTAATGTCTCCAGATCTTTAACGCGAAAACTATCGCAGCTAACTCAAGGTCGTGAGTTGGGTACCTTAATTCATACTCCTTCAGTTGTCTGGATGCATAAGCAATTACCTTGCCATGTTGCATCAATACACAGCCAAGTCCTTTATGAGATAGGTCACTATAAATCACAAAATCTCCTTTCTCATCAGGTAGAGCTAGCACTGGTGCAGTAATCAACCTCTTCTTCAGTTCTTGAAAACTCTCTTCGCATTTATCAGTCCATTCAAACTTCTCAGTCTGGCGGGTGAGCCTTGTCAGCGGAGTAGCTATCTTGGCAAAATCCTGTATAAACCTCCAATAATATCCGGCTAGTCCCACAAAACTTCTTACTTCCGTTGGCGTTGTCGGCCTTTCCCAGTTGGAAATAGCTTCAATATTAGAAGGGTCTACTAACACACCATTACTACTAACTACATATCCCAAAAATTGCACTTCTTTCAACCAAAACTCGCATTTCGAAAATTTAGCATACAGCTTCTCTCTTCTCAATATTTCTAAAACTGTCCTCAAATGCTCAGCATGCTCTTCCTGTGTCCTTGAATAAATCAAGATATCATCAATGAAGACTATAACAAACTTATCTAAATATTTCTTGAAAACTCAGTTTATCAAGTCCATAAAGGCGGCAGGGGCGTTGGTCAATCCAAAGGACATCACCAAAAATTCATAATGGCCATATCGGGTGCGGAACGCCGTCTTTGGAACATCCTCAGGTTTGATCTTTAATTGGTGATATCCAGTTCTCAGGTCAATCTTTGAAAAGTAGACCGCATCCTTCAGCTGGTCAAACAGATCATCAATCCTGGGTAAAGGGTACTTATTCTTGATGGTTAGTTTGTTGAGTTCTCGGTAGTTTATGCATAACCTCATACTCTCATCCTTTTTCTTAACAAATAACACTGGTGCACCCCATGGGGACACACTTGGTCATTCCTTTCTTCAACAACTCCTATAGCTGGGTGGTTAATTCCTTCATTTCCACAGGGGCTAGTCGGTAAGGAGCTTTTGATACTGGTGCCGATCCTAGCGCTAATTCTATAGTAAATTCTATATCTCTGTCAGGTGGTAGCCCTGGAAGATCTTCTGGAAATACATCCTCAAATTCATTGACCATTGTTATGTCACTTATATTGGGTACATTCTTTTCTTTATCTACTACATAGGCTAGATAGGCCTCACTCCCTTGGCGCAATAACCTCTTAACTTGCATCCTGGTCAAGAACTTCTTGGTCTGTCTCTGCCCTCGAAATACCACTTCCTTCTGATTAGGTAACTTCATCCTTACCTTCTTTCCCCTACAATCTATGCTAGCTCCACAACTGGCCAACCAGTCCATTCCTAATATGACATCAAATTCTCCCAACACAAAAAGAATTAAATCAACGTTGAATCGCTGCCCTTCTATTTCTAATTCACAGTTAGTGCATATCTAACTGACATGAATGACTTCCCGATTAGCTATTTCTACTCATAGGGAGTTTCTTAGCGGTTGTATTTTAAGGTTCCATTTATTCACAAAATCTCGAGATATGTAAGACTTGGTTGCTCTGGAATCAAATAAAACATTTGCATGGATGGAATTGAGTAAAAGTGTACCTGCAATAACATCTGTGTGCTTCACAACATCTTTTACTGTCATATTGAAGGTTCTGGCCGTAGGGGTCTTATTGGAAACGACCCCGCTTTGCTTTGACATCGCTAGCTGGGGTGACTTACAGTCCTTCCTTAGGTGCCCAAGTTGACCGCAGTTGTAGCAAGCAAGGCTATTCCGGGGGAAATTATTTGCAAAATGCCCTACTCGTCCGCACTTGTAACATGTAACTCATGTCTTACTGCATACGCCCAGATGTCTCCTTCCACACGTCTTGCATTCTGGCAATGGGGGTCGTGACTGGTTTGAGCGCGACACCCTGGGCTTCACTCTGCCTTGATTGACACTTCCACTATCAGCCTTTTTGAATCCGGAACTTTTTTCAAAATAAGATCCTTGTCCCCATTTACTTTTGTTGGGGAAATTTCCAATTGATGAACCTCCCTTATGACTCTCTACCTTCCTCTTTTTCTCATTTTTCTCTTTACGGAACTGATCACTACAAGCTTCTACGATCGAAGCCTTCTGCACCAGCGTAGCATAATCAGTCAGCTCAAGCATCGCCACCTGACTCTGAATCCAATGTTTTAACCCTTGCTGAAACCTTCTGGCCCGCTTCTCTTCTGTATTCACAAAATCTGGTACAAATCGAGACAATTCAGTAAACTTGGCTTTATATTCTGCTACCGTCATATCATTCTGCTTTAATTCTAGAAATTTTATCTCTATTTGATTCTCCATATACCTTGGGAAATATTTTTCGAAAAACAACTGAGTGAATCTTTCCCAAACTATCACTCCCTCTCCCTCCATGTTCTTCTTAGCTTCCCATCAGAAGTTAGCCTCCCTTTTTAGAAGGTAAGTGGCAAAGACTGTCTTCTGCCCCTCCTCTACTTGCAATATTTCAAATGCTTTTTCCATCTCCTTTAACCAGGATCTCGCCTCAACCGGGTCAACACTCCCTTGGAACTCGGGTGGCCTCAAAGATTTAAAAGCTCTAAAAGCGTTGTCCGCTGTGTTGCGGGGAGCTGGGGATGGTTGGATTGGGTTAGGGTTGACATGCTCCCTTAGAAAGTTCATAAACAGATTCATGAGGTCTGCATTCTGGTTTTCCCCTTGGTGGGCTTGGTCTTGATCTTCCTCCTATTCACTCTGGTTCTGATTTTGGCTATGACCCGAGTCACATGAACTTACATAATCCTCCTCTTCAAACTCCTCATCATCAAACTCATTACGGTCCTCAGGTTCACTGTCATTCTCATGGATACTTGGCTCCTCCTGTATCTCAGGGTTTGACCTGGTGTGCCTCTTTGGTGGCATTGTTCTAATACAATCAAACAATACCCATTAATTACTGGTATAGATTACTATATCATTTGTCACAAGAAACAATCATATAAATAGTGATTTTCAACTATAGTATTATCCATTTAACACAGTTATGTAATGGTTTTCATTCAATTTCTATATCCAAGATAAGAGTGCATATGATACTAAAAACAAAATAAACGGCATCTGAAAAGAACTGATCATCATATATATACATCATTTTCGGTTACATCCTTTATCACTGAGTCTGAGTACAACCAAAAGTAAGTCAGCTGAGCTATCTTCTAGTCAGAATGGGAATACTATTATGTACACAAAAGACTACTCCCACAAAAACGGCATATCATACATAATGCCAAAATCTGATACTAGAAGACTATGTCATCCTATAGAAATCACCGGAATCTCCCACGAACCAGGTCCCTGACCTGACCCATCATATTGTCCAACATAGCATCCACCTCATCACTACCCATCGGTCCACCACCCAAAGGCGTCCTCATTTCTCGAAAAACTCGCGCCCAGGTCCGAATCCCGGTAAAACCACTCTCTACATCCTGTGGAATGTCGTCGAGAGGAGGGCCGCCCAAAGGAATGCCATCCCTAGGTATGCCACTACAGGGTACCGATGGCCCGGGTATCATCCGGTCCACAATACGTCTCAACTCGTCTATCCGACCAGTCGAGACATCCTGATCTCTCATAAGCACAGACAATACCCAGGTCGGTACCGGCTCCTCAACAGCTGGTGGTGGAGGTGGTGGAGGAGGTGGCGACGGGGGTGATGCTGGTGGCGATGATGGGGAGTCGAGGGGAGCATCCTCCGGCTCTGCAGGCTCTGGGGTAAGCTCCTCAAATCCCTCATCGTCAGACGGTATCGAGCTGAGTGGAGGTAAGGGTGGAAACACTACAGGGGGTGGTACCATATAGATGTGTAATATCCATAATTTATTTATTTAGATATTAGTAATTAGAATTAGAATTAGATTAGAATTTGTAAGATTATTTTCTTTAACCATAATATTTATTATATTGAATTTTATTAGAAATAGAATTTGTAATAAAATAGATTAATAATAATAAAAATGATTGAAATTAGATAGAGATTAGGAATTAAAATTGGATTAGAATAACGGGCTTTCGAATATTGGTATTTGAATCGTAGTAGGTTTTGTTGTAGGGTTTTAAAACTCTATATATAGATTAAGATCTCCTCATTCTTTCATATTCTTTTCTAGCCACCAAGACTAAACAAATGTAAATCTTTCTCGATACACAAATCCTTATTCTTTTTCTTCATCTTTGTTTGTAAAATTCGTAGGATTATTCATACACAAATCAGCTGTGTTGTAAAATTCGTAATAAATTCATCGTAAGTCGGAATTCATTGATTCTGGACTTTTTAGAAAGATCTTTTCGTTCTCTACGATTGTTGTGTTTTAAGTTTTCGTAGAAAACATCGTTTAGAGGGTCAAAAAGGTAAAATACAGATCTGGGCAGAATTGGAGTTATGAAGAAGTTCGACGTTTGAGACGTTTGAGATGTGATTTTTTCGATTGGGTGTTAAGGATTATTTTATTCAGTATATATACAAGACCCATGTATACACAACCGTGAGTTTTATTAAACCTTAAAGTGGAGTCCGCGTAAGAAAGAAATACAGAGGCGCTATTTGGTACCTTGGATGCATTGATTTGTCTTGATCAAGAAGAACAGATCGTGAACCAGAAATTTATGGGTCTATGCAGTTTTCGTTAGTGTTTGAAATTGCTAGTTCGAGTTTTCGTTAGTGTCTGAGATTGCTATTTCGAGGTATGGATTTCGTCCCCTTTCTCTTCAGCGCTACTCTTTTTAGGATTAGTTATATTTAATTCGTTCCGTTCATAAATCGGTTCCTTCCGTTATTATTCATTTTAACTGTTTTGATTCTCCGAAAGTTATTTTAAATAAAGTCTGTTTCGAAATATTTAAATATTTATCTCTGCGATTTTCAAAAATTATATATGTTACATATCTGTGTAGAATATTTGAAATATCTGTTCAGGTGATTTTAAAATTGTGAAAATTATTTTATTTGAACCCTTAGAGTGATATAGGGTATACCGATTTAACCAGCTGTAGGGGTACTACAGCCATGTTATTGCGGCACCAGTGGCATGCACTTCCGTGGCAGTGTGATTAGTCACGGCGTATCCTTCTGATAGCTCCGGTGGTGAGTTTTGCGCATTTAATATTTGTTTGAGGATACGTGGGTACACCCAATCTGATTTGATTTGTGATTTGATATTTGACGGTGACGTTGTATATGCCGTACACATTGTCCGGTTTGTTGCTCGCATTAGGTACTCTATGATGTGTGTATTTGTTATCTGTTTTGATATCGGTATGAAATATCCTAACCCCTCTTTGCTTCAACCTTGTCTTTAAAAATTAAAGTTTATTTATTATTATCAAATTTATCTCTTGCTTCTTGTTTTATAAACTGTATTCCAATCCGTACTGGGCATTTGGCTCACGCCGTATTCTTTCTTCTGGCAGGTACTAAGGGGGATCTTGGGCTGTGTGATGGAGAGCTCCCTTATTTACATTTATTAGGACGTTTGAGCTTCTTACATTTTCTTTTTAGACATTGGTTATTATTAGAGGTTTTAGATTAATTCGCATTTGTCACTTTGAATTGTTTTGGAGGTTTTAATACTATTTTACAGAGTTGTTGGACCTATTTAATTACTTTAAGGTGGATTTTAGTACTATGTATACAGGTTTATGGTTTGATAAGTAACCCCTCGTCTCATTTTGGGAATGGGGTGTTACAAGATGTCTCTATATATGATGTCTGATGGTTCAGCTTGATCGGCATGTGGAATGGTAGGTGCTGGAGCAGCTGGAATCACTGGCGCCTCTACGGGGATCTCTACGGAAATCTCTACCGGTACCTCTACTGGGATCTCTGCTGGAACCTCCTCAGGGACCTCCTCAAGATCCTGATCAGAATCCTCATCCTCGTCCTCCATCTCTCTGTCCTGCTGGGCTCCCTCTGCCTCAGGGTCCTCGTCCTCTCCTAATAACTCCCTATCATGCTGGGCCTCGTACGCCTCAGGGTCGGGGATCTACAATACAACAATAACTCGTTAGTACTATATCGTGAATAACTTCCCTTTTTGGGTTTTAGTCTTGTTAAGGCTTTTAAGAGTTTATTTTAATAGCTTTTATTATACTTACGCCTCTCATTTCTGAGTACTATAACCTAGGGCTTGGATACCACTTTTGTGCACCCCAAAACCCGGGGTCCGAGATCTAGGTTGCCACGATCCAATTTCCAATATACACACACTTGTAATCCAATGATAATAAATAATAATATAATAATCACAAGGTAAATGATATGTTGATGACCCCAACACTTTATGAAACACAAGCGAGCCATAGTCTTAGAAAACGAAGTTATCATTATTTACATAAATAAGTCTTAGCTACTACATTATCTTATTATTACAAACTTGAGTTGTACTACTGTTTATAGCCCCCTTAGGAACTATAACAGCAGTCAGAAGTTGATTAGCTTACATACGTTGCATATACTTACATAGGTCATACTTATAAATAAACCTAATTAGTAAAAACTGAAGCCTATCCTACTAAGCTTTCCTACCTGAGGGACAGTAGTGTGGATCCTCTCATACGGGGTCATTGCCCTTGTTACCCGCTTGCGTAGGGTTCGGTACACACGGATGGACATGATCCGCAACTGTAATGTGGGAAAGAAAAAAAAACCACAAGCAAGAATGAGCTACAAATGTTCAGCAAGTAAATAACTAACAGTATATCAAGGTAGTGAATCAACAACATGATACAATAATACGTTATCAAAGCAACTGATATATAAATGAAGACAGTAACCAAAGTAAAACAAGAAAATCAGAGTTGATTATACTTCCCGTTAACACCATCAGTAACTCAGCACCTAGGCTTTCGTTACAATGTAACGTCAAATTCCAATTGGAGGAAGGGACTACGGACATGAGCACTCACCCACGCACCACCGTACGCGATGATCAGTCGCATTGTACAGTAGTCTATAGAACTCTTCTCTACTAGTAGAAGGATGATCCGAAACAGGTCATCACTCTAGGCAACACATTGGCCTTTTTGCTGGACCGGCGTGACTCGGCCTCTTACGCTATGATGGACTGTGCCGAACACAAGCCTCTTACACTTACTCCAACCTCCTTTAATCCCGTGAAAATCAATCGACCTGGAAGGGACTATCCCAACATTCCAGAATAACAACAATCTTCTTTTAAGATTTCAACATCAGATGATGGATTCACTTCCCAAGTTATGTGGAAGTAACCTCTTAGTATGTGGGTTGACTCTCAGTCAAAGAATCAACAGAACAAAGTACTTAGGTCTAGAAGACTCAAGAACCCAATCCGGGGAGTCGCTAATATATAATATAATAACTTTAATAAAGAGTATTTAATTTGAGCTAAATATGAGTTTCAAAAGACACGGGTATATACAGGAAGAATGTCAGGATTATTGATTCGTTCCCTAATAGGGGTGGTTAACCCGAAAATAACTGCAGAATATTTTATTGGTAATTAACTAATCAATATTTAATTGAAAATAATATTTAATGCATTTTCCGGAAGCTCCATTATATTTTAAAACTTCAGAAAATATTTGAGTAAGGATTAGTGTTCTATATTAACCCTCAACCCTCAGTAAACCGGGATATTAATATAATCAGAGTCAAACAATTTTTAAATATTGCTTTGCTTAAAACAGTTGAACAACAGCTGTCTTTTAAAGATCCCCAGTATTTAAATTATATTAAAATAATATTTAATATTATTTAAAAATAATTAAAGAATATAATTATAATTAACTAATTTTATTTTAATCGATCCACCATATTTAAATAATATTTAATTAATATTAAATAGTATTCAAATAATCCAAAGTGGAATTGAAAACCTTTCGTTTATAAAGGAACACGGGATCTGAGACTGTTTAAATAATATTTAATTAAATATTAAATATTATTTAATAATTAAAAGAATGGTTGAAAAATAAATAAGTCGATGATCTTCATTAATCATCTCATAATACTCAAATATATTTTAAATCGAACTATTCTGGTAGTATCTACCACCGTTTAAAAATACTCGACTATCCTCGGTTAACCATCTAGTACCCTGAAGGGTAACTCGACGCACAGAACAAATATTCAATCTGGTTGCGTGCACACTCTAACTTTTCAAGAAGTTCAGAGTAGCAGTCAAATCAAAGTGAAAAGAATAGAAGTAAAGTTTAGAGTAGAACGAGAATATTCATTCTTACAACTTTATAGCAAGACTTGATATACAAAAATCAATGGTGACAAAGCGTCGGATAATTGCCTGAGTATTTTAGTTGGTGTATGCACAATCCTTGCTTTGCGCGTGCGCCTATGAACCATTCACGATTAGCACTTATTGTATTCACTTCTACAACTACATTGACTATCCCAATTAACGTGTTTTAGTTAGGTTCATTAGCTCATAGTATTCTCATGTCATTATATGACATTTTTCGTTAAGGGTGCGTTCGCTAATCGTGTCTCGAACGTCACTTATGACAAGGGATAGTTAAGACCAACGTATTAGCATTCCCCTGAATTTTTCACTTGCACCTACCTGGTTCAAACAATTTTTAGTAAATCAGGTTTTACTTTTTTTAATACAATTATTCTTCCCAGATACTCTCAGATGTCCCTAGTATTTTAAATAAAAGTTTCAAGATTTATGGAGTCCCCTAACTAGGGTGATCACAGCTCCAAAGTTCAGTGAAAACAGAATTGGTGTGTTTCTGCACTACCCCTACCATTTTGGCCATATCTTTTAGCTCGCAACTCCGATTGACATGATTTTTATGGGTAAACGATCTAGAGACCATTACCTATCTAACCATATATAGAACTCATCAAAAAAAGCAGGGTAGCCCCTTCGGGTTCCCTAAACAGTTGGTACCCAGAAGCAAAACAGGCATGGTCTCCTTTGTATATTCAACATTTGCCTCACTTTAACCTTCTCAAAATCCATCAAACAACTTCCATACATTTTACACTACTACTTGAGAATGTACTCAAGACATCCCAAACCCAATCACAATTATCCCATACTCCAATTATTACCAACAATTCTCAACAAATCAGCCAACAACTCATGCATGCTCTTACAAGCTTATTACCACTACCCATAACTTATATTACCTTAAACAATCATCAATTAAGCTCTAGCAAGCATCATATATGAGATTAAGAACTTAATCACAACTCAAGCTACTATTCATCATGTTGTATTTTCATAAAAATCAAGAGAATACATGGTTAAATATGCATGGAAATTACGTATAAGTTAGACAAGAGTGATACCTTGATTTTGAGGTATCTAACTTAAGAAATGGTGGAGTTGGCTTGGTCTTCTTCTTCTTTCTTTAGCTAGGTCTGAATACTTCTCTTCCAAAATAAGGGAGAACACTTGCTTTTCTTGGTTTTTGCTAATTATGTGATAATAAAAAAAATTAGGCAAGTGGTTAGTATTTAATCAAGTCAAATGTGAAGTCAAGGTTGGCTTCTTTGACTTTGGTCAAAGACACTTGTTAGATTTATCCATATATCCATGCAAGTATATATATATATATATATATAATTGGCTCCTTTTTAATCACTCAAGGTAGTGTTGTGATCTTTGTTTTCGTAACGATTCACGACTACACGATTAACCCCCTAACTCGTTCCGAGAATTTCTAATATAATTATCATCCACCAAAACACTACCCACTGATCATTAGTCATTACGTACTCTTTTATAAACTTCATCTCATTTATTCAAAGGATTCAGATGTGATTCGTCGGATAAAACCTAAAGCGCAAGTACTGCGTATTTTACGTATATTCACTTAAAAGTACGAACCACTGATTATCCGTAAGTTGTGAATCTTCGAACTCTGACGAGATTTACATTCACTTAAATCTCGTACTCGTAACATATTGATTCGCAGAATTGTGAATTTTTGAAATCTGACGCCGTTTACATACACTCATTTATCCCGTATCTTAACATTACGGCTTCAAAATCATAATTCTACGACTTCTAATATAGTGGCACCATCACTGTTATTCTGAACAATACTTTACTATTTATAAATCAAAGTTTTAATAATACTTAAAATTTGGGATATTACAATTCACATCTATAGAAAAATGACAAAAAAAAATCGACTTGAGTGCCATTTTGAGATACAATTCGACTTCAATAAAAAACAAAGATATAGCCTGGAGGGCCCCTATAACTTTTAAAGTCAAGATAAACTTCAAATAAGATCGATAATCAACCTCAGGTTTTAATCGACTTGGGCGTATTTTTGAAGTATAATTCGACCTCAATTAAGGTCGAAATTAAGTTATAGCCAAGAGGCCAATCGACCTGGGAGAAAATTAAGTATTAATTCGACCTCATTCCAGGTCGATAATTATAAAGCCATGAGGCCCCAAGATAACTCGACCTGAGAGGTAAATTAGATATTAATTCGACCTCATTCCAGGTCGATAATTATAAAGCCATGAGGCCCCAAGACAATTCGACCTGAGAGGAAAATTAGGTATTAATTCGATCTCATTCCAGGTCGACAATTATAAAGCCATGAGCCCCCAAGATATTTTCGACCTGGGAGGTAAATTAGGTATTATTTCGACCTCTTTCCAGGTCGACCTTTATAAAGCCGTGAAGGCCGATTCGACCTCAGTCAAGGTCGAAATCGCCTTCATTCCATGATTCGACTTCACGGATTTTTGAGGACTAATTCGACCTCAATCGAGGTCGAAATCGACCTCAGAAAGACATTTCGACTTCAATGGAAAATTAAGGCCTAATTCGACCTCAATCGAGGTCGAAACCAGCCATGTACCTTATTTTTAGGTGTGATAGCCTTGAAGGCCTAAATCGACGTCAATCGAGATCGAAATCAAACTACAGAATAACAAATGGACTTCAGAGAGCCATTGAGGCCAAATTCGACCTCAATCGAGGTCGAATTCGATCTCAATCGAGGTCGAATTCGATCTTAGTAAGACATTTCGATCTCGAAAATTTTTGAAGCCTAATTCGACCTCAATTGAGGTCGAAAAAGACCTCAGCTCTATGTCTCGACCTCAATCGAGGTTGAAATCAACTTAAAATCATAGGTTTCGACTTCAAAGGTTTTTGAGGCATAAATTCGACCTCAGTCAAGGTCGAAATCGACCTCAATCTCACAGATCGACCTCGAAGTAATTTTAAGGTTTATTCGACCTCAATCGAGGTCGAATTCGACCTCAGCCACTTGAATGACCTCGAGGTAAATCTTCAGTTCTGATCGACTTTAATCGAAGTCGAATTCGAGCTCGATTCTTGAAATCGACTTGAAGTAGAATTTGAGGTCGAAATCAACCTCATTCCAGGTCGAAATTGACTCAATTGTAAAAAGATTCCTGCTTTTTGAAGTTTGTTACAAATAAAGTTTTTTGAGAACCAATTTATACGATGTTGATTCTTTAAAAGACTTAATAATGCAAGGCCTGGGCCCAAAAAACAAAATAAGGTTGACTGAAATAAGTCAAAAGCCCGGTAAGGCCCTTAAAACCCTTTGTAAAACTTTTACGAAAACTCACGAAGTTTTCCAAAAGTTGGGGGGCAAACGATGTGGGTAAAAATAGCCGTGAGGAAATAATAAATATATCATTTATTATTTCATTAATTAGACCTGGTATAGTCCAAAGGCTTGGGCCCTTGAAACGAACTAGGAAAATAAGTCCTAGGATCAACTAGATTTGTAATTCAAGAATCAATTAGATTTGTAAATCCAGCCTATCAGCTCTGTTGAAGCCATAGGCCCAGTAAGCCTCTGTTATTAATTAATTTCGTAATTAATTAATAAGGGCTTAATGAAGGCCCGAAAAACCTGTTGAAGGCCCTAATCCTAGAAGGATCTAGAAATCCAAACATGGGAGGAGTCCCACAAACACTCTCACTCCTAAGAGGTTTAGACAACCTTGACACTAGGTGACTTGGCCACCAAGTCTCCTACTTCTAATCTGATTCTAAGGCCTCCATGTGCCTATATAAAAGGTCTAACCCCTCAAAATTAGAATTACGTTTTTTGGCTTGATTCTCTAAACACAACAGAGATACGTAGGCAGTTAACGAGGACCTGAGATAGTCACGAAACGTTAGTGCAGCCATTAAAGCTTGAAGCTCCTCCAAACCTTAGTACTAATTGCGTATTAAGCACACCTCATTTTTAATCCATAACATAAACCTTTCGTGAATAATGTTCCATGTAATATAATCCCTTTAACCTTATATTATAGATCAAACTCGAGGCATGTATAGTATTATCCTCTTCAACGTTTAATCTTGGTTTCCTTGATCAATGAATAGGCTATTTAAACAAATCAATATTTGAGCATGACCATGCATTTCATAGTCTCACTCAATCAAGAGACCAATAATATCACTCCTAGAATTGAAGGGTTAAATCCTATATCTATCATTCATATTCCTCATACGATTCATAGCATACCCAATGTCTACCTTTATCATTAGCTGATTAAAGGTAACTTTGAGTGTAATCAAAGTATATTAATTCTCGTATAGAAATATAATGATTTCAAGTCAGAGGATCATTACATCATTATCACTATGAGATTTCTTATAACACTTATTAACATGTAGAATCTCATGGCGGGTCTTTTCAGTATCATATATTGATACATACACTTATGTTCTTGACTTTAGTATCACCATACCTATGACCAATGAGATGTGTTATCTGTCAACAAACATACTAGTCTTATTGCATAATTATTGTCCTTAAATAATAATACTTGACTAGGGAATTTTAGGAATAAAATACTATTCATATAATCTCATTTTTAAGTCACATACTTAAAGACATATATTACGTATTAATATTCCAAGGACATTTATTATTCTTTCAATTTATGATATAGTAAATAAAGATATAATAAATATTAATTAAATAATCACATAACATAATTATTTTTAATAAAACATTAAATGTATTGTCTCTAGGACACCAATACTAACAGTTACTTTACCAACTTTCTCCACCTACACACTCCCCTTATATTTCTTTTTCTTAGATTTTTCAACAATAGTCTTTTAGGAGCCAGTTGAGGTTGGCTTTTTAGATTTGGATTTTGAAACAGGTTTTGTAACCTGGGTAGGAGGGTTGAGGTCAATATCAATACCCTCCATTGTTGCACAAGGCAAAGAAACTTGAGATTTAAAAGAAGCAATGGTTGCAATATATATTTGCACCTCCTATGGATACATCAAGGTCCTGATGGAATGAAGGTTGATTTTGAAAAGATCTTTGAAGACTCTCTTGCTTTGGATCAAACACTCTACTATTTTTGCATCACTGTCAATATCTACCTCTTTGACCAAGTGACTAATAACGCACATAATAAATCTAGCAAAATATATATTGTTTTTCCTATTTTCTTGGGATCCTAACTTGGTAACTCTCTCATTTAATATTAAACAGCTAAGATCATGGTATTTGTCATACAAAATAAAGAAAACTGTTGCATAGAAGTGGTTATAGCAACAATGTTACTTATTTCTCCTAACAATATTTCCTAAATTGGTATTTTCTACAGCATAGTTAATATCATCTAACATAATCCTCATTTCATTTTTACTAGGCATGGCATCACAATTGTTATCAGGTAATTCCAGACATTCACTAAGAATAACAGTAGTTAGATTATACGTGACATATTTGCATTTAAAAGAAATCATAGTTAAATCAGATGATACCTCCGTAGTCTGCCAAAATTCCTCCACATAAGAGCAAAAAATCTTTGGTGCACTTAACATCGACTTTGAGAAACTGCAGTCACTCATAAATTTCATCAAAGGGTGAAATCTCACTCTTTCAACTATGCTACAACATTGTTTCATATATTTCTAAATACTTTTTACCATTTCCTAGTTAACTAATAAAATAAAATTATCCTAAACTAGAAAACTGTTGTTTTTGTCTTTCTTTTCTACATTGTGCAATTTTGGGAATGAATTTGTCCTGCATTCTTCTATAAAAGACAGCTCCTATCAGAGTCTTTGCAGTTAAAATAAATTTGACTATCTTCCAAAGCTATCTTCTATTTGAAAGATTCCTGACTTAGTCTTCATGAATTGTCAACATTAATTAATATTTTTATGTTAAGCATATCAACTGATGTTTTTGTTTGGAGTCTTCAATGGTTGTTCGATCATCCATCGACTGATAATTTTATCCATTAATTGATATTAATGTTATTAATCGATGTATAAATCGATGGGTCTTAGCATCCATTGATAGACTTCATTCTTCAACATTTATCGAGCTTTAGAATATCAATTGAGTCTTTTATTTATCCGTCGATCATCCATCACTTGTGAATTTTCATGTCTTCAAATAATTACAGATGAACAGTCTATTATCGCATCAGTTGATTGACCGACATTTATTAACTCAGATATCCATCGACTCTGGAATGCATTATACATTGATCACCTAGACTATCAAGGGTTAAATGACTTAGATAACATTGTTTCTACAAAACCAAATTATTAGTTGATACAATAGATATTTATAGAACACATATCTATTGACCAATTATAATAAATAAATAAATTTTGATAACTTATGATTTCTAAAGGTTGAGTTAACATCAAAGAGAATAATTCCTAACACGGTATTTTGGAAAATAAATGAGAGAGATTGAAGTTGATCATAAACAACATAACATTCAGCAACCATCCAATATATTGGGATAATTTTTTTATGTGCTTAAAGAAAAGTAGATAGAAGGTAATATAACTATATACTCCCTTAGTTCTTAAATACCCGTTTCTTGACTTTTTAGTACACAATTTAGGATGCTTTGACTGCATAGCTAGAAATGTTATTTTTAAAAATTTCTTTTTGTGAATAAAAAATTTCGTTTAATTTTATTATTCGCAAAAAAAAAATTAAAATAATATTTCTAACCATGCGGTCAAAGCATCTTAAAGTGTGTGCCAAAAAGTCAAGAAACAAATATTCAAGAATGGAGGGAGTATATTATTTCTGATAATGAACAAGTCGTAGAATTTTTTTTACATGTCTAGAACATTCTGAATAAAGAGAGAATATATTCTTAAGACTTGTAAAGATCTTATTGTAGCTTTAAGGAAGATCGTGTAACTATTTTAAGAAATTTGTTATGTTGTTGCACGAATTATTCTAACCCAACAAAATTTACCACTCATTCAATCTTTTAGACTCATACATCGAGTAAACATGGGCTCACTAACAGCCTAAAATAGAACAATAGCCTTAACATTCATTACATTGAGATTAAAATGCATTTATACCAAGTATGTTGGTATTTTTGAATATTTATTCTACCCCTAAATTGCCATTATCCTAATATCATATAATAACCTAATAGCCTTATCATTCATTATCCTGTCAATACTTTTCTATAAGGACACCAAGACTATATGCAGAGTAATGAACTCATCGTTGACGTCACTTACCCCCTTTATATAAGATACTAAGTTTCAGTATTTCAAAGACAAAATCAAAAATGGTAAATAACTCCACTAGTATAAGTTTTAAGTATTATAGTAACTTCATTATTTTATTTACCCATTGTTATGAAAAAACCAATCTTTATTATAGGCTTTACTCATATCAAATTTCATAGTTTTATAAAAAAAATTCCCCATTTCATTAAGCTCAAATGATGTAAATAATCATAGGTGCATTATCTGTTATGAGCCTGCCAGGAATAAAAGCACTTTGTTTACGTTTAATAATTAATATTAATATAGGTTTAAATCAGTTAATTAAAACCTTTGAGATTACTTTATACAACACATTGAATAAGGTTATTAGATGAAAATCACCTACCAATCTACGTCCCTTAACTCGCGAATAAGTCTGAAAAGTGTAAACTTTATTAAGTTTGAAAAATAATAAATTTTAATTAAAATTACTAAAATATTTATTATAGAAAACAAAAGTTTGTAATAATTATGGATTATTAAAATTTAATTAAGATCATAAATTTATTGTAATAATTTTAATTTCAATAATTAAAAATATTATTCAATTTTTAAAATTGAAAAATATTAAATATAAATAATATAAAGCTTGTGAAATATTTAAAGGATTTTTGAAATGTTAGAAGCGGTACTTGAAATGTTAGAAGCGGCAAAACAAAAATCCTCTCAAAATAAAGCAGCTAGTCTCGTCTCTCTCTCTCTCTTTCACACACACACATATAATAGCTAGGTTCAATTAGGGTTCCTTGTGGTTCCGGTTTAACAAGATTCAAGTTCCATCAAAAGTAATTGGATTTCAATTAGGGTTCAAGCAATTGGGTTTCAATTAGAATTTAGGCTATTTGGGGTTCAATTAGGATTTGTGAAATTTGGGGTAGATACAACCCATTTTTCATCTTAAATTTCAATTAGGTTTTGTGTTTGTCTTTACATCTTCGATTTTGTTTGTGTTTATTTTTGAGTATTTTATATGTCTTTGTCTCTCACTCTCTCTCTCCCTCCTCTATCTCTATCTCCCTATCACTCTCATTTTCTTTGTCTCCATCTCTCTATGTGTCTCTCCCTCACCCTCTCATAATCTCTCTCGCCCACTATTTATCCTTAGTACCGATAACATTATTCAATTTTATTACCATTCACTTGTATGTGTTGTAGTAATGTTTTATGCTCAAACCTAGAGTATCATAGAAAGAAGAAATTGAAGAGGAAAACTCCTAACTATGCGTATGTTGAGGCTACGAATCCATCAGATTTGGTAATTATGTTAGGTATGTTGTATATATTATGAGTTTATCTCATCTGGTTTAGCAAGTTTAATTCATTTCTTTGGTGTATATAACTCTTGGTACTCAATATCTATAAAATCAAAAATCTAGTCAGCGATGTGTTATTATTTTGATACCTTTGGAAGATTATTTCTACCTATTTTAAAGGATGAAACTTATAGATACATAGCTGGATAATACCTCTATGAAATATCTTGTGATTTTAATGGGTGCATAAAAAGTTATTAATGATGTAATGAACTCTAGCGCATCAAAATATTAAATATTCAGGAAACATGTTCAGTTTTGTACTCAGATTTCTGAAGGTTTAGGGACCTAATTAAGTAAATATTATCAAGGTTTTGTCAAATTTACTAAGTAAATTCAGGAACCAATCGAATACTCTTGTTTGTTAACTGTTAGGGAGTATACTGAACTATTCGTTTGAAGTATATATGACATTGTATTTTTATTTAGAATCTTGAATGTATATTTTAACATTGTTTATATATTATATATTGTGGATAATTTAGTATCAAATGGGATACCAGAAGATTAGATTATCAGTGTCTATATATAATATAATAAATGTTCACATTTTAATTGGAGTTAAACAAACCACCGGAATGACTGGCGTATTATTTGTAAATAATCTATCTTGATTATTGAATAATACTTGTATGTTTTGTGTATATTGAATGGAATTAAAATACTAGAATTGTTCTTCTATTCTATCAATAAAGAAGAACTAAGATTCTATAATATTATTATTGCTTAGGTTCTTAATCCGGATACAGTGATTTACACTTGTATGTAATGTAAGTGTTTTGATTCATATGTGATGTGATTTATTGTTAATCACAATATTATGTTTTGGACAACGACATTGCATACAGAGTGGGATATTGACTATAAAAGGAAACCATGTCCGAAAATATTCAGGTGATGATGTCCTCTTGAAAGCTCATAAAGATAATTATATTTTAGTCATGCAGACAGATTTATTCTTGCATAATAATAAGGTTGAGTGTATGATCAAGGATAAACGATATTGATTAAATTAATTACCAGAAATTAATTTAATTAATGGACATTCGATATCTTAAACATGAGGAATTTAATAAACAAATAATATTGGATCTGAATTAAATAATTAAATTATGGCATTAGGAGAGGTAGTGTAAATATTAATTCTTTAATGAATTGAATTAATATTTAATGGCATTGGGCTTGACCCAGAATGTCATTGGAAGGCTCGACCTAATTATCTAGGTTCCCTAGTGTAGCTTATATATTCATCTTATTCTCTTCTAGCTAAGGAGTTGGAAACTAGGATTTTTGTGAGCAGCCGTTCAAGGAGGAAACCAAGAACTATGGTTCCAAGATCTCAAAGCTAGAAGGGAGGCAACCTTGGGAGGATCGAAGGTCACACTTCGCTCAAGGTAAATACGGGAATATAGTAGAAGACGTGGATTTGAATCGCTTGCGCCGTAGCGATTAAGGTTAACTTTCTATTCAAACTCGTTTATTTTCATATCATAAAACGCAACATCATGATTCAATTGTCCTAACAATTGGCATCAAGTGCCAGTTCTAAGGTTCTACGTTGTATGATATGATATCCATGTCGTAATTATGTATGTATATAGTGGTGGGATGTATTACTTTTTTGATGCAGGTTGTTATCCACTATTATGGCCATGGTTGTAATTATGTTTTTGGATCCCACGTGGTTTATCGTGGTTGTAAATTAAATTAAAAGGGTTGATCATGATTAGTTTTAATTTTTTATTTCTATTTTGATTGTAATCTTGTAATTCGAATTGTATTCAATTTAGATTATGATCTGATGTAATAGAATAGATTTTTTTGTTATATTTGTCATATGTAATTGTTTGATCAACGAAGATGCGAGAAACAGAGTTCTTCCGCTGCTATATGCTATTTTCGTGGCTGCTTCGTTGTTCTGGCTACAGATTTTGCATACGATATTCGATTGGGGCGAATAATACCTTTTCGGAAATGGCAGAACGATACCTACCGCTAGATGAGTATCATAACCATATTTTTCAGGCCATTCTGAGATCGTTTAGGCAGTCAAACAGGCGACTGAAGATTTTCGAAAAAATTTCGATGGATGATTTTGAAGATTATTCTTCGGGGCCATAATAATGGATGTATTTTATTATGTTTTACATAATTTTTGCTTATCTTGATTATTGCCACTATGTTTTCCAAGTTTGTTTATTATGTCATGTGATACTAACCCTTCGCATGCTAGAACAACATGGACATATGGCTGTTTTATTATGTTTTAATCATGATGAGTATGCTACTATTTTATGTGTTATATGTATTGTTATTATGATACATGTGGACTACGAAAAAATGACATAGGGCGATGCATCTAGATAAAATCCTCATAGTAAAATACTAAGTTGGAGATGAAATTAATTTGGTATTAAATCCCATGGTCTTCATTATTGTTTGTATGTAATTTAACACTAAGGTGAATATAAATTATGTATACGTCACCCATCGTGGAATGTAATTTATGGTGTCTAGAGTGTTATCAAAATTACTAGAACAAACTTCTAAAATTAATTATGAATATTGGAAGGTACATATGTCACCCAACGTGGCATACTAAGTTTCATAGAATTCAAATAATAAAAAGATACCCTCATTTTTGATAGATTTCACGCTCAACTAAGAAGAGAATCTAAAATAACACATCTTTGAGTATTCTTGCATTGGTGTCTAGGAAAGCATGAAGCTTACCTGGCCATTTAGATTGGTGTCTAGAAAAGTGGTTAGCCTTTTGGCAATGCTTCCACCGGCCTGGACAGTCAGTCTGAATACTATTTAGATTTATAATTTTAGTAGTATCTTATTGTTATGAGCAAGAATTTATATTAGTCAAGAGGCGCATATGGTATTATTATTATTAATTTAAGATTTTATAATGGTATACACTTAACTATGAAAAATAATATAGACCACCCTAACGTGGCTAATTATTTAGTAGTAGGACCAAAGTAACATTTAAATAAATTTAGGTGGTATTTAAGTCACCCAACGTGGCATACCGGAAACCTATAATGTTTAAGTGTTGGTGTTTTAATTTTATATAATTGTTAGATGAGCTAATTTTTTTAAACACCCTCTAATTATGTGTTATATGTATGATTCTCAGGATATAATGAGTTTTAATCCACTTTTTACCATACTTAAGGATAACAAACTTACTAGACCTAACTATATTGAATGAAAACGTAATTTGGACATTGTGTTGACTTTTGAGGAGTACAAATTTTGCATTAATGAACCCAAGCCAGATGAGCTTGCTAAAAATGCTTCTGATGTTGAGAAGGAGTATTATAAGAAGTGGACTAAGACTTATGAGATGTCGCGATGTTACATTCTGGCAGCAATGTCAGGTGTTTTACAGCATCAACATCAGTCTATGGCCACTACTTCAGATATGCTCTTTAATCTCAAAGAAATTTTTAGAGATCATAATAAGGCTGCAAGAAAAGTAGCAATGAAAGCTTTAATGAACACTCAGATGGCTGAATGGACACCTGTAAGGGATCATGTTCTCAGGATGATGTCACATCTGAATGAGATGGAGATCCTTGGCGATGAGGTTGATGGGGAAACCCAGATCAATATCATCCTTATGAGTTTACCCAAAAGTTTTGAGCAGTTCCGCTTGAATTACACCAAGAACAAGAGGATGTATAGTCTTGCGGAGCTTCTGACAGAATTTCAGGCAGCTGAAGGACTTTTTCAGCAGAGTGTTCAAGTCAATGTGACTGAGAAACCTTTTTCTTCTAAGCCGAAAGCCAAGAAGAAGAAAAAAGGCTCAGACACAGAAAGTTGTGAAATTTGTGGTAGTTCAAGGTGGTGCTGTGAAAAAGTGCAAGGGCAAGTGCTTCGGGTGCAAGCAATCGGGTCATTGGAAACATGATTGTCCTCTTCCTAAGAAGAAAAACAATATTGGTATGTCTCTTTCTCTAGTTACATAAACATATATAGCGGCTATATGTACGAGCACTTGGTGTGTAGATACAGGAACCACTGATCATGTTTGTAATTCTATGCAGAAGTTCCAGCAATCCAGAATGCTTAGAGATGGCGAGATATATGTGTTCATGGGAGATGCTACAAAAGTAGCAGTAGTTGTAGTGGGAGATTTTAATTTATCTTTTGGTTATGATAGGAGTTTGGTTTTGAACAATTATCTTAATGTACCTTCGTTCAGAAGGAATTTAATTTCAGTTTCTAAACTTTCTTTGGATGGTTATAATGTTTGTTTGGATCATAGTGTTTCTATTATGATGAATAAACTAGTTATATGCTCCGATACATTGCAAGACAATTTATACATAATTATTCATAATCAACATGCACTGCAACTACAACATAGAGTGTTAAATAACACATCTTCTATCACTGCTAAAAGAAAGGAACCTTCTTCTTTGAACCAAACATATCTTTGGCACTTAAGATTAGGTCATATTAACTTGAGGATGATTCAAAGACTGGTAGTAGATGGGCCTTTAGGCTCGTTGGCAGTGGAGCCATTTCAAGTCTGTGAATCCTGCTTAAAAGGTAAAATGACCTCTAGACTTTTTAATGCAAATGGGAATAGAGCCAAAGAAGTGTTAAAACTGGTTCATACTGATTTATGTAAACCCATGAATATTCAAGCAAGAGGTGGTTATGAATATTTTGTCATTTTTATTGACGATTATTCTAGATATGGATACATTTATTTGTTGCGTCATAAATCAGAGTGCTTTGACAAGTTCAAGGAGTACAAAACTATAACGGAGAAGCGACATAGAAAATATATCAAGTCACTATGATCAGATCGTGGTGGCGAATACTTGCCTAGAGAATTTAGGGATTACTTATCAAAGAATGGGATCATGTCTCAGTTGACTGCACCTAGCACACCCCAATAAAATGGTGTAGCGGAGAGAAGGAATTGGACTCTTTTGGAGAGTGTTAGATCGATGATGAGTTATTCAGAATTACCCAGGTCATTTTGGGGACATGCTTTAGAAACATCAGCTTATCTTTTGAATTTAGTTCCTTCTAAGTCAGTTCCTAAGACTCCAAAAGAATTGTGGACTGGTTCAAAACCTAGTCTAAGATATATTCGGACATGGGGTTGTCTAACAAATGTGTTGAACAAGAACGTGACTAAGTTGGAATCTCGTACAGAAGTAAGGATTTTTGTAGGCTATCCCATGGGAATGAAAGGATATTTATTTTATAGTCCTAAAGATCGGGATGTCATTGTTAGTACCAATGCTAGATTCCTAGAGGAGGACTATATATGATGAACCATAAACCCACGAGAAGTGTCGTTTTAGAGGAACTAGTGGGAGAGAAAAATAATGAACAAGTGCTAATAATACAAGTAGAACAACCACAAGAGAACACTTAACCTATCACTAATACTGTAGGAATTTATGCACCAGCGGAAGCATTGAATAACATTTATTTGCATATATTCCTATGTATACATACATATAGATACAAAACTATTTTATAAATTGAAGAATACCTCGATTGCTTTCCGGCAACAGCTAGAGAAGATCTTGTTCTTCAATCCTTGCAATACCCCTCAAGTGTGGAGTGCTCTAAAGATATCCATCAAGAATCAAACTAAAAGATGAAGGAGGAGGCTATAGAGGAAATTAGGGTTGCCTCCCTTTTAAAATATTCCTCACAAATATTAGGGTCTCAAGTATTAGGGTTTATAATCCTATATTTATAGGCAAATATCTCAGCTGAGATATTTTCTATAAATATCTTATTATTAATTCCCTTTTTAATTAATTAATCTTATTAATTAATTAGTTAAAGATTAAAACTATTTTAATCATTAATTCCTTTTTCTAAACTCTTTTAGAAAATTATTCTCTCTTCATATTTAATTACTTTAATTAAATATTTAATTAATAATATTAAGATCTTATCTTAAATAATTTATAATCAATTAAATCTCATTTAATTAATTTATAAAATTTGCTAAGTAATTATTTATTTCATAAATAAATAATGACTAGCTATTATGAATTATTCCTTCATCTATAATTTAATCTCTTTTATGGTGTGACTCTTTAGGTTCAATATTAAGCTGGTAGTAGAAATAAATAATAATAAACATTTCATTTATTATTTATATGAATTCTATTAATTCATTAAATATAATTAATCTGATTAATTATATTTATTCTACACCGTGAGTGATGCTTCTCAACATATCGCGACTATCCAGATAATACGAAATCATTGCTTAGAATACTTAGAACATGTCAGTAATTAGTTACTGTACAATTAATTCCTTCTACCCTTCAATATCCCGATTAAATACAAGGCATGGAACTCGTGTCGAGCCTATCTAATTTAATCATATGATTTCTTATTCATAATGCAAAGTTCATTTTAATGCAAATTAGAAACTCTTTCTAATTTCATTCACTCTGGCCAGAGATTCTTGAACTTGCATATCTAAGAATAACATATGATATTCACTTCCTTTACTGGAAGGGGCAGATCCTTTATTGATCCGTTAACTATTTCCATACACAAATCACTATACCCAGAATGGACCTAATGAATGTCCTAGAGACTAAGGACTAAACCAAAGCAAAAATCATTGTGTACGGGATTACTCTAACGATCTCATGTCTAAGGATACTTGTACAACTATTTACTTAATAAACAACTATCGACACGTGAGTAAACTCCATTAGTTGTTCTACTTATCGAGTCATGTTCAGTGAACTTATTCCTTAATAAGCACCTACATACTAGCTATAGTGTCACCACACAAATGTCTATGAGAACAGACATCCTCCTAAGAGAGTTGGCATAGTATGTACTGATCTTTACGGATTTACCAATTTTCAATTAGTTATCCTATGATCAGGAACTGTTTAAGTCTAAAGCTATTATCTTCTAGATCTCATTATTACAATCTCATTATAATTCTAGAAGATTTTCTCTAAATTATGGAACATCTTATTTAATACACTTCAAATAGATTAAGCCCGTAACATAAATACTTTTTTATTATCAAATGAAATCAAATAAGAGTAGCAGAAAGTTTTTCCTAACTCATCATACATGATTGGTTTTAGGTCAAACACTTTCAATCTCCCACTTGGCCTAAAGCCAATCACTCTGGTATCTAATACCCATCTGCTCTTTATGACGATCAAAATTTAACTGAGACAGCGGCTTCGTGAACGGGTCTGCTATGTTGTTATGTGTGTCAACTCTTTCGATCTTGACATCTCCTCTTTCAATGATCTCCCTAATCAAATGAAACCGTCGCAATATATGTTTGGTATTTTTATGAGACCTCGGTTCCTTGGCTTGAGGTATTGCAGCGTTATTGTCACAATATAACACAATAGGCCCCTCTATGCCAAGAACTACTCCCAACTCAGAAACAAATTTCTTCATCCAAACAGCTTCTTTTGCAGCCTCACTTGCAGCTATATACTCTGCTTCTGCTGTGGAGTCAGCCGTCGTAGATTGCTTACGACTTCTCCAACTAATCGCCCCACCATTTAGAGTAAACACATACCCTGACATGGATGTACTATCATCACACTATAACTGAAAACTAGAGTCAGTGTAACCCTCTATTTTCAACTCAGATCCACCAAAAACAAGAAAAATATCCTTAGTCCTTCTCAAGTACTTAAGGATGTTCTTCACTGCTTTCTAGTGGTCTTCACCTGGATTTGACTGATATTTGCTAGTCACACTAATTGAGTGAGCAGCATCAGGTCTAGTACATAACATCGCGTACATGATAGATCTTATTGCCGACGCATAAGGAATCCTACTCATACGCTCTCTTTCTTCAAGTGTCTTAGGAGACATCTTGTCAGAAAGGGAGACTCCATGGCTCATCGGTATGAGACCTCTCTTAGAGTTTTCCATGCTAAACCTTTTAAGCGCCTTATCAATGTACGTACCTTGGGTTAGACCTATCATTCTTCTTGATCTATCTCTATAGATGTTCATACCAAAAATGTAGGACGCTTCTCCCAAGTCCTTCATAGTGAAGTTCTTTGATAGCCACATTTTTACTGATTGCAGCATTGGTATATCATTTCCTATTAAGAGTATGTCATCTACATACAAAATAAGAAATGTTATTGCGCTCCCACTAACCTTCTTGTAGACACATGGTTCATCTATGTTTTTGATAAAATCAAACTCTTTGATTATCTCATCAAAACGAATGTTCCATCTTCGAGAAGCTTGCTTTAACCCATACTAGATGTTCATTTCCTATGGAAATAAAACCCTCTGGCTGTGTCATATACACTTCTTCTTCAAGTTCCTCATTGAGGAAAGCCGTCTTTACGTCCATTTGCCAGATCTCACAGTCATAGTAAGCTGCAATAGCAAGCAAAATCCGAATTGATTTGAGCAAGGCTACAGGCGAAAAAGTTTCATCAAAGTCAATCCCTTGTCTTTGTTTGAATCCTTTTGCCACGAGCCTGGCCTTGTAGGTCTCTACCTGGCCATTTGCTCCAATCTTTCTCTTGTATACCCACTTGTACCCTATAGGCTTCATATCCTTGGGTACCTCTACCAAAGTCCATACTTGGTTGGCATACATGGAGTCCATTTCGGATTTCATGGCACTCTGCCATTTCCCTGAGTCAACACTACTCACACCCTCGTTGAAGGTCATAGGGTCGTCTCCATCAATGACCGCCAATTCATTGTCATTCTCAATGACAAGGCCATAATACCTCTCAGGTTGGTGAGACACCCTTTGTGATCTACGGATGGGCTGTTCTTCGGAAGGTTGTTCAATATGAACAGGTGTTTCCTCTTGAACCATAGTAGTTTGTTCTTCATGAACTTCATCAAGTTCAATCTTGCTCCCACTATTCCCTTCAAGGATAAACTGTTTTTCCATGAAGGTAGCATGTCAGGAGATAAACACCCTTTGTTCGGTGTAAAAGTAATACCCTAAAGTCTCTTTAGGATATCCTACAAACCTACATTTCACGGATCGAGATTCTAGCCTATCGGGGTCAACTTTCTTGACATAAGCCGGACATCCCCAAATCTTAACGTGTTTAAGACTCGGTTTCCTTTCTTTCCATATCTCATACGGAGTTTGAGGAACAGATTTGGACGGCACCTTGTTCAATATATATGCTGATGTTTCCAATGCATAACCCCAAAGTGATATTGGAAGATCTGTATAGCTCATCATGGATCGAACCATGTCCAACAAAGTTCGATTTCTCCTTTCGGATACTCCATTCAACTGGGGAGTGGCCGGAGGAGTCCATTGAGAGACTATACCATTTTCTTTGAGATAATTTAGAAACTCGCCACTTAAGTATTCACCTCCTCGATCTGATCGAAGGGTTTTAATACTATACTTGGTTTGTTTCTCTACTTCATACTTATATTCTTTGAACTTTTCAAAGGCTTCGGATTTGTATTTCATCAAATACACATATCCAAATCTAGATCGATCATCTGTAAAAGTAATGAAGTATGAAAATCCACCCATGGCTTGCGTGGACATCGGCCCACACACATCTGTATGTACCAATCCAAGAAACTCCGCAGCTCTTTCTCCATGTCCACTAAATGGAGATTTGGTCATTTTGCCTAATAGACAAGACTCGCATGTAGGATATGATTCAAAATCAAAAGGTTCTAGTAACCCTTCCTTATGCAACGTCTTAAGTCTATTTTCACTAATATGACCAAGTCTGCAGTGCCACAAGTAGGTGGGATTTTCATCATCTCTTTTCCTTTTATTACTATGTTCAATTTGAAGTAAACTATGTTCTACGTCACATACATACAAACCATTATTTAAAATACCAACACCATAAAGAACATTATTTCTAAAAATTGAACATTTATTATTCTCAATAACAAACGAAAAACCATCCAAGTCTAACATGGGAATAGAAATAATATTCCTCACAATTGAGGGAACAAAATAACAATTATCCAAAATAATAGTCTTGCCCGTAGGCATAAGTAAATCAAACGATCCTACAGCTACAGCAGCAACTCTTGCTCCATTGCCCATACGTAGGATCACCTCCTCTTCTTCAAGAGTCTTACTTCTCCTTGGTCCCTGCAACGAATTGCAAATGTGAGAACCACATGCGGTATCTAATACCCAAGTAGAAGTTTGATTAAGTGACATATTTAGTTCGATCATGAACATACCTGAAGCAGAAGCGGTAGTCTCACCACCCTTCTTCTTCTTCAATTCTGTAAGGTAAGCCTTACAGTTTCTCTTCCAGTGCCCCACTTTGTTGCAGTGAAAGCAAATAGCTTTACTTTTGGGATCTTCAGCTTTTGGCAGAATTGGCCTTTTCTCACCTACCTTCTTCTTCTTCTTAGGAGGGCTCCTCTTCCTCTTCTTAGGGTTAGAGCCTCCACCAATTAGAAGAACAGAACTCTTCTTTGTGGGAAAATTCGACTCAGCAGTTTTCAGCATGTTATGGAGTTCAGGCAAGCTGACATCCAACTTGTTCATGTGAAAGTTCACAACGAACTGCGAGAATGAATCTGGAAGTGATTGCAAGACTAGATCTTGACTCAGCTCCCCATCCATGACAAATCCAAGTTGTCCAAGACGCTCAATCAAATTGATCATCTTGAGCACATGAACATTCATAGATGATCCCTCAGTCATCCTACAACGGAACAGCTCCTTCGATATCTCATATCGAGCCGTCCTTCCTGCAACATCATACAAATCTTGTAGATGCATAAGGATAGAGTGAGCATCCATATGCTCGTGTTGCTTTTGGAGCTCATCATTCATGGATCCCAGCATAACACACTGTGCAACTCTTGCATCATCTATCCAATTACGATACACAATATGTTCATCATTATGTGCATCCTGAGCAGGTTCAGCAGGTTTAGGTGAGTCTAGTACATATTCCTTCTTCTCAATCATGAGAACAATTCTCAGGTTTCGAAGCCAATCAGCATAGTTGGGACCAGTTAATTTGTGTGCATCGAGCATGCAACGGAGTGATAGTGCAGAAGACATTATGTATATAGTAAATCTGCAAATAATAAACACATAACAACATTTAGCAAATACTCTATTTCATTATCTAAAACACCGTATGAATCGGGTCTTTATTCATAAGTGTCTCCCACTATTCTATCTAATTTCTATATCCCTTATTGAAATTAAGCATTCATAATGCTAGTGGGATAGGGATCCTACATTCCATCACACAACCTTTGGCTATAGCACGAAACGCTATGTAACGTTCAATAGGCAGACAACTTTTGTCAACTACATCTCATGTTATTCCCTAATCTTACTTTAGCCTCTTGAATACTTGAGTCACGGCTGTGGCACAACAAACTCAATATTCTAAGTCAAGTCAATCCCAACATCTCGTATAATTAAACTAGTTTCAAATAGCTCACGGCTGTAGCACGTAACGACCATAAAATTCCAATTCATCATACACATCTCATGTTATAGACAAGTATCTCTTTTTTCGGAAACAACGCCCTCGGCTGTAGCACGAAACGACAGAGTTTCAAAAACAAGAAATACTTTCTATTATGTTAGAAGGCTACGACTAACACAAGCCCTTTGTGTTTTATGGCCAATTACTACTTGATATTCTTTATATTTTAGGGAATTATATTATGTTACAATCATACTCATATTATAAAGAGATTCTTTCAGATTGGATTAAATATTTCAAATCAACTATTGATACTTGGAGTCATCCCAGGCCAGGGGTGGAGCATTGTCAAGAGGCGTCTCTTAATAACCCTCTTTCTTATAGATAGAACATCTGTTGTTTGACAGAATCATCCTTTCACTTAAGTTGAAAATTCATATTCAATCATGTGTTTCATAAACACAAAAATCTCATGATTGTATTCATAATATGTAAATTAAGGTCACGAAACAATTTCACTATTCTAGATTGTCTAACATACGCCTTATGTTAATTAAGTTCACCTAAATCTATCATCTCATGATAATTCAAGCATATATCACATATATATAATCACAAATAAACATAAGGTAGGCATGTTAAATCATATATTACAACATATAAGCATTATACATCTCTATGTATCACATGGTGTATTTAAAAGCAACTTAAAACAGTTAAAACATACTTTAAAATAATTTTGGAAGCTCTAAACAGTCCGAAACAATTTCAGAAAAATTATTGTAATATATCATTAGAACCGTCTCGGAAAAACGAGTCCAACGGTATATTACACGCCCAATTCTGAGCTCCCACGCACCCGCACGCACCCCGAGAAGTTTCTGACACATCCTCATGCGTGCATGCGCGTTAGGCGCGTGCAAGACACCCTGTCACGCATCTCGGGTATGCGTTACAAGCCAAAAACCCTTTTTTAGCTTGTGACGCATGCGCATAATGCGTTACAACTTTTTTTTTTAAGATATTATTATTTAATTACGAATTAATTAAAAACAAATTTAAAAATCCATAATAAATAATCTATTGCTCAGAAAAATATTCTAAAAATACCGGGATGATCTACAACACTTGTAGAACACATGAAAAATATAAAATAAATTTTGAGGAACAGTAATGAATTAATCATAATTAAATCATTATTATTGCTTTCAAAATTCATAATAAATATTCTACGCATCAGAAAATTAGGAAAAATTAACTGGACGATCTACAACACTTATAGAACCCAGGAAAATTATCAAAACAATTTTGACGAACATTATCATATTAATCATAATTAAAACATGATATTGCTTGTATAAATCATAATAAATACATACATGCTCATAAAATTCTGAAACTTGACCACGAATCTATATACATAAAACCTAAGCTCTGATACCATTGTAGGAATTTATGCACCAGCGGAAGTATTGAATAACATTTATTTGCATATATTCCTATGTATACATACATATAGATACAAAACTATTTTATAAATTGAAGAATACCTCAATTGCTTTCCAGCAATAGCTAGAGAATATCTTGTTCCTCAATCCTTGCAATCACCCCTCAAGTGTGGAGTGCTCTAAAGATATCCACCAAAAATCAAACTAAAAGATGAAGGAGGAGGCTAGAGTGGAAATTAGGGTTGTCTCCCTTTTAAAATATTTCTCACAAATATTAGGGTCTCAAGTATTAGGGTTTATAATCCTATATTTATAGGCAAATATCTCAGCTGAGATATTTTCTATAAATATCTTATTATTAATTCCCTTTTTAATTAATACATCTTATTAATTAATTAGTTAATGATTAAAACTATTTTAATCATTAATTCTTTTTTCTAAACTCTTTTAGAAAATTATTCTCTCTTCATATTTAATTACTTTAATTAAATATTTAATTAATAATATTAAGATCTTATCTTAAATAATTTATAATCAATTAAAACTCATTTAATTAATTTATAAAATTTGCTAAGTAATTATTTATTTCATAAATAAATAATGACTAGCTATTATGAATTATTCCTTCATCTATAATTTAATCTCTTTTATGGTGTGACTCTTTAGGTTCAATATTAAGCCGGTAGTAGAAATAAATAATAATAAATATTTTATTTATTATTTATATGAATTCTATTAATTCATTAAATATAATTAATCTGATTAATTATATTTATTCTACATCGTGAGTGATGCTTCTCAACATATCGCGACTATCCAGATAATACGAAATCATTGCTTAAAATACTTAGAACCTGTCAGTAATTAGTTACCGTACAATTAATTCTTTCTACCCTTCAATATCCCGATTAAATACAAGGCATGGAACTCGTGTCAAGCCTATCTAATTTAATCATATGATTTCTTATTCATAATGCAAAGTTCCTTTTAATGCAAATTAGAAACTCTTTCTAATTTCATTCACTCTGGCCAGAGATTCCTGAACTTGCATATCTAAGAATAACATAGGATATTCACTTCCTTTACTGGAAGGGGCAGATCCTTTATTGATCCGTTAACTATCTCCATACACAAATCACTATGCCCAGAATGGACCTAATGAATGTCCTAGAGACTAAGGACTAAACCAAAGCATAAATCATTGTGTACGAGATTACTCTAACGATCTCAAGTCTAAGGATACTTGTATAACTATTTACTTAATAAACAACTATCGACACGTGAGTAAACTCCATTAGTTGTTCTACTTATCAAGTCATGTTCAGTGAACTTATTCCTTAATAAGCACCTACATACTAGCTATAGTGTCACCACACAAATGTCTATGAGAACAGACATCCTCCTAAGAGAGCTAGCATAGTATGTACTGATCTTTACGGATTTACCAATTTTCAATTAGTTATCCTATGATCAGGAACTGTTTAAGTCTAAAGCTATTATCTTCTAGATCTCATTATTACAATCTCATTATAATTCTAGAAGATTTGCTCTAAATTATGGAACATCCTATTTAGTACACTTCAAATAGATTAAGCCCGTAACATAAATACTTTTTTATTATCAAATGAAATCAAATAAGAGTAGCAGAAAGTTTTTCCTAACTCATCATACATGATTGGTTTTAGGTCAAACACTTTCAATCTCCCACTTGGCCTAAAGCCAATCACTCTGGTATCTAATACCTATCTGCTCCTTATGATGATCAAAATTTAACTGAGACAGCGGCTTCGTGAACGGGTCTGCTATATTGTTATGTGTGTCAACTCTTTCGATCTTGTCATCTCCTCTTTCAATGATCTCCCTAATCAAATGAAACCGTCGCAATATATGTTTGGTATTCTTGTGAGACCTCGGTTCCTTGGCTTGAGGTATTGCAGCGTTATTGTCACAATATAACACAATAGTCCCCTCTATGCCAAGAACTACTCCCAACTCAGAAACAAATTTCTTCATCCAAACAGCTTCCTTTGCAGCCTCACTTGCAGCTATATACTCTGCTTCTGCTGTCTCATCATACATGATTGGTTTTAGGTCAAACACTTTCAAATACCACACCGGTGTCTCGTCGTAGTGGGAGGGTTATTCGTAAACCTAACAGATTCATGTTATTGGGATAGTCTTTGGACTTGGTCTCTTAGGAACATGATGAGGATCCCATGACATACGAGGAAGCACTGCAAGACAAAGATGCAGAACTATGGCAAAAAGCAATGAAATATGAGATGGAATCTATGTATTCAAATCAAGTCTGGGAGCTCATGAAACCACCCAAAGGTGTAAAACCCATTGGATATAAGTGGATCTACAAGTGCAAAAAGAGGATCTGACAAAAAGGTAAAAGCTTGGAAAGCAAGACTTGTTGCGAAAGGGTATACTCAGAAAGAATGGATCGATTATGAGGAAACCTTTTCGCCAGTAGTCATGATAAAGTCGATCCGGATTCTTTTATCTATAGAAGCTCATCTCGATTATGAGATTTGGAAAATGGATGTCAAGACAACTTTCCTAAATGGGAGTCTTGATGATGAGATCATCTATATTCAACAACTAGAAGGATTCAATAAGGAAGGCCAAGAGCATCTAGTATGTAAGCTTAAGAAGTCCATTTATGGACTTAAATAAGATTCTAGGTATTGGAATATTTGTTTTGATCATGTAATCCAGTCATATGGATTTGATCAATGTCCAAGCGAGTCGTGTGTGTACAAGAAAAGTGAGGGCAATTCAGTGACTTTTCTAGAGCTATACATAGATGATATTTTACTCATTGGAAACAATGTAGAGATGTTATCAGTGGTAAAGGCATGGTTGTTTAAACAGTTCAAAATGAAGGACTTAAGTGAAGTGGCATACATCATTGGGATCAAAGTTATAAGGGATCACAAGAAAAGGATGTTGGCTTTATCTCAAGAGCCCTACATTGATGAGGTGTTGGCTCATTTTAACATGCAGGACTCCAAGAAGGGTAACCTACCTTATAAACACGAAGTTGCTCTATCGAAGAAACAGTGTCCTAAGACACTAGAGGCGATAGAGAGCATAAAAGTGGTTATCTATGCTTCAGCATGTGGAAGCTTAATGTATGCAATATTATGTACGAGACTTGATATTTATTTTTCCGTGGGTATGGTTAGTAGATATCAGTCAAACCCAGGACATGAACATTGGAGTGCAGTAAAGGCTATACTCAAGTACCTGAAAAGGACTAAAGAGTATATGCTAATTTACAAGGCCTATGATTTGTTACCTCTGGGATGTACCAATTCAGGTTTCCAAGCAGATAGAGATAAGAGGAAGTCAACCTCGGGATATGGGTTTACTTTAGGAGGTGGAGATGTAATATAGAGGAGTGTAAAGCAGAAATGCGTTGCTGATTCTACCATGAAAGCGGAATATGTGGCAGCGTTGGAGGCATCCAAAGAGGCGATATGGTTCAGAAAATTTCTTTTGGACATAGATGTGGTACCTATTTTGCCTAGGAGCTTTACAGTGTATTATGATAACACTAGTATTGTGGCAAATGTAAAGGAACCGCGAGACCATAAGGCAACAAAACACATCGAGCGTAAATATCACCTTATACGATAGTTCGTTAAGCAAAGAGATATTATTGTGACTGATATAGCATCAAAGGAAAACCAGGCAGATCATTTCACAAAGAGCTTACCAACTAAGGCTTTTAAGCAGCACATGGAGGCGATAAGAGTCAGATGTATGGTCACATAGTAGTTATTTAATTGGTAGTGGATTGCTTGTAATAAAACACTGATATACTCAAAGAATAGCTTGAGTATAAGTGGGAGATTTTTTGGTAGTATACTGAACTATTCATTTGAAGTATATATGACATTGTCCTTTTTATTAAGAATCTTGAATGCATATTTTAACATTGTTTATATATTATATATTATGGATAATCTAGTATCAAATAGGATACCAGAAGATTAGATTGTCAGTGTCTATATATAATATAATAAATGTTCACAGTTTAAGTGGAGTTAAACAAACCACTAGAATGACTGGAGTATTATTTGGAAATAATCTATCTTGATTATTGAATAATACTTGTATGTTTTGTGTATATTAAACGGGATTAAAATATTAGAACTGTTCTTCTATTCTGACAATAAAGAAGAACTAAGATTCTATAATATTATTATTGTTTAGGTTCTTAATCCGGATACAGTGATTGACACATGTATGCAATGCACGTGTTTTGATTCATATATGATGTGATTTATTGTTAATCACAATATTATGTTTTGGACAATGATATTCCATACAGAGTGGGATATTGACTATAAAAGAAAACCGTGTCCGAAAATATTCGGGTGATGATGTCCTCTTGAAAGCTCATAAAGATAATTATACTTTAGTCCTGCAGGCAAATTTGTTCTTGGATAATTATAAGGTTGAGTGGATGATCAAGGATAAAAGATATTGATTAAATTAATTATCAAAAATTAATTTAATTAATGGACATTTGATCTTATTCTCTTCTAGCTAAGGGGTTGGAAACTAGGTTTTTGTCAGCAGCCGTTCAAGGAGGTAACCAAGAACTAGAGTTCCAAGATCTCAAAGCTAGAAGGGAGGCAACATTGGGAGGATCGAAGGCGACACTTCGCTCAAGGTGAATACGGGAATATAGTAGAAGACATGGATTTGAATCGCTTGCGCCGTAGCGATTAAGGTTAACTTTCTATTCAAACTCGTTTCTTTTCAAATCATAAAACGCGGCATGCTGATCCAATTGTCCTAACATTAAATCCTCGAGAAGTCATGTTGTAGACTTCTCGATTGATCACTTTTGAGAATTCTCAATTAGTTTCTTTTTATATTTCTCAATCAGCCTTTTTTCGAGACTTCTCAATTAGATTGCTCTTGTTAACTTCTCTATCTGAGTCATTTCTTTGAATTCTCGATTAGACTCATTTCTTTGACTTCTCGATCGGAATCATTTCTTTACTTCTCGATCACTTTAATAACTAACTTCTCGACATGATATTTTTAGACTTCTCAAACACTTGGATAGCTTACTTCTCGATAAGATATTTTGATTTGTCTACATACTCCACTTCTCGATTGAGTACAACTTCTTTACTTCTAGAATGATTCATGTAAACTTTTCTATCCAAGTTTCTGAGACTTCTCAACCAGTACATTTTAGACTTCACGAATGGAATTTTGCTTTAGAAAAATGTTTAGCTTGAATTCTTTATTTTGATGAGGCCTTGTTCATTCTGTTGCATGATCAATTTTGATTTGTATCTTCTATCAAAGTATTATTGTTGTGACCATTATTTACAACTGAAATTATAGTAGAGAAAAACTTCTATCTTTAAATTTGTAGAATAACATTTTAAGTCACAATCCTATACAAGAAGTACTAATATATTGCATCAACAGACAAGTAATGACATTCAAATAAGGTAGACTTGTCTAGATCCAACAATCTCTCCCAATTTGAGAAAAGACATTTGAAAAAATTTAAACAAGATATCAAGCCTACCATCTTTTTGTTTTGGTAAATATCATAGAGAACATCATTTTATTCTTTGCTTCTTTTATTGATCTCAGCTATAGCACTTAGGAATTCTTGCCTTACAATTATTTCTTCAATGAAAATGGAGTCCTTCAGCTGATCAACAACAAGTTGGAGAGTTTCAGGAAGATAGTCCATGACAAACTTGAGTCTTACTTTGACTCTTTTGCCACTATAAGTTTTGATCTCAATTCTGTCAGGATTTGAGAAGACTCTGCACTTTCCTACTTTTATTAGCTCATCTGTTTTTCTTTCAATTTCTTCATCTTCTTGTATCTTTTTCTCAGCCATTTCTCTTCTTGAGATAACTCTGTCAATTTTCTTTTGATACTTCCTAGCCAGATATACAGTTATCTCCATTATCTTGAGTTTGTTCACCATTTTTTTTTAATAAGGATGATCACTCTTTTGATTTGATGAGTGGTGATAGATGAGCCATCATAGTAAAATTCTCTTTCTTCACCATCAACATTTTTTACAAACATTTTTCTATCCCTGAGCTCAAATTTTGTGATTTTGTCTACAATCATTTGCTTGATTTTTCTTCTGTCATAGACCTAGTAGATTTCTTGAACTTCAAATTTGAGACTGAGTTGATCGTAACTTTTGACATGGCTTGAGTTTAGAGAGTTGAGTTTTCTTCACTTCTTTCCTTATCACTCCATGTGTAGTTACTTTGACTAGATGTATTTTTAGAGATTTGGATTTGTTGAGAATTGATTGTTGAGCATTTTAAGAAATTGTGATAGCTAAGTTAGTGTCTTGAGTTTTGGTAGGTACACAAACATAGTTATCAGCAACTTGCTGCGTTGTGACTTATTTCTCTCATACATTTTCTTATTGCCCTTATCATCATTTTTCTTGTCTTTGTCATCATTTTTCTTTTGCTTCTTTCCATCCTTATAACTCCTAGTTGCATGTTTGTCATCTTTCTTACCACGCCCCTCATCTTTATCATCATTCCCTTCCTTCTCAAGCTCCTTAGTAGTAAAATCAGCTACTAGAACATTTATTAATTTTCTCATAATTTCTATGATTTGTTTATCCTCCTCTCTCACCACAGCCTTTTTTATAGAAGCTCAATCAGACTAATGATTTGTCTTATATTTTCTTGTGTCAAGTGTTGAGGAATCTTGAAGTAAGAGAGTACCTTGAGAAGACATATAAAGAACACCATTTGGATTATAGTATGCTTCAGGGAGTGTTAATAGCATTAATGGATGTATAACTAGATTTTTTAACTCATCATCTTCCTTGGTCACAATTTTTATAGCATTATAGAGACAGTCCAATTCTGTGTAGAAGAAATGCTTGAGCAACTTTGGAGTGATCTTGTAATAGCCAAATTTCATTTGCACTATTGGCTACTTGCATTCTTTTCCATTGACTTGATGTTTTACTCCCCTTAAAGTGATTGTGCTTTTCTTTAACAACTTCATGTAATTCCAATGATTATCCTTTACTATTGCCTTGATGGCTTTCAGATTCAAGTGGAAGTCTTTGTCTACAATCGACTTCTTGGCTTCTTCCCTTAAGATATCCATCACATCTTTTTTCCTTAATGCCTCTATTTCATCTCTATTTTCTTTCTCCCCTTCGGCTTGGGATCATGTTTCTATAGAATATATGAGTGAACAGGTGTAGTTAATGGTGGCATTTGCAGAGAAGGAGTAATATCTGTGGAAGTGAGTGTTAATAAGACAGCTTGGATAGATGCCAATTGATTGAAGACTTGAGAAAGTGTGTCAGATTGAATAATCATTGATGTTTTGACTTCTTTTTGAAGAGAGCCAACATTTTCCACCACTTCATTCACTGTACTTGAGAGCTTGATATGAGCTTCAATCATTTTCTCAACCTTTTCGTTCAATCTTTCAATTTTGGAGTATTGTGTTTGTTTATCTTAGGCTTTGGAAGAGTAATAGAGATCAATCTGAAAAGGAGTCAGTTCATGTCTTAGGCAGCATATCAGAACGCCTATTCTTATAGAGAACTTCCACCATGAAGTGAATTCTTAAATTCTCCTGTTTCTGCTCCGCATTGCTCTCAATCATAGAACTAAATGCTTTCTCCATTTTTGCTTGCATTTCATTAATCTTTGTTCTGTAGGTGGAAGACTCTTGTTGAAGTTTTTACACATTTGACAAGTTAATGGTTAATGTAGTGTTTAGCAATCTCAGCTTGTAGGCCCCTCGCTAAATAGTGATTGGATTGTAGTTTCACCTTTGTAGCTTCATGAATAACATCATAAATGGTTGATGGAGTGAAAGTCTTGGAGCATGATCCCAATGAACTTAAGTACTTCTCTTTCATCCATTATAGCATCTCCTCTATTATGACATTTGCTTAGCATCCAGCCATTCATCTATATTGGCCTCTCCTTCTTCAGCCATGAATGCAATTTTAGATTTAATTTTTTCCTGATCCTTTACATACTCCAATAGAATGGTAACTTAGTCTTGATTTGAAAGGTAAGAAGTGAGTAGCTGTTGTGCACAATGATAGAACTCATCAAACTGATCACCATATAGTTCTTTTAATTGATTTTTAGGAAGAATGATTCTAGAAGGTCTTGAAATCCTGTCATGTTGCATAGGTTCCAGCCATTGAAACAAGAAGTTAGAGCTAGGAGCACTACCTACTACAATGGGTCCCTAAGTATCTATTTCTTCATCCAATTTCTCAAATGAGTAATCAATAAATTCTGGATGGATAGCTGTATTCTTCCTAGGAGAAAGTCTTTGAATGATTGTGGATTTTACAGGGGATGTCATTTGCATGATGTGGAGGTCCCCCAAATTACCCAATGTCTGTGAAGACATGTTCTTCAAAGGCTCATGAATGAGATCAATGGGTGGTGTTGCAACTTCTTCCACAAAGTCTGAATTTAAAACTCATAGAGCCTTTATGGTTTTGATGGTGTCATCAGAATATGCCCCAACAAGCATTTCCTCACCATCTAAATGTGTGTCCTGAGTGGTGAACAATGTCTTATGCACCAAGTTACTTGATTTTGGCTCACCAAGAGGAAAGGATTCTTGATGATCAACAACCTCTTGTGCACTATTTTGCACAATTGGTGGAGAAGAAATTTGAGAGGTGAAAGAAGTAATTTGTATAGAAGTGAGTGTTGGCAACTCCCCCTGAAAAAATGGGGAAGTTTTAATTGATTGCCCTATGTGAACTTATGTTTCCTTTTCAACTTAATTCACACCTGGCATCAACATGAGTGAGTTCCTATGATGATGCAGACTCTGTACAAAGTGGAGTGGGTTGGCTCCCAATTTTAATAGGTGCACCCTGTTGAGAGAGTGCACATAGTAACAAGTCTAGGCCCCTTGTAATCTTTATATCCTGTTGGGAGGATGTAAAGTGCTTTTTTGTTGTCCCTTTCTTTTTCTTTCTCATGGTTAGGGACGCCACAGGTGACTCAGGTTCATCACTTGCTTCTAATAAATACCCTAACATCTTACTAGCGGTTTCCTCTTTCTCTTCTTTTCAACCACACCCTGTTGAGAGGATGTGGATGTTGGCTCACTAGTATCTAATGGATTTGAAGAAAGGGTTTCAGTGGGATGAGAGTCCCTGAGTTAGGAGAATTAAGTGTTTCAGTGTTCTTGGGACCCTCTACTGTACTTAGATAACCATACGTAGGCTGCACAGGTGGGCACCCTGCAAATACACTCCTCATGTAATGTGTGTTTTACATAGGTACATTCACTGTTCTATGTTTGTCTAATGTCCCAAAAATGATTTTAGAAATAGATTTTTTGTAGCCAATTCTATATTTGTTCATTCTAGGTAATTCAATCAAAGCAGCATTTTTAATGTTGAGAATTGATTGAATAAAATGAGGAAATAATATTTCATTACCTTTCTTAGGGATCCTGGTTATGAGTTCCCAAAGGATGAGCTTCCTACATTCAACCTTTTGTTGTAAGCCAAGGAATATGTGAGCTTCAAGGCAATGAAGCTGATTTGGTCATATCCTGTCTTCCTACAGGTGAAGACCCTAAGGAGTGTATCAAAGACAAACAACCACTCCTTCCTTACATATTTCTTATTTAGCTTCCCAAGCTTGACTTGACAAGCTTGAATTTTCCTCCATATATGATGAACTCCATGAAATCAATAAATTCATCATCAGTTGGTTTAACATCATAGTTTGATGTTGGGAGTGATAGACTAGAGTTCAAATCATTTTCATTAAAACTTATTTCAACCTCTTGGATTTTGTAGGTCACTTACACCTTGGAGATCCCATCTTCAACTACATTCTCTACCCAGTTGGCAGGGTTCTAGAACAGTTCTAGTATGTCTAGATACAGTATGGGGTTAGCAAGCAAATCTTCCTTCAAGTAGGAATCAATTAGAAACCTAGTGATGCATTTGTATTGTGGTTTGGCCTCATCATCCCTTGAAATTGCTAAGAAGTTAGTGTTTAGAATGATGTAGGCTTCCATAGCAGGAGTAGAGGTTGAAGATGCAATAGGGAATTATGTGTAGATAAGAGAAGAGAAGAAAGAAACTAGTTGAAGAGAAGATGAGAGAGTTCGATTAAGATTTTGAAAATAAGGGATCTTAAATTTGTGTGATATAGCGTAGAAATGAACTTTTAGATCTATTTTGCTATTTATATGTATAGACTTCTCGAATAAAATAGTAATCGATTTGTATTAGTCGAGAACTCACAAATGAATAAAGCTATTTCAGTAGAGAACTGACACCCACTTTGTCGAGAACTCTAAATTATATAGACGAGAACTGTTTTCAATGGAGAACTCTGAATTTCAAAAGATTCGGGAACTCTATCACAAAAGTAAGTCGAGAACTCTAGAAATAAGAATGAATCGAGAACGCAAAAACAGTTAGTCAAGAACTCTGAAAACAATATTGATTCGAGAACTCTAAAGATTGTACCAATCGAGAAGTCAGGAAAGATGGCAATTATATCACTAACTGTAATGCTCCCAAACCCGAGGTTAGAGATTTGATTCGTCACGTCACCATCCAATCATTTAAAACTTGCAATAACTCAATAATCCAACGAAATCGCATCATAAACCCCTCTCTCTCACACATACAAGTTATATCCTTAGAAATGATATACAACCAGTATCATTAGTCATTACAAACCAAATGTACTTATCCAGGATTTCACGCTATCAATGATAACCTCTACATGAATTGACCTTAATAACTAGATCAATACTGAAAACCTATCCAACTTGCTTTTATAGAATAGTGCTGAACTGAACCATTCCTCGAAGTATGGAACCAATCAACTGAATTAAAACTTTCTCTGAAAAATTTAATATAAAACAATAGTGAGCGAAATAATGCTCAGCAAATTATCCACCCAATTATCTATATGACACTCATCCAAGAATATGATAATCACTACTATCTCAATAGTATAACAAAAGGTTTCTAGTATAGGGTAAGCATAACAAAGTATCTTTCGACGATACATATAGTCAGAGTTTTCTGTTAAAAGTATTAATACTTAACATGAAGTTTAAAATAATATAATACGAATAATTATGTTCATATTATAGAAAATAAGACACTATCGAATATAGTGTTACCACTCTTTCATACTTCATCTGAACCTTTTGAGATAAAACCCAATGAACTAATTAAGTTAACAGTTTTGAAATAATATTATTAATAACTTAGCAAAATAACATTAACTATAGCTTTGTTAAACTCCCATAAATATAATAAGTAAACAGTTCAAGATACTACAATAATTGTTGCTTCTCATCATAGGAAAATCAAATCACTTCGAACAGTACCATTTGCAAGGTTTAAAATCCAATAAAACATTTTAAAGGTCTACAATTTTATTGGTGTATATCATATATCCACTTAAATTTTTAAAATAAACCTTTTTCCAAAACACCTTGGACAATTCGATCATATTGTGGAGAAGAAATATCAACAATTCAATCACTGACACATTTGGACAATTCGGTCATTGATCTCTATCGATCGTAAGATACATTTGGTTACCATCCCTACGATTTCCTATTCTAACATGTGCCTAGCCTCCGCATTGTTCTTTCGTAATATAGACGTAGGGCACGCGAGGTTTTCTTATTATAAATATTGCAAAACAGAGCCAATGTATATGCTTTTTATATCATGCTTCAAAACCTACCAGTATTAATACCCTCGAGCTTAACTTCGCTCCTATGCCAAATCTCGTTACCACTTTCAGCGATAATGTTTCTAGAAAAGTGAAGTCTCTCATTCCATGCTTTCTATCCTCTCTGATTTGATTAGCGTACCTGCGGGTTCCTCTTAATACCCAAAAATTTCCTCGTTCTTTGTCTTAGTCCTAATGTGAGGGAGATCGACATTTTTCTTCCGTACAAAACTTTATAAGGTGGCGTGGCTACATTCTGAATGGTAACTATTTTCGTATGAAAAATCTACCTGTAGTAAGTGATTTTCCCACCTCCTTTTGATTCCCAAGGCATAAACCTTTTATGAAGACCTAACTTTGCACATGATTTTAATTGGAGATCCTTTTGTCTAATATCCTTGCAAAAAAATGATCAGAGTGATTTAAAGATAAATAAAATCACTTCCAAATGTATATGAGAAGATGAAATTTTTTTAATACGAATGAGAAAAATCATATATGTACTTGTGATGGAAAGTCTTTAGTAATATTTGGCTTTTCAACACATAATTAGGCGGCGTCCTACCAGACTTTTGTCACACAGACAAGAAGTCACACCATATGTATTGTCAATCCCAACCGTATGACGAATTGTCAAAATATAAGAAGAAGGAGAAAATAATGTTGAAAATATGTGAGGAGTTTTCCTTTATTAATGTGTTATGGAACTTTAACATAAAACAAGTCCGTACTTATCTAGGAGTCGATCTTACAAGGTCTCAAACCCACCATCCCAACTTTAGACTTTCGGCTTGAATATCTCGATATCTCTCATGTTCCTCATAAATCCTAAACTCTTATCTGTGCAATTTAATGCTTTTTGTCTCAGGTACAGATACCATAACCGTCAGCCGTAATCATGAATCTTATACCTTGATAAAAATTTATAATGACCTGTATTCCACAAGTTCTTACCTCTTTTAGTATATCGGGTCTTTCCCAATTCCCAACAATTTGAATACGTCAACACATCTCCTTTACTACTCATTAATTTCCCAAAATTTAACTTTACTCAACCAAAATTCACACTTTTGAGAAAATGACGTACAATCTCTTTTCTCTTTCTAAGGCTAATTATACTTTCTCTTCGTTCTCTCTCTTCATCTTTTGGTTGATCAAAATAACATTTATGAAATCTATGGCCATTTCTTCAATCATTTCTTAAAATTCTATTGATTAAATCCATAAAAGTTATAAATGCATTCATTGATCTAATTGACATTCTAGAATTCATAATGTTTATAACTCTTGTTGAATGCAACTTTGGGCAATTAATCTAGGTCAATCTTTATTTCAGGACATCTGATCCTGAAATCTATCTTCTAAGGGTAAATTATGTCTCCCAATGGTCGGAAAATCTCTATCCATGGTTAGGATATTCATTCCTAATTATAATCTTAATCAATATTGGCAATCAGCACAATGACTCATGGCGCTATCCTTTTCTTTAACAATCAAAACAGGTGCACCTCATGGTGACACTTTCAATCTCCTCATGCCTTTCTTTAATACTTCTTTTACTTGAGTGATTAATCTTTTTTATCTTGGTAGTTGCAAACTTCTAATATGACTCTGATGCTAGTGTTGTTCATGTCACTAGATCGATGGTGAATTATAAAACTCTATTACGTAACACCTCATAAGGTCACTGATAATTATATCCTAAATCCATTAACTACTACATACTCTATTTTTTTTCATATATTTCCTCTTTCGTACCAATCACGGTTGCCCAACAACCTATCATCCAAAGTGTAATAGACCTTTCACTTCCATTGTAATCATAATCCCTCAGTTTGTCTCTCTGTCCTTGAACATAGCTTCATCATTATCGTGTAATCTTAACTTTCATTGTTTTATCTCTATCATTAGTTGAACATCCTTATACAGACGATATTTTTATCTTAGCATTACATCTCTTCTCTTTTCTCAAACGAAATTAAATCTCCATTGAATGGTACTAGCATATATTCTTACAATATTACTCTTCATGCCTCAGTCTTGCACTTTCAAATCACCACTCCTTACACTTCCATTTTTACTATAGCAATTTCCTAAATTATCACCAGTTAAGAAGTTATAAACATCACAACAATTTTATTTGGTCACAAAATACAAGACAACCACTCAATAACTGTTGTAACTATAATTCAGAATATTACATACTTAGGTTATTTTGTTCTAGTCCTAAATTTCAACTTCATTCAGCTTCCCAAATATTTAGGAAAGTATATGCAAGATACACAACCTAGTTATGGTAATAAACAGATTCACTTAAGAAGTTCATACTTACTCTCGTGAAGCAATAATTTCTAGGCTTGACTATACACAATGATTATTCTATCGGTTCTGGTTTATACCCAACTCTGGGTTACACACATCCCATATTTTCCCCTTAATCACGGGGCTTTGATGAAATGGACTCATGGGTGGCACTTTCTGAAGGTGAAACAACAGGTAGATGCCAAAATCGGTTGACGTTCGTCCAATATATATATCCTTATCACTGTTCATATCAGCAGAACTGTCATATTACTCGACAGGCTATCAAACACAATAAGTGAGATATGTCGGATCAATATTACCTATCAGGTTGCTAGCTAAGGGGAGATTCCTTACAACTTGTACCAATTTCATGTCCATACATTTATCGTCTAGTCTTTCCGACAATCACTTTTCAAAACTCATGGTCTACACGACCTAGGGTATATTACCAAAAGGATGAGATATATTGTCCATTATGTAGTCTCCATCAAGTCACCCCTAAGGATCTATAAATGTATTATGGGGCTTCTTTCCCTGAACCATTTATCTTAACTAAACTACTAAATTCTCAAAGACTACTCGGAACCCTTTTTAGCCGGAGTCCCACCACTAGAAGAAGGAGCTTCGTAACAACATCTACAGACTAGGTCATTCATACTTTTCATCCTGACCACAATATTCTGAATGTGTGGGTCACTACACTAAGAGGCTCACTTTGATCAGAAAATACTTAACATATTTAGAAGATAAAACAAATGTGCATCTTAACTCCTTGTTGTGACTTTATACTGTATCAATACTATGCATCTTCTTAACAATTATCCTTGACTTCTAACAATAGAATCCTCGAAATCTTTATACTTATCAGATTTATACAAAATATATCGTTGCCTCTTCCAGAACGGTCTCGCCAGTTTCCCGTCCAAAATCTATATCCGAAATGTCATTCATAATATCTTCACTACTAACTCCAAGTATGTGTCCTATTCTTAACTCATTCATTACTACTATATCCGATAGTCCAATAACGAACTCTACATGAGTTCTCATGTTATCCTCTTATATATGAATAACTCTTAACACTCTCTTATCTAAGTACTATATCTCATGATTAAATTATTGCTTTAGTTGAGGGTTCGGGTCCTTGTAGTGTTTGGGAGACTGATTTACTAACTTTCTATTTTCATGATAAAACATTTAAGATATAGAAAAATAGCAAATAAGTAAACAAGATTCAAGTTAAATATGTATATTAAACTTGAATGGGTTTTACAACATTCAGTAGAATATTTCTTAATTCCTTAGAACAAATTTGACATGAATTGTTCTACTTAAGGAATTAAGAATTCAAACCAGCACATAAATTCTGTGAATATAAGTTGCAGGCAAATTGCTGAATTTGACTATTTTTCTACTTCCTGAAATTATGAAGCTAAGGCCTCATATTTATAGAAGTTGAAAAGCTGATATGACTTTCTACAACATGACATTTTACAGACTTTATGTAAGTCTGTATGACATTTTTAACACTTGTATGACTTTTCAGAAAGTTGGATATAACTTCTAAAAATCAGTATGACTTTTGAAATAAGCTCGGTATGACCTTTTGATATTCTACTCGGTATGACATTTGTTGGCAGCTCGGTATGACTTTTTCTTTTGCTTCAGCATGACCTTTTTAACAAAAAAAATTTGATATGACTTTCTTTGATTGGCTTCGGTATGACTTTTAAACAAATATCTCGGTATGACTTTTTCATCTTAAGCTTCAGTATGACTTTTAATTTGCTCTCGGTAAGACTTTTCAATCAACATGCTTTTTCATTTCTTTTGACATGTGGCAGCCTTGGATTGGTTGCTTTTAAAAACATCACCTGCCATTTCAATTTGTAAAAATAAGAGGGCTTATTTCGTCTTTTAGTGATAAGCTCTGTAGAAATGTTTTTCGACTCATACAACTTATAATCTTTGATTAATAAATAATTATTTAATTCAAAAATTATAAAAATAAATATATAATATTATTTAGATATTTATAAATATAATTTACTAAATAAATAAAATATTTATTAATAAAAATAAATCATTACGCTCTAAGTTGCGGTCTTCTGAATGTCTGGAACCAAACTCCTTTTGACTTGGAAATGATAAATCAATTCCAATCGGGGTTCCACTTTTACGAATATATGACTCTGCATTTCTTCTGTGTCAATTCTTTTTCCGTCTTTTCTTCAAGTCAGTACTGTCAAGCATGTTTAGTTGTATCTACAATTGCAATTAGAAGTACCTCTGTTACTGAAATAATTTGACTCTTTAAACTAGACAATACTTCTTTTCACCACTGCATGTACCCAGTCAAATATTTAATCATGAATTCTGACTCTTGTACACTGCATTCCAAACAAACTTGTATCCCTTTGAGCTTCCAACTTCTATTTTTTTCATTCTAAAATAATTCTAAAATAATTAATCTTTTAATTAATTTAAGAAATAAATTAATTCTAAGTGAATCAATTTACTAATTAAATTAACTAATTAATTAATAGAGAATTAAATTAAAGTCTTGATTTTAGGACTATTCTTGATGTAGATAAAACTCTTCTGTTCTTCAACAATAACCTTTCTAACCACTTGAACTTTTTGATGACGAATCTTCACTGACATTATTGACACCCTATGCACTGGTCTGGTTCATGGATGACTAACTACAATGTTGATTCTCATTTCTACTGTAGTGGTCTTTGTGTCTTGTCTTGTCCTGTCTTGGCTTCTTTTTGTTTTTCCTCTATATTCAATATTTATTATTTACTTCGCTTTCTTATCTGAGTTGAGTTCATCTACTTATTACAAATAGGACTAGTCATATGACTTTCAATCTCCCCTATTTGTTGTTAAATATTTAACCCACAATTTCCTAGAGGATAAATCAACTAACAACTAAAATAATACGACATTTAAGAACTGTAAATAATAAATTATTTTCTGGATCATATAATACATTTCCAGATTTCAATTATGAAAGATAAATATAAGATAGATGTTCATCTAGACTGAACATATTTAACAAAGTTCTATCTCGACTTACCTATCATTACCAGCTTCAGAAGTATCAACTTCACCTTCTTCTAGAGTTTAACTTTTGTGACCAGGTGTCATTTGTAGATCTTTAGTGGCTGGTTTCTCTGGATCAGATTCTACATTTCCAGATTTCTTGAGTAAGTGAAATGAAAGATGTTTGTTCCTCTAGCACTGAACATATTATACAAGTAGTATTCTCTTCATTTCTCAGACTCATCACTACTCCCCCTTAGGATGGCAGGGATGAAGTCTTGTTCTCTTCTTACCACTTTTCCTCTGTTTCTCCTTCTCTCTTCACTTCTCTCCCAAGGTGAATTCATTCTCCCTTTACGTGAATTATCCAACCAATTTAATAGAGGTAACAACAGACATGGCATACATACAACATTAAACCATCGCAGATATAAAAAATGCAAACTATAACATGTTATGCATTTTAGAAAATCCGGTTAATCCTATATACAAGAATCTTCTAAAATCAAATGGAATAGAAGAATTAATAAATAATCATTAGTTCTATCTAATCCAAGCATTTATATACCCCCTTTTCTTGTTCAATAATTCTCCCCATATTTGGATCTTGTTGAACAATTCTCCCTTTTGGATCTCTTGTTGAACAATTCTCCCTTTTGGATCTTGTTCAAACTTCTCTCCCTTAGTTGAGTAATCCTCTTCAGAAAAAATTTCCTTCCCCTTTGTTGAGTAACATTAGAAATCTGCAATAGGGAATTGGGAATGAGATTTGGTAATTGTGCTAGTGTGTGATTTTACTTTGTGTTTCTGACAAGTGTTTCGCTCATATACTCTAAGTATTTCACTCATAGAATATATATTTTCACTCTTTCTCACTTGTGTTTTACACTCTTCTCACAACACTATTTATCTCTTAGTATGGATGACACAGTCTTTTATACCTGCAAGAAAGATCATCATAGCTCATTCAAGAGAGGTCACTGATGGTGCAATAGGGTTTAGTAAATCCTCATCCTCAATTGAATCCATTAAAATATTTGACTTTAAAAACTGAATTTCTTCATGAATAGATTCAATGAGTTGCTAATCATCTAAGATGATTTGTTCCATTAGGAATCCAGATATATTCCATCTGGGAAGGGAGACAATGATCTATAATGTAGCAAACGATCCAAGTTTGCTCTTGACGCCTGTGAAGGCATGTTGATTCAGTCAGAATCATCAATCATCTTTCCTTCCTTGATATGGAATTTTAGAATAATTGCTTCTGTCAATTCATCCTTAGTGTGTGATAATCCTTACAGTGCATTTGAATATATATGTTTATGGTTGGTAGTGTTTAAGAGTGTCCAAATGAAGTTGACTCTTTACAAATGGCCTTGGCTGACAGGCCGAATTCAATAGATTCATCATGTTAAGATGATGAACCTAGTAACAGTTTTGCCATTTACAAATCTATGCCCTTTTGAGAGGATATAAATTAGTTAGCAGTTGCCTTGGTTTCAATTTCATATTCTAACTAGAGGCATAGCTGCTGGAACACTCATAGATACTTTTCTTTTCTAGTGCACTAGAGGCACTTACTCTCTCACTCTCTTTAGTTGATAAAACTTTTCCTTTCAGGGGTTTAGTAGATGAAGTTGTATCTGTTTGAGTGTTTGTGTCTATGATCTGTGTTAGAGATTGTAGGTTTTCAATCCCTTGATCTTGTCCTATAGCCACTGAGGGCTCAATATATCAATTATATATATATATATTTTATATCAATTGATTAGAGAATATATCAAGATCGAGATTACCTGCTTTTACCTCGAGTTGATTGCTCTTGTTCGGCAGGACACAAATATTCTTTTATTATTAGTGATTTTCAGATAAACAATATATATTATCACTAACAAAAAAAATTACAATTAATTGCAATGAAATAATAACAAACTATCAATTCATGATAATTAATAATAATTTCAAAAAGCAAGTAATTATGATCATAATATCTCATCGTATTAAAATTCTAAAACTAATAAATATTTAATTGCATGATAACTCAACACTAGAACAAGACAGGTAAATAATACTACGCCTACATAGAAATCAGGAAGAAATGAAGACAAGGCAAATACAGTGAATCAAGACATTAGAAGAAGTTTTGAAGTCTACTACAGGTTACTGAAAGAAGTTCATATACATGTTCATGCCTTAGTGAAGAATAATGGTTAAAGACTTTAGGGGTTTCAGAAGTGTTAAAGATTTAGTATAGAAGTGCCACTAGAAGATTTCAGTGTAAAGGCATTGATTGAAGATAGACAGTGTTCGAAGCATAAGAATCTAGAAGAATTGAAGATAGGGTAAAGACAAAGGTTAAAGAAGACAGTTGCAGTCTTAAAGTTATACTCACTGAAAGAAGTTCATTTATATGTTCAAGCATCAGTGAAGAACAAATAATGAAGTATTCAAGATTGTAGTAGTAATGAAGATGTTGTCTAAGTACCAGAAAAGATTCTAGTAAAAATACAGTGTTTATTTATAATCAGTGTTCGAAGCAATCACTGCAGCACTCTTGTCATTTGAATTAAATGAGATGTGAAGATCAGGATCAGTGTTAGTCGTTTGTGAACCAGACCAGTGCACTAAACATCAACACAAAAGATAATGGTAATTACATCTATGAAGTAGAGCATTGACTAAGTGAGTGGAATGGAAGAAAAGGGTTGAGGATTGAAGCGCTTGTAAAGGTTCAAGTGTTCAAAGAAAAACAGCTGAACAACTCAATAGTCAAACAGCCGAACAGCTCAACAACCAAATCGCAAGTGACCAAACCGCAAGTGACCAAGTGCAAGAAGTATAAAAGGTTGGTGATCAAATTGTAATTTGACCAAGTCAAATTAAACTCGACACAGGGCGTTAGAGAAAAACTCAACACCTAGCTTTTCAATGCCTAAAAGAATTCGACACCTAGCTTTTATATTCTAAGGCATGTTCATGTGAGAGGTATTCGACACATAGAATTTAAACTTCTAACGATTGTACATGGTGAAGAATTCGACACCTAGATTTTACATGGAGTAGAATTCTTCACATAGAATTTATATTCTAAGGCAAGTACATTGAAGGGAAAATCGACACCTAGCTGCACATGAACCTGGAATTCGACACCCACCTATTTGTGACTAAGGCAATTACATGTGACCAAGAAATTCGACACATGGAATATTTTCTAAGTGTTCAATACATGGAAACAATATTCGACACCTAGAAAATATCCACGGGTTTCTCAAAGTCAACTCAAGTCAACATACAGGGGATACAAATTCGACACTCACAACAGTAGTTCAATTATTGTAAAGCCTACACTATATAAACAAATGAATATAATTCATTTGGTGTGTGTGTGAAAATATACACACAGACAAAAAAAGATACAGAGAGAGACAGAAGTCGGAGAAGAAGAGATACAAAGCTATATACATACCTTCTTCTCCGGAGTTTTATAATCTAGCAGGTTCATTATGTTGTAAATTTATAGGGCTATTATAAAACACTCTCTGTTAGATTGATTTCCTTTTTGTTCATTCATAGATCTATACATTGTAATAGGAATCAGTCATATCTCTTTGTAGAAGGAAAGAACTAATATGTTCTTTGGAATCCAGTTATATTTTTAACTGGGTGTAGCAACCTCAGGGTTTATATACGAAAGATATATTCCCCGAAACTTATCTCGTTAACTTACTTGCTAATTTTCTAGAACTTTAATGTTTATTCATAAATACAGAAAATTAGTAAGGCAGCCTCCTAAACACTATTCATCTCATGAACTCGAACCACTAACCGAACTCTAAATATTTATCCGCAAAAGATTCGAAAGAATTTTTTAATTTAGTGAGTATCGTATTCAACCCCCCCTTCTACGATACTTCGGGACCTAACATGAAAGTCCTGGCAATAGGGGCCTTATTGGAAGCGGCCCTGCTTTGTCTTGTTACTGCTGGTCCGGATGACTTACAGTCCCTCTTCACGTGCCACAGCTGTCCACAGTTGTGTCAAACCAAGTTATTCTCAGGACAATTAGTTGAGAAATGCCCCACCTTTCCACACTTGAAACAGGTTGTTAGTAATTGTGCCCTAGAGACAATACTTTTCCATTTTAAGGAAAATATTTTATTATTAAGGATTATGTTTTATTAATTATTATTTATTTATTTATTATTTTTTACTTACTGCATAACAAATTGAAAGCATAATAAATGTCCTTGGAATTTTGATACGTATTATATATCTTTAAGTATGTGACTTAAAAATGAGATTATATGAATAATATCTTATTCCTAAAATTCCCTAGTCGAGTATTATTATTTTAGGACAATAATAATGCATAAAGACTAGTATGTTTGTTGACAGATGACCACATCTCATTAGTCATAGGTATGGTGACACTAAAAGTCAAGAACATAAATGCATGTCTCAATACATGGCACTGGAATGACCCGCCATGTGATTCTACATGTTAATAAGTGTCATAAAAAATTCTCAGTCTGATAATGATGTAATGATCCTCTGACTTGAAATCATTATATTTCTATACGAGAATTAATATACTTTGATTACACTAAAAGTTACCTTTAACCGGGTGATGGTAAAGGTGGACAATGGGTATACTATGAATCGTATGAGAAATATGAATGATAGATTAATGATTTAACCTTCCTATTTATGAGTGATATTATTTGCCTCTTGATTGTGGGAGACTATAAAATGCATGGTCGTGTTCAAATGTTGATTTTTTTAATAGTCTACTCATTGATCAAGGAAACCCGGATTAAACGTTGAAGAGGATGACACGAAACATGCCTCAATTTTGATCTATAATATAAGGTTAAAATGATTATATTACATTATACATTATTCATGAAAGGGTTAATTGAATCACCAATTAATTATTATTACTTGGGTATCAATGATGTATTACTAGATGCCGCTCATTATTTATAATTTTATTATTTGATATTAAAATTATTGCCAACGTAATAATAACCTATAGGGTCACACACAAAGAACACTTGAAGGAGAATTAATAGTAATTCAAATTTATTTTGGATATTAATTAAGTTAGACTTAATTAATAAAATTAGAAATTTGAATTAATTTATAATTTAAATTATATTTGAATATTAATTAAGTTTGACTTAATTAGTTATTCAAATTAAAATTCGAATTTTAAAGAAATTAATTAAATATAAGGCCCAATCAGATGATGGGCTAAAAAGCTTGTTTTTTTCCTCTATAAATACATCTCTTTATCTAGGAGTTAACCTAATTCAGTTTTGGGAAAACCCTAGTAACATATAGAGAGAGATAGAGGTTAAGAGAAACAGCTTGGGTGCTAGTACATCCGTCCTCCTTCGAAGATCAAGTGTTAGTGGTGATACCGATAGAGACGTATATCGTATATACGGGATATGTGGTGATTGAAGGTATTGTGCTCTTCTTCTCTCATGGATACATGGTGATTCAAGCTTGGACCTCCATTATTCATGCATTATTAAAGCTTCGTTTAAGGTAAATATCTAATCTCCAAATTAAATATCATGTTTCGCATGGATCCTGAGTTTGGGTTTCGTTTTGTATTTATATTCTCTGTTATTTCACTGCGTTTATGCCTCGAAACCCTTCAATGGTATCAGAGCTACCTGCGAAACGTTTTAATTCGATTGTATGTTTATAATTTTTCATATATATGAGCATATATATGACCGCCATGATTTTGTTGCGATACAATATATATATATGCATGTATATATGATTTTGAATATATGATTTTCATGTGATGTATAATCATATGATGATTGTGTGTATTGCTGTATGTATATGATACATGTTTGTTCTTATTATGGGAATCGTATTCGATACGAATTCTAAAACGGTTTCTGTAGATTTTTTTAAATATATGTCCAGTGTCCGATTTTCGTAAACGATATGTGTTTTCTGACTGGAATCGTGTCACTGAGCAATACTGATAATTTCAGCTTGGCGTCTGTAAGCCATTCGATGTCGTTACAGGCCCCAAAATGGCGATTTATTATTTACTAAAATATAATTAATTTTCTAAAATTTCAAAATTAGTTATATATGATTATATGATATGTTTATATAATTTGAGATATATTACATGTGTTATGTGATAACATGGTGGATGGTTATGGCCTAAAGACCCATAAGATAAAGGTTTTGATTTATGGTTATGGCCTAAATACGACTGACATGTTATTTATTCATTGTAATTTAATTATCTCGAATGTAACTCGAGTTCTTCTTGTAATTTCATTAGAATAGTTTTGTTTCAATATTCAATGTAATTATCAATGAAGGCTTGCAAGCACGGAGGTGATCCAAAATAGGATGATGGAGCAATGAAGAAAGAAGATATGTAATAGATAGTATTTTTAAACCACCGTAGATTGACTTTGATTTTTCCATTAGCTTGGAAAGATCACATAGGATGAGGCCATAACCAAACACGTTTATTTTACGCACATTACATATATGTATATGATTGCATGTATTGATATGTATGCGTAGATATAATCGAGATGAATTCTTAATATTGATTAATCATGTATGTATTAGATACGACACCCACGTCATGTTTGCTTAAGAAAGATAAAATCTATAACGATTCAAGATTTTAAACTTGAACAAACGATCATGAGATTCTTCTGTTTATGAAACACAGTATTAAATATGAATTTTTTTCTGATATAGGGAGATTGTCAAAAGTGGATTATTAGTTTAAGTCGTAAGGAAGTCAGTTTTTAAGAGAGACCGTTTGTGACTTCTCCGATGACCTGAAAATCAATCCATTGACGAATATTAAAATGAATTATTTGATCAAGGAAAAATTGAGAATCTCTTTATGATGGGATCATGATCGTTCATATAAAATTAAAATTCCTAAATACATATTAAGTTAAGCGGATGTCTTCCAATGTTTAATACTCGTCAAGATCTAGATTGAGAATGACTGAGTTTGCCAAAGCAATGTGGTCTTATCAATCATGGGAAGATGTCATAAGTAAGTATACTTAGTTTGTTGAAACGTTGGGTCTAACTTAATTAAATCATCAAAATAGGATTGTGGGTTTAGAGGCATAGAGTTTGGCGAGATTTATTGGATAAATGTGTACAAAGGGTTGTTACACCAAACTTTCCAAGAGTTATATTTGATATAATCGACAAATGTTGTCTACCTAAATAGTCATGTTTTGAGTGTATTAGCCAACGCTATCTTAAAACAAGGATGAAATATGGATCTTGGCTCACTAGAAAGATTTAAAGAAATGCTTTCCGAATTAATAGTTAGGACTATTAGTGTTGGTGTAGGTACCCTAGAGGCAATACAATGTTTATTTTGATAAACCTTTATGTCAATTGATTATTCAATAAACGTATTTATTATGACTTTAATTACTGCGATATATTTGTTAGCATAATAAATGTCCTTAGAATCATGATACACATTGTATAGTTTAGTACATGACTTGAACTTGAGATTATATAATATATCATATTCTTAAATGTCCCTAGTCGAGTATTATTATTATAGGACAATAATAATACATAAATAGACTAGTATGTTGGTTGACAGATAACCACATCTCACTGGTTATATGTATGGGGATACTAAAGTCAACACATAGGTACATGCAGGAGTACATGGTACTGGACAGACCCACAGTGAGATTCTTCATGTTTAATAAAGTCATAAGAAAGACTCACAGTGATAATGGTGTAATGATCCTCTGACTTGAGATCATTATATTTCTATACGAGGATTAATATACTTTAACTACATTAAAAGTTACCTTTGACCGGGTAATGATAAAAGTGGACATCGGGTATATCATGAGTCGTATGAGAAATATGAATGATAGATGAAGGATTTAACCCTCCTATAATTAGGAGAGATATTATTGGCCTCTTGATTGAGTGAGACTATAAAATGCATGGACGTGCTCAAATAATGATTTGTTTTCATAGTCTACTCATGGATCAAGTAAACCCGGATTAAATGTTGAAGAGAATGACTAAATACATGCCTCGAGTTTAATCTATAATATATATGGTTAAAGGGATTATATTACACGGAAACATTAATCACGAAAGGTTTTATCGAATCACGATTTAATTATTATTTAATTAGGTAGCAATGATGTATTACTAGATACCGCTCATTGTTTATAATTTTATTGGAGAATAAAATTATTGCTAATTAAATAATAGCCTATAGGGTCACACACATAGAGTACTTAAAGGAATAATTAATTTAAATTATAGATTTAAATTAATTAATGATTATTTGAATTTTATTATATTAATTAAGTGAGACTTAATTAATTGAAATAATATAAATTCGAATTTGAATTCTGCCATTAATAATTAAGTGTGACTTAGTTATTAATTAAATAATAAAATTCGGTTTTATTATTTAATCCTAAACCTACATGGGTTAGGCTTTGCTGTTATGGGTTGCTATTATGGGCCTATTAACCAACCATTATAAATAGATAATGTAGGATTAATAAGGGTTAACGTTTTTATAAGAAAACCCTAGAAGAACAGCCACATAGAAAAGGCAGAGACAAATTCGAAATCATCAAAGGAGGCTAGTACATCCATTCCGTAATCAAGATCGTGAGACGTTCTTGAAGGTGCTCGTGTGGATACCATAAAGGTGTTTTCGAGAGGAAGACACAAGTCGTGAAAGCTAGGATCTCCGTTGAGTTCGTGAAAGTCAAGACCAAACAAAGGTATGATTCCGTTTCACCATAATCAGTCCATGATTATACATGATCCTGCGTTAGGGTTCTAAATTTTTTCGTTATATTTACATTTAATCCGCTGCGTTTTATGCCTCGGAACCCAACAATGGCATTAGAGCTACGTGTATAAGGGACTGATTTGGTTACGTGTTTTATGTATTTGATGCATACATGCCTGTTTTAGTGACTGCCATGCCATGCTACTGCTTTGTCATAATCTGTTATGTCACTGCCATGCTACTGCTTTGTTACTGCCATGCCTGTTTGAGACTGCCATGCTACTGCAATGTTATAATCTGTTATGACATGATATGTATGACTAAAAAACTGTTATATGAATGAGGGTCAGTTTGTATAGTGATATAAACTGGTGGACAGATTGTGTTGGACATGATTTGTTAACTGGGATATGATAAGTATGTATATGATACATGCTTCTGAAACTGCATAAGTTGTAGTGGGGAAAAAGGCCAATAGATATGATTTGTAGTTCAGAAATTGATGATTTCTGAATAGGACTGGTCTTCGGAAAAAAAAAATTTGATTTCGAGCTGACCTGTCAGCTCGACCCCAGCCAGGGACTGCTGCCCCCGGACCCCGCCCGGGGCTGCCGCCCCGGACCCCGCCCAGGGGCTGCCGCCCCCGGACCCCCACATTATTTTTGTTATGTACTTGAGCATGGTGCTGGTTATGGCCTTTGGACCCCTAGATTAATGGTTTTTGGTTTTGGTTTTATAAATACGACTTGCATGTCGTTTTCTTTATTCTTGTAATTGTTTAACCTCGAATGTAACTCGAGTTTTCTTATGTAAGTACATTAGTATAGGTTGTATTCAATTATTCCATGTAATGTACTTGAAGATTGAAGGATGATCCATGAAGAGGAGCAAGCACCCATGGATACAAGAAGAATAAAGACATGTAATTGTATTTATATTTTACCACCATAGATTGACTTTGATCCTTTCATTAGCTCGAAAGGATCACATAGGAAAGGGGCCATAACCAAGCACGTTTACATACTGCACTTTACATATTGATGTATGAATGTATGTGTAGAGTAGAAGATGCATGCTTTAATTAGATTAATAATGTATGATTGTATTAGATACGCCACCCATGTCATGCTTGCCATGCTAAACAAGATAAAATCTGTAACGATTTAAGATTTTAAAATTAACAAACGATCATGAGATTCTTGTGTTTATGAAATATTGATTTTTAAAACACGGAATTGAATATGGATTTTGATATCTATAATTGGGATTTTCTGACAAAAACGGATATGCGTATTCGTAAGGCTGATGGGTTTTAAGTGTGACCACTGGTATCCTCCATCTACCTGGGAAATGAACAATTTAAGATGTCAATTTGAAATATTTAGTTCAAGGAAAAATTGAGGATCTCTTCATGATGTGATCATGATCGTCATAAATTTTATAAACCTCTTAACAAAATATTAAGTTTTAATCGGATGCTTTCCAATGAATGAACACTCATCGAATCCTAGATCGATTAGGGGAAAGACTGTCAGTGGCAGGGGACTCCTATCTATCGTGGTGAGATGCGACGAATATAAACGGTTATATTCGGCCGTTGTATCATTGAGTCAAACTTAACTGAGTCGTCATAATAAGGTGAAAGTAAACGGTTATATTCAACCATTATGAACTTAGAAGCATAGAGTTTGGTTAAAAATCTATTAGATAGATAAGATCAATCGTTGCTCACCAAACTATCCAAGAATTATATATGATATAATTGACAAATGTTGTCTACCTAAATAATCATTCTTAAGGACTTCCAGTGGTTGACTTAAGACATGACGAAATATGGATCTTGGCTCACTAGAAAGAATTATGGGATATATTTTCCAAATTAATAGTAAGGGCTATTAATTTGATAAAAATAGTGGGAGATATATTATGAATGTATCATAATCATTTGAACATAATAAATAACTCAGACAATCTAATGTTTAATTTTGTGCTTTATCATTGTAGATACCAAATAATGACAAACAACACAAACACACTATCCGTACGATCTGTCCTTGAGAAGGATAAGCTGACAGGAGGAAACAACTTCCTAGACTGGCAGAGGAATTTGAGGATTGTCCTCAGGCAGGAGCGCAAGCTTCATGTCATTGATATTCCTCCGGCAGGTCCCCTTCCTGAGGGCGCTACTGTTGAGGAACGAGCGACCCATACAAAGGATGAGAATGATGCAACTGATGTTGCATGTCTTATGTTGGCAACTATGAGTGCTGAGCTTCAAAGACAACATGTGCATATGGATGCATATACTATCTATGAGCACTTGCAAAGCTTGTTTGCAAGCCAAACTCGTCAAGAAAGGTTCAACACGAGTAAGTCACTCTTTAATTGCAAACAAGGGGCAAGTGAACCAGTTGGCCCACATGTTCTGAAGATGATTGGTTACATTGAGTATCTTGATACTTTGGGTTTCCCGATTGGTCCGGAAACTGGTATTGACCTAATCTTGAATTCTTTGAACAACAAATTCACTCAGTTTGTTATGAACTACAATATGAATGAATTTGACAAAACACCTACTGAATTGTTGGCTATGTTGAGAACATATGAGACCAACATGAAGACGGCTGAACCTGCTCCCATACTGATGGTGGGCAATAAAGGTAAGGCCAAAGGGAAAGGCAAGTGGAAGGGTAAGAAGAAGACAGGTTCTGATTCTACACCCAAGCCAAAGTCAGGTCCTAAACAGGCTTTAAAGCCTAAAGGTGGGGTCGCTAAGGGTGAATGTCACTACTGTAAGAAAACTGGTCACTGGAAGAGAAACTGTTCAATTTACTTGGAGGATCTGAAGAAGAAGAGGGCTGAGCAAGCTTCTAATTCAGGTATATATGTTATAGAAGTCAATCTGTCTATTTCTACATCTTGGGTATTGGATACCGGATGTGCTTCTCACATTTGTATAAATGTGCAGGAAATGCAGAGAAGTAGGACATTGGCTAAAGGAGAAATGGACCTACGAGTTGGCAACGGAGCAAGAGTTGCTGCTTTAGCTGTAGGAACCTATTATTTATCTTTGCCCTCTGGGCTAGTTTTAGAACTGGATAATTGTTATTACGTGCCTGCGATTCGCAGAAACATTATTTCTGTTTCTTGTTTGGACAAGAAAGGTTTTTCGTTTACAATAAAGGACAACAGTTGCTCTTTTGCTTTGAATGATTTAACCTATGGTGTTGCGCGTTTGTTTAATGGTTTATATGTTCTTGACTTAGATAATCCTGTCTGTAATATAGAAAACAAACGACTTAAAGTTAATGACTCAAATCAAACATACCTCTGGCATTGTCGTCTAGGCCATATAAATGAGAAACGCATATCCAAATTACATAAGGATGGATACTTGGATAAGTTTGATTTTGAATCATACCAAGAATGCGAATCTTGTTTGCTTGGTAAAATGACTAAAGCCCCTTTCACTGGTAAGGGTCAAAGGGTCACTGAAGGTCTGGAGCTAATACATAGTGATGTATGTGGCCCAATGTGTGTGATGGCTAGAGGAGGCTACTACTACTTCATAACATTTACTGATGATTTCAGTAGATATGGGTATGTATATCTTATGAAGAATAAATCCGATTCTTTTGAAAAGTTCAAAGAATACAAGGCTGAAGTAGAGAAAAGCAAATTGGCGGAGGTGCAAGTATTAAAATCTTACGATCTGATCGTGGAGGAGAATACTTGAGCACTGAATTTAAAGATTATTTAAAGGAGTGTGGTATTGTATCACAACTCACTCCGCCAGGTACACCTCAATGGAATGGAGTTTCAGAGAGGAGAAATCGCACCTTGTTGGACATGGTACGATCGATGATGAGTCATGCAGATCTTCCAATTAGTTTCTGGGGTTATGCTCTAGAAACAGCGGCTTTCACACTTAACCGTGTTCCTACTAAGAAGGTTCAAAAGACTCCATATGAGATATGGGAGAAGAAACGGTCAGGCATGAGCTTTATGAAAGTTTGGGGATGCAAGGCGTTTGTGAAACGTCAAGTATCTGACAAGCTTGGACCTAAATCTGAAGAGTGCAATTTTGTGGGATACCCTAAAGAAACAAAGGCGTATTATTTTTATAGTCCTTCTGAGCAGAAAGTGTTTATTGCTCGAGATGCTGTTTTCATGGAAAGAGATTTTGTTTCCAAAAGAAACAGTGGGAGAACTATAGACCTCGATGAAGATCGAGAACCACAAAATAGCATTGAACCTGAAGTGGAACATGAGCAGGATAATGATAATGCTCAACAAACACAGGTTGTTCGTAGAACTGGTAGAATTCGCCATGAGCCAGAGAGATATGGATTTCTTTTGACTCAATGTGGTGATTTGATGCTCATAGATGAAGATGAGCCTCTCACATACCAAGATGCTATGAACAGTCCAGAATCTAAGAGATGGCTAGAAGCCATGAAATCCGAGATGGATTCCATGTACGAAAACCGAGTATGGACTTTGGTTGATCCACCTGAAGGGGTAAAACCCATAGGGTGCAAATGGGTTTTCAAGAAGAAAACTGACATGGATGGAAATGTTCAGACCTATAAAGCAAGGCTGGTTGCAAAAGGTTTCAGACAAATTCATGGTATTGACTATGATGAGACTTTCTCACCAGTGGTTATGCTCAAGTCCATAAGGATTTTGCTTGCTATTGCAGCATTCCATGATTATGAAATCTGGCAAATGGATGTCAAAACAGCCTTCCTTAATGGAAGCCTTGAAGAGGATGTGGATGTGTACATGACACAACCTGAAGGTTTTGTCGATCCAAGGAATGTTAGCAAAGTATGTAAATTACGTCGATTCATTTATGGATTGAAGCAAGCCTCTAGGAGATGGAACATCCGTTTTGATGGAACAGTCAAAGAGTATGGCTTTGTTCAAAACGAAGATGAACCTTGTGTTTACAAGAAGGTTAGTGGGAGCCATGTGGCATTCATAGTACTGTATGTTGATGACATACTACTAATGGGGAATGACATACCTTCTCTCAAGGCTGTTAAGATTTGGTTAGGGAGCAACTTCTCTAAGAAAGACTTAGGTGAAGCATCCTACATTCTAGGAATGAGGATCTATAGGGATAGATCTAGAAGGATGATCGGTCTAAGTCAGAGTACATACATCGATAAGGTTTTGCATCGTTTTGGTATGCAAAATGCAAAAAGGGGATATGTCCCCGTGTCTCAAGGGATAATGTTAGGTCCAAAGTGTTGTAGAGGGGGGGTGAATACAACTGTTTAAAAAAATAAGAGAATAAACAATGTGCAAGTAATAAATGATGACACAGAATTTCAAGAATATATCATTATATTCATTGATGGATTTGCTACAACATTCATAAAAGCATCATGATCAGTTGAACAATAAATACAGCAATTAAAGCTAGATTCAACTGATCCTCTCTCTCACTTTTTGTTTTACAGTATATGCTCTCTCTTAAAAATTATCATTGAAAATACAGAGATACAAGTTTTTTTTTTACTAAATAAAAACAAAGTGCTGCTTTTATAATGTCATGTAGTCTTGATCTTGTCCTTTTTGTGTACGTGGCCCAATCAGGATTTCGACAACAAAAAGTACTTTAACAACAACTCTGGATCAACCGTTCACAATAAGCCACTTGTCCCTTGGACATTAAATGTTACATTTCTACCCGCATCTCGATCTTCGCCTGGACCCATCTCGATCTCGATCTGTGAAAATCTCGATCTCGATCTGGGAGAATCTCGATCTCGATCTATGAAGATCTCGATCTCGATCTGTGAAGATCTCGATCTCGATCTGGGATAATCTCGATCTCGATCTGGGAGAATCTCGATCTCGATCTATCGCCTGGATCGAGATTTGCCTTAGCAGTGTTTTACTTCACTTGTAAATCTCGACCCGCATCTCGATCTGCTGTGGATCGACATTTGCCTTAGCAAATATGCACACATTCAATGTTGACCTTCTTTAGTGACTAATTGAGAGTTAACCTTTATGAGCAAGTTTCCTTAGCTTCTTCAATTTCTTTTCCTCACTCAATTCAAATGAGATCTTCTATTACTGACATGAACTTGCCTCCAATGTCCTGACACTTGATACAATGGTCTGGTTCATAAGTGACTAGTCTTGTAGGGGTTCTTGCTTCTGAATGTCAGTTCTCATTTGTTGATTAACCTTTACATTATCCAGATGTTGATATACATTACATGAAATCACTTTGGTCTTCTTGATACTTCTTTGACATTAATCTGATCCTCCATTAGATAAGTTAGGGCATGAGCAATACTGAGATTGAACTTCTTCTCACTTATGCATCCTTGATTAACCAAATTAGTTACTTGTAGTTACCAAGTATCATTACCATTTCTTCAGTTGATTGATTCCATGTGCTTCTTCCGTTTCTCTTGTTTTGCTGTTGTTTTATCTTTTACTTAGTTGAGTTACATAATAATTAAGTGTTACAAGTTAGTACACCTATGCCTTTCAATCTCACCCTATTTGATTGTCTAACAATGACAACCAAATTCACAATGAGGATAACTCAACTAACCAGGGACTGAAAAAGATAAAATAACATTCATAAAAGATCATGTCAACTTGCATAATGCTTGGCTTGATTAATTAACTTCATGTCTATTACTGATACTTCAAGTGCCAAAATTGGACACCTGTTGGCTCGATTAAATGGCTTCATGCTCTTCTAGAGATTTTCTCGAAGTACTTTAAGAGCACGGTCCACTCAATCTTCAATTATCCTTATGAAGTCCTTTTAGCAGTATTACCACCGCCGAACTTCGCGAAATAATTGACGCCTAATATAAACCAGTTTCAAGACACTTAGCTAACTAACTTCTACCTTACACTACACAAGAAAACAGATAATATATTTTTACAATGCAGGAAAACAAGAAAACAAATTACAACGCAAAGAAACATTACAAGCATGATACATTAAAACTTTTATTTCTTGCGCTCCTCTTCCTCACGAGCTTTCTTCTTGGCTGCTTTTTCCTTCTTCATGAACTCAGGGTCGCAGACTTCGTCCATTCTTTTCTTGAGAAGATTAAGTCCTTCTGCTTCCACATGATTTCTGATCTTGTAATTTCGAAACAACCTCAACCACCTTTCAACCATGCTGCGAGTGGTAAGCTTCGTGGGAATGTCTTCAAACCTCAGCTTTGTGACTTTGTCTGGGTACCCCTTTTCCCCTTTCTTCCTTATAACCAGCTGCTTAGGGTATCCAATGACAATAGCGGTGGTGCATTGCTGTAGCCTCTGAATATCAAGCTGTTGTCTTCTCTTACAGAAGTTATCAAACGTGACCCTCAGATAATCCTGATCAAACTCGTCAATATCATCCATCTCCTCAATCAATTCCCTTATAATACACAGTGTTTCATGACTGTGTTCTGCAAAGATGTCGTACTTGATTTCAATGATGATTTCCACCTTATGCTTGTCTGTATAGATCAGCAGATCATTCTCATTCTCAGCTTTGCTCTTGACAAACTTGACATTTGCACCAGCCACTGCACTAGCTTCCTTCCTTATTTCCCCTTCTTCTGGAATGTCTATTCTTGGATCTCCGTATCTCTGCACATGTTCCCTTATTGCCTCGTCTTGCTGCTCGAATGCATAGTCTTCAGGTTCCTTCTTAACCACTGGTAGTGTAGCTTCAGGCAACTTGTATCGAGCGTCTTGCCTTCTTATTAGCTTCTCCAAGTCCTTAGCCACCAGCTTCTTTTCCTTTGTTAGAAAACCTTTAGAGAGGACTAGCTTTGCAACTGCCTTCAGCACATTTCCGCTCGGAGTTAGTTTCGAGTCATGCAGATTTACGATCCTCAAGACTTTGTCATGGACATATCTGATCTGGTAGGGATTTAGAATAATGTCAACCCCTCTGTCTTCAGCCATCTTCAACAATTTCTCCTTAAACATCACTCCAGTCTTGACAGAGGTGTCTACCTTGTGAGCGAATTCTACCAGTTCACTTGCACCCCTTTCATGGAAGAAAGCTTCATCGACCATACACGGCCCGATTTTTGTTATGGGTGTCCAAGTGATCATCAGATTCCATGCCTTCTCCTTGAATATGACTTGTACGGAGGTGCATCCCTGTCTTATGCAATTTAGATAATTCAGCAGCCCAGGGTTTAGATTTTCTAGCTTATGAAGAAGAAAGCTCAATCTTCCTGAGTCATGAGCATAGGCTCTTGGTCCAGCTAAGGCTTCTCTAGCCTTGTCCCACTCGGGACCTTCCCTCCTTATGTCAGCCTGGACCTTAGGATCTTTGATCTTTTTCATTTCATACTCATGCTGAGTTTTCTGAGCCGCTCTCTTCTCCTTTGCCATTAGTTCTTTTTCAACTATCCCTTGTAGAACTTCTTCATTTACTCTTTCTCTGGCTTCCCTGAAAATTTCTCCTTGCATCTCCGCTTCATCAATTTCTTCTTCTGGAACATGCTCGTCAGCAACCGAGTGGTCTCCTGCATCACCTGCAACTCCTGCGCCACCTCTTTCTTGTTCCCATTCTCTTGCCCGTTGCTCGAGTCTCGACCTCCTTGCCACTAAGGCTTCTACATCCATCTCGTCATCATCAGAATCTTCAATAAAGTCTCCCATAAATGCATCAACAAGAGGTGTTTCTTTCTCAGCTTCTTCTTCAACTACCATCTTCTGCTTGCCTTTGTCCTTAAGAGCCGGTTGAGCCTCCTCCACCTTTTCACCAGATTTGTTTGAGGACTCGATCACCGGACCCTTACTAGTCAGCTTTTTCAGACCCTGATCCTCCTTCTCCCCCTTAGGTGTGTTATCCTCATCAGGAGCATCATCATCATTATTATCGTCACCACCACCACCAGTTGAAGGACCAGGTCCATCCTTGTTACGTCCAAAGACAGCATCAAGTAGTTCATTCAGTTTCGTCCAAACCTGAGACATGCCATAAGTGACATCATCTACTGACCTCCCAACCTCCACCTGTGCCAATCCAAGATTATTTATCTTGTCAATCATCTGATTTTGGACGGCAATCAGGTTCTCCATGAACTGAGCTCCAACCTCCAACCTTCTAGAGTGAGAAGAGACAGCAGCAGTAACACCAGCAACTCCAGCCTCCAAAGCCTCCACTTTCTTCACTAAATCCTGCAATTTGGGGGACGGTGTTTGGCTTGGGTTAGACTGTTTACTCTCGTCGGGTTCTGTTTCACTCAAGATCCCTAAAAAGAAGGGATCTACTCTCCCTGTCTCTCCCTCGTGTTTAGAGCCTAACAGTACTAGAGCCTCATCCACTAATCGCTGGGGACTAGCGGTGAGTTGGTCGGCGATATCGGTCAGTGAGACTGAGCCTTTAAGCGCTGTGTCTACGACGGGAGATGACGTTATGACCATGTCATCCCCTTGTTCACTTAGAACCTTTTCTGGTTCGCTGGGCTGTTCTGGAGGCGTAGACCCACCAGTCACCAGATGTCGTTGCTCTGCAAGCAACTTGTTTTCTGATTTAGATGAGGAAGCGTCATCCGTACTGGATTCGACAGACTCTTCCTCATTAAAACTACCTGAGATACTAGTATCAGAAGTGCTAGTCTCAGTTTGCCATTCCCCTTCCGAGAAATTGCTCAAAGAGCCCTGAGCGGACAACTCAGGGAAGGTAGGGCCAGCTCCTATTGGCTGTTGAGCTGGACCCCCTTCTTGACTCTCACCAACATGCCTAGGCGAGTGCGAATGTGTTGAAATGATTTGGAGAGGAGAGCCACCAGCGTGAGGTGTGGTGGCTGTGAGAGGTGAACTAGCCTTAACAGGTTGTGCAGTTGCCACTGGGTTTGAATCCACCTTTTGCTTATTTGGAGGTGGCAGAGCTGCTGAAGTGACTACTCTCTCAACTCCTACACTCCCTCCACTCGAATCACTCGACTCAGATAAGCTTGCCTTCCTTTTATCACCAGTTTTAAGGCTGGCTGAACGTTTATGAACAGAAGGGCTTGCAGCCTGGGATAGAGCCTGGGGGTTTTCAGGCCCACGGCTGTAGAAAACAGGTTGAATTGATGATTGATCAAGATCAGCAAGAATAGGTACCTGACTAAGAAGATCGTCATCCTTGTCAGCTCCAGCTTCTGCAACATTTGCCTCGGCCATGTCAACATCCATTCCTGCTTGTTCCAAATTTCTAGGCACTTGATCTCCACCTTCAGCTTCGTTACCGCTACTCTCAGCTTCTACTGCAGTAAACTGAGAAGCATGCCTCCTAGCATACTCATCTTGCAGATCCTGGAAGTACGGAGTCAGGCGCAACTCAAAAAGTCTTGACTTTTGCTGGGTTTCCATGGTGGAGATACTCTTTAGAGTCATATCAAAACATGCCATCCTTTCAGAGCCTTGAAATACTCTTCTGTGTTCCTCTGAAAGGACGTCATCCAGAACCATCTGAAGAAATCTTGGCATCCAGCATTTGACTGGACCATCTTCCGGATTCCTTGATGCATTTTTCTCCAATGCCCACCTCTCATGCAACTGAATCAACAGATGTTTGCCCACATTCACTCTCCTGTTGTTTGCTACTCCATATAGTATTACCCGGCAGCTATTGTTCATTGGCCTGTAGTCTTTGTCCTTTGGGAACATGCAGCGCTGAATGGCCTGAACTACATAATCCCACTCAGCTGGTAGCATGCCGGTGTTAACCTTTGTTACCTTGATAGGACCCGTGGGAGGGCGACAACCTATCTTCGTGAATAATTGCAACATATCCTCCATAGTGGGTTCCGGAGCATAATCTTCTGTAGGAAGCCCGAGTAACTCATTGAACTTCCGCAGACTGACTTCATATTTGACACCACCAATAGTAAAGGATAGGCCTGTTGGATTGGCTTTTCCACCCTGAATCTCTAGTGTAGAGTAAGCAGCTTGAAGGGCTTCGACATTCAGGATGGGAGAGGCGGTTAAGGCATGACTTATGATTGATGTGTTGTTGAGGGATTCAATCCAGAACTGATAGTGAATAAATCTACCAGTTGCTCGATCAGCAGAGAGATTAACAAAGTTGGTCTTGGGAATTGTGAAATTTGGGTTTGCCATTTTAAATTTGTGTTTGAGAAAAGAAATGTTCTGAAATGGTTTTGCAATGGAATTTTTAGAGAACAAGTTCTAAATTTAAACAAAATAAAACGTACACGAACCCCACTAATTAACCCACGTAATTAGTGACACAAATTAAAACAAATTAACTGCCCACTAATGACCACTTAACTTCCCACTAATGATTGACGGTTGAGTTTTCGAAAATTAAAGTGAACAGCCATTAAAAAATAAATTATTTTTCCAGAAAAACCACAAACACGGTGGTAAAGTTGCACTTTAAGGATTAACCAGTAGTACTCACAACTATTTTGCTCAAGAACACAAAGAACTTAAGAATAAGAAAGCACGAAACAAAAACAAACTCACTCGAATGAAGAAGAAAACTAAAGAACTAATTGCAAGAACAGTAATGACGTTAAAACAACACAAGAAGTTCAACAGTTTTAAATAAAATTTTGGCAGAGTTTCGTTTTAGTTATTGATGCTTTTAAGTAACAGTTAGTGATTTTTGTTTAAGAAAATCACAAGAAAACTTGATGTAATATATGTATACGCGTGTGTATATGAAGAGCTTAAGCTTTTGGAAAGAAAGAAAGTTAATGTAAATAATGAACAGCCTTTTTAATGCTATAATATATACTTGCACGCCTAAAAAGAAGTGACTGATAAGACAAGACACATCTCGATCTCGAGATCCGCATCTCGATCCTCATCTAGATGTCGATCTGGATGTCGATCTCGATCCGCATCTCGATCTACATCTCGATGTCGATCTTGATGTCGATCTTGATGTCGATCTCGATCCGCATCTCGATCTACATCTCGATGTCGATCTCGATCCGCATCTCGATCTACATCTCGATGTCGATCTCGATGTGGATAGATCGAGATTTGCCATAGAAAATTTCTCATTACTTCATTTAGACACTAACCATAACGATATACAGATCAGCACAAGATTAATGTCATGAAACTTTCTAACCCCTTGTGATATGCAACACATACATTTATGAAGTTAAGTACACATTATTAATTATGAATATTCATGAATAACAATAATGTGTACACAAACTGAATTATAACAGATAGGTAGCAAAACTAACAGGTGTTAAGCATCCCCAATTCACCAACCAATCTAGAAAATGTTGATTCGTCTAGAGGTTTAGTGAATATATCTGCTATTTGACGTTCAGTAGACACAAAATGCAACTCTACAGTTCCATTTTCTACATGCTCTCTAATAAAATGATACCTGATGTCAATGTGCTTGGTCCTTGAGTGATCCACAGGATTGTTGGTCATTGCAATAGCACTTGTGTTGTCACACATGATAGGAATCTTAGATACTTCCACATCGTAGTCCTTGAGTTGGTTCTTCATCCACAGTATCTGGGCCACACAGCTTTGGGCAGCAATATATTCTGCTTCAGCTGTCGAGGTAGATACTGTGTGTTGTTTCTTGCTTTGCCAAGACACCAACCTTCTTCCAAGGAACTGACAGCTTCCTGAAGTGCTCTTCCTATCTATTCTACAACCTGCGTAATCTGAATCCGAATAGCCAACAAGATTAAACCCTGTATCTCTTGGGTACCAAATCCCGAGATTTGATGTTCCCTTGAGATACCTAAAAATACGCTTTACGGCTATGAGATGTGACTCTCTAGGATCCGCTTGGAACCTTGCACATAAGCATGTAGAGAACATAATATCAGGTCTGCTAGCAGTTAAATACAAAAGTGAGCCGATCATACCTCGATAGCTTGAGATGTCTACAGGTTTACCCGATTTGTCCTCGTCATGTTTTGTGGCTGTTGCCATAGGAGTCTTAGCTTGTGATACATCTTGAAGACCATATTTTTTTAATAGATCATGAATGTACTTGGTCTGGCAGATAAATATCCCGTCCTTCTTCTGACTAACTTGAATGCCCAGAAAGAACGTCAGCTCTCCCATCATGCTCATCTCATACCTTGATTGCATTAACTTAGCGAATTTAGCACACAGCTTCTCATTTGCAGACCCAAAGATAATGTCATCCACATATACTTGCACCATTATTAGATCATCTTTGCATTTCTTGTAGAAAAGCGTCTTGTCGATTACTCCTCTTGTAAAACCACTTTCTAGTAAGAAGTCTGACAGAGTTTCATACCACTTCCGCGGAGACTGCTTAAGGCCATATACTGATTTGAAGAGTCGATAAACATAATCACAATATTTGATATCGATAAACCCGGGAGGTTGCTCGACATACACCTCTTCATCCAGTTCACCGTTTAAGAATGCACTCTTGACATCCATTTGATAGACTTTAAAACCATGATGTGCTGCGAATGCCAAGAACATCCTCACTGCCTCTAGCCTTGCTACTGGTGCATAGGTTTCATCATAATCAATTCCTTCTCTTTGAGTATAACCCTTAGCAACCAGGCGAGCTTTATTTCGTGTTACACGTCCGTCTTCATCCAGCTTGTTCCTGAATACCCATTTTGTCCCAACAACAGATCTATTCTTTGGTCTGGGTACCAGCTTCCACACCTTCTGCCTTTCAAACTGATTGAGTTCCTCTTGCATAGCAATCACCCAATCAGCGTCATCTAGAGCTTCTTCCACCACTTTAGGTTCCATCTGGGAAAGGAACACTGAATATAGACATTCATTCTCAGTGGCAATTTCAGCTCTAGCTTTTCCTCTAGTAGTCACTCCGGCTTCTGGATCACCAATAATTAGCTCGAACGGATGGTCCTTGTTCCAAGTGCGATCCCTAGCAAATGTTCTTGATGATTCAGCTTGTTCTTGTAAGTGAAGGTGACTTAGTCTAGAAGCACTTTCACTAGCTTCCCTTGAGCTAGTACTGGCTCCCCCTGAGTGAGCTGCTCCCCCTGAGTGCATACTGACTCCCCCTGAGTTAGTACCAGGTCTGACGGAAGGTGATCCCTCAGCCCTAGTGTTTTGAATTTGCGAAACACTAGACTCTTGATTAATTTCATTATTTATAGTTGGATCACTACCCTGCACTACTGACTCAGGAACTGTATCCACTTCATCAATATCCATATTTTCAAATCTTAGGGAAGTGGGCTCACTATCTTCTTTTTGTATAGAAGGGAGTTTTGAGTCGTCGAATGTGACATTAAGGCTTTCAACCACCTTGCGATCATTAAGCACAAACACCCTGTACGCTGCTACTACTTCAAGAGAATATCCAATGAACACCCCTTCATCTGCTTTGGCATCAAACTTTCCAAGTTGTGCATTGTCTCTTAATACAAAGCATTTGGCACCAAATACGTGAAAGTACTTGATAGATGGTTTTCGTTTATTCATCATGTAATACGGCGTCTCATTATGGTCCTTTATAATCAGGGTTCTGTTCTGTGTATAACAAGCCGTGCTAACTGCTTCGGCCCAAAAATATAAATGAAGTTTTGACTCATACAGCATTGTCCTAGCTGCTTCAACCAGTGTCCTGTTCTTCCTTTCTACCACCCCGTTCTGCTGCGGTGTTCTCGGTGCTGAATACTGTCGTCTGATCCCTTTAGATATGCAGAAATCCATTAACACTGAGTTCTTGAATTCTGTCCCGTTGTCGGATCGGATAGTCTTCACAGTCAGACTTGCTACGTTTTCAATTACCAGTACATGTCTAATGATCTCATGTGGCACTTCATCTTTCGATGTCACAAACTTCACCCATGTGTATTTGGAAAAGTCATCGACGATTACCAGCGCATATCTTTTCCTTGACATTGACACAACATTAACAGGTCCAAACAAATCCATGTGAAGGAGTTGTAGGGGCTCGGTAATGCTATTTACTTGTTTATCCTTATGCGAGGCTCTTTTTGATTTTCCCATCTCACATGCTTCGCAGAGTCCATCTGGAGTAAACTCCATCTGCGGCAGCCCTCTCACCAATTCTCTCCTTACGAGATTATTCATTGCTTTAAAGTTCAGGTGAGATAATCTTTTATGCCATAGCCAACTTTCATCAGCAGAAGCCTTGCTGTAGAAACACGTGACTTCAGACTGATCAGCAGAATTCATGTCAGCTATGAACAAATTTGACTTCCTTACTCCTTTGAGAGCAAGGCTTCCATCCTTTTTGCTTCGAATCGAACAATCATGCTTCCCAAAGTTGACGTCAAAACCCCTGTCGGTGAACTGACTAACGCTGAGAAGATTATGTCGCAATCCTTCCACAAAAGACACGTCCTCAACGATAACATTTCCACAAACGATCTTGCCATATCCCCTGGTGTAACCTTTGCTGTTATCTCCAAAAGTAACCACGGAGCCGGCTCTCAACACCAAATCTGTTAGCAGGGACTTATTGCCGGTCATATGCCTCGATGCTCCACTGTCCAGCACCCATATGACTTTACTCTTTTCCTGTACACTGCCCTGCAAATCCAGAAAGGTTAGGTGTTCTTCGGAACCCAATGATGTTTGGGCCCGGCATCAATAATTTCCTTTTTCTTTTCAGATACAGAAGGCTTTGCCTTGTTGCCATCAGGGGCATTCATCTTTACTTTGTCTTTTCCCTTGTCAACCTTAACTGGTTTGTCAGGTTTGGGAGTAGACTGGTCACTCCTAACTTTAGGAGGACTAGAAGTCTTAGTCTTTGACCCCGCATGCTTTTTCTTACCACTACTAGATGTATGTTCAACAAATGCATTAGCAGTATTCATTAAATTAAAATAAGCATGCATGATGTTTACAGCACATGGCATACAATTAGGATTATTGCATTTAGCATGATTTGCATGCATGTTAGGCAAAGCAGTAGTTGCAGGCATGGTATTACAACCAACAGATTTTTCTTCCTCTACATAGAACGGGCAATAGTAAGACAAATGATCAGTTTGATTACAGATATAGCATGCCTTTCTAGCTCGTGTAGATGTAGATTCAGATGCAGGTTCAGTTTTAACTGCCTTTACAGGTGCTTTCATTTGGTCTGACCCTGCTACCCATTGTTTATATGACACCGTCTTAGCCTCCTTGGTTCCTACACCTCTCTTAGCATAAGCAATCTTACTAGCTCTTTTAGAAGTTGTAGGTTCTACTACTTTTTCTTCTGAATCTCTTTCAATTTTAATCTCATGTTCAATTTCAGTAGCAACAGGATCTATGGTCCTAGGCTCAAAATGCTTAAAGATAGGTTTTCTAACATCCATTAAAACCTCAGGCACATTTTCTTTGACTAACACTGGCTCTAACAACTCAGCAGCCCTATTTTTCTTTTTCTGTGTGTAGTCAAGTCCTATGTTTACTTTTTCATTTTTACTCTTGCCTGCCAGTTTCATGTACATGTCCCTTTCTACGAAAACTTTATTAGCGGCTTCTTCAAAAGATTGACATGTTATTTTAAGCTCAGCTAATTCATTTTTAAGTTCTTCGTTAAGGTCTTCCCTAATCTTAAGCTTGTGTTCTAAAACGTCTACCTGATTCATTAATTGTCTTTCTTTACTTTCTCCTGATTCTAATTCCTCTACCCTGGCCTCGAGAAGTCTATTCTTAAGGGAGAGTTTAGCATTTTCCTCATTAACAGCAATTAGGTTTAGTTGGAGATTGTACATATCTTTAGTCATGGCAGCTAATTCATTTTGGTACTCAGGAATAGACATTTCATTTACGGTTAGAATTGGTACCTCTGATTGTTCAAAAGATTTTGCCATTAAAGCGAAGTTGCATAGCTCCTGATCTTCATCTTCATCAGACTCGTCCCAACCCTTCCCTTCAGTCACAACATACGCCCGGCTTCCCTTCTGTTGCTTGCTAACCAAGGCATCATATTTCTTTTTCAAATCAGCATAGGATTCCTTGGGATGAACGTACTTGGGCTTCTTGCACTCTGTTGCGAAGTGCCCCAATTCATTGCAGTTGTAGCATCTGAACTTGTTCTTGTCTACCAGGTTAGGTCTGTAGCCACTACCGGATGTGCTACTTCGGCCACTGTAACTTCCCCGACCACTTACACTGCTGCCTCTACCGCTACTGCTGCCTCTTCGGCTGAAAGAACTACCAAATCGTCCTTTACCACTTCTTTGCTTCCTGAAGCTGATATGAGCAAATTCTCGAGCAATACAAGCATATGACTTGTCTTCTAATTTGTCCAGCTCTTCAAGGGTATAGTATTCATCCTCACTTTCTTCGGATGGATCTTCAATGTCTAATACCACCCTTTCAGGATTAGCAGTTTTTAATGAGACAGCTGCAAGTGCCTTTACAGCAGACTCTTCAGCTACAAGTCCAGACTCACTTACCGCTTTGTTTTCTCCACTATTGTAGGATCTTCTTCTGTCATTTTGTTCCTGCTCCAGCTCGTAGGTCTTCAAAACACCATACAGCTTTTCGAGAGAAGTGTTTTTCAAGTCTCTTGACTCTCGAATGGCAGTGATCCTGTGTTCCAGATGTTTAGGCAAATTCAATAGAAACTTGATATTTGAATCTGCTAGTGGATAGACTTTATCTCTTATACTCAGCTCGATAAGCAATTTACTGTAACGTTTGTAAACATCCGCTACGCTTTCTCCTCGTTCGCATCTGAACGATTCATATTCAGATATCAGAATGCGTTTGTGATTATCTCTAACTTCCTCGGTCCCCTCCATCACCACAGCCAGTTTATCCCACATGGCTTTAGCTGTTTTTAATCCCTTTATTTGAACATAGTACTCTGAGTTTAGGGATTCAATTATGACGTTGCGTAACGACGCATCCATACCAACCAATTCTTTATCTGCGTCTGAAAACTCCATTTCCTCTTTAGGAACAGACCGGGATGGAATTAGTATCCCTCCTTCCATTCGCTCTGGCTCAATTCTCATGGGTATGTATGGACCGTTTTCCAATATTCTCAAGTATACCTTGTTTATTGATTCAAGGTAAGCTCTCATCCTTCCGGTCCATTCGTCATAATGTTGTGCATCAAACGGAGGTATCTTAAATTTGTGTGCGGCGGCCATTTTAATAAAATTTAAAATTAAGATAATACACTTTTCAAATTACAATAAATTGTATTTACTTGAAAAATTAATTATCTCACTTTAAATATCCAACACTTAATATCCAACGGATTTTGCACTTAAGATTCAAGCAAGTTAGTTTTAATCACAGGAACAGTAGCAGGGTCCACAATCTTTCAAGTCCAAATAAAAAGGTGTCCACTTTCTAGTTGACAGAAGTTCGAAATTGTCCTTTTTGTTTAGTCAATTAGTTGATTCCAGTTTTGACCACAAGAAAATCCACAAAGCTCTAAAGTACAGTATTTTGGAATTTTGTACAAGTATTCCTTACACCATGACTCAGAACTTTTTAGATCTATGACTTTTTCAAGAAGAAACAAATAAAAACTTTCGGCACAAACTTCAAGAAAAAAAATTAGATCTGGGATTTTCAAGAACCAACTCAAACAACACAGTAGGATCTCTGTTAGATGTGTTTAACAGGAGCTCTGATACCAATTGTTAGGTCCAAAGTGTTGTAGAGGGGGGGGGGGGTGAATACAACTGTTTAAAAAAATAAGAGAATAAACAATGTGCAAGTAATAAATGATGACACAGAATTTCAAGAATATATCATTATATTCATTGATGGATTTGCTACAACATTCATAAAAGCATCATGATCAGTTGAACAATAAATACAGCAATTAAAACTAGATTCAACTGATCCTCTCTCTCACTTTTTGTTTTACAGTAAATGCTCTCTCTTAAAAATTATCGTTGAAAATACAGAGATACAAGTTTTTTTTTACTAAATAAAAACAAAGTGCTGCTTTTATAATGTCATGTAGTCTTGATCTTGTCCTTTTTGTGTACGTGGCCCAATCAGGATTTCGACAACAAAAAGTACTTTAACAACAACTCTGGATCAACCGTTCACAATAAGCCACTTGTCCCTTGAACATTAAATGTTACATTTCTACCCGCATCTCGATCTTCGCCTGGACCCATCTCGATCTCGATCTGGGAAAATCTCGATCTCGATCTGGGAGAATCTCGATCTCGATCTATGAAGATCTCGATCTCGATCTGTGAAGATCTCGATCTCGATCTGGGAGAATCTCGATCTCGATCTGGGAGAATCTCGATCTCGATCTGGGAGAATCTCGATCTCGATCTATCGCCTGGATTGAGATTTGCCTTAGCAGTGTTTTACTTCACTTGCAAATCTCGACCCGCATCTCGATCTGCTGTGGATCGACATTTGCCTTAGCAAATATGCACACATTTAATGTTGACCTTCTTTAGTGACTAATTGAGAGTTAACCTTTATGAGCAAGTTTCCTTAGCTTCTTCAATTTCTTTTCCTCACTCAATTCAAATGAGATCTTCTATTACTGACATGAACTTGCCTCCAATGTCCTGACACTTGATGCAATGGTCTGGTTCATAAGTGACTAGTCTTGTAGGGGTTCTTGCTTCTGAATGTCAGTTCTGATTTGTTGATTAACCTTTACATTATCCAGATGTTGATATACATTACATGAAATCACTTTGGTCTTCTTGATACTTCTTTGACATTAATCTGATCCTCCATTAGATAAGTTAGGGCATGAGCAATACTGAGATTGAACTTCTTCTCACTTATGCATCCTTGATTAACCAAATTAGTTACTTGTAGTTACCAAGTATCATTACCATTTCTTCAGTTGATTGATTCCATGTGCTTCTTCCGTTTCTCTTGTTTTGCTGTTGTTTTATCTTTTACTTAGTTGAGTTACATAATAATTAAGTGTTACAAGTTAGTACACCTATGCCTTTCAGATAACGATCTCTAAAGATCAGTGTCCGAAATCATTGGATGACAAGGACCGCATGAGTAAGGTTCCATATGCCTCAGCAATTGGATCCATCATGTATGCGATGGTATGTACTCGCCCAGATGTTTCGTATGCTTTAAGCATGACGAGCAGATACCAATCTAATCCAGGTGAAGGTCACTGGACGGCTGTCAAGAATATTCTAAAGTACTTGAAAAGGACTAAAGATTCATTCTTGGTGTATGGAGGAGAGGAGAAACTGGTTGTAAAAGGTTACACCGATGCAAGTTTCCAAACAGACAGGGATGATACTGTATCACAGTCTGGTTTTGTGTTTTGTCTAAACGGAGGTGCTGTACGCTGGAAGAGTTCAAAGCAAGAAACAGTAGCTGATTCTACAATGGAGGATGAGTACATTGCAGCTTGTGAAGCGGCTAAGGAAGCTGTTTGGATTCGAAAATTCATTACTAATTTGGGAGTGGTTCCATCGATCGCAGATCCCATTGATCTATACTGCGATAATAATGGAGCCATTGCACAGGCTAAAGAACCTAGAGCTCACTCCCGAACCAAACATATACTCAGGAGATATCACCTCATTCGAGAGATTAATGAAAGGGGTGACATACACATATGTAAAGTGCACACAAATGATAACATTGCAGACCCACTGACTAAAGGCTTATCGCAGACGAAGCACGACGGTCACACTAGTTCCATGGGTATTAGATACATGGGTGATTGGCTCTAGTGCAAGTGGGAGATTGTTGGTGTAGGTGCCCTAGAGGCAATACAATGTTTCTTTTGATAAACATTTATGTCATTTGATTATTCAATAAACGTATTTATTATGACTTTAATTACTGCGATATATTTGTTAGCATAATAAATGTCCTTAGAATCATGATACACATTGTATAATTTAGTAAATGACTTGAACTTGAGATTATATAATATATCATATTCTTAAATGTCCCTAGTCGAGTATTATTATTATAGGACAATAATAATACATAAATAGACTAGTATGTTGTTTGACAGATAACCATATTTCATTGGTTATAAGTATGGGGATACTAAAGTCAACACATAGGTACATGCAGGAGTACATGGTACTGGACAGACCCATAGTGAGATTCTTCATGTTTAATAAAGTCATAAGAAAGACTCACAGTGATAATGGTGTAATGATCCTCTGACTTGAGATCATTATATTTCTATACGAGGATTAATATACTTTGACTACATTAAAAGTTACCTTTGACCGGGTAATGATAAAAGTGGTCATCGGGTATATCATGAGTTGTATGAGAAATATGAATGATAGATAAAGGATTTAACCCTCCTATAATTAGGAGAGATATTATTGGCCTCTTGATTGAGTGAGACTATAAAATGCATGGCCGTGCTCAAATAATGATTTGTTTTCATAGTCTACTCATGGATCAAGTAAACCCGGATTAAATGTTGAAGAGGATGACTAAATACATGCCTCGAGTTTAATCTATAATATATATGGTTAAAGGGATTATATTACACGGAAACATTAATCACGAAAGGTTTTATCGAATCACGATTTAATTATTATTTAATTGGGTAGCAATGATGTATTACTAGATACCGCTCATTGTTTATAATTTTATTGGAGAATAAAATTATTGCTAATTAAATAATAGCCTATAGGGTCACACACATATAGTACTTTAAGGAATAATTAATTTAAATTATAGATTTAAATTAATTGATGATTATTTGAATTTTATTATATTAATTAAGTGAGACTTAATTAATTGAAATAATATAAATTCGAATTTGAATTCTGCCATTAATAATTAAGTGTGACTTAGTTATTAATTAAATAATAAAATTCGGTTTTATTATTTAATCCTAAACCTACATGGGTTAGGCTTTGCTGTTATGGGTTGCTATTATGGGCCTATTAACCAACCATTATAAATAGATAATGTAGGGTTAATAAGGGTTAACGTTTTGATAAGAAAAAACCCTATAGAGGCAGCAGCAGTAGCAAGCACATCAAAGGCAGTTTCGAAATCATCTAGAGGAGGCTAGTACATCCGTTCCATAATCAAGATCGTGAGACGTTCTTGAAGGTTCTCGTGTGGATACCATAGAGGTGTTTTCAAGAGGAAGACACAAGTCGTGAAAGCTAGGATCTCCGTTGAGTTCGTAGTAGTCAAGACCAAACAAAGGTATGATTCCGTTTCACAATAATCAGTCCATGATTATACATGATCCTGCGTTAGGGTTCCGAAATTTTTGTTATATTTACGTTTAATCCGCTGCGTTTTATGCCTCGGAACCCAACAGAAAATATCAAAGAAAAGGTTTTTTTGAGAGGAGGGATCACACCTTGTTGGACATGGTGTGATCAATGTTGAGTCAAAGAATCTTCCAATTAGTTTCCGGGGCTACGCCCTGGAGACAGCTGCTTATACACATAACCGAGTTCCTACTAAATCGGTTCAGAAGACTGCGTATGAGATATGGATTGAGAAACGTCATAGCATGTCATTTATGAAAATTTTAGGATGTGAGGAATTTGTGAAATGTCTAACTTCTGACAAGCTAGGACCTAAATCAGACAAATGTAACTTTGTGGGATACCCAATTGAAACAAAGGGTTATTTTTTCTATAATCCTTCCAAGAACAAAGAGTTTGTTGCTCGAACTGCAGTGTTCCTTATAAGAGAAATGCTTTCTAAGAAAGACAGTGGGAGGATAATCGATCTCGATGAAGTTCGAGACCCACATGATAGCATTAAACCAATGGAGGAACCTGAGCAGAATGTACAAGAAAACAATACTGCTCAAGAAACACAGGTTGTTTATAGGTCTAGTAGGGTTTGTCATAAGTCCAAGAGGTATTATGGATTTCTCTTGACTCAAGATGGTGATGTGATTCTTGTGGACGAAGATGAGCCTCTCACCTACTAAGACTCTATGAACGCTCCAGATTCTAAGAGATGGATGGATGCCATGAAATCTGAGATGGAATCAATGTATACTAATCAAGTGGATGGACTTTGGTTGATTCACCTGAAGGGGTAAAACCTATAGGGTTCAAGTGGATTTTTAAGAAGAAGGCCGACATGGATGGTAACGTACAGACCTATAAGACACGATTGGTGGCAAAAGGTTTTAAGCAAATTCATAGTATTGACTATAAAATGAACTTTTCACTAGTGTCTATGGTCAAGTCCAACAAGATTTTGCTTGCTATAGCTGTTACTATGACTATGAAATATGGAAAATAGATGTCAAAAGCTCTTTCTTAAATGAGAGACTTCAAAAGGATGTGGATGTGTACATGACATAGCCTGAGGGTTTTGTTGATGAAAAGGATGCTGGAAAGGTATGTAGGTTGCGTCGATCCATTTATGGATTGAGACAAGCCTTGAAGAGATGTATCATTCGTTTTGATAAAACTATCAAAGAGTTTGGGTTTATTCAAATTGAATATAAATCATGTGTTTAGAAGAAGGTTAGTGGGAGCCATATGGCCTTCCTAGTATTATATGTTGATGATATATTAGTAATAGGGATTGACATTCCTTCTCTAAGACTATGATCTATAGAGGTAAATCATGGAGATTGATCAGCCTAAGTTAGAGTACATACATTAACAAAGTTTTGCATCGATTTGAAATGCAAAGAGGCTAAAATGGATATATCCAATGTCTCATGGGATAATGATCTCAAAATAAAATTGTCCAAAATTATTGGATGATAAGGATCGTATGAGTAAATTTCCATATACTTCGACAATTGGTTCAATAATGTATGAGATGATATGTACTCCTTATGAACCTAGTTGTATAGAAGTTTCAGTGATGCTGGTTTCTAGATAGACAACGATGATTTAGTGTTTCTGCTTGGCTTTGTGTTTTATCTATTTAAATTAAAATGTTGTATACTGGAATGGTTCATAGTAGAGACAGTTGTTGATTCTACAAATAAAGCCTGAGTATATTAATGCTTATGAAGTAGCCAAAGAGGCTGTTTGGGCATGTATTTAGGAGATATCACCTAATTAATGAGATTAATGATCAAGGAGATATACATATATGTAAAGCGCATACTAATAATAATATTGCAGACCCACTGACTAAGGCTTTGTCGAAGCAGAAGCACGAAAGTCACACTAGTTCCATGAGTGTTGGATACTTGGGTAATTGACTCTAGTGCAAGTGGGAGATTATTAGTAATTGTTCCCTAGAGACAATACTTTTATATTTTAAGGAAAATATTTTATTATTAAGGATTATGTTTTATTGATTATTATTTACTTATTATGTTTTATTTATTGCGTTATAAATTGAAAGCATAATAAATGTCCTTGGAATTTTGATATGTATTATATATCTTTAAGTATGTGACTTAAAAATGAGATTATATGAATAGTATCTTATTCATAAAATTCTCTAGTCGAGTATTATTATTTAAGGATAATAATAATGCACAAAGACTATTATGTTTGTTGACAGATTACCACATCTCATTGGTCATAGGTATGGTGATACTAAAAGTTAAGAACATAAGTGCATGTCTCAATGCATGACACTGGAATGACCCGCCGTGAGATTCTACATCTTAACAAGTGTCATAAGAAATTCTCACTGTGATAATGATGTAATGATCCTCTGACTTGAAATCATTATATTTCTATATGAGAATTAATATAATTTGATTACACTAAAAGTTACCTTTAACCGGGTGATGGTAAAGGTGGACAATGGGTATACTATAAATCGTATTAGAAATATGAATGATAGATAAATGATTTAACCTTCCTATTTATGAGTGATATTATGGCCCTCTTGATTGCGTGAGACTATAAAAAGCATGGCCGTGCTCAAATGTTGATTTGTTTAATAGTCTACTCATAGATCAAGGATACCCGGATTAAATGTTGAAGAGGATGACACGAAACATTTCTCGAGTTTGATCTATAATATAAGGTTAAAGAGATTATATTACATTATAAATTATTCATAAAAGGTTTAATTGAATCATCAATTAATTATTATTACTTGGGTAGCAATGATTTATTACTAGATTCTGCTCATTGTTTATAATTTTATTATTAGATATTAAAATTATTGTTAACGTAATAATAACCTATAGGGCCACACACAAAGAACACTTCAAGGAGAATTAATAGTAATTCAAATTTATTTTGGATATTAATTAAGTTGGACTTAATTAATAAAATTAGAAATTTGAATTAATTTATAATTTGAATTATATTTGAATATTAATTAAGTTTGACTTAATTAGTTATTTAAATTCAAATTCAAATTTTAAAGAAATTAATTAAATATAAGGCCCAATAAGATGATGGGCTAAAAGGTTTGATTATTTCATCTATAAATACATCTCTTTCTCTAGGAGTTAACCTAATTCAGTTTTGGGAAAACCCTAGCTGCATAGAGAGAGAGAGAGAGAGATAGAGGTTGAGAGAAACAGCTTGGGTGCTAGTAAATCCTTCCTCCTTCTAAGATCAAGTGTTCGTGTGGATACTGATACAGACGTAAATCGTATATACGGGATACATGGTGATTAAAGGTATTGTGCTCTTCTTCTCTCATGGATACATGGTGATTCAAGCTTGGACCTCTATTATTCATCCATTATTAAAGCTTCGTTTAAGGTAAACATTTAATCTCCGAATTAAATATCATATTTCACATGGATCCTGCATTTGGGTTTCGTTTTGTATTTATTTTCGCATTTATTCCACTACGTTTGTGCCTCGAAACCTTTCATAGATAACCCTTGCCTTACTGCACATGCCCATATGCTTCTTCCCACATGTCTTGCAATTTGGCAGTGGGGGTCGTGATTGATTGGAGTATGCCACCCCTGACTGCCTACCGCCCTGGTTAACACTCACACTTTCAGCTCTCTTGAAACCGAAACTCTTCCAAAAATGAGCTCCTTGTCCTCGATTAAATTTACTCCGAAAGTTTCCACTGGATGAACCTCCCCGCTGGCTATCTGCCTTCCTCTTCTTCCCATCTCCTTCCTTTTGGATCAGATCACTTTCAGCCTCCACAATCGAAGCTTTCTGCACCAACATGGCATAGTCAGTCAACTCAAGTATTTCTACTCGGTTATGAATCCACTGTTTTAATCCTTATTGAAACCTCCTAGCCCTTTTCTCGTCTATGTTCATAAAATCTGGCACGAACCTAGACAGTTCAGTAAACTTTGCTTCAGACTGGGCTACAGTTAGGTTATTCTGCTTCAACTCCAGAAATTTCAGCTCCATCCAGTTTTCCCTGAATTTGGGGAAATACTTCTCTAAAAATAGTTGGGAGAACCTTTCCCATGCTACTACCCCTTCTCCCTCCAGATTCTTTTTAGCTTCCCACCAGAAATTTGACTCCCCCTCCAGGAGGTAAGTGGCGAAGAATGTCTTTTGTTTCTCCTCTACTTGTAGTATTTTAAATGACTTTTCCATTTTCTTTAACCAGGCCCTAGCCTCTACTGGGTCTGCAGTTCCTTAAAACTCAAGTGGTCGCAAGGACTTAAAGGCTCGGAAGGAATTGGCAACTGTGTTGCGGGGAACTGGTGGTGGCTGATTTGGATTGGAGTTAACATGTTGCCTAAGAAATTCCACGAAGAAGTTCATTGGGTAAACATTTTGGTTTTCTCCTTGGAAATTCTGGCTCTCGTTTTCCTCCTATTCATTCTGGTTTTGGTTTTGGCTATTACCCGAGGTGCTTGAATTCACATACTCTTCTTCCTCATACTCTTCCTCATCAAACTCATTGTAGTCCTCCGGGTCACTTTCCTCCTCATGAATATTTTGTTCATTCAAGTCCTCACTGTCCATAGGGTACAACCTGGTGTTCCTTCTTGGCGGCATTCTTCTGATACAATCAAACAATATTGATCAACTATCTATTAGCCTAAATCACCATATTATTCGTTATTTTAAACAATCATATAAGTAATGATTTCCCTTTACATTTAACCCTTCCTAGACCACATATAACATTTTAGGGCTCAAAGTTCTTATTGTACAGAACACACAATACACTTTATACCTTTCCAGAAGTGGTTTCTATACAATTTCTATATCAAGAATAAGAAAGTGCATAAATACCGTAAACAAATAAGACTGCATTTAAAGAAAACTGAAACGTCATATATATACATAATTTCTTGGTTACATCATCTATCACAAGTTCTGATTACAAAAAAAGTAAGTTAGTTAGGTTATCTTCTAGTCAGAGTGGGACTACTACTCTGTACACAAAATATTACTCTCCCAAAAATGACACATCCATACATAATGCCAAAATATGATACTAGAAGACTATATCATCCCACAGGAGTCATTGGAACCTACCACAGACCAAGTCCCTGACCTGACCCATCAAGTTATCCACCATCATGTCCACCTCATCACTCCCCATCGGTCCTCCATCTAAGGCTGTCCTCAACTCGTGAAAGAATCGCGCCCATGTCTGGATCCCGACAAGGCTAGTCTCAATGTCCTATGGAATGTCGTCCTGAGGAATGCCACCCAGAGGTAGGCCACCATAGGGTCCAACACGTCTAGGAATCATCCTATCCACAATGCACCTCAACTCGTCTATACGACCAATCAAGACATCCTGATCCATTATGAGGGAAGACACTACCCATGACGGCACTAGCTCCCCTATGACTAGTGGTGGTGGAGGTGGTGATGCCGGTGCTAGTGATGGCGTCTCCAATGGAGCATCCTCTGGTTCTGAGGGATCTGGGGTGAGTCCCTTGAACCCCTCATCCTCGGACGGTATGAGACTAAGTGAGGGTAAAGGTGGAATCACTACGGGTGGTGGTATCATATGGATATCTCTGTACACGACCTTTGATGGTCCGGCCTGATCAGCAATTGGGAGGGTGGGTGCTGGTATGGCTGGTATTAAGTCTTTATCATTATTGAAAGGCATATGACTAGGCCTATTTGTAATAATTAGATGGCAACTCAACTCTAACTAATAAAGAGAAGTAAATACTAAACACTAACAAGAATCAAGACAAAGACAGTCAACTAATCACAGAGGATCCAAGTATCAGAGGTATTTTGTGGGATTGCTACTCAACACTGGAAGAAGTTCATTTATATGTTCAAGCGTCAGTGAAAATAATATTGTGGTAGTACTTCTATAGAAGACAGAAAATATGGAACATTTCAAGTGGTTACTACAAGTAGATTCCAGAAGAAGAATAAAAACAGTGAAGAAGAAAATATGACAGAAGGCCTCTATTTAAAAGTTAATTAAATGGAGAATATTTATTAGTATGACACAAATGAACCAGACAGTACATTTGTGTGTCAACTAAAATAATATTTATTCTTCATTTAAATCAAGAGGTTTCAAGATCTGAAGACAAAGAGAAATCAAGAAGACTGCAGTTTAATCGGATCTCTATAATATTTTAATTCTACAATCTAAGTAAATTAATTATTTAATTTATATTAATTAAATTAATTCAAGATTGAATTTAATTTAATTCATAAATTATTTAATTAATTTAAGTAGAATTAATTTATTAGAAAAGAAATGAATCAATATGACTTATATATATATATTTCGAATATGACTTAAATAAGTCATACCGAGTATGACTTAAATAAGTCATACCGAATATGACTTAAATAAGTCATACCGAGCTATGTATGTATATATATATATATTAATAAGTCATACCGAGTCTGCTTTATTAAAGGTCATACCGGACAATTCTTTTATTATAAAGAAAAAGGTCATACCGAGATTTCTTTTGAAAAAGGTCATACCGAATGATTTATTTAATTAAATAAAATCCGGATATGACTTTCAAAAGGTCATACCGAGCTTTTGATAAGTCATACCGAGTTTTAATAAGTCATACCGAGCTCAGGAAGTCATGCCCAGTAATTTCAGAATTCATACAAGGGTTAATTTCTTGAAATTAAGTCATACTCATAAAGGTCATAGCAGCCATTTCAAATCTCTATAAATATGAGAATCAGCCTTCACTTTTTCAGTTGTTCAATTGTTAAGAAGTTAGAAAATCAGATCAAATTCAGTCATTTATCTGCAATGTAATATTCATAGATTTCTGTGCTGAGTTTGGAATATAATTGTTAAATGCGAACAGTTCATGTCAAAATCGTTCTAAGCTTTTTAACAGTTATATAATCTTTCTACTTATTAATTGTGTTATACTAATCAAGTTAAAATTATATCTTTCACTTGAACAGTATTTCATTATAATTAATATTTCGCGAGTAATTAAAATAATATTTTTAATCCAATTATTCCGTGATTAATTTTCAGATATTGTATTCAACCCCCCTTCTACAATATCAGGGACCAACAATTGGTATCAAAGCTGGTTGATATAGTTTATATCAGATCCAAATCAAATTCCGCGAACTCATACAGATCACAAAAATTATTTTAAATTCGAAATAATTTTTTTATTCGAAATAATTTTTTTTCTGAAAAATTATTTTTGATCAAAAATTGTTTTAAGTCAAAAATTAAAATATTTTTTGAAACACTTAATTTTTAATCTTATTAAAGATGAGTACCCAGAAAGTCACTAGCATCAAAATTCCACAATTTGACAGAGAACACTACAACTTATGGAAACACAAAATGCTACTGTTTATCGGGATTGCAAATCCCAAGTATGCATTAGTCATGGCCAAAGGTGTTGAACCCCCTATATCAGTTATTCTCGAACACACGGTTGATGGGGTTGTAATTCCCCACAGACAGTTTCCAAAAAGTCCGGCAGACTATACAGATGAGGAAACAGAAGTTGTGTCCCTTGATAATAACCTGAAGCTCATATTAATTGAATTCCTAGACTACATCATGTACAACCAAGTAGTAAATTGCAAGAATGCAAAACAGATCTGGGAAACAATTGAAATTATCAATGAGGGAACTGAAGAAGTTTAGGAGAATAGATTGGAGATCCTGACCACCCAATATGAGCAGTTTAGATCCAACCCTGGTGAGGGTATCTCTGAGGTATTTCAGAGACTAAACAAATTGATAAACGAGCTCAACATGAATGGAAAGTTTTATCAGAACCAAGAGGTGAACAGGAAGTTTTTACTGACCTTACCAGAGCATCTGGAGCACAGGATTGCAGCCATCCGGGAATCTAGGGACATGAAAGAGGTAACCCTAGAAAGACTCTACGGAGTTTTAAAAACTTATGAGCTGGAACAGATCCAAACCAGAGAGATGTACGGAAGAGGTAAGGTACTGAGTTCCTCCAAGGCATTAATGGTAGAAGCACCAGAGAAAGAAGAAGTGAAGGCTGTTGCACCTTCTAACAGTTCAACATAGTATGTGGTTCCAGAACTTGGACATACTTCTGACAAACAAGAAGACGGTGATTTCTACTCACTGGAAGAACTAGATCAGCTAGAAGATGAATCTCTAGCTATGGTTGCCAGGAAGTTTGGCAACATGAGATTCCGAAGAAACTCTTCATTCAGAAGTAAGCCTAATTTTGGAAGATTCCAAAAAGGAGGTTCTTCGACAGCAGTATCGAAAAGCGGCTACAAGACCGGCTTAGTTGATAGAAGCAAGTTTCGTTGCTTCAACTGTAATGAGCTAGGCCACTTTGCAACTGAGTGCAAGAAGCCTAAGCAAGGGAAGAAGAGAGAGTCTTACGAAGAGCTCAAGGAGAAGTATGATGCGCTCGTGAAAAAGCATCAAGGAAAGTCTTATCTAGCAGCAGGCAAAAGCTGGGATGATTCAGATAATGATGATGAGGAAGAGCTAGGAAATCTTGCTCTTATGACTTCATCAGAGGAATCACTGTCTCCCACCCGTGACAGAGGAATAGAGGTAAATCCTTCTTGTCCTAAGATATTTGCTTTGCTAAGTAAAGAACTAGATGGTGAAAGAGATAAGGTTAAGAAACTCAGACTCAAAGTCAAAGAGTTAGTTGATGAGACTGAAGTTTTTAAACAGTTAAAAAGAAATCATGACAAGTTGACTGTTAAGTTGACTGAAGACTTAGCTGTTCAAGTCAGTAAAGTCAGTTGTCATGTTGTAACAGAAGCCAATCTCAGAAACCAGATAGAAGAAGAAAAGAAGAAGTGTCTTACATATAAGAATTCCTCATATATTGTAAAGAACCTAGTTGACCAACAAGAAATAAGTCGTAAAGTTGGGATAGGCTTCGAGTACAATAAATCTGTAGGAAAGCCAAGCAACATAACCCCCTTTAGAAAAAGTGCTGTAGAAAGGGGTATCCCACATGTTGTTAAAGACACACCAAAACCTCTCTTCATAACACCGATAGCTGAACCTATCCTTGAGAGCTCTGTACTGATTGCATATGAAATGCAGTTGGAAGATCTTGAGGAAGAGAAGAAGAGAGGAGAACAGGTTAAGGACATAAAAGGAGTTAATGTCCAGAAAGAGAGGTGTGCACCAAAGACACCAGTGAAAGATGTGGGAACTTCTGATTCCCCCCGACCTGGTGTAGGTGCAAAAGACTTAAAGAATAAAATGAACAGACCCAACACATTTATGAACAGTAGGAACAGTAACAATAAATTTCATTCTAGTGAAAACTTCAAAGATACTGAGAAAATTGAAGTAGAATCTGTTAAGCCTCCTACTGTATTGAATAACATGCCTACTATTGATGCTTTCCATAGACCATGTGGTATAATGAATTGCATGTTATGTGCTTTTAATGCTATGACTGCTTACTTTAAATGCATGATAGCTAAGAAAGGTAACATGACACCTAGACAGCATATCAATAGTAAATTTGCTAAATCCAAGACTGCGACTCTTTCACCTGAAAAGAAGGAATCATATATTCCTAAGTCTAAACAGAAAGTTGTTAAGACTGTCTTTAGGAAGGTAGGAACAGTCAAGGAAGAAAATGATGTTATTCGAAAAGGATCTGTTGTTAAAGCAGAAAAAGGTCAATTCTTTAAGTATGCCGGGCCCAATCAATTTTGGGCTCCGAAGACGAATTAATCCGTTTGATAATTGCAGGGAGTTAAACAGGTAAACCGAGTTATATGGATCCTGGACAGCGGATCGTCAAGGCATATGACCAGAGATAGAGCCCTGCTATCAGACGTGGTTGAGAGAGCTGGCCCAGTCGTCACCTTTGGAGATAACAGCAAAGGAATGACTACGGGATATGGCAAGTTAAATACAGGAAATGTTATCATTGAAAACGTCTCTTTAGTGGAAGGACTTAAGCACAATCTACTCAGCGTCAGTCAATTTTGTGATAAAGGATACAAGGTAAACTTTATCAAGGAGAAATGTTTAATAGCTCATTCTAAAGAAGACAGACTAGCCTTGCGTGGAGTAAGGAAAGGAAACTTGTACGTAGCTGATTTCAACTCGGTAACTGAAGCTGAAGCAAACTGTTTTTATTCAAAAGCTTCAACGGAGGAAAGTTGGCTATGGCACAAGAACCTCTCACACCTAAATTTCAAAACAATGAACTCTCTAGTCAAGAGGGATTTGGTGAGAGGACTGCCTCCGATAGAATTTACACAAGAAGGCTTGTGTGAGGCATGTCAGAAAGGGAAGTCAAAGAAAGCAACTCACAGAGGCACAGACACTACAAACATCACTGAACCACTTCAACTCCTACACATGGATTTATTTGGTCCAGTAAATATTCTGTCTATGTCAAGGAAGAAATATGCCTTAGTGATTGTGGATGACTTCACAAAATATACATGGATTTTATTCTTGAACTCTAAGGATGAAACTCCACAGTTGGTGATTGATCATATAAAGCTGATTGAGTTAGATTCAAAGTTACCTGTCCGGGCAATCAGATCAGATAATGGAACAGAATTCAAAAATGAAATTCTGAATAACTTCTGCTCAAACAAGGGAATAACAAGGCAATACTCAGCACCAAGAACTCCGCAACAAAATGGAGTTGTAGAAAGGAAAAATCGAACCCTGATTGAAGCTGCAAGGACTATGCTAAGTGAATCAAGGTTACCTATCTACTTCTGGGCTGAAGCAGTTAATACAGCTTGTTATACTCAGAATCGAACTCTGATCAACAAAGATCATATGAAAACTCCCTATGAATTAATGGCTGGCAAGAAACCTACTCTCAAGTACTTTCATGTATTTGGAGCCAAATGCTTTGTGCTAAAAGATGGAGATGAACATCGTGGCAAGTTTGAGGCCAAGGCACATGAAGCTATTTTTGTCGGTTACTCAAGAAGAGCATATAGGGTATACATAATTGATCAGCACCAAGTGAAGGAAAGTGTCAATGTAACTTTTGATGACACAAAACTCCCAAGTATCCAAACTGAAGATTCTTCTGAGTCATTAAAATTTGATAATTATCCAGACTCACATTCTGATGACGAAGAAGAACCTGAGGTTGCAGCAGGAAATAATGACAACAATGATGATAATGATCCAGGTAATAGTGGTGGAAACAATGGCAACACTGGAGATACTGCTAATACTAGTGGTGGATCAACAAGTCATCCTGGCAGAAACTCAGGGGGAGATGAAGGATCAACTGGCAGAACACAACATCACAATGAATTTCGAGACCAATCATCAAGATCAAACCTACCCAGGGAAAGGATATGGAGCAGAGATCATCCTTTTGAATTGATCATAGGTGATCCAGATGTTGGAGTAAGAACCAGAAGTGCAACCTCAAATGAATGTTTATTCTCAGTTTTTCTATCTCAAGAAGAACCAAAGAAGATTGAAGATGCACTAATTGATACAGATTGGGTTCTTGCCATGCAAGAAGAGCTCAATCAGTTCGAGAGACAAGAAGTCTGGACACTGGTACCCAGGCCTAAAGATAGATCTGTTATTGGCACGAAATGGGTATACAGGAACAAGTTAGACAGTGATGGCATTGTTACAAGAAACAAAGCCAGGCTGGTGGCAAAGGGTTACTCCCAGGAAGAGGGAATTGATTATGACAAGACCTACGCACCAGTTGCAAGACTTGAAGCCATCAGGATATTTCTGGCATTCGCAGCACATTCCAATTTTAAAGTCTATCAAATGGATGTGAAGAGTGCATTCCTGAACGGAAAGCTAGAAGAGGAAGTTTATGTGGAACAGCCCCCTGGCTTTGAAAATCCAGAGTTTGCTGATTTTGTGTACTTTCTTTTCAAAGCTCTCTATGGACTCAAGCAAGCACCGAGGACATGGTATGACACTCTCTCTGAGTTTTTACTTGAAAATGGTTTCACTAGAGGTGTCATAGATAAAACTCTCTTTTACAAATTACATAGTAAAGATATGATATTTGTCCAAGTTTATGTTGACGATATTATATTTGGTTCTACTAACGAAAACTTGTGCAAGAGATTTGCTAAGCTAATGCAGAGTAGATATGAGATGAGCATGATGGGTGAGCTGTCATTCTTCCTTGGATTGCAAGTAAAGCAAAAGGAAGATGGGATTTTTATTTGCCAATCAAAGTACATAAGAGATCTTCTCATAAAATACAGTCTAGAAGATTCTTCACCGGCAAAAACCCCAATGCCAACAGCCACGAAGCTTGACAAAGATGAAACTGGTAAGAAAGTTGACATCACAAGCTATAGAGGTATGATAGGCTCATTATTATATCTAACTGCTAGTAGACCCGACATAATGTTTGCAACATGCTTATGTGCAAGGTTTCAATCTGACCCAAGAGAATCTCATCTAATAGCTGTTAAACGAATTTTTAGATATCTAAAGGGTACACCAGATCTTGGAATTTGGTACCCTAAGGATACAGGTTTTGACCTAATTGGCTATACAGATTCAGACTATGCAGGGTGCAGGATGGACAGGAAAAGTACTTCTGGAAGCTGTCAGTTTCTAGGACGACGGTTGATCTCCTGGTACAGCAAGAAACAGCATTCAGTATCTACCTCGACAGCCGAAGCAGAATACATTGCGGCAGGTAGCTGTTGTGCACAGATCTTGTGGATTAGGAATCAACTAAATGACTATGGACTTGCGTTGAACAAAATTCCAATATTCTGCGACAACACAAGTGCTATAGCTATTTCCAACAATCCTGTTAAACATTCGCGAACCAAGCACATTGACATAAGGTATCACTTTATAAGAGAGCATGTCATGAACGGAACTGTGGTGCTACATTTTGTACCCACAGAAGATCAGCTAGCCGACATCTTCACAAAACCACTTGATGAATCCACTTTCTCAAAGTTGGTTAGTGAATTAGGGATGTTAAACTATGGCTAAATTTTTGGTTGCTAGGAATTAATTTAAGCTCATAAATATTAAATGTTAATATTTAAAGAGTTTATGAGACTTGAATTAATAAATTCCTAGGTCTTATGAATTTTTGGAAAATTATCTTAAGATTAAATCAATATTCTTACAAGATAATTATTTCAATTAAAGCATAAGTACTTTTGTTTAAATTAAGCATTTATAAGTATTTATGTAAATTAGTAGTATTTTTTATTATTATATTATTATTAAAATATTTTCTTAATTTTAATGATCTAGTATGACTTTATTAAAACAAATCTCGGCATGACTTATTTAATAAAACTCGGCATGACTTTTTATGTTTATTAAAAAGTCATACCGAGAGATAATAAAAATAAGTCATACCGTTCTATTCTTTTAAGTTTTATGTAAATAAAACTCGGTATGACTTTTAATAAGTCATACCGAGATATTCAAGTGCCTTGTTTTTATTAAGTCATACCGAGCACATTAGTTCATTTCAATTAAATAAGTCATACTCAGCGATATATACATATACACAAACTGCTTCATATATAAACACGAACAACCTTTTATTTTTTAACAAAAATCGATCGATTATCACCCATTTCAACTTATTCCAGTTGCTATTCTGTGATTACAAGTATCTTTACTTGCTAGTGTGTTAAAATCGAGTATATCTAAAGAAACTCTGCCCGATTTTCATTAAAAAATTCAGTGAATTGTTCGTATTCTTGATATTAATCGAAGCTTTTGATTGTGTGTGTGACTAAAGACTGTTTGTGTAGTGATTTGTTGCGTAAAGTTGTTTTGGGATTCTTAGAAATTAGGGTTTCTATTTAAAGTGTAATTTTCGATTTATTAACTTGTAATTGTTAATTTTGATTTGTAATCGCACATTGTAATTTTATTATTTGTAATAGCTTAAATCTACAACAAAAATGGCTGGTTTTTACGAATTAGTAAAAACTAATTTTGTAGGATTTTTCAATCCGGTGAATTGTTCAGTCGAGAGGTTTCGACCGTGGATCGTATTTATGAATGAACATTCACTTGTAAGAACTGCAATTACTCTGGACGCCCCTTTGCAAGTGTTAGCACTTAGGGCTCTGTATTCCACTGCTAGGAATAGGAGTACTGCAGGCAGAGTTCAATTCTCATTCAGCATAGGAGATCATGAATATATGGTGACTGAAGAGGACGTGAACAGAATTTTGGGCTTTCCGACTGACAATTTCGTGGATCCACCCTCTGTACTAGAAATTCTAGAGTTTTTCTATTCCATTAGATATCAGGGTGAGATCAATTTGGTAAGATTGACGAAGTCCAGATTGGTAAGCGAATGGGACTACTTCTTTGGGACGTTAGCCAAAGTTTTTGCACCCACTACAAAGAATAACTTCAACAATATATCTTCACTACTGCAAATAATAGGGTTTTCTGTGGCCCACAACAGGAGGATAAATTTTGGGAAGTTGATTCTAAAAGAAATAATAAGGAAAATGGGGAAACCAGAAAGCAGGGAACAGGACATTCAAGTCTACTATCCGAGGTTCCTGATGCTGTTCATGAATGATTTGTTGATGGATGAAGACAAAGCCTTATTTCAGAATAGTCTTGTAGAAGAATCTCCTACTTCTCAGAATAACTTATTTGCAAGGCTCCACAACAACCCCAAGTTCGAAGATGTGCCAGTGGCAAGGACAAATTACATGGCTGAGATATTAGATCACATTGCTAATCCTGTGCAGGAACAAGAGCCAGAGCAAGTGCCAATGCAAATGGATCATCCTGTGCACCTTCTACTTGAAGCTGCTCAGCATGTCGATCAAGTGGCACAAGATCAACAGGTAATATCTCACTCACAATCTTCTAGTTCAATACCTATAGATATATCCACTGCTCTGTTAGATTTATCTGTGGCGGACTATAATTATGGTCTTACACTTCAGGATATCAGCTACGAACCTGAAAACACACAGGTTCCGTCCTCAGCTGAATTAGAGCCTCAAACAGTTTCTCCTTCGTCCTCCTCTTCATTAAAAGTCAGAAAAAGGAAGAAACCTGTCAGAATAGTTAGAGGTCTTGGTGCTGATGTGAGTGAACCCGCAGCTCTGTCTCCTCCTTCAAAAATTTCTAGAGTTGACCCTGAGACAACTGCAGCCTCAACCTATTCCAGTCAATGGGATATGGATTTTAATATGGTCATCCAAGATTCTCTAGATACACTTGCTCAACCAGGTGATCTAATTCACTGCTCGGCCACAGCATCAGATAGTGAGGAAAACACACTGCTAGCAATCACTCTAGCAGGACCTTCACTTGAAGATATACCAATACAGGAGGGCACATTAGTTGAAGAAAATGTTTTTAATAAAAACTCGTCGGATGCCACCTATGTTGTGGACCATGACATTTTCGATGCAGTGCAGCATCAGACACCCTCCGCGGTACTAAGGAGCACCACAGACTCTCAAGAGCCTGTCATTACATTGTCTAAGGTGGTGACTCCGCTGGATTTCTTTCATCCAGTTCTCTTTCGAGAAGGTCTCGAATCCACTGGTGGATTTGAGAGGCAACCACTCCATAGAGGGAGATGGGACTCCATTCACGGAGTAGCTACGTCAGTAGCGGAGCCACTTCAAGTTAATCTTGTTGAGGACGCGCCTTCACAGGCATCAGAAGAGCATTTTGACTCTTCAAAAGCTATTGTTATATATGCTGGTATAGCTTCAGGATCTGGAAAGGAGCTAAACACGAGTGATGTGAGGCAAACACAGAGTGAAACACATGCACAGAGTGATAGTGAGATAAACAGGAGTGCAAGTGAGATGAGTGCACACACACAGTGAACTATTATCTAAAATGGAAGCTCTCCAGAAAGAAATGCAAATTGTTCAGGCTGAGTTGGTAAAAGTAAAAGCACAAGCAGAAGAAAAATCTACATCTGCCTCTGTAACACAGCAGCTGACAATAGTACGAAAAGATGTTGATGATGTCAAAACCTCCATTCTTCTAAAAACTCAAGACATCCAGAGTGTACAGAATCTTATTGCTGAAGACATGAAAGAAGTCAGCAAATTACATGAAAAGATTGATGAGGTTGAGAAAAGCTTGACATTAACAATCATTGAAAATGAAAAGATCTCTACACAAAGATTCAGCAAACTGGATGATGGAATGACACATTTGAATGAAGGAATGAAGCAAGTCTATCTGACTATGCAGAAAATGTTGACATCTTTTGAAGCTTCTAAAATCCAAGAGGATCCCTCAACTAAGGGGGAGAAATCAAAAGAGAAAGTAGCTGGAGATGAAGGGGCTTCTACTCAAGGCAAAGGGAAAGATAAACTGTATTCTGAAGATCAATTTCAATCGTATGATCCAGAACCAGAAAAACAGTTTTATGATCAAGAGAAATTCATTGATGACAGTGCTCATGATGAATCAAACTTTCCTGACTACTGCAGAGCTGAGGAAGAGATTGCATTTGATGAAGATTTTTTGTTTCCAGAAGAAAAAGAAGTTGATCCAGCCTATGAAGAGGCAATGAAGAAACTAAAAGAAGACATCAAGGCAAGTCATGCAAAAACTGAAAATCTGAAAGCTCTAATCATGGAAAGAACAAAGGCTGAAAAAGAAGAAAGCCAAGAAAAGCAAAATCTCTGGGCCATAGCAGTCAGAGAAAAGAAGAGAGATGTACAGCTCAAGATTGGAAAGAAATGGGATACTGCAAGAGAAATAATGGACAAACAGCAAAAGGGTCCATTTGAAGACAAGCATCTGAAATCAATAATTGAGCGTCTAGAAAAGTCAAATGACAACATTGACAACTTCATGAAAGCTCTGAAAGAGGAAGTGGACTACATCACTATCCTAGTGGATCACATTCTTGAAGACTGGCATATACTAGTCTACACACACAGGAATGGAACATTCAGAATTTCCTTAGAGTTTTTCAGGCAAAGAAGTTTATCAGTAATATGGACATTTTTGAACAGAATAAAGAGGAGCTCAGAAGAAAATGAACTTCTCAGGGATAGACTTAGAGTCTTTGCCACAGCTGTTAGTCCTCAGATCTTATTTGATCCTCACGAGGTAAGATTTTTCTCAAACAAGTTGTATCAAATCATGCAGTTAAATGAGGAATCTTTTAAGGGCTACACAGTTAAGTACATGATTCAAGTTGAAAGGATGCTAAGGTCAACAGGTTTCAAATCCCAAGCTAAAATGGATGTTGCAGAGAAGATAAGAAACTACTGTCTGTCGAAAAGAATTCATTCATACATCAGGCAAATACCAAAGATAGATTCAACACAGCCATCTGATGTAGAAAAAGAGATAGTAGATCCTGTTGAACAGGAAGTGATGTGGCAGTTAGCAAGAGCTGATCAAAGAAAGTTGTATGGGGAATCCACTACAACAGAACAATCAGTATCTGAAGAAGTACCGAGGACACCAATTCATAAAAGTTCAATCCTAGAAGAAGGTGAAGTTGATACAACAGAAGACTGAAGACTTAGATAGAACAAGATAGAAACTTTGTAATAATTGTTCAGTGCTAGAGGAACATCTATCTTGTATTTATCTTTTATGTATGAATCTGGAAAATTGTTAAATATAAAACCAGAACTTTTGTTTATTATTTACAGTCATTAAATGTCGTACTACTTTCTTAGTTATTAGTTGAGTTATCCTCTAGGAATTTGTGTGTTAAAATGTTTAACAACAAATAGGGGGAGATTGAAAGGCATATGACTAGGCCTATTTGTAATAATTAGATGGCAACTCAACTCTAACTAATAAAGAGAAGTAAATACTAAACACTAAACAGGAATCAAGACAAAGACAGTCAACTAATCACAGAGGATCCAAGTATCAGAGGTATTTTGTGGGATTGCTACTCAACACTGGAAGAAGTTCATTTATATGTTCAAGCGTCAGTGAAAATAATATTGTGGTAGTACTTCTATAGAAGATAGAAAATATGGAAGATTTCAAGTGGTTACTACAAGTAGATTCCAGAAGAAGAATGAAAACAGTGAAGAAGAAAATATGACAGAAGGCCTCTATTTAAAAGTTAATTAAATAGAGAATATTTATTAGTATGACACAAATGAACCAGACAGTATATTTGTGTGTCAACTAAAATAATATTTATTCTTCATTTAAATCAAGAGGTTTCAAGATCTGAAGACAAAGAGAAATCAAGAAGACTGCAGTTTAATCGGATCTCTATAATATTTTAATTCTACAATCTATGTAAATTAATTATTTAATTTATATTAATTAAATTAATTCAAGATTGAATTTAATTTAATTCATAAATTATTTAATTAATTTAAGTAGAATTAATTTATTAGAAAAGAAATGAATCAATATGACTTATATATATATATTTCGAATATGACTTAAATAAGTCATACTGAGTATGACTTAAATAAGTCATACCGAGCTATGTATGTATATATATATATATATATATATTAATAAGTCATACCGAGTCTGCTTTATTAAAGGTCATACCGGACAATTCTTTTATTATAAAGAAAAATGTCATACCGAGATTTCTTTTGAAAAAGGTCATACCGAATGATTTATTTAATTAAATAAAATCCGGATATGACTTTCAAAAGGTCATACCGAGCTTTTGATAAGTCATACCGAGTTTTAATAAGTCATACCGAGCTCAGGAAGTCATGCCCAGTAATTTCAGAAGTCATATAAGGGTTAATTTCTTGAAATTAAGTCATACTCATAAAGGTCATAGCAGCCATTTCAAATCTATATAAATATGAGAATCAGCCTTCACTTTTTCAGTTGTTCAATTGTTAAGAAGTTAGAAAATCAGATCAAATTCAGTAATTTATCTGCATTGTAATATTCACAGATTTCTGTGCTGAGTTTGGAATATAATTGTTAAACGCAAACAGTTCATGTCAAAATCGTTCTAAGCTTTTTAACAGTTATATAATCTTTCTACTTATTAATTGTGTAATACTAATCAAGTTAAAATTATATCTTTCACTTGAACAGTATTTCAATATAATTAATATTTTGCGAGTAATTAAAATAATATTTTTAATCCAATTATTCCGTGATTAATTTTCAGATATTGTATTCAACCCCCCTTCTACAATATCAGGGACCAACAATTATATTCCCAGTTATAACATTCTTGAGTTCGTGCTACTGTTTTTAGCTTCTGCAAGAAACTATAACAGCAGCCAAAAGTTGATTAAGTTGCATAAGTTTACATATATTTACATAAACAATATTTATAGATAAACCTAACTATCAAAAGATGAATGCTTGGTCTGCTCATTTTCCCTACCTTAGGAATGGAACTATGAGGCCTATCATATGGGGTCCTTGCCCTTCGCACGCTCTTTCATAGGGTACGGTGCATGAGGCAGGACATGGTCTTCAGCTATTGTGTTTAGAAATGTAAAACAAGCAAAAATGAGCTACAATACTCAGCAAGTAAATAATCAACAATATAGCATAATAGGGAGACAACAGTAATATGAGTATCAGAGTAATAATTTCAACATGTGCTTGAATGGTGGACATTTCTAGATACTGTGCAAAAGAATCATAGGCTTTTATAATTTTCGTTAACAATATCGGTAACTAAGCACCTAGACTTTCTTTACAGTGCAACGTCAAATTCCAATTGGAAGAAAATGGACTATACTGGAGCATTCACCATGCCTATTGTACACGATGATCATTCGTATCGTACAATAGAATATGCAACTTTCTCTACTAGCAGAAGGATGATCCTCAACTGGTCATCACCCTAGGCAAAACATGGGCCTTTAAATGCTGGACCGTGCGTCACTCGGCCTCTTACGCTATGATGGACTGTGCCGCACACAAGCCTCTTACACTTATATCTCCAGCCCCCTTTGAATATTTTAAAATCAACAAGTCTGGAAGGGAAATTTATTCCAACATTCCATAATAACAACAATCTTTGTAAGATTTCAATATTAGATAATAGAATTACTCCCGAAATGAGATGGAAGTAATCTCGGAGTATGTAGGTTGACTCTCCGTCAACTAACGAATAAGATAAAGATAATTGAATCAAGAAGACTAAAAAACATGACCGGGGAGTCACTATAAGGAAGTAAAATAAACCCAATGAAAATATTTAATATTGGGTAAGATATTGGTCCCTAAAGGCACTAGTATAAATAGAAAAAATGTCAAAGCAGAATATTCATTCCTTAATATGAAGTTATCGACTCAAAAATAATTGCGGAATAATTAAGTCATAGCTCAGTATTTATTATTTAATGAAAAATAATATTTAACGAATTTTAGATAACTCTCGAATATTTTTAAAGAATAAATAAATATTTGATTAATAATTATGAGACCTATAATATTCCTCGAATAATATTAAAAGGATAAAAAAAATAAAATATTTAATTAAGATTTAACTCAGATTCTTTAATATTTAAATAAATTTTAAATGAACCAAAATATTTAAATAATATTTAATCAACAATAAATAATATCAAAATAATCCAAAAGAACTAAAAGTATTTAATCAATAATAAGTAATATTTAATAAATCAAAGAACCCAAGATATTTAAATAATATTTAATCGATATTAAATAATATTTAAATAATTCACAAAGAACTGCAAGTATTTAAAACAATATTTAAATACTATATAAACTCTTTAAATAATATTTAATCAACACTAAATATTATTCAAAATATTTAAGGGATATTAATCAATAATAAATAGTCTCTATATCTCACCAATTAACATCGAAATATATATTCTAGGGAAAAATCCCTAAATAGTAAAGACTTAAGGTTGAAAAGTAGTGGACTACTCCCGGTCAACGGTCGAGTATGAAGGATGCAACTCGACACTTGATTCAGTGATATTCAACGAATAGTATGCGTCCTCTAACATTTCGAGAAGTTCAGAGTCGCGGACAAACTATGAAGAAAAAGGAGCAATAATCTTAACTGAAACAGGAATTCAAACATAACAGAGATTTATAACCAATAAATTGTTATAAAGTCAAGAGTTTAAGAAACTTGTCTGAGAAGCTGGTGCGGTGGGTGGTTGGTCCTTGCTTGCTACGAATTGCTGTGACACGAAAACATAATTTACGGTCAGATATACGAAGTTTTAGAGTCTTACTCTATTTATGCCTACTCATGAATGCACATTAGCTTATCTTGTTATCGAGTTTTAGCCTGGTTCTTTAACTAGTTATGATCTCATAACAATTCTTAACAACTTTCGTTAAAAGTTCACTTTTTAATCTAGTTTCGAAACCTTACTTATGTCGTAGTTTGATTAAGGTCTAAACAAACAAGTTCTACAAGGGTTTCTACTTGCATCTACTTGACTCTAACAACTTTCATAAATCAGATTTTATTCCTTTTAATCTGAAACCTCTTCCCAAATCTTTCCAGATTATTTTAGTGTGATCAAAGCCTCCAATTTAGGTGAAAACAGATTTTTAAGATTCTGCGCTACCGTTATTAATTAATTCATAACTTTTCGCTCGTAATTCTGATTGACATGAATTTTATGCGTAAATGATCTAGAGACTGTCCTCTACGCAACCATGCCCAGAACTGGTCTAGGAATGCAGGGTAACCTCTTCGGGTCCCCAGGTCAGCTAAGGTCAGAAAAAATGGTCATTACGACGTTTGTACGCTCAACGTTTCCCAATTTTTAAACTACTCAAATGTAACCCAAGCAACTCCAACACATTTTATACTAACACCTGAACATATACACAAGCAATTCAAAGTGATTTCTCATTTTTCCAATCATCCAATTGTTACCAAAAATTCATTAAAGTTCATCCACCAACTCATCTTATTTCTATAACAACCATACAACTTCATAACAACTAACTCATTTCATATCCCTTCCATACCATTAATCCACCGAACCTTAATCAAATAATCTCCTCATTTCACAACTATAATCAACAAAATAATCAAGTTTTAAACTCTGATCACAACCAAAACATGTCATACAAAGTGATACAATCATCTTATAGCTAATACATGAGTTCCATGGCTTTGTATGCATAACAAAAACTACCCATAGCCTGAAAAAACACTTTAAAAACACTAACCAAACTTAAGGAATCATAAAACATAAGTTTAAGATTTTATTTATATGAAAAGTTACTCTTCATCGTCTTGTGTTTCATAGAAAAACAAGACTTTCCATGGATAACAATGTATAAGATTCAAGGACAAGCTAGGTATGGGTTATACCTTTCTTTTAAGCTACTAAACAAGATGATCTAACAAGAGTTGGATAAGCTTTGGATTTTTTTCTTCCCCTTCTTCTTCACTTCAGCCGAGAGCTTTTCTTCAAGGCTTGGTTGCTTTGATTTTTTTTTTCTATATTTGTTAATTTTTAAATTGGTTAGTTGGCTTTTGGCTAAATAAAAGGGTCAAATCAATATTAGTCTTCTTTGACTTTGGTCAAGAGTATTTGCTTCCTTAATATACCAAATAATGCAAGTATTATCACTTGTTTTGTTTAAATTTTTTGTTATTTACTAATTTAAGGAAGTAATTTAATATACATTTTCGTAACGATCCGCTATGACAAGTTTAATAACTATTACTCATTCCGGGAATTCTAATAATTTGAATACCCACCAAAACACCATTCCTTAATTATTATTCATTATATACTATTATTTAAACTATGTCCTATTTATTCGAAAGAATTCAATTGTGAGTCATCGGATAAAACATACTACGGAAACACGTAGACTAACTTAAAAATACGAACTACGAAATATTTTTGAGTTATGAATCTCTAAATTCTGATGAGATTTACATACACTCATTTGTATCACATATTAATGATACGGCTTCGAAACTCTACTTTTCGACACGTAGTTAAGGTGACGCGATCGTTTTTACTTATAACGCGTATTTACTATTCATTAACAAAAGTTTCAGAAAGTACTAGAAATTAGGAATATTACATATATTATATGTGGGTCTGTTGTGCATAAAGACCATATATTTTATTCTCAATATGCCTATGTGCAAGTTTCCAAGTGGATACTAGAGAATCTAATCTTATAGCTAAGATATTATTAGATATCTTAAGGGATTACCAGTTATTATAATCAGATACCCTAAAGATATTAGGTTTAACCTAATTGGCTATAAAGATATAAATAATGCAGGTTGTAAGAAAGACATGCAAGTAATTACTAGTAGCTGTCAAACTCCATCAACTCTGCTGAATAATATCTACACCACTCACGGAACAACCGCATGGACATCAGGTATCATTTATTTCGAGAGTTGTCCTTAGTAGAATAACTTGCAGATATTTGCTAAACAACTTGATAAATTCATTTTGTCTAAGTAGGTTAGTGAATTAGGGATATTATTAATGTGCATATTTGTTGGAAATCTCATTTATAAGGAATTCTTAAATGAGTTCACAAGTATTAAATCGTCCATATTTAAAGGACTTGTAAATTTATTTTAAAACCAATACCTCGTACTTATTGCTACTAGTTTAATTATCATGCTTACAATTTTATATGCATCTGTGGTAGTTAAATTGTTTAGCATAAGTCAGCAACATAATTATTTGTATGTTTGATATTTATTAAATGTTTTGTTACAAATAATTATGAAACTTTTGGTATTAGTGATGTTATTTAGAATTTCTATTCTAAGTAATTAATATTTATTTCGAAAATCACTAATACTAGGAGGTGAAGTATTTTTTAAGTTATGTGTATAAAATTCTTAATATTTTATATACTTAGAAATATTTTCAAAATTGTTTTTGCTTCGAGATATCAACCATTTGTAAAATTATTTGTTTTCAAACACTTGTTTCAATGTATGCTTCACATTGATTCAAAGTACCTAAATAGTGGTTGTTGCTTTGAAGGCCTTGTACTATACTGCTAAGAATACATTCACCCCTATTATCATGAAATTTTCTATTTTAAGTCAGGGATAATACCAGATGGACGAAAATGATGAAGATCATAATTGTATTATGATTCGGAAAATCATTGTCTTCTATTTGATAAAGATGGTTTGCAAAACTGTTTTCAAATCGTACAGTATTAAGGTATAAAGGAAAAGAGTCATTTTATCGAGATATAATTTGGTAAGAGAGTTAAATTTCTTTTTTGGTATAAATTCCCGTGTTTTATTATGGGAAGTTTTCCTTATAGGAAATTCATAAAGGATATAAACTTTCTTCTCTGATATAACTTTCTCGTATTTTATTATGGGATATGTATCTTAAAGAAAATTTCGTATCATGCTCTTAAATGATAAATCTTTAGATCCAACAAAACTCTTTTATTGAAAATGCTTTAATGCAATTATTACCATTCCTTATTATATTTTTCCTTCCCTTTGGGATGAAAACTATGTTTTGGAATGTTAAGGTGACTATCTTTTTATCTCGATTGGTTCTTTCCAGTTAGCCCCTAATGGCTTTAGAAACTGGCCAAGAGGTTGAAAACCCATCAATCTCTTACCCAGGCCATAGTACCAAACACCAATTCATCCACTTCCATATATTAACCCTTGGAGATATAAAGAACTCATGTAAGTTAGAGGTTGATAAGGGAGAAACTGCACTTGATGCATCAAATAAGGATGATGTCGGAAGTGCACCAACAACTTTACCTCCAGAGAAGAAAAGTAGTATATAACTGAGGTAACTGTAAGCTCATCTACATCTTCTCTAAAGGATGCTGAGCTGAAAATGCAATAAAACTGTCTCTGGAATCATTCTCTCTACATGATGGATCCATTGAAATTAGCTCGTCGGCCAGAGTACCTTGTAACGAGTCAAACACACCACTGACACTCATGCTGATGGTAAGCCTAAATAGATAAATTCTAGGAACACATTGCAAGGCGTGCATAGTGAGAGATACATACAACATTCCCAACTTCTTTATTTACCATTTCTTACGGTAGATGAAGTTGTTGCAAACGCAGAAATGCAACTACCTTCAATTGCAAACGAGGGAAATATGGATTCTCAAACTGCCATACTGTAAAAATATATTTTTTATTATTTTTATTTTCCAACAATTGGTACATATTTTTTTTTCCTCAAACTTTTAGTATCATTATTTCTATATATATATGTGTAAGCTTATTTTTATTTTTCTATAAGATTGGCATATTTTTATTTTATAGTTATTTTTAATTTATTTTATTTTTAAAATTAATTTTTGTCTATGAGAAATTGTTCTAAGAATCATAAGTATTAAATGTCAATATTTAAAGGACTTGTGAATTTCTTTACATCTACTTTCTCGAGCTTACATATATCACTGATAATTGTTATGAGTATAATTGTCATATTCTTGAGTAACAATTATTAGATATAATGTATGAAGTTAAATGCTAATTTTCATTCCTATGATTATTTAGTATTTAACAAGGGTATTTTATCTTATTAAAAGTATGAAATGAAGCAATTTATCGTTTATTAGTTTCATAGTTTTAATACGATGAGATATTATGAGCATAATTACTTCCTTTTTGAAATTATTATTAACTATCATATATTGATAGTTTGTTATTATTTTATTGTAATTAATTATGATTTATTTTTTTTAGTGATAATATATATCGTTTATCTGAAAATCGCTAATAATAAAATTATATATGTGTTCTGCCGAACAAGAGCAATCGACTCGAAGTAAAGCAGGTAATCTCGATCTTGATTTATTCTCTAATCGATTGTTATATATATATACATACACAATTGATATATTGAGCCTTCAGTGGCTATAGAAAAAGATCAGGGGATTGAAAATCCACAATCTCTAATACAGATCATAGAACCAAACACTCAAACAGATACAACTTCATCTACTAAATCCCTGAAAAGAAAAGTTTTATCAACTAGAGAGGGTGAGAGAATAAGTGCCTCTAGTGTACTAGAAAAGAGAAGTATTTATGAGTCTTTCAGCAGCTCTGCCTCTAGTTAGAATGTGTAATTGAAACCAAGGCAACTGCTAACTAATTTATATCCTCCCAAAAGGGTATAGATTGGTAAATGGTAAAACTGTTACTAGGTTCATTCTCTTAATAGTGTGAGTCTATTAAATTTGGCCTGTCAGTCAAGGCCATTTGTAAAAAGTCAACTTCATCGGGACACTCTCAAACACTGTCAACCACAAATGTATATATTCAAATGCACTGTAAGGATTGTCACACACTAAGGATGAATTGACGGAAGCAATTATTCTAAACTTCCATATCAAGGAAGGATGGATGATTGATGATTCTGACTGAATCAACATGCCTTCACAGACGTTAGGAGGAAACTTGGATCATTTGCTACATTATAGATCCTTGTCTCCCTCTCTAGATAGAACATATCTGGATTCCTAACGGAACAGATCATCTTAGATGATCAGCAACTCATTGAATCTATTCCTAAAACAATTCAGTTATGAAAATCAAATATTTTGATAGATTCAATTGAGGACGGGGATTTATGAAACCCCATTACACCACCAGTGACCTCACTTGAAGAGGCTATGGTGATCTTTCTTGCAGGTATAAAAGACTGTGTCATCCGTACTGAGAGAGAAATAGTGTTGTGAGAAAAGAGTAAAACACAAGTGAGATAGAGTGAAAATATATATTCTATGAGTAAAACACTTAGAGAGTATATGAGTGAAACACTTGTTAGTTACACAAAGGAAAATCACACACTAGCACACTTACTAAATCTCATTCCCAATTCCTTGTTACAGATTTCTAATGATAATCAACAAAGGGGGATTAAATTTCTTCTGACGAGGATTACTCAACTAAGGGGGAGAATTATTGAATAAGATCTAAGGGAGAGAATTAATGAACAAGAAAAGGGGGTATATAACAACATTCTTGGATTGGATAGAATTAATGATTATTTATTAATTCTTCTATTCCATTTGATTTTAGAAGATTCTTGTATAAATGGGGAACCAGATTTTCTAAAATGCATAACATGTTATAATTTGCATTTTTTATATCTGTGATGGTTTAATGCTATATGTATGCCATGTCTATTGTTACCTCTATTAAAATGGTTAGATAATTCATGTAAGGGGAGAATGAATTCACCTTGGGAGAGAAGTGAAGACATAAGTTGGAGAAACAGAGGATACATGGTAACAAGATAACAAGACTTCTTCCTTGTCATCCTAAGGGGGAGTACTGATGAGTCTGAGAAATGAAAATAATACTACTTGTATAATATGTTCAGTACTAGAGGAACAAACATATTTCATTTATAGTTCACTCAAGAAATCTGGAAATGCAGAATCTGAATCAGGGAAACCATCTACTGAAGATGTACCAATGACATCTGGTCACAAAAGTTCAACTCCAGAAGAAGGTGAAGTTGATACTTCTAAAGCTGGTAATGATAGGTAAGTCAAGATAAAATTGTGTTAAATATGTTCATTCTAGAAGAACATCAATCTTATATTTATATTTCACAACTAAAATCTAAAAATGTATTATATGATCCAAAAAATATTTTATTATTTACATAGTTTAAAGTTTTATCTATTTTCTTATTTGTTAGTTCAGTCATCATCTAGGAATTTTGTGTTAAATGTTTAACAACAAATAGGGGGAGATTAAAAGTCAAATGTGAAAGGCATAGGTGTACTAACTTGTAACACTTAATTACTATGTAACTCAACTAGGTAAAAGATAAAACAACAGCAAAAACAAGAGAAACTGAAGAAGCACATGGAATCAATCAACTAAAGAAATGGTAATGATACTTGGTAACTACAAGTAACCAATTTGGTTAATCAAGGATGCATAAGTGAGAAGAAGTTCAATTTCAGTATTGCTCATGCCCTAACTTATCTAATGGAGAATCAAATTAATGTCAAAGAAGTATCAAGAAGACCAAAGTGATTTCATGTAATGTATATCAACATCTGGATAATGTAAAGGTTAATCAACAAATGAGAACTGACATTCAGAAGCAAGAACCCCTACAAGACTAGTCACTTATGAACCAGACCATTGCATCAAGTGTCAGGACATTGGAGGCAAGTTCATGTCAGTAATAGAAGATCTCATTTGAATTGAGTGAGGAAAAGAAATTGAAGAAGCTAGGGAAACTTGCTCATAAAGGTTAATCCTCAATTAGTCACTAAAGAAGGTCAACATTGGATGAGTGCATATTTGCTAAGGCAAATGTCGATCCACAGCAGATCGAGATGCGGGTCGAGATTTATAATTGAAGTAAAACATTGCAAAGGCAAATCTCTATCCACGGCAGATCGAGATCGAGATCGAGATTCTCAAAGATCGAGATCGAGATTCTCATAGATCGAGATCGAGATTTTCACAGATCGAGATCGAGATCGAGATTGTCAACCAAGATCGAGATCGAGATCGAGATTGTCAACCAAGATCGAGATCGAGATGGGTCCAGGCCGAGATCGAGATGCGGGTCGATATGTAGCATTTAATGTTCAAGGGACAAGTGGCTTATTGTGAACGGTTGATCCAGAGTGGTTGGAAAGTACTTTTTGTTGACGAGTCCTGATTGGGCCACGTACACAAAAAGGACAAGATCAAGTCTACACGACATTATAAAAGAAGCACTTTGTTTTATTTGTAAACAGACTTTAAGCAATCTCTGTATTTTTCTACAGTATATTTTAAAGAGAGCATTTACTGTAAAAAGAAAGTGAGAGAGAATCAGTTGAATCAAGCTTTAATTGCTGTATTTATTGTTCAACTGATTATGATGCCTTTATGAATGTTGTAGCAAATCCTTCAATGAATATAAAGATGTATTCTTGAAATTCTGTGTCATCATTTATTACCTGCATTTATTTTCATTTTCTCTCATTATTCGAAACAATTGTATTCATCCCCCCCTCTACAACACTTTGGACCTAACAATTGGTATCAAAGCACCTGTTAAACACATCTAACAGAGATCCTATTGTGTTGTTTGAGTTGGTTCTTGAAAATCCCAGATCCATTTTTTTCTTGAAGTTTGTGCCGAAAGTTTTTATTTGTTTCTTCTTGAAAAAGTCATAGATCTAAAAAGTTCTGAGTCATGGTGTAAGGAATATTTATACAAAATTCCAAAACATTGTACTTTAGAGCTTTGTGGGTTTTCCTGTGGTCAAAACTGGAATCAATTGATTGACTAAACAAAAAGGACATTTTCGAACTTCTGTCAACTAGGAAGTGGACAACTTTTTGTTTGGACTTGAGAAAGTGGTGGACCCTGCTACTGTTCCTGTGATTAGAACTAACTTGCTTGAATCTTAAGTGCAAAATCCGTTGGATATTAAGTGTTGGATATTTAAAGTGAGATAATTAATTTTTCAAGTAAATACAATTTATTGTAATTTGAAAAGTGTATTATCTTAATTTTAATCTTTATTAAAATGGCCGCCGCACACAGATTTAAGATACCTCCGTTTGATGCACAACATTATGACGAATGGACAGGAAGGATGAAAGCCTACCTTGAATCAATAAACAAGGTATACTTGAGAATATTGGAGAACGGTCCATACATACCCATGAGAATTGAGCCAGAGCGAATGGAAGGAGGGATACTAATACCATCCCGGTCTGTTCCTAAAGAGGAAATGGAGTTTTCAGACGCAGATAAAGAATTGGTTGGTATGGATGCGTCGTTACGCAACGTCATAATTGAATCCCTAAACTCAGAGTACTATGTTCAAATAAAAGGATTAAAAACAGCTAAAGCCATGTGGGATAAACTGGCTGTAGTGATGGAGGGGACCGAGGAAGTTAGAGATAATCACAAGCGCATTCTGATTTCTGAATATGAATCGTTCAGATGCGAACGAGGAGAAAGTGTAGCGGATGTTTACAAACGTTAGAGTAAATTGCTTATCGAGTTGAGTATAAGAGATAAAGTCTATCCACTGGCAGATTCAAATATCAAGTTTCTTTTGAATTTGCCTAAACATCTGGAACACAGGATCACTGCCATTCGAGAGTCAAGAGACTTGAAAAATACCTCTCTCGAAAAACTGTATGGTGTTTTAAAGACCTACGAGCTGGAGCAAGAACAAAATGACAAAAGAATATCCTACAATAGTGGAGAATACAAAGCGGTAAGTGAATCTGGACTTGTAGCTGAAGAGTCTACTGCAAAGGCACTTGCAGCTGTCTCATTGAAAACTGCTAATCCTGAAAGGGTGATATTAGATATTGAAGATCCATCCGAAGAAAGTGAGGATGAATATTATACCCTTGAAGAGCTGGACAAATTAGAAGACAAGTCATATGCTTGTATTGCTCGAGAATTTGCTCATATCAGCTTCAGGAAGCCAAGAAAAGGTAAAGGACGATTTGGTAGTTCTTTTAGTCAAAGAAGCAGCAGCAGCAGCAGAGGTAGTAGTGTAAGTGGCCGGGGAAATTACAGCGGTCGAGGTAGCACATCTAGTAGTGGCTACAGACCTAACTTGGTAGACAAGAACAAGTTCAGATGCTTTAACTGCAATGAATTGGGACACTTTGCAACAGAGTGCAAGAAGCCCAAATACGTTCATCCCAAGAAACCTATGCTGATCTGAAAAAGAAATATAATGCCTTGGTTAGCAAGCAACAGAAGGGAAGCCGGGCTTATGTTGTGACTGAAGGGAAGGGTTGGGACGAGTTTGATGAAGATGAAGATCAGGAGCTATGCAACTTCGCTTTAATGGCAAAATCTTCAGAACAATCAGAGGTACCAATTTTAACCGTAAATGAAATGTCTATTTCTGAGTACCAAAATGAATTAGCTGCCATGACTAAAGACATGTACAATCTCCAACTAAATCTAATTGCTGTTAATGAGGAAAATGCTAAACTCTCCCTTAAGAATAGACTTCTCGAGGCCAAGGTAGAGGAATTAGAATCAGGAGAAAGTAAAGAAAGGCAGTTAATGAATCAGGTAGACGTTTTAGAACACAAGCTTAAGATTAGGGAAGATCTTAACGAAGAACTTAAGAATGAATTAGCTGAGCTTAAAATAACATGTCAATCTTTTAAAGAAGCCGTTAATAAAGTTTTCGTAGAAAGGGACATGTACATGAAACTGGCAGGCAAGAGTAAAAATGAAAAAGTAAACATAGGACTTGACTACACACAGAAAAAGAAAAATAGGGCTGCTGAGTTGTTAGAGCCAGGGTTAGTCAAAGAAAATGTGCCTGAGGTTTTAGGGGATGTTAGAAAACCTATCTTTAAGCAGTTTGAGCCTAGGACAATAGATCCTGTTGCTGTTAAAATTGAAAATGAGATTAAAATGGAAAAAAAGTTGGAAGAACAAGTAGTAGGACCTACAACTTCTAAGAGAGCGAGTAAGATTGCTTATGCTAAGAGAGGTGTAGGAACCAAGGAGGCTAAGACGGTGTCATATAAACAATGGGTAGCAGGGTCAGACCAAATGAAAACACCTGTAGAGGTAGTTAAAACTGAACCTGTATTTGCATCTACATCTACACGAGCTAGGAAGGCATGCTATATCTGTAATCAAACTGATCATTTGTCTTACTATTGCCCGTTCTATGTAGAGGGAGAAAAACCTGTTGGTGGTAATACCATGCCTGCAACTACTGCTTTGCCTAACATGTATGCAAATCATGCCAAATGCAATAATCCTAATTGTATGCCATGTGCTGTAAACATCATGCATGCTTATTTTAATTTAATGAATACTACTAGTGCATCTGTTGAACATACATCTAGTAGTAGTAAGAAAAAGCATGCGGGGTCAAAGGCTAAGACTTCAAGTCCTCCTAAAGTTAGGAGTGACCAGTCTACTCCCAAACCTGACAAACCAGTCAAGGTTGACAAGGGAAAAGACAAAGTCAAGATGAATGCCCCTGATGGCAACAAGGCAAAGCCTTCTGTATCTGAAAAGAAAAAGAAAATTATTGATGCCGGGCCCAAACATCATTGGGTTCCGAAAAACACCTAACCTTTCTGGATTTGCAGGGCAGTGAACAGGAAAAGAGTAAAGTCATATGGGTGCTGGACAGTGGAGCATCGAGGCATATGACCTGCAATAAGTCCCTGCTAACAGATTTGGTGTTGAGAGCCGGCTCCGTGGTTACTTTTGGAGATAACATCAAAGGTTACACTTGGGGATATGGCAAGATTGTTTGTGGAAATGTTATCATTGAGGACGTATCTTTTGTGGAAGGATTGCGACATAATCTCCTCAGCGTTAGTCAGTTCACCGACAGGGGTTTTGACGTCAACTTTGGGAGGCATGATTGTTCGATTTGAAGCAAAAAGGATGGAAGCCTTGCTCTCAAAGGAGTAAGGAAGTCAAATTTGTTCATAGCCGACATGAATTCCGCTGATCAGTCTGAAGTCACGTGTTTCTACAGCAAGGCTTCTGCTGATGAAAGTTGGCTATGGCATAAAAGATTATCTCACCTGAACTTTAAAGCAATGAATAATCTCGTAAGGAGAGAATTGGTGAGAGGGCTGCCGCAAATGGAGTTTACTCCAGATGGACTCTGCGAAGCATGTGAGATGGGAAAATCAAAAAGAGCCTCGCATAAGGATAAACAAGTGAATAGCATTACCGAGCCCCTACAACTTCTTCACATGGATTTGTTTGGACCCGTCAATGTTATGTCAATGTCAAGGGAAAGATACGCGCTGGTGATAGTCGATGACTTTTCCAAATACACATGGGTAAAGTTTGTGACATCGAAAGATGAAGTGCCACATGAGATCATTAGGCATGTACTGGTAATTGAAAACGTAGCAAGTCTGACTGTGAAGACTATCCGATCCGACAATGGGACAGAATTCAAGAACTCAGTGTTAATGGATTTCTGCATATCTAAAGGGATCAGATGACAGTATTCAGCACCGAGAACACCGCAGCAGAATGGGGTGGTAGAAAGGAAGAATAGGACACTGGTTGAAGCAGCTAGGACAATGCTGTATGAGTCAAGACTTCCTTTGTATTTTTGGGCTGAAGCAGTTAGCGCGGCGTGTTATACACAGAATAGAACCCTGATTACAAAAGACTATAATGAGACGCCTTACTATCTGATGAATAAACGAAAACCATCTAAGTACTTTCACGTATTTGGTGCCAAATGCTTTGTGTTAAGAGACAATGCACAACTTGGAAAGTTTGATGCCAAAGCAGATGAAGGGGTTTTCATTGGATATTCTCTTGAAGTAGTAGCAGCGTACAGGGTGTTTGTGCTTAATGATCGCAAGGTGGTTGAAAGCCTTAATGTCACATTCGACGACTCAAAGCTCCCTTCTATACAAAAAGAAGACAGTGAGCCCACTTCCCTAAGATTTGAAAATATGGATATTGATGAAGTGGATACAGTTCCTGAGTCTGTAGTGCAGGGTAGTGATCCAATGATAAATAATGTAATTAATCAAGAGTCTAGTGTTTCGCCAATACAAAACACTAGGGCTGAGGGATCACCTTCCATTAGACCTGGTACTAACTCAGGGGGAGTAAGTATGCACTCAGGGGGAGCAGCTCATTTAGGGGGAGCTAGTACTGGCTCAGGAGGAGCTAGTGGAAGTGCCTCTAGACTAAGTCACCTTCACTTACAAGATCAAGCTGAGTCATCAAGAACATTTGCTAGGGATCGTACTTGGAGCAAGGACCATCCGTTTGAGCTAATTATTGGTGATCCAGATGCCGGAGTGACTACTAGAGGAAAAGCTAGAGCTGAAATTGCCACTGAGAATGAATGTCTATACTCAGTGTTCCTTTCTCAATTGGAACCTAAAGTGGTGGAAGAAGCCCTAGATGACGCTGATTGGGTGATTGCAATGCAAGAAGAACTCAATCAGTTTGAAAGGCAGAAGGTGTGGAAGCTGGTACCCAGACCAAAGAATAGATCTGTTGTTGGAACAAAATGGGTATTCAGAAACAAGCTGGATGAAAACGGACTTGTAACACGAAATAAAGCTCGCCTGGTTGCTAAGGGTTATACTCAAAGAGAAGGAATTGATTATGATGAAACCTACGCACCAGTAGCAAGGCTAGAGGCCGTAAGGAGGTTCTTAGCATTCGCAGAACATCATGGTTTTAAAGTCTATCAGATGGATGTCAAGAGTGCATTCTTAAACGGTGAACTGGATGAAGAAGTGTATGTTGATCAACCTCCTGGGTTTGTCGACAGCAAATACTGTGATTATGTTTATCGCCTCTTCAAATCAGTATATGGCCTTAAGCAGTCTCCGCGGAAGTGGTATGAAACTCTGTCAGACTTCTTACTAGAAAGTGGTTTCACCAGAGGAGTAATCGACAAGACGCTTTTCTTTAAGAAATGCAAAGATGATTTAATAATGGTACAAGTATATGTGGATGACATTATCTTTGGGTCTGCAAATGAGAAGCTGTGTGCTAAATTCGTAAAGTTAATGCAATCAAGGTATGAGATGAGCATGATGGGAGAGCTGACGTTCTTTCTCGGTATTCAAGTTAGTCAGAAGAAGGACGGGATATTTATCTTCCAGACCAAGTACATTCATGATCTATTAAAGAAGTATGGTCTCGAAGATGTATCACAAGCTAAGACTCCTATGGCAACAGCCACGAAGCTTGACGAGGATAAAGCGGGAAAACCTGTAGACATCTCAAGCTATCGAGGTATGATCGACTCTCTTTTGTATTTAACTGCTAGCAGACCTGATATTATGTTCTCTACCTGCTTATGTGCAAGTTTCCAAGCGGATCCTAGAGAGTCACATCTTATAGCCGTAAAGCGTATTTTTAGGTATCTCAAGGGAACATCAAATCTTGGGATTTGGTACCCAAGAGATACAGGGTTTAATCTTGTTGGCTATTCGGATTCAGATTACGCAGGTTGTAGAATAGATAGGAAGAGCACTTCAGGAAGCTGTCAGTTTCTTGGAAGAAGGTTGGTGTCTTGGCAAAGCAAGAAACAACACACAGTATCTACCTCGACATCTGAAGCAGAATATATTGCTGCTGGAAGCTGTGTGGCCCAGATACTGTGGATGAAGAACCAACTCAAGGATTACGGTGTGGAAGTATCTAAGATTCCTATCATGTGTGACAACACAAGTGCTATTGCAATGACCAACAATCCTGTGGATCACTCAAGGACTAAGCATATTGATATAAGGTATCATTTTATTAGAGAGCATGTAGAAAATGGAACTGTAGCGTTGCATTTTGTGTCTACTGAACGTCAAATAGCAGATATATTCACTAAACCTCTAGACGAATCAATATTTTCTAGATTGGTTGGTGAATTGGGGATGCTTAACACCTGTTACTTTTGCTACCTATCTGTTATAATTCAGTTTGTGTACATATTATTGTGGTTCATGAATATTCATAATTAATAATGTGTACTTAACTTCAAAAATGTATGTATTGCATGTCATAAGGGGAAGTTATAAAGTTTCATGACATTAATCTTATGATGATCTGTGTATCCATATGATTAATGTCTAATAATGTGATAGGATTTAATGCTAGACTTAATTTTGCAATGCATGATTTATTTGCTAAATTCCCTGTCATTTCAAAATTGTAAGATCGACATCTGGTTCTGGATCGAGATCGAGATTGACTTGCGAAAATTGCTTAAAAACTGTTAAGGTACATCTCGATCTATCCACATCGAGATCGACATCGAGATGTAGATCGAGATGCGGATCGAGATCGACATCGAGATCGACATCAAGATGTAGATCGAGATGCGGATCGAGATCGACATCAAGATCGACATCAAGATCGATTTTGAGATGTAGATCGAGATACGGATCTCGAGATCGAGATGTGACTTGTCTCTTCAGTTACTTTCTTTTTAGGCGTGCAAGTATATAATAATAGCATTATATAGACTGTTCATTATTTCTCTTAACCTTCTCTCTCTCACTAGTTCAAAAAGCTGAAGCAAATACACACGCATGTACATACATTCACAGCATCCTCTTCCCTGCCATAACACTAAGTTTTTCTTGTGATTTTCTTAAACAAAAATCACTAACTGTTACTTGAAAACATTAATCAGTAAAACAAAACTCTGCATAAATTTTGTTTAAAGTAAACTGTTGAACTTTTTGCGCATATTCTACGTCATCTCTTAACATTAGTGTTCTTGCAAATCGTTGTTCAGTTCTCCTGTTATTCGAGTGAGTTTGTTTTTATTGATTTCATGTCTTCGTGTTTTTCATTTTTCTTGTGTTCTCGAGTGGCATAGTTGTGTGTGTTACTGATCAATCCATAAAGTACCAAGTAACCGCCCTGTTTTGTGTTTTTCCGAGATATTCGCATTTTTTCAAAACAAAACGACTGTTCACTTTAATTTCCTAAAGCTAAACCGTCAATCATTAGTGGGAGTTAAGTGATCATTAGTGGGGAGTTAAGTGGTCATTAGTGGGGAGTTTTATTACGTGGGAAATTAGTGGGGTTCGTGTACGTTTTTTTGTGTTTAAATTTAGAACTTGTTCTCTAAAATTTCCATTGCAAAATCTTTACAAAACATTTCTCTTCTCAAACACAAATCTCAAATGGCCAACCCAAATTTCACTATTCCCAAAACCAACTTTGTTAATCTCTCTGCTGATCGAGTAACTGGTAGATTCATTCACTACCAGTTCTGGATTGAGTCCCTCAACAACACATCCATAATAAGTCATGCCTTAACCACCTCTCCCATCCTGAAAGTTGAAGCCCTTCAAGCTGCTTACTCAACATTAGAGATTCAGGGCGGTAAAGCAAATCCAACAGGCTTATCCTTCACTATCAGTGGTGCAAAATATGAGGTCAGTCTGCAGAAGTTCAATGAGATTCTTGGGCTTCCTTCAGAAAATTTTGCTCCGGAACCCATTATGGAAGAAATGTTGCAATTATTCACAGAGAGAGGTTGTCGTCCTCCCACGGGTCCTATCAAGGTAACCAAGGTTCACACAAGTATGTTACCAGCTGAGTGGGATTATGTAGTTCAGGCCATTCAACGCTGCATGTTCCCAAAGGACAAAGACTACAGGCCAATGAACAACAGCTGTCGAGTAATTCTATATGGAGTGGCAAATAACAGAAGAGTGAATGTGGGCAAACATCTATTGATTCAGTTGCTTGAGAGGTGGGCACTGGAAAAGAATGCATCTCGGAATCCGGAAGATGGACCAGTCAAATGTTGGATGCCAAGATTTCTTCAGATGGTTCTGGATGACGTTCTTTCAGAGGAGCACAAAAGAATATTTCAAGGCTCTGAAAGGATGACATGTTTTGATATGACCTTAAAGAGTATCTCCACCATGGAAACCCAGCAAAAGTCCAGACTTTTTGAGTTGCGCCTGACTCCGTACTTCCAGGATCTGCAAGATGAGTATGCTAGGAGACATGCTTCTCAGTTTACCGCAGTAGAAGCGGAAGGTAGTAGCAACGAAGCTGCTGATGGAGATCAAGTGTCTAGAAATTTGGGAGAAGCAGGTGTGGATGTTGAAATGGCTGAAGCAAATGTTGCAGAAGCTGGAGCTGACAAGGATGAAGATCTTCTGAGTCAGGTACCTATTCTTGCTGATCTTGATCAAATTTCAATTCATCCAACCCCTGTTTTCTACAGCCGTGGGCCTGAAAACCCCCAGGCTCTATCCCAGGCTGCAAGCCCTTCTGTTCATAAACATTCAGGCAGCCCTAAAACTGGTGATAAAAGGAACGCAAGCCCATCTAAGTCGAGTGGAGGGAGTGTATGGGTTGAGAGAGTAGTAAAATCAGCAGCTCTGCCACTCTCAAAGAAGCAAAAGATGGATTCTATCCCAGTGGCAACTGCGCAACCTGTTAGGGATAGTTCACCTCTCACAGCCACCACACCTCACGCTGGTGGCTCACCTCTCCTAAATATTCCAACACATTCACACTCGCCTAGGCATGTTGGTGAGAGTTAAGGAGGGGGTCCAGCTCAACAGCCAATAGGAGCTGGCCCTACCTCCACTGAGTTGTCCGCTCAGGGATCTTTGAGCAATTTCTCGGAAGGGGAATGGCAAACTGCGACTAGCTCTTCTGATGCTAGAATCTCAGGAAGTGTATATGTGGAAGAGTCTGTCGAATCCAGTACGGATGACTCTTCCTCATCTAAATCAGAAAACAAGTTGCTCGCAGAGCAACGACATCTGGTGACTGGTGGGTCTACGCCTCCAGAACAGCCCAGCGAACCAGAAAAGGTTCTTGGTGAGCAAGGGGATGACATGGTCATAATGCCATCTCCTAACGTAGACACAGCGTTTAAAGGTTCAGTCTCACTGACCGATATCGCCGACCAACTCACCGCTAGTCCTCAGCGACTAGTGGATGAGGCTTTAGTTCTGTTAGGCTCTAAACACGAGAGAGAGACAGGGAGAGTAGATCCCTTCTCTTTAGGGATCTTGAGTGAAACAGAACCCGGCGAGAGTAAACAGTTTAACCCAAGCCAAACACCGTCCCCTAAATTGCAGGATCTAGTGAAAAAGGTGGAGGCTTTGGAGGCTGGAGTTGCTGGTGTTACTGCTGTTGTCTCTTCTCACTCTGGAAGATTGGAGGTTGGAGCACAGTTCATGGAGAACTTGATTGCCGTCCAAAATCAAATGATTGACAAGCTAAACAATCTTGGATTGGTACAAGTGGAGGTTGGGCGGTCAGTCGATGATGTCACTCATGGCATGTCTCAGGTCTGGACGAAGCTGAATGAATTACTTGATGCTGTCTTTGGACGTAACAGGGCTGGACCTGGTCATTCAACCGGTGGTGGTGGTGACGATAAAAATGATGATGATGCTCCTGATGAGGATAACCCACCTAAGGGGGAGAAGGAGGATCAGGGTCTGAAAAAGCTGACTAGTGAGGGTCCGGTGATCGAGTCCTCAAACAAATCTGGTGAAAAGGTGGAGGAGGCTCAATCGGCTCTTAAAAACAAAGGCAAGCAGAAGATGGTAGTTGAAGAAGCAGGAGTTAAGAAAGAAACACCTCTCGTCGATGTATTTATGGGAGACTTTATTGAAGATTCTGATGAGGATGAGATGGATGTAGAAGCCTTAGTGTCAAGGAGGTCGAGACTCGAGCAACGGGCAAGAGAGTGGGAACAAGAAAGAGGTCTAAATCCTGGCGGATCTGGCGCAGGAGTTGTAGGTGATGCAGGAGACCACTCGGTTGCTGACGAGCATGTGCCGGAAGAAGAAATTGATGAAGTAGCGAAAGAAGCGGAGATGCAAGAAGAGATTTTCAGGGAAGCCAGAGAAAGAGTGAATGAAGAAGTGCTTCAAGGAATAGTGGAAAAGGAACTAATGGCAAAGGAGAAGAGAGCGGCTCAGAAAACTCAGCATGAGTATGAAATGAAAAAGATCACAGATCCTAAGGTCCAGACTGACAAAAGGAGGGAAGGTCCCGAGTGGGACAAGGCTAGAGAAGCCTTAGCTGGACCAAGAGCCTATGCTCCTGACTCAGAAAGATTGAGTTTCCTTCTCCACAAGCTAGAAAATCTAAACCCTGGGCTTCTGAACTATCTAAACTGTATGGAGTCTGATGATTACTTGGGCACCCATAACAAGAATCGAGCCGTGTATGGTTGATGAAGCATTCTTCCATGCAAGGGGTACTAGTGAACTGGTAGAATATGCTCACAAGGTAGACACCTCTGTCAAGACTGGAGTGCTGTTTAAAGAGAAACTATTGAAGATGGCTGAAGACAGAGGGGTTGACATTATTCTAAATCCCTATCAAATCAGATACGTCCATGACAAGGTCTTGAGGATCGTAAATCTACATGACTCGAAACTGACCCCGAGCGAAAATGTACTGAAGGCAGTTGCAAAGCTAGTCCTCATAAAGGGTTTTCTAACAAAGGAAAAGAAGCTGGTGGCTAAGGATTTGGAGAAGTTGATAAGAAGGCAAGATGTTAGATACAAGTTGCCTGAAGTCAAACTACCAGTGGTTAAGAAGGAGCCTGAAGACTATGCATTCGAGCAGCAAGAAGAGGCAATAAAGGAGCATGTGCAGAGATATGGAGATCCAAGATTAGACATTCCTGAAGAAGGAGAAATAAGGGAGGAAGCTAGTGCAGTGGTTGGTGCAAATGTCAAGTTTGTCAAAAGCAAAGCTGAGAATGAGAATGACCTGCTGATCTATACAGACAAGCATCAGGTGGAAACCGTCATTGAGCTCAAGTACGACATGTTTGCAGAACACAGTCATGAAACATTGTGTATCATAAGGGAATTGATTGATGAGATGGATGATGTTGACGAGTTTGATCAGGACTATCTAAGGGTCACGTTTGAGAACTTCTGTAAGAGAAGACAACAGCTTGATATTCAGAGGCTACAACAATGCACCATCGCTATTGTCATTGGATACCCTAAGCAGCTGGTCATAAGGAAGAAAGGGGAAAAGGGGTATCCTGACAAAGTAACTAAGCTGAGGTTTGAAGACATTCCCACGAAGCTTACCACTCGCAGCATGGTTGAGAGGTGGTTGAGGTTGTTTCGAGATTATAAGATCAGAAATCATGTGGAAGCAGAAGGACTTAATCTTCTCAAGAAAAGAATGGATGAAGTCTGCAACCCTGAGTTCATGAAGAAAGAAAAGGCAGCCAAGAAGAAAGCTCGTGAGGAAGAGGAGCGCAAGAAATCGAGATTTTAATGTATTAAGCTTGTAATGTTTCTTTGCGTTGTAATTTGTTTTCTTGTTTTCCAGCATTGTAAGTACATTATCTGTTTTCTTGTGTAGTGTAATGTAGAAGTTAGTTAGCTAAGTGTCTTGAAACTGGTTTATATTAAGCGTCAATTATTTCGCGAAGTTCGGCGGTGGTAATACTGCTAAAAGGACTTCAGAAGGATAATTGAAGATTGAGTGGACCGTGCTCTTAAGTACTTAGAGAAAATCTCTAGAAGAGCATGAAGCCATTTGATCGAGCCAACATGTATCCAATTTTGGCACTTGAAGTATCAGTGATAGACATGAAGCTAGTTAATCAAGCCAAGCATTATGCAAGTTGACATGATCGTTTATGAATGTTAGTTTATCTTTTTCAGTCCCTGGTTAGTTGAGTTATCCTCATTGTGAATTTGGTTGTCATTGTTAGACAATCAAATAGGGGGAGATTGAAAGGCATAGGTGTACTAACCTGTAACACTTAATTACTATGTAACTCAACTAGGTAAAAGATAAAACAACAGCAAAAATAAGAGAAACTGAAGAAGCACATGGAATCAATCAACTGAAGAAATGGTAATGATACTTGGTAACTACAAGTAACCAATTTGGTTAATCAAGGATGCATAAGTGAGAAGAAGTTCAATTTCAGTATTGCTCATGCCCTAACTTATCTAATGGAGAATCAAATTAATGTCAAAGAAGTATCAAGAAGACCAAAGTGATTTCATGTAATGTATATCAACATCTGGATAATGTAAAGGTTAATCAACAAATGAGAACTGACATTCAGAAGCAAGAACCCCTACAAGACTAGTCACTTATGAACCAGACCATTGCATCAAGTGTCAGGACATTGGAGGCAAGTTCATATCAGTAATAGAAGATCTCATTTGAATTGAGTGAGGAAAAGAAATTGAAGAAGCTAGGGAAACTTGCTCAAAAAGGTTAATCCTCAATTAGTCACTAAAGAAGGTCAACATTGGATGAGTGCATATTTGCTAAGGCAAATGTCGATCCACAGCAGATCGAGATGCGGGTCGAGATTTATAATTGAAGTAAAATATTGCAAAGGCAAATCTCTATCCACGGCAGATCGAGATCGAGATCGAGATTCTCAAAGATAGAGATCGAGATTCTCATAGATCGAGATCGAGATTTTCACAGATCGAGATCGAGATCGAGATTGTCAACCAAGATCGAGATCGAGATGGGTCCAGGCCGAGATCGAGATGCGGGTCGATATGTAGCATTTAATGTTCAAGGGACAAGTGGCTTATTGTGAACAGTTGATCCAGAGTGATTGAAAAGTACTTTTTGTTAACCAGTCCTGATTGGGCCACGTACACAAAAAGGACAAGATCAAGTCTACACGACATTATAAAAGCAGCACTTTTTTTTATTTATAAACAGACTTTAAGCAATCTCTGTATTTTTCTACAGTATATTTTAAAGAGAGCATTTACTGTAAAAAGAAAGTGAAAGAGAATCAGTTGAATCAAGCTTTAATTGTTGTATTTATTGTTCAACTGATTATGATGCTTTTATGAATGTTGTAGCAAATCCTTCAATAAATATAAAGATGTATTCTTGAAATTCTGTGTCATCATTTATTACCTGCATTTATTTTTATTTTCTCTCATTATTCGAAACAGTTGTATTCACCCCCCCTCTACAACACTTTGGACCTAACAAAATGACTAGTTCTATTTGTAATAAGTAGATGATAACTCAACTCAGATAAGAAAGTGAAGTAAATAATAAATATTGAATAAGGAATCAAGACGAAAAATGACAACTAGACACGAATAATCAGAATATCAGAGGAAGTTTGACAAGACTGCTACTCAACAGTGAAAGAAGTTCATTTATATGATCAAGCGTTAGTGTAAAATAAAAGAGTAGTATCTCATGGAGTTCAGAAGATATGGAAGGTTTTAAGTGCCTACTACAGAAAGATTTAAGAGGAAAAAAATTATAGAAGAAGAACAAAAGGAAGACAAGATATAAAGACCTCTACAACAGAAATGAGAATCAACATTGTAGTTAGTCATCCGTGAACCACGCCAGTGCACAGGGTGTCAACAATGTCAGTGAAGATTCGTCATCAAAAAGTTCATGTAGTTAGAAAGGTTATTGTTGAAGAACAGAAGAGTTTTATCTACATCAACAATAGTCCTACAGTCAAGACTTTAATTTAATTCTCTATTAATTAATTAAATTAATTAGTAAATTTAATTAATAAATTAATTCACTTAGAATTAATTTATTTCTTAAATTAATTAAAGGAATAATTAATTTAGAATTATTTTATAATGAAGAAGACAGAAGGTAAAACCTCAAAGGGATACAAGTTTGTTTGTAATGTTGTGTACAAGAGTTAGAATCTAATATTGAATATTTGACTGGATACATTCAGTGGTGAAAAGAATTATTATTTAGTTTAAAGAGTCAGATTATTTCAGTAACATAGGTACTTCTAATTGCAACTGTAGATACAGCTAAACAGGCCTGACGGTACTGACTTGAAGACAAGACGAAAAAAGAATTGAAATGGAAGAAATGCAGAGTCATATATTCGTAAAAGTAGAACCTCAGTTGGAATTGATATATCATTTCCAAGTCAAAAGGAGTTCGGTTCCAAACGTTCAAAAGACCGCAACTTAGAGTATAAGGGTTTATTTTAATTAATAAATATTTTATTTATTTAATAAATTATATTTATAAATATCTAAATAAAATTAGATTTTTATTTTTATAATTTCTGAATTAAATTTATTATTTATTAATCAAAAATTATAAGTTGTGCGGGTTTAAAAGCATTTTTACGGAACCCGTCTATAATAAGACGAAATAGGCCTCTGCTTTTTAAAATTGAAAGGGGCAGGTGATTTATGTTTACCAAAGTAACAAATACAAGGCCGCCACGTGTCCAAAGGAATAAAAAAGCAAAATGAATGAAAAGTCTTACAAAGTGTATTTAAAAGTCTTACCGACCAGGATTTATAAAAGTCTTACCGAAATAATTGATTAAGACTATTCAAAAGTCTTACCAAATTAAATCAGTATGACCTTTTAAAAATTCTTACCGAGCAGAAAGTCTTGTAAGGCCTTTTTCAAAAATCTTACCGAATTTTGAAAAGTCTTACCGAGTTTTAAAAGTCTTGCCAACTTATTTCAAAAGTCTTAAAGACTATTTTATAAAGTCTTTTGATTTTTTAAATAAGTTTTATTCAAAAGTTTTGCTAGCTTCACCTCTATAAATATGAGGTTTTTGGCTTCATTTTTCCATAGTGGAAAGCATTCAAATTTAGTAATTTGCTGCAAAGTTATATTAACAGACTTTTTGTGCTGGTTTGAATTCTTAATTCCTTAAGTAGAACAATTCATGTCAAATTTGTTCTGAGGAATTAGGAAATATTCTACCTAATATTGTAACACCCTTTCATGTTTAATAAACGTATTTATCTTGAATCTTATTTACTTACTTGCTAATTTTCTAGATCTTAAATGTTTTATCGTGAAAATAGAAAGCTAGTAAGTCAACCTCTCAAACACTACAAGGACTCGAACCTTCAGCAAAAGCAATAATTTAATTCAGTAAATTCTGAAAAGAATTTTAAATTATTGTGATTATCGCATTTAACTCCCCTTCTACGATACTTCTGGGACCCAACATCTTGAGTGTTGGACTCAAAACAAAAGAGTATTCAAGGACCTGGTGAGAATTAACCTCCACAATGAGGTGGAGTTAATTTATCATGCATTTGTGAAGGTATACACTTCTTCCTTAACTCCTTCTTCCAATCACCAAACTTCTTTGCCTTCTGGCTATGGAGGGTGCTAATAATGACCTCAACCCTTCTACCCAAGTCAAACAACTCATCCCGACTCGTTCAATTAATGGTCTTGCGTGCGAAATTATAGAAGATCTCCTTTCAGATCCGTTCTTTCTTTCTTTGGGCTCGGGTCGATAGTAGACGCGGTAAGAACAACTTCCATCTGACCGCTTTCATGGGTAACGCTTTTTTCGTTCATTCCAAGGAAGCTCCTTAGCCTGTCTTTAGGTAGGACAAGAATGGATGTTTTCTTCGCTTGCTCTGCAGTACAAGCCAGATTCTGTTGAAATAGGCGAATCATTTGAAGTCATTCTAGAGCGATCTCCCAACTCTATTTCGGGATCGATCCTTCCTGAGATCAGGTATCCAAGAACATGTTATTGTAAAATCAAAGAAAATAAAAACACCTGTTTTGGTTGATATATTAGAGGAGACTGTTACTGGTGAGGGAACTGAGGAACATCAAATAACCCAGAAGGATAAGGTGTGTGAGGTGAGACAACCCAGCCTAGCCACTCCGCAATCTCCCAATAGACTGTGGCAATTGAAAAGGAATCTACCACATCCCTATTGCCAACATCTCAAAAGGATGTCAATATTGAAAAGAGCCCTCAACTAGGGGCATTGAACAAGGGTGGGGACACACAAGCCAATACCCCAATGACCTACATTAGGAGAAGTAAGAAACCAAGGTTTGCACACACTACAAAGCCATAGGAAACTGTGGTGGAGCCTTCTGTTTCTCAGGTTGATGCATCTGTAATAAATGTGGAAATGCAGCCTCACTCTCTTTCTATTCCAATCCCTTCTTCACCTCCACCTCAAATTTCTTCAGAAAATGTCTTGATAAACAATCAGGCATTTTCAAATTCTCATTCTTTATTCATCAAGGAGAAGTCAACACTCTCTCTAGAGTCCCCTTCATAGGATTTTCAAAAAACTATCTCAAAACTAAACATTGAAATTCCTTAAACATCTATTGTTTCAACCTTATCAATTGATATACTCTCATCAATTGATAACCAACCATCGACTGATAAGCCATCGATCAATACTCGACATCAATCGATGGGTATGCATCAATCGATGGATGTCCCAAACACATCACCTGCTTCCAGGAAGGCAGGCTTGCAGGATTGAGTGAGAGGGAGGCTTGCAAGATTGAGTGAGAGGGAGTGAGGACATTCCTACTTCTTCCAGGAATGAGAGTGAAACGCATGAGGCCCCCACGTTAATAGATGCAAAAGGTATGAGTGAGAGAGAGATGAGGTTCCAGGATGAGATCCTGATAAAAAATAGAGAGATGAGTGAGAGTGATAAAGAATTCTTCTATTTGTATAGGAACTTGAATTAGAGTTGATGTCTGAGGGGGAAGGAATGCAGGAGATAGCAGGAGTCCCTAATACCAATGAAGCTAGTGGTAGTGGAGTTGATAAAAAGGCTGAGCAATTGGAGAAGGTGGTTGTAGAAGATGAAGAAATGGATGCAGGAGAATTGGATCCAAGAAATTTTGTCCATCCTGATCGAAGGTATCAAGGGTTGGCTACTTCATCTAACAGGGATATTGAGACAATTCTGGGATTGGAGCACACAGAGCAAAGAATTAGAATCTTGAAGGAGAGTCTAGCAAATACTGTAGATGTTTGTCACATGGCTCCTAGTGACATTGATGATGACAGTGATGAAGAGCCATGGATGAGCACAATTGATGGAAGATTGGCTGATGCTGAAAATGAGTTACTCTCTCAGTATAAAAGATCCATGATGGAGGTGGAATTTTCATATCCCACTCAAATGAGAATTATAAATTGTTTGAGGGACCAATTGAGGGTTTAAAAGATGATAGGGACATGTGTCAAGAGTGAATTGGCTTCAATCAAAGACTCTATCTCATCCATCAAAGATCTGTTGGAGAAAAGGTTGGATGAAAAATTGCCTCATGTCACTCTCCATCACATCCAGTAAAAGGTTCTAAAGGATGCAAAGGGTTTCACTGATTTGGAGAAGAGGGTTTCTGCCATAGAGTCCAAGATGGATGATATTATCAGAGGTCAAGCCCTTCATGCACAGATTCTTCAGAAGTTTCTTGACAGGATGCCAATACCTCCTTCTTGTGATGATAACAAAAAGGGGGAGAACACTGATAAGATGGATAAGGATGGAAATGGTGGTGAAAATGGAGCTGTTGGGAGTAGCAGGTTTGCAGAAGCTAGTAGTGGTGGTGCTAGTAGGAGTAATAAGAAGACAAGAGGAACCAGAAACAACAAGGGGCAATCATCAAGTTCAATCAAGGATGATTTGGACAAGAAAAGAGTAATGCATAGAAATTTCATGATGACTTGAAAGCTAGGAGGATTTCTAGAGAAAAAGAGACAAATGAGCTAATTTAAAAAGAAAGAAGAAGGTTTGAGCAGTTAAAACAAAGCACAGAGTTGATGCAAAGGCTGCCCAAATAGGGAATTCGGATGACTTCATTACACTGACCAAAACTGTGCATGAGAGTACAAATGAAGCTGCTAGTGAAGTTAATGTTCATTCAGAAAAATTTCTTCAATTATAAGAAAAGAAAAATGGGAAACCCATTATGGTTGAAGAGGAGAAGAAAAAGAAGGCAAGGTTTTCAAGAGAAAAGTTGCTACGGGAAGCCATTACTTCAGGAATATCAGATGCTGCTAGGAGAGAAAAAGAGGATGCAGAAATAGCAAGGCAAATGCAGATGGAATGGAATCAAATGGATGCAACTGAAGACCAACCTTCAAAACCAAAAAGATAGACTAAAATGGCTAGGAAAAAGGCTATGAAGCCCCAAGAAAATGTTCAACAAGAACAATCTACATCCAAGGAAGGACAATGAGATATTGTTACAGAAGCTATAAAAGAGATTATTCTTTAAGGGTATAAAATGAAGGAAGTGCCAAGGATTAGAGAGAAGGGTTTAATAGGCTGCAAAACTCATCCGGCAACTTCAAATCATGAGGATTGCATGAGTTTGGAATATGAGGATGGACATAAGACAACCTATCCAATGAGGCTGATTATGAAGCAGGGTTACAACACATTGAAAACCATTTTTCCTCTACTTAACAAGAGATACAAGATAAACATTACTCTTGCTCAGGAGTTACAACATCAAATCACAAATCTAAGGAGATTGCCTGCAGAAGCTGATCCTGACCCTCATTTGAAGCTTTGAGAGACTCAAGTAAAGATTATGGTACCGGAACCAGTCTATACCATGATATTTATAGATGTTGAAGGGAAGAAAATGTATTTTGACATCTGTAAGTATCTAGATAAAATCACAGATCAAGAGATTGTCTATTTAATGAGGCAACTTGGGAACTCAGATAGGGATGAACAAATATTAAGAGGATCATTCCTGAGGCAACTAAAGGAGAATGCTGAGAAAAGAAAATAGATGAAGAAGTGATTGAAGCCCTGGGTAGATTGAAGCGGTCTGCAAAATTCAACCAACTGGTACTTCTAAATTTTAAGTTCTTTTAATATTCTTGATTTTATATGAATGTAATTAGTTTAGGAGTTTTGTTATCGTCAAGAATATTTATGCCTGTTATTGTCATAGACACAAATAGGGGGAGATTGTTATGAATCAATGTAGGCTTTATGATAAATTTAAACTTGGAATCATAGAATTTTATTTTATTGTAACTGATCAACTGATATGAAAATTATAAATATCAATTGATCAGGAAACCGTTTATCAGTTGAAATGTTTATGTGAATCATCTAATAATATGGATGGTAGCATAGGTGTACTTAGTCAACTACTTCAAATACAGTATCTGGAAGTTTCAATTGATATGACTTTAGTCGATTGATAATTTTCTCATCAATTGATACTAGAGTCGATTGATATAGGTAATCAATTGATGTGTAACTTAGAATGTCAAATTGTAATTATTTGAAGACAAGAAAATTATGCAAGTGAATGATGATAAATTGATATGGAGACATCAATGGATAGAAGATTAATTGACAACAAGTCAAGTTAAAGATTGAAGACCATCACCTGATATGAAAAACCATCGATTGATAACATTTATCAATCCATGAGTCTACAACTATTATCAATTGATGGATATCAAGATTAGTAGAAGAAGAATATCAGTTGATGGATACAAGGAACAATCAATTGATATGTTTAACAACAAATTATCAATTGATAAGGACTGCACAACAAGATAAAATGTCAGGAATCCTCAGACTAAAACATACCTAAGGAAGACAGACTACATTGACTGTAAGACTCAGATTGAAGTTGTATTTCCTGGGATGAAGATATTTCTCAAAATTGAAATAAACAGAAAGGAAGGATAGTTTAGTAATATTCCTAGAATAGGTAATTTTGTCTTACTATTCTCGAGATTGTAAATACTCTTGTCTTATATAAACAAGAGTGGTAGCATTGCTATAAATATAGAAGTTAGAATATCATTCTAAATCAACTGTTTAGCCTTAGAACATTTTGTAAGAACAGTTGATTTTATTTCTAACTTTATAAAAAGTAGCTAGGTTTTATTAACCTAGATTATTTGAGCAAATATATACACTGATGGAAAAACCAATCCATCAGTAATTTTTAAAAATCTTATTCAATATTTATTTCAGTTGTTATTGTTCTTTTATATACATTTCTTAAATTTCTCAAGAAAATATTAAAAACTTAAAGAGTTGTAGTATTTGTATTCAACCCCCCCCCCCCCCCTCTAAAAATATATTGACTTTGTCTAGGGAATAACATAGTCAAAATAGAATTATGTTGATCACTTTAGTAGAAATAAAGCATGTGTCGTTCGGATTAAAATAAAATCCAAACAACACATATAGGGTACCATACATTATGATAGTTGATTAGAGATAGTAGATTAAGATAGTAGATTATAGATAGTAGATGGATATCATCTCTAAAAGAGTTTTTTTCCCATATTTAGTCTTTCAATTAAAGATGTTTTATATTTGTCTCTTAATAGCTACAACTTCATAGATGCATACACATATCTTATTTTTTCCATTACTCTGAAACATGTAATATTTATTAATATCTACATTGTCCTTCACAATTACTAATATTATAATATTTTAAAATATTGAGACAACTATATAATTGTAACTAAATCACCTGGGTAACAATATCCTTCAGTCTAACATTGTTGTTTTGAGATCAGATGTTGCTTTTTCCATCCGTAAGATTATGAATTATTCCAATTATAGCCAAACTCTGGTTTTTAACTGTTTAAAAATAAGAAACATGCGCCATATTGCAATTGACAAACCTCATGTGGAGAACTGCTGCAAATCTTCCGTGTCGGTTTCCTCATTGTAACAAGTTCCTCTGTTGAAGTAGGGTGGATGCCCACTTTAGCATCAAAATAACCCTTTCTCAACCCAACCTTAATTGCAATTGCAAATCCCTGAAATCAAAATTAAAATGTTAATATTTATAATTATATAACAACATATATAAATCCCCCACTATGATTAAATTAAGCACAAGACAAAATATAGAAAATAACCTGCACAATCTCATGTGAATCTTCACCACATACATGCAATTCCAAGACTTTATTAGTCTTTGCACATACTAACATTTTCATGAAAACCCTGTCTGGGAGGCTAGAAAGTGTAGCCTTTAAAGGCCTGTAATTCAATGTAAAAACATTAACATTACCGTACTCTTCCACGACCTACGATCACTTGAAAAGTCAGGTACAATAAGATATCATCATAGTGCAAACTTCACACAGGATTTACACACCTGTTCTTCAGTAAGAAATTGTCCCAACTGAATACTACACCTTTATTGCTCCATTTTTTTCCATTTCCACCCCTACCGCCTACAATCCTAAGTTCTGCTACATGTAGGTTATGTGTCAGCAATTCAATTGTATTTTTTATTGTATAATTGTATAAAGGTACTACAGTAAATACGATCCACGAGTTACAGTTTATAATTTCAGGTATTTCGAGAAGTTATTGCAGATGACCACATAAACTTACAAAATAAATTCCACACTCCTAAGTAAAACAATATCTATAAATCAATAAATAACAAACAAAATATAAGTAGATACAAACAAGAATATATGTCATGAATTATGAGTACCTCAAGTAAAATGATTGTTATAATCGAAAAAGATCGAGAAGCGGTGGTGGTAGTTCCCTGGTCCGTTAAAGTGATAGGTGTCGATAAGGGTGTTTGTTCCAACCGATTGTTAATATAGTTTAGATGAATCAATCAGAGATAAACCCCCTAATTTGCACCCCTTGAAATTGGTATATACAACCCCAGTCCCCAAATACATAAAGAAATGGCACTTCCAATTCCCACAATTTCAAAGTGGTGGGATTAAAATATTTTAAACTTTGTTAAAATTATACTATAAAACAAAAACTTATACATGAATATTAATAAAAATAGTAAAAATTAATAAATTAAAAAAATTATAATTGTATGTATATATATTTATATAAAGTACAAATAATTATTTATATAAATCATATTTATAAAGTACCATGTGTAATACTAAAAATATAAAAATATGTATATATCATTAAATTCAAATAAATTAAAAATATTAAATTATACTTATATATATTTTCTTAATAATAAAAATAATTAAATTAATTATAAAATCATTTTTAAAGTATCTCGTGCTTCGCACGGGTATAAAGCTAGTCTAGTATAATAGAAGGTTTCGGGAAAATTAGTTCTATTCTAACAAATGAAACACAAATTCATATACCTAATGTCTTTATACTAGTAAATTCAGTAGAAACCTCCTAAATTTTAAATATATCCGATATAATGATCTTCATGTCGAAATGACTAGTGAAAATGAAAAAGGAATATATTTTCATTACTTCAACTAGCTCAGGCTATAAGAAGATCATAGAGAAGTTACCCTGAGTCTCTTCCAGATTATAAACTACAAAGATTAAAGTCATTGAACCCCATACAACTACCATTCCTAGAATCATAAACCCTAAATATTTTATCCTCTCGCATGAAAGACTTGGTCATCCGGGGACGACTATGATGCGTCGTATTATAGAAAATTTTATCGGTCATCCTCCTAAATATCAAAAGATCATACCATGTAATGAACTTCCTTGTTCAGCATGTTCCTTGGGAAACTGACTGTTCTGACCATCTCTTGTTAAACTTCAAACTGAGTCTCCAAATTTCTTAGAAAAAATTCAAGGAGATATTTGTGGTCTCATTAATTCATCTTCCGGCCCTTTTAGATATTCCATGGTCTTAATTGATTCTTCAACTAGATGGTCCCATGTTTGTTTACTTTTAACACGAAATACAACCTTTACAAAATTACTTGCCGAAATAATTAAACTGCGAGCCCAATTCACTGATCATCCCATTAAATCAATTTGTCTAGATAATACTACCGAATTTACATCTTCAACTTTCAATGATTACTGTATGTCGGTAGGATTCTCCGTTGAACACCTTGTTGAATTTTTGATTAAGAGACTTCAACTCATTGCTCGTATTTTAATAGTAAGGGATAAGTTACCTTCATCTTTTTGGGGTCATGTTATACTTCATTCCGTGAACATAATAAGAGTTAGACCATCCGCTTATCATAAAAATCCTCCCAACAATTAGTTCTCAGTCAAGTACCTGATTTTTCCATATTAAATTTTTTAATAGTCTTGTATATGTTCCCAACTTTTCATTGCTCCACCACAAGGAATAAAAAATGGGACCCCAAAGAAGACTTGGAATCTATGTTGATTTTGATTCACCGTCTATAATAAGATATCATAAACCATTAACTGGTGATATTTTTACTACCTGATATGCTGACTGTCATTTTGATGAGCCTGTATTCCCTTCATTAGGGGGAGATAAAGTTTTGCATAAATTTAATTATGAAATATCATGGTGTGCAGTAGGATTTAATTCTATTGATCCACGTACTAATCAATGTGAATCTGAAGTTCAAAGAATTATTCATATGTAAAATATACTAATCAAATGCCTGATACATTTAATGATTCCAGACATATTGTGAAAATCATATATACTAGCTGCTAATGCTCTAGTAAGGGTTGATAACCCTAAGAATAAATCAATTCCTCAAGAATTGATCTGGAATTCAAAATCACGCCAGAAGCATGGTAGACTTATTGGTGTAAAAGATATTGCACCACAAAAGTAAAAATTGATCGGACCTGCCCCTAAAGCAACATATGTTCTGGACAATACCCTTGAAGTGGTATAACCTCCTGAAGAGGTTCAAAAACGGAAATTGATTGGACTCACCCCTGTAGTGGCACGTGTTCCGAAAAATACCCCCAAAGTAGTAATACATTCTAAAGAGGTTTAAGCCCCAAAAGTGGTTGTAACAAATACCCTAGATGCGGTATTACCTTTAAAAGAGGATATTGCCCCAGAAGTGGCAAATGCTTCCATAGAAGCAAAGGTACATGAAAACTTTGAGATCTCAATAAGTTATGTACATAACGAGAAATTGTTGGATAGTGTGAATACTAAAATTAATGAGGTATATGCTTTTTCTGTGGCATGTGATATTATTATGAACTCGGATCCTGAACCACAAAGTATGGAAGAATGTCGATAAAGAGATGATTGGTAAAAATGGAAAGTTATAATCCAGGAAGAATTGCACTCCATGCGTAAGAGAAATGTATTTGGACCTGCAGTCCAGACACCATCTAGTGTGATCCATGTTGGGAATAGAAGGGTATTTGTACGAAAATGAAATGAGAGGAATGAAATTGTGAGATATAAGGTTAGGCTAGTAGCCCAGGGATTCTCTCAAAGACCTGGATATGATTACCAGGATACATACTCTCCTCTGATGGATGGAGTTACTTTTCATTTTCTAACGGGTATGGCTTGTATGGAAAATTTAGAAACACGTCTGTTGGGTCCCGGAGATCGTAGAGGGGGGGGGGGGGGTGAATACGATTCCCAAATTAAAAATATGACTATTAATAATTTTTAGGACAACATAAAAATTACTTTGGTTCAAACCCGTGTACTGTTCATCATCTTCTTCAACCTCAAGAACACCATTAAAATAACCAAGATAATGAACGGTAAATCATCCAAACCACACAACACAACAAGATCCAAGAATATAACTTTATATTCATTGAAGTGGGGTAGATGCTACAAACAAGTTCAAGAACATAAGCTCAAGAACACAACAAAGAAATGATTTTTAGCTCCTCTAAAAATATTACAAATTCTAGATCTAGGAGACAAAAATCAAACCTATCTTCCAAACAAGATTTAGCAATGTTTACAATAGAAGAATAGATGAGTGGTGACACAAAGAAATTCATGGCCCCATAATATTCAAGATATGGAGTATGGCCATGGGGGAGAGAGAAAATAATTTTCTCTCTCTCCCCATTTTTTTTCTCTACCGAATACTACTGCATATGTTATAATGAAGATGAGGACTTGGTTTCTTTTAGTATATTCAAAAAAAGATGTTGCTTTTTACTTTTCCACCTTTTACTCTTATCCACTCAAATCTCATCTTCAAAGTCATGTGCCAAGTATGCCTTTGGAAATATTTAATGTAAAAGTAATATTTAAATATATATATATAATATAAATAAAGAGTGTGTTTATTTATAAAATATATAAATAATTAAATAAATACTTTATTTAATTAAATTAAATATTCCCATTCCACTCTTCAATTTGTGTAGACTTCCTTATCCAAATACTTGGCCCCGTATAAGTGACTCCACCACGTCCAAGTATTTGGCCTTCTAATCTGTGAAGCTTTAGTAAGATCCAATCAGGTTGTGCCGTCTGTCCCTTATCCATTAGGCTGGCATTTCTCCAACACTGATTTACCACCTTTGTTGATCCTCCACTTGACTCAAGAAAACCAACAACTTTAGAATGATTAAAACCATATTAACCAACGAGAGCTTGCCTCCAATGTCCTGACACTTGATGCAACGGTCTGGTTCATAAGTGACTAGTCTTGATAGGGGCTCTTGATTCCGAACATGATTCCACATTCTTCTTTGCAAACCTTACTTGTTGCTTCGATTGTAATGCACTAAAATCGTCATAGACTAAGACAATCTTCTGTAGCTTCCACATCCTTGAATAGATGTCAACATCTTTTATTCTCCACTGAGGCCTGAACATGTTAATGAACTTCTTCCAGTGAGCTTCAAGTCTGTAGATGATCCTTTGATACTTTGTCTTAACTGAACTCTGTGATCCAAGATTTCTGTGCACCTGCATATTATTACATGTCCTGTTCTATTGTTGAGTTATCATCAACCGTTACATAGAGATTACATTTAGCATTTCTAGTACACATGAAAGTGCAGTGAGTTACTTCCCTTCACTCCTATCTCCCCTTTCAATCTCCCCCTATTTGGTTGATATGTAATAGCAATCAAATACTATTTCCCTTTACAATCTCCCCCAAAAGCAATTAAATAAAATTAACTACTAGAGGATAACTCAACTAACATACAAGAAACAATTAAAGTATTGGACATGAAAATAATATACAAAAGGTTCTGGAAAGATATAATCAGTTAAATCCAGATTTCCTGAGTTGCTGAAAATGAATGATGAATTTCTGAATTTCATTTTCCTTTAGCTTTCTCCACTTCAATGTTCTTCAAAGATGGGGTTCTTTCAATAAAGAAACAAATCATTAGTAAAGACTTCTGAACAATCATTCTTGTTCATCTTGCAATTCGAACTAGAACATACAGCTCTCTATGTTCCCCATAAGAGGTCAACTCATTCTCCCCTTAAGGTTGTTCTCTCTTGGAATGAAAGTCACTTCTTCTTTTTCTTCAGGATGTTCTATTTCCAGGAAACATATTTTTCTTTCTTCCCTGCACTACTCCACTGACTTCATCTATCACTGAAACAAGAAATAGAAAACACTTGGACACTTCTCAGATGCCCCTTGAAAATCTCCTTCACATTCTGCTTTACCCAGAAAACTTCTACTTAGCAAAAACTCCCCCTGAGTTGATACTCTTCAAAGAAATCTTTATTTTCATTCATTGATCGTGCTAGAAAGAATTCTTCTGCCAAACCTCTCTTAAGAATGTTCCAAGGACAGATCTTCAAACAAATAGAGCAAAATCCCTTAGATATCTTTTCAGAATAAGATATAGCATTGCAAACCAAGATGTTAAGATTCTCCATAACTTCTCCCCCTTAGTACGACAAGTAACTTCTTCCCATTTGACAAAAAATAACTTCTCCACTTCAGACGGAAAATCAGTTAAATCTACAATACCTTTAGGAATTAGGCTCCAACCAATTACTAAGAAAATCCCCCTTAGTAATTTTTCCATTGCATCACTAAGGTTTCAATTTTATCTAATTCTCCCCCTTAGTTCATGCAAGCTCCAATCCACCCTTGTGTCTTTAGATATCCTCTAAGTAACCTCCACAAGATAGGATTGACAGATCTCATTTCTTGTATCACCAAGAGATCTCATTTCTTGTATCACCAAATTCTCCCCCTTAGTTGAGAATATCCTTTAAAACAATAAAAGTATCATCTACATCCAATAAAAAAAAAACTCTCTTCTAACTGAACATAAAATCCTCCTTAGGCCTAAAAATTAATGTCTCTCTCTTTGAGATTGAGAACAACATGAATTAATAGACCCAAAGGTAATAGTTTGGACATTCCCACTAAGCTTCAGCTAGACTCTTCTTCAGCTTGTCTTCCAGAAAAGAATCTCTTCAACATTCCAGAGCTAGAAAATTCAGTAACAAGATTCAAGCATAGTAGCAAGGTTAGTGTTTGGTCTATGGTTTCCTCACTTCTACTACGTTCTGTTGGTGTTTACACTTTCAAGCGTAAGTGTTCCACTCATTTCTCTTCCTATTTCTCTCACTCAAGAGTATCACTCCCTCACTTCACTCAAGTGTTTCTCTCCCTTACTTGCACTCATTTCATTTATAGCAATTTGTACCTGCAAGTAAATCCATGCTAGTCTCACCAAGATATTATGGATCGTTGACTGTAGCATGTTGTCGATCACTAAAGATCTAGGTTCTGAGATGGAATCTCAGACAGGGTTTCAGTTAGGCCGTCACCCAACTCACCATGAGCAAATCCATGCACACGTGGCTCGTCGTCGGGGAATAACCCTTCTGAAATTGGAATCTCCTCTATTCCAGGAGTGACTGAAATCCCAACACCCTGATCCTCAAAAGACTCATCAAAATGGTAAACTAACTGAATCATAGTCTACGAGTTGTTGCTCAGCTACTTTCAACATCAACAATCTCCCCATATGCAAATCCATGCACTGGATCGTTGAATGTGGTATGCGTACTAGCAGCTATCTAAGCATCAACTGACTCCCCATATGCAAATCCATGTACTGGATCGTTGACGGTGATATGCCTTTAAGTTGTGAGCGATCCATGTATTCCAGAATTTGAATTCCTGGGAGAGTAGACGTGTACAAACATCTCTCTCAATCACCTGTGAAGATGAATTAACTCACTATTTTCAGTCATGGAAAACTGTTAGTGATTGCCTCTCAACATCAACAGATTGCTCTGCGGATGTGAAATCCCGTTAGGGAACTAGGACTGTTCCTCCTAGGAAGGTTGACAAGGATTCTAATATATGGCAAGAAATCCAAGTTTCCCTCTAATGCCCGTGAAGGCGGCTCAACAACTTCATTCACCATGAATGGTAAACACAGAAGTTTAGGGGTTTTACCTATACCTCACAATGTGCACTTCTTGCAATGTGTCCTCACAATTGTTAGTCCCAAGAGAGGCTAGAGAACTGTTAGGTCCTATAACATCCCTTAGAAGCAAAAATTTTAGGATTACCATCAGCGTGAATGCTTTTGGTGTGCTTGACTCATTACAAGGTGCTCTGGCTGACGAGCGAATTTTCAATGAAATCACCCTGTTGAGAGAGTTCATTCAGAAACGGTTGAATTGCCTTTTCAGCTCTGCATCCTTTTGAGAGAATACAGATGAGCTACAGTTACCTCAATTTGTATACTTCTTTTCTTCTCTGGAGGTAGAGCTGTGGGTGCACTTCCGACACATCCTTATTTGTTGCATCAAGTGCAGTTTCTCCCTTAACAACCGCTAATCTATATAAGTTCCTTATATCACCAAGGGTTGAAAGTTTGAATTAGAATGATAGTGTTTAGTACTAAGGCCTTGGTTAGAAATTGATGGATTATTCAACTTCCTGACCTTCCCCTATAGCCACTTAGGCCAAGCCATTACGGCTAAATAGATAGAGTTGATCAGAGCTATATAAAATCTGGTAGAGTATGATTAAACTTATTCTCTATTCCTTCTCAGAAATATAGCATCGGAGCAATGTGTCCTCAAGAAACAATGCACTAGAGCTAAAATGTGGGAATTAATAAAGAATAGGTAAAATAATATTAAGCCAAATTTCATAAACTCACAATTTTGAAAAAAAAATTAACAGATTAACAAAAGTGTTATTTTGAATTTCTCTTCGGCAAATATCCAATTGAAATTCAACTCTTTTAACAAAAACATTTTGATTAATAACTCAAATCTATTTCATCTTGCTCACTGTATGTTTTCAGAAATTGTTTTGCAATTCATTCTTATCGGATATTATCTCCGACTTAAAACATAAATCATTTAAAAAAAATCGAATGAATGCTTTAGTCATACAGTCCAAGGCACTAATCCCAAAGCAAACAACCATTGTTTTAATACGACAGGTCAATGTGAAACAGACATTAACAAGAGTTTTGAAAAATGTTTTACCAATGATTGATACCTCAAGATCAAAACAATTTACTCAAATAAAATAGTCTGATACCATGCAACCTAAGTTACAAGTTATCAAGTAACTTTATTTAAACAAATCGTGGAGAGAAAACAGTTTTCATTACAAAACATTTAGAGAGAGAGAAGATATATGATTTTGAAATAGAAAGATAATCCTCAAGAAATGTTCTCTTTCAAAGAAAACTTTTAGTGGCTTTTCATTCTCTGGCAAATGAATGCATATTTAGATAAAACATTTTTCACAAGAAATAGACAAGAAATTTCTTTATGCATTCAAGTTCTAAAGAATGAAAAATATATGTTAATACTAATGAATTATCAAATATATGAATGACAAGACATTCAAAAGTACTAACATTATTCAATCATTTTGTAATAAAATGCATCTTACTACAAAACAATCAAGCATATAAGATACTTACATTATGCTAGACAATTACCATTTGTCGCTTGAAACAAACACATATTGCAATATAGATCATGGTAATTCTAAAGTATAAAACATAAGCATCCGCTAAACACTGAACATACATTGACCGAATGACAGCATTTAACTTCTTACACTACATTTCAACAATTATCACATAAGCATATTGAAAATACTCATGACAATCAGAATGTATGTAAACTCGAGGTACTAGTTGCATCAGAGATCAAATACCTTTAAATATTAATGCTAAAATTTATTATCTTTGACAACCCCTCGCGATGTAGTAAATTACTTTCTATATCAATGTTTTTGAAATAATCTTTTTATCACTTAGTGCAGAAATTCTAAGTGATTTCACTAATATAAAAAGAATGACAACTAATATTAATGGATTTTGCAAAAGACATGAATTACATCACTTAAACTACATATTAAGTGGTTCCATTAATATTAGCATTAAACAATTAAGAGTAAATAAAATTATAATTAATTAATATATACAAATACTTATGCTGAAACATTTGATACATATAGCATGAATAACATATGACAGCACAAAGTACGAGATCCTGGATATAAATTGACTATACAAAGAGATGCTACAATGTTAGGTCCCTAGGTCCCGGGTGATCATAGGTAATCTCATACCGATAATATTGGGTCCCGGGTGGTCACAAGCCAAACATTAATCAGTTCCTAGAGATCGTAGACATCTAAATAGCATGAACACTCTCTATAAACATTACATTTAAATAAATCAATATTAGACTAGAGTGACATACCTTAGTCAATAGAGCTTTTACTGGTGTATGATCGTTGAATGAACAATTACTCCTCTTTGCCCGAGAGATCGAACGTTTACTCCTTTCGAGATCGAACGTTTACTCCATTTGGACATGAATAACTTTTCAGCTACCAGTTAACATTGTTCCTCGAAACAATACCACGCTCATCCAGACGGAAACTGCATTACCTTCAGCACCCAAATATTTTCTTGTAGATATTGGTCTTGGCAGCAGCTTCACTAAACTCAGCACTCTAGAAACCAGTAGTCTTGACACTAGCAGAGTAGAACCTTAAAAAAAAACTCCGAACTACCCTTCAGCTTCTGTATCAATACCAAGTCTTCATGTGGATTGATTCCTTGTGCTAAGTGTATCTGCCTCAAGTTTAATTGAGTTAGTTCCTTGATTCGAACCCTCCTCAAACTTGATTAGTTAGTGCATCTTCAGTCTTCATTGAATTCACTCAGAAAAACCAATGAAATACACTTATACATGCACGACCAATCACTACTCTACTACCCAGATTCATCAAGAACTGACTCTAGGAAATGTTGTTACACAAAACCCTTTGTCATGACAGATGTGTCCTTAATGTTTCCTTAGATATTCAGTGGGTAGAGTAGTCCTCTTCAAATATGATTGAGATCATCTTGCATTATTTTTAAATTGACAATTTCCTTTCTAATATGCAATCACTCAATCTGGATCACTAAGTGCTCCTAAGAATCTCAACTCTTACTCAATGAGCACTGCTAGCCTTTGAACATCAAACATGACTAGTTGATCCAACTTACTGATGCTCCCCCTGTGATGCTGCTTGCAGCTTTTCTTCATCTTGTGTCATCTGATCTTGAGCCCTAAACAGGATGTCAACCTTTAGAAATTCAAAGCTAAAATCAAACGAATGCTAGGGAGCTTGATGATGTTGTTCACTGCATCTAGATCATCTTAAATCAATCACAGACTCTGTGTAAGCTCTTTACTCCAAATAAGATAACCTTCCATCACACCATGTGACTTCAGGCATGATTAATCTTACTTGATGTCTTCTCCTTACATTTGCTGATTAGACTTGCTGTGTCAACTGATTCAGCCGTAGTGAATAGGAAACCTTAACTCTATCCATTATCATTGTAATTCCACTCAAGGTCTGGATTTCCCTATCAACTCCTCCATTTGGTCATGAAGTCCGTAAACTGAACTTTACTCTAGAATACTCCTTTCAGTGCAGACATAACATAGAACTTCATTCGTCAACAAATTCCATTACCTGCCCTCAAAGTGTTCTTACAACAATGTGCCTAATCCTTTGAATGTGATTAATCACTGAGAGGCTTCATCTATTAAATGCATGAACAAACACCAAAACTAAACAGGGTAGCCTTTGACTTGACTTCCCTTCAACTGACATACTTCACTAATGTCCTTCTTAAAAGAATTTCATTAGAAGTAGTCCTTTCTCACCAACTTCATCTTTACCGTCGAATCCGTTATCTTGATAAACCAAGTATTAGTTGATAAACCAAGTGTGAGAGCATCACTTGTTGTTGCAGCTAACTCCATTCTGATAAACTTCAACGAATAGTTGACTTCATCATAAGCATTAAATTTCGTGTCAGCAGTAACCTCACTTCCAGTAGAGTGAGCTTCTATTTCTCTTGACCACGATCAATACTGTTCATCGTCGAACTGATATTAGGAAACCCTTCACAAAGAATCCCCTAGGTCTTTCTTAATATTGTGCTTCAGATCATTCAAGAAAAATAGGTAACCTTGCTTAACCATTTGAATACCAAAGCAAAAGTAGTTACATGCCTCGAACATGAAAATGTCAGAGATATATGACTTGTACATGTTGAAAGATACTCTGCATTCACAAATGATTAAGACACGTGGTCCTCAATTTGATTGAGTACAAGGGTTAGAGATATTTCTAAACATAGTTAACAACAAAGCATTCAAGTTCAACATGCTCATTCTTATTTGACTGATCACTCCTCATCTATGTCAGCCTCAACAAGTAGTCTTGGCTATGAGCTCAGTGATCCCAACCTAACTTAAGGTGGACTAGCAGTCTATAAGAATCATGTCGTACATATATGTAGTCATAGAAGAATCAATCACTCAGATTCCTAATTCTTCTAAATCACCTTTGTTGTTCACTTTAACATTATATTATCTCTAATTACCTGAGTCAATTTAAATTTAAAAATTTAATTCATGGTTTATTAAACTGATCCCTAGGCAATTCCCAAATTAGAAACAAACTCATCTTAACAAGCACATGATCAGATATAGCATTTAATACAACCATGCGAGTATAAACAGATTATAGACAATGTAAACATCAAGGCACTTAGCATGCAGCAAATACTCTTTCTGGTAAATGTACCCCTACAAATACCTAAGACTCTATATGCTAACATGATCAATTATCGTAAAGCAGGCATTAAATCACATAAGATCTAATCATGAAGTCAAATACTGATAAACAAGCAACACTAACAAACTAGCATAAGTTATCTAATTTATATAGAAATCAAGGTGAGACATGCATTACATCAAACTTATAATATAATGCAGTTCAGCACTTAATACTCTATAATTAAATCAAACAAGTATAAACTAGTTAGAAAGTATACCTGTGCGATGCTTAACATTCCATCTCGAGTGATAATCAATTGATCCAAATCAATTTCCATTCTACTAACACTCATGGAAGTATCCTTGCATTTGACCTCAATAACCAATGATGTTCCTGCTTCAACCCAAATTGATACCTGATTGTTCTGCTTAAAGACCCCGACATAGAATGTCTCATGTTCTGCTTGAAAAGATCACTCTTCTTTGTATGTGTAGCAATAACCCCTTGATTATCATATGTCAGTGCTAATCAAACCTTGTGTATTTCTGCCACTGATGTCCTTTAACTAAATCTTCAATTGTTGTTTTGGTTCTTTGACCGTTAAACTGAATTCCTTTTCAAAATCCCAAATTCTTCAGATATTGATTCGAAAACCACTGATCGAAGACTCTTCCCTAAATGAACTAATCCCCTTTCAATAACCAAATGATCCACTGAGTAAACCGATGTAGAAATACATCTCCAATGGTAAGATCAGGTCTCAACTCCATTAGAATGTTCTTCAGTCAGTTCGTTTATCCTCAACGAACGAAGAATCAACTCCTGTTGTTTCGTTTAATAAAACATTTTGTTCAAACAGAAGTATTTAATTTTTTTTAGGAATTTAAATAATCAAAATAAATTGAAAATACATTTTTGATAAATAATAATAAATTTCTCAATTTCAAATTATAAATAAAATAAAATTCGAAAAGAAAGTTTTGATATAGAGATAACAAAATTTTCAAGGTATATTAAATAATCCTGAAAAAGAAATTATTTCAAATCAAAATTAATTTCCAAAGAATTTTATAGAATTTATAATCCAAAACAGTTTCAATTATAATTAAAATAAAACAGATTGAAAATATAAGTTTGATATAAAAATAATAAATTTTCAAGTCATCTTAGATATTCTTGAAAATAAATTATTTCAACCAAAATGATTTTCCAAAAAGTTTTATTAGATTTATAATTAAAACTTCCAAGATTAAATTATAATTAAAATAAAACAACTCGAAAACATAATTTTGAAATAGAAATACTAAATTCTCAAAACATTTAAAATGTTCATGAAAATAAATTATTTCAATCCAAAAATATTTTCCAAAGAGTTTTATAAAATTTATAATTAAAGTTTTATGAAAAATAAATTATTAAACCTCAAAAATAATTCTCAAAATACTTTTAAAAATATTAAACTCAAAAGAAATTAAATTGGATTTTAAGATTAATTTTAGTTTTCAAATTAATAAAATTCTTAACTAAGAATATTAAAAATATAAAATATTTGACTCCAAAATTTAAAAGAAAATAAAATATTTTCCAAGATGTAAGATAAACTTGAAAAATAAATTATTTAAATTTAAAAATTATTTTCAAAATATTTTATATAATTAAATTCAAATTTAATTATTAAATTAATTATTAAACTAAAAACAATTTGAGAGAAAAACAAATTTTGTTTTAAATAAAAGTTAAACTATGTAGCCATGTGTCATGTTGAAACAGCCCTCTAAGTAGAACTTCTACATAGGAATGTTCTACATAGACTCTATCTCGAACACCAAGTAGAACTTCTACATAGGAATGTTCTACATAGACTCTATCTCGAACACCAAGTAGAACTTCTACATAGGAATGTTCTACATAGACTCTATCTAGAACATTAAGTAGAACTTCTGACTTAGAAAATATTTCCAACTCCAGAATTTCTACTTAGGTTCTATCTAGAACATTAAGTAGAATATTCTACATAGAAATGTTCTACTTAGGTTCTATCTAGAACATTATGTAGAACTTCTGACTTATAAAATATTTCTAACTCCAGAATTTCTACTTAGGTTCTATCTAGAACATTAAGTAGAATATTCTACATAGAAATGTTCTACTTAGGTTCTATCTAGAACATTAAGTAGAATATTCTACATAGAAATGTTCTACTTAGGTTCTATCTAGAACATTAAGTAGAACTTCTGACTTAGAAAATATTTCTAACTCCAGAATTTCTACTTAGGTTCTATCTAGAACATTAAGTAGAATATTCTACATAGAAATGTTCTACTTAGCCATCTCGAATATCTATCTCGAATATTCTACATAGGAATGTTCTACTTGGCCATCTAGAACATTTTGTACTTAGAAAAATTCCGGGCTTCAAAAAAAATTCTGGATGTCCAGTGAACCAATCGTACCCTCTTTAATCTCAAAAATAAAAATAGATCCAATCGATTTGTATGTCAATCGAGTAGCTTTGATACCAATTGTTGGGTCCCGGAGATCGTAGAGGGGGGGTGAATACGATTCCCAAATTAAAAATATGACTATTAATAATTTTTGGGACAACATAAAAATTACTTTGGTTCAAACCCGGGTACTGTTCATCATCTTCTTCAATCTCAAGAACACCATTAAAATAACCAAGATAATGAACGGTAAATCATCCAAACCACACAACACAACAAGATCCAAGAATATAACTTTATATTCATTGAAGTGGGGTAGATGCTACAAACAAGTTCAAGAACATAAGCTCAAGAACACAACAAAGAAATGATTTTTAGTAACTCACTGCACTTTCAACGTCTTATGGACTTTGTGACAACATACCTCTATGGATCACTTGATAGTGATATTTATATGAAAATCCCTGAAGGATTAAAATTAGAAGACACTAAGCCTCGTTATTTATATTCAGTTAAACTACAACGTTCAATATATGGTTTAAAACAATTTGCTTGTATGTGATACAATAGGCTTAGTGAATATTTATTGAAAGATGGATATATTAATAATCAAGTATGTCTTTGTGTGTTTATTAAAAGGTCACAATCTTGTTTTTTTATTATTGTCGCGTATGTGGATGATTTGAATATTATTGGTATTTTTAAAGATATTACTAACGTTGCTAATTATCTGAAAAATGAGCTTGAAATGAAAGAACTTGGAAAGACAAAATTTTGTCCAAGTATACAGGTGAAGAACTTATCTTCAGGAATATTTGTCCATCAATCAACATATATCAAAGGAGATCGAACAAAAAACATCTTACCAAAAATTTTCAACACTCAGGAGCTGCCAGAGAATGGTGACATTGAGGTACAATAAGTTCGATCATGTGATAATTTGACGGGTTTGCTTACAAACTCATTGTATACATCAATTTTTGAAAAACTACGAAAAATATCGGCATAAGAAGATTGAGGGACTTGATGCATGACAATATCAAAATGTGAGACGTCTTATTCAGGGGGAGACTGTACTCTTTTTCCTTCGACAATGTTTTTATCCCACTAAATTTTTCCTTGCAAGGTTTTAACGAGACAATTAATCTCTATAATAACTCGCATCTGACAATCAAGGGGGAGTGCTATAATGTGAATGCATTTGTGATTGTCAACGCTTACTAAAGAAGATTCGTTAAAGCTTACTAGGGAAGACTCGCAAATTTTACTCAGGAAGACTCGCAAAACTTAGTAAGGAAGATTTGTGAAACTTGTAAATCAAAGAAGACTTGCAATATTTAATAAGGAAGAATTGCATAATTTCTTCAAGAAGACTTGTAAATCAACTCCTATAAATAGGACGTTCAATTTATGAAATCAATACAATGAAATACAAAAATACTTAAAACTTTCTCTCTACATCTTTTATTATCTTCTATATACATATTATTCTTACAACTTATTTAACGTACAGTAATATTATATAAGATTTACAACACTAGTTACTTTTATGCAAATTACAGTATTACTAGACCTTGTTCCAATGAAGGATCTCGAATTTATTTAATTTTCAGAATTTTTCATTATTATGTATTAAAAATATGTATAATGAATTTAATTTATATACAATTAATTTTCATTAGTAAATACGATACATAAATGATATCAATTCAATGATTTTAATACATAAAATCTAATATTAAAATATTTGTTAATCAATTAAATTTCATTCTTTAAATTAATATCTATTAATTTGTCAATTAATCAATACTACTAATTTATAGAGGTTTTAATGGAAGAAAAGAGTGTGCGGAAATAATACCTACTCCACAAGTCCACATAAAATGAAACTAGATGACCCTTTACAAAATATAGAAATCAGTAGCATTAAAGGACGATTGTTTTTTATAAAGCCAATACGCAAGCATGTGTGCAATCAAATTATTTATCATGCCGGCTGATGCCTATTTTATGTGCTCATCATAAAAACATGATTGATGTAAATGATTTTAACTTCTCTACGAAACTAATATTTGATGATGTGAAGTATTTTTTGTTCATTTCTGAAACTACCATAGGATCTGAAATATAAGAAACTAAGAAACAGAAGTAAGTTAAAACATTGGTGAATCCAATGATCCCTTCCATAGGTATGTCAGTCACCATAAGTTCTTAAAGTGAGAAACTGTTTAAATAAGACTTGTAAAATCATGGCTATGCCTTCCTCCCTTGGCCGAAAATTAATCCGAACTATGAGTAGCGCTGGAGTAACAGCTGTAGAAGGTTTCTTGAAATTAGTGTATCCCAAACGTCGTATAGAGTTGCATAGGCATCCAATAACTGTAGCACAAGTTCTGGAAAGAAATCCCAGGTGCTGCGTGGCTTGTCCTGATGTATTTAAGTACCCTTGGGTGGTTGTTCGCCCTGAGTCCGTTTTATCTCTTGGCAGAGTTTTTTACGTTGTACCTCGGCACACAATTCATCGGTTGTTGAAACAACATGGAACGTCTTTGCCTATGAAGGCAGAACAACCACTACAACAGCTACAGTCTTCTCAAGCTCGACCTGAACAAACTTTATCGTGGAATGTTGTGATTACACCACGAAGGAAAAAGTACCATGGTGAAGAATTTACTGATCTAATTGATTCGGATGATGACGATCATGACAGTAACTATATTGAGCTAAGAGCATGTAATCCCTTGAATGATAGAGAGCTTGCTCAATTTCAGAACAGGACAGGGCAGGAACATCATAATCGACAAGGTGTCGCCTCACAGATTAAAGTTGTAAATCACGAGATTAAGGAAGATAGTGATTACAGCACACCAAGACGTAGGGGAAGGAGATCAACAAATAGTAATCGAGTGTACAGCCGCATTGATAAACCACCAAAAACGGAGAAGCAAGAACAGAGATCATATGATATAGAACCTCAAAAGCAACAATATACAATTGAGCATTGGTCAATCAGTCAGGATACTAAGAAACACCACTATCAACAATGGAAGCCAATTGACTCGCGTAGATCATTGAAAAGAAATGAAGGTTTGGCTGAGTCTAGTAGCAGCACTACTGTGAAGTTCTCTAATTTGAAATCTTGTCCAAATAAACAAACCAGAGGTAGTCCTAGATCACAGAAGTTAAAAGTATCTTTCAATGAGAAAATTGAAGTATATGACCTGAATGATAGAATATGCACTTCTTGAGAAGATGATATTTCAGGCCTATGGATTTTATCTCCCATTAATTTGGCCTAGTATAATAGCAGTTCCGTGTTCATAATATAACCCCCTGCATCTCAAGATATAAAATCTTCCTAGTCATCAGGTTCATAGAAACTTTGAAATATAGGGTTTTAATGGCTAAGCTAGCATTGGAAGTTTTATTTTCTTTGGGCAATGCCATGAAATTCTCAAATTTCAGTGTACAGTCTACACATGTAAATATTCTCCTTCCAGAGTATTTTTCTTTTAGATGAGGACACTGTGTGCTAACATTTTATTGTTTAAAATCTTTAGTCGAAAGGATTATTGTGACCATCTTTACACTCGTGAAAATACGGACGGGTTCTGCAATAATTAACTTAAATTATGTATATACTAGAACGAATGTTGCATCATTCTAAATTACTAAGACTTGCGAGAGCTATCAAACCCCTTTTTTTTTTTTTTTTTTATAGGAAAGTTGGAATTAAAAGAACATGCATGAATTCTGTTTTGGTGAAAAATTGAGGGGTTAAAGACTAAGTTCTAATATTTGTAAAATGATATTTAGGTGTTAAAAGAGATAAAACGAATAGCACAAATCAGGCAACTAGCAAATAAAAAAAACAAGACACCAACGATTTTGGTGACGCGGAAAACCCTTTGTGGAAGGTTAAAAACCGCGGGAGGGATGTGCCCTGCCAAAATGATTCACTAAAATAAGATTGTAAAGTGGTTACAAGAGGATTGAATGCATAAAAGTTGAAGAACAGCCTATCTGTCGGTGTACAGTCCCTACTCGTCAGCTGTCTATCTCTCTCTGTGTGTATACAAAGAATGACCTCCTCCTAAATATTTCTACTGACCTATATTTATCCTTTGAGTTGTTCCCCCACGTTCCTTCTTTGTAGGCACCTTATCCCCACTAATTTGAATTATTCTTCCAAATCCAAATTGTAGATAGACCATTATCCCTTATTTTATGGAGCTATAGTTGAATGAGTAAAATATTAATATTTCTATTAATATTCTTTTTGTAATTTAATTGTAATCCATTTGATTTCCAGAAATATCTAATATCAAGATATATTATATTTAATTAATATATCTATCAATTAGATATTTTCCAGTTGTCCAATATCTCGACGGGTACCCTGCTTGTAGTCGTCTCTATCTCTAGTCGTCAGTAGTAATTTGAAGTGTGATTTTTCTTTTCTTTTTTCGGATATAACAATTGCCCCTAGTTTTATTGGTGCAAAATAATTTTACCCAATAAAACTATTCATGGGAAACGTGTTAATCCTCCACTTTCACTTTGCATGCAGTTCCTTAATACTTATCACTTTACTCTTCATATTTTACCCAAACTCTTCAAATATGCTTTACTTAAACTCCATAATAATTAGGGTTTTGTAATATACATACCCAATACTTCAACTCTTCCCGTAGTAATCAAATCGATGACAAAGATGAATACTAGGGCAAGTGGCAAAGCAGCAACAGGTGTTTCATCTAATTCTCATATGTGGACTGCAACAAATCTTCTCGATAAACAAACCCGCGTCTCTTCAACTCTCGAAAATAAGAATCTCGTTCAAGCCCAATTGATGTTTAAGAACAATTTATCTGTTAATTGCATTGTTCCTCCTCTTGGCATTGAAGCTGATTACCATGCCCCCAACTGGGTAAGGTTCTTTTACTATCCATTTGACATTGGGGTTACTTTCCCATATTCCAATCTCATCACAGACTTCCTGACGATCATCGATGCTTCACCCTCGCAAGTCATGCCCGGTGCATGGAGAATCCTAGCTTGTTTAGATGAGATCGAGAAGAAGCACCATCTCGGCATCAATATGGCTGTTGTTTGCCATACCTATGTAGCCAAGAAGTTTCATGGAGGAATGTTTGGTTTAGTTGTTCGAGTGAATCGAGAGCCGTTGGTGGTCAATCTCGAATGGGTTCATGATCGCGGCTGGAAACATGATTTTCTTTTTGTTAAAAAATCATCCCTGGGTGAGGAAGGATCTTATCTTCGCGAGAAGTGGAACGATGGTGGTAATATCATCATTCTTCTTTTATTTTCTGCTACGATTATCTTTATACGCCAAATATTTGATAAAACTCCCCATTCACTATTTTTTTTATATGCGTCATATCCACCAAGTGTGTTTTCTTTAGCTTTGTCGGGTCCCTACTTGTGCTTAATTGATACGTATAATTGTTGTATAGATCATCGTACAATGTTTATTTACTATATCTAATTACTTAAACCACACGACTTTTTAATGAGGGTCGTGCAGAGTATGTTGATGTAGCCACTTCGTTTGTAAATATTGCTTTAAGATGCACTTGCTTTATTATGTCATCATCGTGTCTTGAAAGTAATTATCTATCAATTGATAAGCAACCTTTGTCTGACACTTACATGTCCACACTTGAGCACTGCTACTAGGCACCTGATGCATTTGAATTTGTTTGTCCTAATACATGTCAGCTGCACTTCGAACACTGTTGTCGCTCTCACTCGTAAACTCTGATATACTATTTGGTCTTCAAATGTGTGTTTTTTTTTACACGTCTTGGTTGTCGTGCCAAGTCTTTGGTATATTGTTTCACTGGCAACTGGTATCTTGCCTTACTATAGTATACTCGTCGTGTGGTCCTTTTGTCAACTAAACTTGTCATTGTCACTATATTATTCTCAGATTGTAGCATTGACTCTGCCATGGATGATGAGGCTGCTGAAGATATTGTGCAGAAGATTAAGGGCTTACCTTTGGCTGATAAGATATGGCCAAATTGCCTCGATCGTCCCATTCGTCACTCTGCCCAGGTGGACATTGAGGCTTATCTCGCCAAACCTCCCAAATCTTTTGTGAACAGAGATACAATTGACTCTGAATCTCAGTCTCGTACTACTGTAGGTGCATTGTCTGCAAAGAAGAAAATAAAAGCTATTGCCAAAACAACTGTTGACCTTACTCGTGAGGATTTATCTTCTGATTCAACTTACAACTCTCATGTAGCTGCTGCGTTATTTAATTCTGGAAGGAAGTTTGTAAAAGGTATATTTAAATTACTCTTCATTGTGCTTCTATTTGCCATCTTGTGAATGTCTCTTAATTTCCCTCATGCAGAGTATCAGCCCCCCGTACTCCCTGCTTTGGAGAGGTCCTCAGGCAAGAAACTGTTCATGAAACGTGGACGCGAATCTGGTAGCGAGAGTTCTCGCAAGTTGCTCGTTACTCCTAGTCCACTTTCTAAGAAGACAAAAATTATGGAACTTCCTTCTCCTCCTCCACTTACTGCTGCAGACCAACCTCTTCAAATTCCAATTGACTGGCAATGGCCTTATCTTAATGGATATTCTGTCAACTCTCCTCCTGGTGAATTGCAACCTATGCTTAGTTCATTGTTGCTTCCAGAAACGATCAATGGTCACAACACCATGCCTGTTGAGGATGTTATATCAGAAACTATCGGTCACGCATTTCATGTAATCCCATTGTCACTATTATGTTCTACTCGATTCCTCCACCATTGTTATGTTTTCTTTCCAAAATTATCACTTCATTTCTCTTCTCTTTTTGCTGTACAGGCACTTCAAACTGCATTACTTTCTCGTACCAGTTACATGGACATTTCAACTGAATTCGCTATGTTAAAGCTGGAGCATGCTGCTTGTGGTAGTAAAATGAATGAGTTGACAGATAAGGCTACCAAATCGGATAAAGAAGCCAATAACGCCAAGAAAGATCTTGTCAATTTTGCTGCTAAAGTAGAGAAATCTAATGCAAACTTGTTCTTTGACGCTGAGATAAAAGTCACTCAAGGCATTATGCGTTCTCGGATCGACACTATGTTAGAATTTCGTCGGGGAGAGTGGAGTTTGGAAGATGTTGATGAAGCCGTGAAGATCTATAATGCAACCTTTCCAGACGATGCTATTGAGCCCGGTGAAGACGTAGATGCTGGACCTTCCAAGTTTGACTCAGTTGGTGACAAAGGCGACGAGGATAGTGATGACAGCGCTGAATTCTAGCTTGTGTTGCCGTAATGATTGTTCTTCATATTTCTAGTACTTTCCATTCGTAGACTTAGTTGTAATTGAATTTTATCGTGTTGACTTGATTTGGATGGTTTGAACATTTAGTCCCTGTTTCATCACTTGTGATGGAGGACTGTAAAAATTGTCCTTCGTGGCATTAGGATTTCTTTTCTCATATCAAGATGAATTTTGTGACAGCTTGTTCCATTCTTATGCCATTTATGTAGTTTTTTTTATTTGTTATTGTGACAGTTTTTACTCGTCAACAGGTGACATCAATCACCTGACGGGTAGTGCTTGTCGTCATGTGTGGTTTCAACAATAATTCTCATTGTGAGTTTTTCAAACTCTGTTGTGATTTCGTTGTTATGTTTTACATGTATTGTTGAATACAAATGCATATAAGTAATTGCCTGTAGTAAAAATACATACACGATAATTGCACATTTTTAAATGTCATTTTTGTGAGGAGTAATGTAGTTATTATGCGTTATAATTGTTATGGTACATGTGCCATAGTCATGTAAATGTATAAGTATATTTGTCATTTGTTAAATCATTGGTTCGTCACTTCGTAGTATATAATTTTTGTTCATAATTCGTAGGTGCTAGCACGTCATATAAGTGATTAAAAGGCCTTCCCCTCTTGAAACCTACTTATTTTACCCGTAATTATTTCGTGTAAGGGTATTAAGACTTGTCACTACGAGAGTGATATGACTTGCCCCCGTTTTGTTATTATAATTATGAACTAAGGGGTGCTGCCTCTAGTCATATTTCGTTGTGGGTGATCAGCCCATTCGTAGGTAAATTCGGGGTACACCGCTCCTAGTTACCTTGTAATCGTAATCGTAATTGTAGTGTATAAACAATTATTAAATATAAGGAAGCTACAAACTATGGCAATTTATACCAGAAAAATTTATACTTAAAGTACAAAAACTTTATAATTATAGTCATATGTGAGGAATACAGCATATATGTAAATTATATTCAGCAAAATGAAGGCGCAGTCATGCCATTTTATTCAGGAAACTAGTCATACTTTAAACCAATACATGAAACTTAGGAGTAGAGTTCAAAAGGGAATAGCATCTTAAGCAATTAAACTTGTGTCCTAGCGACTTATTGCAACTAAGGCAAACAAAAAAGAGTAAAGGAAATAGAATTACACATTATACGCCTTAAGATGGAATGCATTCCAACTCCTTGGAACCTGAACTCCTGCCATGATTGACAACTGGTATGCTCCTCGTCCGACAACTATATCGACCAAGTAAGGTCCTTCCCATGCGTCAGCAAATTTCCCAGCGCTGGCGTCAAGTGTATTCTGGAAGACCTTTCTCAAAACAAGGTCCCCCACTTGAAATTTCTTCAATCGTAGATTCTTGTTGTAAGCATTGGCCACTCTCTGTTGATAAGAGGCCATTCTAATCTTTGCCATATCACGTAACTCGTCGACTGTGTCAAGGTCATTGACAAGTTCGTCCTTGTTGTTGTCGACAGTGGCCAATCCATACCGCGCTGTTGGACAAATAACTTCTGTAGGCAGAACAGACTCTGTTCCGTAGACTAGTGAGAATGGTGTTTGCCCTGTCGACGTCTTTGGTGTGGTTCTGTCGGCCCATAGGACCCACGGCAGTTCCTCTGCCCAACTCCCTTTGTGACCCGTCAGCCTCTTCTTGAGGTTGTTGATGATGATCTTATTGCTTGATTCAGCTTGACCATTTGCTTGTGGGTATCTCGGAGTAGACTTTACCAACTTTATATTCCATTGACGGCAGAAAGCCTCCGTCTTGTCACTTATGAATTGCGAGCCATTATCACAAACAATCTCAGATGGTACACCAAACTTGCAAAGGATATTACGTTTGATAAAACCGATCACCTCTTTGGACTTGACTTGTCGAAATGATTCCGCCTCGATCCACTTGGAGAAGTAATCAGTCATAGCTAGCATGTATACCTTTTGGCCTGGGGCTGGTGGCATTTTTCCAACGATATCCATCCCCCACTTCATGAACGGCCAAGAAAGAATTGACGGGTGCAAGTATTCTGACGGCTGATGTGCGATAGGTGCATGCCTTTGGCAAGCATCGCACCTCTTGACGTAGTCAAGCGCATCCTGCTTTAACTGTAGGCCAGTAGTATCCCATTCGTAGTATTTTGAATGATAAGTTTCTTCCTCCAGAATGGTTTCCACAATCTCCTTCATGTACATCTTTCAGTACCTGTCGGGCCTCCTCATACTCTAGACACCTTTGCAATAACCCTGTAAACGATTTTTTGAACAAGACACCGTCAATTATTGTGAATCTGGAAGCCTTCATCCTCAACAGCCTCGCCTCGCTAGCATTGTTTGGTTGAACGTTATCCAACAAGTAGTCTATTATTTCTTTGGACCAACTTGTCGGTTGAGTGATGTTAGAACTCTGCCCATCAATAAGAACCATAATATCCTCCGATTCTTCATACTTTTCAGTTGCAGGCCTCAAAATGTGTATAATTGGAATATTTGTCAGGCTAACATCACGAAAGACTGCTCCTAGACCAGCTAATGCGTCTGCCTGTGTGTTTAACTCTCTTGGTACTTGTCGAATGTTGAATGAAGAAAATTGTGCTTGCAATTCTTTGACAATGCTCAAGTACGCAATCATCTTCTGTTCTTTAGCCGCATAAGAACCATTCACATGATTGACGATTAATAAAGAATCACAACATACCTCAATATGACCAATCTTCAATTCTAATGCAGCTGTCAGGCCAACGATCAACGCCTCATATTCCGATTCATTGTTAGTAGCTTTAAAATCACAACATATTGAGTGGGCTATTATATCCCCCTGTGGCGATTTGAGTACAAGTCCCAGCCCTGTACCATTCACATTCGAGGCCCCGTCGGTGTAGAGTGTCCACGGTTCTATCTTTGTTTCTGACACCAAGCATCGCAGTTTTTCGTCAGCTTGCGTCAATTGACTTGGACTGAAGTCTGCCACAAAGTCAGCCAATGCTTGTGATTTTATTGTTGTTCTTGATTCATATACTATGTCATACATACTCAACCTGACAGACCACTTTGCCAATCTACCTGTCAACTCCGGCTTTCCGAGGACTGTCTTCAAAGGGTAATTTGTTCGGACGCATATTTTGTGTCCCTCAAAATAGTGTCGAAGCTTTACTGAAGTGACAGCCAATGCCAATACCAACTTTTCGAGTGACGAATATCTCGTTTCTGCGTCAACAAGACTCTTACTGGCGTAGTAAATAGGTGATTGTACTCCGTTGTCCTCCTTCACTAGTACACCGCTGACAGCCTGTTCAGTGACTGACAGGTATACATACAACATTTCTCCAAGCGTCGGCTTAGCCAATAGTGGGGCTGAAGTCAAATATTGCTTTAGTTCTGTAAGAGCCTCGTCATGCTTGTTCGTCCACTGAAACCCCTTGTTTTTTCTTAACACATCGTAGAACAACTTACACCTGTCTGACAGGTCCATCTTGATCTGATTGAACCCACTTGAAGCATCTAGAAATGTTAGCAATCCATGTCCTGCCGTCGAATCAACCATTGCATCTATATGTGGTAACGGATAGGGATCTTTTGGACAGGCCTTATTCAAGTCGGTGTAGTCGACGCATACTCTCCATTTGCCATTTTTCTTTTGAACAATCACAACGTTGGCCAACCATTCTGGATAGTTAACCTCTCTTATCATCCCCGCCTTCAATAACCTACTCACTTCTTCATTGATAATCTGATTCCTATCAGGACCAAACTTTCTTCTCTTCTGCTGGACGGGTACGTAGTTTGGGTCAACATTCAGCTTATGAGTGATGACATCTTCACTAATGCCAGTAATGTCATCATGTGTCCAAGCAAAGGCGTCCAAACGATCTGTCAAGAATTCCACCAAGTTGGCTTCAATTTCAGGAGGCACATCTTGCCCGACAAGTACCTTTTTATCTCCTATTGACAGGTTAATTTCTGTTAACTGTTCAGCATCTGTGGCTGCTACTCGTGGGATTGCAGCGCCCCTACGTTGTATCGTTGGCCTTAGACAGGTCTTGTAGCATTCTCTTGCTTGAATCTGATCACCACGGATCTGTTGTACTCCCCACGGCGTCGGAAATTTCACCAACTGATGATAAGTCGATGGTACAACTTTCAAATCATGAATCCATGGCCTTCCAAGAATTATGTTATACGTAGATTGGCAGTCAATGACAAAATATTTCTGCAATAAGTTTACACCTTGCGCATATGTCGGCAATGAGATTTCACCCACTGTGCTTTTTGTTTCTCCACTGAAGCCGACGAGTACTGTTGATTTTTTTGTTATATCAGCTTCTGTTAGACCCATTTGTCGTAGAGTATCCATCATCAAAATATTTACTGCACTTCCATTGTCGACTAAAATCCTCTTAATAAGACAGTTCCCAACTGGCAAGGAGATCACCAGACTATCGTGTTGAGGTTCCGCCACGTGCGCTCTGTCTGACTCGTCAAACTGAATTGTAAAGACTTTGCTGTCAGCCACATCCGCCCTCATCACCCTTGCTCCCGGTTCACGTGCTAGTCTCTTAGCTTGTGAATAAGTCGCTCCACAAACTTCTGAACCTCCAGCAATAAAATTAATGACTTTGTGGTGAGGGGGTGGAGGTAGGCGTTCAAGCGGTGTCTCTTGCTTTCTGTCCTTCCGTCCTGACACGTACTCTGACATGTAGCCTTTCTTGATGAGTACTTGAATTTCCCTTCTCAGAGCTACACAATCAGATGCTCTATGACCATAGTCGCCATGAAATTCACACCACAGCTTGGATTCGGGGTACGCCTTTGGTTTATTAGACTTTGGAGGCCACTTGACCGCATCTCCCAATTTGTAAAATTCGCGTACCAAGGCCGATGGACTGATATTGAATCCATAGCTGTCAAAATGCGGTGGCAGGTTAGGATCTTTCCTCCAATCTGTTTTGCCTTGTACAGAACTCACACGGACATCTATTCTATTACTTTTGGAGTAGGGCTTATAGTCCTTGGTTCTTGTCGTCGGGGTTTTTCTGTTGGGGTGGTAGTAACTGTCATCCATCTCTCGTTTATCTTCCTCCAACCTGACTTGTGCCATAGCTTTGGATTGCACGTCGTCCATTGACCTGCACGGGTACTTGGTCAATTCGTCATACAGAGGGGAGTCTCTTATCAATCCGTGTCGAAAAGCTTCAATAGTCGTCGGTATGTCACAGTTTGTAATTGTAACTTTCTCTCTATTGAACCTTGAGATGTAATCCCTGAGTGGCTCCCTGTATTTTTGCACAATGCGATATAAATCACTTGTTGTTTTTTCAAAGCGTCGACTACTAGCAAATTGTAGATTGAATGCGTCAACCAGGTCTGCGAACGAGTTGATACTGCCATTGGATAGGCTGACAAACCATTGAAGTGCTGGCCCCGTTAACGTTGAACCGAACCCTTTGCACATACAAGGTTCCCTGTACTCTTTAGGGATTGGCACAGTGAACATACGTTGTTTGTATTGTGCTATATGTTCTTCAGGATCAGTCGAACCATCATATGCTTTCATGTTTGGAATCGTAAATCTCTTCGGTATCTCGACCATAGCAATATTATCTGCAAATGACGAGTCCGCATAGCTTGTTGGGGTAGCTTTCTCCAGAGGCTTTGGTACTCCGGGTATCCTCTGTATCAATTCCCTCATCTCCTTCAACTCTTGCTTCATGGCTTCCGTTGTGCTGCTTTCTGACCTTGAGCTCTTGTGCTTTGATCTCCTAGAGGACCTCTCATCGTCCTTGTTGTGCTTTCCATGAGCGTCTCTATCAGGTTCAACATCCTTATTGCTCCTTGCCGCATTGTTGTCAGCCTCATCTAAAATAACCACATGTGGATCATCTTTATCGGGTTGTTCTTCCTCATCAAAGTCTAAGCATCTGGCCACCACACTTGCCAATGTTTGCTTGGAAGCAGTCGTGCTGGATTTTATCGTGCTCAGTTCTGCTTTGAGAGTTTCATTCTCAAATCGCATGACCTCCATATCTGATTGTAGTTTCTTCACAATCATCGACAAATCATCATTTGTAAGACGTGAAGTGTCTCCGTCCTGCTGTGAGCCTGATGCCATGACCGTCGAAATCGTACAGAACTCTTAGCCTATTTCCCACAGACGGCGCCAAATTGTTTTGGTGAAAAATTGAGGGGTTAAAGACTAAGTTCTAATATTTGTAAAATGATATTTAGGTGTTAAAAGAGATAAAACGAATAGCACAAATCAAGCAACTAGCAAATAAAAAAAATAAGACACCAACAATTTTGGTGACGCGGAAAACCCTTTGTGGAAGGTTAAAAACCGCGGGAGGGATGTGCCCTGCCAAAATGATTCACTAAAATAAGATTGTAAAGTGGGTACAGGAGGATTGAATGCATAAAAGTTGAAGAACAGCCTATCTGTCGGTGTACAGTCCCTACTCGTCAGCTGTCTATCTCTGTGTGTATACAAAGAATGACCTCCTCCTAAATATTTCTACTGACCTATATTTATCCTTTGAGTTGTTCCCCCACGTTCCTTCTTTGTAGGCACCTTATCCCCCCTAATTTGAATTATTCTTCCAAATCCAAATTGTAGATAGACCATTATCCCTTATTTTATGGAGCTATAGTTGAATGAGTAAAATATTAATATTTCTCTTAATATTCTTTTTGTAATTTAATTGTAATCCATTTGATTTCCAGAAATATCTAATATCAAGATATATTATATTTAATTAATATATATATCAATTAGATATTTTCCAGTTGTCCAATATCTCGACGGGTACCCTGCTTGTAGTCGTCTCTATCTCTAGTCGTCAGTAGTAATTTGAAGTGTGATTTTTCTTTTCTTTTTTCGGATATAACAAATTCTTATACTAGAAGAAGAAAACTGAATAAAGAAAAAATCAAAAACAGAAAAGGAATAACAATATAATTACAGTTTGAGCCTTATAGGAGAAAATTGGAAACAATCAGAAGCGTTTACTTGAGCTTCTATAGTATAGGAGCATAACCAAAAATGCACATCCACCCTACTGAACTGCTCATAGAAGCCACAACATAAATTCTAATTACATTCACATTTGATGAAACAGGTTTACTGTTTAATGAATTAATGAAAGTATTTTCACTAACCTGAATACTCTACATGACTTTCATGTTCTGGATATATCTGGAAAGTGACCCTTGTAAATATTCTTGGTAATCTTCATTACGAGGTAATTTAGATGTGTTTTTGTCCAATTTATTGGCAGTTCTAGCAATTATATTTTCATCAGAAACAGTCATTTGCTTGTATATGCTTCGCAATTGAGTGTCCTTCACATCCTGGTGCAACTGACTTCGTTCCTTGTCATGAATCCCTGCATACGTACGTCTATTCCTTTGAAGTTTTTTCTCTTCTGGTTCGTCATTTATGCAGTCTTTAAACAAGTTGTCTAGGGAAAGTAGAGGCTGGCTGCAAATAAGGACTAGGCACAACTCTGGGAATATAACCTTCCAATATCTTCAACACCTGCAAGAGAAGCACAATAAATTACGGAATGAATCCGCTCTAAGGAAGTAGTTTAGCTTCCGCATTAACATTGCACGAGTGTACAGATTAAGAAATAATGGAAAAAAAGTAAAGAAAAATAGAAGCCACGACTACATTTATATAAAGTTCCAGTTCTCTTCCCTTGATCGAAGTATAAAATACTAATAAGTAAATAATAACCTCGGACATCCTTGGCCTTTGATCAGGATGAGGTGAGATGCACATGTTTGCAGCTTGGATCATGCAGTTTACTTCATTCTCTACAAAGTTGTGATCTAGTCTAGGGTCTAGTATTTCACTTGACACCTTGCTTTTAAGAAATTGACGGCTCTGTATAATGTTCATAAAGAATTTCAATGAGTTCTTTTCAGGGCACACTAATGGAAAATATTATTTTAATTAACTAGATGATGACACCATGAGGAAAGGAGAAGAAACCAACCCAGTCTGGAATATAGGGTTGTTTTGCATTTCGTGCAAATTCAGTTGCTTTAATCCCAGTTAAGAGCTCTAGCAAAATGACTCCAAATGCATATACGTCAGCCTTTTCGGTTATTAGACCAGTTTTGAGTATATTCAGGAGACAAGTACCTATCACAAAAATTAAAATGAATCTGTCAAGAAATTACAAGTGTCAATATTCTAATATAAATTAAAAGCTTTGTGTTTGATACAGATACATACCCAAATGCACCAACAACTCGTGTCTCCTCTGCCGATTGACCATCAGCTTGCCACCTTGCTAATCCAAAATCTCCCACCTACATTGAAACTAGATAGTGATACTGAATATGTAATATGTATGCCTGTCTGCAGTGGCAGGGCCAGAAGACATGTCAAGCTATGTGTGGTTATCAATGGTGGAAGCTAGTCAATCCCACGTATCTGAATATGACATGTACGTACAAAAATACAGCACGATCTATTATAAAACCTTATAATTACAACATCTAACCTATTTTTATCTTGTACATCATTATTTTGAAAAAGATCAGGTAAAGTCACATTTAGGAAATGTCACCAAAACTCACCATAGATTCAAAGTCATGTGTTAGAAGAATGTTAGTAGGCCTGAAGTCTCTGTGCACGATACAACCAACCCTGCAATCTTCATGAAGTTATCTCAAACCTCTTGCAGCACCAACTGCAACCTTCATCCTATTCTGCCATGCCATCGGCTCACCTCTTCCTGATAAGTTAGAACTAATATTTAAATGAAAAAATTTCATTCAAGGGGCATAAAAACTATGATCAAGTTTTCCTGATTCATTCTTCGGTCAGACTCACCATATAAATGCTTGTCCAAGGAGCCATGACAAACGAACTCGTAGACAAGTAGCCATTCCATCTCAATGCAGTAGCCACTCTTATATCACTAAATTCTTGTGCTGTGCACAGCTCAAAACTTCAACCTCAGAGAAGAACTCCGAGGCTCCTTCTGCAATCAACACTTTGTGTTGCTTCACTGCAACAACCTGGCCATCATCCAATACTCCCTTGTACACATGGCCAAATCCACCTTTGGCAAAGAAGTTATCTTTGGAGAATCCATCAGTTGCTTTCTGAATCTCCATGTAAGTGAACTTTCTTGGCGCCCTCCCAAAAATTGGGGCATTGTGTTTGCAAACTGAACAAAGTGGTGTTGGAATTGGTGGCTGCTTGATTGAAACAGACATAGCCTGTCTAATGCTTGATAATCTGTCTATCTTTGCAACTTCATTAGTCTGATCGGATTCGCTTCTTTTGTTTTGTAGTCTTGACATTGTTGGTTGCGTTGAAAGCGTAGAATCGATAGATATCCTTGGCATTACATGAGTTGATTGCAATGATTTGATGTCATTATTCCAATTGATATCTGCATAAAGTTCTGCAGTTAAAATAGGAGAAGGCCTTAATTTGATCATATTATATTCAGCCATTCAGGACTCCCCGTTACTCGAACAATAGGTGGACAAACAGATATCATCATACAATTTAAGTACCGAGGGTGGGGTGTTCGAACTTGATACTCTAATTAACTCTCCTTAAACCATAAATTGTTGGCAGGAGACCTTAATTGGATCAATTATATTCAACAATTTCTAATCATTGTTAGTTCCAGTAAACTCACCGTCCTCTAATGTTTCATTAATGGAATATTTAGACATTTTTCAGAAGTATATATATAAAGCGTCATACAAAGACAGATACATAAGGTGGAAATTCCTTACCGCTTCTACTTTTTGATAGGGATCCTTTTTCTTCAAGAATACCAGATCTCGACTTTTTAGGTGCTTCGAAGTCTCTTAGCACCGTATTACTCAATGGTTGTGACTTGCTATATCTATTGGAAGATCTATATGTTGATGCAAGGTGCACTCCATGGCCAACATATTGTTGGTCTATAGGGAAAAAGAGATCAGGCTTTCTGATTCCAGTCTGGTGGAATTCTTCGTCATATATTCTGGGGGATGATGATGAAGAGGATGAAAAAGTATTAGTCTTTAAACTTGGACTGGTACTTTGACTTGTTGTGCTGCTCTCATTAAGAAACATGTCTAGCATATCAGCCACTGTTGGTTTGGGTAGGAATTAAGCTTCCTCTTTATGCTTGTCCTCTTTATACAAGTTAAGTGGTTTCAATGCTCTTTGAATTTCACGGTCAATGAGTATAAGATTACAATTAATCAGCTGTTTGAGGGAAGAATGGTCTTCCTTTTTCAGGCATCTGTAGTACAGTAAATGAATATTTAGACTGATAGAACTGCTAACTGTTATCCTTATTTTTACTCCAGAGAAAAGAGTATATTTAAGTGAACCTTGATCATCAAGAGGTTTTTCCAGTGTTCTGGTTATTTAGTATTATCAGTTTTCCTCATATCTTTCTACTATTATCTGTCAAAAACAATAACAATATGTATGCATAAAATTCTGATATACCGATCAAGAATCACCCATGTTGCTCCTAGTTCCGGTGCTACTTTTTTAATAGATCCCTCAGGTGTTTGATCTTCCACGACTTTTACATGGGTACGTACCTGACAGACACCACACAGTTCATTAAAGTAGATAAATGTTTTGCTGTCTCAAGTATTTGTATACTAATGCAAATTTGTCAAGTTCCAAGACACTCAATTATATAGATTTGTTGTATATAGTCTTATAATTAGAGGGGAATTTCAGAACAGTACACTGTAGGTTGTAGTTTACACACCTTTACAATGCTATGCAGCTTTAAGAGTTGGCGAATCATCTGTGTACACGAATTGTATGTGTTCTGGACAAGTTGATCTCGACAATTATCCTCTGCAATCTTTTCCTTTAACTTCCTAACATTATCCCTGTCATTACTCTTGTTCTTCAACACACCTATAGTTTTGAAGAGTGCCAAATTATGCTTTGACAAGTTCATATTTGTGTATACGTGTACGTAGTGTGTGAGTGTGTAATGTATTGTTTTAACTTTTCTCCTGTTCTTAATAATGCTAAAGTAGTACGGAATCCTCTTACTACAAAGATTAGCATAAGTGCTTTTAAGCAAGGTTGTTAGTTTGCAAAGATTGATCGATATATATGTAGTTTTGCATTGATGCACACACGAGCAAATTACTATCTAGAGAAGAAACACGAACCAGTTATGAACTGGTACAGAGTCCGGGAAGAATTTTTTCCAGCTAGTACACGAGACGAGGATGAACTTGAAGGAAGAATGGCGAGGAAGATTACAGAATCCTTTGGTTTTATCACGTTCTGGACCGCCCAGTCGAGAGTATAATCAGTTACCTCCTTGCATCAACGACTACTAATATTACTTCACTCAGCATGTTGATATTACAAGTTAAGGACTATGTATGACACTGATAGCACATTGTTGCCAATTGAATATTGTTCCGGATTAAAAACGAGATGTATTTAATACGCAATTAACACTAGGGTTTGAGAGAGATTCTACGTATCTCAATGGGTGTGAGAATCAAGTCAATAAAACGTAGTTCTAATGTTGAGAGATTTATGCCCTTTATATAGGCGCACGAGAGCCTTGAAATTATATTAGAATTAGGAGACTTGGTGGCAAGTCTCCTATTGACAAGGTTGTCTAAACCTTTTAGGAATAAGGTAGGTCATGGGTTTCACAGGCCCAACTTCTAGATCCCTCTTCTGAGTTCTAGAAAACTCTTTTTTTTTAAATAAAAATTTGGGCCTTCATTTATGGGCCTTGTCATATGAGCCCCTTCACCGGTTATACCGGTTGATTTACCCTTCAACGGTCATGTGACCTAGAAACACCCGTAAAAAGGGGAATTTGAACGGTTGAATGACCAGCTAGAGGGTTATATATGAGTGGTGTGAGGGGCTTCACTTCCCACACTTCTCACAAACATTTGAGCTCTCAAGCTTTCAAGCAAATACAGCTTCCAATTCTCTCAAGGGTATTCACAAAGTCGAAGTTTCAATGTCCGACAAGAAGATTTCTCGATTGGCAGCTATGAATGCGGAGTCTGCAAAAAGAGGTAAACCCCTCCGTTGAATCCCAATTTTTTCCACTTATATGTCTTTGATAGATATGATAAACCAAAGGGGGGACGAATACCCCAGTCAGTCCCACTTAGATTCGTATAGTCATAACAACAAAATTTTCGATTCTGACCTAGTAAAGGAATACAATCATTTATTCAACTTTCCCCCTCGTTTTACTATTTCCTTGGTGAAGCCTGACGACTGGACCTGCCATTGAAAACCTAGTAGTTTATTCGTTTACGTAGATGCCCTGTTAGCGGGGCCTAGGTTTCCTTTGCATGAATTCATTCCAACTCTTTTAGCTGATGTTCAGATACACCCCAGCCAAATTGTCCCCAATGGATGGAGACTCATCCTTTGCTTTATGGTTTTGTGTTTAGAGAAAAAGATCAAAATGATTGTCCCCCTTTTCCGTAAAATCTTTCAATTTAAAAATTCTTCCAGCCTTTCATTGAGTTGGGTTCACATAGCCTACAGATCAAACAAACCACATATTTTTGATAATTCCTCCATTCTCGACAATAACCTTCAATGGAAGGACAACTTCATCCAAATCAAATGGGAAGGGGGAGACTAGGGGACTCTCTTTAGGCCCACTTTTGGTAAAGTAACGGACGGGAGCGCCGACTCCATTATGCTCTCAGAGGAGGAGCATGAGGCTTGCATTGCGCTTACTCAGGTGGAGGCCAATGAAGTTTCTTGGGATCTCCTTGATGAGCGTAGGTTGAAAGTTGTGGGCCTATCGAGGGCCTCGAGTAAAGGTATATTGCTTTACTTAGGTTTGTCTTTTTACTTTGATCGTTCTGTTGCTTTTCTAACGTTTTTCATTCCTTTTTTCAGCTGCTGCGCAAACTAACGAGTGGACCATTCCACCCTTTGAAGAAATAGGCTGTATGAAGCAGTTAAGGTTGATGAATGACCCCAGGCAGAGGAAAGAACCTCCGGCTTTCTTACAGCCTCATATCGGACCAATCGAAGCTGAAGGAAGAGGCTCCGCCAAAGCGCCAAAATCCCTGGCGTACAAACCAGGCTGGGGATTTAAGAAATCTGATATTGTGGTTGGTTGTACAGACCACGCTAGGGATTGGTCCCTTCATTCCCTCACTCCTTGTGATTACAAGGACATTGTGTTGGGACATGACGACGAGAGCACCAAGGCTTTAAGTGCACAGGCACTGACATCGGTAAGTTTCCTTAGCCGACTAATTCGCATTTTACGTCGCTAGCTCACACTCTTATCTTTTGGCTTTAACATCTTTCTATTTAGCCATTTTTACGATTTAACTTTCTATCATGACTCACCTTGATTTGTTAGCTTTTCAGGCCAGTGCCTATTTTCAGGCTTCCTTGCATCAACCAGAGTCGTGGAAGGCTCGAGCAGGGAAGCATAAGAAGGAACTTACTGTGGTTAACACCAAAATTAAGCATTTGGAGAAGAAGCTGGCCGAGAAGAAGGAAATCCTGAAGCATGCCCAGGCTGAGATAGTTGAACTCCGGGCCGATAAAAATGCTATCATTGACAAATATTTGTCCTCGGAGGAATACCAAGACTTGATCTTACAGCATGACGACCTCATCTTTCTTGCCAATTACACAATCAGGTGGAACGAGGCGCTGAAGGTGGTGCTGGAGAAACATCCGGATCTGTTTGACCCTATGGTAGACTTCAAAAGTCCTCAGTCAGTCGAAGCTTTAAAGCAGTTGATCGAGACCCAAGAAGAAGAAACTGAGGGGGAGAGCAGTCCTAATGTTAGGCAGAAGAGGGCTCGCGAGCCTATCGTTACCCCTTCCCCTCGTCAAGCCATTCCTGAGGCAACTCCCCAGAAACAAATGGAGGAAAGCTCCTCTGAAGAAGAAGAATCAAGTGAAGACGGAGAATGTTCGTCTTCTTCTAGCGGGGATGAGTCTTCAGAAGAGGAGGAATCGCCTAAATAATTAGGTTTTCCAGTCTTGTATTTATGTTGACCCTTAGTGGCTTTGTAAAAACATTTGGCCCTCGGACTTTTATTTATGTAATAGTGTTTTTTCAAATTTCTGTCTTTTTACTTTATGCCTTTGTTTTGCTTGTTTTTCGTGTTTAACTTGAACATAAACAACAAATACTTGCGAGGCTTGTGAAAGACTTAGTGAAAATGACCAATGTTATATAAGGATAACAGAAAACATTCTTTAGAAACTCATCAAGTTTTTAAACATAACTTAGTATTAACAACATGTCATGCCTTCGAGGCTAATAAACCGATACTTAAGAGTTTTTGAAAATCAAAGTCGGAAACTTAAACATAATAAATTCTCAAGTTGGCTGCATTTCAGCTTCTTGGGATTTCAATCCCTTCAAGGGTTTGGAGCTTGTACGCGCCCTGCCCTCTGACTTCTTTCACTCGGTATGGTCCTTCCCATTTTGGAGCTAACTTGCCCTTTGGACCAGTTCCAGATGCCTCGATCTTTAGTAGGACTAAGTCTCCTTTGCGGAAGAACCTTTCCTTCACCCTAAGGTTGTAGTAGAATGAAGTTTTCTTCTAGTTTTCCACAATTCTAGCATTGGCTTCGTCTCGCAACTCATCTATCAAGTCTAGAGCCAACTTCATGCCTTCCCCATTGGTGTCAATTTGAAACTCCTGCACTCTTGGTGACGTCTGAGTAATTTTGACGGGCACTACTGCGTTAGCCCTGTAGGCTAGTTGAAAATGTGTAGCCCATGTTGAAGCTCTATAAGTAGTTCTGTATTCCTATAAGATTGGAAGCAATTCGTCAATCCAAGTCCCTTGGGAGCGTTCAATCCTCTTCTTAAGTCCATCCAGGATAATTCAGCTTGTCCATTTGATTGTGGATTAGCTACCTCAAGCATAGTTCAATGTTGTAGTTTTTACAATACTCTATAAAGTCCTTGTTGTTAAACTGAGTTCCATTATCCGTCACCAGGATTCGGGATAACCCATACCTGCATATAACATTCTCCCAGAAAAATTGAGTCACATTCTTAGTATCACTCTTAACCAGGGGTTTCGATCCACTTAGTGAAGTAGTCGATGGAGATAATGAGAAACTTCCTCTGTGCGCTGGCCATAGGAAATGGGCCTAAGATATCCATTCCCCACATGGAAAAGGGAAGTGGAGAGTTGATGGATGTCAGCATCTCAGGGGACTGCCTAACTATGGGTGCAAACCTTTGGCAGTGTTTACATTTCTTAACATAAGCATTAGCATCTCTAAGCATCTCAGGCCAATAGAATCCCAACCTTATGACTTTATGAGCAAGAGCCATGCTTCCAAGTTGTTGGCCATATATACCTTCATGAACTTCCTTTAGGGCAGCTTCAGCCTCATGGGGTCTCAGACACTTCAAGTAGGGTATTGCATACGATTTCTTATAAAGTATTCCCTCTATGAGGGCATACTTCAAGGCTCTCACTGATAGCTTGCGTGCTTCTATGGGGTCGGTTGCTGTATTTCCCATTTCTAAGTAGAGCTTGATGGTATCCATCCAACATGCTCCTAGCCCAATCGGGGCTACTAGTTTAGCATTAATGCTTGGGATCTTCAAGACTTAGAAATAAACACTGTCAGAACAACTCTCACTCTCTGGTGATGCAAACTTAGATAAGCCATCGGCCTTCACATTCTCCTCTCTCGGAATATATTCAAAGTAACATTCTTCAAATTGCGTAGCTTGAGCTTTAAAAATTCTCAAATATTTTGCCATAGTCTCTTCTCGGGCCTCAAATTTCCCATAATTTATGTTAAGTCTGGTCGCTCGGGCTGTTTACTTGAGAGATTACTAGCCTTGAATCGCCACATATTTTCAACTTGTTCACCCTCAGGGTTCTGGCCAGGCCAAGTCCAGCTATCAAAGCTTCATATTCTGCTTCGTTGTTTGTAGTTGGGAAATCTAACTTGATTGCATACTCGACAACAAACCCATCAGGGCTTTGCAAAACCAAGTCAGCTCCGCTAGTGCTCGTTTTTGAAGCTCCATCAAAAAAGAGTAACCAGTATTCTTTGAGTTCCTCCTCTTTTTCCTTCTTCTTTCCAATTTCTTTATCCTATTCCTGCCCCCGACTTCTTTGTTGGAAATGGTACATTCAACCACGAAGTCAGCTATAGCTTGAGCCTTGATGGCCGTTCTTGGCTTGTATTTGATTTCAAACTCTCCAAGCTCAATAGTCCATTTGATTAGCCTCCCACTGGCCTTGGGGCTGTGCAATATGTTTCTCAGGGGCTGGTCTGTCAAGACTTCAATAACATGCACCTAGAAGTACGGGCATAGATTTCTTGAAGCCATTATCAACGCTAAGGCAAACTTCTCAATCTTTGAGTAGTTCAGCTATGCTCCATGCAGAATCTTGCTAACATAATAAATGGGTTTCTGAACCTTTGTTTCCTCTTTCACAAGAACGGCGCTCAAGGCTAAACTAGAGACAGCAAGGTACAGGTATATCACTTTTTCAAGTTTTGGTTTGGCAAGCAAGGGTGGCTCAGCCATATATTTCTTCAGCTCTTCAAAAGATGCTTGACTCTCGTCATTCCATTCAAAGTTTTTGACTTTCTTGAGGGCCTTAAAGAATGGTAGGCATTTTTCTCCTGACTTGGATATGAAGCATCCTAGGACTGATATCCTTCTTGTGAGCTTTTGCACATCCTTTACTGTCTTGGGGGGTTCCATGTCTAAGATTGCTTGAATCTTATCGGGATTGGCCTCAATGCCTCTTTTAGAAACCGTCAGGCCTAGAAATTTCCCAGAACCTACACCAAAGGCACACTTGGTCGGGTTCAACATCATCTTGTGGGCTCTCATAACTTCAAATGCCTCCTTCAGGTGCTCAAGATGATCGTCCTTGTCCAGGCTTTTGACTAACATGTCGTCAACGTAGACTTCCACGGTCTTACCGATGAGGTGCTTGAAAATTTTATTCACAAGCCTTTGATATGTGGCTCCTGCATTCTTCAGCCCAAAATCCATAACCAAATAGCAAAAAACACTATAGTCAATGATAAATGATACCTTAGGGATGCCATCGGGGTGCATTTTTAATCTGATTGTAGCCACTAAATCCATCCATGAAGCTAAGCATCTCGTGCCCAGATGTGGCATCTATCAACGTGTTTATCCTTGACAATGGGAAACAGTCATTAGGACAGGCATCATTTAAATCTGTGAAGTCCACACACATTTTCCATTTTCCATTGCTCTTCCTAACCATCACAGGGTTAGCTAGCCCCTCAGGAAATTGAATTTCTTCAATAAATCCGGCTTCCAACAACTTCTCTACTTTCTGCTTAATGGTCTCTTTTCTTTCAGGAGCAAAACTTCTTTTCTTTTACTTCACTGCTGTCTTTCCAGGATTCACATTGAATTGATGCGTTATAAGCTCGGGGTCTATCCCTGGCAAGTCGGCTGCTGTCCAAGCAAAAACATCTATGTTATCTTGCAAGAATTGAATCAGTTGTTCTAGAGGATCCAAAAGAGCAGGATCCAAGTCCTCTGCGGGGTTACCCCTCCTTTCTTCTCGATCCCTAACATCCATGTCTTCGATAGGGAGAACCTACCCCTAGTGCCACTAGGCTTTAAGGCGGCCACATAACAACTCCTGGCCATTTTTTGATCTCCTTTCTCTTCCCCCACTCCATTCCTAGTTAGGAATTTGAGCTTCAAATGGTACGTAGAGGCTATCGCCTTGAAGGCATGCAGCCCAGTCCTACCAAGTATCGCATTGCAGGTGATGCTTGCCTTGATAACTAGGAAATTCAGCATTTGAGTAGACTGTCGAGGTTCTTCGCCCATAGTCATGGGTAATTGTAAAATTCCCTCTATCCGAGATTTCACTCCATTGAAACCATAGATAGGCATGTTGGAGGGGGGTAAGTTGCGAATCGTTATATCCCATTTTCACAAAGGCATCATAAAATAGGATGTCTACGGATGATCCACCGTCTACCAAGACTCTTTTCACCGGAGAGTTTCCAATGACATGGGTGATTACTAAGGGATTATCGTGGGGGAATCTTATCCTTTCTAAGTCAGAATAATCAAACGACAAAGAGACCTCAGTCTTTGCTCTCTTAGGAGGTTCTCCTACGATGCTCATTATCTCTCGAGCATATGCCTTCCTGGAGTTTCGGGAGTTACCTGTTGCGATTAGTCCTCCTGAAATTACATTGATCACAGGCCCTCGGGGCTGACTGTTTCTGTCTTTGGGGTCGGAGTCCCTTCATTTATCATTGTGATTCATGTCATGTCTAGCACCCTCCTTAGTGTACTTTTCCATCTTTCTTCTTCTAATCAAAAACTCTATCTCATCTTTTAACTGACGGCAGTCATCAGTGTCGTGCCCCACATCTCTATGTAACCGGCAGCACGCGTTCTTATTTCTCTTTTCAGGATCAGTCCTTAGTGGCTTCGGTCATCGGTGGTCTTTACCCTTCTCAATGTCCATCAATATTTAGTTACGGGCAGTATTTAGCCTTGCATACTCGGTGAACCTGGTTCCTCCTTTCTTCTTGAAGTCATTAACACCATCATTCTTTGCATACTTGGGTATCGATAGTATATTCAGTATCGCTGGGTCACTTCTTAGATTAGGTGCTCGAGGCTTGAAACCCTTGGGCTTTCTTCATACTTTTCTCGGCCTTGATATACTTTCCAGCTCTCTCTTGGAGCTTATTCATACTCTCAAGGGCACTCTTGGCCAATGATTTCCCGAAATTTTCATCTGAAGTTCCTTGCTGCAAGGCTATCATCGCAACCTCCTGCTCTAAATCAGGGACCTTCAAGGCTTCCTTTGTGTATAATCCCTCAAGTACTCATTTTTCCCCTGATGTATGTTCATTAGTGAAGCTGGGCTCTTCTCATGAGTCTTGCTGCTGATGAATTGACCAATGAAGGCCCTGCTCGGATCCTTGAATGACCCAACAGAGTTAGGTGGTAAACGACTGAACCACCACTGAACCATACCACTCAGGATTTGGGGGAACTCCCTACACTTGACGGCGTCGTTGACGGGCGGCAATAACAGTGCATTAGAGAACGTGAGAACATGATTAGAGGGATCTCCCGTTCCATCATAGGCCCTAATTGTAGGCATCCTAAACTTCATTGATATCTTCTCATTCATAATATTCTCAGTAAAAGGGGGAGTAGGATCATCAGGATCTCCAAGTGGTAATAAGTCTTGGGGGTCAGCCCTAACATGACTTGTCCTTGTCTGCCTCCTAGTTCGGGGATCATCCAAATCTATCACATGTGCATTTCTTATCGACCCCCCAGCACCTTCAACTCTAGGGCACTGTCGCCTTGCTAGCGCCCTCTCCAGGTCCTTTCTTAATCACTGGACTTCGGCTTCATGAGCGCGTATTCTATCCTGAAGGCTCAGGGAGTCATTATCTTGAGGCCCTCGGGGCTGGGTACTCCACCCTCCAAGGGGCTCCATACTGGGTCGCCTCCTTCGTGGGTTTATATCCTCGTCAGACGACTCCTCGTCGTCAGTGGAGTAAGGTCCAGAGAAGTCTTGACTCCTTCGTTGTGAGGTAATATCCCTTGCTCATAAGAGGGCTCGTAGTTTCTTGGGAGCCCATAACGAGGGTCAAGTTTTATAGCAGACGAGATCTGCAAAGTAAGAGGAGCAATAAAAGTTGTACGAAGGGGTGAAATTGCCTGGAGTGGAGGAACTGAAGCATGGATGGATACATCTGGGTTGGAAGGATGAACAACGATGCTTAGGTGTCCGGTACGCCGGATACTTGCTTCAGGGTCCTCAACGGAGGTGGTGGGAACAATAGCTCCTTGTTCCTGCGCTGTGGCAGTAGGAACGTTGGTGTCAACAATGGTGTCAGGGACCTCTTTCTCGAGGGTGCTCGCGGTACTTCGTGTTCTTGCCATGGTTGTTATCCTCTTCCCACAGATGGCGCCAAATGTTACTGATTAAAAATGAGATGTATTTAATACACAATTAATACTAGGATTTGAGAGAGTTTCGAGTTTTAATGGTTGCATTAATGTTTCGTGACTACCTCAGGTCCTCGTTAACTGCCTACGTATCTCAATGGGTGTGAGAATCAAGTCAATAAAACGTAGTTCTAATGTTGAGGGGTTAGACCCTTTATATAGGCGCACGAGGGCCTTATAATCATATTAGAATTAGGAGATTTGGTGGTCAAGTCTCCTATTGACAATGTTGTCTAAACCTTTTAGGAATGAGGGTCATCGTTAGATTCTTCCCACGTTTGGATTTCTAGATCCTTCTAGGATGAGGGCATTCAACAGGTTTCTTTGGCCTTTACTGAGCTTTTATTAATTAATTATGAAATTAATTAATAACAAAGGCTTAATGAGCATATGGCTTCAACAGAGTTTGTGGGCCGGATTTACAAATCCAGTTGATCCTATGATTTATTTTTCTAGTTCGTTTAAAGGTCCCAAACATTTGGACCATACTATGTTTAATAAATGAAATAATAAAAGATATATTTATTATTTCCTCATGACTATTTTTACCCACATCAAATATATAGGGCTGAACCATAACCATAATACACCTCATTCACTTTGCTGATAAGGTCAAGAGACAAGATTATATAAACTTTATATTTAACAAGCCAGCTTACTAATTAACTTGATAAGATGGCTGATAAAGTCAAAACAGATTATTCCATAACTAATATTCACGCACTCTTGGACACAGTTCAGTGATCCAGTCCTATGCATGTAGAATAATGAAATAGGCATATGGTGATTGGTTTTATAAACTTATAATTAGTCAACAATAAGAAATATGTTTATCCAAACAGCATCATTGAACTAGCTACAAATACATGCGCAATCAGAAATATCTATATCCATACCATAAATCTTTTATTATATATAGTAGGAGGACATGAAGAAGTGAATGAGCCATTTTATTTTAAAAAAAAAAATCACAAGTCATTTTATTTGAAGTAATTTTATTAGTATTCCTTTAACTAATTAAATGATGAAAATTCGTGTTACTTTATTAATTGTGCGCATTAAATATATTGTCATCTAATATTAATAACTTTAATATAAAGTTAATATAAGAGTAAAAACATTAAAATATAAGAAATATAATGTTATTTTATGATTTTATTTATAATAAATAATTATTTTACTCATATCTCTTTAATGATATATAAAATTTGTTTATATTTACATTTACAATTGTCTATTATTTAACATATAACTACATTATATATGTACTATTAATAAAATTATATTTAAAATATTAAAATATATTTATATAAAACATCAGAGTTAGGGATTGTAACATGCACCCAAACACATATCCAAACATGCATATATTTTATTTTAATATATGAGGTAGATTATTATTAACAAGTCTAAAAATAGATAATGATATTTTGGGGTTGTGATTGAGGGGTATATTACCAAGTTATTATATTTAGGTAAATGTATTTTGTCCTTATACGAATTCATGACTTAACCTGATTTTAAAAATTATAGAACTCGATATTTGACTCGGGTTATCACATATGGCATCAGATTAAAATTTTAAAAGTTTGATGTGTCAAGTTACCGGTCAATACTATTTCAATGGGAATACAAAACCAACCAATACTATTTCATGATGTGCAATTTGGACATGTGGACTATCTATTCGGCGGACTTATGAGATATTTGTTCGGTCTAATCAGCGCGTGGGGAATTTAAATAAAAGAATTTCCAAAAAGATTATAATCAAATTAAAAAATATAATAAAAAAGAAAATTAAACTAGTGACTCATGTCTCGCACAAGCTTTTATACTAGTATAAATTAATATAAGAACCAAGGACGCATAGTGTAGGCAAGATGGATTCAAATGTTTCAAAAATATGATAACTCGGATGGGGTGTACGGCATTTATAATAATAATAATAATATTTTATTGAAGTGTAGAAAATATAATAATAAAAATTATAGTTTGAATTTAAGAGTAAATCTAGGGATACAAAATAGTGTAAAAAAATAGTTTTCAAATGTCACATGACACATTTTGATTAATTGTAATTCTATTAAATATAATGGAATTCAGTATATTCACACAAATCCCACAAATTAAAATTTTCAAAATTGACACATCGCCGCTGTCACATCGTTTGAAACAGATTTTTTTACCCAATTTTATACCTCAAACATTACTCTTTTAAATATCTTAATATCTCATCTAATGAGTGTGAGTGTGCGTGTTTAGGAATTAGGAAACTTTTCGACTATCTTTTTATTGATAAAATGTGTGTGTATAGTATAGAAGACATAGGATGACAGATATAACACGGTTGGGAGGTTGGGAGGCATACAGGACAATGTAATAGATTCTTAGCAAGCATCAGAAAACACCATTTGACATGCAAAGTTGAGAAAAGGTACGCGTTTTGTGGATATCTTACTAGTCGGTTGCCTAAATAATTTGCTGTTTACATTAGTGCTTATTAATTATTATGACAAGTTCTCTAAATTTGTTGTTAAGTATTAGGTCTGCCAATTTGACCATGATACGTGAACACGATACGAAAAAAATGGATATGAGTTTTGATTTTCGATACACGAAATACGAAAATACACGAACACGAAATTACACAATAAATTTAGTGTCAGATATGAATTTCATTTTGGGTACACGAAAAATACACGAAATATTAATATATAATTTTTATTTTTTATATATCATAATTTATATTATATACGTAATATATATTTTTTAAACATATTATTATATATATACGTAATATATAACAATTTACTCATTTTATGTATTAATTAGTATTTCGTGTATATTTTGTGTATATTTCATGTATTCGGATATAATCGTTTCGTGTTATTTCGGGTCGTTTCGTGTAAACAAAAAATATACAAAAATTTCATGTACTTTTTTTTCATTTGATGTAAGCACGAAATATTTCGTTTCGTGTTCGGATCGGTTAAATAAGTACCGGAAATGATTTTGGGTCATTTTTTGTTTTAGCCATGAATACACGATGAGTACACGAAAATATGAAAGTACACGAAATGAAATTACACAAAACGATACGATTGCCGGCTCTATTAAGTACTCCGTAATATGCTCGGCCTGATTTAAGAATAATATCAGAGCCCTTGACAGATCACTTGAAAAAGTGACTGGCCATAAACTCGACATGGTCTAACTAGAATTTTCCCAAATCTGGATCAGAAAATTTGAACACAGTAAAACTCAACTTTAACCACATTATTTAAAGAGAAAAAAGTACCTCGCAAAATTATCGGAGACCAGAGTATTTTTTAATATCAAATAATGATGATATTTTTATAAATTTTTAAAATTTTTAGTTACAACAAGTCATCATATGTATTTATCTATTTTTTATATATAATTTCAGTTAAGTTACCTAAGAACCTCATAAAAATGGAGGAATGACCCTTTTTATCATTGATTAAGAGTAAATTGTCCAAAAAGTCACATTTAAGTTAGCCCTGTGTAGGGGTGAGTACGGTTAACCAAAAACTGAAAAAATCGTCCGAACCGAACCGACCAAACCGAAAATTTAGGTTTTTTAACGGTTTGGTTTGGTTATGATTTTAAATTTTAAAAACCGAAAGTTTTGGTTTGGTTTTGGGTTGATCCACCCAGTACAACCGAACCGAACCGATATATAATATATATAAATATATAATATATATTTATAATATTAATCATATATAATATAAAAAAATAATTTATAGTGTTATTATATATACATACAGTGAGCAAGTATCTAATATCTTACTTTCTTACTGTTTTAAAAGCTCAGCCCAAATGAAGAGTAATAGTCCATACTCCAAATTATATACAAACTTCTATTCTTTTAATTTACCCTAAATCCTAATCAGTTTACCCTGATATCTTGAGTCGTAGAGAGAGACCTGAGACTTGAGAGATAGATACACTCATACACCTTCAATTCCACTAAGTTAATATTCTTGTAAGTTTAACATTCTTGTTCTCTATTTCTGTATGTTACTGTCAACCGATTCATTATTATTTTTTTGCTAAATATTTGATTCATTGTTATTTAATGGAGTATGTTGTATGAATTAATTTCATTAGAGCTTTTCTAAATTTGGTTTTTGTTTTAGGATTGAAACTTTGAAGCTTGAAGATACGGCATCGGTTGACAAAGATCTTACTGGAGAAGCATCAGTTGAAATTTTATCTGGTGTACCCCGTGATGTAATCGGTGAAGAGCATACAGAAGAGCATCAACAATTTGAATTAAAACCTCAAGGTACACAACCTAGAGGTGAAAGGTCAGATGTTTGGAAATTGTTTACAAAAGAGCCTAATAATAAGGAAATGGCTGTTTGTAACTTCTGTAAAAAACAATACGTAGCTTCTTCAGGAAATGGCACGAGTTCTCTATGGAGTCATTCCAGAAAGTGTTTCAAGAACCCTAATAAAAGAGCCAATAAAAATCAGCCTATTCTTTCTTTTAAAAAGAAAAGGGAGGGAGTAGTACTCTTAAGAGTCATACCTTTAATTATAACAAGTGTAGGGAAGCTTTGGCAGAAATAGTGATGTTAGATGTGAAGGAATTTATGCACCAGCGGAAGCATTGAATAACATTTATTTGCATATATTCCTATGTATACATACATATAGATACAAAAACTATTTTATAAATTGAAGAATACCTCGATTGCTTTCCGGCAACAGCTAGAGAAGATCTTGTTCTTCAATCCTTGCAATCACACCTTAAGTGTGGAGTGCTCTAAAGATATCCACCAAGAATCAAACTAAAAGATGAAGGAGGAGGCTAGAGAGGAAATTAGGGTTGCCTCCCTTTTAAAATATTTCTCACAAATATTAGGGTTGAAGTATTAGGATTTATAATCCTATATTTATAGGCAAATATCTCAGCTGAGATATTTTCTATAAATATCTTATTATTAATTCCTTTTTTAATTAATTAATCTTATTAATTAATTAGTTAATAATTAAAACTATTTTAATCATTAATTCCTTTTTCTAAACTCTTTTAAAAAAATTATTCTCTCTTCATATTTAATTACTTTAATTAAATATTTAATTAATAATATTAAGATCTTATCTTAAATAATTTATAATCAATTAAATCTCATTTAATCAATTTATAAAATTTGTTAAATAATTATTTATTTCATAAATAAATAATGACTAGCTATTATTAATTATTCCTTCATCTATAATTTAATCTCTTTTAAAAATTGAACTTTTATTATTCTCAATAACAAACGAAAAAACATCCAAGTCTAACATGAGAATAGAAATAATATTCCTCACAATTGAGGGAACAAAATAACAATTATCCAAAATAATAGTCTTGCCCGTAGGCATAAGTAAATCAAACGATCCTACAGCTACAGCAGCAACTCTTGCTCCATTGCCCATATGTGACGCCCCCAGATCCGGGGTCAGGAATCCAGGTTGTCACTATCCAATTTCCACAATAACAACACTCACCTGCTTTAACAATTATAATAACTAAACATAAAAGCAGTGACCCCAAACCAAATACACAATTCGAGTTATAGTCTCAGTAAACGAACTTAAAATAGTAACAGTTATTACAAACCAATGTAAACTCAAGATCTCACACTACTAATATAACTTCCACATGATGTTACATTAGAAGTAAACATTAATCCAAGATCTATTATCGCATTACATATTTTTCAACAAGTCTAGGATTCTAATCTGGAATCCCGTCTTTCTTGCACCATTTATCGAAGTCCTGAACCTGACTAGCTCAAGCTTGAATCTTCCTGTTCCTTAACATAATACTCGAGGTAGACAATTCATAGTCATCTCTTTCTGTAAGATATAAGATTTACAAAAAGGAAGAATGAGCCAAAGAATGCTAAGCAAGTTATTTATCAGAATATTTCAAGGAAAAGGTGATAGCCATAATTATCCCAACTGGATATTCAACAATAAAGTACACAACTAGCAATCTGATTGAAGATGTAAAGCCAGTTATATCTCGACAATAAATGACTCAAGGTTCACGATGCAAGAAGATATTCACAACAATAATGCAGTTCACGTCACTGCAATACAACAATTTAAGTTCATAATTTTTGAGACTGACAATATCAATAACTTAGCACAATGGCCTCAATCACCGAGTACCATTCGTTTGAGTATCAATAAGCAAGCAGTTCAATATACTACGAAAAGAATGAATGAAAGTTCAACAATTCCCATTAACACTATCAGTAACTTAGCACCATGGCTTTCGTTATAGTGTAGGAACAATGAAACTGATATATGCGAATAAAACAGTACTCAAAACAACCAACCAACTCAGAGTTGATTATATTCCCCGTTGACACTATCGGTAACACAACACCTAGGCTTTCGTTACAGTGCAACGTCAAATTCCAATTAGAAGAAATGGGACTATCTAGAGATTTTTCAACGCTCTATTGTACGCGATGATCAGTCGCCTTGTACAATAGAAAAACCAGTCACTTTCTCTACTAGTAGAAAGCCAACCCCTTATCGGGACGTCACCCTAGGAAACTCATGGGCCTTTAATTACGGCTGGGTCGTGCATCACCGACCTCTTACGCAACCTTACTCCAGTCCTTGATGAATACTTTGAACATCATCAAATCTAGAAGGAAATTTAATCCATCCTTCCAGAGCAACAACAATCCACTCTAGGATTTCAATCAACTGTTAAGGAAGAGAATTTAATACAACCTTCCAGAACAACAATAATCCACTCTAGGATTTCAATCAACAGATAAGGAAGGGAATTTAATACAACCTTCCAGAACAACAACAATCCACTCTAGGATTTCAATCAACAGATAAGGAAGGGAATTTAATACCACCTTCCAGAACAACAACAATCTACTCTAGGATTTCAATCAACAGATAAGGAAGGGAATTTAATACAACCTTCCAGAACAACAACAATCCACTCTAGGATTTCAATCAACAGATAAGGAAGGGAATTTAATACAACCTTCCAGAACAACAACAATCCACTCTAGGATTTCAATCAACAGATGAGGAAGGGAATTTAATACAACCTTCCAGAACAACAACAATCCACTCTAGGATTTCAATCAACAGATGAGGAAGGGAATTTAATACAACCTTCCAGAACAACGACCTATTATAAGATTTCAATGTCTGACAATAGCTTGGCTCCCGAAACGAGGTGGGAGTACTCTCGAAACATCTGGGTTGACTCTCAATCAACGAATTTAACAAGACAGAAACCCTTGAATCAAGGAGACTCAAGAACGCGACCGGGGAGCCACTAATACGAGTTAAAATAGACTCCACAAAAATTTACATTTTTGGAGTGAGATAATGGGCCTTAAAGGCACCAATACAACTGGGAGGAATATCGGAGTCGGACGTTACCTCCCGAACCTGGAGTTATCGACTCAGAATAAATACAAAGTATCCGAGTCATCGCTCACTATTTATTATTTAATAAAAAATAATATTTAAAGAATCTTAGATAACTCCAGAATATTTGTAAAGAATGAATAAATATTTTATTAATATTTATGAGACCAAGAATGGTCCTCGAAAAATATTAAATGATTTGAAAGAATTAAAATATTTAATTCGAATATAATCAAGATTATTTAATATTTAAATAATCTCAAATGATTCAACATATTCAAATAATTTCAAATGACCTGAAAGTATTTAATTAACATTTAGACACTTTCTATACTCTTTAAATAATATTTAATAAACTAAATATTATTTAAAACATTGATGGGATATTAATCCAAATCCACTAATCCCATCTCATACCAGTTAATAACTCAAAACATATACTCCAGGAAGAATTCCAGGATAATATCGACTAACCGTCGAGAAACAATGGACTACTCCCGGTCGACCATCGAGCACCAAAAAGATGTACTCGACACTAGATTCAGTTATACAAAACTGACAAAAGGCGTCCTCTAACTCTTGAGATGTTCAGAGGCGCGAACATATAGTATACAGTTCCATTTGAAAGGAACTTCAAACACTACAGAGCTTTATAACCAATAAACCGTTATAAAGTCTAGAGTTTAGGAATTTACTTTACGAACTCCAACTTTTCGAGAAGTTCAGAGTCATCTCAGAATTAGGTTGAAAAGACCTAAATCTACTCACGATAAACAATCTCGACAACCTATGCATACTCTTGTCATAAGTCAGAATTAAAATGACAAAGCGTCGGATACTTGCATACTCTAACTTTTCGAGAAGTTCAGAGTAGCAGGAGAATCAAGTTATATATGAACAAGACAGTTCAAGGTGAAATGCCGACGTGCATTTCTAATAACAAAAATGAGCTAAGTAGTTCCAAACACAACAAAAATGTATAATTGAAGAACTTATCATCAAGTCAAAGATTTCAAAAATTTTGGCATCACCATGAATCAATAATATTCTGATATGGAATAAAACGATAGAGTTGGAAACTTGCCTGTAGTCCAAGGAATGCTATTCCAGCTTCTCCACGCTCCGGGTACTCTATAATCATATAAGAACCCACTCTTAGTATACATATGCATGTATCAGGTTAATTGTAATTTATATAATTACTCTACATTTCGCCTGGTACTTCACCTCCTCGGGCCTACTTTAGCTATTCGAAAAGTTATTTTGACAATGCTTTTTAATCATGTTCCTTACATCTACATGTAGTCATGATATTCCTTAACAACTTCCGTTACTTGGCCGACTCGAGACAAGTTCTCTATCTTGCCCGAAATCTTTTCCCAAAACGGTCGTTTAACCTTTTTCTTATATTCATTTCACTCCAACACCCTGTTTTCTAGCATTTTTAATAAATTGAAAATTAATCCATTTGACATGATTTCTTTTCTATTGACAAGGAATATCCCATAAAAGTTTCAAATCCATTCAAGTATTATGGCTAGAGGAAACACTGCCTCAACATAGGCATTTGATAGGTTTATTCCTTAAGGTTTCTTACTTCCACCTTCTCGACTCCAACAATTTTAATAAATCGGGTTTTACTCCTTTTAATCCAAATCCTTTTTCTGCATAATCCCAGATAACTCTAGTATTTTAACTAAAAGTTTCAGATTTTATTAAGCTCCGTAGCTAGTCCAATCATACCCTCAAAGTTGGACAAAAACAGGATTTTCATTTCCTGCGCTACCGTTACTAAATCGGCCATAACTTTTGACTCGTAACTCCGAATGACGCAAAATTAGCGCTCAAACGATCTAGAGACAATCTACTATCTAACCATATCAGCCATAAGCCAAGAACAGTGGCCGAATGTTCGCAGATATTTCTGGACAGTTGCAGCAGTAAGGTTAGAAAAAAAAATGGCATGGTTACGTTTGTTTTCTCATCGTTTTCCATTTTTATTCTACTCCAAATCAACCAACAAACAATCCCAAACTCCTCATTCAACCATATACTACATCATAACACAATCTCAAGCTCCAAAAATCAGCCAAGCATGAAAAACAAAACCTAGAAATCAATGAATCAAAGCATGTGTTTCTAGGGTCATACATGGATGCTTCTCACTACCCATATCATATATATGCAATAACAATCATCAATCAAGCCATAGGAACTCAAGAATCAAAGAAAACAAATTATTTATTTTCGGAGTTACTGTTCATTCGAACCTTCTTTGAATCATAACTAAAGATTTAATGGATGGAATGATGTAGAAATCAAGAGGAAGCAAGGTGAGTGTTATACCTTCGATTCAAGCTATCAAGCGCAAGAAACGGTGAAGAAATGAGCAAGAACGAGCAAGCCAAGTGATTTTTCTTCATCATTTTTCTCTCCTCCTTCTTCCCTTCGGTTGTGGCTGTGCTTGGTGAAGAAATGAACGCAAAAGTGATTTTTGTGTGGTGGAAGCTAGTGTTTTAAACGATTCATGCGGTAGTCGCGTAATTTCCCGATAACGTTTTAATCTCTCGTTATCGTACTCTTTTCTTTCGTCCCACCTAAGTTCTAAAAACTTAAAATCTCATATTATGATTCTAATATATTTTAGAATCATTAAATTAATACTCTTTAATTGTTTCGAGAATTTACGAAACAATTCTCCGAATAAATGCTATTCGCTTACACCGCCTCTCAAACTCTGTTACGACTTTCATCCGGACTTCAAATTTATTTTGTTAGACTAAAAATAATTATTAGTCCTATATTTATTATGTATGCTACCATAACACCGATATGCATATTTTCAAATATCCTGTATATTAACAATACGGTCTCACAGTTCCCGTACCTTATGAAGAAAATAAATCCATAAAATCATTTCTCCATAAAATGAAAAATTTTACCCAAAAATCTTAATAACCCTAAGCGTCAAAAATACGGGTTATTACACCATACGTAGGATCACCTCTTCTTCTTCAAGAGTCTTACTTCTCCTTAGTCCCTGCAACGAATTGCAAATATGAGAACCACAGGCGGTATCTAATACCCAAGTAGAAGTTTGATTAAGTGACATATTTAGTTCGATCATGAACATACCTGAAGCAGAAGCGGTAGTCTCACCACCCTTCTTCTTCTTCAATTCTGCAAGGTAAGCCTTACAGTTTCTCTTCGAGTGCCCCATATTGTTGCAGTGAAAGCAAACAACTTTGCTTTTGGGATCTTCAGCTTTTGGCGGAACTGGCCTTTTCTCACCTACCTTCTTCTTCTTCTTATGAGGGCTCCTCTTCCTCTTCTTAGGGTTAGAGCCTTCACCAATTAGAAGAACAAAACTCTTCTTTGTGGGAAAATTCGACTCAGCAGTTTTCAGCATGTTATGGAGTTCAGGCAAGCTGACATCGAACTTGTTCATGTGAAAGTTCACAACGAACTGCGAGAATGAATCTGGAAGTGATTGCAAGACCAGATCTTGATTCAGCTCCCCATCCATGACAAATCCAAGTTGTCCAAGACGCTCAATCAAATTGATCATCTTGAGCACATGAACATTCACAGATGATCCCTCAGTCATCCTACAACGGAACAACTCCTTCGATATCTCATATCGAGCTGTCCTTCCTGCCACATCATACAAATCTTGTAGATGCATAAGGATAGAGTGAGCATCCATATGCTCGTGTTGCTTTTGGAGCTCATCATTCATGGATCCCAGCATAACACATTGTGCAACTCTTGCATCATCTATCCAATTACAATACACAATATGTTCATCATTATGTGCATCCTGAGCAGGTTCAGCAGGTTTAGGTGAGTCTAGTACATATTCCTTCTTCTCAATCCTAAGAACAATTCTCAGGTTTCGAAGCCAATCAGCATAGTTGGGACCAGTTAATTTGTGTGCATCGAGCAAGCAACGGAGTGATAGTGCAGAAGACATTATGTATATAGTAAATCTGCAAATAATAAACACATAACAACATTTAGCAAATACTCTATTTCATTATCTAAAACACCATAAGTGCCTCCCACTATTCTATCTAATTTCTATATCCCTTATTGAAATTAAGCATTCATAATGGTAGTGGGATAGGGATCCTACATTCCATCACACAACATCGGCTGTAGCACGAAACGCCATGTAAAGTTCAATAGGCAGACAACTCTTGTCAGCTACATCTCATATTATTCCCTAATCTTACTTTATCCTCTTGAATACTTGAGTCACGGCTGTGGCACGACAAACTCAATATTCTAAGTCAAGTCAATCCCAACATCTCGTATAATTAAACTAGTTTCAAATAGCCCACGACTATAGCACGTAACGACCATAAGATTCCAATTCATCATACACATCTCATGTTATAGACAAGTATCTCTTCATTCGGGTATGCGTTACAATCCAAAAACCCTTTTTTTAGCTTGTAACGCATGCGCAGAATGCGTTACACCCTTTTTTCCCCAGATATTATTATTTAATTATGAATTAATTAAAAACAACTTTAAAAATCCATAATAAATAATCTATTGATCAGAAAAATATTCTAAAATTACCTGGACGATCTACAACACTTTTAGAACACGTGAAAAATATAAAATAAATTTTGAGGAACAATAATGAATTAATCATAATTAAATCATTATTATTGCTTTCAAAATTCATAATAAATATTCTACGCATCAGAAAGTTATGAAAAATTAACTGAACGATCTACAACACTTATAGAACCCAGGAAAATTATTAAAACAATTTTGACGAACAGTATCATATTAATCATAATTAAAACATGATATTACTTGTATAAATCATAATAAATACATACATGCTCATAAAATTCTGAAACTTGACCACGAATCTATATGCATACAACCTAAGCTTTGTTACTATTGAAGGAATTTATGCACCAGCGGAAGCATTGAATAACATTTATTTGCATATATTCCTATGTATTACATATAGATACAAAAACTATTTTATAAATTGAAGAATACCTCGATTGCTTTCCGGCAACAGCTAGAGAAGATCTTGTTCTTCAATCCTTGCAATCACCCCTCAAATGTGGAGTGCTCTAAAGATATTCACCGAGAATCAAACTAAAAGATGAAGGAAGAGGTTAGAGAGGAAATTAGGGTTGCCTCCCTTTTAAAATATTTCTCACAAATATTAGGTTTAAAGTATTAGGGTTTATAATCCTATATTTATAGGCAAATATCTCAGCTGAGATATTTTCTATAAATATCTTATTATTAATTCCCTTTTTAATTAATTAATCATATTAATTAATTAGTTAATGATTAAAACTATTTTAATCATTAATTCCTTTTTCTAAACTCTTTTAGAAAATTATTCTCTCTTCATATTTAATTACTTTAATTAAATATTTAATTAATAATATCAAGATCTTATCTTAAATAATTTATAATCAATTAAATCTCATTTAATCAATTTATAAAATTTGCTAAGTAATTATTTATTTCATAAATAAATAATGACTAGCTATTATTAATTATTCCTTCATCTATAATTTAATCTCTTTTATGGTGTGACTCCTTAGGTTCAATATTAAGCCGGTAGTAGAAATAAATAATAATAAACATTTTATTTATTATTTATATGAATTCTATTAATTCATTAAATATAATTAATCTGATTAATTATATTTATTCTACATCGTGAGTGATGCTTCTCAACATATCGCGACTATCCAGATAATACGAAATCATTGCTTAGAATACCTAGAACCTGTCAGTAATTAGTTACCGTACAATTAATTCCTTCTACCCTTCAATATCCCGATTAAATACAAGGCATGGAACTTGTGTTAAGCCTATCTAATTTAATCATATGATTTCTTATTCATAATGCAAAGTTCCTTTTAATGCAAATTAGAATCTCTTTCAAATTTCATTCACTCTGGCCAGAGATTCCTGAACTTGCATATCTAAGAATAACATAGGATATTCACTTCCTTTACTGGAAGGGGCAGATCCTTTATTGATCCGTTAACTATCTCCATACATAAATCACTATGCCCAGAATGGACCTAATGAATGTCCTAGAGACTAAGGACTAAACCAAAGCATAAATCATTGTGTACGAGATTACTCTAACGATCTCAAGTCTAAGGATACTTGTACAACTATTTACTTAATAAACAACTATCGACACGTGAGTAAACTCCATTAGTTATTCTACTTATCGAGTCATGTTCAGTGAACTTATTCCTTAATAAGCACCTACATACTAGCTATAGTGTCACCACACAAATGTTTATGAGAACAGACATCCTCCTAAGAGAGCTAGCATAGTATGTACTGATCTTTACAGATTTACCAATTTCCAATTAGTTATCCTATGATCAGGAACTGTTTAAGTCTAAATCTATTATCTTCTAGATCTCATTATTACAATCTCATTATAATTCTAAAAGCTTTGCTCTAAACTATGGAACATCTTATTTAATACACTTCAAATAGATTAAGCCCATAACATTAATACTTTATTATTATCAAATGAAATCAAATAAGAGTAGCATAAAGTTTTTCCTAACTCATCATACATGATTGGTTTTAGGTCAAACACTTTCAAGATGAGCACCCCTTTACGATGGTTGAAGGTCAGGGTTTTATTAAATATTTAAAATGTTTGGAGCCTAGGTTTAGCCTTCCATCTAGCTGGACAGTTGCTAAAGATTGTATAAAGGTATACAATCAGGAAAAGAAAGAACTAAAATCTCTAATGTGTGGTAGACGAATTTGTATGACAAGCGATTGTTGGACTTCAAATCAGAAAATTAATTATATGTGTTTGACTGCCCATTGGATTGATGATAATTGGGTGCTTCATAAAAATATTATAAATTTCCAGCAAGTTGTAAGTCATAAAGGGTTTGTACTTAGAAAAGTTATTGAGAAATGTTTGTTAGATTAGGGGATTGATAATATATTGACAATAACACTTGATAATGCGACGTCGAATAATGAAGTTGTCAGGTACTTGTCATCAAAAACAATAAAATGGAATTAATGTATCTCAAATAATGAGTTCCTTCATGTTAGGTGTGCTGCCCATGTCTTAAATTTGGTTGTAAGGGATGGGCTAGATGAAGAAATCACATCCGTTAAAGCTATTAGGAATGCCGTCAAATTTATACATGCTTCACCCGCTCGGTTGAATACATTTAAAAGGTGTGTTGAGATTGAAAAAATTAAATCAAAGGCATTGCCATCAATGGATGTAGACACTAGGTGGAATTCCACATATCTTATGTTGGAGAGTTCTATTGATTTCGAAAAGGCTTTTGAGAGGTTAGGAGAAGAAGATAAGGCTTATAAGACCTATTTTGAAAAGAAAAAGAAAACCCCACCTAGTAAAAATGATTGGAGTTGTGCTAGGATGTTTGTGCAATTTCTAAAGCTTTTTTATGATTGCACTATCAAATTTTCAAGCTCATTGTCTATCACATCCAATTTATTTTTTAATGAAATGTTACAAGTGCATGATATGATAAAGTGGATGATTACTTCAAGTAATGATGATACTTTGACAAATATGGCAAGGGAAATGAAAATCAAGTATGATAAGTATTGGGGAAATTATGATAATATCAATTACTTGTTGTTTGTGTGCGTTGTTTTGGATCCTAGATGCAAGTTGAAATATGTTGAGTGGAACTTAAGGAGATTGTGTGACTATGATGTTGGAAAAAGTAGTTACATAACTAGTATGGTAAGGGAGACACATGACAAGTTATATAGGCATTACGAATATGAGTCTAATACCCGTCAATCATATTCTTACATGGATAATAGGGAAGGACATGGAGGTGGTGGAGAAACTGAACCAACACCTAGTGGGCTAGATATGTATGCTATGTTAAAGCTAGAAAGGTCAAAAGCATATGAATTCGATATGATGGCTATTAATTTACATGTTAACAAATCTGAGTTGGAGATTTATTTGATGGATAGATTTGACTCGCAAGTAAAGGATTTGGATGTACTTTTGCGGTGGAAGGCTAATTCAACAAAATATCCGATTCTTTCGAAATTAGCACGTGATTTATTGGCTGTTCCGGTTTCTACCGTTTCATCAGAATCTGCTTTCTCAACTGGTGGCAGAATTCTAGACACGTTTAGAAGCAGCTTACTGCCTAAAACTGTTGAGGCTTTGTTGTGCGCTCAGAGTTGGTTAAAAACTCCAAAAGAACCTATTCAACTTCGAGAAATGCTTGAGGATTTGGCAAAATACGAAGAACTGGCTTTAGGTTATTCTTTCTGCTATCTCATAACTGACCATTTACTCTGGTTTTTTTTTGTCTGCAAACTAACCATTTACTCTTAATTATATTATATTTACTTCAGTTTTGGATGCTACTGTGGAGGGCCTGGAAGCGGATGTGGATGCTGAGCATGCTTAAAAATTAAAGGTACATCACTCCGATAGAATCCATCAGACGTTGTTGCAAAGCGTTCAGTAGTGCTGCTATCTAGGGAAACAATCTAAGCGTTCAACGGTATGTAATCTAATGTTCTGCTCCTATTGACATGAAACATATTCTTTTGTTCTGTAGTGAATTGCGATGTGTTTACTGAAATAGTTATTGTAATCTAATGTTCTATTAAATACGTTAGTTTATTTTGTTTCATTTTATAATTGAACTTTGTAATGGTTTTAAACCGAAACTGATCCGAAACCGAACCGAAATTGAACTTTGTAATGGTTTGGTCAAAATGTTTTTTGGTTTGGTTATGGTTTGAAAATTTGAAAACCCGAAATTTATGGTTTGGATGGTTTTTCCGTCCCAACCAGACCAATCCACCCGATACTCACCCCTAGCCCTGTGTATCACTTAAAAAAGTGACTCTAACTGCGTTTTCAGTAGTGAAACAAAAAAGTTGTCATTGGACTCTAAAAGCAGGTGTTTTGATTCACTAAAAGACAAAAATAGAAAGAAAGTACTACACATGCTACGAGACAGAGAGAGAGAGTGTTGTCATTTGTCAAGGGAGGGTCCGTACACCACGTGAACTGTTGAGGATTAACTAATAACGCAAGTATAATTTGCGTTGTAATAACGTAAGTTAAAGTTACATTTTTTTTGTTTTAAGAAAATGTAAATGAAAACGTAATATTATATTACGTTTATCAAAGTTGTGTTTTTAAGTAATAGAAAGACCATTATTTTTAATAGTGATATTTTGGACCATCTATTTTTAAATTATGATACAAAGGACTGTTACCCAGAAAAATGAATTTCTTATTTAAGTTATCTGAGCACTTAAGAAAAACGAATCTCTTACTTAAAATCGTAAAAAAAAATATTATTTCTTTTTTAACAAGTAATGATGTTATCTTTTTTTATAAAAAAAACAGACCATAAGAGTAATCTTAATTTTAGTTTTTTAAAAACGCTTTTCAAAACTCATTCCCAGAGTAAAGGAGAATAATTTAATAAAAAAACATTTATATATACATAGGATTTTGCTCAAATGAGAATTTCTTAAAATGAAAACGGGAGAATCGGTGATTTTCATAGTTAATATTGGTGATTTGCGTTAAATTTAAAATTTTTATTTACATCAAATCAATCATTTGTCAAATTTGAAATTCTAAATTTGCATAAAATCACCAATTTCGAAAGATTGGTTCTCACTAGAGTGAAATCATGTATATATATATATATAAATGTTAGTAATCATGTAGTTTGATAATAACATTTTACTTAGAATCATAAATTTGATGTAACATTTTGTAACTAGTCGATGGATGTAAGTTATATAAATATCCATTGATTATGGAACCATTTATCAGTTAAAATATTTGTTAATTAACTGATAAATTGGTTAGTAGCAATTGATCTAGAATTCTATTTATTATCAGTTAATTGTAATAATTCGATGGATGTAATCGACTGATGTCTATTGACTTCAACATCAGGGGGTGTTGCGTATAGAGACATTACAGTAGATACCTATTGTACCCCTTTTTAGATTTATTGCAATACCTCTAAAAATGTTACAATAAATACATATTGTAACACTATCATACACAAATGTAACACAAAATTGGTGTTACAATAGGTTAAATTGGTGTTACACATCAGTAGTGGGACCTACATGCCACGTCAGCAGTGGACCCACATGCCACGTCATTTGTGGGGCCCACATACCACGTCACTTGTGGGGCCAAATATCAAGTCATCAGTTCCATTATACGATCCTAGCTAGATAATACTAAAGTACAAAAGACAACTAGACAAAAAATAAACCCAAGTTTCATAATAAAATCATTAACGCGAGCATATCTATGTTGGATCTTAGCCTTTGATATCCGGGACTGATAGGAGTGCCATTGTTCTCATGAGCACTTGAAACGGTAGCATCACTTCCGCATCTTTGACTTCTTTCATCGGTTTCCAAATTACATCCTACAAGATAAAGCTCTTCATCATTTTTTGAAAAGTGAAATGAATTCAGATTTATTTTTTACAATAAAATATACTTACAATTCATTTCTTTACTATATTTGTATTCGACTTATACTTATGCCCTCCTTTCTGCTTAATTTCTTTCATTGGTTTAATTTCTCGTATTTTCATCTCTTATTTTACAGGTCTGCAATTATTTTAAAATAGAGAAAAACTTAAAATTTATAAAAAAAATACAAGATGGAGAAAGCTTTGGACATCACTGATGCAGAACTATGTGAGAAAATTTTTGGACATGAGACCGGTAAATTTCAAAAAATCAGATATAATTAAAAACTTACATCTATAATAGATCCTTTCATATTGATCTATAAGATTCTTACACTGAACTTTCTACAGTATAAAAATACTCATTCTAAATAGATAGTAAGTTCTAATCAGTCATACGAAACCTAAGAATAGCTTTATCAGCCATCCCAAGGATGTTAAAATTAAGATTTCATATAAAAAAGTGTATAATTTAGACAACTTCAATAATTAATTTAATAAATACTGGAACGGACATACCTAAATATACCAATAATTTACCATAATAATTCAAGTAAACTGAGAAAAAGTTGTACCCTAAGAATCATCTATGTTTAATTTAGTAAAGAATTTAACTAGGAAATACATACCTAAATGAAGGCCTGAGTTTCCCAAGATCAGCCTGTTGGGTCTCAAAAATATCGTAGAAGGGGAGTTGAATACGATACACACAATAACTTAAAATTCTTTTCAGAATTTTCGGATAGTTAAATTATTATTTTTGCTGAAGGTTCGAGTCCTTGTAGTGTTTAAGAGGTTGACTTACTACTTTTTTTATGAAAAAACATTTAAGATCTAGAAAATTAGCAAGTAAGTAAACAAGATTCAAGTTAAATACATATATTAAACTTGAAATGGTGTTACAACATTCTGTAGAATATTTCTTAATTCTTAGAACAAATTTGATATGAATTGTTCTACTTAAGAAATTAAATTCAAACTAGCACATAAAGTTTGTAAATATAACAAGCAGACAAATTATTAAATTTGAATGGTTTTCAATTTTTTTATGAAGCACTAGCCTCATATATATAGAGGATTCTTAAGCTTGTATGACTTTTTAGATCAAGACATTTTTCAGACATTGTTTAAGCTTGTATGACTTTCAAAAAGCACTTGTATGACTTTTGAAATAGCACGTTATCACTTTTCGAAAGTCGGTATGACTTTTGAATTTCACTCGGTATGACCTTTGCATCAAAGAATTCGGTATGACCTTTGTAAACAATTCGGTATGACTTTCTTCAATGTAGCTCGATATGACTTTCTGTCATAATTCGGTATGGCATTTGGCCTATAGCTCGGTATGACTTTGTAGCAGTTTTGTATGACCTTTTTTAATCATAATTCCGTATGACTTTTTAATAAAGTCTAAAATATTTATTAAAGTCATACCAAATCATATATTTTATAATAAATTAATTCTACTTAATTTAAGTAAATAATTTATAACTTAAATTAAATTCAACTTTAATTAATTTAATTAAATAAATTAAATAATTAATTAACTTTTGATAGTAGAATTAAAATAATAACTTGAGTTGTATAATCTTGTTGTTAGCACCGAAATATTTCCGTCTTTGCTCTGTCTTCTGTCATTTTAAAATAATTCTAAATTAATTAATCTTTTAATTAATTTAAGAAATAGATTAATTCTAAGTGGGTTAATTTACTAATTAAATTAACTAATTAATTTAATTAATTAATAAAGAATTAATTTAAAGTTTTGACTATAAGACCATTGTTGATGTAGATCAAACTCTTCTGTTATTCAACAATAACATTTCTAACCACTTAAACTTTTTGATGACGAATTTTCATTAACATTGTTGACACCCTTTGCACAGGTCTGGTTCATGAATGACTAACTACAATGTTGATTCTCATTTATGCTGTAGTGGTCTTTATATCCTGTCGTGTCCTGTCCTGTCTTCTTTTTGTTTTTCCTCTATAATTTTCTTCTTCTAGAATCTTTCTATAGTAGGCACTTAAAACCTTCTATATCTTCCGAACTCTTTGAGATAATACTCTATTATTTTATACCGATGCTTGATCATATAAATGAACTTCTTCCAATGTTGAGTTTCAGTCTTGTCAGAATTCTTCTGATATTCTGATTCTTCGTGTCTAGTTGACATTCCTCGTCTTGATTCATTTTTCAATATTTATTATTTACTTCACTTTCTTATCTGAGTTGAGTTATCATCTAATTATTACAAATAGGCCTTATCATATGACTTTCAATCTCCCCCTATTTGTTGTTAAATATTTAACACACAAATTCCTAGATGATAACTTAACTAACAAATAAGAAGTAGATAAAACTTTAAACTATGTAAATAATAAAATGTTTTCTGGATCATATAATATATTTTCAGATTTCATAAGTGAACTAGAAAGGAAAGATGAAAGACAAATCTTCATGTTAAATCATCTTCACTTCTCAGACTTATCACTACTCCCCCTTAGAATGGCAGGGATGAAGTCTTGTTCTCTTCTTACCACTTCTCCTTTGTTTCTCCAACTTCTGTCTTCACTTCTCACCCAAGGTGAATTCATTTCCCCCTTATGTGAATTACTCAACACTTTTGTTGTTCAACAATTTTAATAGAGGCAACAATTGACATGATATACATTCATCATTAAAAAATCGCAGATATAAAAAATGCAAACTATGACATGTTATGCATTTAAGAAAATCTGGTTTATCTTATATACAGTAATTTTCTAAAATCAAATGGAATAGAAGAACTAATAAATAATCACTAGTTCTATCCAATCCAAGCATGTTGTTATATACCCCCCCCTTTTCTTGTTCAACAATTCTCCCTTTTAGTTGAGTAATCCTCTATAGAAGAAATTTCATCCCCTTAGTTAAGTAACATTTCTTGTGTTTCAGAAGTAGGTTTCTTGATATTAGATACTAATTGATAGAATACAAAGAAGTAGTAACTTCTAACTAGATAACCAAGTATCAGAGTTAGGCATACTGGGTGACATGCCTGTAATTCCATTGCATATTACTAAATTTACCTTAGGCAGTCAATTGTCTTCCAAATCACCAATCTAGTCAAATTCTTTATATCTCCCCTTGAATGTAATCATTAGAACTATGTAACAGGGAATTAGGAATGAGATTTGGTATTTGTGCTAGTGTGTGATTTTCCTTTGCGTATCTGATAAGTGTTTCGCTCATATACTCTATAAATGTTTCACACATAGAATATGTATATTTTCACTTTTTCTCACTTGTGTTTCACTCTTTTCTCACAATATTGTTTCTCTCAGTACTGATGACATAGCCTTTTGTACCTGTAAGAAAGATCATCATAGCCCCTTCAAGAGACCTAGTGGTGCAATGGCGTTTCATAAATCCCCGTCCTCATTTGAATCTATCAAAATATTTGACTTTGATAACTGAATAGATTCAATGTGTTACTGATCATCTAAGATGATATGTTCCGTCCAGATATGTTCCATCTGGGGAGGGAGACAAGGATCTATAATGTAGCAATTGATCCAAGTTTCCTCCTGACGCATGTGAAGGCAGTTGATTCAGTCAGAATCATCAATCATCCTTCCTTCATTGATATGGAAGTTAGAATAATTATTTCTGTCAATTCATCCTTAGTGTGTGACAATCCTTACAGTGCATTTGAACATATACATTTATGGTTTGCAGTGTTTGAAAGTATCCAAATGAAGTTGACTCTTTACAAATGGCCTTGGCTGACAGGCCGAATTCAATAGGCTTATCATGTTAAGAGGACGGACCTAGTTACTGTTTTACCTTTTGCAAATCGATATCCTTTTGGGAGGATATAAATTAGTTAGCAGTTTCCTTGGTTTCAATTTCTCCTTCTAAGTAGAGGCAGAGCTGCTGGTTCAGTCATAGACTCTTCCTTATCTAGTCCACTAGAGGCAGTTACTTACTCACCCTTTTTAGTTGAGAATATTTTTCTTTTCAGAGGTGTAGTAGATGAAGTTGTATATGTTTGAGTGTATGTGATTTTATGTTGGTCCCTGATATTGTAGAAGGGGGGTTGAATACAATATCTATTAATTATCGCGGAATATTGGATTTAAAAATATTATTTTAAATTCACACGAAATATTAATTGAAATGAAATACTGTTCAAGTAGAAGATATAATTTTAACTTGAAAAGTATTACAAAATTAATTAGTAGAAAGTTTATATAACTGTTTAAAGGCTTAGAACGATTTTGACATGAATTGTTCGAGTTTAACAATTATATTCCAAACTAAGCACAGAAATCTGTGAATATTACAATGCATACAAATTTCTGAATTTGAATGTTTGAACGACAACTGAAAAATGAAGACCATCTCCTCATATTTATAGAGGAGGAAAGCCAGCATGACTCATCCTAGTATGACCTTTTTCAATTAAATTTAACCCTTGTATGACTCATGAAAAGGCTGGGCAAGACTCATAATGGTCGGTCTGACTCATTTTTAGACTTCGGTATGACTCACTGTGAATTGCTCGGTATGACTCATGAATTCTGCTCGGTATGACTCATAAATTCTGCTCGGTATGACTCATAATTCTGCTCGGTATGACTCATTAAATTCTGCTCGGTATGACTCATAATTCTGCTCGGTATGACTCATTGTGAGTCATATGAATCATTTTTTTTCTTAGTAAATCAACTCTACTTAATTTAATTAATTAATTTATGAATTAAATTAAATTCAGACTTGAATTAATTTAATAAAATAAATTAAATAATTAACTTAATTTTAATTGTAGAATTAAAATACTATTAAGTCTTTTGTTCAACTCTTTAGTCCGTCTTTTGTCATGGAACCACTTCAGCTTGATGTTGAATATTTATTAATTAAAGTTGACACACAAATGTACTGTCTGGTTCATTTGTGTCATACATTAAATAAATATTCTTCATGTCTTTTAACATTTTAGTATAGTGGCCTTCTGTCTTTGCTTAGCTTTTCTGTCTTCTTTTTCTGTTCATCTTCTTCTGGAATCTTCGTGTAGTAATCACTCAAAATCTTCTGAATCTTCTGAATCCTTTTGAATTTACTACTTGATTATTTTCCACTGACGCTTGAACATATTAATGAACTTCTTCAGTGTTGAGTAGCAGGTTCAACTGAGTACTTCTAATTCTTTTGATTCTCAGTGACTAGTTGACTGTCTTTGCCTTGATTCCTGTTAAATATTTATTATTTATCACTGTTTCTAGATTGAGTTGAGTTGTCATCTAATTATTTCAAATAGGCCTAATCATATGCCTTTCAATCTCCCCCTATTTGTTGTTAAACATTTAACATACAAATTCCTAGAGGATAACTCAACTAACAACTAAGAACATAAATATGACATGTAAGAGCTTGTAAATAATAAACAAAAGTTCTGGTTTTATATTTAACAATTTTCCAGATTCATACTTAAAAGATAAATACAAGATAGTTGTTCCTCTAGTACTGAACAAATATAACATAGTTTCTATCTTAGCCTATCTAAGACTTCAGTCTTCAGTGGTATCAAATTCACCTTCTTCTAGATTAGAACTCTTGTGCACAGGTGTTCTGGGTACCTCTTCAGTTTCAGTCGGAGTTGCGGTTGACTCTCCATACAATCTTCTCTGTTGAGCCTTTGCTAGCTGAAACATGACTTCCTCTTCAATAGGATCTACTGTTTCTTTTTGTACATAATAAGGCTGTGTGGAATCTATCTTTGGCATTTGCCTGATGTAGGATTTGATGTTTCTGGATAAATAGTAGTTCCTTATTTTCTGTGCAGCATCTAGCTTGGCTTGTGACCTGAATCCTTTTGATCTCAGCATCCTTTCAACTTAGATCATATACCTCACCGTATAGCCTTTCAATGACTCCTCGTCTAGCTTCATGATTTGATACAACTTGTTTGAGAAAAACCTCACTTCATGAAGATCATATAAGATCTGAGGACTAGCCGCTGTTGCTATTTCTCTAAGTCTGTCCCTGAGAAGTTCATTTTCTTTTGAGCTTCTCTTTACTTTGTTTAACATACCCATATCACTGATAATGATCTCTTTCGGAAGAATTCTAGAGATACTCTGATTGTTCCATTCCTGTGAGTGTAGACCAGTATTTGCCAGTCTTCAAGAATGTGATCCACTAAGACAGTGATATAGTCAACTTCTTCCTTCAATGCCTTCATGAAGTTATCCAGATTTTTATTTGAATCTTCAAGACCCTTGATAACTGAAAGCATTTGTCTGTCTTCAAAGGGACCTTGTTGAATTTTGTCTAGGACTTTCCTTGCTGCATCCCATCTGTCCCCTATCTTCATCTCTATATCTTCCTTCTTCTTCTTTAGTGCTAAGGCCCAAAGCTTCTGTTTTTCTAAGCTTGCCTCTCTTTCAGCTTGGGTTCTTTCCTTGACTAGAGCTTTTAAGTTTAAAGTTTTGGCATGGCTTGCCTTGATGTCTTCCTTCAGCTTCCTCATTGCCTCTTCATAGGCAGGATCATGCTCTTTTTCTTTTGGAAATAGAAATTCATCATCAAAGACAGCTTCGTCTTCAGCTCTGCAGTAGTCAGGATTGAAACCTTGATATTCAGCACTTACTTCCTCAATGAATTGCTCTTGTTGATAGTACTGTTCCTCTGGAATATTCGATAGAAATTGATCTTCCTCAGAGTACAGTTTTTCTTTTCCTTTGCTAGTAGCCCATTCTTCTTCTTCAGCTACAGACTTTCCTTTATCCCCCTTAGTTGAGGGATCCTCTACAGGTTTTGAAGCATCCAATGATTTACTGAGATTTGCAATTGCCAAGTAGACCTGCTTCATACCTTCATTAAGATGTTCCATTCCATCATCTAACTTGTTGAATCTTGCTGATGAGATTTCTTCATTTAAACGAATTCTTTCGTTTAAATTTCTTTCCACATTATCAATTCTTTCATTTAAATTGGAAATCTCTTCCATGTCATCAGCAATCAACTTCTGAACATCCTGGATGTTTTGAGTTTTTAATATTATATTTGACTTGACATTATCAACATCCTTTCTTATGATTGACAGCTGTGCAGTTACAGAGGCAGACTTGATTTCTGCTTGTTCCTTCCCTTTGTTTATTTCAGTCTGAACAATCTGCATCTGTTTCTGGAGAGCTTCCATTTTTAACATGAGTTCACTGTGTGTGTGTGCACTCACCTCGCTTGCACTCCTGTTTGGACTATCACTACGTGCATGTGTATCGCTCAGTGTTTGCTCACATCACTCGTGTTTAGCTCCTTATCTCCTCCAGATCCTGATGCTGTACCTGTATATATAATAATAGCTTTTGAAGAGTCGAAATGCTCTTCTGATGCCTGTGAAGGCGCGTCCTCAACAAGATGAACTTTCATTGGCTCCGCTACTGACGTAGCTACTCCGTGAATGGAGTTCCATCTCCCTCTATGGAGTGGTTGCCTCTCAAATCCACCAGTGGATTCGAGACCTTCTTTTAAAAGAACTGGATGTAAGAAATCCAGGGGGGTCACCACCTTAGACAATGTAGTGAGTGGCTCATTAGAGTCTGTGGTGCCCCTTAGTTCCACTGAGGGTAACTGATGCCGCACTGCATCGAAAATGTCATGGTCCACAACATAGGTGGCATCCGACGAGTTTTTATCAAAAACATTTTCTTCAAGAAAAGTGCCCTCATGTGATTCTGTTTCTGCAAGTGGAGGTCCTGCTATTGTGAGAGCTAGCAGTGTGCTAGGATCTGAATCTGAATCACCCGTTTCATCAAGTGTATCTAGAGATTTTTGGATAGCTGTTTCAAAATCCATATCCCACTGTGAGGAAATGGATGAATCTGCAGTTGTCTCAGGTTCTGATCTTGATCTTTTAGTAGGTGGAGACAAAGCTGCGGGTTCACTTGCACTTACAATTCTCCCCCTAACTTTTCTAACAGGTTTCTTCCTTTTACGAATATGACTGATTGAGGATGGTGAAGGAGAAACTGTTTGTGGCTCTAAATCAGCCTGGGTTTGAACCTGTGTGTTTTCAGGTTCATGGCCAATGTCCTGAAGTGAAAAACCACAATCATAGTCCGCCACAGATAAATCTAAAAGAGCAGTAGTTATATTTATAGGTAGGAAATTAGAAGCTAAGGTTTGAGATATTACCTGTTGTTCTTCAGCTTCTTGTTCAGCATGTTGTGCAGCTTCAAGTAGTAGTTGCACTGACTCAGTTTCCATTGGCACTTCCTCTGTTTCTTGTTCTGGTACTTGCTGAGCCTGTTCTGGGTTGGCAATTTGATCCAATATCTGACCCATGTAGTTTGTCCTCACCACTGGCACATTTTCAAATCTGGGATTGTTGTTGAGCCTTGCAAACAGAGCATTCTGTGTGGATGGAGATGTTTGTGCTGGACTGTTCTGAAATAAGGCTTTATCTTCATCCAACAACAAGTCATTCATGAACAACATTAGGAACCTTGGATAGTAGACTTGTACATACTGTTCCCTGTGTTCTGGCTTTCCCATTTTCCTGATTATTTCTTTTAGCACCAACTTCCCAAAATTTATTCTTCGATTGTGAGCCACTGAAAATCCTATGATTTGCAACAAAGAAGAAATATTGTTGAAGTCACTACGCCATAAGTGCTCATAGGCAATGCTCTCTGATGTTGCCTTATGTGCCAAATGGTGTTGCCTTAGACCTGAAATCGAAAAAGGCAACACTTTTTGAGTGTTGCATCTGCGGCCATTGCCTTTGACCTCTAATGCAACGCTTTTGTTGTGTAATGCAACACCGCTGAAAGTATTGCATATTGGTCATAATGCAACACCACCAGGGTATAAATGCAACAAAATTTAGTGTTGCTTTAAATGTGAAGCTGAAACAAATGTGGGCCAGGTCAGCAGTAGGGCCCACTAGTGCCACGTCAGCAGTGGGGCCCAACAATGCCACGTCAGTAGTGGGGCCCACATGCCACGTCAGCAATGGGGTCCGTTTTGCCACGTCAGCAATGGGTCCCACCAGTGCCACGTCAGCGGTGAGCCCATTTTTGCCACGTCAGCAGTGGGGCCCAACAGTGCCACGTCAGCAGTGGATCCAATTTGCCACGTCAGTAGACCTTATGCAACACTTTTATGCTATAATGCAACACTAAATTGAAAGCCTTTAGCAACACTAAATTTGGAAAATGCAACAGGTAAAATTGACATTTGCAACAGTCTATTATAATATATTACAATACCAAATATTCCTAATGCAATACTAATAAAAGCAAAAGGCAACACTTTCAATAAAATTTTTACGATAACCTATTTGTACATACATCAATCCCATAAACAGACCAAGGGACATAACACCATATCCAATAACCAAGCAATCAATCCCATAAACATCCAATATGCCTAAACAACCAACCAATTCTCCCAAAACAACCAACTATGACAGATCATTAACTACCAAAATAAGCTACCAAAAGTACCAAAATAAACTAACAATATTAACAGATCTGCAGCCTTGAGTAACAGGATTGCCGCCATGAGTAACAGGAGTACTGCTGTCATCTTGATCACTTGACATGGTAGCACAAAAGTCTCCAATGTCGAATTTGAGCTCAGGGTTAGCCTCTTGAAGTTACTTGAGAACCCATGCATTGTTCTCCTGCACTTTCCTATTCATCCTGGCTTCAAATTCACTCTCGATATCTTGCCTGATCCTTACAGCCAACTCATGTTTATAGCTGTCTGTAGACCCAGATGTAGTTGATTTCAGATGAGAGTTTTACCTCACATTCCCACTAGCAAACACTATAAATAAAAGCCAATAGCATTATCAGAATAAAAGCACACAAATTAATCCAGAGCATCAATCCGAACATTAAAAAAAAAATATAAGAATGACACGAGGAAAATTAAAACCAAAACCACACGAGGCAGCATGAATCTTAAATGACATATGATTATGTATGTAAATTTACAGTTTTCACCTTTTCTGCTTTCGACACCTTGACAACGGGCAGAGAAGTCAATTGTTTCTCTTACTGTCATCTCAGGAGTATGCAAGTCATATTGGCTTATATAATTAAGGTGATATCTTCTGAGAATTGAGATCTCCTAACTTGGACTCATTGTAAGAAACTTCCCCGCCTACCTGAATAAGATACAGTATCAAAATTGCTCAGACTGCATATATACCATTAACCAATAATTAAGCTTTCTATAGATACATTATTAGTTTTCCTTGTTTGCACAGTTCTGCAAGCCAGTTTTGATATATTATTTTTAGTTTGTCACTAGTTATGTCTCACTTTATCTGCAGCTTTTAGGCTTTAGTAATATATATCAATAGTTTACGAGGAAATTTTTTTAAAGAAAAGGAGACCTTTAAAGATTTGTCTAGTTTTCCTGCCAAAGCCTTTGGCAGCGTAGTCTTTCCACATCCCGATGGTCCGAGCAATAGGGTCATCCTGTAATATTATATTTATTATCTCCCCGTTTCACTGCATTTAAGTACTCATAGAAAATAAATGTGTGTGCTGATTATCTCTGACATGTAACACTCTTCGAAAAATTTCAAATACTGCTACATCTAATAGAGAATAAACTGTAACTTTATGATTAGTTTCTGAGCCTTGAAGGTTTGATAATGCCACTGATTTCTTTTATGATCCCAACCTTCGCTTCTGGTGATTTGTAGTAAGGGATCTGTGCAAATACATGAAAAAACAAGACTTGAAATTTGTCACGTATTTTAATAAAAAATTTTAATGAAATGAGAGGATGTCCTTTTCTTTCTTCGACAAAGATTAATCGTATAGCTTTAAATACACAGTCACGCAGTCTGTTGAAGCTTGAACTCTTAGATTTCATGTTACCAAGAGACGAAGTGCATACGAGAATAAAGAATCAGTTCACTTACAGCGAAAATTCTTTTAAAAGAGTTCCATAGTGTGGGGAGAGGCTCTCCCTGGACCACCTCAGATTTTGCTTCAACACATAGATTCTTGTATCTCACCTCCACTGTTGGCAATTTTATGCCAACCCTGCATCATCATTATAAAAAGGAAGAATCTTAATTTATATTTTATATTTAGAAAAATAAAGAATTCAACTTTGTTTTCCTATTTCATCTGAAGTCTACTCACTCGATTTTCATTTTATCTGCCCCAGTTGAGCTCATTATTCCATTCATTTATTGTCAAAATTATAATCACTTCATTACATCTTCTATGACTTATATGCAAGGAATCTGTTAAATTTATAGATTTAATTTTAGGTGAATCGTAAACAGTCATGGGATCGGTTAGTACGTTGAAGCATTGAAATGAGTAGCTAGAGCACGTATACCATGCCCCCTGCATGCTAGTGACAGAACAAGGATTCAAAATGTTCCAGGATTCATTTCATTTCATCATACTTATTAAGGAAGACCTCTATTACAAGTAATTAACCAAACAATATGCATTGAAATAAGTAGAGCACGAGCACATATAATTAGTAGAGAAGGTAGGCAAATAAGTTAATTACTTGTCCATGCATTAATTTACATACATAATTGAGAAAAGCAAACACTACACAATCAATAAAATTATGTATGTAAATTTATCAAGAACATATGATTCCAAACTTTTATTACTATGGTAAGCAGCAACCAAAAGCTTCTACATATATAAAATACAAGGTAGTTAAAGTGGAACATGGGTGAGTCTAAAGCAGAAATACAACTATTTCTACATAGCAGTCATTTTTAAAACTAATACAGTAATATAACACATGGTTGGTCGGGTAACAAAAAATTGAAAAGAAAGAGAGAATGTAAACATTTAATGTCTAAGATATGGAATACAGGAGCCCTACATATAGAAGAATGTAGCAGATGAAAACATTATTATTTTTTCTTTAATTTAAAAATTATCCTTGATTTCTCTTAATACCAAATTTTGCAGAGAAGATAACATACACACACATGTGTCTGGATAGAAAAATCCAGAAAAGGACAAAGTGAGATACTCCAAAAACCATGGAAACAACCTCATTTAAACCTTCACCATCAACATCTTCCAACCTAAAGCATCAACAAAAAACCCCCCCAAATTCATAACATACATTAATTTGAAACCCTAATTACCTACAAAAGTTTAAAAAAACCTTAATTAAAACATTTAAGCACAAAAATGAAAGAAAAACAAGAGATAAACCAGAGATAAGCTCCTATTTACTCCGATTTACTCCGATATAACCCGATCTAATCCGACTTGGAGTCGATTTAACCAAAGATGTGCTACTACTTGGATTTATTTATGAAGGAGATGAAATTTGGAGATGTGAGATGTGAGATGAGATGGAGATGGAGAAATGAAATGAGATTGAGATGGAGATGGAGATGTGTGTTTTGGGAAGGGGGAATGAGATGAGGTCGCTGCGTTTTGGGGGGGAAATGAAATGTAGTTGGCTGTGTCTTTTTTTTTTAACAAGTACCAATCACCAAGTAAAAAACAGCTAGGGTGCATTTGAATTTTTTATTGTTATTTTTTTAAAACAAATTATAATAATTTCAACTTTTTTATTATTAAATTAATATTATAAATATTTCAACATTACTAAAATTGTAAGATATTCACATCCGTATATTTTAATAGTTGCACATATTTTCAGAAAACAAAAATCGAACCAAGATTTGGGACAAGACTAATATTTTTTACTATTATAAAATCAAACCAAATAAATTTTGAAATTTTTTAAGAAATTAATACTTTACTAAATTCATTAGATATTAAACTCCGCAAGGTTAGATCGTCAAATTTTATTTTTTTTAAAAAATGGGTTCATCATTCGGGACAAGACAAGTTAAAAGGAATGTTTAAAAATATAAAATCAGCATTCAACATTCTGCACTACTAAAATATTCAGATAATAACATCCGTACGGTTGGATCGTCGAAAAAGAAATTTAAAAAAATAAATTCAGCATTCAGCACAACACTAGTTATAGATAACGTCTAGTTTGACCGGTTTGACTAGTATAAAATCACATAGAATAAAACTGAAAATTTTTAAAAAAACATTGGCACTACTAAAATAGTCAGATATTAACATCCGTACGGTTGGATCGTCGAAAAAGAAATTTAAAAAAATAGATTCAGTATTCAGCACAACACTAGTTATAGAGAACGTCTAGTTTGACCGGTTTGACTAGTATAAAATCATATAAAATAAAACTGAATTTTGTAAAAAACAAATTGGCACCACTAAAATAGTCAGATATTAACATCTGTACGGTTGATTCGTCGAAAAAGAAATTTAAAAAAATAGATTCAGCATTCAGCACAATCCTAGTTATAGAGAACGTCTAGTTTGACCGGTTTGACTAGTATAAAATCACATAGAATAAAACTAAAATTTTTTTAAAAAAAATTGGCACCACTAAAATAGTCAGATATTAACATCCGTACGGTTGGATCGTCGGAAAAGAAATTAAAAAAAATAAATTCAGCATTCAGCACAACACTAGTTATAGAGAAAGTCTAGTTTGACCAGTTTGACTAGTATAAAATCACATAGAATAAAACTGAAATTTTTTTAAAAAAAATTGGCATTACTAAAATAGTCAGATATTAACATCCGTACGGTTGGATCATCGGAAAAGAAATTTAAAAAAATAAATTCAGCATTCAGCACAACACTAGTTATAGAGAAAGTCTAGTTTGACTGGTTTGACTAGTATAAAATCACATAGAATAAAACTGAAATTTTTTTAAAAAAAATTAGCACCACTAAAATAGTCATATATTAACATCCGTACAATTGGATCGTCAAAAATAAATTTTAAAAAATTGATTCAGCAATCAGCACAACACTAGTTATAGAGAAAGTCTAGTTTGACCGGTTTGACTAGTATAAAATCACATGAAATAAAACTGAATTTTTTTAAAAAAAATTTAGCACCACTAAAATAGTCAGATATTAACATCCGTACGGTTGGATCGTCGAAAATAAATTTTAAAAAATTGATTCAGCAATCGGGTTATACTAATTATTATATAAAGACTAGAAAATACAAAGGCAACACTAAACAACCAAATGCAACGCTACCATATTAAATGCAATGCTTGTGATGGGGACCACATGCCATGTCAGCATGGGAACGTCAGCAGATGTGGGCCCCACAACTGCCACGTCAGCGTGGGTCCCACTGCCACGTCAGCAGTGGTGGGCCCCACACTGCCACGTCAGCATGGGCCCCACTGCCACGTCAGCAGTGGTGGGCCCCCACTGCCACGTCAGTATGGGTCCCACTGCCACGTCAGCGTGGGTCCCACTGCCACGTCAGCCGTGGTGGGCCCCCCACTGCCACATCACTAATTATTAAAAAAAAATTAGCTAATGCAACACCATTCGTTAGTGTTGCATTCACTGCAACACCGTGAGTAATATGCAACACGAAGTTTTATCTAAAGCAATACTATTTTAGCAGTGTTGCAAAAGACCCAAAAATTCAGAGCTACCGCAACGTTTTCAGTGCAACGCTTTCTAAAAAGCATTGCCTATGAGCACTTATGGCGTAGTGAGTGGCTCTTCGTTGTAGGTGCAAACACTTTAGCCAGTGTGTCGAAGAAATAATCCCACTCATGCACTAGCTTAGACTTTGTCAGTCTTACCAAGTTGATTTCACCCTAATACTGTATAGCAGTAAAGAACTCAAGAATTTCTGGAATAGTAGGTGGGTCAACAAAGTTGTCCAAGGGGAATTGCAGAATTCTATTCACGTCATCTTCAGTTATCATATATTCATGTTCCCCAATTTTGAATGAGAATTGCACTCTGGCTTCAGTTGATCTATTTCTAGCAGTGCTGTATAAAGCCCTTAATGCTAGAATCTGTAATGGAGCGTCTAGGGTAATGGTAGTCCTAACCAAAGAGTGTTCGTTCATGAAAATAATCCAGGGTCTAAACTTTGCTACTGTACAAATCTCCGGATTAAAAAATCCGACAAAATTAGTCTTAACAATCTCGCAAAAACCAGCCAAATTTTTTTTGATAAATTACAATTAATAAATTACAAAGTTGCAATAAAACAGTAAAATCAAATTACAAGTACAAAAATTGAAAATTACACAGTAAACTTAAAAATCCTAACTAACAAACCACAGACCCATTCGATTTTTACACAAGATCAATAAACTCAGTCCTTAATCACCACTAGTTCAAGAAAAATGATTCTTCAAACCCTCAACCCAGTCAACTCAGTTAACTCGGTTTCAATCTCACGAAAATTGGGCAGTATAACGTTTGTAAGAGATGATTAAATACCAAACCAGCAAGTGTAAGCACTTGTAATAATCTAACATGCAACTCCAAATAGTTAAAGGGATCGAAAATCACAAGTTTTTGACTCTGTGTGTGTGTATCGCGGGTGTGTATGTGTGTCTAATATTCAAACTCAATATGACTTAATAAGAAATGACAAAAGCTCTCGGTATGACTTATTAATGAGTCATACCGAGATTTTGTTTGTTTAAAAACAAAATGCAGTTGGTATGACTTGTTAATGAGTCATACCGAGATTTTATTTTTAATTAAAACTAAAATCTAGTCGGTATGACTTATTAATGAGTCATACCGAGATTTTATTTTTAATTAAAACTAAAATCTAGTCGGTATGACTTATTAATGAGTCATACCGAGATTTTATTTTTAATTAAAATTAAAATCCAATCGGTATGACTTAGATTAGAAGTCATGCTGAGAGAGAATATATATATATATATACACATTAATTATTTCTAAAATCGAAATAATATATTGAAAATTTTATTCGACTTTTAGATTTAATTAATTAATTAGAAAAGTAAAAAAAACTAAATTATTAAGGACATATAATAATTATTTATATTATCAATTGTTCTAATTAATTTAGGAATTAAATTAACTCAATCCTTGAATTAATTTAATGAATAAATTAATTATTGATTAATAACATAATTATTATTAATGTACAATAATAATTAGAAAAACAAATAAATAAATACATAATATGCTTAACTTAAATTAAAAGTACTTATGCTATAATTGAAATAATTATCTATTAAGAAAATTTATTAAATTTTGAGATAATTTTCCAAAAATTCATAAGCTCTTAGGACTTTATTAATTCAAGTCTCATAAATTCTTTAAATATTATCATTTAATATTTATGAGCTTTAAATTAATTCCTAGCAACCAAAAATTAGCCATTATTTAACATCCCTAGTTCACTAACCAGCTTTGAAAAAGAGGATTCATCAAGTGGTTTCGTGAAGATGTCGGCTATCTGATCTTCTGTGGGTACAAAATGTAACACCACAGTTCCATTCATGACATGTTCTCGGATAAAATGATACCTTATGTCAATGTGCTTGGTTCTTGAGTGTTGTACAGGATTGTTGGAAATTGCTATAGCACTTGTGTTGTCGCAGAATATTGGAATTTTATTCAACGCAAGCCCATAGTCATTCAGCTGATTCCTTATCCACAAGATCTGTGCACAACAGCTGCCTGCCGCAATGTATTCTGCTTCGGCTGTCAAGGTAGATACTGAGTGTTCTTTCTTGCTATACCAGGAAATCAGTCGACGTCCTAGAAGCTGACAGCTTCCAGAAGTACTTTTCCTATTTATCCTACAACCTGCATAATCCGAATCTGTATAGCCAATTAGGTCAAAACCTGTATCTTTAGGGTACCAAATTCCAAGATTTGGTGTACCCTTAAGATATCTAAAAATTCTTTTCACAGCTATAAGATGAGATTCTCTAGGATCTGATTGAAATCTAGCAAATAAGCATGTTGCAAATATAATATCAGGTCTACTAGCAGTTAAGTACAATAATGAGCCTATCATACCTCTATAGCTTGTGATGTCAACTTTCTTACCAGTTTCATCTTTATCAAGCTTTGTGGCTGTTGGCATTGGGGTTTTTACCGGTGAAGAGTCTTCTAGACTGTATTTTCTCAACAGATCCCTTACGTATTTTGATTGGCAAATAAAAATCCCATCTTCCTTTTGCTTTACTTGCAATCCAAGGAAGAACGACAGCTCACCCATCATGCTCATTTCATACCTACTCTGCATTAACTTAGCAAATCTCTTGCACAAGTTTTCATTAGTTGAACCAAATATGATATCGTCAACATAAACTTGGACAAATAACATATCTTTTTCATGCAATTTATAAAAGAGAGTTTTATCTATAACACCTCTAATAAAACCATTTTCAAGTAAAAACACAGAGAGAGTGTCATACCATGTCCTTGGTGCTTGCTTGAGCCCATAGAGAGCTTTGAATAGAAAATATACAAAACCAGCAAACTCTGGATTTTCAAAACCAGGGGGCTGTTCCACATAAACTTCCTCTTCTAACTCTCCATTCAGAAAAGCACTCTTTACATCCATTTGATAAACTTTAAAATTGGAATGTGCTGCGAATGCCAGAAATATCCTGATGGCTTCAAGTCTTGCAACTGGTGCGTAGGTCTCATCATAATCAATTCCCTATTCTTGGGAGTAACCCTTTGCCACCAGTCTGGCCTTGTTCCTCGTAACAATGCCATCACCGTCTAACTTGTTCCTGTATACCCATTTCGTGCCAATAACAGATCTATCTTTAGGCCTGGGTACCAGTGTCCATACTTCCTGTCTTTCGAACTGATTGAGCTCTTCTTGCATGGCAAGAACCCAATCTGGATCAATTAATGCATCTTCAATCTTCTTTGGTTCTTCTTGAGATAGAAAAACTGAAAATAAACATTCATTTGAAGTTGCACTTCTGGTTCTTACTCCAACATCTGGATCACCTATGATCAATTCAAAAGGATGATCTCTGCTCCATATCCTTTCCCTGGGTAGGTTTGATCTTGATGATTCGCCTCGAAATTCATTGTGATGTTGTGTTCTACCAGTTGATCCTTCATCTCCCCCTGAGTTGCTGCCAGGATGACTTGTTGATCCACCACTGGTATTAGTAGTATCTCTAGTGTTACCATTGTTTCCACCACTGTTACCTGGATCATCATTATTATTGTCATCATCATTTCCTTTTACAACCTCAGGTTCTTCTTCGTCATCAGAATATGAGTCTGGATAATTGTCGAATTTTAATGACTCAGAAGAATCTTCAGTTTGGATACTTGGGAGTTTAGTGTCATCAAAAGTTACATTGACACTTTCTTTCACTTGGTGCTGATCAATTATGTACACCCTATATGCTCTTCTTGAATACCCGACAAAAATAGCTTCATGTGCCTTGGCCTCAAACTTGCCACGATGTTTATCTCCATCCTTTAACACAAAGCATTTGGCTCCAAATACATGAAAGTACTTGAGAGTTGGTTTCTTGCCAGCCATTAATTCATAGGGAGTTTTCATATGATCTTTGTTGATTAGAGTTCGATTCTGAGTGTAACAAGCTGTATTCACTGCTTCAGCACAGAAGTAGATAGGTAACCTTGAAAGGCATAGGTGTACTAACTTGTAACACTTAATTATTATGTAACTCAACTAAGTAAAAGATAAAACAACAGCAAAACAAGAGAAACGGAAGAAGCACATGGAATCAATCAACTGAAGAAATGGTAATGATACTTGGTAACTACAAGTAACTAATTTGGTTAATCAAGGATGCATAAGTGAGAAGAAGTTCAATCTAAGTATTGCTCATGCCCTAACTTATCTAATGGAGAATCAAATTAATGTCAAGGAAGTATCAAGAAGACCAAAGTGATTTCATGTAATGTATATCAACATCTGGATAATGTAAAGGTTAATCAACAAATGAGAACTGACATTCAGAAGCAAGAACCCCTACAAGACTAGTCACTTATGAACCAGACCGTTGCATCAAGTGTCAGGACATTGGAGGCAAGTTCATGTCAGTAATAGAAGATCTCATTTGAATTGAGTGAGGAAAAGAAATTGAAGAAGCTAAGGAAACTTGCTCATAAAGGTTAACTCTCAATTAGTCACTAAAGAAGGTCAACATTGGATGTGTGCATATTTGCCAAGGCAAATGTCGATCCACAGCAGATCGAGATGCGGGTCGAGATTTACAAGTGAAGTAAAACACTGCTAAGGCAAATCTCGATCCAGGCGATAGATCGAGATCGAGATTCTCCCAGATCGAGATCGAGATCTTCACAGATCGAGATCGAGATCTTCATAGATCGAGATCGAGATTCTCCCAGATCGAGATCGAGATCTTCACAGATCGAGATCGAGATCTTCATAGATCGAGATCGAGATTCTCCCAGATCGAGATCGAGATTTTCACAGATCGAGATCGAGATCTTCATAGATCGAGATCGAGATTCTCCCAGATCGAGATCGAGATTTTCACAGATCGAGATCAAGATTGGTCCAGGCGAAGATCGAGATGCGGGTAGAAATGTAACATTTAATGTTCAAGGGACAAGTGGCTTATTGTAAACGGTTGATCCAGAGTTGTTGTTAAAGTACTTTTTGTTGTCGAAATCCTGATTGGGCCACGTACACAAAAAGGACAAGATCAAGACTACATGACATTATAAAAGCAGCACTTTGTTATTTAGTAGGTACAAGTATCTCTGTATTTTCAACGATAATTTTTAAGAGAGAGCATTTACTGTAAAACAAAAAGTGAGAGAGAGGATCAGTTGAATCTAGCTTTAATTGCTGTATTTATTGTTCAACTGATCATGATGCTTTTATGAATGTTGTAGCAAATCCATCAATGAATATAATGATATATTCTTGAAATTCTGTGTCATCATTTATTACTTGCACATTGTTTATTATCTTATTTTTTGAACAGTTGTATTCACCCCCCCTCTACAACACTTTGGACCTAACAATTGGTATCAGAGCCCCTGTTAAACACATCTAACAGAGATCCTACTGTGTTGTTTGAGTTGGTTCTTGAAAATCCCAGATCTAATTTTTTTTCTTGAAGTTTGTGCCAGAAGTTTTTATTTGTGTCTTCTTGAAAAAGTCGTAGATCTAAAAAGTTCTGAGTCATGGTGTAAGGAATACTTGTACAAAATTCCAAAATACTGTACTTTAGAGCTTTGTGGATTTTCTTGTGGTCAAAACTGGAATCAACTGATTGACTAAACAAAAAGGACAATTTCGAACTTCTGTCAACTAGAAAGTGGACACCTTTTTGTTTGGACTTGAAAAATTGTGGACCCTGCTACTGTTCCTGTGATTAAAACTAACTTGCTTGAATCTTAAGTGCAAAATCCGTTGGATATTTAAAGTGAGATAATTAATTTTTCAAGTAAATACAATTTATTGTAATTTGAAAAGTGTATTATCTTAATTTTAAATTTTATTAAAATGGCCGCCGCACACAGATTTAAGATACCTCCGTTTGATGCACAACATTATGACGAATGGACCGGAAGGATGAGAGCTTACCTTGAATCAATAAACAAGGTATACTTGAGAATATTGGAAAACGGTCCATACATACCCATGAGAATTGAGCCAGAGCGAATGGAAGGAGGGATACTAATTCCATCCCGGTCTGTTCCTAAAGAGGAAATGGAGTTTTCAGACGCAGATAAAGAATTGGTTGGTATGGATGCGTCGTTACGCAATGTCATAATTGAATCCCTAAACTCAGAGTACTATGTTCAAATAAAGGGATTAAAAACAGCTAAAGCCATGTGGGATAAACTGGCTGTGGTGATGGAGGGGACCGAGAAAGTTAGAGATAATCACAAACGCATTCTGATATCTGAATATGAATCGTTCAGATGCGAACGAGGAGAAAGCGTAGCGGATGTTTACAAACGTTACAGTAAATTGCTTATCGAGTTGAGTATAAGAGATAAAGTCTATCCACTAGCAGATTCAAATATCAAGTTTCTATTGAATTTGCCTAAACATCTGGAACACAGGATCACTGCCATTCGAGAGTCAAGAGACTTGAAAAATACTTCTCTCGAAAAGCTGTATGGTGTTTTGAAGACCTACGAGCTGGAGCAGGAACAAAATGACAGAAGAAGATCCTACAATAGTGGAGAAAACAAAGCGGTAAGTGAGTCTGGACTTGTAGCTGAAGAGTCTGCTGTAAAGGCACTTGCAGCTGTCTCATTGAAAACTGCTAATCCTGAAAGGGTGGTATTAGACATTGAAGATCCATCCGAAGAAAGTGAGGATGAATACTATACCCTTGAAGAGCTGGACAAATTAGAAGACAAGTCGTATGCTTGTATTGCTCGAGAATTTGCTCATATCAGCTTCAGGAAGCAAAGAAGTGGTAAAGGACGATTTGGTAGTTCTTTCAGCCGAAGAGGCAGCAGTAGCGGCAGAGGCAGTAGTGTAAGTGGTCGGGGAAGTTACAGTGGCCGAGGTAGCACATCCGGTAGTGGCTACAGACCTAACCTGGTAGACAAGAACAAGTTCAGATGCTACAACTGCAATGAATTGGGGCACTTCGCAACAGAGTGCAAGAAGCCCAAGTACGTTCATCCCAAGGAATCCTATGCTGATCTGAAAAAGAAATATGATGCCTTGGTTAGCAAGCAACAGAAGGGAAGCCGGGCGTATGTTGTGACTGAAGGGAAGGGTTGGGACGAGTCTGATGAAGATGAAGATCAGGAGCTATGCAATTTCGCTTTAATGGCAAAATCTTCAGAACAATCAGAGGTACCGATTCTAACCGTAAATGAAATGTCTATACCTGAGTACCAAAATGAATTAGCTGCCATGACTAAAGATATGTACAATCTCCAACTAAATCTAATTGCTGTTAATGAGGAAAATGCTAAACTCTCCCTTAAGAATAGACTTCTCGAGGCCAGGGTAGAGGAATTAGAATCAGGAGAAAGTAAAGAAAGGCAGTTAATGAATCAGGTAGACGTTTTAGAACACAAGCTTAAGATTAGGGAAGACCTTAACGAAGAACTTAAAAATGAATTAGCTGAGCTTAAAATAACATGTAAATCTTTTGAAGAAGCTGCTAATAAAGTTTTTATAGAAAGGGACATGTACATGAAACTGGCAGGCAAGAGTAAAAATGAAAAAGTAAACATAGGACTTGACTACACACAGAAAAAGAAAAATAGGGCTGCTGAGTTGTTAGAGCCAGTGTTAGTCAAAGAAAATGTGCCTGAGGTTTTAATGGATGTTAGAAAACCTATCTTTAAGCATTTTGAGCCTAGGACCATAGATCCTGTTGCTACTGAAATTGAACATGAGATTAAAATTGAAAGAGATTCAGAAGAAAAAGTAGTAGAACCTACAACTTCTAAAAGAGCGAGTAAGATTGCTTATGCTAAGAGAGGAGTAGGAACCAAGGAGGCTAAGACGGTGTCATATAAACAATGGGTAGCAGGATCATACCAAATGAAAGCACCTGTAAAGGCAGTTAAAACTGAACCTGCATCTGTATCTACATCTACACGAGCTAGAAAGGCATGCTATATCTGTAATCAAACTGATCATTTGTCTTACTATTGCCCGTTCTATGTAGAGGAAGAAAAATCTGTTGGTTGTAATACCATGCCTGCAACTACTGCTTTGCCTAACATGCATGCAAATCATGCTAAATGCAATAATCCTAATTGTATGCCATGTGCTGTAAACATCATGCATGCTTATTTTAATTTAATGAATACTGCTAGTGCATCTGTTGAACATACATCTAGTAGTGGTAAGAAAAAGCATGTGGGGTCAAAGACTAAGACTTCAAGTCCTCCTAAAGTTAGGAGTGACCAGTCTACTCCCAAACCTGACAAGCCTGTCAAGGTTGACAAGGGAAAAGACAAAGTCAAGATGAATGCCCCTGATGGCAACAAGGCAAAGCCTTCTGTATCTGAAAAGAAAAAGGAAATTATTGATGCCGGGCCCAAACATCATTGGGTTCCGAAGAACACCTAATCTTTCTGGATTTGCAGGGCAGTGAACAGGAAAAGAGTAAAGTCATATGGGTGCTAGACAGTGGAGCATCGAGGCATATGACCGGCAATAAGTCCCTGCTAACAGATTTGGTGTTGAGAGCCGGCTCCGTGGTTACTTTTGGAGATAACAGCAAAGGTTACACCAGGGGATATGGCAAGATCGTTTGTGGAAATGTTATCATTGAGGACGTGTCCTTTGTGGAAGGATTGCGACATAATCTTCTCAGCGTTAGTCAGTTCACCGACAGGGGTTTTGGCGTCAACTTTGGGAAGCATGATTGTTCGATTCGAAGCAAAAAGGATGGAAGCCTTGCTCTCAAAGGAGTAAGGAAGTCAAATTTGTTCATAGCTGACATGAATTCTGCTGATCAGTCTGAAGTCACGTGTTTCTACAGCAAGGCTTCTGCTGATGAAAGTTGGCTATGGCATAAAAGATTATCTCACCTGAACTTTAAAGCAATGAATAATCTCGTAAGGAGAGAATTGGTGAGACGGCTGCCGCAGATGGAGTTCACCCCAGATGGACTCTGCGAAGCATGTGAGATGGGAAAATCAAAAAGAGCCTCGCATAAGGATAAACAAGTGAATAGCATTACCGAGCCCCTACAACTCCTTCACATGGATTTGTTTGGACCTGTTAATGTTATGTCAATGTCAAGGAAAAGATATGCGCTGGTGATTGTCGATGACTTTTCCAAATACACATGGGTGAAGTTTGTGACATCGAAAGATGAAGTGCCACATGAGATCATTACACATGTACTGGAAATTGAAAATGTAGCAAGTCTGACTGTGAAGACTATCCGATCCGACAATGGGACAGAATTCAAGAACTCAGTGTTAATGGATTTCTGCATATCTAAAGGGATCAGACGACAGTATTCAGCACCGAGAATACCGCAGCAGAACGGGGTGGTAGAAAGGAAGAACAGGACGCTGGTTGAAGCAGCTAGGACAATGCTGTATGAGTCAAAACTTCCTTTATATTTTTGGGCTGAAGCAGTTAGCACGGCTTGTTATACACAGAACAGAACCCTGATTATAAAGGACCATAATGAGACGCCGTATTACATGATGAATAAACGAAAACCATCTATCAAGTACTTTCACGTATTTGGTGCCAAATGCTTTGTGTTAAGAGACAATGCACAACTTGGAAAGTTTGATGCCAAAGCAGATGAAGGGTTTTTCATTGGATATTCTCTTGAAGTAGTAGCAGCGTACAGGGTGTTTGTGCTTAATGATCGCAAGGTGGTTGAAAGCCTTAATGTCACATTCGACGACTCAAAGCTCCCTTCTATACAAAAAGAAGATAGTGAGCCCACTTCCCTAAGATTTGAAAATATGGATGTTGATGAAGTGGATACAGTTCCTGAGTCAGTAGTGCAGGGTAGTGATCTAACTATAAATAATGAAATTAATCAAGAGTCTAGTGTTTCGCAAATTCAAAACCCTAGGACTGAGGGATCACCTTCCGTCAGACCTGGTACTAACTCAGGGGGAGTCAGTATGCACTCAGGGGGAGCAGCTCACTCAGGGGGAGCTAGTACTAGCTCAAGAGAAGCTAGTGAAAGTGCTTCTAGACTAAGTCACCTTCACTTACAAGATCAAGCTGAATCATCAAGAACATTTGCTAGGGATCGCACTTGGAACAAGGACCATCCGTTATAGCTAATTATTGGTGATCCAGAAGCCGGAGTGACTACTAGAGGAAAAGCTAGAGCTGAAATTGCCACTGAGAATGAATGTCTATATTCAGTGTTCCTTTCTCAGATGGAACCTAAAGTGGTGGAAGAAGCTCTAGATGACGCTGATTGGGTGATTGCTATGCAAGAGGAACTCAATCAGTTTGAAAGGCAGAAGGTGTGGAAGCTGGTACCCAGACCAAAGAATAGATCTGTTGTTGGGACAAAATGGGTATTCAGGAACAAGCTGGATGAAGACGGACGTGTAACACGAAATAAAGCTCGCCTGGTTGCTAAGGGTTACACTCAAAGAGAAGGAATTGATTATGATGAAACCTATGCACCAGTAGCAAGGCTAGAGGCAGTGAGGATGTTCTTGGCATTCGCAGCACATCATGGTTTTAAAGTCTATCAAATGGATGTCAAGAGTGCATTCTTAAACGGTGAACTGGATGAAGAGGTGTATGTCGAGCAACCTCCCGGGTTTATCGATAAAAAATATTGTGATTATGTTTATCGACTCTTCAAATCAGTATATGGCCTTAAGCAGTCTCCGCGGAAGTGGTATGAAACTCTGTCAGACTTCTTACTAGAAAGTGGTTTTACAAGAGGAGTAATCGACAAGACGCTTTTCTACAAGAAATGCAAAGATGATCTAATAATGGTGCAAGTATATGTGGATGACATTATCTTTGGGTCTGCAAATGAGAAATTGTGTGCTAAATTCGCTAAGTTAATGCAATCAAGGTATGAGATGAGCATGATGGGAGAGCTGACGTTCTTTCTGGGCATACAAGTTAGTCAGAAGAAGGACGGGATATTTATCTGCCAGACCAAGTACATTCATGATCTATTGAAGAAGTATGGTCTCCAAGATGTATCACAAGCAAAGACTCCTATGGCAACAGCCACGAAGCTTGACGAGGACAAAGCGGGTAAACCTATAGACATCTCAAGCTATCGAGGTATGATCGGCTCACTTTTGTATTTAACTGCTAGCAGACCTGATATTATGTTCTCTACATGCTTATGTGCAAGGTTCCAAGCGGATCCTAGAGAGTCACATCTCATAGCCGTAAAGCGTATTTTTAGGTATCTCAAGGGAACATCAAATCTTGGGATTTGGTATCCAAGAGATACAAGGTTTAATCTTGTTGGCTATTCGGATTCAGATTACGCAGGTTGTAGAATAGACAGGAAGAGCACTTCAGGAAGCTGTCAGTTCCTTGGAAGAAGGTTGGTGTCTTGGCAAAGCAAGAAACAACACACAGTATCTACCTCGACAGCTGAAGCAGAATATATTGCTGCTGGAAGCTGTGTGGCCCAGATACTGTGGATGAAGAACCAACTCAAGGACTACGGTGTGGAAGTATCTAAGATTCCTATCATGTGTGACAACACAAGTGCTATTGCAATGACCAACAATCCTGTGGATCACTCAAGGACCAAGCACATTGACATCAGGTATCATTTTATTAGAGAGCATGTAGAAAATGGAACTGTAGAGTTGCATTTTGTGTCTACTGAACGTCAAATAGCAGATATATTCACTAAACCTCTAGACGAATCAACATTTTCTAGACTGGTTGGTGAATTGGGGATGCTTAACACCTGTTAGTTTTGCTACCTATCTGTTATAATTCAGTTTGTGTACATATTATTGTTACTCATGAATATTCATAATTAATAATGTGTACTTAACTTCATAAATGTATGTGTTGCATATCATAAGGGGTTAGAAAGTTTCATGACATTAATCTTGTGATGATCTGTATATCGTTATGGTTAGTGTCTAAATGAAGTAATGAGAAATTTTCTATGGCAAATCTCGATCTATCCAACATCGAGATCGACATCGAGATGTAGATCGAGATGCGGATCGAGATCGACATCTAGATGAGGATCGAGATGCGGATCTCGAGATCGAGATGTGACTTGTCTTTTCAGTCACTTCTTTTTAGGCGTGCAAGTATATATTATAGCATTAAAAAGGCTGTTCATTATTTACATTAACTTTCTTTCTCTCCAAAAGCTTAAGCTCTTCAAATACACACGCGTATACATACATTACATCAAGTTTTCTTGTGATTTTCTTAAACAAAAATCACTAACTGTTACTTAAAAGCATCAATAACTAAAACGAAACTCTGCTAAAATTTTGTTTAAAACTGTTGAACTTCTTGTGTTATTTTCACGTCATTACTGTTCTTGCAAATAGTTCTTTAGTTTTCTTCTTCATTCGAGTGAGTTTGTTTTTGTTTCGTGCTTTCTTATTCTTAAGTTCTTTGTGTTCTTGAGCAAAAATAGTTGTGAGTACTACTGGTTAATCCTTAAAGTGCAACTTTACCGCCGTGTTTGTGGTTTTCTGGAAAAATAATTTATTTTGCAACGGCTGTTCACTTTAATTTTCGAAAACTCAACTGTCAATCATTAGTGGGGAGTTAAGTGGTCATTAGTGGGCAGTTAATTTGTTTTAATTTGTGTCACTAATTACGTGGGTTAATTAGTGGGGTTCGTGTACGTTTTATTTTGTTTAAATTTAGAACTTGTTCTCTAAAAATTCCATTGCAAAACCATTTCAGAACATTTCTTTTCTCAAACACAAATTTAAAATGGTAAACCCAAATTTCACAATTCCCAAGACCAACTTTGTTAATCTCTCTGCAGATCGAGCAACTGGTAGATTTATTCACTATCAGTTCTGGATTGAATCCCTCAACAACACATCAATCATAAGTCATGCCTTAACCGCCTCTCCCATCCTGAATGTCGAAGCCCTTCAAGCTGCTTACTCTACACTAGAGATTCAGGGTGGAAAAGCCAATCCAACATGCCTATCCTTTACTATTAGTGGTGTCAAATATGAAGTCAGTCTGCGGAAGTTCAATGAGTTACTCGGGCTTCCTACAGAAGATTATGCTCCGGAACCCACTATGGAGGATATGTTGCAATTATTCACGGAGATAGGTTGTCGCCCTCCCACGGGTCCTATCAAGGTAACAAAGGTTAACACCGGTATGCTACCAGCTGAGTGGGATTATGTAGTTCAGGCCATTCAGCGCTGCATGTTCCCAAAGGACAAAGACTACAGGCCAATGAACAACAGCTGCCGGGTAATACTATATGGAGTGGCAAACAACAGGAGAGTGAATGTGGGCAAACATCTGTTGATTCAGTTGCATGAGAGGTGGGCATTGGAGAAAAATGCATCAAAGAACCCGGAAGATGGTCCAGTCAAATGCTGGATGCCAAGATTTCTTCAGATGGTTCTGGATGACGTCCTTTCAGAGGAACACCGAAGAATATTTCAAGGCTCTGAAAGGATGGCATGTTTTGATATGACTCTAAAGAGTATCTCCACCATGGAAACCCAGCAAAAGTCAAGACTTTTTGAGTTGCGCCTGACTCCATTCTTCCAGGATCTGCAAGATGAGTATGCTAGGAGGCATGCTTCTCAGTTTACTGCAGTAGAAGCTGAGAGTAGCGGTAACGAAGCTGAAGGTGGAGATCACGTGCCTAGAAATTTGGAACAAGCAGGTATGGATGTTGACATGGCTGAGGCAAATGTTGCAGAAGCTGAAGCTGACAAGGATGACGATCTTCTGAGTCAGGTACCTATTCTTGCTGATCTTGATCAATCATCAATTCAACCTGTTTTCTACCGCCGTGGGCCTGAAAACCCCCAGGCTCTATCCCAGGCTGCAAGCCCTTCTGTTCATAAACGTTCAGCCAGCCCTAAAACTGGTGATAAAAGGAAGGCAAGCTTATCTGAGTCGAGTGAATCGAGTGGAGGGAGTGTAGGAGTTGAGAGAGTAGTCACTTCAGCAGCTCTGCCACCTCCAAAGAAGCAAAAGGTGGATTCAAACCCAGTGGCAACTGCACAACCTGTTAAGGCTAGTTCACCTCTCACAGCCACCACACCTCACGCTGGTGGCTCTCCTCTCCAAATCATTTCAACACATTCGCACTCGCCTAGGCATGTTGGTGAGAGTCAAGAAGGGGGTCTAGCTCAACAGCCAATAGGAGCTGGCCCTACCTTCCCTGAGTTGTCCGCTCAGGGCTCTTTGAGCAATTTCTCGGAAGGGGAATGGCAAACTGAGACTAGCACTTCTGATACTAGTATCTCAGGAAGTTTTAATGAGGAAGAGTCTGTCGAATCCAGTACGGATGACGCTTCCTCATCTAAATCAGAAAACAAGTTGCTTGCAGAGCAACGACATCTGGTGACTGGTGGGTCTACGCCTCCAGAACAGCCCAGCGAACCAGAAAAGGTTCTAAGTGAACAAGGGGATGACATGGTCATAACGTCATCTCCCGTCGTAGACACAGCGCTTAAAGGTTCAGTCTCACTGACCGATATCGCCGACCAACTCACCGCTAGTCCCCAGCGATTAGTGGATGAGGCTCTAGTACTGTTAGGCTCTAAACACGAGGGAGAGACAGGGAGAGTAGATCCCTTCTTTTTAGGGATCTTGAGTGAAACAGAACCCGGCGAGAGTAAACAGTCTAACCCAAGCCAAACACCGTCCCCCAAATTGCAGGATTTAGTGAAGAAAGTGGAGGCTTTGGAGGCTGGAGTTGCTGGTGTTACTGCTGCTGTCTCTTCTCACTCTGGAAGATTGGAGGTTGGAGCTCAGTTCATGGAGAACCTCATTGCCGTCCAAAATCAAATGATTGACAAGATAAACAATCTCGGATTGGCACAGGTGGAGGTTGGAAGATCAGTCGATGATGTCACTTATGGCATGTCTCAGGTTTGGACGAAACTTAATGAACTACTTGATGCTGTCTTTGGACGTAACAAGGATGGACCTGGTCCTTCAACCGGTGGTGGTGGTGACGATAATAATGATGATGATGCTCCTGATGAGGATAACACACCTAAGGGGGAGAAGGAGGATCAGGGTCTGAAAAAGCTGACTAGTAAGGGTCCGGTGATCGAGTCCTCAAACAAATCTGGTGAAAAGGTGGAGGAGGCTCAACCGGCTCTTAAGGACAAAGGCAAGCAGAAGATGGTAGTTGAAGAAGAAGCTGAGAAAGAAACACCTCTTCTTGATGCATTTATGGGAGACTTTATTGAAGATTCTGATGATGACGAGATGGATGTAGAAGCCTTAGTGGCAAGGAGGTCGAGACTCGAGCAACGGGCAAGAGAATGGGAACAAGAAAGAGGTCTAAATCCTGGCGGATCTGGCGCAGGAGTTGCAGGTGATGCAGGAGACCACTCGGTTGCTGACGAGCATGTTCCAGAAGAAGAAGTTGATGAAGCGGAGATGCAAGGAGAGATTTTCAGGGAAGCCAGAGAAAGAGTAAATGAAGAAGTTCTACAAGGGATAGTTGAAAAAGAACTAATGGCAAAGGAGAAGAGAGCGGCTCAGAAAACTCAGCATGAGTTTGAAATGAAAAAGATCAATGATCCTAAGGTCCAGGCTGACATAAGGAGGGAAGGTCCCGAGTGGGACAAGGCTAGAGAAGCCTTAGCTGGACCAAGAGCCTATGCTCATGACTCAGGAAGATTGAGCTTTCTTCTTCATAAGCTAGAAAATCTAAACCCTGGGCTGCTGAATTATCTAAATTGCATAAGACAGGGATGCACCTCCGTACAAGTCATATTCAAGGAGAAGGCATGGAATCTGATGATCACTTGGACACCCATAACAAAAATCGGGCCGTGTATGGTCGATGAAGCTTTCTTTCATGAAAGGGGTGCAAGTGAACTGGTAGAATTCGCTCACAAGGTAGACACCTCTGTCAAGACTGGAGTGCTGTTTAAGGAGAAATTGTTGAAGATGGCTGAAGACAGAGGGGTTGACATTATTCTAAATCCCTACCAGATCAGATATGTCCATGACAAGGTCTTGAGGATCGTAAATCTGCATGACTCGAAACTAACTCCGAGCGGAAATGTGCTGAAGGCAGTTGCAAAGCTAGTCCTCTCTAAGGGTTTTCTAACAAAGGAAAAGAAGCTGGTGGCTAAGGACTTGGAGAAGCTAATAAGAAGGCAAGACGCTCGATACAAGTTGCCTGAAGCTACACTACCAGTGGTTAAGAAGGAACCTGAAGACTATGCATTCGAGCAGCAAGACGAGGCAATAAGGGAACATGTGCAGAGATACGGAGATCCAAGAATAGACATTCCAGAAGAAGGGGAAATAAGGAAGGAAGCTAGTGCAGTGGCTGGTGCAAATGTCAAGTTTGTCAAGAGCAAAGCTGAGAATGAGAATGATCTGCTGATCTATACAGACAAGCATAAGGTGGAAATCATCATTGAAATCAAGTACGACATCTTTGCAGAACACAGTCATGAAACACTGTGTATTATAAGAGAATTGATTGAGGAGATGGATGATATTGACGAGTTTGATCAGGATTATCTGAGGGTCACGTTTGATAACTTCTGTAAGAGAAGACAACAGCTTGATATTCAGAGGCTACAGCAATGCACCACCGCTATTGTCATTGGATACCCTAAGCAGCTGGTTATAAGGAAGAAAGGGGAAAAGGGGTACCCTGACAAAGTCACAAAGCTGAGGTTTGAAGACATTCCCACGAAGCTTACCACTCGCAGCATGGTTGAAAGGTGGTTGAGGTTGTTTCGAAATTACAAGATCAGAAATCATGTGGAAGCAGAAGGACTTAATCTTCTCAAGAAAAGAATGAACGAAGTCTGCGACCCTGAGTTCATGAAAAAGGAAAAAGCAGCCAAGAAGAAAGCTCGTGAGGAAGAGGAGCGCAAGAAATAAAAGTTTTAATGTATCATGCTTGTAATGTTTCTTTGCGTTGTAATTTGTTTTCTTGTTTTCCTGCATTGTAAAAATATATTATCTGTTTTCTTGTGTAGTGTAAGGTAGAAGTTAGTTAGCTAAGTGTCTTCAAACTGGTTTATATTAGGCGTCAATTATTTCGCGAAGTTCGGCGGTGGTAATACTGCTAAAAGGACTTCATAAGGATAATTGAAGATTGAGTGGACCGAGCTCTTAAAGTACTTAGAGAAAATCTCTAGAAGAGCATGAAGCCATTTAATCGAGCCAACAGGTGTCCAATTTTGGCACTTGAAGTATCAGTAATAGACATGAAGTTAATTAATCAAGCCAAGCATTATGCAAGTTGACATGATCCTTTATGAATGCTATTTTATCTTTTTCAGTCCCTGGTTAGTTGAGTTATCCTCATTGTGAATTTGGTTGTCATTGTTAGACAATCAAATAGGGGGAGATTGAAAGGCATAGGTGTACTAACTTGTAACACTTAATTATTATGTAACTCAACTAAGTAAAAGATAAAACAACAGCAAAACAAGAGAAACGGAAGAAGCACATGGAATCAATCAACTGAAGAAATGGTAATGATACTTGGTAACTACAAGTAACTAATTTGGTTAATCAAGGATGCATAAGTGAGAAGAAGTTCAATCTGAGTATTGCTCATGCCCTAACTTATCTAATGGAGAATCAAATTAATGTCAAGGAAGTATCAAGAAGACCAAAGTGATTTCATGTAATGTATATCAACATCTGGATAATGTAAAGGTTAATCAACAAATGAGAACTGACATTCAGAAGCAAGAACCCCTACAAGACTAGTCACTTATGAACCAGACCGTTGCATCAAGTGTCAGGACATTGGAGGCAAGTTCATGTCAGTAATAGAAGATCTCATTTGAATTGAGTGAGGAAAAGAAATTGAAGAAGCTAAGGAAACTTGCTCATAAAGGTTAACTCTCAATTAGTCACTAAAGAAGGTCAACATTGGATGTGTGCATATTTGCCAAGGCAAATGTCGATCCACAGCAGATCGAGATGCGGGTCGAGATTTACAAGTGAAGTAAAACACTGCTAAGGCAAATCTCGATCCAGGCGATAGATCGAGATCGAGATTCTCCCAGATCGAGATCGAGATCTTCACAGATCGAGATCGAGATCTTCATAGATCGAGATCGAGATTCTCCCAGATCGAGATCGAGATCTTCACAGATCGAGATCGAGATCTTCATAGATCGAGATCGAGATTCTCCCAGATCGAGATCGAGATTTTCACAGATCGAGATCGAGATCTTCATAGATCGAGATCGAGATTCTCCCAGATCGAGATCGAGATTTTCACAGATCGAGATCAAGATGGGTCCAGGCGAAGATCGAGATGCGGGTAGAAATGTAACATTTAATGTTCAAGGGACAAGTGGCTTATTGTAAACGGTTGATCCAGAGTTGTTGTTAAAGTACTTTTTGTTGTCGAAATCCTGATTGGGCCACGTACACAAAAAGGACAAGATCAAGACTACATGACATTATAAAAGCAGCACTTTGTTATTTAGTAGGTACAAGTATCTCTGTATTTTCAACGATAATTTTTAAGAGAGAGCATTTACTGTAAAACAAAAAGTGAGAGAGAGGATCAGTTGAATCTAGCTTTAATTGCTGTATTTATTGTTCAACTGATCATGATGCTTTTATGAATGTTGTAGCAAATCCATCAATGAATATAATGATATATTCTTGAAATTCTGTGTCATCATTTATTACTTGCACATTGTTTATTCTCTTATTTTTTGAACAGTTGTATTCACCCCCCCCCCCTCTACAACACTTTGGACCTAACAAACCTCGATTCACTTAGCATTGTTCTTGCAGCTTCAATCAGGGTTCTATTTTTCCTTTCTACAACTCCATTTTGTTGCGGAGTCCTTGGTGCTGAATATTGCCTTGTTATCCCCTTGTCTGAGCAGAAGTTATTCAGAACTTCATTTCTGAATTCTGTTCCATTATCTGATCTGATTGCCCGGACAGGTAACTTTGAATCTAACTCAATCAGCTTTATATGATCAATCACCAAATGTGGAGTTTCATCCTTAGAGTTCAAGAATAAAACCCATGTATATTTTGTGAAGTCATCTACAATCACTAAGGCGTATCTTTTTCTGGACATAGACAGAATATTGACTGGACCAAATAAATCCATATGTAGCAGTTGCAGTGGTTCAGTGATATTTGTAGTGTCTGTTCCTTTGTGAGTTGCTTTCTTTGACTTCCCTTTCTGACATGCCTCACACAAGCCTTCTTGTGTAAATTCTATCGGAGGCAGTCCTCTCACTAAATCCCTCTTGACTAAAGAGTTCATTGTTTTGAAGTTTAGATGTGAGAGTTTCTTGTGCCATAGCCAGCTTTCTTCTGATGAAGCCTTTGAATAGAAACAGTTTGCTTCATCTTCACTTCTTGAGTTGAGATCGGCTACGTACAAGTTTCCTTTCCTTACTCCACGTAAGGCTAGTTTGTCATCTTTAGAATGAGCTATTAAGCATTTCTCCTTGATAAAGTTTACTTTGTACCCTTTATCACAAAATTGACTTACACTTAGTAGATTGTGCTTAAGTCCTTCCATTAAAGAGACGTTTTCAATGATAACATTCCCAGTATTTAACTTGCCATATCCCGTAGTCATTCCTTTGCTGTTATCTCCAAAGGTGACGATTGGGCCAGCTCTTTCAACCACGTTTGATAGCAGGGCTCTATCTCCGGTCATATGCCTTGAAGATCCGCTGTCCAGGATCCATACAACTCGGTTTACCTGTTTAACTCCCTGCACATACCAAACGGATTAATTCGTCTTCGGAACCCAAAATTGATTGGGCCCGACATACTTAAAGAATTGACCTTTGTCAGCTTTGACAACAGATCCTTTTCGAATAACATCATTATCTTCCTTGACTGTTCCTACCTTCCTATAAACCGTCTTAACAACTTTCTGTTTAGACTTAGGAATATATGATTCCTTTTTCTCAGGTGAAGGAGTTGCAGTCTTGGATTTAGCAAATTTACTATTGATGTGCTGTCTAGGTGTCATGTTATCTTTCTTAGTTATCATGCGTTTAAAGTAAGCAGTCATAGCATTAAAAGCACATAACATACAATTTAAAACACCACAAGGTTTATGGAAAGCATCAATAGTAAGCATGTTATTCAGTATAGTAGGTGGCTTAACAGTTTGTGTCTTAACAGTTTCTACCTCAACTTTTTCAGCAAATTTAAAGTTTTCAGTAGAATGAAATCTGTTGTTACTGTTCCTACTATTCACAAAGGAATTGGGTCTGTTTGGTTTGTTCTTTAAGTCTTTAACACCTATACCAGGATTGGGGAAAGCAGAGGTTCCCACATCTTTCACTGATGTCTTGGGTGCAGTCACTTCTTGTTGGACATTAACTCCTTTTATGTCCTTAGCAAGTTCCTCTCTTTTCCTTTCTTCCTCGAGATCCTCTAACTTAATTTCATATTGAATAAGTATAGAGCTTTCCAGGATAGGTTCTGCTATAGGGGTTATGAAAAGAGGTTTAGGTGTGTCCTTAACAACATGTGGGATACCCCTTTCTTCAGCACTTTTTCTGAAAGGGGTTATGTTGCTCGCCTTTCCTACAGATTGATTGTATTCATAGCCTATTCCAACTTTACGTTTTATTTCTTGTTGGTCAACTAGGTCTTTTACAATATAAGAGGAATGTTTATAGGCAAGACACTTTTTCTGTTCCTCTACAATCTGATTTCTGAGATAGGCCTCAACCTTGACATAACAACTGACTCTATTAACCTGAAAAGCTAGGTCCTCAGTCAGTTTTATATTTCTGGTTTTTAACAATTTTAAACTATCATTCTCATCAGTTAATTCTTTAATTTTGAGACGTAGTTTGTTAACCCTATCTCTGGTGTCGTCCAATTCTTTTCCTAACAGTTTAAACATTTTAGGGCATGAAGGATCTACCGCTTTTCCTTCTATCCGAGGTGGAGATACTGATCCATCTGATGAAGCCATAAGAGCAAGATTTCCTAGCTCTTCTTCCTCATCATTGTCTGAGTCATCCCAGCTTTTGCCCTCTGCTAGATTGGACTTCCCTTGATGCTTTTTCACTAAGGCATCATATTTCTCTTTCAACTCTTGATAAGAGTCTCTCTTCTGTCCTTGCTTCGGCTTCTTGCATTCAGTTGCAAAATGACCAAGCTCATTGCAGTTGAAGCAACGGATCTTGCTTCTGTCAACCAAGTCTGTCTTGTAGCCGCTTCTTGATACAGCTGTTGAAGAACTTCCTTTTTGAAACCTTCCAAAGGTAGGTTTAGATTTAAATGAGGAGTTTCTTCTGAATCTCATGTTTCCAAACTTCCTGGCAAACATAGCTAGAGATTCATCTTCCAGCTGATCCAATTCTTCTAGAGAATAGAATTCACCATTTTCCTGTTTTTCTGGAGTATGACCATATTCTGGAACAACATACTCCTCTGAACTTTTTGAAGGTACAACAGCCTTCACTTCCTCTTTCTCTGGTGCTTCTACTATCAGTGCTTTAGAAGAACTCGAAACTTTGCCTCTGCCATACATCTCTCTTGTCTGGATCTGCTCCAATTCATATGTCTTCAGAACTCCGTAGAGTCTTTCTAGGGTTATCTCCTTCATGTCCCTAGACTCTCGGATGGCCGCGATCCTGTACTCCGGATGCTCTAGCAAGGTTAATAGAAACTTCCTGTTGACCTCCTGGTTTAAGTAATATTTCCCGTTGAGGTTGAGCTCGTTTATAAGTTTGTTCAATCTCTGAAACACCTCAGAGATACCCTCACCAAGGTTGGATCTAAACTGCTCGTACTGGGAGGTCAATATCTCCAGTCTATTCTCTTTGACTTCTTCAGTCCCTTCATTTATAACCTCTATAGTATCCCAGATTTGCTTGGAGGTCTTGCAGTTGACCACATGATTATACATGACATAGTCTAGGGATTCTATCAGAATAAGCTTGAGGTTATTGTCCAGGGATACAGCTTCCTTTTCTTCATCGTTGTAGTCTGCCGGACTTTTTGGAATCTGTCTATGAGGAATTACGACCCCATCTACCTCGTGTTAGAGAACAACTGTTATTGGAGGTTCAATACCTTTTTCTAAGATCAAGGCATATTTAGGATTGGCAATCCCAATGAATAACTGCATCTTGTGCTTACATAGGTTATAATGATCTTTGTCGAATGATGGAATTTTGATGCTCGTTACCTTTTGTGTACTCATCTTTAAATAAGATTAAAAGTTAAGTGTTTCAAAAAATATTTTAATTTTTGACTGAAAATAATTTTTGATTAAAAATAATTTTTTTTTAAAAAAAAAATTATTTTGAATACAAATTATTTCGAATTAAAAATATTTTTTGAGATCTGTATGAGTCGCGGAATATTTGGTTCGGATCTGATATTTAATATATCAACCAGCTCTGATGCCAATTGTTGGTCCCTGATATTGTAGAAGGGGGGTTGAATACAATATCTATTAATTATCGCGGAATATTGGATTTAAAAATATTATTTTAAATTCACACGAAATATTAATTGAAATGAAATACTGTTCAAGTAGAAGATATAATTTTAACTTGAAAAGTATTACAAAATTAATTAGTAGAAAGTTTATATAACTGTTTAAAAGCTTAGAACGATTTTGACATGAATTGTTCGAGTTTAACAATTATATTCCAAACTAAGCACAGAAATCTGTGAATATTACAATGAATACAAATTTCTGAATTTAAATGTTTGAACGGCAACTGAAAAATGAAGACCATCTCCTCATATTTATAGAGGAGGAAAGCCAACATGACTCATCCTAGTATGACCTTTTTCAATTAAATTTAACCCTTGTATGACTCATGAAAAGGCTGGGCAAGACTCATAATGGTCGGTATGACTCATTTTTGGACTTCGGTATGACTCACTGTGAATTGCTCGGTATGACTCATGAATTCTGCTCGGTATGACTCATAATTTTGCTCGGTATGACTCATTAAATTCTGCTCGGTATGACTCATTAAATTCTGCTCGGTATGACTCATAATTCTGCTCGGTATGACTCATTGTGAGTCATATGAATCATTTCTTTTCTTAGTAAATCAACTCTACTTAATTTAATTAATTAATTTATGAATTAAATTAAATTCAGACTTGAATTAATTTAATAAAATAAATTAAATAATTAACTTAATTTTAATTGTAGAATTAAAATACTATTAAGTCTTTTGTTCAACTCTTTAGTCCGACTTTTGTCATGGAACCACTTCAGCTTGATGTTGAATATTTATTAATTAAAGTTGACACACAAATGTACTGTCTGGTTCATTTGTGTCATACTTTAAATAAATATTCTTCATGTCTTTTAACATTTTAGTATAGTGGCCTTCTGTCTTTGCTTAGCTTTTCTGTCTTCTTTTTCTGTTCATCTTCTTCTGGAATCTTCGTGTAGTAATCACTCAAAATCTTCTGAATCTTCTGAATCCTTTTGAATTTACTACTTGATTATTTTCCACTGACGCTTGAACATATTAATGAACTTCTTCAGTGTTGAGTAGCAGGTTCAACTGAGTACTTCTGATTCTTTTGATTCTCAGTGACTAGTTGACTGTCTTTGCCTTGATTCTTGTTAAATATTTATTATTTATCACTGTTTCTAGATTGAGTTGAGTTATCATCTAATTATTACAAATAGACCTAATCATATGCCTTTCATTTTATGATCTGTGTTAGAGATTGTAGGTTTTCAATCCCTTGATCTTGTCCTATAGCCACCAAGGGCTCAATATATCAATTGTAATTATTTGATACCAATTGATTAAAGAATATATCAAGATCGAGATTACATGCTTTACCTCGAGTCAATTGCTATTGTTCGACAAGTATTATGACTAAAAACACCAAAAATCAAAAAACTCCTTGGAAAATTTTGAAAATAAAAGTATATTGAAGAGTTTATGATTTAGAACACAAATATAATTTTATTATTAGTGATTTTCGGATAAATAGTATATATTATCACTAACAAAAAAATTACAATTAATTGTAATGAAACAATAACAAACTATCAATACGTGATAATTATCAATAATTTAAAAAATTAAATAATTATGCTCCTAATATCTCATCGAATTAAAATTATGAAACTAATAAACATTGAATTGCTTCAATTCATAATTTTAATAAGATAAAATACCCTCCCTAAATACTAAATAATTATAGGAATGAAAATTAGCATTTAACTTCCTACACTATATCTAATAATTGTTACTCAAGCATATGATAATTATACTCATAACAATTATCAATTATATATATAAGCTCGAGAAAGTAGTTGAAAAGAAATTCACAAGTTCTTTAAATATTGACATTTAATACTTATGATTCTTATAACAATTCCTCGCAGATATAAATAAATTTTGGAAATATTTCTTAGTATATAAAATATTGAGAATTTTATACACATAACCTAGAAAATACTTCGCCTTTCAATATTAGTGAATTTTGAAATATGCATTGATTACTTAGAATCGACATTCTAAATAATATCACTAATATCAAAAGTGTTACAATTATTTATAACAAAACATTAAAATATCAGAGAAAAATATCAAAATAATTAAGCAAGATATCATTAACTGATACTCATAAAATATTTAACATACAAATAATGATGCTGCATTTTATTTTAATTCATTTAAATCATGAGACTGATATGACATCGAATTGTCAGACATCATAATTTAAATCAATTAAGATAATATTCAAAGTTATGCTAGAACACCTAATTACCACGAATATATATAATATTGTAAGCACAATAATTATACTAGTAAGCACGAGGTACTGGATTTTAAATTAATTCACATGTCCTTTCAATATGAAAAATTAAATACTTGTAAACTCATTTAAGAATTTCTTGTAAATGGGATTTCCAACAAATATGCACATAAATAATATCTCAACTTTACTAACCAACTTAGACAAAATGAATTTATCAAGTTGTTTAGCAAATATCTGCAAGTTATTCGACTAAGGACTACTCTCGAAAGAAATGATACATGGTGTCCACGCGTTTGTTCAGTGAAGTGGTGTGGAGATTATCCAGCAGAGTTGATGGAGTTTGACAGCTTTTAGGAATTACTTCCATGCCTTTCTTCCAACTTGCATTATCTATATCTATATAGCCAATTAGGTTAAACCTTGTATCTTTAGGGTACCTGATTCTAAGAATTAGTAATCCCTTAAGATATCTAATAATTCATATCTTAGCTATAAGATTAGATTATCTGGTATCCATTTAGAAACTTGCACATAGGCATATTGAGAATAAAATATATGGTCTTTATGCACTTGAATAAGTAATGAGATGATCATACCTCTATAGCTTGTCACTTCAGTTACATACCTGATTTTCCCTGATCAAGCTTATTAGTTTGTTGGCAAACCACTAAGCTTTAATCGCCATCATTGCAAATTTCGCATCTTCAAAAGATCCTTAACTTACTTTAAATGCCATCATTCTTTTGAATTACTTGTAATCCAAAAAGAATCGCAACTCTTCCAACATGCTTATCTTGCACCTACTCTGCATTAACTTAGCAAAACTCTCTTGCCAAATTTTCATTAGTAGACCCACATATAATATAATCATGGTATACTTGCACTAATATTACATTATCTGTGTGCCTTGTATTCTAGATAGATATATAAGTATGACAATCTTAATAAAATCATTTTCAAGTAATTAGCAGTTAGAGTGTCATACTATGTCCTTGACGGTTGCTTTATTTCCTACCTCCGTCATAGAGAGCTTGTGAAGAGAATGATACACAAATTCCAATAGATATGCAACTTCAAAGTCCATGAGTTGTTGTACATCAACTTTAACTTATAACTCATCATTCAGGTGTGCACTTGTTCACATTCATATGACAGATATTTATGCTTGAATGCTCGACAAGTGCTAGGAACATCCTACTGTTAGGCCGTCAACTTGTTTAGCCCTAATAGTATCAAGTCTCGTCTCTGGTGCTTGTAGTTAGATCTTGAAAGTCCCGAAGATTCTGTTTCCATCATCGTCGATACCTTCTGCTTTATAGTAACTTGTAGCAACAAGTTTGGCTATGTCCCTCGTAACAACGCCAATAATCATCCAGTCTCTGAAAACCCTTACAATACCAATTACAACCTTGTCTTGTGGTCTGGGTTCCAGCTCCAATAAATTCTGCCTTTCGTACTAATTAAGATCATCTTGTATTGCAATGACCCAATTTGGCTCAATCAGTGCTTATTTAATCTTCTCTAGGATACAAACTGTTAACAATTTTTCTTTCCCGAAGAATAATCATTTACTTTGCATAGAACTTCTAGTCTTTACTCTAGTATCCGGATCACTAAGAACTAGAATCCATGATTGACTTTGACTCCAAACCCTTTTTCTCGGCATATATATTCTTAATGTATTCCTTTAGACATTGTGTTGAGTACGACTAGTAGATCCTTCTTTTATTTGCTCCCCCTGAGTTGCTGCTAGGATGTCATGAAGTGTTGGTGAGATTACGAAGTTCTATGAATATTAATCGTGATAACTCAACACTAGAACATGACAAGTAAATAATACTACGCCTACACAGAAATCAGGAGGAAATGAAGATAAGGCAAATACAGTGAATTAAGACATTAGAAGAAGTTTGAAGTCTACTACATGTCACTGAAAGAAGTTCAGTTATATGCTCAAGCCTCAGTGAATAATAATGTGTAAAGACTTTCAGAGTTTCAGAAGTGTTGAAGATTCAGTATAAAGTGCCACTAAAAGATTTCAGTGTATTAGCATTGATTAAAGATAGACATTGTTCAAAGCTTAGGAATCTAGAGGTATTGAAGACTAGTAAAGACAAAGGTTAAACAAGACAGCTGCAGTCTTGAATCTATACTCACTTAAAGAAGTTCGTTTATACGTTCAAGCGTTAATGAAGAATATAGAATGAAGTATTCAAGATTGTGGTAGTAATGAAGATGTTGTCTACATACCTGAAAAGATTCCAGTGAAAGTACTATGTTTATTGACAAACAGTGTTCGAAACAATGAACTTACTGCAAACTTAACAATGTACGTAAGGCAATAATACGAAGACCTTGATCGAAGTTAGTCATTTATGAACCAGATCAATTGCACTAAGCGTCAGCGGTTCGTGAAAGAAATCTGATTATTACCTATAGAAGAATTGTTAAGTTGAAGAATGTACTTGGAAAGAACGTTTATTTATTAAGGTACGAAACGTGATTTGTAGAAGCTACAGCCAAACAGCTAAACATCTCAAAGGGTGCAGGGTATAAAGTATCACAATCTTGGTACGAAAAGTGAAAGTTTCTGAACTATAGTCAGAGAACGGAAATAGCTCAGGGTAAAGGGTGTATTATGACAAGACTTTGGTACGAGAAATGGAAGTTGGTGAACTTCAGTCAAGGAATGAATAGGGGTCAAATTACAATGACTAAACTGCACTTTGACCATGTTAAATCTATCGCCATGACAAATCGCCTAGTAGATTTCAAAGGAGAAAATCTCTCATTACAATCAACACCTGCAATCGCCCATTAGATTTAACGTATGCTTCTAGTACTAAAATCGCCTGTTAGCTTCTAATGCTACTATCGACCCCAAGCTCAGCCAATCAGATTCAAGCAGCTACTTTATTGAACTCAAGTCTACACTATATATAGAAGACAACCAGTTCATTTTGAAAGAGAGGAGAGTCTTCCCCAGTAAAAATAAGAGAGAGCATCAACCATGTCCAAGAGCAAGAAGACATAATTTATACACATTCATACCTTGCTTCCGGTTAAATATTAGGACCCAGTTCTTTAACGAAAAATGCCCAGGACTCCTAAATATTACTCTCTACGGACTCAGTTTTTCATTGTACTAATTTAGATATATTTGTATAGGAACTGAGCCTTATATTTTTGTGTTAGTAGCAAAGAACTCATTTTGTTCTTCGGGAACCAGTTATATTTTTAACTGGGTGTAGCAACCTCCGGGTATATATAAAAAAGATATATTCCCCAAATCTTGTCCCGTTTATTTAACTTGCTAATTTTTTTGAACCTAATTGATTTATCCGGACATACAAAAATTTAGTAAGCAGCTCTCTTAAACACTACAAATGGTCAAACCCACTCTGAAGCAATAATTTATTTATCCACAAATTTTGAAAAGAATTTACATTATTATGAGTATCGTATTCAACCCCCTTTCTACGATACTTCAGACCTAACAATTAAGTTTGTTGTATAAACTTTTATAAAATTTATTTTGTAAACTTTTATAAGTATATATTATAAATTTTAATTAGTTTTTTTTATAAATTTAATAAAGTTTAAGATTTAAATTTATTAAACGTTTTTTTTGTGGTCCATTTTTTAATCGAAACAGTAGTACTCGGCCGGGGATGTCAAGTCAGGTACTTGCAAGTATTTGAGAATTTGAATAAATGTACCTCACTTGCCTTTTTGGACAACAAATTGCACCTGCGGGAACCAACAGTGTAACGCGTCCAGGCATCCAAGTTGTGTTGTGTGTGTTGTGTGTGACGTTTTACACGTGCCAAAGTATTTACAACATACAAGCTGAGCGCCCTCAAACAACTCAGGCAGTAAGCGCCCTCTACATCAAGTACTGAATTCACCTTCAACAACTTGTACTACCTGCGCCCTCAACATCGAGTATAAGAATCGCCCCCCTCATCTAAAATTGCCCCTTGCTATTTATTGAATAAGCGCCCCTTGCATTAATTTTTATTTTAAATTTATTTATTTTTTCAGAAAGTTTAAAATTCTTAAAAACTTAAATTTTTATTTAATATTAATTTACCATATTTTAATTTTTAATAAAATTTGAAATTCTTGAAAATTAATTTGTTGTATATTTTTATTTTTGATTAATTTATTTTCTAAGAAAATTAAAAATTCTGTAAATCTAAATTTTTCTTAAATATTAATTCGAGGGTGCTCAAGGGTTAGTAGTTGAAGATTTTTCCGGGTATTGAAGACAACTGATATTGACTGAAGATTATCCAATGAGGTTAATTCTGGAACAGGTTGAAGAAATTGTGGTACTAATTTTCTCAGAGGTTTACTCCATAGGATCCCACTAATATTTTGGAAGCTGCAAAAGAAGAGATTAATTTGGGTACAGTTTTTGGGTAATTAGAGTTGTATTTTTTGATGAAAAATCTAAGGGGTTTGAAGTAGTGAAGGAGAACAGATTGGACTACCTGGAATCTCAGTACAAGCCTTAAAGATTATTCAACAGAGAGATTACAGGACGTTCGTGCTAACACTACAGATCATCTGGAACACAGGGATACAACCAACAGGAATTTAAGGATACAACCACATTGTCTGTAAAAGACCTGTATGTGCTGAAGGCCTATGAACTAGAACAAGTGCTGAAGAAGTTAATATTTGGTAAAGCAGGTTGTTAGCATATCCACTGTATTTGTGACCCAGGAACCAAATTTGATTGAATTCAAGGTTGAGAACCTCTGAACAGAAACGAATTGATCCTAGAAGCTGAATTGAAGATGTAGTAGCTCGAGGTAGTGGTCAAGGTGTTATAAGTGAATTTGACACTTTGGAATAACTTGAGAACTGAACAGCAAGTCAAGCCTGCAGGGCAATAAGAAGTTCAGTGACATCAGATTCAGACGGAATCCCAATTCTATAACTAAGGTCCTTACCTATAGATTCCGTAAAGGAGATTTTCAAGAACAGTTCAAGAGGCGGTTGCAAAACAGGGATGGTTGGAAATAGAAGACAAGATCAGGGGTTTGCTACACAGTTTGAAAAAGCCTGTACAAGAAAATGATGACAGACACTATATTGGGTTGAAGCAGGAATCTCAAGCATTAATGAGGATGCAGCAAGGGAAAGCATATTGTGGTGAAGTTAAATGCAAAGCTGATTCTATCAGTGACAGTGATGAACCAAATGGATATCTGACATCAATGACAAACACTGGAGATTAATCACTAAGCACTTCATAGGTATACATTCTTACTGTTATACGTTTATCTAATTCAGAACTGTATGATGATTAGGTATTGAAATGTATTATATTCATGTCAGCATGTTAGCATCTTAGGACTTAAATGTTTAATTGATTGCTAAGAATAAGATTGCATGCTAGGATTCATGAGTTTAATTAGTACATTTCATACTTGATTTTATATGCAGTAAAATGAATATCTAGAATTAGATAGAGTGTTCTAGACGGTTAGGTGTATCCCTGAATATTTGGCCAAATGAAAATACTGAATTTAGACAGCTTTATATCTATAAATATGTAAATAATTCCGCTGGTCATTTATATATGTAAATATCGAATATTGGATGCACGATTCTTAAATAATGAATTTAGACAGCTTTATATCTATAAATATGCGTGCCGTTCAGAAAAGGAACGGAGACCGAGGAGTGGTGTGCGTGGCTGACAAACGAAAGGGGAGGGGGTGCTCCGTGTATAAAAAAATATGAGGGGGATTAAAGGGGGAGAAGATACAGGGGAGAGAGAGAGAAACAGAGAGGAGATAATTTGGGGTGGGTGTTGGTCGGGGGTAGAGGGGTGGGAACCGGGTAGATTTAGGTTTATAAAATATATACTATATATATATTTAAAAACTTTTAAAATTTATAAAAATATATTTTCTAAAATCAGTTAATATCACGATTAATATCTAAATAATTTTAAATAATTCGGAAAGTTCAATAAAAATATTTTAGGGAAAAATATATATTTTATTATTTTCAAAACTAATTAAAAATAATAATTTTCCAAAATATTTAAATATTTCAATTATTCAAAAATATAAAAAATACTAATTTTTTTTAATATCAAAATAATTTACTCAAAATAAAATTTTCAACCGAAGAAAAATACCGACTCGAGATACTGACCTGATCAGTAAAATAACTTTAAAAAAAAATTAAACTGAACTCATCCCCACTGGACTGAAAATAATTTCTAAAATAATAATAATAATATGGAAATGCATCCAAATGGAATAAAATATAAAAAAATTATTCCTCTTCTTTTGAGAAAACCAATAAAATATTTAAATAACAAAAATAAATTTTGAAAAATATCCGAGTTGTTACATTCTACCCTGCTTATAAGGATTCCGTCCTCGGAATCATCTGAGGAAAGCACTACGGTTCTTTTTGCTAACTTTCTATTCCCGATACTTAGATTGATGTTCCAACTTATTGATTCTTCCACAACATCCTCGATAATACTAACTATTTAATCTTTAACACTCATCCTCGTTGGTTTAAATTTTCTACCAGTTTCTCTCTACAGGAAAAAAAATCTGGTTGTACCACCACGTTTTCACACTCCATCATGAGCCTAGCAATTGAGATTAAACGTTCTTCGCCTTAATACATGAAATAATATATGTGCATTTTACAAAACCCGTGATAGCGTCAATCGGTATGTAACTTCTCCTAAAACCTTGAATTAAATCGGTAGCCTTATCGCAGCTTTAAATTCTTGTTAGCAAAGTTACTTCAGCCCGACCTGGTTGACATACCTCCAAAACTTTTAGAGATAATAAGAATCACGGAACTTTGAAGAGAAAAAAAATTTCATATCAAAGAAAGTGTCACAAATTTTGAGTTTTAAAGTAAACCTCATTTGAAATGTAAAAATAACATAGTGATCAATATGATCAAAAGAACTTAATGTTGTGTGCCTTGGGTCAGACACTTACAATGAAAGGTTATTAGCCTTCTTGTAATGCACAACTCACAAGTGACAGTGTCCCATCAAACTTCGATCACACAGACAGATAGTCCTTGTGTCCCCTATAAATAAGGCTGTTAACCTCAGTTGGAGTAGAGAAATAGGAAAGGAATTTAAAATCAGGTTAATAATTGATGCATTTTGACAAATAATATTTTTGATACACACCATGGATTAAAACTGAAAAAACTCCAAATGTGTTATTTCTTAGAGAAAAGAAAATATTAATACATAATAAACAAGTGCAGGATATATTCTTTATCAAAAGTCTTTTAGGAAAAGGTATCAAAATAAATCATTAATGGAAAAAGGTAATCAAAATAATTCATAAATGAGGAAGGTAATGTCAAGGTCTCCATCGATGTCTTCTTTGTCGGCTCTTCTGATGGATAGTCGTTCGATTCTAAAGTTTTTCTTCTCTGCGTTCGAAATTTATCGATACCCTACTTCGTCGTCGACTCGTAATAGTCCTTGAAGATTCCACAATAAACATCTATAGCTGCAAGGAGTTCTATCCAGCTTAGCACAACCATCTCCAACAAATATAACAATCTTAACTTAATCATTGGTACTATATCCAATAGTCCAACACGAACTCTATATGAACTCTGACGTTCCTCACTTAACTATACACACTCCTACACACTCTCGTTTCTAGTTTCTATAATCTTAGCTCTGATACCAACTGTGACGCCCTCCGAACCCGGGGTCTAGATTTGGGGGTCACCAACCAATCAACAATAAGATATAATAAAATAATGAATCAGAGGCGCACTGACCCCGCCAACAACTAAGGATCGCTAATAGGTTATAGTATGAAATTAAGCAGCTGGAACTAAAAGTAAATCCAAAACTCAAATCCATAAGTTTACATAAGTTTTAAGTCTAAATTCATTTTATTACACATTCTATCTACAACAAAATTGTAAACAACTAAATACCTGGGAAGCCCGAGAAGCGAGCCGCCCTAACACCTGAGGCTCTCTATGCCCGCTAGAGCTACCACTGTGACTCATACTGGATATCTGGCAGAATTTAATAAAAAGCAAGAGTGAGCCAAAGAAATGCTCAGCAAGTATATAAACAATTGAAATTAAATCAAGATATGAGATCTGTATAGAGAACAGAATATAAAACAGTTTATTATAAAAACAGAACAGTAAATAAATCACAGTTTATCTCAACTGAAACAATGCAGTATGTCATCAAAATGAATCAACTGCTCAAAATCAATATATAATAGCCACACAGGCAATATGGATTGGATAACACAAATAAACACTATTGCCCACTGATCAGATTTCAAAAGTAATAGGACCCCTTTATATCTCATCGGTACATTAGTATATACATATATATAACAAGGATTTCAAAATATAGGTACCAAAATAGGCAAGTAATGTTAGCCTATAGGAAGATGGATTGGTTACCATATCCTCCTTAACTCCGCTGGACCTACTCCCTGGCCACTTAGGCTACAGAAATTCCAATCCAATAGAGCAACCCCAAATAAAACAAGGTATGCTTAATTTCAAATACATACCATATCCTCGTTATTTACTACGATAACATTAGATATGATGTGTTTATTATAATCATCTTCCAATATTCAGAGTACGAATAATAAATAGCTCTGATGCACATAATAAAACAGAAATCATAAATAGTTCTGAACAATAACTATTTATCATGATACGAATAATCGAAACAGTAAAATAAAAGTTTTTAGGATGATCAAGGAGAAAATACTTGCAATAATAAGTAACTCTGTTGCGCAATAAAACAGAGTACGAATAACAAGTAACTCTGATGCACAGAATAAAACATGAATCATAAATAGTTCTGAACAATAACTATTTATCATGATATGAATAATCGAAACAGTAAAACAAAAGTGTTTAAGAGGATCAAAGAAGAAATACTTGCCTGATATATATGCAGTCATAAGCTGGAATGGGTCGACTACACTGCCCGTCTCACTGTATCACCTTTTAATAATTATTTAATCTGACGCTCTTGCGGTTGCTACGAGTCTGAACTATTGAGATCGAGTCCGCACGTTTACATCTATAGTCAAATATAATACGGTACTTTAATCCTTGAAGTACCTCGCTATATTCTACGAGCGTTTATAACTCAATTATACTGATATACTTATCTCAGACATATTCCTATTAACAAGAAAACTTACATCAAACCCAACAACCAATAAATAAAAATATAAACTCAACTATTAACTAATTCTCAAACAACCAGTTAACCCTCAAGACTCGATTATAAAATAACAATTAATCCTCGAGACACGAATATAAATAAACAATTAATTCTCGAGACACGAATATAAATAAACAATTAATCCTCGAGACTCGAATATAAATAAATAATTAATTCTCGAGACTCGAATATAAATAAACAATTAATCATCGAGACTCGAATATAAATAAACAATTAATCCACGAAACTCGAATATAAATAAACAATTAATCCTCGAACAAAAAGAAATAAACTAACAATTCTAACTCATACCTTAAAACTTATAACGTCTACCCTCGATGACGTTACCAAATTAAACAATTAAACATAACATTAAACATTTTTTTAAAATATTTAACTAATTAATATTTTTAATCAAATAATAATTGAAACTTAAAATAAATATATTATTACAAGAAATTTTTTTGAAATAAGGGCTTTGTAAAATGAACTTTTCCCGGGATCACAACCCCTCAAAATCAATCCCAAACAATGCAATCCAACTATACTAAAATAAAACTAACAAATTTAAACCACCAAATAGATTATACCTATACACATAAAATTGCCAGAAACGGAGAACAAAATCATCTAAACTCAAAAATCTGGCTAACAGGTAACTATCTGTAGTATAAAAACAATCTCTTAAAATTATGAAATTAATATATATAAACTAGCATGCCCGAATATTTACAAGCGTTAAGTCAGGATCTTAAAAGTCTTACCATAAGATCAATTACAGACACCCCACAAGTCTTTTCTGATGGCTGGAAAATATTCTCAGAAAAATCCAAAATTAATCCTCATGCATATACACGTGTTGTAGTGCCTCCTAGCTTGATCACCATCTTTAAATCCTCTTTCTATACTCCTAAATAAATTAAAAACGAAAACCTGTCCAGAAAATAATCTTTTCAAAACTCAACTAAAATTATACCTATGGGTAGGCCTTAAAGCGCTGATCATTTATATATGTAAATATCGAATATTGGATGCACGATTCGTAAATAATGAATTTAGAAAGCTTTATATCTATAAATATGCGTGCCGTTCAGAAAAGGAACGAAGACAGAGGAGTGGTGTGCGTGGATGACAAACGAAAGGGGAGGGGGTGCTCCGTGTATAAAAAAACATGAGGGGGATTAAAGTGGGAGAAGATACTGGGGAGAGAGAGAGAAACAGAGATGAGATAATTTGGGGTGGGTGTTGGTCGCGGGTTGAGGGGTGGGAACCGGGTAGATTTAGGTTTATAAAATATATACTATATATATATTTATAAACTTTTAAAATTTATAAAAATGTATTTTCTACAATCAGTTAATATCACGATTAATATCTAAATAATTTTAAATAATTCTGAAAGTTCAATAAAAATATTTTAGGAAAAATTATATATTTTATTATTTTCAAAACTAATTAAAAATAATAATTTTCCAAAATATTTAAATATTTCGATTATTCAAAAATATAAAAAATACTAATTTTTTTAATATCCAAATAATTTACTCAAAATAAAATTTTCAACCGAAGAAAAAATACCGACTCGAGATACTGACCTGATCAGTAAAATAACATTAAAAAATTCTTAAACTGAACTCAGCCCCACTTGACTGAAAATAATTTCTAAAATAATAATAAAAATATAGAAATGCATCCAAATGGAATAAAATATAAAAAAATTATTCCTCCTCTTTTGAGAAAACCAATAAAATATTCAAATAACAAAAATAAATTTTGAAAAATATCCGAGTTGTTACACCAAATTTTATTGAATTCAAGGTTGAGAACCTCTGAACAGAAACGAATTGATTCTAGAAGCTGAATTGAAGATGTAGTAGCTCGAGGTAGTGGTCAAGGTGTTATAAGTGAATTTGATAGTTTGGAATAACTTGAAAACTGAACAGCAAGTCAAGCCTACAGGGCAACAAGAAGTTCAATGACATTAGATTCAGACGGAATCCCAATTATAAATCTAAGGTCCTTACCTATAGATTCCGTAAAGGAGATTTTCAAGAACAGTTCAAGAGGCGGTTGCAAAACAGGGATGGTTGGAAATAGAAGACAAGATCAGGGGTTTGCTACACAGTTTGAAAAAGCCTGTACAAGCAAATGATGACAGACACTATATTGGGTTGAAGTAGGAATCTCAAGCATTAATGAGGATGCAGCAAGGGAAAGCATATTGTGGTGAAGTTAAATGCAAAGCTGATTCTATCAGTGACAGTGATGAACCAAATGGATATCTGACATCAATGACCAACACTGGAGATGAATCACTAAGCACTTCACAGGTACACATTCTTACTATTATACGTTTATCTAATTCAGAACTGTATAATGATTATGTGTTGAAATGTATTATATTCATGTCAGCATGTTAGCATCTTAGGACTTAAATGTTTAATTGATTGCTAAGAATAAGATTGCATGCGAGGATTCATGAGTTTAATTAGTACATTTCATACTTGATTTTATATGCAGTAAAATGAATATTTAGAATTAGATAGAGTGTTCTAGATGGTTAGGTGTATCCCTGAATATTTGCTGGAACTTGATTTAAATCTTCTGTGATTAATACCTCTGTTAATGTTGTGAAAATTGCTAAATAGATAAACAGGTCATAGATCAGATATTTTATATTTGTTCTTATTGTGATAAATGACTTGTTAAGTGTATGTAGAATTTGATATTGCTTATAATGTTTTATTCAAATATTCTGCATATTCTTAAAATTGTTTATGTGCTTATTTTCACATGATTTGCTCCCACTCCCATAGTTGCACTTAAATGTAATATTAGATCATGTATTGCTTGTTAGGGATAAAATGGTTAAAAGATGGTAGAATTATCTAAGTAGTCAGTGAGACTTGTTGATTCGAGGATTAATCTAAAACTGACTTAGGTAATTAGAGATAGTTAAAAATGTTAGACAACAACAGAAATGGATTAGACAGAATTAATAATTAATTTATTAGTTCTTCTATCCATGTGATTTATGCATGTTGAAGCTGTTGTTACCTTTGATAATATCTCTAACCCATCTGGACTAAATTAAAGTTGAGTACCAAGAAGCTTAATCATTTGTGATTGCAGAGTATGTAACAAAAGACAAAATTTATGTGACTTCGTGACATTTATTGTTTGAGGCATATGATTAAGATTGAAGCTCTAACATCACAGTTGGTTGAGAAGGCCTCCCCGATGGTAACCTTTGGAGATAACAGCAAAGGACGTACAAGGGATTTGGCGATCATAATTTAAGAACTATCATCAGAAGAAGCATCTTTCTTGTGAAAGGACTTAAGCACTATCTACAGGGCACTAGGAAATTCTTTGTCAAGGGTTTTCTGGAATAACATTGAAAAGGAAAAGTGTTTGATCTCAAACAAGAAGGTTGGCAGCTCACTCAACTGAGAGTGAGGAAATTTGTTCGTAGCTGACATGGAATTCGATATGCAAAGGTGAAGTGAACTTTTTAGTAAAGTTTCATCAGTAAAGAGTTAGCTATGGCATAAGAAGCTCTCACACTCGGTGAACAAGACAATGGATTCTCCGATAAAGATGAAATTGGTGAGAGGACTGCTTCTAATGGAATTCTATCCAGAAGGACATTTTGAAGTATGTCATATAGGGAAGTCAAGATGACAACCCTAGTTACAAGTTGGTGATGTTCGTGCATTCAGCAGACAAAATTTCACAGATGGTGATTGATCACATCAGGAAGATCAAGTTGGAAGCAAAGTAAGCTGTGAGAACTTTGAAGTCAGATAATGGAACTGAATTTCGCGAATGAGGTTCTAAATGAATTCTGCACTGAAAAAGGTACTTTGAAGCTGAAGCAATTAACACAACATGCTGCTTTAATAAAAAAAGATCATGGAAAGACATCATATGAGTTATCGGCCAACAAGAAGCAAACACTGAAGCTCTTTCATGTGTTTGGAGGAAATTGATTTTTATTGAAGATTTATAAGAATATCTTGGCAAGTTTGAAGCTAAGGTTCATGGAATAATTTTCCTTGGCTACTCATTGCTGTCGAAAGCCTTCAGGGCTTATGTGATGTGAAAACAGAAGATGATTAAAAGTCTGAATGTGTCGACCTACTACACCAAGCTCCCAAGCATTCAAATGAATGACTATTCTGAATATTTGAAGTTTGACATCCTGTCAGAGTCAAATTCAGATACTGATGTTGAAACTGAGGTTGCAGAAGGAATCAATGATAATGACGTTGATTCAGATCCTAATAGTGGAAATGGTAGTGAAACTACACAACTCGTGAACTTTAACATAATTCATTGTATAAGGTGAATGATCTTCAACACATCCTAGCAGCAACTCAAGGGGAGCAAATAAAAGAAGGATCTACTAGTCGTACTCAACACAATGAAGATCAAAAGAATACATCAAGAATATTTCTGCCGAGACAAAGGGTTTGAAGTCAAAGTCATTCCTGGAGTCTAGTTCTTAGTGATCCAGATTTTGAGTAAAGGCTAGAAGTTCTAATCAAAATGAACATATATTTTTCGGGACCCAATAATCAATAATTAGTATCCCAAAGAATAGTGAAGATGCACTGATTGATCCAGATTGGGTGATTACAAATGCAAGGTGATCTCAATCAGTTTGAAGGCAGAAATTACTGAAGCTGGAACCCAGACCACTAAAGTCGAAGATGAAATTGGTACAGTAAGGGTTCACAGAAACTGGATGATTATTGGCATTGTTATGAGGGACAAAGCCAAACTGGTTGTTATAGGTTACTATCAAGTAGAATGTATCGATGATGATGGAAACGGAATCTTCGGAACTTTCAAGATCAAACAGTAAGCACCAGTGACAAGATTTGATCCTTTTTGGGCCTAAAAATAAGGACCTAACAATAGAATATTCCTAGCACAAGTTGAGCATTCAAGCATGGATATCTATCAGATGAATGTGAACAAGGGCACTCCTGAATGGTGAGTTAGAAGTTGAAGTTGATGTACAACATTTCCTGGACTTTGAAGTTGCAGATACATTGGAATTTGTATATCACTCTCTTCACAAGCTCTCTATGATGGAGGTAAGAAATCAAGCAAATCGTCAAGGACATAGTATGACACTCTAACTGCTAATTACATGAAAATGATTTTATATTAGAGTAGTTATACACACATTGTTAGTATTGGTGTCCTAGAGACAATACTTTTAATGTTTTATTGAAAACAATTAAGAATTATGTTTTATGTGATTATTTAATTATTATTTATTAAGTCTTTATTTACTGCGTTATAAATTGAAAGGATAATAAATGTCCTTGGAATATTAATACGTAATATATATCTTTAAGTATGTGACTTAAAAATGAGATTATATGAATAGTATTTTATTCCTAAAATTCCCTAGTCAAGTATTATTATTTAAGGACAATAATAATGCAATAAACTAGTATGTTTGTTGACGGATGACCACATCTCATTGGTCATAGGTATGGTGATACTAAAGTCAAGAACATAAGTGTATGTATCAATACATGACACTGGAAAGACCCGCCGTGAGATTCTACATGTTAATAAGTGTCATAAGAAATCTCACAGTGATAATGATGTAATGATCCTCTGACTTGAAATCATTATATTTCTATACGAGAATTAATATACTTTGATTACACTCAAAGTTACCTTTAATCGGGTAATGATAAAGGTGTACATTGGGTATGCTATGAATCGTATGAGGAATACGAATGATAGATATAGGATTTAACCCTCCAATTCTAGGAGTGATATTATTGGCCTCTTGATTGAGTGAGACTATGAAATGCATGGCCATGCTCAAATATTGATTTGTTTAAATAGTCTACTCATTGATCAAGGAAACCGAGATTAAACGTTGAAGAGGATGACACTATACATGCCTCGAGTTTGATCTATAATATAAGGTTAAAGGGATTATATTACATGGAACATTATTCACGAAAGGTTTAATTGAATCACCAATTATTATTGTTACTTGGGTAGCAATGATGTATTACTAGATGCCGCTCTTTGTTTATAATTTTATTATTAGATAATAAAATTATTGTCAACGTAATAATAACCTAAAGGGTCACACACAAAGAACGTCAAAACGGAGGTTTATTTAAATTACGAATTTAAATATATTATTGTTTATTCGAATTTAATTATTGAATTAATTAAGTGGGACTTGATTAATTATATTAGAATTCGGATTTAATAAGTATTATTATTATTCGAATTTAATTATTGAATTAATTAAGTGGGACTTGATTAATTATATTAGAATTCAGATTTAATAATAATAATAACCCAAAGTCATAATGGGTTTTGGAAACCACATGGATTAGGGTTAGGCCCAAAATCTCCCTCTCCCCTATATATATACATAATGATGTATAGTATTAGGGTTGAATACCCTTTAGAGAGCAAATCTTTGCAACAAAGGATTGCTGTGATTCATCTTTCTGGACATCCATTAAACAGCATACGAAAGCTTTGTTAAGGTACATACTTCTTCACCATAATCATCCAACGTTATACATAGATCCTGCGATTGGGTTTCGATTTTTTATTATTTTTAAGTTAATTCCGCTGCGTTTTCATGCCCGAAACCCTTCAATGGCATCAGAGCTACGTGTATAATGGGATGATTTGGTTATGTGTTTAACAGTTTTTCGATGTATGTAAACATATATATGATATGCCATGACTATATCTTGATATATATGTTTTATATGATTTTGAATATATGATATTCATGTGTTGTATGATGATTGTGTGTATTACTGTATGTATATGATACATGTTTGTTCTTGTTATGGAAATCGTATTCGATACGAATTCTGAAACGGCTTCGGTAGATTTTCTGAAATCTGTGTCCAGTGTCCGATTTTCACAAACGATATGTGTTTTCTGACTGGAATCATGTCACTGAGAAATACTGACAAAGTCAGCTTCGCGTCTGTAAGCCGTTTGACGACGTTACAGGCCCCGAAACAGCGATTTATTATTTTCTAAAATTTATTTGATTTTCTGAAATTTTGAAATTTATTATATATGATTATATGATATGTTTATATAATCTGAGATATATTACATGTGTTATGTGATAACATTGTGGATGGTTATGGCCTAAAGACCCATAGGATAGTGGTTTTGTTTTATGGTTTTGGTTTCTAAATACGACTTGCATGTCGTTTATTCATTGTAATTGTTAATCTCGAATGTAACTCGAGTTCTTCTTGTAATTTCATTAGAATAGATTTATTTATTATTCAATGTAATTGTTCAATGGAGACTTGGAAGCAAGGAAGCTAGGAGGCAATCCAGATGATGGAGCAATGAAGAAGATAAAGACATGTAATAGTGTAGTATTTGAAACCACCATAGATTGACCTTGATAATTCCATTAGCTTGGAAATATCACATAGGATTGGGCCATAACCAAACACGTTTAATTTATGCACAATACATATATGTATATGAATGCATGTGTAGATATGTATGTGTTGGAATGATGTATGTATTAGATACGACACTCATGCCATGTCTGCTTAAGAAAGATAAAATCTGTAACGATTCAAGATTTTAAAATTAACAAACGATCATGAGATTCTTGTGTTTATGAAATATGAATTTTTAAAACACGGAATTAAATATTGATTTTTGATATCTATAACTGGGATTTTCTGACAAAAACGGATATGCGTATTCGTAAGGCTGATGGGTTTTAAGTGTGACCACTGGTATCCTCCATCTACCTGGGAAATGAACAATTTAAGATGTCAATTTGAAATATTTGGTTCAAGGAAAAATTGAGGATCTCTTTATGATGTGATCATGATCGTTATAAATTTTCTAAACCCCTTAACAAAATATTAAGTTTTACTCGGATGTTTTCCAATGAATGAACACTCATCGAATCCTAGATCGATTAGGGGAAGGACTATCAGTGGCAGGGGACTCCTATCTATCGTGGTGAGATGCGACGAATATAAACGGTTATATTCGGCCGTTGTATCATTGGGTCTAACTTAACTGAGTCATCATAATAAGGTGAAAATAAACGGTTATATTCAACCATTATGAACTTAGAAGCATAGAGTTTGGTTAAAAGTCTATTAGATAGATAAGATCAATCGTTGTTCACCAAACTATCCAAGAATTATATATGATATAATTGACAACTGTTGTCTACCTAAATAATCATTTTTTAAGGACTTCCAGTGGTTGACTTAGGACATGACGAAATATGGATCTTGGCTCACTAGAAAGAATTATGGGATATACTTTCCAAATTAATAGTAAGGGCTATTAATTTGATAAAAATAGTGGGAGATATATTATGAATATATCATAATCATTTGTACATAATAAATAACTCAGACAATCTAATGTTTATTTTATGCATTTTAAAATTGTAGATATTTAAATGGCAAACAATACAAATACTTTCTCCGTACGAGCAACCCTTGAGAAGGACAAGCTGACAGTAACTAACTTCCTGGATTGGTATAGGAATTTGAGGATTGTCCTCAGGCAAGAGCGTAAGCTCCATGTCATTGAAATTCCTTCACCTGCTCCTCCTGCTGAGAATGCAACTCGCGTTCAGCAAAATGCTTATCAGAATCATATTGATGATGTGAATGATATTGCATGTCTCATGCTGGCAACCATGAGTGTTGAGCTTCAAAAACAACATGAGCATATGGATGCTTATGAGATGATTGAACACCTTCAAAGAATGTTTGAGGGACAAGCTCGTCAAGAAAGGTTCGACACGAGCAAAGCACTGTATGCTTGCAAACAGGGAGAGCGTGAACCTGTTGAACCACATGTTCTGAAGATGATAGGTTATATTGAGTATCTTGATACTTTGGGTTTCCCGATTGGTTTAGAAGCTCAGATTGACTTAATCTTGCAATCTCTGAACCACAACTATACTCATTTTGTTATGAACTACAACATGAATGAGATAGACAAAACACCCACTGAATTGTTGGTCATATTACGAACTACTGAAACCGACATGAAAAGGCTGAACCTCCTGCCATGTTGATGATAGATAACAAAGGTAAGGCTAATAAGAAAGGCAAATGGAAGGGAAAGAAGAAGATTGGATCTGCTTCTGGTCCCAAGCCAAAGGCTAATCCCAAACAGGCTTTAAAGCCTAAGGGTGTTGTTGCAAAGGGTGATTGTCACTACTATGGTAAACCAGGTCATTGGAAGAGAAACTGTCATGCTTATTTGGAGGATCTGAAGAAGAAGAAGGTTGGTCAAGCTTCTGATTCAGGTATTTATGTTATAGAGGTCAATTTGTCAACTTCTACATCATGGGTATTGGATACTGGATGTGGTTCTCACATTTGTATAAATGTACATGAACTACAAAGGAGTAGGACTTTGGCTAAAGGAGAGGTCGACCTACGAGTTGGCAATGGAGCAAAGGTTGTTGTTTTAGCTGTAAGGACTTATTATTTATCATTGCCCACTGGGCTTATTTTAGAACTTGAGAACTGTTTTTACGTGCCTGCAATTTGCAGAAACATTATTTCGGTTTCTTGTTTAGACAAGAAAGGTTTTGCATTTTAATTCAGAACAATAGTTGTTCCTTTTCTTTGAATAATGTTACCTATGAGGTTGCACATTTATTTAACAGTTTATATGTTCTTGATTTAGACACTCCTATCTATAATGTGAATAACAAACGTCTTAAAATAAATGACTCAAATTAAACATACCTCTGGCACTGTCGTTTAGGCCATATAAATGAGAAGCGCATTTCCAAGTTACATAAGGATGGATACTTGGATAAGTTTGACTTTGAATCATACGAAGCATGCGAACCTTGTCTCATTGGAAAAATGACTAAATCTCCTTTTACTGGACAAGGTGAAAGGGCCACTGAACGATTAGAACTTATACATAGTGATGTATGTGGTCCTATGCGTACTATGACAAGAGGTGACTTTTACTACTTTATCACGTTTACTGATAATTTCAGTAGATATGTGTATCTTATGAAGAACAAATCCGATTCTTTTGAAAAGTTCAAAGAATACAAAGCTGAAGTAGAAAAGTAAACTGGCGGAAGTATTAAGACTCTATGATCTGATCGTGGAGGTGAATACTTAAGCCATGAATTTAAGAGTTTATTAAAAGAGTGTGGTATTGTATCACAACTCACTCCTCCCGGAACACCACAATGGAATAGAGTTTTTGAAAGGAGGAATCGTACTTTGTTGGACATGGTACGATCGATGATGAGTCATGCAGATCTTCCAATTAGTTTATGGGGCTATGCCTTGGAGACGGCTGCTTATACACTTAACCGAGTTCCTACTAAAACGGTTCAGAAGACTCCATATGAGATATGGACTAAGAAACGTCATAGCATGTCATTTATGAAAATATGGGGATGTGAAGCGTTTGTGAAACATTTAACTTCTGACAAGCTAGGACCTAAATCAGATAAATATAATTTTGTGGGATACCCAATTGAAACAAAGGGTTATTCATTCTATAATCCTTCCGAGAACAAAGTGTTTGTTGCTCGAACTACAGTTTTTCTTGAAAGAGAAATGCTTTCGAAGAAAAATAGTGGGAGGATAATAGATCTCGATGAAGTTCGAGGCCCACAAGATAACATTGAACCAATGGAGGAACTTGAGCAGGATGTACAAGACCACAACACTGCTCAAGAAACACAGGTTATTCGTAGGTCTAGTAGGATTCACCATGAGACTGAGAGATATTATGGATTTCTCTTAACTCAAGATGGTGATGTGATGCTTATCGACGAAGATGAGCCTCTCACCTACTAAGATGCTATGAACACTCCAGAATCCAATAGATGGCTGAATGCCATGAAATCTGAGATGGAATCCATGTATACTAATCAAGTATGGACTTTGGTTAATGCACCTAAAGGGGTAAAACCTATAGGGTGCAAGTGGGTTTTCAAGAAGAAGACTAACATGGATGGTAATGTACAGACCTATAAGGCATGATTGGTGGTAAAAGGTTTCAAGCAAATTCATGGTATTGACTATGATGAGACTTTTTCACCAGTGGCTATGGTCAAGTCCATCAGGATTTTGCTTGCTATAGCTGCTTACTATGATTATGAAATCTGGCAGATGGATGTCAAAACCGCTTTCTTAAATGGGAGCCTTGAAGAAGATATGGATGTGTATATGACACAGCCTGAAGGTTTTGTTGATCCAAAGAATGCTGTAAAGGTATGTAAGCTGCGTCGATCCATTTATGGATTGAAACAAGCCTCAAGGAGATGGAACATTCGTTTTGATGAAACTGTCAAAGAGTTTGGGTTTATTCAAAATGAAGATGAACCATGTGTTTACAAGAAGGTAAGTGGGAGCAATGTGGCATTCCTATAATTATATGTTGATGATATATTAATAATAGGGAATGACATTCCTTCTTTACAGGCTTTTAAGACTTGATTGAGTAAGAATTTCTCAATGAAAGACTTAGGCGAAGCGACCTATATTTTAGGTATCAAGATCTATAGAGATAGATCAAGAAGAATGATCGGCCTAAGTTAGAGTAGATACTAGTCTAGTCCAGGTGAAGGTCACTGGACAGCAGTCAAGAATATTCTTAAGTACTTGAAGAGGACTAGAGATTAATTCTTGGTATATGGAGGAGAAAATAAGCTGGTTGTAAAAGGTTACACCGACGCTAGTTTCTAGACAGACAAGGATGATTCGATTTCTCAGTCTGGATTTGTGTTTTGTCTAAATGGAGATGTTGTATGCTGGAATGGTTCACAGCTGAGACAGTTGTTGATTCTACAATAGAGCCTGAGTATATTGATGCTTGCGAAGCAGCCAAGGAGGCTATTTGGCGATGTACTTTGGAGATATCACCTAATTAATAAGATTAATAATCGAGGGGATATACATATATGTAAAGTGCATACAAATGATAACATTGCAGATCCACTGACTAAGGCTTTGTCGCAGCAGAAGCATGAAGGTCATACTAGTTCCATGGGTATTAGATACATGAGAGATTGGCTCTAGTACAAGTGGGAGATTGTTAGTATTGGTGTCCTAGAGACAATACTTTTAATGTTTTATTGAAAATAATTAAGAATTATGTTTTATGTGATTATTTAATTATTATTTATTATGTCTTTATTTACTGCGTTATAAATTGAAAGGATAATAAATGTCCTTGGAATATTAATACGTAATATATATCTTTAAGTATGTGACTTAAAAATGAGATTATATGAATAATATTTTATTCCTAAAATTCCCTAGTCAAATATTATTATTTAAGGACAATAATAATGCAATAAGACTAGTATGTTTGTTGACGGATGACCACATCTCATTGGTCATAGGTATGGTGATACTAAAGTCAAGAACATAAGTGTATGTATCAATACACGACACTGGAAAGACCCGCCGTGAGATTCTACATGTTAATAATTGTGATAAGAAATCTCACAGTGATAATGATATAATGATCCTCTGACTTGAAATCATTATATTTCTATACGAGAATTAATATACTTTGATTACACTCAAAGTTACCTTTAACCGGGTAATGATAAAGGTGTACATTGGGTATGCTATGAATCGTATGAGGAATATGAATGATAGATATATGATTTAACCCTCCAATTCTAGGAGTGATATTATTGGCCTCTTGATTGAGTGAGACTATGAAATGCATGGCCATGCTCAAATATTGATTTGTTTAAATAGTCTACTCATTGATCAAGGAAACTGAGATTAAACGTTGAAGAGGATGACACTATACATGCCTCGAGTTTGATCTATAATATAAGGTTAAAGGGATTATATTACATGGAACATTATTCACGAAAGGTTTAATTGAATCACCAATTATTATTGTTACTTGGGTAGCAATGATGTATTACTAGATGCCGCTCATTGTTTATAATTTTATTATTAGATAATAAAATTATTGTCAACGTAATAATAACCTAAAGGGTCACACACAAAGAACGTCAAAACGGAGGTTTATTTAAATTACCAATTTAAATATATTATTGTTTATTCAAATTTAATTATTGAATTAATTAAGTGGGACTTGATTAATTATATTAGAATTCGGATTTAATAAGTATTATTATTATTCGAATTTAATTATTGAATTAATTAAGTGGGACTTGATTAATTATATTAGAATTCAGATTTAATAATAATAATAACCCAAAGTCATAATGAGTTTTGGAAACCACATGGATTAGGGTTAGGCCCAAAATCTCCCTTTCCCCTATATATATACATAATGATGTATAGTATTAGGGTTGAATCATCAAATTTCCTTTTAGAGAAAAACCCTAGCTGCTCAACATCAAAAGAGGCTAGATAAATAGAGAGAGAGAGAGAGGCAAGAGGCAAACAATTCGGCTAGTACCGACTCCGGTGATCGTAGGACGATCGGGCGTTCGTGTGGACTTCTTCAGAGAGCAAATCTTTGCAACAAAGGACTGCTGTGATTCATCTTTTTGGACATCCATTAAACAGCATACAAAAGTTTTGTTAAGGTACATACTTCTTCACCATAATCATCCAACGTTATACATGGATCCTACGATTGAGTTTCGATTTTTTATTGTTTTTACGTTAATTCCGCTGCGTTTTCATGCCCGAAACCCTTCACATATATCTCTCTAGAATACATGGCACACACAATGTAATATACGTGCAAGTATACCATGATTATATTATATGTGGGTCTACTAACGAAAATTTTGGCAAGAGTTTATTGCTAAGTTAATGCATAGTAGGTACAACATGAGCATGTTGGAAGAGTTGCAATTCTTTTTAGATTACAATTAATTCAATAGAATGATGGCAATTAAAGTAAGTCAATGATCTTTTGATGCGCAATTTGGAAGATTCTAGACATGCCAAGACTTCTTGCCAACAGACCACTAAGCTGGATTAGTGAAAATCAGGTATATGAACTGAAGTGACAAGCTATAGAGGTATGATCAGCTCATTACTTATTCAAGTGCATGAAGACCATATATTTTATTCTCGATATGCCTATGTGCAAGTTTCCAAGTGGATACTAGAGAATCTTATCTTATAGCTAAGTTATGAATTGTTAGATATCTTAGGGGATCACCAATTCTTGAAATCTGGGACCCTAAAGATACTAGGTTTAACCTAATTGGCTATATAGATATAGATAATGCAGGTTGTAAGAAAGACAGAGAAGTCATTCCTAGAAGATGTCATTATTTCCAGCAACTCTATTGATCTCTTCACACCACTTAAGGAACAAGCTCGTGGACATCAGGTATCATTTCTTTCGAGATTGTCCTTAGTAGAATAACTTGCAGATATTTGCTGAACAACGTGATAAATTTATTTTGTCTAAGTTGGTTAGTGAATTTGGGATATTAATTATATGCATACTTATTGGAAATCCCATCTGCAAGGAATTCTCGAATAAGTTCACAAGTATTAAATTTCCATATTTAAAGGACTTGTGAATTTATTTTAAATCCAGTACCTCATGCTTATTGCCACTAGTTTAATTATCATGCTTACAATGTAATATACATAAGTGGTAGTTAAATTATTTAGCATAAGTTAGAAGCATAATTATTTGCATGTTAAATATTTGATGAGTATTAGTCAAGATGTCTTGCTTAATTGCTCTGATATTTTGCTATGATATTCTTAAATATTTTATTATAAATAATTGTAATACTTTTGATATTAGTGACAATATTTAGAATTTCTGTTCTAAGTAATTAATGCATATTTCAAAACTCACTAATATTGGAAGACGAAATATTTTCTAAGTTATGTGTATAAAATTCTTAATATTTTATATACTTAGAAAAAAATTCTAAATTTGATTTTATTGCGAGAAGTTGCAATTAGGAACACAAGTGTTAAATGTCTATATTTAAAGAACTTATGAATTTCTATTCAACTATTTTTTCGAGCTTACATATATCAATAATAATTGTTATGAGTATAATTATAATATGCCAGAGTGACAATTATTAGATATAGTGTAGGAAGTTAGATGCTAATATTCAATCTTATGAATATTTTAGTATTTAGCGAAATTATTTTATCTTATTAAAATTATGGATTGAAGCAGTTCAATGATTAATAGTTTCATAATTTTGATTTGATAAAATATAAGAAGCATAATTTCTTGCATTTTGAAATTATTGATAATTATCAGTAATGATAGTTTGTTAATGTTTTTGTGCAATTAATTGTGATATTTTTAATATTAGTGATAACACATGTTGTTTATCTGAAATCACTAATAATAAAAATATGTCTAAATTGAATAATTGCCATGTTTATTTGATTAATATATATGCATGTTATTGGTAATTGTTTAGTGCAATATAAGTATTTAATTTATTTTGATTTATTTAAATTATGATGATATAAAACAATACAGTGATATATCGGTTCCATGATTTAAGTAAATTAAAATAAATTTGCAGCATAATTATTTGTAGTATAAATATTCTCTTTTATTACTTTGTGATAATTGAATAATATTTTATTACAAAATAATTGTGATATATTGATACTGATGGATTTTCTTAGTCTTTATTCTAAGTAAAAATTGGTTTTTGAAAAAGCCGTTAGTATTAGTATATTTAGTTTTCTCTCTTTGACTGAATTTTAAACTTGAATGTATTAAAAAGAATTTCTTGTCTGATTCTTTTTCAAAACGTTTTATTCAAAGATACATTCATTTTTCTATCAGTTTTAGAAAAGAAAACATCAAAATTCTTTTTCAAAACTTCTCTTTTGAAAATCATTTGATTTACAACCCTACTTTGATTTCTAAATCCTAGGGTGTGAATCAAACTTTTCTTGAGAATAATTTTTTTCTCCAATCTCAAAATATTTTATCCTCTCTCCAAAGCTGGTTTTAAATGCTATATTTTCAAAAACCGTTTTCTCTCTTAATTTTTCTGTTTAAAGTGGCAGAAACTTTGTGACTGCTATTTTATTCGGAGAAATTGTTTTAATTTCGAGGTACCAATCACTTGTAAAATTATTTGTTTTTAAATACTTGTTTAAATGTATGTTTCACATTGATTCATAGTACTTAAACAGTGGTTATTGCTTTGAAGGCCTTGTATTGTATTGTTGAGCATTCATTCACCCCAATTTTCATGTTTTTATTTTAAGTCGGGGATACTATCAGGTGGACGAAAATGATGTAAATCATAATTGCATTATGAGTCGGAAAATCATAGTCCTCTATCTGATAAGGATGTTTTGCAAAACTGTTTTCAAAACTTACAGTGCAAAGGTTTTTAATGGAAAAGAGTCATTTTAATGAGATAGAATTTGGTAAGAGAGTTGAACTTCTTCTTTGGTATAAATTCCCGCATTTTATTATGGGAAGTTTGCCTTATAAGAAATTCATAAGGGATAGAATTTTTCTCTAATACAATTTCCCGCGTTTTATTATGGGATAAGTATCTTAAAGAAAATTTCTATTGGTATCATGTTCTTAAATGATAAATCTTTAGAACCGATAAAACTCTTTTATTAAAAGTGCTTTAATGTAATCGTTTAGCATTTCTTCTTATATTTTTCCTTCTCCTTGAGATGAAAAATATGTTTTGAAATGTTAAAGTGATTATTTCATTTTATCTTATTTAATTGATTTTATCTGTTTAGCCCCCAGTGGCTACAGAAGCTGGCCAGGAGGTTGAAAACCCATCAATCTCTTACCCATGCCTTAATACCAAACACTGATTCATCCACTTCCATATATTAACCCTTGGAGATATAAGGAACTGATGTAAGTTAGAGGTTGATAAGGGAGAAACTGCACTTGATGCAGTAAATAAGGATGAAGTCGGAAGTGCACCCACAGCTCTACCTCCAGAGAAAAAAAGTAGTATATAACTGAGGTAACTGTAAGCTCATCTACATCTTCTCAAAAGGATACAGAGCTGAAAAGGCAATAAAACTGTCTCTGGAATCATTCTCTCAATAGGGTGAGTCCATTGAAATTCGCTCGTCAGCTAGAGCACCTTGTATTGTGTCAAGCACATCACTGGCACTCACGCTGATGGTAAGCCTAAACAGATAAATTCTAGGAACACATTGCAAGGTGTGCATAGTGAGAGGTATAGGCATTTAGAGGAGATACAGACTCTAGCCATATATTACATTGTCCAAGTATCTACCTCAAACAGAAGTTAATCTTCTGCATCCCGTAAGGGAGATCTCTTGTTCAGATTTATCTGGGCTTGAGAGGCAACTGCTTGACAAGAATTCTTTGGATGAGTCAAGTAGGGTATTTATACAAAATTCCTGTCACAGGGTTATGAGGGAAACGTAGGCTCTAATTTGCCATTCATTACATTGCCTACTACGTCGCCACTCCTGGAAGGAACATTTCCAGATCTTGAAAAGGAATGTCCACCTCCCGTTTACAGAGAAGGTGTGAGGCAACTCCTTGATAGAACAAGGCAGGATTCCCTAACAGATTTTAAAATCATGGGATAACCCATCTCAAAGAGGTGAGGCTCCACTAGACAGTGATTTAGCAAACGCTATTGAGTCTGGTACTGAGACAGTGCTTATGCATGATAGATCAAGAACACCTCTACGAGGCAATTCTCCACTTGATAGTGATTCAGTTCATTCTGATGAATCAGGTGTTGGGAATATGTATGAATTGACGGATTTCACTTGAAGGTACAAAAAACTATATTTGAAATGCAGAGTCAAAGTGAGAGAGAGAAACACTTAAGTGAAAGTGAGGGAAAGATACACTTGAGTGAGAGATAGGGAGAGAAAGAGTGAAATACTTCAAAGTGCTCGACACTTGAGTGTAAACACTAACAGAACGTAGTAGAAGTGAGGAAACTATAGACCAAACACTTACCCTTGCTACTTGCTACTTCTGAAAGAAAAGCTACTATGTTTTCCCAATCAATGGCAAACGAGAACCTTCTTTGGAAGACAAACCATTCAAAAGATGGGCCATTGGAGGATTCCTCAACCAAGAGGGAGAAGTTATAGAAAGAAAAAGGAGAAGTTAATAAAGTCTTATCTTCGTATCCTTGTGAAAAGTTAATATCCTAAAGGGGTTCGTATCCTGGATCCTTGGAAAAAGGGGTTCGTATCCTTGGAAGAAGTTAATATCCTTAGGGGGAGATTTTAGACAAGAAAGAAAAAGAAAATCTTATCTTCTGATCCTGATGGGAAACAACAGAATATGGGAGAATCATGAAACTGTAAAGGAGTTGTCAGTAGAGGATTCCTCATCCAAGTTAGATGTACAGAAAAGAATTGACACTTCCATTGATTATCTAAAGGGAGAAGAAGAAAAAGAAGGAGAATCACATTCTTAGGGGGAGAACATTATTTGAGTTGTGTTTTATGTTTAACAGAAGACGTTCCCAGGAATTTGAATTCTTATGAAGCTCTGTTCATAACTGACAAAACACCTAGGGTTGTGATTCCCTTGCCTGGTTACACTAGTCCTCTTGTGATTGATTTGGACCCCATAGCTCCTATGATGCCACCTCTTGAGCCTGGTCTTAAATTTGACTTTGATAAGGAATTTTCTGCCCTCCTTGAGAAGCACAATGAACTTGAAGCTCTTTTCAAAGAACTTCAAGCTTCTTTCAAGGTGTTGGTGGAGAAACATCAAATCACTGAGGCTAAGCTTGGTGTTCTCTTGAATATTATTAGCAACACAATGCAAAGGGCCAACCAAGTTGAGACTAGTTTATCTCACTACATCTATCTTCAAATGGTAATTGCTGATGGTTCTTCACTGCCTATGGTGCCCGAGCTTCAACCAAACCCTAGGATGGCAAGTTTGTTGGATGATGAGCCAGTAGAGGAAGGGATAAGGGACATGGACAATGATCTGGCAACTAATCCAGTGATTAACAGCACTGATTATGATGCTATGGATTAAGTTATTTGAATTTAATTTTTGTCTTGGTATGTAGACATTGGGGTATTAGGTCTAGAAACTACTTTTTGTTTGTGTGTGCATCAAACCTACTCATATCTGTTCTTTGAGTGTTTGTCTGCTAGTTTCATCTATTTATATTTTGCTTCTGCATTAACTAGTGTGTAGCTTGACCAAGTTTGTGTAGTAGTGGTCAATCTAGTAACACTATTTGCTAGTCTCTGTCAAAATGCAAAAATCCTTGTACTAGCTGCAGTTTATGATCCATGGAATGGAAATTGCTTTCTTTACTGTTGATTCACAGTTCATGTATATATTGACTATGCACAGTACTAACACTTTATACTTTTAGGTTAAGGCTAGTCAAATATGCAGTCATGGAGTAGCTCAATACTTAGCAGAATCACTTGTGAAATTTAGCAGCTATACTAGTTGTATATTAATTCAGTTGCTAGTCTCATGATCATGCTACTAACAATTTGTTTTGAAGGATCAAGCCAGGACTGTGTGCATTATGAAGAAGTTGTTTAATCTCAGTGTGAAACTTAGCAAGAGAAATTTATCAGTATTAGTAGCTGTAGTAATTTGCTGACTATAGTAGCTTGAATACATTAACACGAAACTTCATATTTTGCTACATTCAATTACTAAAGATCTTGATTAATAACTATGGTACTAATGCTTAAAAATCTTGCAGGTGGCAAGTTGCTTGCAAGGATGGTATAACTGATCTTGAGTGCTAATTTTTAGTACTGATTTGTAACTTACTTTGTAAAGTGTGAACATACACTTTATTTCATTTAGAACAGCTACAGATCTTTATTCTCAGAATATTCTTCCATGCAACAGGGCTGTTAATTTAATTTGTGTGTACTTTGGTGTTAAATTTGGGGTCTAAATAATTACTCTTGTCACTAATTTTTTTTTTCCGAAACTACTTGGCCTAACAAGTTGTACAATGTTTTTAAGTACTCAAATTTCAGAACTCTTAAAGTCTAAAACAGGTACCAATTCAACTCATGACATGAGGAATGAGAAATCAAGCTGCATTGAGAAAGTTTCACTTTCAAATAATTTCGAATTTTATATTTGAAATTAACAAAGGGAAGTTCTCTTTATTCTTACTCTCTAAACTAATAGAATTGTTAACACATCAGAAAATTATTTTTCGAAAAACATACTCTCTTAAAAATCTTTTTGATAGTTTGTCAAAAAGGGGAAGATGTTAAAGGGGTAAAATTAAAATTTTTACTACACAAGGGGAAGATGAGAGTAAAATAAAATTCTAAAAAGAGAATTTTATTTTCAAAAGTCTAGAATTTTTTTAGAACTCTTACTTACTCGAAATATTTTGCAGCCTATATGAACATAATGGAAAATTGATAAAGAATTTTCAAAATTCGTATCAAAATATGGAAATGGAGTATACCAAGCTGGAAATGGAAAAATGATAAGTATTCACTTATCAAGGGGTATATACTCAATTTTTTTATGTGCATCTTACTTGCTGCATAATATTTGTATGCTTATCTGTTATGCATTTAAAACTGGAAAAGATTTTCAACACTGTAGGGGAAGTGTTAATTAGATTTTAATAATCTAAAAATGAATAAATTAGATAGTTACATACACGTAGGGGAAGTCTTAGTCTGTCACACACATATTTAATTTTACACTCGAATGTTTCGACAAAATATCAAAAAGGGGAAGATTGTGAGATACAACCTTTTCCATAGGTTCTGATTAATTTTGTCTTAACGCTAAGTGCAAATTAAATTAGGGTTGGGAAGTTACTAATTAATATAGTAATCCTCCCTTAGGTTATTCGAAGTGACAGTCAACGAGTGTAAAGTCAAACTTGGTCAAACCGTTTTATAAACGAAACAAAATGATTTTCTCTCGACATATAATTGTTGGTGTAGGTGCCCTAGAGACAATACAATGTTTCTTTTGATAAACCTTTATGTCAATTGATTATTCAATAAACGTATTTATTATGACTTTAATTCCTGCGATATATTTGTTAGCATAATAAATATCCTTAGAATCATGATACACATTGTATAGTTTAGTAAATGACTTGAACTTGAGATTATATAATATATCATATTCTTAAATGTCCCTAGTCGAGTATTATTATTATAGGACAATAATAATACATAAATAGACTAGTATGGTGTTTGACAGATAACCACATCTCATTGGTTATAAGTATGGGGATACTAAAGTCAACACATAGGTACATGCAGGAGTACATGGTACTTGACAAACCCACAGTGATATTCTTCATGTTTAATAAAGTCATAAGAAAGACTTACAGTGATAATGGTGTAATGATCCTCTGACTTGAGATCATTATATTTCTGTACGAGGATTAATATACTTTGACTACATTAAAAGTTACCTTTGACCGGGTAATGATAAAAGTGGACATCGGGTATATCATGAGTTGTAATAACCCTAACTTTGTAAGATTTTCAAAGCCTTGAGGAATAATAATTCTACGGGATTTTGGAACTCATGTTAGCCCACGCTATATAAATGGTGGAAAATTAAGAATCCGAAGATACATTACGGATGTGCAAGGAAAATAAGTGAATGCAAACATCGTCAGAATTCACTAATTTCTATTTCTACGAATTTAGTTGTAACCTATGAAACACAAGAGAATACGAGAACCCTAACATGACCTAATATACACGACATGGAAATATTAAACCAAGACATCCCAAACGATAAAGAGTTTTATGATAAGAAATTTCTACGCTAAAACGTTTTCGAGAATTTTCGAACATCGAAATAAGGATTATGCAAGTAAAGGATTACATTTTTGGGGATAATACAAAGGTGGCCATGCAAGGAAGCAAGAAACTAAGTAGTTAGCATCTAACCAAACCAAACTAGAAAGAAAACTAGAAGTAGAAGCATGGTTCCATGAAAAATGGAACAAGGACATGAAAAGTCAATATGACTATTCCACTTTTTGACATTTCTAGCCACTTTATTACATATAACACGCATATATATCATGGCCTAGCTGATTATATGTCTGCATATCAGTATATATAAGATAGATATACAAAATAAATAGCATAAAACGTTTTCAAGTAAGGTAACCAAGCAAAGGAGCCAAACCAGCCAAAGAAAGTTCCATTCAGCTACAAGGAAGAATTGATTTTTCATCACCACTCAAACAAGCTCCATAAATCATAACAAAAATTCCGAATGCTCTCCACATCAGAATAGAGGTAAGGATTTTTTTTTTCATAATTTTTGGAGTTGTTTTAGGTAGTCAAAGAAATTGTGAAAGTGAAGCATGAATAGTAATTGTGTTCTTGGTTATGTTGTTTCAATGGAAGATTCAAGCAAGTTAAGGCAACCCAAGCCATCCCTAGGAGTTGTGAAGCATATTTAGTGATCTCAAGGTTACATACAAGGTATACATATCTTCATTCCCTTTAAACCTTGTGATTTCATACGGATAATGTTAAGTAATGCAAGCATGTTAAGTTACTAGCACTAATGACTAAGTTAAGCATGATTGTGTTGGTTGTGATGAAATGAGGTTGGTTATAAAACTTGATCTTATGACTGATTTTGTGAGTTCATAACCGTGTAATGATATTGGTTGTGTTGGTTTTGGATGTTGGTAATATGATCAAATCCGGGAAACGTTCCGTGTATAGCCGTTGTAATGCCCGTTTGAAACTAGGGTTAATTGGACAGGTGATTTCGAACCATTAAAATGTCATTTTTGAAAACCACTGACCAGGGTATAATAGTTCTTGTCTTAAGCTTTGTATTGACATAAAAATCATGTCGATATGATTTACGGTTTAGAAGTTACGTCCGTTTTAGTAAAAGTCGCGCAAGTAATCTAACTGCAGTTTTGTCACCACTTTGAAGAGATAAATAGCCCACTTAAGAATTGGTAAAAATGGTGAATTTTGGATGGTAGATGCCTCGGACAGTTGGTAGTGCGACCAAAAAGTTTTGTATAAAAATAAGAAATTTTCGATTTTATAAAAATGTTACAGTCAAAACTGCGCAAGTGGAAAACCCCTTAAGGGGATGGTTCGCTAAGAAATTTGGTTATATGCACACGACTTGGTTTTGAAACTCGTACGAAGCAAGATATTGGCATAAGTACTTGACGAAAGATATAAGAGTATAAAGGACCCTAAAGGAGTCATATAAAACATTTGCAGGATTTCATAAAGTTGTGTCATTAACGCGTAATTCGGGGTTTAAGGAAAATCTAACCTAGCGTTCTGTTTGGTTATAATAGATCACCGGACGTCCACGAGCACACCTAGAAATCTCCGAACCACAGGCAAGTTTTCGAAAACCAAGTTTTAAGTATTTTGTAAACTGCTGATGTTATGATATAACTGTATTGAAAGTTTTTTATTGGTTTACTGTGTAATAAACGTGCAACGCTTGTTACGACTTATATATTACGAACTAAAGTTGGATATAAGTCGATGTATGAATAGAGGCTCTAAGACAGGGCAAAATCGTATCTGGATATTTAAATCGGGAGTCGGAGCTATTTTACTAGAACGCTGTCATGAAAAAAAAAACCCGGAAATTGCCAGAGACAGTGATTTTCAGAAATATCGATTACCAATATTTCATAAAAAATACATGGGATAACTATTCAAAATATCCTGAATCATTTTATAGATATTATTTAAATTTTTATTTAATTAAATGGATATTAATTTGAATATTCATTTAATAATATGTGATCAATGATTTATTATTTAATACATGTTATTTTAATATTTATTGAACAGTCCAAAATTCTTTAAAAATAATTGATTAATCATTTACTATTTGATAAATATTATTTAAATATATATTAAATATTCTAAGATTATTTAAAAATAAATGGGATAATGATTTACTATTTAATAAATATTATTTAAATATTTATTAAATATTCCAAAATTTTCTAAGAATAATTAAACCTTTCTCATAATACAATTTGAGGACTTACAAATTTCTTAAAATATTTTCTGGCCTTCAGAATATCTAATAAGGTTCCCAAATATTATTCCAATAATATCAAGTCCCTTAAAACAAGGGCTCACATTTTCTGACTGATCAAAATTGGGAATCAAGTCTAAGAAATGAGCCAATGGTCTCGCTTTCTTTTTTATACTCTGATATTACAATCATTTCCCTATTCAATTAGAGATTTCCAAACTCAACAACTTATTGAAAAAAAAAAAAAAACCCGACTACTCCCAAGTTATGTTATAACAGGCAGACTTCTAAAACAAATGAAATCTATTGACTAACGTCAACCCACATAATGAGTTTACTTCCTCAACCCTTCCGGAAGTAAGGATATGATGATTAAAGTAAACCTATCAACAAGCCGGTTGCTTGGGGGACTTGGATTAAATTCCATTCCAGACATGGATAGGGTTCTTCCAGGGATTGGAGTAGCCGACACTAGGGGTCGGAAAGAGTGTAAGAGGCTGTGGGACAGTCCATCCAAGCGTAAGAGGCTGTGGGACAGTCCAGCATAAAGGCTCATATGTGGCCTGGGTGCAGGCCCGGTTAGGGTAGTCATCCATCTACTAGTAGAAAAGAATTCGGTACATACGGCTGATCACCGGGTACCGTGGTACTCCAGTATATCCTCATTCTTCCAATTGGAATTGTACTGTAATATTGTAACGAAAGCCTAGGTGCTGAGTTACCGATAATATTAACAGTGGTTAAACAAAATTTATTTGAAGCAACATGATGCACTATTAGCTGTTTGCCGAAAATAAATGAATGTATTTTCTCCCATAATTACTAAGATGGCTAAATGATGAGATTACAATTACAACGCTTTAAAAACTACTTATACTATTGCTGAGCTATTGCTCACTCTTGCTTTTCTTTATATATCATAACACCGCAGCTGTCAGTTATGCCGCGCCGTCGGACGACCGTCAGAAAGAGGGTGGGCAATACCCGAGACTTCCGTAGGCTTTTCTCTGTTTTGCCATAGGTAGAAGATCGAGGTCGGATTGGCGTACAGCTAGTGATAGTGCTCCTTATATATAAGTATGATCTATGTAAATTAATGATGAAGAACAAACGTAGGTCAGCCTATTGACTTCATGTAGAGGTCGTCTAGGTGACCATTCTGTTATTTTGGAAATCGGTTGTAATAACTCGAACTTTCTTTTGGGTACTAGCTAATGTATATATAAGTATCGTTCCTGAGACTATAACCTGTGTGTGTGTGTGAAGGTGTATGTGCATATATATGGATTGTTGGGTCATTGCAGGTGAAAACGACGAGTCGAGAAATAAGTGTAAGTGTTAATAAATGGAAACAGGGTAACGTGGCAACCTAGATCCCGGACCCCGGATCTTGGGGTGTCACAGAAATGGTATCAGAGCCTAGGGTTATAACTCTCAGAAACGATAACGAGTTAAGAACTATAAATCCACTTATAATAATAATAAGAACTCTCATCGAGTTGTTGTCGGGCTATCGGATATAGCGCTGGCATTAAAACCCGTAAGGGGACTCTTAACCTCACAAGTAGTAACACGGTTTTGTTTTATCTCAGATACTGGAGGATGAGGAGGGAGAGGCCTATGAGCGGCAACATGACGAGGCCCTGCTAGCGGCCGGTGAGGACAGGACTGATCATTCCGTGGGGACTCTCACTGATGTTCCGACAGATGACACGGTAGAGGAGGAGGACCCTGAGGAGGACCCCGTTGAGGATCCGACAGATGTTGATGATATCTTTTCCCCATCCACCGAGACCGAGGAGCCGGTAGATGATGACACCGTATGGACTGACATTCAGATGCACCCACTCCCTATGCCGAGATCCCCTATTCCACCAGTGCTATGGAGTCCTGTGCCTACCGATGACAGTATTGAGGAGGTGACTCTTGAGACCCCTGAGCCAGATGAGCTTGTACCGAGCGATTCAGCCACTCCACCACCGCCACCAGCTCCCCCCAGTGTGTCGGTGGCCTACCATGAGTGGATGACGGGATTCTTGAACACGGAGCTGATTGTTGCCGAAGCTAGGATTGATGAGCTGCGTAGGCAGCTAGCGGCGGAGCGTGATGCGAGGCGTGCACGTCAGGATGGTATGTGGGGTGCTTCCCCTAGAGCCACCAGGAAGGAGATCTCCAGGATTGAGAGGAGGGCCAGGCGTAGAGTACGAGGTCTTCCGGCCGTTGACGGTGAGTACATCTCCCGGAGAGATGCAGAGGCTATTTGGGCTAGGGCGATGTCCCGCGTGAGGGGCTTAACCCGGCAGGATGATGATCCGTGATGTAGATGATAGTCTAGAGATGCAGACGAGTGTACTACTGTAGCTTTATATGATAGGTTCCCTTGTACTATTAAGAACTTGAATTGTTCAGAACTTTATGTATTTTGTTTTGGGTAAGAAGGACCTAACTGTTGTATTTTGTGATTCGTATGACAATGGATATAAGGACTCGAAGTTTCAGTTCTCAATTGGTTAGTCTTAAAAAAAAAATAAAATTTGCACCTCGTAATTCAATCAACTGTGTGTGGCTGTTTATTTATACCAGAGCTATGGCACTAAAGATTTATGTAATATGATTTTAAGAGTTACGATTAAGTAACCAAATTGACTAGTTTTCTCAGCCTTACGAGGCAATATGTCTGATAATGAAATTTCTTGTCCAAATTCAGTAAAATGCCGCCCGGACGTGTAGGAACTAGGGCAAGACCAGCTAACTCTACAGCCCAAGGTAGCAACCACCGAGAAGATGAAGGTCAGAACCTCCATCATGAGGAAGAGGACGAGGTGAGTTATAATGAGTTCGATGAACAAGGGTTTGAAGAAGAAGAGGAGGTAGAGACAATTGCAGAAGGAGGTCAGGCAGAGAACCCAATGGACCAGTTTATGCACCTGCTAAGGCAGAACTTGGCCCGCCAACCACCACCACCACCACCTCGTGGTCCCAACAATGCTATAGCAAATGCCTTCAGGGCTTTCAAGTCACTCAAGCCCCCAGAGTTTCACGGGACCGCAGATCCAGTTGAGGCGAAAGCCTGGTTGAGGGAAATAGAGAAGTCCTTCGAGATCATGGGAACTGAAGAAGCTCAAAAGACAATTTTTGGCACCTATCTGCTAAAAGGAGAGGCAAACTATTGGTGGAAAGCCAAGAAGAATATGGAACCAAATGGAGTGATTGCATGGGAAAGATTTTCCGAATTGTTTTTGGACAAGTACTTTCCAAGGTTCATGGAGGCTCAGATGGAAGTAAAGTTTTTGGAGTTAAAACAGGAAAATATGACCGTGGCGGAATATGAAGCTAAGTTTACGGAGTTATCCCGATTTGTACCCGAATATGTCAACACTGAGGCAAAGAAAGCAAGGAGGTTTCAACTAGGACTGAAACAATTGATACAAAATTGAGTTGCTATACTGGAACTAACCGACTATGCCACCTTGGTACAAAAAGCATCTATTGCGGAAGCAGGTAGCGAACAGATCCAGAAAAACAAAGAAGCGAAAAAGAGAAAATTTCATAGTCAGGGAGGAGGACCGGCGGTTAGAAATTTCCCAAGCAAGTTCAGCAGAGGTGCAATGTCACAACCGGTAAGGAGTACAGGATTCAGAAAGGCTGAAAGTAGTAGTGTCGTTCAGGGGGGGAGGCCAGTCGGTGTGTCGCAATTCAGTCTGCCCCGACCGCCTCTACCAGAATGCAAAAACTGTGGAAGGAGGCATTTGAGAGTATGTACTAAGAAAGTTGTCACCTGTTATAAATGCAAGCAGCCAGGGCATTACTCAAATGTTTGCCCCCGAAGCAACTTTACATGTTACCAGTGCGGTGGAGTTGGACATGTGAGGAAAGACTGTAAGGTATTGAAGCCGGCTATATCAGGGTTAAGCAAGGCAGCCTCCAACCATCCTCCGACGGCCAGGACATTCAATATGACAGTGAAGGATGCAGTGAAAGACATGGATGTGATAGCAGGTACACTTCTGCTAAATTCCAACCATGCCAATGTTTTATTTGATTCCGGAGCTACCAAGTCTTTTATATCTAAAAATTTTGCATGCAAGTTAAATCTCAAGGTTGAAACATTAAAAGAATCACTACAAGTAGAGATAGCCAATCGGGAAATAATTTCCGTTAGACAAGTGCACCCAAACTGTAACCTAGACATAGAGGGGCATAATTTCAGTGTAGATTTGATTCCCTTTAAATTAGGGGAGTTTGACGTCATTTTGGGAATGGATTGGTTATCGAGCAACGGTGCTCAAATCGATTGCGAAGGGAAAAAGGTTAGGTTAAAAACACCGGGAGGAAAAGGAGTTGTGTTCAGAGGACAACGACAAGTCAAAAAATTCTTGACCATTGCCCAGACCAAGAAATTGTTGCAAAAAGGATGTGAAGCTTATTTAGCCCACGTAATAGACACAAACCGAGAGGTGCCCAATTTACGAAGCATACCAGTGGTCGCGGAGTTCGAGGATGTGTTCCCAGATGATCTTCCCGGGTTACCCCCTGACAGAGAGATAGAATTTGCAATTGACTTAGCTCCGGGGACGGCACCAGTTTCGAAGGCCCCGTATCGATTAGCCCCAATTGAAATGAAGGAGCTGGCCAACCAATTACAAGAACTTTTAGATAAAGGGATGATAAGACCAAGTGTGTCACCGTGGGGTGCACCAGTGTTATTCGTAAAGAAGAAGGATGGCAGCATGAGGTTATGCATAGACTATCGAGAGCTGAATAAGCTGACTATCAAAAATAGATACCCCCTACCCAGGATTGATGATTTGTTTGATCAATTGAAGGATGCCGTATGTTTCTCTAAGATAGACCTGAGAACCGGGTACCACCAGTTAAAAATTAAACCAGAGGATATACCAAAGACTGCATTTCGGACCCGATATGGGCACTACGAGTTTCTGGTAATGTCATTTGGACTAACCAATGCTCCAGCAGCCTTTATGGACTTGATGAACCGAGTTTTCAAGAAGTACCTAGATAAATTTGTTATTGTTTTCATTGACGATATCCTAATTTATTCAAAGACGGAAGGAGAACACGCAGAACATTTGAGGATAGTTCTAGAGATCCTGAGAAAGGAAAAGCTGTATGCCAAATTCTCAAAATGTGAATTTTGGCTCACCGAGGTACAATTCTTAGGGCATGTAATTAGTAGTGAAGGAGTGTTGGTCAATCCTGCCAAGATTGAAGCAATTTCAAATTGGGAAAGACCGACTACACCCACGGAGGTGAGAAGTTTCGTAGGACTAGCCGGATATTACCGGAGGTTCGTACAAGATTTTGCAAAAATTGCAGCTCCGTTGACCCGACTTACACGAAAAACCGAAAGGTTTGTATGGACTGAGAAATGTGAAGAAAGCTTCCAAGAGCTAAAGAAGAGATTGGTAACAGCCCCTGTACTAGCATTGCCAGACGGGAAGGGAGACTTTGTCATTTACAGTGATGCCTCACACAAGGGGTTGGGGTGCGTACTCATGCAGCATGGAAAAGTAATCGCATATGCGTCCCGACAATTGAAGGAATACGAACTGAGATACCCCACCCACGACTTAGAATTGGCAGCAATAGTCTTCGCACTGAAAATCTGGAGGCACTATTTGTATGGTGAGAAATGCGAGATTTATACAGATCATAAAAGCCTAAAATACATTTTTACACAAAAGGAACTGAATATGAGGCAGAGGAGATGGCTGGAATTAATCAAGGATTATGATTGTGAGATTCTCTATCACCTGGGAAAGGCTAATGTGGTAGCAGACGCCCTTAGTAGAAAGGAAAGGCTCAAGATGATAGTTTCATCGGAAGTATTGATCCAGGAATTTGAAAGGTTAGAAATCGAAGTGTTAGTGACCGGCGGAAACACCGAAAGATTATTTAACATCAGCATGTATCCCGCTTTAACAGAAAAGATCAAGTTGTGCCAAGAAAGGAAGAAGGAAGAAGAATGGGAATCCTTAACAGGAGAAGAAATGAAGTGCGAAAAGGATAGTAAAGGGATAATGAGATATGCTTCTCGAATTTGGGTACCAAACGTTCAAGAGCTAAAAGATGAAATCTTACAGGAAGGACACAACACGAGGTATTCAATCCACCCCGGAAGTACCAAGATGTATAGAGACCTGAAGGAATACTATTGGTGGCCGAATATGAAGAGAGATGTGGCGGAATGGGTAAGTAAGTGCTTGACCTGTCAAAGGGTGAAGGCGGAGCATCAGCGACCAAGTGGTCTTTCTACAACCTCTGGAAATTCCCGAATGGAAGTGGGAACATATAGCCATGGATTTCGTAGTAGGGTTGCCAAGAACTAGAACAAACCACGACGCAATCTGGGTTGTCGTAGATCGGCTAACCAAATCGGCTCATTTTCTCCCAATTAATGAGCGGTACCCGATTGACAAGTTAGTGGACCTATATCTCAAGGAAATTGTTATGCGACATGGAGTCCCTGTGACCATAGTATCGGATCGGGACCCAAGGTTTAACTCCAGATTTTGGAGGAGCTTTCAGGAGAGTGTTGGTACTAAGCTAAGTATGAGCACAGCCTATCACCCCCAGACAGACGGTCAAAGTGAAAGAACCATCCAAACCATAGAGGATATGTTGAGGGTCTGCGCAATAGATTTCAAAGGAAGCTGGGATGACCACTTACCTTTAATTGAGTTCTCCTACAACAATAGCTATCACGCGAGCATAGGAATGCCCCCTTACGAGGCATTATATGGTAGAAGATGTCGCTCTCCCTTATGTTGGGATGAAGTGGGCGAGCGAAGGATACTAGGACCTGAGTTGGTGCAACAAACAAAGGAAGCAATAGAACTGATCAGGACTCGGTTAGAAGCTGCTCAGGATAGACAACGCAAGTACGCCGACAAGGCCCGGAAGGACAAAGAGTATGAAGTGGGAGATATGGTGTTGTTAAAAGTATCACCGTGGAAAGGCCTGATGAGGTTTGAGAAGAAGGGAAAACTGAGCCCAAGGTATATCGGCCCATTTGAGATATTAAAAAGAATCGGAAAGGTGGCCTATGAACTAGCCTTACCCCCAAACTTGCAACAAGTCCACAATGTATTTCATGTGTCCATGTTAAGAAGATATTTTGCTGATGCCAAGCATGTGATTGAATATGAAAGCGTAAAACTTCAACCAGACCTGACGTACGTGGAGCAACCAGTGCAGATCATGGATCGAAAGGATCAGGTGCTCAGAAACAAGACGGTCAAACTAGTCAGAGTATTGTGGAAGAATCAAAATGTTGAAGAATCAACTTGGGAATTAGAAAATGAAATGCTAGAGAAATACCCTCATCTATTCTTAACTTGATTCCGGGACGGAATCCAAATAAGGAAGGGGGACTGTAATAACCCTAACTTTGTAAGATTTTCAAAGCCTTGAGGAATAATAATTCTACGGGATTTTGGAACTCATGTTAGCCCACGCTATATAAATGGTGGAAAATTAAGAATCCGAAGATACATTACGGATGTGCAAGGAAAATAAGTGAATGCAAACATCGTCAGAATTCACTAATTTCTATTTCTACGAATTTAGTTGTAACCTATGAAACACAAGAGAATACGAGAACCCTAACATGACCTAATATACACGACATGGAAATATTAAACCAAGACATCCCAAACGATAAAGAGTTATGATAAGAAATTTCTACGCTAAAACGTTTTCGAGAATTTTCGAACATCGAAATAAGGATTATGCAAGCAAAGGATTACATTTTTGGGGATAATACAAAGGTGGCCATGCAAGGAAGCAAGAAACTAAGTAGTTAGCATCTAACCAAACCAAACTAGAAAGAAAACTAGAAGTAGAAGCATGGTTCCATGAAAAATGGAACAAGGACATGAAAAGTCAATATGACTATTCCACTTTTTGACATTTCTAGCCACTTTATTACATATAACACGCATATATATCATGGCCTAGCTGATTATATGTCTGCATATCAGTATATATAAGATAGATATATAAAATAAATAGCATAAAACGTTTTCAAGTAAGGTAATCAAGCAAAGGAGCCAAACCAGCCAAAGAAAGTTCCATTCGGCTACAAGGAAGAATTGATTTTTCATCACCACTCAAACAAGCTCCATAAATCATAACAAAAATTCCAAATGCTCTCCACATCAGAATAGAGGTAAGGATTTTTTTTCATAATTTTTGGAGTTGTTTTAGGTAGTCAAAGAAATTGTGAAAGTGAAGCATGAATAGTAATTGTGTTCTTGGTTATGTTGTTTCAATGGAAGATTCAAGCAAGTTAAGGCAACCCAAGCCATCCCTAGGAGTTGTGAAGCATATTTAGTGATCTCAAGGTTACATACAAGGTATACATATCTTCATTCCCTTTAAACCTTGTGAATTCATACGGATAATGCTAAGTAATGCAAGCATGTTAAGTTACTAGCACTAATGACTAAGTTAAGCATGATTGTGTTGGTTGTGATGAAATGAGGTTGGTTATAAAACTTGAGCTTATGACTGATTTTGTGAGTTCATAACCGTGTAATGATATTGGTTGTGTTGGTTTTGGATGTTGGTAATATGATCAAATCCGGGAAACGTTCCGTGTATAGCCGTTGTAATGCCCGTTTGAAACTAGGGTTAATTGGACAGGTGATTTCGAACCATTAAAATGTCATTTTTGAAAACCACTGACCAGGGTAGAATAGTTCTTGTCTTAAGCTTTGTATTGACATAAAAATCATGTCGATATGATTTACGGTTTAGAAGTTACGTCCGTTTTAGTAAAAGTCGCGCAAGTAATCTAACTGCAGTTTTGTCACCACTTTGAAGAGATAAATTGCCCACTTAAGAATTGGTAAAAATGGTGAATTTTGGATGGTAGATGCCTCGGACAGTTGGTAGTGCGACCAAAAAGTTTTGTATAAAAATAAGAAATTTTCGATTTTATAAAAATGTTACAGTCAAAACTGCGCAAGTGGAAAACCCCTTAAGGGGATGGTTCGCTAAGAAATTTGGTTATATGCACACGACTTGGTTTTGAAACTCGTACGAAGCAAGATATTGGCATAAGTACTTGACGAAAGATATAAGAGTATAAAGGACCCTAAAGGAGTCATATAAAACATTTGCAGGATTTCATAAAGTTGTGTCATTAACGCGTAATTCGGGGTTTAAGGGAAATCTAACCTAGCGTTCTGTTTGGTTATAATAGATCACCGGACGTCCACGAGCACACCTAGAAATCTCCGAACCACAGGCAAGTTTTCGAAAACCAAGTTTTAAGTATTTTGTAAACTGCTGATGTTATGATATAACTGTATTGAAAGTTTTTTATAGGTTTACTGTGTAATAAACGTGCAACGCTTGTTACGACTTATATATTACGAACTAAAGTTGGATATAAGTCGATGTATGAATAGAGGCTCTAAGACAGGGCAAAATCGTATCTGGATATTTAAATCGGGAGTCGGAGCTATTTTACTAGAACGCTGTCATAAAAAAAAAAAAACCCGGAAATTGCCGGAGACAGTGATTTTCAGAAATATCGATTACCAATATTTCATAAAAAATACATGGGATAACTATTCAAAATATCCTGAATCATTTTATAGATATTATTTAAATTTTTATTTAATTAAATGGATATTAATTTGAATATTCATTTAATAATATGTGATCAATGATTTATTATTTAATACATGTTATTTTAATATTTATTGAACAGTCCAAAATTCTTTAAAAATAATTGATTAATCATTTACTATTTGATAAATATTATTTAAATATTTATTAAATATTCTAAGATTATTTAAAAATAAATGGGATAATGATTTACTATTTAATAAATATTATTTAAATATTTATTAAATATTCCAAAATTTTCTAAGAATAATTAAACCTTTCTCATAATACAATTTGAGGACCTACAAATTTCTTAAAATATTTTCTGGCCTTCAGAATATCTAATAAGGTTCCCAAATATTATTCCAATAATATCAAGTCCCTTAAAACAAGGGCTCACATTTTCTGACTGATCAAAATTGGGAATCAAGTCTAAGAAATGAGCCAATGGTCTCGCTTTCTTTTTTATACTCTGATATTACAATCACTTCCCTATTCAATTAGAGATTTCCAAACTCAACAACTTATTGAAAAAAAAAAAAAACCTGACTACTCCCAAGTTATGTTATAACAGGCAGACTTCTAAAACAAATGAAATCTATTGACTAACGTCAACCCACATAATGAGTTTACTTCCTCAACCCTTCCGGAAGTAAGGATATGATGATTAAAGTAAACCTATCAACAAGCCGGTTGCTTGGGGGACTTGGATTAAATTCCATTCCAGACATGGATAGGGTTCTTCCAGGGATTGGAGTAGCCGACACTAGGGGTCGGAAAGAGTGTAAGAGGCTGTGGGACAGTCCATCCAAGCGTAAGAGGCTGTGGGACAGTCCAGCATAAAGGCTCATATGTGGCCTGGGTGCAGGCCCGGTTAGGGTAGTCATCCATCTACTAGTAGAAAAGAATTCGGTACATACGGCTGATCACCGGGTACCGTGGTACTCCAGTATATCCTCATTCTTCCAATTGGAATTGTACTGTAATATTGTAACGAAAGCCTAGGTGCTGAGTTACCGATAATATTAACAGTGGTTAAACAAAATTTATTTGAAGCAACATGATGCACTATTAGCTGTTTGCCGAAAATAAATGAATGTATTTTCTCCCATAATTACTAAGATGGCTAAATGATGAGATTACAATTACAACGCTTTAAAAACTACTTATACTATTGCTGAGCTATTGCTCACTCTTGCTTTTCTTTATATATCATAACACCGCAGCTGCCAGTTATGCCGCGCCGTCGGACGACCGTCAGAAAGAGGGTGGGCAATACCCGAGACTTCCGTAGGCTTTTCTCTGTTTTGCCACAGGTAGAAGATCGAGGTCGGATTGGCGTACAGCTAGTGATAGTGCGCCTTATATATAAGTATGATCTATGTAAATTAATGATGAAGAACAAACGTAGGTCAGCCTATTGACTTCATGTAGAGGTCGTCTAGGTGACCATTCTGTTATTTTGGAAATCGGTTGTAATAACTCGAACTTTCTTTTGGGTACTAGCTAATGTATATATAAGTATCGTTCCTGAGACTATAACCTGTGTGTGTGTGTGAAGGTGTATGTGCATATATATGGATTGTTGGGTCATTGCAGGTGAAAACGACGAGTCGAGAAATAAGTGTAAGTGTTAATAAATGGAAACAGGGTAACGTGGCAACCTAGATCCCGGACCCCGGATCTTGGGGTGTCACATGAGTCGTATGAGAAATATGAATGATAGATAAAGGATTTAACCCTCCTATAATTAGGAGAGATATTATAAGGCCTCTTGATTGAGTGAGACTATAAAATGCATGGCCGTGCTCAAATAATGATTTGTTTTCATAGTCTACTCATGGATCAAGTAAACCCGGATTAAATATTGTAGAGGATGACTAAATACATGCCTCGAGTTTAATCTATAATATATATGGTTAAAGGGATTATATTACACGGAAACATTAATCACGAAAGGTTTTATCGAATCACGATTTAATTATTATTTAATTGGGTAGCAATGATGTATTTCTAGATACCGCTCATTGTTTATAATTTTATTGGAGAATAAAATTATTGCTAATTAAATAATAGCCTATAGGGTCACACACATAGATCACTTAAAGGAATAGTTAATTTAAATTATAGATTTAAATTAATTGATGATTATTTGAATTTTATTATATTAATTAAGTGAGACTTAATTAATTGAAATAATAAAAATTTGAATTTGAATTCTGCCCTTAATAATTAAGTATGACTTAGTTATTAATTAAATAATAGAAATTCGGTTTTATTATTTAATCCTAAACCTACATGGGTTAGCCTTTGCTGTTATGGGTTGCTGTTATGGGCCTATTAACCAGCCATTATAAATAGATAATGTAGGGTTAATAGGGGATTACGTTTTTTAGAGAAATACGCCCTAGAGGCAGCAGCTACACAGCAAGGCAAGGCAAGGCAGAACAATTTCGAAATCATCAAAGGAGCTAGTACATCCATTCCGTAATCAAGATCGTGAGACGTTCTTGAAGGTGCTCGTGTGGATACCATAGAGGTGTTTTTCGAGAGGAAGACACAAGTCGTGAAAGCAAGGATCTCCGTTGAGTTCGTGCAAGTCAAGACCAGAAAAGGTATGAATCTGTTTCACCATAATCCGTCCAAGCTTATACATGATCCTGCGTTAGGGTTTCGAATTTTTGTTATATTAACGTTTAATCCGCTGCGTTTTATGCCTTGGAACCCAACAATAATTAGATAAGATTTATCAAAATAATGATAAAATCATATCTAATTTATTTTGAGGCAAAGACTGAAGACGAACAAATACTGTATTTTTGACACTACTTTTACGAGACAGAAAATGATTTATTAAATTAAAAGAGTGTCTGTTTTAAAGGTTTTCAAGGGAATATATTTTGAATATATTTTCTAAATTTATTTGTTCAACTTATCTTCAACAAAGTCCTGCCTAAATGTAAAATGTATATTTTATCCTGAAAGTCCTTAACTATCTTATTTATTCGGATAAAATGCATTTTAATTCAAGCATAAATATTCCTTGGACTTCATAGTCATTATTAATTTAGGAATATTATGTTCGAATATATTTCAAGTCAAAACTTTAGTCCAAACGTCGACTAGTTCCGACAAATGGCTATCGAATATTGTTTCGGGCTGTAGGGACAACGAAACGATCCTTTTCTCGAAATAATAGCTACACATGTCCAATTGACTTGAAACTTGGGTAATATCACTAGAATATTTAAAAATAATTTTAGGATTTTTTTCATGATTTTTGGGTGACTTTTATTTTTGGCCTGTACTTTCGATACGTTATTGATTGTTCGGTTAATTAAAAGTCAATGAAGGTCAACTCCAAATTGAGTAGGATTTTGACCATGACCTACTTGGAATATTTCCAGATGGTTCCCAAATTTTCATAATTTTTGGAGCATGTTTTGAAAAACGTCATATTCGTCATTGTATCGTTCAGTTGCGCATTTATTAGCTTTATTATTTAACTGAATAGTGTTTTCACGTTTTTCCATGCATGTAAGTGGGCTAGTACTGATGAGGGAACACAAAATTCAAATTGTGTACCTTTTCCTTATTTTAAGGAAGCTTTGTCCCCTCATCCCCCGCCCAAAGCCCTAATTTTTCTCTTTAAATACCCCTCCAACCCCCACTCTTTTTCTCAAGCCATTTGAGCCAAGTAAATGCTGCATTTTTCTCTGCAAGAAGCTCTCTAGTCCAGAAATATTTCATCTCTTAGAGTTCTTGAGTTATAAGCTTAGTTCTTTCATAGATCTAACCCCTACCAAGCTTATAAACACATTTATATGCTCATATAACACACACAACACACAAGTATCTTTTGGCTACCCACTTACCATATTTTAGCAGCCCCTAGATTTGTTTTTTTGCCCCCAAAGTTGTACCAAAAGTTGTTATTCCGGCCATTTTCCGGCGACCCTTTTTGTGTGTTTTAGGCTTCAAACTAGCTTTTTCTCTTGATTTCTTCCTAGATCTCAAGGGTTATAAGTTGGTTAGTTATATTATATATATAATATCAGTAGGTACATGTTTAGTAGTGTATACACCTTGCTTGCTTGATTTTTAAGTGTGTACACGAACTCTTGTACAAGATCCTAACTCGTATCCCTTGATTTCGTAAGAAATATTGTTGTCTCTCACTATAGAGCACAAGGGTCATAAGTTAGTTATTTCTTGTCTATATTATATATATAATATTCAGCCGTAATAATATATACAAGAGCTTGCTTTGTTTGATTTATTGCAAGTATATATATTTGGCCTTGTTCCTCATTTTTATATATATACGAGCTTTAATCTTCTCTTCTCTTCTCGTATATATAAAGAGTGAACTAAATAGTTGTTAATATCCTTAAACTTATAATTTAAGGGTTAGATACAACGACCATTTACTTTAACTCCGAGTCGAGGCTAGTTGTATAAGTTGATAATATACGACATAAGCAAAAGGCTTCCTTGTTGAGTTTTAGTATCTAAACCAAGATCGTGTTCCGGGTTTGAGCCAAATAGTATAAATCTCATATAGAGATAGAAACTAAAGGCTCTTCGAATATTTGCTAGGTAGCTCACTTCAATTCCGAGTTGAGTTTTGTGTATAAGTCGAGGTACGACATAAACATAAATACTACTTGTTGAATTATATAGTGAAAGAAACCAACACACATTCCGAGTAAATCGAAGTAAACTCGTTGAATATTTGTGGGTTTGTTCTTGATTGTTTTAAGGTCATAGTGTAGTTGTAATTAGTAAGGCCTTATAAACAAAGTAGTTAGAAAACGTATTTGATCTCATTCAAGTCAAAAATATTTAGTCTATATCTTGACCTTATATTTCCTATATATATATATTTTATATATATATATATATATATATATATATATATATATATATATATATATATATATTTACATTTTATACTTGCATTGCATCATACGCTTTACATATCGCTCTTTACTTTAGCATATTTACTTTAAGCGCTTGCATTGCATTCATACGCTTTACATATCGCAATTTACTTTAGCATACGCATTTAATTTCGTGCATTCATACGCTTTAATTTCCGCTCCTTACTTTAGCATACACACTTAATTTCTTGCATACACGTTAGCATACAACATGTGGTTCGTCCTTTTGACTAAGTGACTTACCCTTTCGAGTGGTTCGTCCTTGTCTCTAAGTGACTTACCCCGACTCACATTTATATTTACTGTTGCTTCGTCTATTTTATATATATTTGTTTATCACATTGGTCTAGTACTGTAACATACTAGTCCACCACCTTTCTTTCTGAAACAGGGATATTAAAGTCGTAGTACTTGTTGTCTAGACTTTGTTAGTGAGGTGAAAGTGAAGTGAGGTGATCCTTGTTCTAAAACCCAAGTCCTAGACACGCCGACGGGGAGTTGGGTGTCTTTGCACCGTGAGGAAAAGGAAAGACCCAAGACCTAAGACCCAGATCCAAGACCTACATTGTTGTAGAGGAACATAGTCTACGCAGGGATTTTTACGTATCTTTGAGGAGGTAAAGGGGAAGTTACGCTCCAAGATAAGATCGTAAGGGATACTACGTGACTGTGAAGAGGTAACGGGGAGTTACGCTCTAAGACCAGCTCGTAGGGGTACTACTTGCCTGTGAAGAGGTAACGGGTAGTTACGCTCTAAGACCAGCTTATAGGGGTTCTACCTTGATTGTGAGGAGGTAACGGGGAGTTACGCTCTAAGATAAATCAAGTAGGTTTGCTATTGTATTTTGAGGGATTAACGGGTAGTTAAGGTCCAAGATAGATACATAGTGTTGTAAAAGGCTTCTCCGCCACTATAAGGAGTACATCTTTTTATAGTGCAAAATCCTGAGTTCAGGGAGGAACTCGGGGACTGGACTAGGGGTGAGCGGATCCGTTAGGGGATTGCGCCATCGCAAACCAGGATAAAAATTCCGTTGTGTACTCTATTTCTTTTCTCTGCTTTTATTTTCCGCACTTATATTACTAGTTGACTGGTAATATTTTAAAAAGAGAAAAGAAAATTTTAAAACGCCAAGCTCAATTTTTAAAACGGTATTAAGCTATTCAACCCCCCTTCTAGCTTATACCCCCCATTTCGGGCCTAACACATATAAATTAAATTCATAAAATAAATTTATTTTAAATAAAATTAAAAAAATAAATTTATTTAAATTGAAATTTATAAAATAAATTTATTTAACAAGACCTCTAAAAATTTGGAGTCCAAACAGCTTTGACTCAATGAAATCATAAGATACTAACATACGTACGATTTGATCGTACAAAAATAAATTAAAAAAAATAGAACGTAACTTAAAGTAAAGAATATTTTTAAGAAGTACTAGTTTGACTAGGTTGACCGTAAAAATCACACACCAAAAAATTCTAATATTTTCTAAATATTTTTTTGACTCAATAAAATCATAATATACTAACATCCGTACGGTTGGATCGCACAAAAGTAATTTAAAAACTAGTTTGACCGTAAAACACACAAAAAATCTAGTTTTAAGAAGTACTAGTTTGTCCGTAAAAGACACACAAAAAGCTTAATATTTTCTAAATATTTTTTTTGACTCAATAAAATCATAAGATATTAACATCCGTACAGTTGGATCGTATAAAAATAATATTAAAAAAACAGAATGTTAATTAAAGTAAAGACTAGTTTTAAAAAGTACTAATTTGACTAGTTTTGACCGTACAAGACACACACAAAAAAGTTTAATATTTTCTAAATATTTTTTTCACTCAATAAAACCATAATATACTTACATCCGTACGGTTGGATCATACAAAAATAATTTTAAAAAATAGAATGTTAATTAAAGTAAAGACTAGTTTTTAAAAAGTACTAGTTTGACCGTAAAAGACACAAACAAAAAAGCTTAATATTTTTTAAAATAATTTTTTCACTCAATAAAATCATAAGATACTAACATCTGTACGGTTGGATCATACAAAAATAATTTAAAAAAAATAGAATGTTAATTAAAGTAAAGACTAGTTTTAAGAAGTACTAGTTTGACTAGTTTGACCGTAAAAGACACACACAAAAAAATACTAATATTTTCTAAATATTTTTTGACTCGATAAAATCATAAGATACTAACATACATATGGTTGGATCATATAAAAATAATTTTAAAAAAATAAGACGTTAATTAAAGTAAAGACTAGTTTTAAAAAGTACTAGTTTGACCATAAAAGAAACACACCAAAAAAGCCTACTATTTTCTAAATATTTTTTTACTAAATAAAATCATAAGGTACTAATATCCGTACAGTTGGATCGTATAAAAATAATTTTATAAAAATAGAACGTTAATTAAAGTAAAGACTAGTTTTAAGAAGTACTAGTTTGACAATAAAAGTCACACACCAAAAAAGTCTATTATTTTCTAAATATTTTTTCGACTCAATAAAATCATAAGATACTTAAATTCATATGGTTGGATCGTACAAAAATAATTTTTTAAAAATAGAACGTTAATTAAATTAAAGACTAGTTTTAAAAAGTATATTTTGACCGTTTTGACTTCTATAAAATCATACCAAATAAATTTTTAATTTTTTTTAATATTTCCCCGTCACTAAAATAGTAATATATTAACATTCATACGGTTGGATCGTCGAAAAATAATTAAAAAAAAAATAGAGTCATCATTAAACAAGTCTAGTTAATATAGTAACACTAAAAAAATATAACTACAACGTTACAACACCTATTGCAACACTTTTTAGTACACCTCCTGCCACGTCAGCATGGGACCACTGCCACATCAGCAGTGGTGGACCCCACATGTGGGGCCCCTGCCATGTTACCAGGGGTCCCACTTCCACGTCAGCAGTGGTGGGCCCCACTACCACATCACACTGCCATGTCAGCGTGTCCTCACTGCCACATTAGTAGTGGTGGACCCCGCATATTGGCCCCACTGCCACCTCTGCACTTGCAATTTTTTTATGAATAGCTAATGTAACACCACGTTAGCTAGTTTTGCAATTTGTGCAACACTGTGAGCAGTAAGCAACACAAGATTACAGCTATTGTAATTTTTATTTCTCCGTGTTACAATGTCCCAAATTTCACAGCTACCACAATGGTAACTGTGTAACTTTTTCTAAAAGCATTGCGTAAACCCACTTATGGTGTAATGTGAATTGATAGCTACTCAACGGATATGAAGGATGACTGACAAAGTATAAATAAAGTCAGAATTCTCATACATGAAGTGATCAACATATAAAGAAGTCGAAGGATGTCAAATGGTCGATGAATGCCAGTCAACAAAGTCAAATCAATGGATCATCATCAACGGATGAATCTGTCAAAGAATAAACGGATAAAAGAGTAATCGATGGATAAGGGAATCAATGGATATTCAAATATCCATTGATACATCAATTGATCAATGGATAACCTATCTGTCTATTGATAAGTAAAGAAGGATCGATTGATAAGTTCCACAACAATTATCAACTGATCAATGTTTATCAAAATAGTTAAAGACAAATGGAATGGAATCTTTGCAGAACTCTGGATAAATGGAAGATAGTTTTGTCAGGACTGTGAAGTCGTTCAGGAAACACAGTCTTCAAGGAGAAGAACAAGACAAATACTTTTCAAGAACAAGGCAAAGACCAAGGAAAATTGTGAAAGAAGTTACATTCTATTTTAGTGCAAACATTGTAAAATGTAATTTGTATTTTTATCATTTGATAGAAAATAGTTGTAGAAAATGAACTACTATATATTTATTAGTAGTTCATTATAGCAAGTGTAGAGTTGAACATCAAAAATACAAGAACAACACAGTAGCTTATAAGAATCATTTGTAATGCCTTTCTAAGTTCAATTTTACTTTTGTAAGCAGCCTGGTTTCTAGACAAAGATTATTTGAAAGCAAAAAATATTCACTAGTGGAAAAATCAATCCACTAATAATTTTTAAAAACTGTTTTCAAATTGTAAATAATTTATCTTATTATTTCTTTTTAGTTTTGAATTTTAAACACTCAAACACCTTTGAATATAAAATCTCTAATCCACAAGAATTTTAATAAAATTTCATGAGTTTGTATTCACCCCCCCTTCTACAAACTCTTTGATAGTTTGAGGGTAAATAACAATATATATATATATATATATATATATATATATATATATATATATATATATATATATATATATATATATATATATATATATATATATATATATATATTGCATTTTAGCTGAAAACGTTTTTAACAAAGTAGCCCAACACAAATAATCTGTCTAGTTAATGTTGGTGATATTGCGAAACTGTATGAACAAAAGTCGTGATAACTCAACACTAGAACATGACATGTAAATAATACTACGTCTACACAGAAATCAAGATGAAATGAAGATAAGGCAAATATAGTGAATCAAGACATTAGAAGAAGTTTTGAAGTCTACTACAGGTCACTGAAAAAAGTTCATTAATATGTTCATGCCTCAGTGAAGAATAATGTTTTAAAGACTTTCAGGGTTTCAGAAGTGTTGAAGATTCAGTATAAAAGTGTCACTAGAAGATTTCAGTGTATTAGCATTGATTGAAGATAGACAGTGTTCGAAGCATGAGAATCTATAAGAATTAAAGACATGGTAAAGACAAAGGTTAAAGAATACAGCTGCAGTCTTGAAGTTATACTCACTGAAAGAAGTTCGTTTATATGTTCAAGCGTTAGTGAAAAACAGAGAATGAAGTCGTGAAAGTACTTGTGTCCAAGGCGGCACTTGAGTTCTTAGTGTTAGGCGCCACTTGCCACTTGAATTCCCTCAAAGCATTTCACTCTACAGGCGTAATTTGCAGGAGGCGCAACATAATACATACTTGGCGCCACTTGATTCTATACAGGGCATCACCTGTGTCAAGCGCCAATTAACAATTACATTAGAATAAAATCAATTCATTTGATTTTATATAAAAATACTACACAAAGCAACAGAGCAAGTTTGTGGTACAGATAGAGAGCTCTGGTTCGTGTTTTTCAATCTATATTGCCGGAGAAGAACACACCCATGAATATACACAGGAGTCAAAACAAATCAAAATTATATTTGTTATTCTTTACCAGAGTGTTTTGTCAATGGCCGGATAAACCTTGTAATACCTCTTAAAATATTAGCCGAGCAATCTTAGCTTCAAGTGAGCCAAGGTGAAAGTTTTTAACTTCAATTGATTAAGTGAATAACACCAACACTTAGAATATATAGGCTTTAGGAAGAGTACTCCTCTTAACTTCTCAATGTGGGATAAGAGAATTTTATATTTTAAAAGCCTTATCTTGTATTGAACAAGCACTTTCAAATGTGCATATCCCCAAGAATATATAGGCTTTATGTTGCACAAGCACATGTCCCCAAGAATAAAACATGAAGCTTACCTAGGTCCATGTTGCACAAGCCTATGTCCCCAAAAATATTTGAATACTACATTCAAATATTTTTTATTTGTTTTCAAGATGACCACGTCTAGAGTATATATTTATTCTACATTGGCTTTAAGTGAAGCCAGGAAAAGTTATTAAATTTTGGTTCCTAACCCAGCATATGTAGAGTGTGTAGGAGGTTGCGTTATAAAACAATTCAATGTGGGAATAAAATGAAAAAAAATAGGAGTAAAAGCACTTTCAAATGTGCATTCTAAGCAAAACCAAGTCAACCCCTTTCAAGTGAACTTGTCTCCTTATAAAAATTTTAAATTTATTTTAAACTAAGTTGCTAGGGCAAAATTTAGTGCCAAGATGAAGGACTAACCCTCTTAAAACATAAAGCAAAAGCTTTACCTAGAATATATAGACTTGAAGGGGGACTTCACCCTAAAATCTTTTCAATGTGGGTGACAGAAACATGTATAGAATGGAAAAAATACCATCCCACATTGATAGAGAAAGGAACTGTGAATGAGAATAAATTAAAGGACTTAAGGAAGGGTTAAACTCATGTGTTAAGCACTTGTGTTGGCGCCGTGTCGTTGCTAAATTGTGGGTGCGCCATCTTTGTTCCATGCCACGTGCACACATGAGAGTGTGTAATAAAGGATGTAGAGTTAAAGTTTTGTGACAAGGGTAGTCCCACGTTGATAATAAAGTAGAAAATAGATAAGAATAAATCAAGGGACATCGAAAAATATTAGATGCCAGTTGAGGCTTAAGTTGGCAAGGTACATGTCAGGCCATGTGTCGCCAAAGCACAGATAGATATATGTGTTGCCTTGGGGTGCGCCTTGCGCTTTGTGCTGTGGCACCCACTTGTGCGCCTTGCTGAGAAAGAATGAAAATTTTCAATTGTGGTAACTAGACTACCACATCGAGAAGAAAATGAAAGGAGTGTCTCCCTCTTTCTATAAATATACGTAGACAAATTAAGGAAATTAGGAAGTGATCAACTTATAAACTAATAAGTATGGTAAGTCTACAAACTCATATTTCTGTTTCTTTAGTTAGGTAATTAGCAATTAATTAATTATTGTTTAGATTAATAAATTAGAGATTAATAATAGCCATGTTTTAATAAATGTGTGAAATTTTAGGATAGGAAGTAGTGACAATGGAACTTGAGACTTCAAAAAAGAGGTTAAGGCTTGTGGCAAAATGTTAGTATATACTGTACTGTTTACTATTCATGATTATTGATGAATTTACAATTGATTTTTATTATGATTGATTCATTGATGAAGAGTAAGTATTCTTACATTGATATTTGATTAACTGATGATACTTCCTTTTTGAAAGTAAAGCTAAACCAATTGTTTAGCTGGTCGCGATCCCCACTTGATGAATTGATGAACCTATCATATTTGAATACTCAGTTTTTGTTGTTGAAAACTAGTTTATTGTGTTGAGATCTTGATGACTTTGATGAGATATTGATGAATTTTCTTATAAACTTTTCATTGTACAAAACTTTAGTTGAATATTACAATATATGCTTGCTGAGCTTTATAAGCTCATTCTTTCATGTTACTAACTTCTACAAGAAATATTTCGGGGAAGGATATTCGGGAAAGGTTAAAGATTTAATGAATTAAACTGTTAGAGTGGGCGGAGAATGCGTAGATCTCTAGTATAAGTCGTTAGTTGAAACTCTGTATTTTGAAGTTGCTAAAAACTTATGTTGTGTTGTGTAACATTTTGATGTAAGACTAGCCAATGTTGTAAAATATTGTTGTATTATCAAGTTTAGGTTTATATAAGCATTTGATGGCGTGATTAGAGTGTGTTTGGCATCCCTCGGGTCGAGTTCTTGAGGCTAACCTGGGATTAGGGGCGTCACATATCCGATGCAAATAACATAGATTATATGCGTTGATTATTTCATAGAGCCGACGCAAATAAGTAGTTTATATGCGTCGACATTAAATGATGCATATGATCTATGTTAGAAATATATTCATTTGATGATGTAGAAAATAATAAAATAGAGTCTAGCATAGATATATCTTTAATAGAATAAGTCTTTCTAGTCTCTGATCGTAGTAAATATAAATTAGAGTCTAGTTGGTCCCTGTATAGGTATCAATAGCAATTGTATTTAGAAGATTTTCTGAAGAAATAAAATCAGAGTCTGGATGTAAATCAGAGTCTGGAGTTCAATCAGAGTCTATATACTATCAGAGTCTATAGTCTATCAGAGTCTGAAGATCATCAGAGTCTGAAGGCTATCAAAGTCTATAAAGCTGAAGTTGAATTTGGAAGATGATCACAGTAATGGAAAGTCTTTGATGATAAAGACAAATATATTATAGATATGTTATGCAAAAGAATGAGAATTATAGAAGGAAACTATTAGCTAATAATTAGTAATTATATATCTATTTTAATTTGATTTTCAGTTATTAGTTGATAGGCAACTCTCTATATAAATACTCTATGTAACCATTGTAGTCATCGAAGTTTTTAAGAGCATAGAGATAGAGAGAGTTGTGAGAAATACATAGAAGCTACTAGGGTTTGTGTACACTCTATGAGAGTTTGTATTCATACATCAATAATACAAACAATATTTATTCATATTTTTGTGTTTGATTTTTGTTCTTAATTAAATGCTTTAATCTATAGTGAGTTGATTCTAATCAGGCAAAAATGTTCAACCCCCCTTCTACTTGTGTAACTGAGAAAACAGTTGGTATCATAGCCTAACATTTAAAATTGATCAATGATATCTGGAAATAAATATGGCAATTCTAAGATTCCTATACTCAAAAGGAATGAGTACACCCATTGGAAGGTTAATATGTTGTACCATATGGAGGCTACATACCCTGACTATCTTGACAGGATTTATGATGGACCTTATGTGCCCTTAAGACTTGTTTCTCAAACCACTGTTGAAGGAAAAATTATTGGAGAGCACTTTGTTGACACACCAAAGGCTGAGTGGTCAAAGGAGGACAAGGAGAATGTCCTTAGGGAGGTAAAAGTCAAGAACATCATCTTTAAAAGTTTGGACTATTTTCTCACAAACTATGTTATATCATGCAAAACTGTTAAAGAGATGTGGACAAAACTTGAAGTGCACTGTGAAGGAACTAAGGATGTCGAGAAAAATGCAAGGTCTCTACTAATTCATGAGTATGAGTATTTTGAAACTAAAGTTGGAGAGACCATCACTAAGATATATGATAGGTTTACCAAACTCCTGAATGAGATGGCTATACTTGGTAAAGTATATGACTCTGAAGATAAAAATACCATGTTTCTGAGAGCCCTTCCTGAAGAGTGGGATAACAAAATAACTGCTATAAGTGAAGCTAGAGATTTGGATGAAATAACTCTAGAATAATTATATGGCAGACTCGGGATATATGATTTAGAAATGTGACAGAGAAAGAATAAGAAATCTGGAAAAAAAAAATCTATGTCACTCTTAATGGAGTCTGAGAGAGAACAACAGGAAGAACCCTCAAAAACTAGAATCAAATAATCAAAGAAAATGGTAAAACTGTTGATGAGTTAGAGTCTACTAACACAGACTCTGATTCATGTGATGAGATTGATTTGAGTCAAATGATGGCTATGTTTGCTAAGAATTTCAGAAGGATGAAATTCAACAAAAGAACTGGAACATTTAGCAAGAGGCGAACATTCAGAAAGGATAATGACAAGGTTGAGAAAAGAAAGAACACCATAATCAAGCTTGACAAGGCAAAAGTCAAGTGCTTCAATTGTGGAATACTGGGGTATTTTACTAGTGAGTGTAGAAAAGCTAAAAATCAAGGCAAAGGAAAAGAACTCATCTCAACAGGAAATGATTGGGCAGATTCAAGCTCAGAGGATGAAATAGATTATGAAAATCTAGCATTGATGGTTGTCTCCTCAGAAAAGTCAGAATCTCCCAAAGAACCCTCATCTCATAAATCTCAAGTATCAATCTTTTCTGCTGAATCTTTACTTAATTTAGACTCTAATGGTATGAAGATTGTTCAAAGTGAAGTTAGAAAGTTAATGATTAATTTTAGATCACTCACAAATGACAATGATAGGTTAACATAAGTAAACCTATTCTTAACATGTATGAATAACTAACTAGAGTCTGAATTAGTTCTTACCAAAGAATATAAAAAAGATTTTGAGAAGTATAAACACAACCATGCTAAAATCTTAAAGGCCTGTGATTATGTTAGAAAAGAACTAGAAGAGGAAAGGCTTAAGTTCAAAGTATGGATAGACTCTGAAGAAAAGTTCAGGAAATTCTCAACAATCAAAATGTGTGTCAAACTGCCGATCTAGGCTATGACAAGAGTCAAGGCAAAAGACCTATTGTTGAGAATGATAAAAATGAAGAAGCTAGCCAAGTCAATAGGACTAATGATAATAGTACATTCACTCATGTTAAGTTTGTGACTTCTGAAGTTAAGACTGAGTTACCTAAAGGAACCACAAACTCATCTGTCAATAATACCCCTGCTGTTGACAATAAGATAGATGAATCAAGAGGAAAGAAATTTTAGAAAAAGATAAATATAGGTTTCTTATCAAAGTCCAAGTTAAAGGAAATGCTAGATAATTTACCAGAGTCTGGCAAAGCTAGGAGGAATAGGAATGGCAAGGAAGACATTAACAAAGCAAACAACGATAAAAAAGATCCTAATGCTCCTAGAAAGAAATGCTACAGATGTGGAAATCACAACCATCTTGCTCTAGATTGTTAAACAAAAATTGAGAAGAAATCAGAGTCTAAATCCCCTCAGACTCTGACTAGTCACTACATTCCACAAAAATCATGTTATCACTGTGGTATCATATTTCACTCTATTTATATGTATAGGGACTATCATGATTTGTATGAGCTAAAATCATCTGTTGATAAAAGTTGGTAAGACACTGTCGAGACTCCACCAGAGTCTAAGACAACAAAGGAAACAAGTAAATCCAAAGTAAAAATCTCTAAACCTGTTTCACATAGAGTTAGTAAGAAGGGATCCAAAACTGTTTGGTTCCTCAAAACATCTAACTAGTTGTCATTTGTATGCAGGGAAAATATTCTTAGTCCTGGATAGTGGATGCTCAGGACACATGACTGGAAAGAAATCCCTGCTTATAGACTTTGTAGAGATGGTCGGCCCAGAAAGAAATCAAAGATTACAGATTTTGTGGACAATGGATTACCACATGTTGATTTTTTTCAAGATGGACTTTGTGAAGCATGTTAACTTAGAAAACAAAGGAAAACATCCTTCAAGAGCAAAACAATAAACACCATTTTCAGACTCTTTTTTTTGTTACATTTTGATTTATTTGGTCCAGTAAATGTAATGTCAATTAAAAAAAAGAAATATAATCTTGTCATTTTAGATGATTTTACAAGATTCACATGGGTTTTATTCTTGCACCCAAAGGATGAAGCTCCACAAAACATAATAGACCATGTCACTTTTCTAGAAACTAAATCAAAGAAGACTGTAAGAATACTAAGTAGTGACAATGGTATTGAATTCAATAATGCAATCATGGAGGAATATTGTGCATCAAAGGGAATTACTTTATAATTTTCTGCACCAGGAACACCCCAACAAAATGGATTTGTGGAGAGAAAGAATAGAACACTAATAGAAGCAGCCATGACAGTGTTGATAGAGTTTAAACTACCAATATATTTCTGGGCTGAGGCAGTCAATACAGCATGTTTTATTCAAAACTGTACCTTGATAAATATGCATGGCAAGACTCCTTATGAAATGGTGAAGGACAAGAAGCCAAGTGTGAAACACTTTCACATATTTGGGTAAAAGTGATTTGTACTAAAAGTACATCCTAAAAATCTAAGTAAATTTGAAGAAAAGGTTGATGAAGCCATATTCCTTGGATATGAACCAAATACAAAAGCATTCAGAGTCTTCAATCTCAAAACCAGAATTGCTATGGAATCTATTCATGTTGCATTTGATGACAAAAAAGATTGTAGGTCTGTAGGATGAACTAGAGTCGACAACACTAGAATTTTAAAATTTCGAAAGTTCTGGAATAGATGAAGATGATGAAGATGATGAATCTCAAATCACTCCTGAATCAACACAAGAACCTGCACATTCTGAGGGGGAGACAGAAAATTCAACTCTAATCAACTCAGAGTCTAACATTTCAGGGTCTAGCCAGATATAGTCTAGACAAATATAATTAAATTCTTCAGAGTCTAACTCATCAGGGTCTGGATCAAACAACTCTAAATCTTTAATAGGGTCATACAACTCAGGGGGAGCCCCTTCATTTGAATTCCATTCACAAATAGAAGTTGTCAATGATTTAGGGGGAGCCACAAGTTTCAGAACCAATCTTCCACCAGCTAGAAAATAGGAAAGGGATCACACTCTTGATTTGATAATTGGTGATCCTGATAGTGGTGTGAAAACAAGAAAATCCACTCAAAATAAATGCCTATATAGTTCTTTTCTCTCAAAGAATGAACCAAAGAAAATTCAGGAAGCTTAGCAAGACCCTGACTAGATTATTGCAATACAGGAAGAACTAAATGAATTTGAGAGAAACAAAGTGTGGAAGCTCGTACCAAGACCTAAAAATAATTAAATTATTGGTGCAATATGGGTGTTCAGGAACAAACTTGATGAGAATGACATTGTGATAAGAAACAAAGTAAGGCTAGTTGCAAAAGGATACTCACAAGAGGAAGGAATTGACTATGATGAAACCTTTGCATCAGTAGCCATATTGGAATCCATCAGAATGTTTCTAGCATTTTCAGCTCATTCAAAATTCAAAATATATCAGATGGATGTGAAGAATGCCTTCTTGAATGGAAAATTGGAAGGAGTAACCACTAGGATTTGTTATTTCAAAATTTTCTGATCATGTTTACAGGTTAGACAAGGCACTATATGGATTGAAGCAAGCACCAAGAGCATGGTAAGACAATCTATTAAAATTTCTCCTTGAAAATGGTTTCACTAGAGGTACCATTGATAAAACTCTTTTTATTAGAAAATATAAATGTGATATTTTGTTTGTCCAAATTTATGTTTTTGATATTATATTTGGTTATACTAATGAGAAACTATGTGAAAAGTTTAGCAAACTAATGCAGTCTAAATATGAAATGAGCATGATGGGAGAATTAAACCTCTTTTTAGGACTTCAAGTCAAATAGACGGATGATGGAATTTTCTTCAGTCAATCAAAGCATGTGAAGGAACTTTTGAAGAAGTATGATTTACAAGATTGTGCAACTGCCAAAACTCCCATGTCAACAGCCACTAAGCTAAACTTTGACCCAAGGGTAAGAAAATTGACAATACTGGCAAAGGAGAATTGGTTCATTATTATATTTAACTGCTAGTAGACTAAATATAATTTTTGCAACATGTCTGTGTGATAGATTTTAAGCTGACCCTAAAGAATCACATTTAAACATTGGGACTTTGGTATCATAGAGAGTTTGATTTTTCACTATTTAGCTATTCAGACTCTGATTATGCAGGATGCTAAGTGGATATAAAAAGTATAACAGGCCAATGCCAATTTCTTGGCAACGGGTTAATTTCCTAGTTTAGCAAGAAATAACAAACGGTATCAACCTCAACAGCTGAGACTGAATACATAACTGTTAGTGTTGGTATCCTAGAGACAATACTTTATGATAAACAATTAAGGATTATGTTTACTTGATTATTTAATTAATATTTATTATGTCCTTATTTACTGCGTTATAAATTGAAAGCATAATAAATGTCCTTGGAATATTAATGCGAATTATATATCTTTAAGTATGTGACTTAAAAATGAGATTATATGAATAGTATTATATTCCTAAAAGTCCCTAGTCGAGTATTATTATTTAATGACAATAATAATGCAATAAGACTAGTATGTTTGTTGACTGATGACCACATCTCATTGGTCATAGGTATGGTGATACTAAAGTCAAGAACATAAGTGCATGTCTCAATGCATGGCACTGGACAGACCCGCTGTGAGAATCTACATGTTAATAAGTGTCATAAGAAATTCTCACTATGATAATGATGTGATGATCATTTGACTTGAAATCATTATGTTTTTATACGAGAATTAATATACTTTGATTACACTCAAAGTTACCTTTAACCGGGTAATGATAAAGGTGGACATTGGGTATGCTATGAATCGTATGAGAAATATGAATGATAGATATAGGATTTAACCCTCCTATTTTAGGAGTGATATTATTGGCATCTTGATTGAGTGAGACTATAAATGCATGGCCATGCTCAAATATTGATTTGATTAATAGTCTACTCATTGATCAAGAAAACCCGGATTAAACGTTGAAGAGGATGACACAATACATGCCTCGAGTTTGATCTATAATATAAGGTTAAAGGGATTATATTACATTGTACATTATTCACGAAAGGTTTAATTGAATCATCAATTATTATTAATACTTGGGTAGCAATGATGTATTACTAGATGTCGCTCATTGTTTATAATTTTATTATTAGAAAATAAAATTATTGTCAACGTAATAATAACCTAAAGGGTCACACACAAAGAACGTTTAAACGGAGTGTTATTTAAATTATGAATTTAAATACTGTTATTATTATTAATTCAAATTTATTTATTTAATTAATTAAGTGAGACTTGATTAATTATATACATATTAGAATTCGAATTTAATAATAATATAAATCTGAAATATGAATGGGTTTTAAAAGGTCCAATCAGATTAGGAATTTGAGATAATTGACAAATGTTTAGGGTAACAGTTGAGATAATTCGTTTTTAATAAAACCCTAGCAGCTCTACGTTTCTGAGAGGCTAAAGAAAGAGAGAGACAAAGAGGCAGAAACAGGCTAGTACCTAACTCCGGTGATCGTTAGACGATACGACGTTCGTGTGGATACTGATAGACAGCAGATTTCTGTAAAGGGCTGCTGTGATTCATCACTTCTGGACCTCTATAATCATCATAAGGAAAGCTTTACATATCCGATTATCCATAATCATCCGTCAATTATACACGGATCCTGCATTTGGGATCCGCTATTTTTTTATTATTTAGCTTAATTCCGCTGCGTATATGTGCCCGAATCCCAACAATGGTATCAGAGCTACGTGTATAAATAAGATGATTTGGTTACGTGTTTAACAGTTTTTCAATATATTCCAATGTGTATATGATCTGTCATGCATGTATATTGATACTGCCTTTGTATGAGATTTAATATGCATGTTGTCATGTTGATGTATGATTAAAACTGTTACATAATGTGTATCTGGTTATTCATATGATGATTACATAGATGATGATACTAGCATGTTAATGATTTGCCATGACTGATTTATATGCCTTATTGCGATTTGTATATATATTATGCATGTTGGTCAGTTTGTATAGTGATATAAACTGGTGGACAGATTGTGTTGGACATGATTTGTTAACTGGGATATGATCTGTATGTATATGATACATGCTTTTGAAACTGTATAAGATGCAGTGGGGAAGAGACCAACAGATATGATCTGTAGTTCAGAAATTGATGATTTCTGAATAGGACTGGTCTTCGAAAATAAAAAATTTCCAAGCTGACCTGGCAGCTCGACCCCAGTTGGGGGCTGCCGCCCCAGACCCCCACAATATTTTTCATGTTTTTTTGTGTACTTGAGCATGGTGCTGGTTATGGCCTTTAGACCCCTTGATTAATGGTTTTAATTTTGGTTTTATAAATACGACTTGCATGTCGTTTTCTTTATTCTTGTAATTGTTTAACCTCTAATGTAACTCAAGTTTTATTATGCAAGTACATTAGTATAGGTTGTATTCAATTATTCCATGTAATGTACTTGAAGATTGAAGGATGATCCAAGAAGAGGAGCAGGCGCCCATGGATACAAGAAGAATGTAGACATGTAATTGTATTTATATTTTATCAACATAGATTGACCTTGATCCTTTCATTAGCTCGAAAGGATCACATAGAAAAGGGGCCATAACCAAGCACGTTTACATACTGCACTTTACATATTGATGTATGAATGTTAATGTAGAATATTTAATGATGCATGCTTTAATTAGATCAATCATGTATATGTGTATTAGATACGACACCCATGTCATGCTTGTTTAAACAAGATAAAATCTGTAATGACTCAAGACATTAAAATTCAACAAATGATCATGAGATTCTTGTGTTTATAAAACACGGTATTGAATATGAATTTTCATTTTTCTGATATGGGGAGTTTTTGTCAACAACGGATTATTAATTTAATCTGTAAGAAAGTTGGGTTTTAAGTGAGACCGCTTGTGACTTCTCCTACGATCTGGAAATCAAACCATTGACGAATATTGAAATGAATTATTTAATCAAGGAAAAATTGAGAATCTCTTTATGATGGGATCATGATCGTTAAATAATAAATCCCTAAATAAATATTAAGTTAATATAGTTTCCTTCCAATGTTTATACACATTAAGATCTAGATTAAGAAGGAGTGGGTTTGCCCAAGTAAAGTGTTCTTATCAATCATGGGAAAATGTGATAAGTAATTATACTTTGTTTATTAAACGTTGGGTCTAACTTAACTAAATCATCACAATAGGATTGTGGGTTTAGAGGCATAGAGTTTGGTGAGATTTATTGGATAAATGTGTACAAATGGTTGTTCCACCAAACTATTCAAGAGTTATATTTGATATAATTGACAAATGTTGTCTACCTAAATAGTCATGTTTTGGGTGTATTAGCCAACGCTATCTTGAAACATGGATGAAATATGGATCTTGGCTCACTAGAAAGATTTGATGAAATGCTTTCCTAATTAATAGTTAGGGCTATTGATTTGAATAAAATAGTGGGAGATATATATTATGAATGTATATGATAATCACTTGAACATAATTAAACTTCTGCAAACTAACTAAATTTATGCATTTTAACATTGTAGATATTTAAATGGCAAACAATAAAAATACTTTCTCCGTACGAGCAACCCTTGAGAAGGACAAGCTGACAGGAACTAACTTCCTTTATTGGTATAGGAATTTGAGGATTGTCCTCAGGCAAGAGCGTAAGCTCCACGTCATTGAAATTCCTTCTCTTACTCCTCCTGCTGAGAATGCAACTTGCGCTCAACAAAATGCTTATCAGAAGCATATTGATGATGCGACTGATGTGGCATGTCTCATGCTAGCCACTATGAGTGTTGAGCTTCAAAAACAACATGAGCATATGGATGCTTATGAGATGATTGAACACCTTCAAAGGATGTTTGAAGGACAAGTTCGACACGAGCAAAGCACTGTATGCTTGCAAGCAGGGAGAGAATCAACCTGTTCAACCACATGTTCTGAAGATGATAGGTTATATTGAGTATCTTGATACTTTGGGTTTCTTGATTGGTCGAGAAGTTCAGATTGACATAATCTTACAATCTTTGAACAACAACTACACTTATTTTGTTATGAACTACAATATGAATGAGATAGACAAAACACCTATTTAATTGTTGGCTATGTTGCGAACTGCTGAAACCAACATGAAAAAGGCCGAACCTGCTCCCATATTGATGGTGAACAAGAAAGGTAAGGATAAAGGGAAAGGTAAATGGAAGGGAAAGAAGAAGATCGGATCTAATTCTGTTCCCAAGCCAAAGGCTAATCCCAAACAGGCTTTAAAGCCTAAAGGTGTTGTTGCAAAGGGTGATTGTCACTTCTGTGGTAAACCAGGTCATTGGAAGATAAACTGTCATGCTTATTTGGAGGTTCTGAAGAAACTGAAGTCTGTTCAGATTTCTCATTCAGGTATTTATGTTATAGAAGTCAATCTGTCTACTTCTACATCATGGGTATTGGATACTGGATATGCTTCTCACATTTGTATAAATGTGCAGGAACTACAAAGGAGTAGGACTTTGGCTAAGGGAGAGGTCGACCTACGAGTTGGAAATGGAGCAAAGGTTGCTGCTTTGGCTGTAGGGACTTATCATTTATCGTTGCCCACTAGGCTTATTTTAGAACTTGAGAATTGTTTTTACGTGCCTGCAATTTGCAGAAACATTATTTCGGTTTCTTGTTTGGACCTGAAGTTTTTGCTTTTTCAATTTAGAACAATTGTTGTTCCTTTTCTTTGAATAATGTTGTCTATGGGGTTGCACGTTTGTTTAACGGTTTATATGTTCTTGATTTAGACACTCTCATCTATAATGTGAATAACAAACGACTTAAGACTAATGACTCAAATCAAACATACATCTGGCACTATCGTTTAGGCCATATAAATGATAAGCGCATTTCCAAGTTACATCAAGATGGATACTTGGATAAGTTTGATTTTGAATCATACGAAGGATGTGAACCCTGTCTCATTAGAAAAATGACTAAAGCTCCTTTTACTAAACAGGCTCCATTGAACGATTAGAACTAATACATAGTGATGTATGTGGTCCTATGCGTACTATGGCAAGAGGTGGCTTTTACTACTTTATCACGTTTACTGATGATTTCAGTAGATATGGATATGTGTATCTTATGAAGAACAAATCCGATTCTTTTGAAAAGTTTAAAGAATACAAAGTTGAAGTAGAAAAGCAGACTAGCACAAGTATTAAGACTCTACGATCTGATCGTGGGGGAGAATACTTAAGCCATGAATTAAAAGTTTCTTAAAAGAGTGTGGTATCGTATCACAACTCACTCCTCCCGGAACACCACAATGGAATGGAGTTTCTGAGAGGAGAAATCGTACCTTGTTGGACATGGTGCGATCGATGATGAGTCATGTAGATCTTCCAATTAGTTTCTGGGGCTACGCCCTGGAGACGGCTGCTTATACACTTAACCGAGTTCCTACTAAAACGGTTCAGAAGACTCCATATGAGATATGGACTGAGAAACATCATAGCATGTCATTTATGAAAATATGGGGATGTGAAGCGTTTGTGAAACGTTTAACTTCTGACAAGCTAGGACCTAAATCAGACAAATGTAACTTTGTGGGATACCTAATTGAAACAAAGGGTTATTCATTCTATAATCCTTCTGAGAATAAAGTGTTTATTGCTCGAACTGCAGTTTTTCTTGAAAGAGAAATGCTTTCGAAGAAAAACAGTGGAAGGATAATAGATCTCGATGAAGTTCGAGGCCCACAAGATAATATTGAACCAATGGAGGAACTTGAGCAGGATGTACAAGAACACAACACTGCTCAAGAAACACAGGTTGTTCGTAAGTCTAGTAGGATTCGCCATGAGCCTGAGAGATATTATGGATTTCTCTTAACTCAAGATGGTGATGTGATGCTTATCGACGAAGATGAGCCTCTTACCTACCAAGACACTATGAACACTCCAGAATCCAAGAGATGGCTAGATGCCATGAAATCTGAGATGGAATCCATGTATACTAATCAAGTATGGACTTTGGTTGATCCACTTGAAGGGGTAAAACCTATAGGGTGCAAATGGGTTTTCAAGAAGAAGACCGACATGGATGGTAATGTACAGACCTATAAGGCACGATTGGTGGCAAAAGGTTTCAAGCAAATTCATAGTATTGACTATGATGAGACTTTTTCACCAGTGGCTATGGTCAAGTCCATCAGGATTTTGCTTGCTATAGCTACTTACTATGATTATGAAATCTGGCAGATGGATGTCAAAACCACTTTCTTAAATAGGAGCCTTGAAGAAGATGTGGATGTGTACATGACACAGCTTGAGGGTTTTGTTGATCCAAAGCATGCTGGAAAGGTATGTAAGTTGCGTCGATCCATTTATGGATTGAAACAAGCCTCCAGGAAATGGAACATTCGTTTTGATGAAACCGTCAAAGAATTTGGGTTTATTCAAAATGAAGATGAACCATATGTTTACAAGAAGGTTAGTGGGAGCAATGTGGCATTCCTAGTACTATATGTTTATGACATATTAGTAATAGGGAATGACATTCCTTCTTTACAGGCTGTTAAGACTTGGTTGAATAAAAATTTCTCAATGAAAGACTTAGGCGACGCGACCTATATATTAGGTATCAGGATCTATAGAGATAGAACAAGAAGAATGATTGGCCTAAGTCAGAGTACATACATTGACAAAGTTTTGCATCGATTTGGGATGCAAAATGCTAAAAGGGGATATGTCCTGATGTCTCATGGGATATGGATCTCTAAAGAAAAAAGCCCTAAGTCATTGGATGATAAGGACCATATGAGTAAAGTTCCATATACGTCGGCAATTGGTTTTATAATGTATGCAATGATATGTACTCGTCTTGATGTCACGTATGCTTTGAGCATGACGAGTAGATACAACGTTTATTTTCACCTTATTGGATGATAAGGACCATATAAATATAACCGTTTATTTTCACCTTATTATGACGACTCAATTAAGTTAGACCCAATGATACAACGGCCGAATATAACCGTTTATATTCGTCGCATCTCACCACGATAGATAGGATTCCCCTGCCACTGACAGTCTTTCCCCTAATCGATCTAGGATTTGATGAGTGTTCATTCAATGGAAAGCATCCGATTAAAACTTAATATTTTGTTAAGGGATTTAGAAAATTTACGATGATCATGATCACATCATGAAGAGATCCTCAATTTTTCCTTGAACCAAATATTTCAAATTGACATCTTAAATTGTTCATTTCCCAAGTAAATGGAGGATACCAGTGGTCACACTTAAAACCCATCAGCCTTACGAATACGCATATTCGCTTTTGTCAGAAAATCCCAATTATAGATATCAAAAATTCATATTTAATTCCGTGTTTTTAAAATTCATATTTTATAAACACAAGAATCTCATGATCGTTTGTTAATTTTAAAATCTTAAATCGTTAAAAATTTTATCTTGTTTAGCATGGCATGGGTGACGTATCTAATACATGCATACATCATTAATCTAATTAAAGCATGCATTTTCTACTCTACGCATACATTCATATATCAATATGTAAAGTGCAGTATGTAAACGTGCTTGGTTATGGCCCCTTTCCTATGTGATCCTTTCGAGCTAATGAAAGGATCAAAGTCAATCTATGGTGATAAAATATAAATACAATTACATGTCTTCATTCTTCTTGTATCCATGGGTGCTTGCTCTTCTTCTTGGATCATCCTTCAATCTTCAAGTACATTACATGGAATAATTGAATACAACCTATACTAATGTACTTACATAAGAAAACTCGAGTTACATTCGAGGTTAAATAATTACAAGAATGAAGAAAACGACATGCAAGTCGCATTTATAAAACCAAAACCAAAAACCATTAATCTAGGGGTCCAAAGGCCATAACCAGCACCATGCTCAAGTACACAACAAAAATAATGCGGGGGTCCGGGGGCGGCAGCCCCTGGCGGGGTCCGGGGCGGCAACCCCAGGCTGGGGTCGAGCTGACCAGTCCTATCAGAAATCATCAATTTCTGAACTACAGATCATATCTGTTGGCCTTTTTCCCCACTGCAACTTATACAGTTTCAGAAGCATGTATCATATACATACTTATCATATCCCAGTTAACAAATCATGCCCAACACAATCTGTCCACCAGTTCATATCACTATACAAACTGACCCTCATTCATATAACAGTTTCTAATCATACATATCATGTCATAACAGATTATAACATTGCAGTAGCATGGCAGTCTCAAACAGGCATGGCAGTAACAAAGCAGTAGCATGGCAGTGGCATAACAGATTATGACAAAGCAGTAGCATGGCATGGCAGTCACCAAAACAGGCATGTATGCATCAAATACATAAAACACGTAACCAAATCAGTCCCTTATACACGTAGCTCTGATGCCATTGTTGGGTTCCGAGGCATAAAACGCAGCGGATTAAACGTAAATATAATGAAAAATTTCGGAACCCTAACGCAGGATCATGTATAAGCCTGGACTGATTATTGTGAAACGGAATCATACCTTTGTCTGGTCTTGACTTTCACGAACTCAACGGAGATCCTAGCTTTCACGACTTGTGTCTTCCTCTCGAAAACACCTCTATGGTATCCACACGAGCACCTTCAAGAACGTTTCACGATCTTGATTACGGAATGGATGTACTAGCCTCCTTTGATGATTTCGAATTAGCTCTTCTATGCCTTATTGCTGTGTAGCTGCTGCCTCTAGGGTTTTTCTTATCAAAAACGTAATGCCCTATTAACCCTACATTATCTATTTATAATGGCTGGTTAATAGGCCCATAACAGCAACCCATAACAGCAAAGCCTAACCCATGTAGGTTTAGGATTAAATAATAAAACCGAATTTCTATTATTTAATTAATAACTAAGTCATACTTAATTATTAAGGGCAGAAATTCATATTCGAATTTATATTATTTCAATTAATTAAGTCTCACTTAATTAATATAATAAAATTCAAATAATCATCAATTAATTTAAATTAACTATTCCTTTAAGTGCTCTATGTGTGTGACCCTATAGGCTATTATTTAATTAGCAATAATTTTATTCTCCAATAAAATTATAAACAATGAGCGGTATCTAGTAATACATCATTGCTACCCAATTAAATAATAATTAAATCGTGATTCGATAAAACCTTTCGTGATTAATGTTTCCGTGTAATATAATCCCTTTAACCATATATATTATAGATTAAACTCGGGGCATGTATTTAGTCATCCTCTTCAACATTTAATCTGGGTTTACTTGATCCATGAGTAGACTATGAAAACAAATCATTATTTGAGCACGACCATGCATTTTATAGTCTCACTCAATCAAGAGGCCAATAATATCTCTCCTAATTATAGGAGGGTTAAATCCTTTATCTATCATTCATATTTCTCATACGACTCATGATATACCCGATGTCCACTTTTATCATTACCCGGTCAAAGGTAACTTTTAATGTAGTCAAAGTATATTAATCCTCGTATAGAAATATAATGATCTCAAGTCAGAGGATCATTACACCATTATCACTGTGAGTCTTTCTTATGACTTTATTAAACATGAAGAATCTCACTGTGGGTCTGTCCAGTACCATGTACTCCTGCATGTACCTATGTGTTGACTTTAGTATCCCCATACTTATAACCAATGAGATGTGGTTATCTGTCAAACAACATACTAGTCTATTTATGTATTATTATTGTCCTATAATAATAATACTCGACTAGGGACATTTAAGAATATGATATATTATATAATCTCAAGTTCAAGTCATGTACTAAAACTATACAATGTGTATCATGATTCTAAAGACTTTTATTATGCTAACAAATATATCGCAGTAATTAAAGTCATAATAAATACGTTTATTGAATAATCAATTGACATAAAGGTTTATCAAAATAAACAATGTATTGCCTCTAGGGCACCTACACCAACAATCTCCCACTTGCACTAGAGCCAATCACCCATGTATCTAATACCCATGGAACTAGTGTGATCGTCGTGCTTCTTCTGCGACAAGCCTTTGGTCAGTGGGTCTGCAATGTTATCATTTGTGTGCACTTTACATATGTGTATGTCACCCCTTTCATTAATCTCTCGAATGAGGTGATATCTCCTGAGTATGTGTTTGGTTCGGGAGTGAGCTCTAGGTTCTTTAGCCTGTGCAATGGCTCCATTATTATCGCAGTATAGATCAATGGGATCTGCGATCGATGGAACCACTCCCAAATCAGTAATGAATTTTCGAATCCAAACAGCTTCCTTAGCCGCTTCACAAGCTGTAATGTACTCAGCCTCCATTGTAGAATCAGCTACTGTTTCTTGCTTTGAACTCTTCCAACTTACAGCACCTCCGTTTAGACAAAACACAAAACCAGACTGTGATACAGTATCATCCCTGTCTGTTTGGAAACTTGTATCGGTGTAACCTTTTACAACCAGTTTTTCCTCTCCTCCGTACACCAAGAATGAATCTTTAGTCCTTTTCAAGTACTTTAGAATATTCTTGACAGCCGTCCAGTGACCTTCACCTGGATTAGATTGGTATCTGCTCGTCATGCTTAAAGCATACGAAACATCTGGGCGAGTACATACCATCGCATACATGATGGATCCAATTGCTGAGGCATATGGAACCTTACTCATGCGGTCCTTGTCATCCAATGATTTCGGACACTGATCTTTAGAGATCGTTATCCCTTGAGACACGGGGACATATCCCCTTTTTGCATTTTGCATACCAAAAAGATGCAAAACCTTATCGATGTATGTACTCTGACTTAGACCGATCATCCTTCTAGATCTATCTCTATAGATCCTCATTCCTAGAATGTAGGATGCTTCTCCTAAGTCTTTCATAGAGAAGTTGCTCCCTAACCAAATCTTAACAGCCTTGAGAGAAGGTATGTCATTCCCCATTAGTAGTATGTCATCAACATATAGTACTATGAATGCCACATGGCTCCCACTAACCTTCTTGTAAACACAAGGTTCATCTTCGTTTTGAACAAAGCCATACTCTTTGACTGTTTCATCAAAACGGATATTCCATCTCCTAGAGGCTTGCTTCAATCCATAAATGGATCGACGTAATTTACATACCTTGCTAACATTCCTTGGATCGACAAAACCTTCAGGTTGTGTCATGTACACATCTACATCCTCTTCAAGGATTCCGTTAAGGAAGGCTGTTTTGACATCCATTTGCCCGATTTCATAATCATGGAATGCTGCGATAGCAAGCAAAATCCTTATGGACTTGACCATAGCCACTGGTGAGAAAGTCTCATCATAGTCAATACCATGAATTTGTCTGAAACCTTTTGCAACCAGCCTTGCTTTATAGGTCTGAACATTTCCATCCATGTCAGTTTTCTTCTTGAAAACCCATTTGCACCCTATGGGTTTTACCCCTTCAGGTGGATCAACCAAAGTCCATACTCGGTTTTCGTACATGGAATCTATCTCGGATTTCATGGCTTCTAGCAATCTCTTAGAGTCTGGATTGTTCATAGCATCTTGGTATGTGAGAGGCGCATCTTCATCTATGAGCATCAAATCACCACATTGAGTCAAGAGAAATCCATATCTCTCTGGCTCATGGCGAATTCTACCAGTTCTACGAACAACCTGTGTTTGTTGAGCATTATCATTATCCTGTTCTTGTCCCACTGTTTCTTTTGAAAATAAAATCTCTTTCCATGAAAACAGCATCTCGAGCAATGAACACTTTCTGCTCAGAAGGACTATAGAAATAGTACGCCTTTGTTTCCCTAGGGTATCCCACAAAATTGCACTCTTCAGATTTAGGTCCAAGCTTGTCAGATACTTGACGCTTCACAAACGCCTTGCATCCCCAAACTTTCATAAAGCTCATGCCTGACCGTTTCTTCTCCCATATCTCATATAGAGTCTTTTGAACCTTCTTAGTAGGAACACGGTTAAGTGTGAAAGCCGCTGTTTCTAGAGCATAACCCCAGAAACTAATTGGAAGATCTGCATGACTCATCATCGATCGCACCATGTCCAACAAGGTGCGATTTCTCCTCTCTGAAACTCCATTCCATTGAGGTGTACCTGGCGGAGTGAGTTGTGATACAATACCACACTCCTTTAAATAATCTTTAAATTCTGTGCTCAAATATTCTCCTCCACGATCAGATCGTAAGATTTTAATACTTGTGCCTCCGCCAATTTGCTTCTCTACTTCAGCCTTGTATTCTTTGAACTTTTCAAAAGAATCGGATTTATTCTTCATAAGATATACATATCCATATCTACTGAAGTCATCAGTAAATGTTATGAAGTAGTAGTAGCCTCCTCTAGCCATCACACGCATTGGGCCGCATACATCACTATGTATTAGCTCCAGACGTTCAGTGGCCCTTTGACCCTTACCAGTGAAAGGGGCTTTAGTCATTTTACCAAGCAAACAAGATTCGCATTCTTGGTATGATTCAAAATCAAACTTATCCAAATATCCATCCTTATGTAATTTGGATATGCGTTTCTCATTTATATGGCCTAGACGACAATGCCAGAGGTATGTTTGATTTGAGTCATTAACTTTAAGTTACAGACAGGATTATCTAAGTCAAGAACATATAAACCATTAAACAAACGCGCAACACCATAGGTTAAATCATTCAAAGCAAAAGAGCAATTGTTGTTCTTTATTGTAAACGAAAAACCTTTCTTGTCCAAACAAGAAACAGAAATAATGTTTCTGCGAATCGCAGGCACGTAATAACAATTTTCTAGTTCTAAAACTAGCCCAGAGGGCAAAGATAAATAATATGTTCCTACAGCTAAAGCAGCAACTCTTGCTCCATTGGCAACTCGTAGGTCCATTTCTCCTTTAGCCAATGTCCTACTTCTCTGCATTTCCTGCACATTTATATAAATGTGAGAAGCACATCCAGTATCCAATACCCAAGATGTAGAAATAGACAGATTGACTTCTATAACATATATACCTGAAGTAGAAGCTTGTTCAGCCCTCTTCTTCTTCAGATCCTCCAAGTAAACTGAACAGTTTCTCTTCCAGTGACCATTTTTCTTACAGTAGTGACATTCACCCTTAGCGACCCCACCTTTAGGCTTTAAAGCCTGTTTCAGACCTGACTTTGGCTTGGGTGTAGAATCAGAACCTGTTTTCTTCCTACCCTTCCACTTGACTTTCCCTTTGGCCTTACCTTTATTGCCCACCATTAGTATGGGAGCAGGTTCAGCCGTCTTCATGTTGGTTGTAGGGTTTCGTGACACAAACGCAGCGGAATAAACGCGAAAAATAAATCAAAATAGCGAAACCCTCCGCAGGATCCATGCGAAAACAAAACATTTAATTCGGAGATAAAGAATAAATACCTTTAGAAGCTTTAACAATTCATTAATGGAGGTTCAAAGCTTGTTTAATCACCATGTATCCCGCTCTCGCGATCTACGCTCTACGGTATCCACACGAACACTTTTCATGAAGGATTGATGTGTACTAGCACCCGAAAACTTCTTCTCTCTCTATCTTCCTCATCTCTCAGAGCGGCTAGGGTTTTTGTAAAATCTTTATATTATTAAATCCGCCCATAAAGAGATTATATAGAGAGAGAGGAATAAGTTTTCTAATTATAATCCAATTATAATTAATACTAATCCAAAATTCTAAATTATTTAATTAAGTCTCACTTAATTAATTAATTATTAATTTTAGAATTAGTTTAAGTAATTCATTTATTCTATTTATATAATTAATTAAGTCATACTTAATTAATATCATAAATAAAATAAATTACTTATTTAATTTAAATTCATAATTTAAATTATTTCTCCTTCAAGCGTTCTTTGTGTGTGACCCTGTAGGTTATTATTACGTTGGCAACAATTTTAATATCTAATTAAAATTGTAAACAATGAGCGGCATCTAGTAATACATCATTGCTACCCAAGTAATAATAATAAATCGGTGATTCGATTAAGCCTTTCGTGAATAATGTTCCATGTAATATAATCCCTTTAATCTTGATATTATAGATTAAACTCAAGACATGTCTCGTGTCATCCTCTTCATAATTTAATCTTTATTTTCTTGATCGATGAGTAGACTATTAAAATCAAATCAACATTTGAGCACGACCGTGCATTTCATAGTCTCACTCAAACAAGAGGCCAATAATATCACTCCTAAAATTAGGAGGATTAAATCCCATCTAGATCATTCATATTTCTCATACAATTCATAATATACCCAATGTCCACTTTTATCATCACCCGGTCAAAGGTAACTTTTAATGTAATCAAAGTATATTAATTCTCGTATAGAAATATAATGATTTCAGGTCTAAGGATCATTACACCATTATCACAGTGAGAATTACTTATGACACTTACTTAACATGTAGAATCTCACGGCGGGTCATTCCAGTGCCATGCATTGATACATGCACTTATGTTCTTGACTTTAGTATCCCCATACCTATGACCAATGAGATGTGGTCATCTGTCAAGAAACATACTAGTCTTTGTGCATTATTATTGTCCTTAAATAATAATACTCGACTAGGGAATTTTAGGAATAAGATACTATTCATATAATCTCATTTTTAAGTCACATACTTAAATATATATAATACGTATCAAAATTCCAAGGACATTTATTATGCTTTCAATTTATTATGCAGTAAATAAAACATAATAAATAAATAATAATCAATAAAACATAATCCTTAATAATAAATATTTTCCTTACAATATAAAAAGTATTGTCTCTAGAGCACAATTACTAACAATCTCCCACTTGCACTAGAGCCAATTACCCAAGTATCCAATACTCATGGAACTAGTGTGACTTTCGTGTTTCTGCTGCGACAAAGCCTTAGTCAGTATGTCTGCAATATTATTATTAGTATACACTTTACATATATGTATATCTCCTTGATCATTAATCTCATTAATTAGGTGATATCTCCTAAGTACGTGCCTAAACAGCCTCCTTGGCTGCTTCACAAGCATCAATATACTCAGGTTCTATTGTAAAATCAACAATTGTCTTTGCTGTGAACCATTCCAGCATACAACATCTCAATAAAACACAAAGCCAGACAGAAACATTAAATTATCGTTATCTGTCTAGAAACCAGTATCACTGAAACCTTTTACAACTAGCTTCACATCTCCTCCATATAACAAGAATGAATCTTTAGTCCTCTTTAAGTACTTAAGAATATTCTTGACTGTCGTCCAGTGACCTTCACCTGGATTAGATCGGTATCTACTCATCATGGTTAAAGCATACGAGACATCAGGACAAGTACATATCATTGCATACATTATAAAACTAATTGCTAACGCATATGGAATTTTACTCATGCAGTCCCTATCATCCAATGATTTAGGACAAATTTTATTTTGAGATCACTATCCCATGAGACATTGAGACATATCCATTTTAGTCTCTTTGCATTTGAAATTGATGCAAAACTTTGTCAATGTATGTACTCTAAATTAGGCCGATCAATCACCTTGATCTATCTCTATAGATCTCGATCCCTAATATATATGTCACATCACCTAAGTCTTTCATTGAGAAATTATTTCTCAACCAAGTCTTCACAGTCTGTAGAGAAGGAATGTCATTCCCTATTAGTAATATATCATCAACATATAATACTAGGAATGCCACATGGCTCCCACTAAACTTCTTGTAAACACAAGTTTCATCTTCATTCTGAATAAAGTCAAACTCTTTTTGACTGTTTCATGAAAACAAATGTTCCATCTCCTCGAGGCCTGCTTTAATCCATAAATGGATCGACGCAACTCACATACATTTCCAGCATCCTTTAGATCAACAAAACCCTTAAGGTGCGTCATGTACACATCCATATCTTCTTCAAGGCTCTCATTTAAGAAAGTGGTTTTGACATCCATTTGCCAGATTTCATAGTCATAGTAAGCAGCTATAACAAGCAAAATCCTGATGGACATGACCATAACAACTGGTGAAAAGGTCTCATCATAGTCAATACCATGAATTTTCTTGAAACCTTTTGCCACCAATCGTGCCTTATAGGTCTGTATATTAGCATCCATGTCGGTCTTCTTCTTGAAAACCCACTTGCACCCTATAGGTTTTACCCCTTCAGGTGGATCAACCAAAGTCCATACTTGATTAGTATACATGGATTCCATCTCAGATTTAATGGCATCCAGCCATCTCTTAGAATCTGGAGTGTTTATAGTATCTAGGTAGGTGAGAGGCACATCTTCATCCACAAGCATCACATCACCATCTTGAGTCAAGAGAAATCCATATTATCTCTCGGGCTCATGGCGAATCCTACTAAACCTACGAACACATGTGTTTCTTGAGCAGTATTATTTTTCTTGTACATTCTACTCAGGTTCCTCCACTGGTTTAACGTTATCATGTGGGTCTCAAACTTCATTGAGATCTATTATCCTCCTACTGTCTCTCAGCAGTTCGAGCAACAAACACTTTGTTCTCGGAAGGATTATAGAAAGAATAACCCCTTGTTTCAGTTGGGTATTCCACAAAATTACATTTGTCTGATTTTGGTCCTAGCTTGTCAGAGATTAGACGTTTCACAAATGCTTCACATCCCCAAAATTTTATAAATGACATGCTGTGACGTTGCTCAGTCCATATCTCATAAGGAGTCTTTTGAACCAATTTAGTAGGAACACAGTTAAGTGTATGTGGAGCCGTTTCCAGGGTGCAACCCCAGAAACTAATTGGAAGATTTATTGACTCAACATTGATCGCACCATGTCCAACAAGGTGTGATCTCTCCTATCAAAAAAACTTTTCTTTGATATTTTCTACTTCATCTTTATAGTCTTTGAACTTTTCAAATGATTCGGATTAGTTCTTCAAAAGATACATATATCCGTATCTACTAAAATAATTAGTAAATTTTATGAAGTTAATAAAATCTACCTTTTGTCATCGTACGCATATGACCACATACATCACTATGTATAAGTCATACCCATTCAATGATCCCTTCACCATGTCCGGTAAAAGGAGCTTTAGTCATTTTACCAAATAAACAAAGATTCGTATCCTTTGGTATGATTCATAATCAAACTTATCCATGAATGCATCCTTATGTATTCTGGAAATGCGTTTCTCATTAATATGGCCTCAGCGACAGTGCCAAAGGTAATATTTGATTTGAGTCACTTTAGAACATATAAATTGTTAATTAGATGTGCAACATTATAAGGCTCATCATTAAAATAGAATAAACAACTATTGTTATAAAATGAAAAAGCCTTTCTTGTCCAAACAAGAAACTGAAATAATGTCTCTGCCAATTGCAAGCACGCTATAACAATTATTAAGTTCTAAATTTTCCTTATAGGCCAAAAATTAAGTAACGAGTTCCTCGAACCAGAGCAACTATCTTTACTCCAATTCCAACCCGATACCTTAAACTTGACCCTTATTGATCATCATCTTCCGATCTTCCAATTAACATGACAGTTTAATTTCTAGTCTCCTAACTTTCCACAGAAGTGACAATCGTCTTCTTTATCAACACCTCATTCAGACTTTAGAGTCTGCTTTAGGGATTGGACTTTGGTTTGACAACGGAACTAGATCAAATCTTCTCCTTGCCTTTCCATTTTCCTTTCCCTTTTGCATTCCCTATGTTTACCATCAATATAGTAGTAGTTCATGCATTTATCATATTACTTTCAGCAGTTCTCAACATGCTTAGCAACTCAATGGGTGTTTTACCAATCTTATTCACTTTATTGTTCATAACAAAATAAGAATAATATTTGTCCAGAGATTGTAAGATGAAATCTAACTGTCTCCAGACCAATCTGGAAACCCAAAATATCAATGGTATTCATTATACCCTATAATCTTTAGAACATGTGGTGTAACCGGGTCTCACTCTCCCTACTTGTAAGTGTATAGTGCCCTTTCAAATATATATTGTGCTCAATCGTTTCATAAGCATCTATATGCTTGTATTGCTTCTTAAGCTCAGCACATATATTTGCGAGCATGAGACATGAAACATCAGTCGTAACATCAATTTGCTTCCAATAAGCACTATGATTTGCATATGTTACATTCTCAACTTTAAGAGCAGGGGAAGAGATTTGACTAATATCGTGGTGCCCGAGGACGATCCTCAAGCTCCTATGTCAGTCAAGGAAATATATTCTCGTCAACTTGTCCTTCTCAAGAACTGATCGCATAGAGAAGTTGTTTGTGTTTATCATTTGATATCTACAATATTAAAGTGCATAAAATAAACTAGATTGCAATTTTAATATTAATTATGTTTAAGTGATTATGGTATATCATCATATACCTCCCACTATTTTTATCAAACTAATAGCCCTTACTATTAATTTCGAAAGTATATCCCATAATTCTTTCTAGTGAGCCAAGATCCATATTTCGTCATGTCCTAAGTCAACCACTGGAAGTCCTTAGAAAATGATTATTTAGGTAGACAACAGTTGTCAATTATATCATATATAATTCTTGGATAGTTTGGTGAACAACGATTGATCTTATCTATCTAATAGACTTTTAACCAAACTCTATGTTTCTAAGTTCATAATAGTTGAATATAACCGTTTATTTTCACTTATTATGACGACTCAGTTAAGTTAGACCCAATGATACAATGGCCGAATATAACCGTTTATATTCGTCGCATCTCACCACGATAGATAGGAGTCCCCTGCCACTGACAGTCCTTCCCCTTATCGATCTAGGATTCGATGAGTGTTCATTCATTGGAAAGCATCCGAGTAAAACTTAATATTTTGTTAAGGGGTTTTAGAAAATTTATAACGATCATGATCACATCATAAAGAGATCTTCAATTTTTCCTTGAACCAAATATTTCAAATCGACATCTTAAATTGTTCATTTCCCAGGTAGATGGAGGATACCAATGGTCACACTTAAAACCCATCAGCCTTACGAATACGCATATCCACTTTTGTAAGAAAATCCCAATTATAGATATCAAAAATCCATATTTAATTCCGTGTTTTAAAAATCCATATTTCATAAACACAAGAATCTCATGATCGTTTGTTAATTTTAAAATCTTGAATCGTTACAGATTTTATCTTGTTTAAGCAAACATGGTATGGGTGTCGTATCTAATACATACATGATTAATCAATATTAAGCATGCATCTCAATTATATCTACGCATACATACCAATACATACAATCATATACATATATGTAATGTGCGTAAATTAAACGTGTTTGGTTATGACCCCATCCTATATGATATTTCCAAGCTAATGGAAATATCAAGGTCAGTCTATGGTAGTTTTAAAAATACTATCTATTACATGTCTTCTTTCTTCATTGCTCCATTATCCCCTTTTGGATCGCCTCCTTACTTGCAAGTCTTCATTGATAATTACATTGAATAATAAAAAATAAAACTATTCTAATGAAATTACAAGAAGAACTCGAGTTACATTCGAGATAATTAAATTACAATGAATAAACGACATGCAAGTCGTATTTAGAAACTAAAACCATAAATCAAAACCACTATCCTATGGGTCTTTAGGCCATAACCATCCACCATGCTATCATATAACACATATAATATATCTCATATTATATAATCATATATAACAAATTTCAAAATTTCAGAAAATTAAAAACAGATTTCTAAAGACAATAAATCGCTATTTCGAGGCCCTTAACGACGTCAAACGCCTTACAGACCCGTCGATGATAGGTTCTCTATCAGTTTTGTTCATTGGCCCGATTACAGTCAGAAAACACATATCGTTTATGAAAATCGGATACAGCAGTCAGATTTCTCCAAATCTGACGGTGTTTCAGAAATCGTATCATATACAATTCCCATAACAAAAACAAACATATATCATATATACATATATAGAGATACATACAATCATCATATGATTATACATTACATGAATATCATATATTCATAATATATACATACATATACTCAAAATTTTAGAAAATCAAATAATTTTTAAAAAATAATAAATCACCGTTTTGGAGGCTGTAACGACATCTAATAGCTTACAGAAGCAGAGCTGACTTTGTCAGTATTTCTCAGTGACCCGATTCCAGTCAGAAAACACATATCGTTTGCGAAAATCGGACAACGGACACAGATTTCAAAAAATCAATGGCAGCCGTTTCAGAATTCGTATCGAATACAATTCCCATAATAAGAACAAACATGTATCATATACATACATCAACACACATAATCATCACATGATTATACATCATATGAATATCATATATTCATAATATATATAAACATATACATATTATATCAATATAAAATCATGATAGATCGCATACATGCTTATATATCAAAAACTGTTAAGCACATAACCGAATTAAAACGTTTCGCAAGTAGCTCTGATGCCATTGTAGGGTTTCGTGACACAAACGCAGCGGAATAAACGTGAAAAATAAATCAAAATAGCGAAACCCTCCGCAGGATCTATGCGAAAACAAAAGATTTAATTCGGAGATAAAGAATAAATACCTTTAGAAGCTTTAACAGTTCATTAATGCAAGATTAATGGAGGTCCAAAGCTTGTTTAATCACCACGTATCCCGCTCTCGCGATCTACGCTGTATGGTATCCACACGAACACTTTTCATGAAGGATTGATGTGTACTAGCACCCGAAAACTTCTTCTCTCTCTATCTTCCTCCTCTCTCAGAGCGGCTAGGGTTTTTGTAAAATCTCTATATTATTAAATCAGCCCATAAAGAGATTATATAGAGAGAGGAATAAGTTTTCTAATTATAATCCAATTATAATTAATACTAATCCAAAATTCTAAATTATTTAATTAAGTCTCACTTAATTAATTAATTATTAATTTTGGAATTAGTTTAAGTAATTCATTTATTCTATTTATATAATTAATTAAGTCATACTTAATTAATATCATAAATAAAATAAATTACTTATTTAATTTAAATTCATAATTTAAATTATTTCTCCTTCAAGCGTTCTTGGTGTGTGACCCTGTAGGTTATTATTACGTTGGCAACAATTTTAATATCTAATTAAAATTGTAAACAATGAGCGGCATCTAGTAATACATCATTGCTACCCAAGTAATAATAATAAATCGGTGATTCGATTAAGCCTTTCGTGAATAATGTTCCATGTAATATAATCCCTTTAATCTTGATATTATCGATTAAACTCAAGGCATGTCTCGTGTCATCCTCTTCATAATTTAATCTTTATTTTCTTGATCGATAAGTAGACTATTAAAATCAAATCAACATTTGAGCACGGCCGTGGATTTCATAGTCTCACTCAAACAAGAGGCCAATAATATCACTCCTAAAATTAGGAGGATTAAATCTCATCTAAATCATTCATATTTCTCATACGATTCATAATATACCCAATGTCCACTTTTATCATCACCCGGTCAAAGGTAACTTTTAATGTAATCAAAGTATATTAATTCTCGTATAGAAATATAATGATTTCAGGTCTAAGGATCATTACACCATTATCACAGTGAGAATTACTTATGACACTTACTTAACATGTAGAATCTCACGGCGGGTCATTCCAATGCCATGCATTGATACATGCACTTATGTTCTTGACTTTAGTATCCCCATACCTATGACCAATGAGATGTGGTCATCTGTCAAGAAACATACTAGTCTTTGTGCATTATTATTGTCCTTAAATAATAATACTCGACTAGGGAATTTTAGGAATAAGATACTATTCATATAATCTCATTTTTAAGTCACATACTTAAAGATATATAATACGTATCAAAATTCCAAGGACATTTATTATGCTTTCAATTTATTACGCAATAAATAAAACATAATAAATAAATAATAATCAATAAAACATAATCCTTAATAATAAATATTTTCCTTAAAATATAAAAAGTATTGTCTCTAGAGCACAATTACTAACATTGGTTTCATATATTCTCAACATAGCCAACAATTCAGTAGGTGTTTTGTCAAATTCATTCATATTGTAGTTTATGATAAACTAGGTGAATTTGTTGTTCAAAGAATTCATGATTAGGTCAATACTAATTTCCTGAATAATCGGGAAACCCAAAGTTTCAAGGTACTCAATGTAACCAATTATCTTCAGAACATGTGGGCCAACTGGTTCACTTGCCCCTTGTTTGCAATTAAAGAGTGACTTACTCGTGTTGAACCTTTCTTGACGAGTTTGGCTTGCAAACATGCTTTGCAAGTGCTCATAGATAGTATATGCATCCATATGCACATGCTATCTTTGAAGCTCAGCACTTATAGTTGCCAACATAAGACATGCAACATCAGTTGCATCATTCTCATCCTTTGTGTGGGCCGCTCGTTCCTCAACAGTAGCGCCCTCAGGAAGGGGACCTGCCGGAGGAATATCAATGACATGAAACTTGCGCTCCTGCCTGAGGACAATCCTCAAATTCCTCTGCCAGTCTAGGAAGTTGTTTCCTCCTGTCAGCTTATCCTTCTCAAGGACTGATCGTACGGATAGTGTGTTTGTGTTGTTTGCCATTACTTGGTATCTACAATGTTAAAAGTACAAAATAAACATTAGATTGTCTGAGTTATTTATTATGTTCAAATGATTATGATACATTCATAATATATCTCCCACTATTTTTATCAAATTAATAGCCCTTACTATTAATTTGGAAAGTATATCCCATAATTCTTTCTAGTGAGCCAAGATCCATATTTCATCATGTCTTAAGTCAACCACTGGAAGTCCTTAAGAATGATTATTTAGGTAGACAACATTTGTCAATTATATCATATATAATTCTTGGATAGTTTGGTGAGCAACGATTGATCTTATCTATCTAATAGACTTTTAACCAAACTCTATGTTTCTAAGTTCATAATGGTTGAATATAACCGTTTATTTTCACCTTATTATGACGAATCAGTTAAGTTAGACCCAATGATACAACGGCCGAATATAACCGTTTATATTCATCGCATCTCACCACGATAAATAGGAGTCCCCTGCCACTGACAATCTTTCCCCTAATCGATCTAGGATTCGATGAGTGTTCATTCATTGGAAAGCATCCGATTAAAACTTAATATTTTGTTAAGGGATCTAGAAAATTTACGAAGATCATGATCACATTATGAAGAGATCCTCAATTTTTCCTTGAACCAAATATTTCAAATTGACATCTTAAATTGTTCATTTCCCAGGTAGATGGAGGATACCAGTGGTAACACTTAAAACCCATCAGCCTTACGAATACGCATATTCGCTTTTGTCAGAAAATCTCAATTATAGATATCAAAAATTCATATTTAATTCCGTGTTTTTAAAATCCATATTTTATAAACACAAGAATCTCATGATCGTTTGTTAATTTTAAAATATTAAATCGTTAAAGATTTTATCTTGTTTAGCATGGCAAGCATGGCATGGGTGACGTATCTAATACATGCATACATCAATAATCTAATTAAAGCATGCATCTTCTACTCTACACATACATTCATACATCAATATGTAAAGTGCAGTATGTAAACGTGCTTGGTTATGGCCCCTTTCCTATGTGATCCTTTCGAGCTAATGAAAGGATCAAAGTCAATCTATGGTGGTAAAATATAAATACAATTACATGTCTTCATTCTTCTTGTATCCATGGGTGCTTGCTCCTCCTCTTGGATCATCCTTCAATCTTCAAGTACATTACATGGAATAATTGAATACGACCTATACTAATGTACTTACATAAGAAAACTCGAGTTACATTCGAGGTTAAACAATTACAAGAATGAAGAAAATGACATGCGAGTCGTATTTATAAAACCAAAACCAAAAACCAATAATCTAGGGGTCCAAAGGCCATAACCAGCACCATGCTCAAGTACACAACAAAAATAATGCGGGGGTCCGGGGGCGGCAGCCATTGGGCGAGGTCCGGGGGCGGCAGCCCCAGGCTGGGGTCGAGCTGACCAGTCCTATCAGAAATCATCAATTTTTGAACTACAGATCATATCTGTTGGCCTTTTTCCCCACTGCAACTTATACAGTTTCAGAAGCATGTATCATATACATATTTATTATATCCCAGCTAACAAATCATGTCCAACACAATCTGTCCACCAGTTTATATCACTATACAAATTGACCCTCATTCATATAACAGTTTTTAATCATACATATCATGTCATAACAGATTATAACATTGCAGTAGCATGGCAGTCTCAAACAGGCATGGCAGTAACAAAGCAGTAGCATGGCAATGGCATGACAGATTATGACAAAGCAGTAGCATGGCATGGCAGTCACTAAAACAGGCATGTATGCATCAAATACATAAAACACGTAACCAAATCAGTCCCTTATACACGTAGCTCTGATGCCATTGTTGGGTTTCGAGGCATAAAACGCAGCGGATTAAACGTAAATATAATGAAAAATTTCGGAACCCTAACGCAGGATCATGTATAAGCCTGGACTGATTATTGTGAAACGGAATCATACCTTTGTCTGGTCTTGACTTTCACTAACTCAACGGAGATCCTAGCTTTCACGACTTGTGTCTTCCTCTCGAAAACACCTCTATGGTATCCACACGAGCACCTTCAAGAACGTCTTACGATCTTGATTACGGAATGGATGTACTAGCCTCCTTTGATGATTTTGAATTAGCTCTTCTATGCCTTATTGTTGTGTAGCTGCTGCCTCTAAGGTTTTTCTTATCAAAAACGTAATGCCCTATTAACCCTACATTATCTATTTATAATGGCTGGTTAATAGGCCCATAACAGCAACCCATAACAGCAAAGCCTAACCCATGTAGGTTTAGGATTAAATAATAAAATCGAATTTCTATTATTTAATTAATAACTAAGTCATACTTAATTATTAAGGGCAGAAATTCATATTCGAATTTATATTATTTCAATTAATTAAGTCTCACTTAATTAATATAATAAAATTCAAATAATCATCAATTAATTTAAATTAACTATTCCTTTAAGTGCTCTATGTGTGTGACCCTATAGGCTATTATTTAATTAGCAATAATTTTATTCTCCAATAAAATTATAAACAATGAGCGGTATCTAGTAATACATCATTGCTACCCAATTAAATAATAATTAAATCGTGATTCGATAAACCCTTTCGTGATTAATGTTTCCGTGTAATATAATCCCTTTAACCATATATATTATAGATTAAACTCGAGGCATGTATTTAGTCATCCTCTTCAACATTTAATCCGGGTTTACTTGATCCATGAGTAGACTATGAAAACAAATCATTATTTGAGTACGGCCATGCATTTTATAGTCTCACTCAATCAAGAGGCCAATAATATCTCTCCTAATTATAGGAGGGTTAAATCCTTTATCTATCATTCATATTTCTCATACGACTCATGATATACCCGATGTCCACTTTTATCATTACCCGGTCAAAGGTAACTTTTAATGTAGTCAAAGTATATTAATCCTCGTATAGAAATATAATGATCTCAAGTCAGAGGATCATTACACCATTATCACTGTGAGTCTTTCTTATGACTTTATTAAACATGAAGAATCTCACTGTGGGTCTGTCCAGTACCATGTACTCCTGCATGTACCTATGTGTTGACTTTAGTATCCCCATACTTATAACCAATGAGATGTGGTTATCTGTCAAACAACATACTAGTCTATTTATGTATTATTATTGTCCTATAATAATAATACTCGACTAGGGACATTTAAGAATATGATATAATATATAATCTCAAGTTCAAGTCATGTACTAAAACTATACAATGTGTATCATGATTCTAAGGACATTTATTATGCTAACAAATATATCGCAGTAATTAAAGTCATAATAAATACGTTTATTGAATAATCAATTGACATAAAGGTTTATCAAAATAAACATTGTATTGCCTCTAGGGCACCTACACCAACAGTATTATTATTTAAGGACAATAATAATGCAATAAGACTAGCATGTGTTAGGTCCAAAATGTTGTAGAGGGGGGGGTGAATACAACTGTTTAAAAGTAATGAGAGAATAAACAATATGCAGGTAATAAATGATGACACAGAATTTCAAGAATATATGATTATATTCATTGAAGGATTTACTACAACATTCATAAAAGCATCATGATCAGTTGAACAATAAATACAACAATTAAAGCTAGATTCAACTGATCCTCTCTCTCACTTTTTGTTTTACAGTAAAATGCTCTCTCTTTAAATATATCGTTGAATAATAGAGATGATGAAAGTCTTCTTACTAATAAAAACCAAGTGCTGCTTTTATAATGTCATGTAGTCTTGATCTTGTCCTTTTTGTGTACGTGGCCCAATCAGGACTTCGACAACAAAAAGTACTTTCCCAACAACTCTGGATCAACCGTTCACAATAAGCCACTTGTCCCTTGAACATTAAATGTTACATATCTACCCGCATCTCGATCTTCGCCTAGACCCATCTCGATCTCGATCTTCGCCTGGACCCATCTCGATCTCGATCTGTGAAAATCTCGATCTCGATCTATGAAGATCTCGATCTCGATCTGGAAGAATCTCGATCTCGATCTATGAAGATCTCGATCTCGATCTGGGAGAATCTCGATCTCGATCTACCGTGGATCGAGATTTGCCGTTGCAATGTTTTACTTCAATTATAAATCTCGACCCGCATCTCGATCTGCTGTGGATCGACATTTGCCTTAGCAAATATGCACACATCGAATGTTGACTTTCTTTAGTGACTAATTGAGGATTAACCTTTATGAGCAAGTTTCCCTAGCTTCTTCAATTTCTTTTCCTCACTCAATTCAAATGAGATCTTCTATTACAGACATGAACTTGCCTCCAATGTCCTGACACTTGATGCAATGGTCTGGTTCATAAGTGACTAGTCTTGTAGGGGTTCTTGCTTCTGAATGTCAGTTCTCATTTGCTGATTAACCTTTACATTATCCAGATGTTGATATACATTACATGAAATCACTTTGGTCTTCTTGATACTTCTTTGACATTAATTTGATTCTCCATTAGATAAGTTAGGGCATGAGCAATACTGAGATTGAACTTCTTCTCACTTATGCATCCTTGATTAACCAAATTAGTTACTTGTAGTTACCAAGTATCATTACCATTTCTTCAGTTGATTGATTCCATGTGCTTCTTCAGTTTCTCTTGTTTTGCTGTTGTTTTATCTTTTCTCTAGTTGAGTTACATAGTAATTAAGTGTTACAAGTTAGTACACCTATGCCTTTCAGCATGTTTGTTGACTGATGACCACATCTCATTGGTCATAGGTATGGTGATACTAAAGTCAAGAACATAAGTGTATGTCGCAATGCATGGCACTGGACAGACCCACTATGAGAATCTACATGTTAATAAGTGTATTAAGAAATTCTCACTGTGATAATGATGTGATGATCCTTTGACTTGAAATCATTATGTTTTTATACGAGAATTAATATACTTTGATTACACTCAAAGTTACCTTTAACTGGGTAATGATAAAGGTGGACATTGGGTATGTTATGAATCGTATGAGAAATATGAATGATAGATATAGGATTTAACCCTCCTATTTTAGGAGTGATATTATTGGCATCTTGATTGAGTGAGACTATAAATGCATGGCCATGCTCAAATATTGATTTGATTAATAGTCTACTCATTGATCAAGGAAACCCGGATTAAACGTTGAAGAGGATGACACAATACATGCCTCGAGTTTGATCTATAATATAAGGTTAAAGGGATTATATTACATTGTACATTATTCACGAAAGGTTTAATTGAATCACCAATTATTATTACTACTTGGGTAGCAATGATGTATTACTAGATGCCGCTCATTGTTTATAATTTTATTATTAGAAAATAAAATTATTGTCAACGTAATAATAACCTAAAGGGTCACACACAAAGAACGTTTAAACGGAGTGTTATTTAAATTATGAATTTAAATAATGTTATTATTATTAATTCAAATTTATTTATTTAATTAATTAAGTGAGACTTGATTAATTATATACATATTAGAATTCGAATTTAATAATAATATAAATCTGAAATCTGAATGGGTTTTAAAAGGTCCAATCAGATTAGGATTTTGGCCCAAGTCCCTCTCTCCCCTATATATACATAAAGATGTATAGTTTAGGGTAACAGTTGAGATAATTCGTTTTTAATAAAACCTTAGCAGCTCTACGTTTCTGAGAGGCTAGAGAAAGAGAGAGACAAAGAGACAGAAATAAGCTAGTACCTAACTCCTGTGATTGTTAGACGATACGGCGTTCGTGTGGATACCGATAGAGAGCAGATTTCTATAAGGGGCTGCTGCGATTCATCGCTTCTGGACCTCTATAATCATCATAAAGAAAGCTTTAATAAGGTATAAATCCGATTATCCATAATTATCCGTCAATTATACACGGATTCTGCGTTTGGGATTCACTATTTTTTTATTATTTAGCGTAATTCCGCTGCGTATATGTGCCCGAATCCTAACAATAATAGCTGGAAGTTGTGTCTAAATTATGTGGATGAGAAATCAATTATTTGATTATGGGTTAATATTTTCAAATATTCCTTTGTATTGTGATAATACTAGTGCTATTAAAATTGCAGAAAACCCAGTCCAACATTCCAGAACAAAGCACATTGATGTCGGATATCATTTTATTAGGGAACATGTTGAAAATGATACTGTTGAACTTCATTATATTTCAACTGACAGACAAATTACAAACATTTTAACAAAACCCCTTGATGCGTCTACCTTTCTCAGACTGGTCGGTGAGTTAGGTATGTTAAATATGTAATTGAACATTCATTTCAAGCAGCAAGGCATATACTTTAATTATAGTCCCTGATTTGTCCAACTATAATTTGTTATTGCAATATTCATGAAGTACTTTATCTTGACAGAGTCTAATTTCTAGACTCTAATAGGTCTATAGACTCTAAGAGTATGTAGACTCTGGGCCATGACTATTAGACTCTGAAATAGTTAGAATTCGTGCCTGCAGACTCTAATTATTTTTAAACTGTTCAAATGACTTGAAATAGGTGGTAACAGTTACTTTTTACTGGTTACAGACTGTAGACTCGTGAGTATTATATGCAAGGTTAACAAAATACCAATTTTACATACAATTAACTCACTTGTTTATTGTAATCTATTTTCTAAGGCAAAACTACTCTCAGAGCTTTTCAAGAATCCTAACTTATTTCTTCAAGAATTTTCATCTTTTTCAACTCAACAACTTCAATGGCTGCTTAATCAACTGTTATGAGGGGACCCATGGCTATTGCATTCACTTTCGGAGATTTTGAGTTCATGACCACCAATCATGTTGCAGCCCTAGGTGACAAGAAGGTATTGATGCTAACTATTATCCAGTAATGGATTTCTTGGAGCAAAGTGAGCTCAACTACATTCTCAAAGCATCTTTCATCATTTATATGGATGCATTCTTGCATGCATAGAGCTCTGTAAAGGTAGTTGATCCTTCTCAGGATCAACCAGGTAAATTAATGTTTACTTTTGGCTCTAGAACCTTTGATGTAACTGCTGATGTGATTAACTCTGTGTTTAAAATGCATGTTAAACAACCGTTTGATGAAACTATTTCTGATGATGAAATTAAGAGCATGTTTAAATCATTAGGTTATACTGCTAAGTTAGACAACATGAGCATATTAACTAGGCCCTATTTGAGAAAAGAGTTGTCTTTATTTTTTGATCAAATTTCTAAGTGTTTCACAGGTAAGTGAAGTGAATTTGATGCTTTAACTTTTATAACTTACCAAATTGGTCATAGCCTCTTATTTGACAAAGTGATTGTTATATCCGTAATTTATTTATTTATATATTAGTAATAATAATTAGAATTAGATTAGAATTTGTAAATATTATTTTCTTTAATCATAATATTTATTATATTGAATTTGATTAGAAATAGAATTTGTAATAAAATAGTAATTAGATTAGAAGCAAGACAATTATTAAGAGTCTATATATACAAATAAAAATATGAGTTATTTATTAAAAATCCTAAAAGTAGCTGCTCGGGTCAAAAGAAAAGCAGGGTAATGTCGTGTTCTAGTAATATGCAAGAATCATACATCTCCGTTTTTAATTCTTAAGTTTGATATGCAATTGGAGGAGTGCATGAGGATTATATATATACACAAAAATCATTAAAACATGGGTATAGTGAGATACAGACATAGTGAAAATACTAGCAAGCTAAAAGAATCATATTGGGCCTGTATAATTTCGTTAGTATCTATTATTGCTATTCTAAGGTACGGATTCCGTCCCCTTTCTCTTCAGCGCTACTCTTTCTAGGATTCGTTATATTTAATTCATTCTGCTCATAAATCTGTTCCTTCCGTTATTATTCATTTTAACTATTTTGATTCTCCGAAAGTTATTTTAAAGTCTATTTCGAAATATTTAAATATTTATCTCTGCTATTTTTGAAAATTATGTATGTTACATATCTGCGTAGAATATTTGAAATATCTGTTCAGGTGATTCTAAAATTGTGAAAATTATTTTATTTAAACCCTTAGAGTGATATAGGGTATACCGAGTTAACCAGCTGTACGGGTACTACAATCATGTCATTGCGACACTAGTGGCATGACACGTCCGTGGTACTGTGATTGGTCACAGCATGTCCTTCTGTTAGCTCAGGAGACGAGCTTTGGCCATTTTGATATTTATTTGAGGATACGTGGGTGCACCCAAATTTGATTTGATTTGTGATTTGATATTTGACGGTGACGTTGTATATGCCGTACACGTTGTTCGGTTTGTTACAAGCATTAGGTGTCCTATGATGTATGTATCTGTTATCTGTTTTATATCGATATGAAATATCGTAACCCCTCTTTGCTTCAGCCTTGTTTTTAAAAATTAAAGTTTATTTATTATTATCAAATTATATATCTTGTTTCTGGTTTTAGAAATTGTATTGCAATCCGTACTAGGTATTTGGCTCATGCCATATTTTTCTTCTGGCAGGTACTTAACGGTATCTCGGGCTGTGTGATGGAGAGCTACCCTTGTTCCACTATTAGGGCATATTGAACTTCTCGTATTATTGAGACTTTGTTTATTGTTAGAGATTTTGGATTTAATCGTGTTTATCATTTTGAATTATTTTGGAGGTTTTAATATTATTTTAGAGACCGTTGGACCTATTAATCACTATAAGGTAAATTTTTAGTACTCTGTATACAGGTTTATAGTGTGAAATGTAACCCCTCGTCTCATTTTGGGAAGGGGGTGTTGCAGTGATTAACATTGGTGATATGTTGCTTCCTCAAATGGGAGCAAAATTAAACAATATGCAGGAGGGGAAGAAGAAAGTGTATTATCATAGATTTCTTATGATTCTTCTCAACCACTTCATTCCTAACTTGTCAACCAGGTTGGCAGATGATTCATGTGTGCAGGCCTACAAGCAACAAAGAAGGCTATTCTCTGACATCAAGAGAGAATGGAGGAAACTCTGAAAGAAAAATTTACAATTGAATTAGAAATAATAGAAAGATGGAATAGGTTAGCTAAGGTTTCTAGAAAAATCATTAAGGTTCAAGGAATGAAGTCCTTTGTCAAAGACAAACCTCATGAGGAAACATAAGTTGATAACTGTAAGTCAATGGATAAATGATCAATTGACTGCTAATCCTATCGATTAATAACAAGTCTACCGATAATTATCCATTGACAAACAATCAATCAACTAATAAGACTACTAAGGCCAAATCTAGATTTAACAAGCCTGTTCAATTTCTAAAAGAGGATAGTAACCAATAAACAATCCAAGAGAAAGTTGATATTGTTAAGATAGGTTTTTTTATCTAAGCAACACTTAAAAGAAAAACTTAAAAAAGGTAAAACATGTTGTTAAACCCAAAACAGAGAAGAAAAAGAAGAATTGGAATTGCAAAATAGGAATCAACAAGCACAACAATTATATGCCTGACATTTTGGCCCCTAGAAAAATATGTGCTAAATATGATAATGTTAATCATCTGTCTATGCACTATAAGAATCCTAACCCTACCATGCGTGCTAATAACATGTCAGCAAATGGCATGCTTTCTAACTTAGTTACACCAACAGTTCCTATATCATATGCATCAATGTCATATATATACAATCCATATTTTGTATATGCTCATTAACACATGCTCGCCATGCCTTGTAATATGCCTTATGAAAACAATGAACTTGCATGTAAATTGTCTAATTCAAATTTCATAAATGGCATGCCTGGTATGAGTACTAATGTGCAAATGTTCCAAAGCCCAATTACTAAAGTTAATGTGGACCTAAATCCAAATAGACCAAAGGTTGAAAAGTTGGTGCCTAAGGCAATTACTGCAACTAATAAGAAAGGACCTAAGACAACTTGGGTACGAAAAGAAAGGAGAAATCTTTGATACTTGGATATTGGTTATTAAAGTCACATGACTGGAGATAGATCTCTGCTCACACAGATTGAGGAAAGAGTTGTCCCAAGATTAACGTTTAGAGATGACAACAAAGGTTATATAATGGGATATGACTTAATTTTAAAGAAAAATATCATAATCAAACAGTTAGCACTAGTTGATGGTCTTAGACATAATCTACCAAGTATTATTCAATTCTGTGATAATGGATATGGTGTATGTTTTACTACTAAAGCATGCATCATCTTAAATAAAGAAATTGGCGATGTTCTGATAACTGGAAATAGAAGAGGTAATGTTTATGTTGCTGATTTCAACTTAATCAAGGTACGCAGAGACAATGACATGCTTTTTCAGTAAAGCTAAATTTAATGTGAGTTGGTTGTGGCACAAGAAACTAGCTCATCTCAACTTAAAGGTCATGAATCAATTGGTTAAGAAGAATTGATATGAATGTATTTATCTGAGGATGTACTGAATACTAGAATATAGTATAGCATAATATATACCTGTAATAGATTAGAATAAGTCATTCTAATCTCTTAACATATATATATATATATATATATATATATATATATATATATATATATATATATATATATATATTACCAGATTCTAGTATGTCAATCAGGGGACATCATAGGCCCTTTACAGGTGTAACCAGTGATTTGTAGTTAAAAGATTTTTACAAGACTTTCTATTATTTCAAATGAAATTGCACAAGTGGAGGCAACAAAACTCCAATGGGAGCAAAGGCCCCGATGTGGAAGAGGTTGTACAACCAAATCCTCAACAACTCTGAGAAAACGCTCCTTATCTCTTGCCCCCAAGAGCCAACTGAATGATCGCTCGCTATTTGGCTTGAAAGGGTGGTCCAGAAGCTTCCTCTATTTTCTCGGTCCAAAAAGGATCCGTATCCAATTCTGACATATGTTTTGAATTCTTCCTGTTTTCACTAAAAGAGAAATATTCTTTAGGAGTGTGAGATAGGCGGACGGGAACAGCTTTTCAAAATAAAGAAACAGAAAAGTCCTCTGACAAAAAATTGTCACTTTTGCGCGTGCCCGAATCAAATTTCCTAATCCGCCTTACGTAACCAAGTTTTTCTTTCTCACTTCTACTTTTTATGAAGTGTGGGGCAAATGGAGCCCTCTAAATCCTTTTTTTAAAAAATGGATCTAATTAGAGAAGATCTCATTGGATGCTGAAAGTTGACTTCGAAATAAATGACCACATTTATGATCCAGGGTCTTCTTCGGCTAATGAGACTTCGATCCTGAAGCCTTCGGGGCAGCAGGTTCTACATCTACTACAAAAGAAAGAAGGTCTCATTCCTCTACTCTAGTTGAAGTACAAGTTCATCAAACCAGGTTAAAGAAGCCTTTCTTGAAGCATCTCCTTATTTCTTCACCGCGGGCTCTGCAATGTAGATAGACTAAAAGAGGGAATGAAGGGATAGAAATAGAGAATAATCAAGACAAGAGTCGAGAATCTTATTAGAATTTGTAGACTATCAGAATCTGAAGGAAGAAAGAGTCTAGAGATCATTAGAGTCTGGAGTAATGCAGAGTCTATTCGGTTGAGCCCGGTTTTGGACATATTTGATTAATAGAAGAAGAGTTTTCGAGATAAGGTCAAATATATTAGAGATATGATATGGGAAGAATGTAGGAATTTATGCACCAGCAGAAGAATTGAATAACATTTATTTGCATATATTCCTATGTATACATACATATAGATACAAAAACTATTTTATAAATTGAAGAATACCTCGATTGCTTTCCGGCAACAGCTAGAGAAGATCTTGTTTTTCAATCCTTGCAATCACCCCTCAAGTGTGGAGTGCTCTAAAGATATCCACCAAGAATCAAACTAAAAGATGAAGGAGGAGGCTAGAGAGGAAATTAGGGTTGCCTCCCTTTTAAAATATTTCTCACAAATATTAGGGTTTTTTTATTAGGGTTTATAATCCTATATTTATAGGCAAATATCTCAGCTGAGATTTTTTCCAATAAATATCTTATTATTAATTCCCTTTTTAATTAATTAATCTTATTAATTAATTAGTTAATGATTAAAACTATTTTAATCATTAATTCCTTTTTCTAAACTCTTTTAGAAAATTATTATCTCTTCATATTTAATTACTTTAATTAAATATTTAATTAATAATATTAAGATCTTATCTTAAATAATTTATAATCAATTAAATCTTATTTAATTAATTTATAAAATTTGCTAAGTAATTATTTATTTCATAAATAAATAATGACTAGCTATTATTAATTATTCCTTCATCTATAATTTAATCTCTTTTATGGTGTGACTCTTTAGGTTCAATATTAAGCCGGTAGTAGAAATAAATAATAATAAACATTTTATTTAGAATACTTATCGCGACTATCTAGATAATACGAAATCATTGCTTAGAATACTTAGAACCTGTCAGTAATTAGTTACCATACAATTAATTCCTTCTACCCTTCAATATTCCGATTAAATACAAGGCATGGAACTCGTGTCAAGCCTATCTAATTTAATCACATAATTTCTTATTCATAATGCAAAGTTCCTTTTAATGCAAATTAGAAACTCTTTCTAATTTCATTCACTCTGGCCAGAGATTCCTGAACTTGCATATCTAAGAATAACATAGGATATTCACTTCCTTTACTGGAAGGGGCATATCCTTTATTGATCCGTTAACTATCTCCATACACAAATCACTATGCCCAGAATGGACCTAATGAATGTCGTAGAGACTAAGGACTAAACCAAAGCATAAATCATTGTGTACGAGATTACTCTAACGATCTCAAGTCTAAGGATATATGTACAACTATTTACTTAATAAACAACTATCGACACGTGAGTAAACTCCATTAGTTGTTCTGCTTATCGAGTCATGTTCAGTGAACTTATTCCTTAATAAGCACCTACATACTAGATATAGTGTCACCACACAAATGTCTATGAGAACAGACATCCTCCTAAGAGAGCTAGCATAGTATGTACTGATCTTTACGGATTCACCGATTTCCAATTAGTTATCCTATGATCAGGAACTGTTTAATTCTAAAGTTATTATCTTCTAGATCTCATTATTACAATCTCATTATAATTCTAGAAGTTTTGCTCTAAACTATGGAACATCTTATTTAATACACTTCAAATAGATTAAGCCCGTAACATAAATACTTTATTATTATCAAATGAAATCAAATAAGAGTAGCAGAAAGTTTTTTCTAACTCATCATACATGATTGGTTTTAGGTCAAACACTTTCAATCTCCCACTTGGCCTAAAGCCAATCACTTTGGTATCTAATACCCATCCGCTCCTTATGACGATCAAAATTTAACTGAGACAGCGGCTTCGTGAACGGGTCTGCTATGTTGTTATGTGTGTCAACTCTTTCGATCTTGACATCTCCTCTTTCAATGATCTTGTTAGGTCCAAAGTGTTGTAGAGGGGGGGGGGGTGAATACAACTGTTCAAAAATTAAGAGAATAAACAATGTGCAAGTAATAAATGATGACACAGAATTTCAAGAATATATCATTATATTCATTGATGGATTTGCTAAAACATTCATAAAAGCATCATGATCAGTTGAACAATAAATACAGCAATTAAAGCTAGATTCAACTGATCCTCTCTCTCACTTTTTGTTTTACAGTAAATGCTCTCTCTTAAAAATTATCGTTGAAAATACAGAGATACTTGTTCCTACTAAATAACAAAGTGCTGCTTTTATAATGTCATGTAGTCTTGATCTTGTCCTTTTTGTGTACGTGGCCCAATCAGGATTTCGACAACAAAAAGTACTTTAACAACAACTCTGGATCAACCGTTCACAATAAGCCACTTGTCCCTTGAACATTAAATGTTACATTTCTACCCGCATCTCGATCTTCGCCTGGACCCATCTCGATCTCGATCTGTGAAAATCTCGATCTCGATCTGGGAGAATCTCGATCTCGATCTATGAAGATCTCGATCTCGATCTGTGAAGATCTCGATCTCGATCTGGGAAAATCTCGATCTCGATCTATCGCCTGGATCGAGATTTGCCTTAGCAGTGTTTTACTTCACTTGTAAATCTCAACCCGCATCTCGATCTGCTGTGGATCGACATTTGCCTTGGCAAATATGCACACATCCAATGTTGACCTTCTTTAGTGACTAATTGAGAGTTAACCTTTATGAGCAAGTTTCCTTAGCTTCTTCAATTTCTTTTCCTCACTCAATTCAAATGAGATCTTCTATTACTGACGAACTTGCCTCCAATGTCCTGACACTTGATGCAACGGTCTGGTTCATAAGTGACTAGTCTTGTAGGGGTTCTTGCTTCTGAATGTCAGTTCTCATTTGTTGATTAACCTTTACATTATCCAGATGTTGATATACATTACATGAAATCACTTTGGTCTTCTTGATACTTCCTTGACATTAATTTGATTCTCCATTAGATAAGTTAGGGCATGAGCAATACTCAGATTGAACTTCTTCTCACTTATGCATCCTTGATTAACCAAATTAGTTACTTGTAGTTACCAAGTATCATTACCATTTCTTCAGTTGATTGATTCCATGTGCTTCTTCCGTTTCTCTTGTTTTGCTGTTGTTTTATCTTTTACTTAGTTGAGTTATGTAATAATTAAGTGTTACAAGTTAGTGCACCTATGCCTTTCAATCTCCCCCTATTTGATTGTCTAACAATGACAACCAAATTCACAATGAGGATAACTCAACTAACCAGGGACTGAAAAAGATAAAATAACATTCATAAAAGATCATGTCAACTTGCATAATGCTTGGCTTGATTAATTAACTTCATATCTATTACTGATACTTCAAGTGCCAAAATTGGACACCTGTTGGCTCGATTAAATGGCTTCATGCTCTTCTAGAGATTTTCTCTAAGTACTTTAAGAGCACGGTCCACTCAATCTTCAATTATCCTTCTGAAGTCCTTTTAGCAGTATTACCACCGCCGAACTTCGCGAAATAATTGACGCCTAATATAAACCAGTTTCAAGACACTTAGCTAACTAACTTCTACGTTACACTACACAAGAAAACAGATAATATATTTTTACAATGCAGGAAAACAAGAAAACAAATTACAACGCAAAGAAACATTACAAGCATGATACATTAAAACTTTTATTTCTTGCGCTCCTCTTCCTCACGAGCTTTCTTCTTGGCTGCTTTTTCCTTTTTCATGAACTCAGGGTCGCAGACTTCGTTCATTCTCTTCTTGAGAAGATTAAGTCCTTCTGCTTCCACATGATTTCTGATCTTGTAATTTCGAAACAACCTCAACCACCTTTCAACCATGCTGCGAGTGGTAAGCTTCGTGGGAATGTCTTCAAACCTCAGCTTTGTGACTTTGTCAGGGTACCCCTTTTCTCCTTTCTTCCTTATAACCAGCTGCTTAGGGTATCCAATGACAATAGCGGTGGTGCATTGTTGTAGCCTCTGAATATCAAGCTGTTGTCTTCTCTTACAGAAGTTATCAAACGTGACCCTCAGATAATCCTGATCAAACTCGTCAATATCATCCATCTCCTCAATCAATTCTCTTATAATACACAGTGTTTCATGACTGTGTTCTGCAAAGATGTCGTACTTGATTTCAATGATGATTTCCACCTTATGCTTGTCTGTATAGATCAGCAGATCATTCTCATTCTCAGCTTTGCTCTTGACAAACTTGACATTTGCACCAGCCACTGCACTAGCTTCCTTCCTTATTTCCCCTTCTTCTGGAATGTCTATTCTTGGATCTCCGTATCTCTGCACATGTTCCCTTATTGCCTCGTCTTGCTGCTCGAATGCATAGTCTTCAGGTTCCTTCTTAACCACTGGTAGTGTAGCTTCAGGCAACTTGTATCGAGCGTCTTGCCTTCTTATTAGCTTCTCCAAGTCCTTAGCCACCAGCTTCTTTTCCTTTGTTAGAAAACCCTTAGAGAGGACTAGCTTTGCAACTGCCTTCAGCACATTTCCGCTCGGAGTTAGTTTCGAGTCATGCAGATTTACGATCCTCAAGACCTTGTCATGGACATATCTGATCTGGTAGGGATTTAGAATAATGTCAACCCCTCTGTCTTCATCCATCTTCAACAATTTCTCCTTAAACAGCACTCCAGTCTTGACAGAGGTGTCTACCTTGTGAGCGAATTCTACCAGTTCACTTGCACCCCTTTCATGAAAGAAAGCTTCATCGACCATACACGGCCCGATTTTTGTTATGGGTGTCCAAGTGATCATCAGATTCCATGCCTTCTCCTTGAATATGACTTGTACGGAGGTGCATCCCTGTCTTATGCAATTTAGATAATTCAGCAGCCCAGGGTTTAGATTTTCTAGCTTATGAAGAAGAAAGCACAATCTTCCTGAGTCATGAGCATAGGCTCTTGGTCCAGCTAAGGCTTCTCTAGCCTTGTCCCACTCGGGACCTTCCCTCCTTATGTCAGCCTGGACCTTAGGATCATTGATCTTTTTCATTTCAAACTCATGCTGAGTTTTCTGAGCCGCTCTCTTCTCCTTTGCCATTAGTTCTTTTTCAACTATCCCTTGTAGAACTTCTTCATTTACTCTTTCTCTGGCTTCCCTGAAAATCTCTCCTTGCATCTCCGCTTCATCAACTTCTTCTTCTGGAACATGCTCGTCAGCAACCGAGTGGTCTCCTGCATCACCTGCAACTCCTGCGCCAGATCCGCCAGGATTTAGACCTCTTTCTTGTTCCCATTCTCTTGCCCGTTGCTCGAGTCTCGACCTCCTTGCCACTAAGGCTTCTACATCCATCTCGTCATCATCAGAATCTTCAATAAAGTCTCCCATAAATGCATCAACAAGAAGTGTTTCTTTCTCAGCTTCTTCTTCAACTACCATCTTCTGCTTGCCTTTGTCCTTAAGAGCCGGTTGAGCCTCCTCCACCTTTTCACCAGATTTGTTTGAGGACTCGATCACCGGACCCTTACTAGTCAGCTTTTTCAGACCCTGATCCTCCTTCTCCCCCTTAGGTGTGTTATCCTCATCAGGAGCATCATCATCATTATTATCGTCACCACCACCACCGGTTGAAGGACCATGTCCAGCCTTGTTACGGCCAAAGACAGCATCAAGTAGTTCATTGAGCTTCGTCCAAACTTGAGACATGCCATAAGTGACATCATCTACTGATCTTCCAACCTCCACCTGTGCCAATCCGAGATTGTTTATCTTGTCAATCATTTGATTTTGGACGGCAATGAGGTTCTCCATGAACTGAGCTCCAACCTCCAATCTTCCAGAGTGAGAAGAGACAGCAGCAGTAACACCAGCAACTCCAGCCTCCAAAGCCTCCACTTTCTTCACTAAATCCTGCAATTTGGGGGACGGTGTTTGGCTTGGGTTAGACTGTTTACTCTCGCCGGGTTCTGTTTCACTCAAGATCCCTAAAAAGAAGGGATCTACTCTCCATGTCTCTCACTCGTGTTTAGAGCCTAACAGTACTAGAGCCTCATCTACTAATCGCTGGGGACTAGCGGTGAGTTGGTCGGCGATATCGGTCAGTGAGACTGAACCTTTAAGCGCTGTGTCTACGACGGGAGATGACGTTATGACCATGTCATCCCCTTGTTCACTTAGAACCTTTTCTGGTTCGCTGGGCTGTTCTGGAGGCGTAGACCCACCAGTCACCAGATGTCGTTGCTCTGCAAGCAACTTGTTTTCTGATTTAGATGAGGAAGCGTCATCCGTACTGGATTCGACAGACTCTTCCTCATTAAAACTTCCTGAGATACTAGTATCAGAAGTGCTAGTCTCAGTTTGCCATTCCCCTTCCGAGAAATTGCTCAAAGAGCCCTGAGCGGACAACTCAGGGAAGGTAGGGCCAGCTCCTATTGGCTGTTGAGCTGGACCCCCTTCTTGACTCTCACCAACATGCCTAGGCGAGTGCGAATGTGTTGAAATGATTTGGAGAGGAGAGCCACCAGCGTGAGGTGTGGTGGCTGTGAGAGGTGAACTAGCCTTAACAGGTTGTGCAGTTGCCACTGGGTTTGAATCCACCTTTTGCTTCTTTGGAGGTGGCAGAGCTGCTGAAGTGACTACTCTCTCAACTCCTACACTCCCTCCACTCGATTCACTCGACTCAGATAAGCTTGCCTTCCTTTTATCACCAGTTTTAGGGCTGGCTGAACGTTTATGAACAGAAGGGCTTGCAGCCTGGGATAGAGCCTGGGGGTTTTCAGGCCCACGGCTGTAGAAAACAGGTTGAATTGATGATTGATCAAGATCAGCAAGAATAGGTACCTGACTCAGAAGATCGTCATCCTTGTCAGCTCCAGCTTCTGCAACATTTGCCTCAGCCATGTCAACATCCATACCTGCTTGTTCCAAATTTCTAGGCACGTGATCTCCACCTTCAACTTCGTTACCGCTACTCTCAGCTTCTACTGCAGTAAACTGAGAAGCATGCCTCCTAGCATACTCATCTTACAGATCCTGGAAGAATGGAGTCAGGCGCAACTCAAAAAGTCTTGACTTTTGCTGGGTTTCCATGGTGGAGATACTCTTTAGAGTCATATCAAAACATGCCATCCTTTCAGAGCCTTGAAATATTCTTCGGTGTTCCTCTGAAAGGACGTCATGCAGAACCATCTGAAGAAATCTTGGCATCCAGCATTTGACTGGACCATCTTCCGGATTCCTTGATGCATTTTTCTCCAATGCCCACCTCTCATGCAACTGAATCAACAGATGTTTGCCCACATTCACTCTCCTGTTGTTTGCCACTCCATATAGTATTACCCGGCAGCTGTTGTTCATTGGCCTGTAGTCTTTGTCCTTTGGGAACATGCAGCGCTGAATGGCCTGAACTACAAAATCCCACTCAGCTGGTAGCATACCGGTGTTAACCTTTGTTACCTTGATAGGACCCGTGGGAGGGCGACAACCTATCTCCGTGAATAATTGCAACATATCCTCCATAGTGGGTTCCGGAGCATAATCTTCTGTAGGAAGCCCGAGTAACTCATTGAACTTTCGCAGACTGACTTCATATTTGACACCACTAATAGTAAAGGATAGGCCTGTTGGATTGGCTTTTCCACCCTGAATCTCTAGTGTAGAGTAAGCAGCTTGAAGGGCTTCGACATTCAGGATGGGAGAGGCGGTTAAGGCATGACTTATGATTGATGTGTTGTTGAGGGATTCAGTCCAGAACTGATAGTGAATAAATCTACCAGTTGCTCGATCAGCAGAGAGATTAACAAAGTTTGTCTTGGGAATGGTGAAATTTGGGTTTGCCATTTTAATTTTGTGTTTGAGAAAAGAAATGTTCTGAAATGGTTTTGCAATGGAATTTTTAGAGAACAAGTTCTAAATTTAAACAAAATAAAACGTACACGAACCCCACTAATTACCCCACGTAATTAGTGACACACATTAAAACAAATTAACTTCCCCACTAATGACCACTTAACTCCCCACTAATGATTGACAGTTGAGTTTTCGAAAATTAAAGTGAACAGCCGTTACAAAATAAATTATTTTTCCAGAAAACCACAAACACGGCGGTAAAGTTGCACTTTAAGGATTAACCGGTAGTACTCACAACTAATTTTGCTCAAGAACACAAAGAACTTAAGAATAAGAAAGCACGAAACAAAAACAAACTCACTCAAATGAAGAAGAAAACTAAAGAACTATTTGCAAGAACAGTAATGACGTGAAAATAACACAAGAAGTTCAACAGTTTTAAACAAAATTTTAGCAGAGTTTCGTTTTAGTTATTGATGCTTTTAAGTAACAGTTAGTGATTTTTGTTTAAGAAAATCACAAGAAAACTTGATGTAATGTATGTATACGCGTGTGTATTTGAAGAGCTTAAGCTTTTGGAGAGAAAGAAAGTTAATGTAAATAATGAACAGCCTTTTTAATGTTATAATATATACTTGCACGCCTAAAAAGAAGTGACTGAAAAGACAAGTCACATCTCGATCTCGAGATCCGCATCTCGATCCTCATCTAGATGTCGATCTTGATGTCGATCTCGATCCGCATCTCGATCTACATCTCGATGTCGATCTTGATGTCGATCTCGATCCGCATCTCGATCTACATCTCGATGTCGATCTCGATGTTGGATAGATCGAGATTTGCCATAGAAAATTTCTCATTACTTCATTTAGACACTAACCATAACGATATACAGATCAGCACCAGATTAATGTCATGAAACTTTCTAACCCCTTATGATATGCAACACATACATTTATGAAGTTAAGTACACATTATTAATTATGAATATTCATGAGTAACAATAATATGTACACAAACTGAATTATAACAGATAGGTAGCAAAACTAACAGGTGTTAAGCATCCCCAATTCACCAACCAGTCTAGAAAATGTTGATTCGTCTAGAGGTTTAGTGAATATATCTGCTATTTGACGTTCAGTAGACACAAAATGCAACTCTACAGTTCCATTTTCTACATGCTCTCTAATAAAATGATACCTGATGTCAATGTGCTTGGTCCTTGAGTGATCCACAGGACTGTTGGTCATTGCAATAGCACTTGTGTTGTCACACATGATAGGAATCTTAGATACTTCCACACCGTAGTCCTTGAGTTGGTTCTTCATCCACAGTATCTGGGCCACACAGCTTCCAGCAACAATATATTCTGCTTCAGCTGTCGAGGTAGATACTGTGTGTTGTTTCTTGCTTTGCCAAGACACCAACCTTCTTCCAAGGAACTGACAGCTTCCTGAAGTGCTCTTCCTATCTATTCTACAACCTGCGTAATCTGAATCCGAATAGCCAACAAGATTAAACCCTGTATCTCTTGGATACCAAATCCCAAGATTTGATGTTCCCTTGAGATACCTAAAAATACGCTTTACGGCTATGAGATGTGACTCTCTAGGATACGTTTGGAACCTTGCACATAAGCATGTAGAGAACATAATATCAGGTCTGCTAGCAGTTAAATACAAAAGTGAGCCGATCATACCTCGATAGCTTGAGATGTCTATAGGTTTACCCGCTTTGTCCTCGTCAAGCTTCGTGGCTGTTGCCATAGGAGTCTTTGCTTGTGATACATCTTGGAGACCATACTTCTTCAATAGATCATGAATGTACTTGGTCTGGCAGATAAATATCCCGTCCTTCTTCTGACTAACTTGTATGCCCAGAAAGAACGTCAGCTCTCCCATCATGCTCATCTCATACCTTGATTGCATTAACTTAGCGAATTTAGCACACAGCTTCTCATTTGCAGACCCAAAGATAATGTCATCCACATATACTTGCACCATTATTAGATCATCTTTGCATTTCTTGTAGAAAAGCGTCTTGTCGATTACTCCTCTTGTAAAACCACTTTCTAGTAAGAAGTCTGACAGAGTTTCATACCACTTCCGCGGAGACTGCTTAAGGCCATATACTGATTTGAAGAGTCGATAAACATAATCACAATATTTGATATCGATAAACCCGGGAGGTTGCTCGACATACACCTCTTCATCCAGTTCACCGTTTAAGAATGCACTCTTGACATCCATTTGATAGACTTTAAAACCATGATGTGCTGCGAATGCCAAGAACATCCTCACTGCCTCTAGCCTTGCTACTGGTGCATAGGTTTCATCATAATCAATTCCTTCTCTTTGAGTGTAACCCTTAGCAACCAGGCGAGCTTTATTTCGTGTTACACGTCCGTCTTCATCCAGCTTGTTCCTGAATACCCATTTTGTCCCAACAACAGATCTATTCTTTGGTCTGGGTACCAGCTTCCACACCTTCTGCCTTTCAAACTGATTGAGTTCCTCTTGCATAGCAATCACCCAATCAGCGTCATCTAGAGCTTCTTCCACCACTTTAGGTTCCATCTGAGAAAGGAACACTGAATATAGACATTCATTCTCAGTGGCAATTTCAGCTCTAGCTTTTCCTCTAGTAGTCACTCCGGCTTCTGGATCACCAATAATTAGCTCGAACGGATGGTCCTTGTTCCAAGTGCGATCCCTAGCAAATGTTCTTGATGATTCAGCTTGATCTTGTAAGTGAAGGTGACTTAGTCTAGAAGCACTTTCACTAGCTTCTCTTGAGCTAGTACTAGCTCCCCCTGAGTGAGCTGCTCCCCCTGAGTGCATACTGACTCCCCCTGAGTTAGTACCAGGTCTGACGGAAGGTGATCCCTCAGTCCTAGGGTTTTGAATTTGCGAAATACTAGACTCTTGATTAATTTCATTGTTTATAGTTGGATCACTACCCTGCACTACTGACTCAGGAACTGTATCCACTTCATCAACATCCATATTTTCAAATCTTAGGGAAGTGGGCTCACTATCTTCTTTTTGTATAGAAGGGAGCTTTGAGTCGTCGAATGTGACATTAAGGCTTTCAACCACCATGCGATCATTAAGCACAAACACCCTGTACGCTGCTACTACTTCAAGAGAATATCCAATGAAAAACCCTTCATCTGCTTTGGCATCAAACTTTCCAAGTTGTGCATTGTCTCTTAACACAAAGCATTTGGCACCAAATACGTGAAAGTACTTGATAGATGGTTTTCGTTTATTCATCATGTAATACGGCGTCTCATTATGGTCCTTTATAATCAGGGTTCTGTTCTGTGTATAACAAGCCGTGCTAACTGCTTCAGCCCAAAAATATAAAGGAAGTTTTGACTCATACAGCATTGTCCTAGCTGCTTCAACCAGTGTCCTGTTCTTCCTTTCTACCACCCCGTTCTGCTGCGGTGTTCTCGGTGCTGAATACTGTCGTCTGATCCCTTTAGATATGCAGAAATCCATTAACACTGAGTTCTTGAATTCTGTCCCATTGTCGGATCGGATAGTCTTCACAGTCAGACTTGCTACATTTTCAATTTCCAGTACATGTCTAATGATCTCATGTGGCACTTCATCTTTCGATGTCACAAACTTCACCCATGTGTATTTGGAAAAGTCATCGACAATCACCAGCGCATATCTTTTCCTTGACATTGACATAACATTAACAGGTCCAAACAAATCCATGTGAAGGAGTTGTAGGGGCTCGGTAATGCTATTCACTTGTTTATCCTTATGCGAGGCTCTTTTTGATTTTCCCATATCACATGCTTCGCAGAGTCCATCTGGGGTGAACTCCATCTGCGGCAGCCCTCTCACCAATTCTCTCCTTACGAGATTATTCATTGCTTTAAAGTTCAGGTGAGATAATCTTTTATGTCATAGCCAACTTTCATCAGCAGAAGCCTTGCTGTAGAAACACGTGACTTCAGACTGATCAGCAGAATTCATGTCAGCTATGAACAAATTTGACTTCCTTACTCCTTTGAGAGCAAGGCTTCCATCCTTTTTTCTTCGAATCGAACAATCATGCTTCCCAAAGTTGACGTCAAAACCCCTGTCGGTGAACTGACTAACGCTGAGAAGATTATGTCGCAATCCTTCCACAAAGGACACGTCCTCAATGATAACATTTCCACAAACGATCTTGCCATATCCCCTGGTGTAACCTTTGCTGTTATCTCCAAAAGTAACCACGGAGCCGGCTCTCAACGCCAAATCTGTTAGCAGGGACTTATTGCCGGTCATATGCCTCGATGCTCCACTGTCCAGCACCCATATGACTTTACTCTTTTCCTGTTCACTGCCCTGCAAATCCAGAAAGATTAGGTGTTCTTCGGAACCCAATGATGTTTGGGCCCGGCATCAATAATTTCCTTTTTCTTTTCAGATACAGAAGGCTTTGCCTTGTTGCCATCAGGGGCATTCATCTTGACTTTGTCTTTTCCCTTGTCAACCTTGACAGGTTTGTCAGGTTTGGGAGTAGACTGGTCACTCCTAACTTTAGGAGGACTTGAAGTCTTAGTCTTTGACCCCACATGCTTTTTCTTACCACTACTAGATGTATGTTCAACAGATGCACTAGCAGTATTCATTAAATTAAAATAAGCATGCATGATGTTTACAGCACATGGCATACAATTAGGATTATTGCATTTAGCATGATTTGCATGCATGTTAGGCAAAGCAGTAGTTGCAGGCATGGTATTACAACCAACAGATTTTTCTTCCTCTACATAGAACGGGCAATAGTAAGACAAATGATCAGTTTGATTACAGATATAGCATGCCTTTCTAGCTCGTGTAGATGTAGATACAGATGCAGGTTCAGTTTTAACTGCCTTTACAGGTGCTTTCATTTGGTCTGATCCTGCTACCCATTGTTTATATGACACCGTCTTAGCCTCCTTGGTTCCTACTCCTCTCTTAGCATAAGCAATCTTACTCGCTCTTTTAGAAGTTGTAGGTTCTACTACTTTTTCTTCTGAATCTCTTTCAATTTTAATCTCATGTTCAATTTCAGTAGCAACAGGATCTATGGTCCTAGGCTCAAAATGCTTAAAGATAGGTTTTCTAACATCCATTAAAACCTCAGGCACATTTTCTTTGACTAACACTGGCTCTAACAACTCAGCAGCCCTATTTTTCTTTTTCTGTGTGTAGTCAAGTCCTATGTTTACTTTTTCATTTTTACCCTTGCCTGCCAGTTTCATGTACATGTCCCTTTCTACAAAAACTTTATTAGCAGCTTCTTCAAAAGATTTACATGTTATTTTAAGCTCAGCTAATTCATATTTAAGTTCTTCGTTAATGTCTTCCCTAATCTTAAGCTTGTGTTCTAAAACGTCTACCTGATTCATTAACTGCCTTTCTTTACTTTCTCCTGATTCTAATTCCTCTACCCTGGCCTCGAGAAGTCTATTCTTAAGGGAGAGTTTAGCATTTTCCTCATTAACAGCAATTAGATTTAGTTGGAGATTGTACATATCTTTAGTCATGGCAGCTAATTCATTTTGGTACTCAGGTATAGACATTTCATTTACGGTTAGAATCGGTACCTCTGATTGTTCTGAAGATTTTGCCATTAAAGCGAAATTGCATAGCTCCTGATCTTCATCTTCATCAGACTCGTCCCAACCCTTCCCTTCAGTCACAACATACGCCCGGCTTCCCTTCTGTTGCTTGCTAACCAAGGCATCATATTTCTTTTTCAGATCAGCATAGGATTCCTTGGGATGAACGTACTTGGGCTTCTTGCACTCTGTTGCGAAGTGCCCCAATTCATTGCAGTTGTAGCATCTGAACTTGTTCTTGTCTACCAGGTTAGGTCTGTAGCCACTACCGGATGTGCTACCTCGGCCACTGTAACTTCCCCGACCACTTACACTACTGCCTCTGCCGCTACTGCTGCCTCTTCGGCTGAAAGAACTACCAAATCGTCCTTTACCACTTCTTTGCTTCCTGAAGCTGATATGAGCAAATTCTCGAGCAATACAAGCATACGACTTGTCTTCTAATTTGTCCAGCTCTTCAAGGGTATAGTATTCATCCTCACTTTCTTCGGATGGATCTTCAATGTCTAATACCACCCTTTCAGGATTAGCAGTTTTCAATGAGACAGCTGCAAGTGCCTTTACAGCAGACTCTTCAGCTACAAGTCCAGACTCACTTACCGCTTTGTTTTCTCCACTATTGTAGGATCTTCTTCTGTCATTTTGTTCCTGCTCCAGCTCGTAGGTCTTCAAAACACCATACAGCTTTTCGAGAGAAGTATTTTTCAAGTCTCTTGACTCTCGAATGGCAGTGATCCTGTGTTCCAGATGTTTAGGCAAATTCAATAGAAACTTGATATTTGAATCTGCTAGTGGATAGACTTTATCTCTTATACTCAACTCGATAAGCAATTTACTGTAACGTTTGTAAACATCCGCTACGCTTTCTCCTCGTTCGCATCTGAACGATTCATATTCAGATATCAGAATGCGTTTGTGATTATCTCTAACTTCCTCGGTCCCCTCCATCACCACAGCCAGTTTATCCCACATGGCTTTAGCTGTTTTTAATCCCTTTATTTGAACATAGTACTCTGAGTTTAGGGATTCAATTATGACATTGCGTAACGACGCATCCATACCAACCAATTCTTTATCTGCGTCTGAAAACTCCATTTCCTCTTTAGGAACAGACCGGGATGGAATTAGTATCCCTCCTTCCATTCGCTCTGGCTCAATTCTCATGGGTATGTATGGACCGTTTTCCAATATTCTCAAGTATACCTTGTTTATTGATTCAAGGTAAGCTCTCATCCTTCCGGTCCATTCGTCATAATGTTGTGCATCAAACGGAGGTATCTTAAATCTGTGTGCGGCGGCCATTTTAATAAAATTTAAAATTAAGATAATACACTTTTCAAATTACAATAAATTGTATTTACTTGAAAAATTAATTATCTCACTTTAAATATCCAACGCTTAATATCCAACGGATTTTGCACTTAAGATTCAAGCAAGTTAGTTTTAATCACAGGAACAGTAGCAGGGTCCACAATTTTTCAAGTTCAAACAAAAAGGTGTCCACTTTCTAGTTGACAGAAGTTCGAAATTGTCCTTTTTGTTTAGTCAATCAGTTGATTCCAGTTTTGACCACAAGAAAATCCACAAAGCTCTAAAGTACAGTATTTTGGAATTTTGTACAAGTATTCCTTACACCATGACTCAGAACTTTTTAGATCTACGACTTTTTCAAGAAGACACAAATAAAAACTTCCGGCACAAACTTCAAGAAAAAAAATTAGATCTGGGATTTTCAAGAACCAACTCAAACAACACAGTAGGATCTCTGTTAGATGTGTTTAACAGGTGCTCTGATACCAATTGTTAGGTCCAAAGTGTTGTAGAGGGGGGGGGGGGTGAATACAACTGTTCAAAAATTAAGAGAATAAACAATGTGCAAGTAATAAATGATGACACAGAATTTCAAGAATATATCATTATATTCATTGATGGATTTGCTACAACATTCATAAAAGCATCAAGATCAGTTGAACAATAAATACAGCAATTAAAGCTAGATTCAACTGATCCTCTCTCTCACTTTTTGTTTTACAGTAAATGCTCTCTCTTAAAAATTATCGTTGAAAATACAGAGATACTTGTTCCTACTAAATAACAAAGTGCTGCTTTTATAATGTCATGTAGTCTTGATCTTGTCCTTTTTGTGTACGTGGCCCAATCAGGATTTCGACAACAAAAAGTACTTTAACAACAACTCTGGATCAACCGTTCACAATAAGCCACTTGTCCCTTGAACATTAAATGTTACATTTCTACCCGCATCTCGATCTTCGCCTGGACCCATCTCGATCTCGATCTGTGAAAATCTCGATCTCGATCTGGGAGAATCTCGATCTCGATCTATGAAGATCTCGATCTCGATCTGTGAAGATCTCGATCTCGATCTGGGAAAATCTCGATCTCGATCTATCGCCTGGATCGAGATTTGCCTTAGCAGTGTTTTACTTCACTTGTAAATCTCGACCCGCATCTCGATCTGCTGTGGATCGACATTTGCCTTGGCAAATATGCACACATCCAATGTTGACCTTCTTTAGTGACTAATTGAGAGTTAACCTTTATGAGCAAGTTTCCTTAGCTTCTTCAATTTCTTTTCCTCACTCAATTCAAATGAGATCTTCTATTATTGACATGAACTTGCCTCCAATGTCCTGACACTTGATGCAACGGTCTGGTTCATAAGTGACTAGTCTTGTAGGGGTTCTTGCTTCTGAATGTCAGTTCTCATTTGTTGATTAACCTTTACATTATCCAGATGTTGATATACATTACATGAAATCACTTTGGTCTTCTTGATACTTCCTTGACATTAATTTGATTCTCCATTAGATAAGTTAGGGCATGAGCAATACTCAGATTGAACTTCTTCTCACTTATGCATCCTTGATTAACCAAATTAGTTACTTGTAGTTACCAAGTATCATTACCATTTCTTCAGTTGATTGATTCCATGTGCTTCTTCCGTTTCTCTTGTTTTGCTGTTGTTTTATCTTTTACTTAGTTGAGTTACGTAATAATTAAGTGTTACAAGTTAGTGCACCTATGCCTTTCAGATCTCCCTAATCAAATGAAACTGTCGCAATATATGTTTGGTATTCTTGTGAGACCTCGGTTCCTTGGCTTGAGCTATTGCAGCGTTATTGTCACAATATAACACAATAGGCCCCTCTATGCCAGGAACTACTCCCAACTCAGAAACAAATTTCTTCATCCAAACAGCTTCCTTTACAGCCTCACTTGCAGCTATATACTCTGCTTCTGCTGTGGAGTCAGCCGTCGTAGATTGCTTACGACTTCTCCAACTAATCGCCCCACCATTTAGAGTAAACACATACCCTGACATGGATGTACTATCATCACACTCTGACTGAAAACTAGAGTTAGTGTAACCCTCTATTTTCAACTCAGACCCACCAAAAACAAGAAAAATATCCTTAGTCCTTCTCAAGTACTTAAGGATGTTCTTCACTGCTTTCCAGTGGTCTTCACCTGGATTTGACTGATATCTGCTAGTCACACTAATTGAGTAAGCAACATCAGGTCTAGTACATAACATCGCGTACATGATAGATCCTGTTGCCAACGCATAAGGAATCCTACTCATACGCTCTCTTTCTTCAGGTGTCTTAGGAGACATCTTGTCAGAAAGGGAGACTCCATGGCTCATCGGTATGAGACCTCTCTTGGAGTTTTCCATGCTAAACCTTTTAAGCACCTTATCGATGTACGTACCTTGGGTTAGCCCTATCATTCTTCTTGATCTATCTCTATAGATCTTCATACCAAGAATGTAGGACGCTTCTCCCAAGTCCTTCATAGTGAAGTTCTTTGATAGCCATATTTTTACTGATTGCAACATTGGTATGTCATTTCCTATTAAGAGTATGTCATCTACATACAAAATAAGAAATGTTACTGCGCTCCCACTAACTTTCTTGTAGACACATGGTTCATCTATGTTTTTGATAAAATCAAACTCTTTGATTGTCTCATCAAAACGGATGTTCCATCTTCGAGAAGCTTGCCTTAACCCATATATGGTTCGTAGTAGCTTACATACTAGATGTTCATTTCTTTTGGAAATAAAACCCTCTGGCTGTGTCATATACACTTCTTCTTCAAGTTCCCTATTGAGGAAGGCTGTCTTTACGTCCATTTGCCAGATCTCATAGTCCTAGTAAGCTGCAATAGCAAGCAAAATCCGAATTGATTTGAGCAAGGCTACAGGAAAAAAAGTTTCATCAAAGTCAATCCCTTGTCTTTGTTTGAATCCTTTTGCCACGAGCCTGGCCTTGTAGGTCTCTACCTGGCCATTTGCTCCAATCTTTCTCTTGTATACCCACTTGTACCCTATAGGCTTCATATCCTTGGGTGCCTCTACCAAAGTCCATACTTGGTTGGCATACATGGAGTCCATTTCGGATTTCATGGCACTCTGCCATTTCTCTGAGTCAACACTACTCACAGCCTCGTTGAAGGTCATAGGGTCGTCTCCATCAATGACCGTCAATTCATTGTCATTCTCAATGACAAGGCCATAATACCTCTCAGGTTGGTGAGACACTCTTTGTGATCTACGGATGGGCTGTTCTACGGAAGGTTGTTCAATATGAACAGGTGTTTCCTCTTGAACCGTAGTAGTTTGTTCTTCATGAACTTCATCAAGTTCAATCTTGCTCTCACTATTCCCTTCAAGGATAAACTGTTTTTCCAGGAAGGTAGCATGTCGGGAGACAAACACCCTTTGTTCAGTGTAAAAGTAATACCCTAAAGTCTCCTTAGGATATCATACAAACCTACATTTCACAGATCTAGATTCTAGCTTATTGGGGTCAACTTTCTTGACATAAGCCGAACATCCCCAAATCTTAACGTGCTTAAGACTCGGTTTCCTTTTTTTCCATATCTCATACGGAGTTTGAGGAACAGATTTGGAAGGCACCTTGTTCAATATATATGCTGATGTTTCCAATGCATAACCCCAAAGTGATACTGAAAGATCTGTATAGCTCATCATGGATCGAACCATGTCCAACAAAGTTCGATTTCTCCTTTCGGATACTCCATTCAACTGGGGAGTGGCCGGAGGAGTCCATTGAGAGACTATACCATTTTCTTTGAGATAATCTAGAAACTCGCCACTTAAGTATTCACCTCCTCGATCTGATCGAAGGGTTTTAATACTATACTTGGTTTGTTTCTCTACTTCATACTTATATTCTTTAAACTTTTCAAAGGCTTCGGATTTGTATTTCATCAAATACACATATCCAAATCTAGATCGATCATCTGTAAAAGTAATGAAGTATGAAAATCCACCCATGGCTTGTGTGGACATCGGCCCACACACATCTGTATGTATCAATCCAAACAACTCCGCAGCTCTTTCTCCATGTCCACTAAATGGAGATTTGGTCATTTTGCCTAACAGACAAGATTCGCATGTAGGATATGATTCAAAATCAAAAGGTTCTAGTAACCCTTCCTTATGCAATGTCTTAAGTCTATTTTCACTAATATGACCAAGTCTGCAGTGCCACAGGTAGGTGGGATTTTCATCATCTCTTTTTCTTTTATTACTATGTTCAATTTGAAGTAAACTATGTTCTACGTCACATACATACAAATCATTATTTAAGATACCAACACCATAAAGAACATTATTTCTAAAAATTGAACATTTATTATTCTCAATAACAAACGAAAAACCATCCAAGTCTAATATGGGAATAGAAATAATATTCCTCACAATTGAGGGAACAAAATAACAATTATCCAAAATAATAGTCTTGCTCGTAGGCATAAGTAAATCAAACGATCCTACAGCTACAGCAGCAACTCTTGCTCCATTGCCCATACGTAGGATCACCTCTTCTTCTTCAAGAGTCTTACTTCTCCTTAGTCCCTGCAACGAATTGCAAATGTGAGAACCACAGGCGGTATCTAATACCCAAGTAGAAGTTTGATTAAGTGACATATTTAGTTCGATCATGAACATACCTGAAGCAGAAACGGTAGTCTCACCACCCTTCTTCTTCTTCAATTCTGCAAGGTAAGCCTTACAGTTTCTCTTCCAGTGCCCCACTTTGTTGCAGTGAAAGCAAACAACTTTGCTTTTGGGATCTTCAGCTTTTGGCGGAACTGGCCTTTTCTCACCTACCTTCTTCTTCTTCTTAGGAGGGCTCCTCTTCCTCTTCTTAGGGTTAGAGCCTTCACCAATTAGAAGAACAGAACTCTTCTTTGTGGGAAAATTCGATTCAGCAGTTTTCAGCATGTTATGAAGTTCAGGCAAGCTGACATCCAACTTGTTCATGTGAAAGTTCACAAAGAACTGCGAGAATGAATCTGGAAGTGATTGCAAGACCAGATCTTGACTTAGCTCCCCATCCATGACAAATCCAAGTTGTCCAAGACGCTCAATCAAATTGATCAGCTTGAGCACATGAACATTCACAGATGATCCCTCAGTCATCCTACAACGGCAGCTCCTTCGATATCTCATATCGAGCTGTCCTTCCTGCCACATCATACAAATCTTGTAGATGCATAAGGATAGAGTGAACATGTTAGGTCCAAAGTGTTGTAGAGGGGGAGTGAATACAACTGTTTAAAATTAATGAGAGAATAAACAATATGCAGGTAATAAATGATGACACAGAATTTCAAGAATATATCTTTATATTCATTGAAGGATTTGCTACAACATTCATAAAAGCATCATGATCAGTTGAACAATAAATACAGCAATTAAAGCTAGATTCAACTGATCCTCTCACTCACTTTATTTTGTTTTACAGTAAATGCTCTCTCTTTAAAAATATCGTTGAAATAATAGAGATGATGAAAAGTCTATTTACTAATAAAAACAAAGTGCTGCTTTTATAATGTCATGTAGTCTTGATCTTGTCCTTTTTGTGTACGTGGCCCAATCAGGATTTCGACAACAAAAAGTACTTTCCCAACAACTCTGGATCAACCGTTCACAATAAGCCACTTGTCCCTTGAACATTAAATGTTACATATCTACCCGCATCTCGATCTTCGCCTGGACCCATCTCGATCTCGATCTGTGAAAATCTCGATCTCGATCTGTGAAAATCTCGATCTCGATCTGGGAGAATCTCGATCTCGATCTGTGAAGATCTCGATCTCGATCTGTGAAAATCTCGATCTCGATCTGTGAAAATCTCGATCTCGATCTGGGAGAATCTCAATCTCGATCTGTGAAGATCTCGATCTCGATCTGGTAGAATCTCGATCTCGATCTACCGTGGATCGAGATTTGCCTTTGCAATGTTTTACTTCAATTATAAATCTCGACCCGCATCTCGATCTGCTCTGGATCGACATTTGCCTTAGCAAATATGCACACATCCAATGTTGACCTTCTTTAGTGACTAATTGAGGATTAACCTTTATGAGCAAGTTTCCCTAGCTTCTTCAATTTCTTTTCCTCACTCAATTCAAATGAGATCTTCTATTACTGACATGAACTTGCCTCCAATGTCCTGACACTTGATGCAATGGTCTGGTTCATAAGTGACTAGTCTTGTAGGGGTTCTTGCTTCTGAATGTCAGTTCTCATTTGTTGATTAACCTTTGCATTATCCAGATGTTGATATACATTACATGAAATCACTTTGGTCTTCTTGATACTTCTTTGACATTAATTTGATTCTCCATTAGATAAGTTAGGGCATGAGCAATACTCAGATTGAACTTCTTCTCACTTATGCATCCTTGATTAACCAAATTAGTTACTTGTAGTTACCAAGTATCATTACCATTTCTTCAGTTGATTGATTCCATGTGCTTCTTCAGTTTCTCTTGTTTTGCTGTCGTTTTATCTTTTACTTAGTTGAGTTACAAAATAATTAAGTGTTACAAGTTAGTACACCTATGCCTTTCAATCTCCCCCTATTTGATTGTCTAACACTGACAACCAAATTCACAATGAGGATAACTCAACTAAACAGGGACTGAAAAAGATAAAATAACATTCATAAAGGATCATGTCAACTTACATAATGCTTGGCTTGATTAATTAACTTCATGTCTATTACTGATACTTCAAGTGCCAAAATTGGACACCTGTTGGCTCGATTAAATGGCTTCATGCTCTTCTAGAGATTTTCTCTAAGTACTTTAAGAGCACGGTCCACTCAATCTTCAATTATCCTTCTGAAGTCCTTTTAGCAGTATTACCACCGCCGAACTTCGCGAAATAATTGATGCCTAATATAAACCAGTTTCAAGACACTTAGCTAACTAACTTCTACCTTACACTACACAAGAAAACAGATAATATTTTTACAATGCAGGAAAACAAGAAAACAAATTACAACGCAAAGAAACATTACAAGCATAATATATTAAAACTTTTATTTCTTGCACTCCTCTTCCTCACGAGCTTTCTTCTTGACTGCTTTTTCTTTCTTCATGAACTCAGGGTTGCAGACTTCATCCATTCTTTTCTTGAGAAGATTAAGTCCTTCTGCTTCCACATGATTTCTGATTTTGTAATTCCGAAACAACCTCAACCACCTTTCAACCATGCTGCGAGTGGTAAGCTTCGTGGGAATGTCTTCAAACCTCAGCTTCGTGACTTTGTCAGGGTACCCCTTTTCCCCTTTCTTCCTTATAACCAGCTGCTTAGGGTATCCAATGACAATAGCGGTGGTGCATTGTTGTAGCCTCTGAATATCAAGCTGTTGTCTTCTCTTACAGAAGTTATCAAACGTGACCCTTAGATAATCCTGATCAAACTCGTCAACATCATCCATCTCATCAATCAATTCCCTTATGATACACAGTGTTTCATGACTGTGTTCTGCAAAGATGTCGTACTTGATTTCAATGACGGTTTCCACTTGATACTTATCTGTATAGATCAGCAGATCATTCTCATTCTCAGCTTTGCTCTTGACAAACTTGACATTTGCACTAACCACTGCACTAGCTTCCTTCCTTATTTCCCCTTCTTCTGGAATGTCTATTCTTGGATCTCCGTATCTTTGCACATGCTCTCTTATTGCCTCGTCTTGCTGCTCGAATGCATAGTCTTCAGGTTCCTTCTTAACCACTGGTAGTGTAGCTTCAGGCAACTTGTATCTAGCGTCTTGCCTTCTTATCAGCTTCTCCAAGTCCTTAGCCACCAGCTTCTTTTCCTTTGTTAGAAAACCCTTAGAGAGGACTAGCTTTGCAACTGCCTTCAGTACATTTCCGCTCGGAGTTAGTTTCGAGTCATGCAGATTTACGATCCTTAAGACCTTGTCATGGACATATCTGATCTGGTAGGGATTTAGAATGATGTCAATCCCTCTGTCTTCAGCCATCTTCAACAATTTCTCCTTAAACAGCACTCTAGTCTTGACAGAGGTGTCTACCTTGTGAGCGAATTCTACCAGTTCACTTGCACCCCTTTCTTGGAAGAAAGCTTCATCGACCATACACGGCCCGATTTTTGTTATGGGTGTCCAAGTGATCATCAGATTCCATGCCTTCTCCTTGAATATGACTTGTACGGAGGTGCATCCCTGTCTTATGCAATTTAGATAATTCAGCAACCCAGGGTTTAGATTTTCTAGCTTATGAAGAAGAAAGCTCTATCTTTCTGAGTCATGAGCATAGGCTCTTGGTCCAGCCAAGGCTTCCCTAGCCTTGTCCCACTCGGGACCTTCCCTCCTTATGTCAGCCTGGACCTTAGGATCTTTGATCTTTTTCATTTCATACTCATGCTGAGTTTTCTGAGCCGCTCTCTTCTCCTTTGCCATTAGTTCTTTTTCAACTATCCCTTGTAGTACTTCTTCATTTACTCTTTCTCTGGCTTTCCTGAAAATCTCTCCTTGCATCTCTGCTTCATCAACTTCTTCTTCTGGCACATGCTCGTCAACGACCGAGTGGTCTCCTGCATCACCTGCAACTCCTGCGCCGGATCCGCCAGGATTTAGACCTCTTTCTTGTTCCCACTCTTTTGCCCGTTGCTCGAGTCTCGTCCTCCTTGCCACTAAGGCTTCTACATCCATCTCATCCTCATCAGAATCTTCAATAAAGTCTCCCATAAATGCATCGACGAGAGGTGTTTCTTTCTCAGCTTCTTCTTCAACTACCATCTTCTGCTTGCCTTTGTCCTTAAGAGCCGGTTGAGTCTCCTCCACCTTTTCACCAGATTTGTTTGAGGACTCGATCACGGGACCCTTACTAGTCAGCTTTTTCAGACCCTGATCCTCCTTCTCCCCCTTAGGTGTGTTATCCTCATCAGGAGCATCATCATCATTATTATCGTCCCCACCACCACCGGTTGAAGGACCAGGTCCAGCCTTGTTACGTCCAAAGACAGCATCAAGTAGTTCATTCAGCTTCGCCCAAACCTGAGACATGCCATAAGTGACATCATCTACTGACCTCCCAACCTCCACCTGTGCCAATCTGAGATTGTTTATCTTGTCAATCATTTGATTTTGGACGGCAATGAGGTTCTCCATGAACTGAGCTCCAACCTCCAATCTTCCAGAGTGAGAAAAGACGGCAGCAGTAACACCAGCAACTCCAGCCTCCAAAGCCTCCACTTTCTTCACTAAATCCTGCAATTTGGGGGACGGTGTTTGGCTTGGGTTAAACTGTTTACTCTCGCCGGGTTCTGTTTCACTCAAGATCCCTAAAAAGAAGGGATCTACTCTCCCTGTCTCTCCCTCGTGTTTAGAGCCTAACAGTACTAGAGCCTCATCCACTAATCGCTGGGGACTAGCGGTGAGTTGGTCGGCGATATCGGTCAGTGAGACTGAGCCTTTAAGCGCTGTGTCTACGATAGGAGATGGCGTTATGACCATGTCATCCCCTTTTTCACTTAGAACCTTTTCTGGTTCGCTGGGCTGTTCTGGAGGCGTAGACCCACCAGTCACCAGATGTCGTTGCTCTGCGAGCAACTTGTTTTCTGATTTAGATGAGGAAGTGTCATCCGTACTGGATTCGACAGACTCTTCCTCATTAAAACTTCCTGAGATACTAGTATCAGAAGTGCTAGTCTCAGTTTGCCATTCCTCTTCCGAAAAATTGCTCAAAGAGCCCTGAGCGGACAACTCAGGGGAGGTAGGGCCAGCTCCTATTGGCTGTTGAGCTGGACCCCCTCCTTGACTCTCACCAACATGCCTAGGCGAGTGCGAATGTGTTGAAATGTTTTGGAGAGGAGAGCCACCAGCGTGAGGTGTGGTGGCTGTGAGAGGTGAACTAGCCTTAACAGTTTGTGCAGTTGCCACTGGGTTTGAATCCACCTTTTGCTTCTTTGGAGGTGGCAGAGCTGCTGAAGTGACTACTCTCTCAACTCCTACACTTCCTCCACTCGAATCACTCGACTCAGATAAGCTTGCCTTCCTTTTATCACCAGTTTTAGGGTTGGCTGAACGTTTATGAACAGAAGGGCTTGCAGCCTGGGATAGAGCCTGGGGGTTTTCAGGCCCACGGCTGTAGAAAACAGGTTGGATTGATGATTGATCAAGATCAGCAAGAATAGGTACCTGACTCAGAAGATCGTCATCCTTGTCAGCTCCAGCTTCTGCAACATTTGCCTCGGCCATGTCAACATCCATACCTGCTTCTTCCAAATTTCTAGGCACTTGATCTCCACCTTCAGCTTCGTTACCGCTACTCTCAGCTTCTACTGCAGTGAACTGAGAAGCATGCCTCCTAGCATACGCATCTTGCAGATCCTGGAAGTACGGAGTCAGGCGCAACTCAAAAAGTCTTGACTTTTGCTGGGTTTCCATGGTGGAGATACTCTTTAGAGTCATATCAAAACATGCCATCCTTTCAGAGCCTTGAAATACTCTTCTGTGTTCCTCTGAAAGGACGTCATCCAGAACCATCTGAAGAAATCTTGGCATCCAGCATTTGACTGGACCATCTTCCGGATTCCGAGATGCATTCTTTTCCAATGCCCACCTCTCAAGCAACTGAATCAACAGATGTTTGCCCACATTCACTCTTCTGTTGTTTGCCACTCCATATAGTATTACCCGGCAGCTGTTGTTCATTGGCCTGTAGTCTTTGTCCTTTGGGAACATGCAGCGCTGAATGGCCTGAACTACATAATCCCACCCAGCTGGTAGCATACCGGTGTTAACCTTTGTTACCTTGATAGGACCCGTGGGAGGGCGACAACCTATCTCCGTGAATAATTGCAACATATCCTCCATAGTGGGTTCCGGAGCATAATCTTCTGTAGGAAGCCCAAGAATCTCATTGAACTTCTGCAGACTGACTTCATATTTGGCACCACCAATAGTAAAGGTTAGGCCTGTTGGATTTGCTTTTCCACCCTGAATCTCTAGTGTAGAGTAAGCAGCTTGAAGGGCTTCGACATTCAGGATGGGAGAGGCGGTTAAAGCATGACTTATGATTGATGTGTTGTTGAGGGATTCAATCCAGAACTGATAGTGAATAAATCTACCAGTTGCTCGATCAGCAGAGAGATTAACAAAGTTGGTCTTGGGAATTGTGAAATTTGGGTTTGCCATTTTAAATTTGTGTTTGAAAAAAGAAATGTTTTGAAATGGTTTTGCAATGGAATTTTTAGAGAACAAGTTCTAAATTTAAACAAAATAAAATGTACACGAACCCCACTAATTACCCCACGTAATTAGTGACACAAATTAAAACAAATTAACTTCCCCACTAATGACCACTTAACTCCCCACTAATGATTGACAGTTGAGTTTTCGAAAATTAAAGTGAACAGCCGTTACAAAATAAATTATTTTTCCAGAAAACCACAAACACGGCGGTGAAGTTACACTTTAAGGATTAAACAGTCGTACTCACAACTATTTAGCTCAAGAACACAATAAGAAAGCACGAAACAAAAACCAAACTCACTCGAATGAAAAGAAAAACTAAAGAACTATTTGCAAGAACAGTAATGACGTGAAAAACAACACAAGAAGTTCAACAATTTTAAACAAAATTTTAGCAGAGTTTCGTTTTAGTTATTGATGCTTTTAAGTAACAGTTAGTGATTTTTGTTTAAGAAAATCACAAGAAAACTTGATGTAATGGCAGGGAAAAGAACTCTGGTAATGTATGTATACACGTGTGTATTTGAAGAGCTTAAGCTTTTGAAAGAGAGAAAGAAAGTTAATGTAAATAATGAACAGCCTTTTTAATGCTATAATATATACTTGCACGCCAAAAAAAAGTAACTGAAAAGACAAGTCACATCTCGATCTCGAGATCCGCATCTCGATCTACATCTCGATGTCGATCTTGATCCGCATCTCGATCTACATCTCGATGTCGATCTCGATGTCGATCTCGATCCGCATCTCGATCTACATCTCAATGTCGATCTCGATGTCCATCTCGATGTGGATAGATCGAGATGTACCTTGACAGTTTTAAGCAGTTTTCACAAGTCGTTCTCGATCTCGATCTCGATCCAGAACCAGATCGAGATTTGCCTTAGAAAATTTTTAATGAAATTATGTGAATTAAACATTTATATGTAAAATTCACAAGATTTCACCACAAATTTTCACACCATTTTAGAAACTTACAATTTTGAAACGACAGGGAATTTAGCAAATAAATCATGCATTTCAAAATTAAGTATAGCATTAAATCCTATCACGTTATTAGACATTAATCATTTAGATACACAGATCATCACAAGATTAATTTCATGAAACTTTCTAACTTCCCTTTATGAGATGTAATACATACATTTATGAAGTTAAGTACACATTATTAATTATGAATATTCATGAATAACAATAATATGTACACAAACTGAATTATAACAGATAGGTAGCAAAACTAACAGGTGTTAAGCATCCCCAATTCACCAACCAATCTAGAAAATGTTGATTCGTCTAGAGGTTTAGTGAATATATCTGCTATTTGACGTTCAGTAAACACAAAATGCAACTCTACAGTTCCATTTTCTACATGCTCTCTAATAAAATGATACCTGATGTCAATGTGCTTGGTCCTTGAGTGATCCACAGGACTGTTGGTCATTGCAATAGCACTTGTGTTGTCACACATGATAGGAATCTTAGATACTTCCACACCGTAGTCCTTGAGTTGGTTCTTCATCCACAGTATCTGGGCCACACAGCTTCCAGCAGCAATATATTCTGCTTCAGCTGTCGAGGTAGATACTGTGTGTTGTTTCTTGCTTTGCCAAGACACCAACCTTCTTCCAAGGAACTGACAGCTTCCTGAAGTGCTCTTCCTATCTATTCTACAACCTGCGTAATCTGAATCCGAATAGCCAATAAGATTAAACCCTGTATCTCTTGGGTACCAAATCCCGAGATTTGATGTTCCCTTGAGATACCTAAAAATACGCTTTACGGCTATGAGATGTGACTCTCTAGGATCCGCTTGGAACCTTGCACATAGGCATGTAGAGAACATAATATCAGGTCTGCTAGCAGTTAAATACAAAAGTGAGCCGATCATACCTCGATAGCTTGAGATGTCTACAGGTTTACCCGCTTTGTCCTCGTCAAGCTTCGTGGCTGTTGCCATAGGAGTCTTTGCTTGTGATACATCTTGGAGACCATACTTCTTCAATAGATCATGAATGTACTTGGTCTGGCAGATAAATATCCCGTCCTTCTTCTGACTAACTTGAATGCCCAGAAAGAACGTCAGCTCTCCCATCATGCTCATCTCATACCTTGATTGCATTAACTTTGCGAATTTAGCACACAGCTTCTCATTTGCAGACCCAAAGATAATGTCATCCACATATACCTGCACCATTATTAGATCATCTTTGCATTTCTTGTAGAAAAGCGTCTTGTCGATTACTCCTCTGGTGAAACCACTTTCTAGAAAGAAGTCTGACAGAGTTTCATACCACTTCCGCGGAGACTGCTTAAGGCCATATACTGATTTGAAGAGTCGATAAACATAATCACAATATTTGCTGTCGATAAACCCGGGAGGTTGCTCGACATACACCTCTTCATCCAGTTCACCGTTTAAGAATGCACTCTTGACATCCATTTGATAGACTTTAAAACCATGATGTGCTGCGAATGCCAAGAACATCCTTACTGCTTCTAGCCTTGCTACTGGTGCATAGGTTTCATCATAATCAATTCCTTCTCTTTGAGTATAACCCTTAGCAACCAGGCGAGCTTTATTTCGTGTTACAAGTCCGTCTTCATCTAGCTTGTTTTTGAATACCCATTTTGTCCCAACAACAGATCTATTATTTGGTCTGGGTACCAGCTTCCACACCTTCTGCCTTTCAAACTGATTGAGTTCCTCTTGCATAGCAATCACCCAATCAGCGTCATCTAGAGCTTCTTCCACCACTTTGGGTTCCATCTGGGAAAGGAACACTGAGTATAGACATTCATTCTCAGTGGCGATTTCAGCTCTAGCTTTTCCTCTAGTAGTCACTCCAGCTTCTGGATCACCAATAATTAGCTCGAACGGATGGTCCTTGTTCCAAGTGCGATCCCTAGCAAATGTTCTTGATGATTCAGCTTGATCTTGTAAGTGAAGATGACTTAGTCTAGAAGCGTTTTCACTAGCTTCCCTTGAGCTAGTACTGGCTCCCCCTGAGTGAGCTACTCCCCCTGAGTGCATACTGACTCCCCCTGAGTTAGTACCAGGTCTGACTGAAGGTGATCCCTCAGCCCTAGTGTTTTGAATTTGTGAAACACTAGACTCTTGATTAATTTCATTATTTATCGTTGGATCACTACCCTGCACTACAGACTCATGAACTGTATCCACTTCATCAATATCCATATTCTCAAATCTTAGGGAAGTGGGCTCACTATCTTCTTTTTGTATAGAAGGGAGCTTTGAGTCGTCGAATGTGACATTAAGGCTTTCAACCACCTTGCGATCATTAAGCACAAACACCCTGTACGCTGCTACTACTTCAAGAGAATATCCAATGAAAACCCCTTCATCTGCTTTGGCATCAAACTTTCCAAGTTGTGCATTGTCTCTTAACACAAAGCATTTGGCACCAAATACGTGAAAGTACTTGATAGATGGTCTTCGTTTATTCATCATGTAATAAGGCGTCTCATTATGGTCCTTTATAATCAGGGTTCTGTTCTGTGTATAACAAGTTGTGCTAACTGCTTCAGCCCAAAAATATAAAGGAAGATTTGACTCATACAGCATTGTCCTAGCTGCTTCAACCAGTGTCCTGTTCTTCCTTTCTACCACCCCATTCTGCTGTGGTGTTCTCGGTGCTGAATACTGTCATCTGATCCCTTTAGATATGCAGAAATCCATTAACACTGAGTTCTTGAATTCTGTGCCGTTGTCGGATCGGATAGTCTTCACAGTCAGACTTGCTACGTTTTCAATTACCAGTACATGTCTAATGATCTCATGTGGCACTTCATCTTTCGATGTCACAAACTTCACCCATGTGTATTTGGAAAAGTCATCGACAATTACCAGCGCATATCTTTTCCTTGACATTGACATAACATTAACAGGTCCAAACAAATCCATGTGAAGGAGTTGTAGGGGCTCGGTAATGCTATTCACTTGTTTATCCTTATGCGAGGCTCTTTTTGATTTTCCCATCTCACATGCTTCGCAGAGTCCATCTGGGGTGAACTCCATCTGCGGCAGCCCTCTCACCAATTCTCTCCTTACGAGATTATTCATTGCTTTAAAGTTCAGGTGAGATAATCTTTTATGCCATAGCCAACTTTCATCAGTAGAAGCCTTGCTGTAGAAACACGTGACTTCAGACTGATCAGCAGAATTCATGTCAGCTATGAACAAATTTGACTTCCTTACTCCATTGAGAGCAAGGCTTCCATCCTTTTTGCTTCGAATCGAACAATCATGCTTCCCAAAGTTGACGTCAAAACCCCTGTCGGTGAACTGACTAACGCTGAGAAGATTATGTCGCAATCCTTCCACAAAAGATACGTCCTCAATGATAACATTTCCACAAACGATCTTGCCATATCCCCTGGTGTAACCTTTGCTGTTATCTCCAAAAGTAACCACGGAGCCGGCTCTCAACACCAAATCTGTTAGCAGGGACTTATTGCCGGTCATATGCCTCGATGCTCCACTGTCCAGCACCCATATGACTTTACTCTTTTCCTGTTCACTGCCCTGCAAATCCAGAAAGATTAGGTGTTCTTCGGAACCCAATGATGTTTGGGCCCGGCATCAATAATTTCCTTTTTCTTTTCAGATACAGAAGGCTTTGCCTTGTTGCCATCAGGGGCATTCATCTTGACTTTGTCTTTTCCCTTGTCAACCTTGACTGGTTTGTCAGGTTTGGGAGTAGACTGGTCACTCCTAACTTTAGGAGGACTTGAAGTCTTAGTCTTTGACCTCGCATGCTTTTTCTTACCACTACTAGATGTATGTTCAACAGATGCACTAGCAGTATTCATTAAATTAAAATAAGCATGCATGATGTTTACAGCACATGGCATACAATTAGGATTATTGCATTTAGCATGATTTGCATGCATGTTAGGCAAAGCAGTAGTTGTAGGCATGGTATTACAACCAACAGATTTTTCTTCCTCTACATGGAACGGGCAATAGTAAGACAAATGATCAGTTTGATTACAGATATAGCATGCCTTTCTAGCTCGTGTAGATGTAGATACAGATGCAGGTTCAGTTTTAACTGCCTTTGCAGGTGCTTTCATTTGGTCTGACCCTGCTACCCATTGTTTATATGACACCGTCTTAGCCTCCTTGGTTCCTACACCTCTCTTAGCATAAGCAATCTTACTAGCTCTCTTAGAAGTTATAGGTTCTACCACTTTTTCTTCTGAATCTCTTTCAATTTTAATCTCATGTTCAATTTTAGTAGCAACAGGATCTATGGTCCTAGGCTCAAAATGCTTAAAGATAGGTTTTCTAACATCCATTAAAACCTCAGGCACATTTTCTTTGACTAACACTGGCTCTAACAACTCAGCAGCCCTATTTTTCTTTTTCTGTGTGTAGTCAAGTCCTATGTTTACTTTTTCATTTTTACTCTTGCCTGCCAGCTTCATGTACATGTCCCTTTCTACGAAAACTTTATTAGCGGCTTCTTTAAAAGATTGACATGTTATTTTAAGCTCAGCTAATTCATTTTTAAGTTCTTCGTTAAGGTCTTCCCTAATCTTAAGCTTGTGTTCTAAAACGTCTACCTGATTCATTAACTGCCTTTCTTTACTTTCTCCTGATTCTAATTCCTCTACCCTGGCCTCGAGAAGTCTATTCTTAAGGGAGAGTTTAGCATTTTCCTCATTAACAGCAATTAGATTTAGTTGGAGATTGTACATATCTTTAGTCATGGCAGCTAATTCATTTTGGTACTCAGGAATAGACATTTCATTTACGGTTAGAATTGGTACCTCTGATTGTTCTGAAGATTTTGCCATTAAAGCGAAATTGCATAGCTCCTGATCTTCATCTTCATCAGACTCGTCCCAACCCTTCCCTTCAGTCACAACATACGCCCGGCTTCCCCTCTGTTGCCTGCTAACCAAGGCATCATATTTCTTTTTCAGATCAGCATAGGATTCCTTGGGATGAACGTACTTGGGCTTCTTGCACTCTGTTGCGAAGTGCCCCAATTCATTGCAGTTGTAGCATCTGAACTTGTTCTTGTCTACCAGGTTAGGTCTGTAGACACTACCAGATGTGCTACCTCGGCCACTGTAACTTCCCCGACCACTTACACTACTGCCTCTGCTGCTACTGCTGCCTCTTCGGCTGAAAGAACTACCAAATCGTCCTTTACCACTTCTTTGCTTCCTGAAGCTGATATGAGCAAATTCTCGAGCAATACAAGCGTATGACTTGTCTTCTAATTTGTCCAGCTCTTCAAGGGTATAGTATTCATCCTCACTTTCTTCGGATGGATCTTCAATGTCTAATACCACCCTTTCAGGATTAGCAGTTTTCAATGAGACAGCTGCAAGTGCCTTTACAGCAGACTCTTCAGCTACAAGTCCAGACTCACTTACGGCTTTGTTTTCTCCACTATTGTAGGATCTTCTTCTGTCATTTTGTTCCTGCTCTAGCTCGTAGGTCTTCAAAACACCATACAGCTTTTCGAGAGAAGTGTTTTTCAAATCTCTTGACTCTCGAATGGCAGTGATCCTGTGTTCCAGATGTTTAGGCAAATTCAAGAGAAACTTGATATTTGAATCTGCTAGTGGATAGACTTTATCTCTTATACTCAGCTCGATAAGCAATTTACTGTAACGTTTGTAAACATCCGCTACGCTTTCTCCTCGTTCGCATCTGAACGGTTCATATTCAGATATCAGAATGCGTTTGTGATTATCTCTAACTTCCTCGGTCCCCTCCATCACCACAGCCAGTTTATCCCACATGGCTTTAGCTGTTTTTAATCCCTTTATTTGAACATAGTACTCTGAGTTTAGGGATTCAATTATGACGTTGCGTAACGACGCATCCATACCAACCAATTCTTTATCTGCGTCTGAAAACTCCATTTCCTCTTTAGGAACAGACCGGGATGGTATTAGTATCCCTCCTTCCATTCGCTCTGGCTCAATTCTCATGGGTATGTATGGACCGTTTTCCAATATTCTCAAGTATACCTTGTTTATTGATTCAAGGTAAGCTCTCATCCTTCCGGTCCATTCGTCATAATGTTGTGCATCAAACGGAGGTATCTTAAATCTGTGTGCGGCGGCCATTTTAATAAAGTTTAAAATTAAGATAATACACTTTTCAAATTACAATAAATTGTATTTACTTGAAAAATTAATTATCTCACTTTAAATATCCAACACTTAATATTCAATGGATTTTGCACTTAAGATTCAAGCAAGTTAGTTCTAATCACAGGAACAGTAGCAGGGTCCACCACTTTCTCAAGTCCAAACAAAAAGATGTCCACTTCCTAGTTGACAGAAGTTCGAAAATATCCTTTTTGTTTAGTCAATCAGTTGATTCCAGTTTTGACCACAAGAAAATCCACAAAGCTCTAAAGTACAATATTTTGGAATTTTGTACAAATATTCTTTACACCATTACTTAGAACTTTTAGATCTATGACTTTTCCAGGAAGAAACAAATAAAAACTTTCGGCACAAACTTCAAGAAAAATTAGATCTGGGATTTTCAAGAACCAACTCAAACAACACAATAGGATCTCTGTTAGATGTGTTTAACAGATGCTCTGATACCAATTGTTAAGTCCAAAGTGTTGTAGAGGGGGGGTGAATACAACTGTTTAAAATTAATGAGAGAATAAACAATATGCAGGTAATAAATGATGACACAGAATTTCAAGAATATATCTTTATATTCATTGAAGGATTTGCTACAACATTCATAAAAGCATCATGATCAGTTGAACAATAAATACAACAATTAAAGCTAGATTCAACTGATCCTCTCTCTCACTTTATTTTGTTTTACAGTAAATGCTCTCTCTTTAAAAATATCGTTGAAATAATAGAGATGATGAAATGTCTATTTACTAATAAAAACAAAGTGCTGCTTTTATAATGTCATGTAGTCTTGATCTTGTCCTTTTTGTGTACGTGGCCCAATCAGGACTTCGACAACAAAAAGTACTTTCCCAACAACTCTGGATCAACCGTTCACAATAAGCCACTTGTCCCTTGAACATTAAATGTTACATATCTACCCGCATCTCGATCTTCGCCTGGACCCATCTCGATCTCGATCTGTGAAAATCTCGATCTCGATCTGTGAAAATCTCGATCTCGATCTGGGAGAATCTCGATCTCGATCTGTGAAGATCTCGATCTCGATCTGTGAAGATCTCGATCTCGATCTGTGAAAATCTCGATCTCGATCTGTGAAAATCTCGATCTCGATCTGGGAGAATCTCGATCTCGATCTGTGAAGATCTCGATCTCGATCTGGTAGAATCTCGATCTCGATCTACCGTGGATCGAGATTTGCCTTTGCAATGTTTTACTTCAATTATAAATCTCGACCCGCATCTCGATCTGCTGTGGATCGACATTTGCCTTAGCAAATATGCACACATCCAATGTTGACCTTCTTTAGTGACTAATTGAGGATTAACCTTTATGAGCAAGTTTCCCTAGCTTCTTCAATTTCTTTTCCTCACTCAATTCAAATGAGATCTTCTATTACTGACATGAACTTGCCTCCAATGTCCTGACACTTGATGCAATGGTCTGGTTCATAAGTGACTAGTCTTGTAGGGGTTCTTGCTTCTGAATGTCAGTTCTCATTTATTGATTAACCTTTGCATTATCCAGATGTTGACATACATTACATGAAATCACTTTGGTCTTTTTGATACTTCTTTGACATTAATTTGATTCTCCATTAGATAAGTTAGGGCATGAGCAATACTCAGATTGAACTTCTTCTCACTTATGCATCCTTGATTAACCAAATTAGTTACTTGTAGTTACCAAGTATCATTACCATTTCTTCAGTTGATTGATTCCATGTGCTTCTTCAGTTTCCCTTGTTTTGCTGTTGTTTTATCTTTTACTTAGTTGAGTTACAAAATAATTAAGTGTTACAAGTTAGTACACCTATGCCTTTCAGAGCATCCATATGCTCGTGTTGCTTTTGGAGCTCATCATTCATGGATCCCAGCATAACACACTGTGCAACTCTTGCATCATCTATCCAATTACGATACACAATATGGTCATCATTATGTGCATCCTGAGCAGGTTCAGCAGGTTTAGGTGAGTCTAGTACATATTCATTCTTCTCAATCCTGAGAACAATTCTCAGGTTTCGAAGCCAATCAGCATAGTTGGGACCAGTTAATTTGTGTGCATCGAGCATGCAACGGAGTGATAGTGCAGAAGACATTATGTATATAGTAAATCTACAAATAATAAACACATAACAACATTTAGCAAATACTCTATTTCATTATCTAAAACACCATATGAATCGGGTCTTTATTCATAAGTGCCTCCCATTATTCTATCTAATTTCTATATCCCTTATTGAAATTAAGCATTCATAAGGGATATTGAGTTTGTCACACAACCTCGGCTGTAGCACGAAACGTCATGTAACGTTCAATAGGCAGACAACTCTTGTCAGCTATATCTCATGTTATTCCCTAATCTTACTTTAGCCTCTTGAATACTTGAGTCACGGATGTGGCACGACAAATTCAATATTCTAAGTCAAGTCAATCCCAACATCTCGTATAATTAAACTAGTTTCAAATAGCCCACGGATGTAGCACGTAACGACCATAAGATTCCAACTCATCATACTCATCTCATGTTATAGACAAGTATCTCTTCTTTCGGAAACAACGCCCTCGGCTGTAGCACGAAACAACAGAGTTTCAAAAACAAGAAATACTTTCTATTATGTTGGAAGGCTATGACCAACACAAGCCCTTTGTGTTTTATGGCCAATTACTACTTGATATTCTTTATATTTTAGGGGATTATATTATGTTACAATCATAATCATATTATAAAGAGATTCTTTTAGATTGGATTAAATATTTCAAATCAACTATTGATACTTGGAGTCACCCCAGGCCAGGGGTGGAGCATTGTCAAGAGGCGTCTCTTAATAACCCTCTTTCTTACAGATAGAACATCTGTTGTTTGACAGAATCATCATTTCACTTAATTTGAAAATTCATATTCAATCACGTGTTTTATAAACACAAAAATCTCATGATTGTATTCATAATATGTAAATAAAGGTCACGAAACAATTTCACTATTCTAGATTGTCTAACATACGCCTTATGTTAATTAAGTTCACCTAAATCTATCATCTCATGATAACTCAAGCATATATCACATATATATAATCACGAATAAACATAAGGTAGGCATGTTAAATCATATATTACAACATATAAGCATTATACATCTCTATGTATCACATGGTGTATTTAAAAGCAACTTAAAACATTTAAAACTTGCTTTAAAACATTTTTGGAAGCTCTAAACAGTCCGAAACAATTTCAGAAAAATTATTGTAATATACCAATAGAACCGTCTCGGAAAAACGAATCCAACGGTATATTACACGCCCCATTATGAGCTCTCACACGCCCGCACGAGCCCCGAGAAGTTTTTGACGCATCCACATGTGCGCACGCGCGTCAGGCTTGTGCAAGACACCCTGTCACGCATCTCGGGTATGCGTTACAAGCCAAAAACCCTTTTTTAGCTTGTAACGCATGCACAGAATGCATTACACCATTTTTTTATTTATTTATTTAGATATTATTATTTAATTATGAATTAATTAAAAATAACTTTAAAAATCCATAATAAATAATCTATTGCTTAGAAAAATATTATAAAAATACCTGGACGATCTACAACACTTGTAGAATACATAAAAAATATAAAATAAATTTTGAGGAACAGTAATGAATTAATCATAATTAAATCATTATTATTGCTTTCAAAATTCATAATAAATATTCTACGCATCAGAAAATTATGAAAAATTAACTGGACGATCTACAACACTTATAGAACCCAGGAAAATTATCAAAACAATTTTGACGAACAGTATCATATTAATCATAATTAAAACATGATATTTCTTGTATAAATCATAATAAATACATACATGCTCATAAAATTCTGAAACATGACCACGAATCTATATGCATACAACCTGGCTCTGATACCATTGAAGGAATTTATGCACCAGCGGAAGCATTGAATAATATTTATTTGCCTATATTTCTATGTATACATACATATAGATACAAAAACTATTTTATAAATTGAAGAATACCTCGATTGCTTTCCGGCAACAGCTAGAGAAGATCTTGTTCTTCAATCCTTGCAATCACCCCTCAAGTGTGGAGTGCTCTAAAGATATCCACCAAGAATCAAACTAAAAGATGAAGGAGGAGGCTAGAGAGGAAATTAGGGTTGTCTCCCTTTTAAAATATTTCTCACAAATATTAGGGTTTTTTTATAAGGGTTTATAATCCTATATTTATAGGCAAATATCTCAACTGAGATATTTTCTATAAATATCTTATTATTAATTCCCTTTTTAATTAATTAATCTTATTAATTAATTAGTTAATGATTAAAACTATTTTAATCATTAATTCCTTTTTCTAAACTCTTTTAGAAAATTATTCTCTCTTCATATTTAATTACTTTAATTAAATATTTAATTAATAATATTAAGATCTTATCTTAAATAATTTATAATCAATTAAATCTCATTTAATTAATTTATAAAATTTGATAAGTAATTATTTATTTCATAAATAAATAATGACTAGCTATTATTAATTATTCCTTCATCTATAATTTAATCTCTTTTATGGTGTGACTCTTTAGGTTCAATATTAAGCCGGTAGTAGAAATAAATAATAATAAACATTTTATTTATTATTTATATGAATTCTATTAATTCATTAAATATAATTAATCTGATTAATTATATTTATTCTACATCGTGAGTGATGCTTCTCAACATATCGTGACTATCCAGATAATATGAAATCATTGCTTAGAATACTTAGAACCTGTCAGTAATTAGTTACCGTACAATTAATTCCTTCTACCCTTCAATATCCCGATTAAATACAAGGCATGGAACTCGTGTCAAGCCTATCTAATTTAATCATATGATTTCTTATTCATAATGCAAAGTTCCTTTTAATGCAAATTAGAAACTCTTTCTAATTTCATTCACTTTGGCCATAGATTCCTGAACTTTCATATCTAAGAATAACATAGGATATTCACTTCCTTTACTGGAAGGGGCAGATCCTTTATTGATCCGTTAACTATCTCCATACACAAATCACTATGCCCAGAATGAACCTAATGAATGTCCTAGAGACTAAGGATTAAACCAAAGCATAAATCATTGTGTACGAGATTACTCTAACGATCTCAAGTCTAAGGATACTTGTACAACTATTTACTCAATAAACAACTATCGACACGTGAGTAAACTCCATTAGTTGTTCTACTTATCGAGTCATGTTCAGTGAACTTATTCCTTAATAAGCACCTACATACTAGATATAGTGTCACCACACAAATGTCTATGAGAACAGACATCCTCCTAAGAGAGCTAGCATAGTATGTACTGATCTTTACGGATTCACCGATTTCCAATTAGTTATCCTATGATCAGGAACTGTTTAAGTCTAAAGCTATTATCTTCTAGGTCTCATTATTACAATCTCATTATAATTCTAGAAGCTTTGCTCTAAACTATGGAACATCTTATTTAATACACTTCAAATAGATTAAGCCCGTAACATAAATACTTTATTATTATCAAATGAAATCAAATAAGAGTAGCAGAAATTTTTTCCTAACTCATCATACATGATTGGTTTTAGGTCAAACACTTTCAAAGAAAGCAGAACTACGTACATAAGGAAACTATCAGCTAATAAATATAAATTTATTCCTGATTAATTCTATTTTCTTTAATTAATTTATTGATAGGCAGCTCTTTATATAAACATTTTATGAAACACATTGTAAATTGTTAAAGTTTAAGAGAACTTAGAAATAGAAAGAGTCGTTGTGATAAATACAGAGAACCTGCTAGGATTGGTGTACACCCTATGAGAGTTTGTATTACCACATCAATAATACAAATAGCATACCTTTATAATTTTTGTGATTTGTTCTTTGTTAATGGTTCAAGTTCGAATATTTATAAACTGATTTTAAATAGGCAAAAAGAGAGGAAAGGCCCCTCTACTTGTGCAACTCGAAAACAATGGGGTATTAGATCCCAAGTTAAAATGGATCTTTAAACAATTGGTATTATATACAAATCAATAAATAAGATTATTGATTAACGGGCATGTAACAGTCAGATCTTTAAACACATTTTTTTTATTATACTTATTAATATGCCAGCATATATTTATACTATATTTTTGAAGTCGAAACATTAAAAGTTTGATAGTCTGTCAGTATTTGGGCCGGATAGTTATTATTGGGCATAATTTACAAAAATTAATCTTCTAACTAAAACATATCTCAAATTAATCTCCTAACTAATACATATCTCTCTGAACAAAATACACGAATATATCTTATTGAATATTAATCTCCTAACTAAAACACATCTCACATTTATCTACTAAATAATACACATCTCTAAATAAAACACGAAAACATTATTTTATTAAAATATAAATATAAAAGTATATGAAATATTATATATATATATATAATATTAAATAAAGTTTAAATTATTATCATAAAAATTAAATTCAAATCATATAAAAAATAATAAAATAAAAATTATTTAAAATATTAAAACAACCCAACCCGTACATCGATATAAACTAGTATTCATTATAAACTAGGTCCATATAATTTAATATAAAACAACAATGCACTAGTGGACAAAAGCAACTTTTGTTTAAATAATTATTATAATCATTATATTTACACTAATTTAAAAAACAATACATGTAAAACAAGTTAACACTCCTGCCGATTTATACATCATGGATAATAACGTTTAAGGAATAAAAATATTTATAAAAAAACCATATATCCGTTAATATGCAAATATGCCTAAATTATAATTAAAATATATATTATAATATTTTTAAAATGCAACGATTTAAAACCACTCAATTCCCTTCATATTATTTACAAGCATAAACATACAAATAATATATCGTATTAAAATTTAAAAATAATTTATACAAGGAAGAAAATTTAAATAAAGTGGTTAATAAATTGTGTTTTAAACGTGCATAATAATATTTACATGATCTCTAAGATAAGATATATATATACATATATATATATATATATAGACACACACACATAAAGTGAAACGAAACATGCTGTTCTTCATCCTTCAACACATGCATTGCACTAATTTTCAATAAGTATAACATAAACATGCACATACATGTAAGTTACAAGTGTTTAAACTCAAACAGGTAGCTAGAGTCACAACAAAATAATATATTTTATACATGTATGTTGAAAAAAGAAATAAATAGAATAGAACTTACGTTGCAAAGAAGAACTTGTGCAAAGATGAATGAACTCACAGTGCATCCATTTATTTATAAATTTGATTTAGTGTACTCACTACACCAAATAAGGCTATTTACGACGAAAAATTTGTGACGAAAGGATTGGACACGCCAAATTTATGATGGATTGTAAAATTTGTCGTAAATTATTATGACGGAAAACTATTTTATCATAAAATGAACTTATAACTGATATATAACATGTGACCAGACACATAATTTGTAACAAAACTGTAATTTGTGATCAAAATGGGATTTGTGATTGGATTTAATTTTCATTTGTGACAGTTTTTAATTTTGGACTGGACTATAACAGACCGAAATTTTCTGTCATAAATAGTCCATTTATGTATCATTCTGTAAAAAATTCGGTCGTAAAAAACCTGATTTCTTGATTCCAAGTTTGATGGACAGTTACCACCCCACTACTTGCAAAACTGACGCATACCTTATCAATACACTGTTTTTAACAAACAGTTATAGTATCTATTCGTTCATTTTAAACGTCTTTAAGATTTTGCCTAGTTATAAATATAATTAACACATATAAATAATTTCAAATATAATTAAGTTAAACAATTAAATAAACTATCACTTCATATAATCAATTAGTATTATGCATACTGAGTAAAGTTATATATATATATATATATATATATATATATAATCATGCATATAATAAAATAAATTTTTTTAAATCTCAAATATTTTAATCACCAAAATAAATTTTTATATAAAAAAATATCATATATTACCGTTGTTCTGCCATCAAACACGTTCAAAAAATCACTTGGATCGGTTAAGCCATATTGGAACTGATAAATGAAGATTATTTTTAAATGTCCATCTTTCGTTGTCGACTCGATCTCTAGAGACATCGATCTTTCGACTGGCACCTCAACTCCTCCTTGAGTATGCATAAAATCTTTACATAGGACTACATCCTATTGCAGCCTTGCCAACTCCTAAGGACGCCAATATATTTCGCTCGTGTCATCGAGGTCGCAGTTTGATGTCTTTTCGACGTCTTCATGCTATGATCGTGTGATGTAGCCATGTAGGCTCACTATCTCCACCTTCCTCGTAGACCGAGTCTTCCCATGTTGGGTCATCCTCGATCTGGTATTCGGACGCATGCTGGGAGACCGAAGTATTTTGCAGCTCAAGCTATAGTTGTCTTATCTCTCGGTACTTAGTCTTTTCAGCAGCTTTTTGAGCTTTCATCTTCTTCAAATGAAATCGAGCGTCACTTCTCCGAACTTTCTTTTCTTGAGTTGTGGGGACCATCATCCGAGCTCTAGCTCGAGGGCGACTTTTTCTTCCGATTGGATCAGAAGTAGCTGATCTTCTTAATCGATTCAAAATTTTATCTGTATCTGGTTGGAACTATCTCTTTGGTCAGACTGCCAGCGAGGTCGCATGGACTCGTCACCAAGATCCTCGGGAATCAACACTTTGTATGGTGCTTTTCCTGAGATTTAATAGATCCGATCATGTCAGAGCTTGATTAACAAATTAGGAATAGCAAAGAGTTCTTTTAGCGCTAAATGATGAATACAAATATAAGAAGATATTTTATTAATCTCAAATATCTTTATACAATGAAATATTTCACCCTCTAAGTCATTCTAATTCGTCAACCCCTTTAGTTGAGGGGGAAGACTTCTATTTAGAAGGATATACTGTCTTGTGGGGCCGTTTGAATTAATTATTTTATCCTCTAAATATCTATTTTGGGCCTTGAGGGTTTTTATATATACAAAGTCTAAATATATAAATACCACTTATGGATTTTTATTATATTTAAGCATAAAGAATAAAAAATATTATTTTTCATGATACGGTAAAATCGATATTCCTCCAAGAATGCTAGGGATGGCAGTCGGGTCGGGTTTGGCAAAATTCAAATCCAAACCCGAATATTTTATCTAAACCTGAAGCCGACCCGAATCCGAAAAAGACTGTTGGATCGGATTCGGATTTACCCGAAACCCGAAATTCAAAGATAAAATCCGAAATCCGAAATCCGAATCCGAATCCGGAATTCAAAACAGAAAATTACGTAAAAAAACATTTTTTAATATAAAATATACGATAATAGTATATTATTATATCTTATAAATAATGTATAATATATATATATATATATATATATTTATAAACAATTCGTATATTATATATCATAATAATATATATTGTATATTATAACCATATATATATATATATATTATTTGGGTTTCAGGTTCGAATTGAATTTGGATCGGATTTCAAATATCGGATCGGATTTCGGATCGGTATACCTCAAATCCAAATCCAAATCCAATATTTTTCGAGTCTAAAAATTAAATCCAAATAAAAAACATCGGGTTCGGTAAATCTAAAATTTCAGAATTTGGATCGAATATCTGTCGGATCAGATTGTTTTGTTATCCCAAAAGAATGCAAACATTAGGGTTACTTTTCAATCACCGGTAACTATAACTGTTAGGTCCCGAAGTATCTAGAAGGGGGGTTGAATACGATACTCACTAAATAAAAAAAAAATTCGAATCTTTTACGGATAAATAATTTAGAGTTCGGTTAGTGGGTTCGAGTTCATGAGGTGAATAGTATTTAGGATATTGAAATGAGGAACAAGAGATTTTTCCAAGCGATATATTCGATATATAAATCTTGAAGAGTTTCTAATTAAAATTGTTAAGTTGGTGTATTACTGGATATATAAACAACCAACACATATAATCTTTTTGATTGCTTAATTAATCACCCTGAACATGTTCACATTTTTACAAACAAACACAAAAATAAAATAAAGTTAAAACAGAAACCGGGATAGAGGTTTAATTTAGATAACATTAAAACTCTCAAAATATGTTGTTTACACTTGAAAAAAGTAGTATATTAATTCATAAATACAATCAAAAATTGTGATCATTAAATGCTACATTTACGTGCATAAGTCTTAAAAACATATATAAATCAATCAGAGAAAATCAATCAATTACATCAACAATCAGAAATAATAGACACACTTGGATTTCCCTATCTTTAAATAATTACAATTAACAGACTATTTTACACATCAGTTGATGTAGAACATCTGTTGACTCAAACATCCATCGACTCTAGATTACATTGTGGCTGTTTGAGGTTCCTTAAATTTAAAATAAGTTACTTATTTCATATTATTTTTTCCATATTTTCATATTTTTTTAAAGATAAATATTTTTTTTAGAATTTTAAAACCAAATATTATTTTCAAAATAAAAAATAAGTTACTTATTTTCAAAAAATGTACATACATACCTACTTTTTCTGGAAATAAGCGCTTATTTCTAAAAAAAATGGGTAGGCAAACACCCCCATTATCTATCGATTATTTAGACTATCAATGGGTAATATACTTAGACAACATTGTTTCTATTATACCATATTATTAGTTGATACATATGAACTTCAAGTGATAAATGACTACTTAGTCAATGAATATTTATAGAACACATATACATTAACCACTTACAAGAAGAAAATACAAACTCATGATTCTAATAGTTAGGTTATCATCAAACTGCATTATTCCTAACACTTAATTCTTAACTTTCAAGTTCAACAAAGGACTATAGTTTCACAACTAACTGATCTTCGATTTCTCTTAAACACAAAACTTCCTTATTTCATCTCCATTAAAATTCTTTTACCCTTAAAAAGAGGATATCAAATTCGTTTAGATTTCCTTCATGTTTTGTGCATATATCTTTTAAAAAGATACTACATATTAAGAAACCCATTTGGTTAACATATTTCTAGATCTACACAAAATATTAAAAACCAAGCACTTCTACTTTGATTCTCACTTTCTAAAAAGGCTTCATTTAGCCCTCTAGTAGCTAGAATATTCAGCCTCTTTTATATTAGAAAAATTTGACCACTTTGATTTTTCAGATAGAAATTCCGGTGAATTGTTTTTGAAAATTTTTGGAAACCAAAAAAGCTCCATCTAGTTCTCTTGTTCCCATATATATTCAGCCATCTTTCATAAGAGAAAAATCCGGCCACCGTAATTTTTTTAAATGAAATTCCGGTGAATTTGTTGGCGAACTTGTGGTAACTTTTTGAAATTTTAGCCTTTAACTAAGGAGAATGATTTAAGACTTATCATTCGAGTCTTAACCGGCCTAAATAGTAGGTTTGAATTTACACTTACACTTTTTAGTGTTTAGTTTAATATGCATATACTTACTTCCTTTCAGATCTTAATCTTTTTTTTACAAATACACTTTTTAGTGGTTGTAAAAAGGTTTTAAGCAACATTCTAGATTGGAATAAATTTAAACAAGCTTTTTATCGTTGACCTTGAGTCACTTAAATAATGGCTTAAATTTTCTCTGTGCATAACGTGTTCTACTTTGAACAAATTCTAAATCAAGTTTAACAAGTCTATTAGCAACTTAAGAAGTTCTCTCATAAGTGCATATGTTTATAATTAGCGTTTAGCTTTCTCGCGATTCAGAGCGGTTGTTAATATTCGCATAATAATATCACGAGAGTGATTGAACGTGATTCAGCCTTATAAATATATTCATATAGAATATATTGTACTTTTTATACTATTATTTATTACTTAACCTAATAACTTCCGAACATATCAAAAATATCATAATCGAATAAGTTTTACATAAGTTAGTATTAATATACATAATAGGCCACTAAATTTATATTTGGTTTATATATTAATATTTTTGGATTTGCACACAAGAGTTATATTCGTATTTATTGTTTCATTATTTTAGATGAAATCGGTTATTTAATATATTTAGTTAACAATATATAAGTGGTCCTAATCAGGATAAAAATACTCGTCTGTTATTATCTTTTTCTTACTTTTTACTTCTCACACTTAAATATTTGATTAAAAAGAGTAACGATTTTTAAGAGATAAATAAATAATTTTAAATGACAGTAATATTTTTAAAAGGATAATTAAGTTATTCAACTCATTTCAAACAAAATTTCATCATTAAGCATCTCGAACCACCGAGACCTGTTAGGTATATTGTGTATGTGTTAGTTGAAAAGAAATTAGTTTACCTAATGTCTAAAAATTAAACCACTCCAAGTGAGCACACAGGTTCGGTAAAGTTATACATATCCTCTTTTGATCCTCCAAATTTGTGATCCATTTCCTATCCTCTAAACCTCTCCATCTTATCTCTTTCCAAATTTTTATAGATATTTTAGACTTATTGTATATCCACCTCTTTTCCCTCCACTAATTATAATAATAAAATACCGTTTTTCAAATATAGCTAACAGTTCTAGCTAATGTGATTGGAAAAAACACTTTTTTAATTATTTATAATTTAACAAACAATTATTTTATAATATTATAATTAAATATTCAATTTATCTAACGCGGTTGGAGATGCACTTATTATCCATTATTCGGACTTATCATAAACCACAAAAGACCATAAATGTAGTAGTTTCACATCATAGTATTTTATTCTATATTTTTATTGCGGAAGGAAATTTATTACTTCTATTCACACTTTTAAATTATTCTTGATAATTGAATTTACGTATTCATTGAGGTAAAAAAAGTAAATGTATTTATAATTTTTTAAATATTTTAAATTTTTTAGAAATTTTAATGTTCCTTAAATTGTTCAGATCTTATTAACTATTAATACGTCTTTTGACATGAACAGGTTGTAGCTTCGAAATATATAAAAGTATAGAGTCATACGGTTATGCTGTATGTACCCCTCTATAAAATTGAATATCTTTGATACCATATATTTTATAATTAAAAAATATTACAAAAACGTATAAAAATTATAATTTTATAAAATATATTAATGTAGGAGATTTTTTAGGCGTATTAAGCCCATGAGAAGGCAAAGAAAGAAGAGCATGATCATGGGTAGACTTTTCAGGAAAGCATGTTCATGCTAAGAACTATCGCCAGAATTGTGATTCATAAGAGGAGAAAACAGTACATGCGGAGATATAATGTAACACCCCAGACCCACATCGAGTAGATTGAGATAATTTGTTTAGTATATAAGTAAGAGTACTACTATTAAGTGCACCAACAAATCATGATCTCTTGGGGGCTTGTGGTAGGCTTGTGGATTACCCAAGTTGTTGCATTTGAGCCAGTTTACTCTGCGCTTATTCGGATTCGGAAGTCGGGACTTGACCCAATTTTTTAAAAAGACTCGAGATTTGACCCGGGTTGTCACATTATGGTATCAGAGCCAACTCTCGAAAACTTGATTCGCCAAGTTGCTGGAGGTGGGGACACGAAGACTGATGGTATTATCCTACAATGGCTAGATGTCCGGAGGTGGGGACACGAAACTAGCCGGTTTTATCCCACAATGGCTAGAGAGGTACGATCTGGGCCTATGGGCTATCTGTTCGGCCTGACGAGGACGTCAGGAATTTAAGTGGGGGAGTTTGTAACACCCCAGACCCACATCGAGTAGATTGAGATAATTTGTTTAGTATATAAATAAGAGTACTACTATTAAGTGCACCAACAAATCATGATCTTTTGGGGGCCTGTGGTGGGCTTGTGGATTACCCAAGTTGTTGTATTTGGGCCAGTTTACTCTACGCTTATTCGGATTCGTAAGTCGGGACTGACCGAATTTTTGAAAAAGACTCGGGATTTGACCCGGGTTGTCACATATAAAGCACGGTCATGCTGAAGTATTTGCGTGCTCATGCTAAAAAATTGAAATTGCAGCCGTGAGAAAAAAAAAAAAAGCATTATGCATGGTCATGGTTCTATGCATGGTCATGGTTCAATGCTGCATGATCACGCTGCACTAGTTTAATATTAATTTAGATTTAATAGTATTATCAGACTTTAATTAGGATTTGGTTTTAGGGTTGTATATAAACAACATTATGATATATTACTTATTATCTTTTGATGAATTAAAAATCTTGAGAGTTTTTTCTTATTTTTCATATGTATTCAAGAAATCTTTTTTTGTGGATTTAAGAATTGCTATGCGGAATCAGGGTGCTCAAGAATTTCCCGTATAAGAGTCTTTTGTGTGTTCTTAAAGATTAACGTTTGTTTTTTATTACCCTTGTGTACTACGTCACATATTTCGTTTGCAAAACATATCATACAACTTTTCCCTATATTTCCTATATGTGCTAGCTAATATATAAAATCAAAGTATTTTAGTATACAAATTACAAAAATAATTGAAAGTATTTATGTATGATTTGTTGGTACGTTATTTGAACACAATATCGTTCCATATTAGACGTCTGTAAGACTGTACGTACTTGCGATGATATGCAGTGAAATGTTTCGATAAATATATAAATTCCATAAAATCATAGCAGCTTTTTTAGAAACATAAAATATTCACTAGGTAAAAACAAAAAGGTCGAAAACAATACCATGACAAATCATAGCAGCTTTCGAAAGACACATTATGCGTCTTTAATCAAAACCAAGTAAATATATATCAACGTTATTGCATATACATTGAGAGTTTCTGCAGCTACCAGAGACAAGTCATAATTGTAAACAAAACTGCAGTGGTTAGATTTCCTCTGCTGATCGATGTTGCTCCCATTAAACTTCAAGATTCAGCATGGATTTAAGCAGTTTACACCGGTTCTTCATATTCAAGCTGCGCCTCGAACTTGAAGGCTGAATCAACATCATCTTTATGGTGCACTTTTGAGTAAAAACTTTTTGTTTTGTTTTGTTTTCACAGTCATTGTTCCTCCTTAGTACTGCTACTAGTGCTGGTTCTTGTACTTGATGAGTACATACTCTCATCATCTGATAATTCCGCATTGGAATTCTTGGATCGCCATTTCATCGAATTTTTGAATTGATTTTCTGAAATTCCATTATGATAACATTTATTACCTTCGCGGTTTTCATAATTGTCCTCCTTTTCCATCTCCTCCTCAACATCCTCTCCTGCTTCCTCCTCAAAATCATGGCCCTCCTCCTCAACATCATCATTATCGTCATTATCAGATGAGTAACTTATTTCATAATGGTCATTTACATGTTCACTATCATTCTGGTCGTTCTGCTCCTGATGATCATCCTCGTGATCCGATGAACTGTTACTTGAGTGTTCAGATACATTATCGTCTACGTTATCGTCCATATGACATTGATCATCGTCTTTGGGCGAAGAGACTGGATCTGGAAGTCTAGGAATTGTGTTTGCATCTTTAGGTGTCATTTCAAGGAAACTTAGTGCAGCAACAACATCGGTAATGTAAGGGCGGACTGATGGTTCCTCTTCAAGACACATTGCAGCAATCCCTACAGCCTGATTTAAACTTTTAATACAATATTCGCCTTTAAGAAGTGGATCTGCCATCTCCGGGAATCTCTTAGGATCTCTGAAAATAGGTTGTGCCTGTTCAACCATACCGAGCATAAATAACTGTTCTCTTCGAATAGAAAATTATCAGTCAAGTCTAAACATGTATCCTAGGAAAGGCGGAAGCTATAAAAATCAGAATCATACCCATGTAACTAGGTTCTGCTCGTCTAATGGTCGATTTGGATCCATTGCTCGACGTCCTGAGATCAGTTCAAGTAAAACAACTCCAAAACTGTATATATCTGACTTCACCGTAAGCTGCCCTGTTCTTGTATACTCTGGAGCACAGTAACCATATGTGTTCATTACCCTAGGAGGTGTGCAACATGGATTCCCTGACTGTGCAAACTTAGCAAGACCAAAATCACTAAGTCTTGCCTCGTATCCCTCTTCCAGCAAAATGTTGGATGCTTTCATATCGCGGTAGACAATGGGAGGATTTGCCTTCTCATGTAGATATTCTAGACCTTGAGCTGCCCCAGAAGCTATTTTAATTCTCGTTGTCCAGTCTAGTGGCTCTTTATCTTGCGAAATATCTGACATTTTAAGACTATGAGTAAATATGCCCGATAGTAACATGTATTTACCTAGTAATGAGAGACCAAAAAACACATATATATACCAAACAGGTGACTATCAAGAGAACATAATGGCATGTAATTATACACCAAGAGCCTCTGATCTCCATCAGCACAATATCCAACTAGATCTAGAAGATTTTTGTGTTTGAGAAGACTCAACGTTAAAACTTCGACAAGGAACTCTTTGCTTCCTTGAATACCATTTCTGTCTAGTCTCTTGACAGCCACGGCCTATTCAAAAAATTTCCCAATAAATAAACCTCTTGAATATCTTCCAATCGAATTATATTAGGCTATACTTTTCCATCAAGAAGAAACATCCAATATGCATATAAGAGTGTCTTAAGAACATACGGAAATAATTATGAGTGGTTAGTAGCCATACCTGACCACTAGACTGAATTGTCCCCTTGTAAATTTTCCCAGATGCAGCATCACCCAGGAGACATTCTTGTCTAAAATTCTTGGTTGCAGTTGCCAACTCGCGGAATGTGAAAGTCTTTGCTGCAATATTTTTAACATCAACTTCTTGACTTCCCCCTTCACCATTAGATGATTTTTGTTTATCTTGTACCGCAAAAGTGAATTGACATGTTACATATGAACGGAAACTAACGGGCCTCTTTACAAAATTATCGAAATAGAAAGTGCTAGAAAATACAATTTAACTACGAATAATTTGACTGATTAATATACCAAATATATTAATGTATATACCTGCAGGTATTGAAGATGGTAATGCAGGTCTGGCTGCTGCTTGAATTACAGGAAGATCATTGATTCTAATAGAATTTGGTTTTTCACTCGGAAAACATGGAAAACAACTCATTTTGAAAGACTTTTTTTGTGCTAGCTGCAAAAATTATATATATGTATATGCTCTTGGTTACCTATTCCCCCTTCGTTTGTTCCCTAATGATAAATGTATAATCACCATGCACCAGAGGAGACTGAGTATATTTACGTGTTCAAATAGCTTGGAAACTTAAATACAATCCACGAACAATGTTTATATTATATCTTCCAAGACAATGGTTGAACATGCAAATATATTCATTCGGTGAAACATAACTTATCGAAGCTAAGGGATTAAATGATACATGAACAATGAGGTTAAGTTACAAATCGGATGAGGGCCCTTCAAGATTCGAAGGACCCTTACCGGAACAAAACTCTTCCACCTTAGCCTGCCTGAAAATGATTCATTATGAAATGGAGGACTAGAGGAGGAAAAGGTACATTTATTTCTTGTGGTTGAAAGTGTTTGTTACAAAATTATGGAAGGTAGAGATTTATGGACATTTTGTTTGGTGTCATCTAACTAGCAAGCCAGGCCATGAGTCCCATCACAACCCTTATTTGGCTTGGTTTTGTCGTATTCCACTGAGGTTTTAAATTTATTACCATCTAGCTATATTAACTGAGTTCATATATGTCTTAAAGACAAAAAAAAACCCTGATATATATATGAATTTTCTTAGATTTTAAAGTTTTTTACTATAAAAAATTGTAAATAAATAAATAAATTTTAAGAACTACAGTATAAACATGTCTTCTAATTTCTAAGCTACTTTTATTTCCATTTTATTAGAACATATATTAATTTCTAACAATCTCTCACCTTCTAAATATTGTTGTGACTTGTCAAGAATTATTATAAATTAGGTTGTTGTAAAACAGAATCAGTGTTGCAGAAGGGGGGTTTAATACAACTTGTTAAATAATTTAAAATCTCGAACTTATTCACTTAAATGAAATTCTTCAAAAATCCAATAAAACGTTACAACTCCTCAATATCCAACAACTTATAATTTGATAATAAAAAATATAACTCAACTATACAAATTCAAATTTAAATATAAACTTTACTACTCTTCAAGGTCAACAACTCACACTCTTTCCTAAAATAAAAAATACAACTCAACTATCCAAATTCAAATCCAAATCCAAATCCATATTTTTGAACTCTATCAGTTGAAAACTAAGAGTTAAACAAGTTTCTCAAAATCCGCAACTCGTTCTCTCCCCAAAAGGTTGTCCACCTAATTATGGGGGAAATCAAGAAACATAGACCGACAGTGAATGAAAGGCTCATATACGGATATAAAACAATGCAAGTGATCAAGGGTTAGAATGATGACAATATGAATAAATAAAATATCTGGATAAAGAATGATGAAAACAAATCGAATGAGACAAAAAATATTGGTCGTACTTAACTCACAATATAAACAAATAACAAAAAAAGTAAAAAGACACGATAGGTATCTTACAATATCAACTTACATACTCTTAAATCATAAATATTTTTACTCTTATACGTACTCTTACCACTTACTGATAATAATATGAAATAGACCAAAAGTTAACTTACTTACAAAAATGGGAGATAATCTTACACTTACAGGATGTCCTACATTTTCAGTCATCCAGAAATATGTAGTCATCAAAACATACAGGGACTTACATAGTACATAACAAATGTCACCCAATATCTTACAGGGGCTTGCACAACACAAAACACATGCTACCCAAATGGCCAAAACACATGTACAAAATAGTCATGACTATATGTGTCCTTTAACTCCAGCGACACGCACATACTATTTAAATACACCGCATAAGAGGTGCCAAAACATTATATTAATCCACTCATGACAGATTCTTTTAATATCTCCCAAATCAAAAAAAAATATCACAAATAACCTAAAAATATCTTACTCAAAATAGCACACACATCAAATATCACAGAGTATTACAAATAAAATCAGACATGACCTGTCCGGAAAATTGACAATTTACTATATAAAGATGAACTCAAATAAAAAAGTACAAAACACAGAACTCGTAGAGGATTCCGAGACCTTTTCAGAATGGTAAGACTCGTCAAAAATGAAGAAATAACGAATTTAGAAAATAAACAAATATGAGCTGTTAGAACAGAATCATCACTTGATCACAATAGTATTTTGATATTTACGATACCAAGATCACATAATTTGATAGATGAATGTAAACAAAGAACGAACAGCTCGAAAAGATCTTTTAAGAATGATATTACAATGAATATTGAACAAATATTCAATTTAGTATTAATTTCTGAATTTACAGCAGAACAATTCCAATAACCAACCATATTATACAATCGGAAGAGTTTAACATACTTACGACCCGAATTTCAGAAAACAGAAAGAACGAAACTTGTAGATAATTAAAATACCTTTCCAAGTAGTATAAAATCACAACAATCAGATAAAACCGAATGAGATACAAATTTTATAATAATTCAGAATGGATACAATTGTTACACAATATACATACGATTTCGAATCAAAAATATGAATTTGAGTAATGATATGAATACGAATACAAAGGAAAGATATCCGTACATTAAACACACGAGACCCAAAAGAGAGTGTGTAGAAATATCTGTATCTTAAAAATATGAATGGTCCTCAAAACTTCAATTGTCCTCATCACATGGACCCTAATTCGAATCATAAACTATCTTATTCAGTCCTTTCCTCATCTCCACTTTCTCCTTCTTCCTCTCTTTCTTCTTGTCTCTCTGTATTCTCTATGGCTGTTCCTACAAAACTTACATAATTTCTTCTTTTTTAAAAACCCTAAGTCTTTCCTTTTCATTTTATTCTTTTTCCTTTTTTTTCTTTTTTCCACTAATAATATTCTCTAAAATATCATAATAATAAACTAAATATAAATATATAAAACTAATAAATCAATAATAACTCATTAATATTATACTAAATATTAAATAATATAACTAAATATATTATAAAAAAATACGGGATACTACATTTCTCCCTCCTAATAGAAATTTCATCCTTGAAATTAAACTTGCACGCCTCTACTAAAAGAAAAATGTGATAACATACAAGAATTTTTTCCTCTATTCTCATAAGTAGCTCCATCTTAAAGTTGTATTTAACTATAATCATGGTGTTCCTCGATGACTAACACTACAAGTCCTAAATCGGCCACAAGTTGACAATATCCTGAAAGCGTCCTCTATTCCCATTACGTCTTGTCGAACCCTTTCCATCGCTGCTACTTGAGTAATATACTAAAATACACGATATCCACAATTAAATCTAACAAAATGCTACACGTTAAGTCGAAACTGATGAAGATGTCCTTGTTGTTTTCCATTAACCTAGTTTTCTTTCAAAAATTTGTTTACGACTGAGTCTTCACATTACATCTTTATCTAGTAGTTTTCATCATATTACACACACTTATGATAATCGAACGAAAAGATCATTCTAAATACTCAGGAAAAGATATCTAAAAAATACGAAACAAAAAAAGTTCTTAACTAACAAACATATTGTCTACCCATACTCACAGGTCGAACCTAAAGGCAAATCTTAAAAATCCTAAAACCTATCTTACAAGTACCTAAATATCAAAAGTCGAGCCTAAATGCAAGTCTACATAATCATAAAAACTCTAGATCCGATACCAACTTTAAAATCGCGAACTTATTCATTTAAATGAAATTCTTCAAAAATCCAATAAAACATTACAACTCCTCAATATCCAACAACTTATAATTTGATAATAAAAAATACAACTCAACTATACAAATTCAAATGTAAATATAAACTTTACAACTCCTCAAGTCAGCAACTCGCACTCTTCCCAAAAATAAAAAGTACAACTCAACTATTCAAATTCAAATTCAAATCTATATTTATCAACTCTATAAGATGAAAACTAAGAATTAAACAAGTTTCTCAAAATCAGCAACTCACACTCTCCCCAAATGGTTGCCCACCTAATTATGAATACATACCGATGGAAATCAAGAAACATAGACCGACAGTGAGTGAAAGACTCATATATAAATATAAAATATTGCAAGTGATCAAGGGTTAGAACGATGACGATATGAACAAATAAAATGTATAAATAAAGAATGATGTAACAAATCGAACGAGACAAAAGATATTGGTCATACTTAACTCACAATATAAACAAATAGTAAAAAAAGTAAAAAGACACGATAGGTATCTTACAATATCAACTTACATACTCTTAAATCATAAATATTCTTACTCTTACACATACTCTTACCACTTACTGATAATAATATCAAATAGATCAAAGGTGAACTTACTTATAAAAATGGGAGATAATCTTACACTTACAGGATGTCCTATATTTTCGGTCATCCAGAAATATGTAGTCATCAAAACATATTAGGGCTTACATAGTACATAACAAATGTTACCCAATATCTTACAAGGGCTTGCATGGCACAAAACACATGCTATCAAAATGGCCAAAACACACATACAAAGTAGTCATGACTGTACATGTCCCTTAACTCTGACGACACACTCATGCTATTTAAATACACCGCATAAGAGGTGCCAAAGCATGAGATTAATCCACTCATGACGGATTCTTACAATATCTTCCAAATCAAAATAATATCACAAATACCTTGAAAATATCTTACTCAAAATAGATTACACATCAAATATCACAAATTATTACAAATACAATCAGACCTGACCTGTCCGGAAAATTGATAATTTGCTATATAAAGATGAACTCAAATAAAAAAGTACAAAACAACCAGATTATACAAAAGGCAGATTTTAACATACTTACGAACTGAATTTCAGAAAACACAAAGTATGAAAGATGTAGATAATCAAAATATCTTTCCAGATAGAATAAAATCATAACAATTAGATGAAGAACAAATGAGATATGAATTTTATAATAATTCAGAAATGATACAATTGTTATATAATATATATACGATTTCGAAGCAGCATTAAGAATTTGGAATAATGATGCGAGGATAAAAAGTTCTGAAAAGATATATGTACATTAACAATACGAGAACAAAAAGAATGTGTTGAAATATCCGTACCTTGAAACTCCAAAAATATGAATCGAATCCACAAGAAATCTAGATGTCCTCATCACATAAACCCTTGTTCAACACCAATACCCATCCTCTTAACTCATTTTCTTCTTCTCCTCTTTCTCTTTCTGCTTCTCCATCTCCATCTTCCTCTTTTTCTCCTCTCTCTTTCTCTATTAGATATAATGTAACTTTCTCTTTTTCCAAAAACCCTAACCTTTTCCTTTTCTATTCCTTTTCATTTTTCTAATATCTTTTTTTTCTACTCTTCTTTTAACCAATAGTCTCTAAAATAATATCCTAATTATAAAATATCTATATTCATATTCAAATAATAATATTAGTAATAAATCAATAATATTATTCTCAATATTAAATACAATAGCTTAGTATATTATCGAAAAAAATACCGGATGTTATAAATAATCACTATTATTACTAACAACAAACAAGAATAATGTTTAACAAGTTTAAAATGCAAACAGATAAAGCAGATAAAAAACACACTATTTAAACTTCAAAATTAATATGTTATTAATTTTATTGCTAAAACTCAACTGGAAATGATTCCAGCTTCTAAGTTACAATAACAATTGGATTTTCTATTGTTACTAAGCTTGAGAGAATAGACACAGTAATTTTACCTATGTTGAATATGGAAAAGTACTTGTGGAATATGTGTATTTATACTGAAACACATATCTCACTTACATGTGCAGTTTTCCTTTGTCCTAGAATAAATCTTGAAATAGAAACATTACTTTTCCTATTCAACCTTGGCTTCATTCCCTTTATAGATAAAGTTGTTCTGAGATGTACAAAAATCTTTGACTCCTTGAACAAACTTTATCTTTTTTGTTTATCTTCTCCCAAGTTGCAGTAGCAGATTTGACAGAGTAGATAGAGATGTCAAAATCATTTCTTGTATTTTCCCTATCTACTTTACTATTAGGAACAGTCTATCAGCTTCACTAAAAGTATACTATCAACTTTTAGCTCCTCTATGGTGACAGTATCTTCAGCTCCGCATACTTTGCTGTCAAGTTTTTGTTAGTAATTGTGCTCTAGAGACAATACTTTTTATATTTTAAGGAAAATATTTATTATTAAGGATTATGTTTTATTGATTATTATTTATTTATTATGTTTTGTTTACTGCGTAATAAATTGAAAGCATAGTAAATGTCCTTGGAATTTTGATACGTATTCTATATCTTTAAGTATGTGACTTAAAAATGAGATTATATGAATAGTATCTTATTCCTAAAATTCCCTAGTCGAGTATTATTATTTAAGGACAATAATAATGCACAAAGACAAGTATGTTTCTTGACAGATGACCACATCTCATTGGTCATATGTATGGGGATACTAAAGTCAAGAACATAAGTGCATGTATCAATGCATGGCACTGGAATGACCCGCTGTGAGATTCTACATGTTAAGTAAGTGTCATAAGTAATTCTCACTGTGATAATGGTGTAATGATCCTTAGACCTGAAATCATTATATTTCTATACGAGAATTAATATACTTTGATTACATTAAAAGTTACCTTTGACCGGGTGATGATAAAAGTGGACATTGGGTATATTATGAATCGTATGAGAAATATGAATGATCTAGATGAGATTTAATCCTCCTAATTTTAGGAGTGATATTATTGGCCTCTTGTTTGAGTGAGACTATGAAATGCACGGCCGTGCTCAAATGTTGATTTGATTTTAATAGTCTACTCATCGATCAAGAAAATAAAGATTAAATTATGAAGAGGATGACACGAGACATGCCTTGAGTTTAATCTATAATATCAAGATTAAAGGGATTATATTACATGGAACATTATTCACGAAAGGCTTAATCGAATCACCGATTTTTTATTATTACTTGGATAGCAATGATGTATTACTAGATGCCGCTCATTGTTTACAATTTTAATTAGATATTAAAATTGTTGCCAACGTAATAATAACCTACAGGGTCACACACAAAGAACGCTTGAAGGAGAAATAATTTAAATTATGAATTTAAATTAAATAAGTAATTTATTTTATTTATGATATTAATTAAGTATGACTTAATTAATTATATAAATAGAATAAATGAATTACTTAAATTAATTCCAAAATTAATAATTAATTAATTAAGTGAGACTTAATTAAATAATTTAGAATTTTGGATTAGTATTAATTATAATTGGATTATAATTAGAAAACTTATTCCTCTCTCTATATAATCTCTTTATGGGCTGATTTAAGAAAATAGAGTTTTTACAAAAACCCTAGCCGCTCTGAGAGAGGAGGAAGATAGAGAGAGAAGAAGTTTTCGGGTGCTAGTACACATCAATCCTTCATGAAAAGTGTTCGTGTGGATACCGTAGAGCGTAGATCGCGAGAGCGGGATACGTGGTGATTAAACAAGCTTTGGACCTCCATTAATCTTCCATTAATGAACTGTTAAAGCTTCTAAAGGTATTTATTATTTATCTCCGAATTAAATCTTTTGTTTTCGCATGGATCCTGCGGAGGGTTTCGCTATTTTGATTTATTTTTCGCGTTTATTCCGCTGCGTTTGTGTCACGAAACCCTACAATGGCATCAGAGCTACTTGTGAAACGTTTTAATTCGGTTATGTGCTTAACAGTTTTTGATATATAAGCATGTATGCGATCTATCATGATTTTATATTGATATAATATGTATATGTTTATATATATTATGAATATATGATATTCATATGATGTATAATCATGTGATGATTATGTGTGTTGATGTATGTATATGATACATGTTTGTTCTTATTATGAGAATCGTATTCGATACGAATTCTGAAACGGCTGCCGTTGATTTTCTAAAATCTGTGTCCGTTGTCCGATTTTCGCAAACGATATGTGTTTTCTGACTGGAATCGGGTCACTGAGCAATACTGACATAGTCAGCTCTGCGTATGTAAGCCATTAGATGTCGTTACAGCCTCCAAAACGGTGATTTATGATTTTCTGAAAATTATTTGATTTTCTAAAATTTTGAGTATATGTATGTATATATTATGAATATATGATATTCATGTAATGTATAATCATATGATGATTGTATGTATCTCTGTATATGTATATATAATATATGCTTGTTTTTGTTATGAGAATTGTATATGATACGATTTCTGAAACACCGTCAGATTTGGAGAAATCTGATTGTTGTATCCGATTTTTGTAAACGATATGTGTTTTCTGACTGGAATCGGGCCAATGAACAAAACTGATAGATTATCTATCACTGACGGGTCTGTAAGGCGTTTGACGTCGTTAAGGGCCTCGAAATAGCGATTTATTGTCTTCAGAAATCTGTTTTTAATTTTCTGAAATTTCGAAATTTGTTATATATGATTATATGATATGATTATATAATATGAGATATATTATATGTGTTATATGATAGCATGGTGGATGGTTATGGCCTAAAGACCCATAGGATAGTGGTTTTGATTTATGGTTTTGGTTTCTAAATACGACTTGCATGTCGTTTATTCATTGTAATTTAATTATCTCGAATGCAACTCGAGTTCTTCTTGTAATTTCATTAGAATAGTTTTATTTTTATTATTCAATGTAATTATCAATGAAGACTTGCAAGCAAGGAGGCGATCCAAAAGGGGATGATGGAGCAATGAAGAAAGAAGACATGTAATAGATAGTATTTTTAAAACCACCATAGACTGACCTTGATATTTCCATTAGCTTGGAAATATCATATATGATGGGGCCATAACCAAACACGTTTAATTTACGCACATTACATATATGTATATGATTCCATGTATTGGTATGTATGCGTAGATATAATTGAGATGCATGCTTAATATTGATTAATCATGTATGTATTAGATACGACACCCATGCCATGTTTGCTTAAACAAGATAAAATCTGTAACGATTCAAGATTTTAAAATTAACAAACGATCATGAGATTCTTGTGTTTATGAAATATGGATTTTTAAAACACAGAATTAAATATGGATTTTTGATATCTATAATTGGGATTTTCTGACAAAAGCGGATATGCGTATTCGTAAGGCTGATGGGTTTTAAGTGTGACCATTGGTATCCTCCATCTACCTGGGAAATGAACAATTTAAGATGTCGATTTGAAATATTTGGTTCAAGGAAAAATTGAGGATCTCTTTATGATGTGATCATGATCGTTATAAATTTTCTAAAACCCCTTAACAAAATATTAAGTTTTACTCGGATGCTTTCCAATGAATGAACACTCATCGAATCCTAGATCGATAAGGGGAAGGACTGTCAGTGGCAGGGGACTCCTATCTATCGTGGTGAGATGCGACGAATATAAACGGTTATATTCGGCCGTTGTATCATTGAGTCTAACTTAACTGAGTCGTCATAATAAGTGAAAATAAACGATTATATTCAACTATTATGAACTTAGAAGCATAGAGTTTGGTTAAAAGTCTATTAGATAGATAAGATCAATAGTTGTTCACCAAACTATCCAAGAATTAAATATGATATAATTGACAACTGTTGTCTACCTAAATAATCATTTTCTAAGGACTTCCAGTGGTTGACTTAGGACATGACGAAATATGGATCTTGGCTCACTAGAAAGAATTATGGGATATACTTTCCAAATTAATAGTAAGGGCTATTAGTTTGATAAAAATAGTGGGAGGTATATGATGATATACCATAATCACTTAAACATAATTAATATTAAATTTACAATCTAGTTTATTTTATGCACTTTAATATTGTAGATATCAAATGATAAACACAAACAACTTCTCTATGCGATCAGTTCTTGAGAAGGACAAGTTGACGAGAATATATTTCCTTGACTGACATAGGAGCTTGAGGATCGTCCTCGGGCACCATGATATTAGTCAAATCTCTTCCCCTGCTCTTAAAGTTGAGAATGTAACATGTGCAAATCATAGTGCTTATTGGAAGCAAATTGATGTTGCGACTGATGTTTCATGTCTCATGCTCGCAAATATATGTGCTGAGCTTAAGAAGCAATACAAGCATATAGATGCTTATGAAACGATTGAGCACAAGATATATTTGAAAGGGCACTATACACTTACAAGTAGGGAGAGTGAGACCCGGTTACACCACATGTTCTAAAGATTATAGGGTATAACGAATACCATTGATATTTTGGGTTTCCAGATTGGTCTGGAGACAGTTAGATTTGATCTTACAATCTTTGGACAAATATTATTCTTATTTTGTTATGAACAATAAAGTGAATAAGATTGGTAAAACACCCATTGAGTTGCTAAGCATGTTGAGAACTGCTGAAAGTAATATGATAAATGCATGAACTACTACTATATTGATGGTAAACATAGGGAATGCAAAAGGGAAAGGAAAATGGAAAGGCAAGGAGAAGATTTGATCTAGTTCCGTTGTCAAACCAAAGTCCAATCCCTAAAGCAGACTCTAAAGTCTGAATGAGGTGTTGATAAAGAAGACGATTGTCACTTCTGTGGAAAGTTGGGAGACTGGAAATTAAACTGTCATGCTTAATTGGAAGATTGGAAGATGATGATCAATAAGGGTCAAGCTTAAGGTATCGGGTTGGAATTGGAGTAAAGATAGTTGCTCTGGTTCGAGGAACTCGTTACTTAATATTTGGCCTATAAGGAAAATTTAGAACTTAATAATTGTTATAGCGTGCTTGCAATTGGCAGAGATATTATTTCAGTTTCTTGTTTGGACAAGAAAGGCTTTTTCATTTTATAACAATAGTTGTTTATTCTATTTTGATGATGAGCCTTATAATGTTGCACATCTAATTAACAATTTATATGTTCTAAAGTGACTCAAATCAAATATTACCTTTGGCACTGTTGTTGAGGCCGTATTAATAAGAAACGCATTTTCAGAATACATAAGGATGCATTCATGGAAAAGTTTGATTATGAATTATACAAAAGGATGCGAATCTTGGCTTATTTGGCAAAATGACTAAAGCTCCTTTTACCGGACATGGTGAATGGATCATTGAATGGGTATGACTTATACATAGTGATGTATGTGGTCATATGTGTACGATGACAAAAGGTAGATTTTAGTAACTTCATAAAATTTACTAATTATTTTAGTAGATACGGATATATGTATCTTTTGAAGAACTAATCCGAATCATTTGAAAAGTTCAAAGACTATAAAGATGAAGTAGAAAATATCAAAGAAAGGTTTTTGATAGGAGGGATCACACCTTGTTGGACATGGTGCGATCAATGTTGAGTCAATAAATCTTCCAATTAGTTTCTGGGGTTGCACTCTGGAAACGGCTCCACATACACTTAACATTGTTCCTACTAAAATGGTTCAAAAGAATCCTTATGAGATATGGACTGAGAAACGTCACAGCATGTCATTTATGAAAATTTGGGGATGTGAAGCGTTTGTGAAATGTCTAATCTATGACAAGCTAGGACCAAAATCATATAAATGTAATTTTGTGGAATACCCAACTGAAACAAGGGGTTATTCTTTCTATAATCCTTCCGAGAATAAAGTGTTTGTTGCTCGAACTGCTGAGAGACAGTGGGAGGATAATAGATCTCAATGAAGTTTGAGACCCACATGATAATGTTGAACCAATGGAGGAACCTGAGCAGAATATACAAGAAAAATAATACTGCTCAAGAAACACAGGTATTCGTAGGTCTAGTAGGATTCGCCATGAGCTCGAGAGATAATATGGATTTCTCTTGACTCAAGATGGTGATGTGATGCTTATGGATGAAGATGAGCCTCTCACCTACCAAGACGCTATGAACACTCCAGATTCTAAGAGATGGCTGGATGCTATTAAATCTGAGATGGAATCCATGTATACTAATCAAGTATTGACTTTGGTTGATCCACCTGAAGGGGTAAAACCTATAGGGTGCAAGTGGGTTTTCAAGAAGAAGACCGACATGGATGCTAATGTACAGACCTATAAGGCACGATTGGTGGCAAAAGGTTTCAAGAAAATTCATGGTATTGACTATGATGAGACCTTTTCACCAGTTGTTATGGTCATGTCCATCAGGATTTTGCTTGCTATAGCTGCTTACTATGACTATGAAATCTGGCAAATGGATGTCAAAACTGCTTTCTTAAATGAGAGCCTTGAAGAAGATATGGATGTGTACATGACACACCCTAAGGGTTTTGTTGATCTAAAGGATGCTGGAAATGTATGTAAGTTGCGTCGATCCATTTATGGATTAAAGCAGACCTCGAGGAGATGGAACATTTGTTTTCATGAAACAGTCAAAAAGAGTTTGACTTTATTCAGAATGAAGATGAAACTTGTGTTTACAAGAAGTTTAGTGGGAGCCATGTGGCATTCCTAGTATTATATGTTGATGATATATTACTAATAGGGAATGACATTCCTTCTCTACAAACTGTGAAGACTTGGTTGAGAAATAATTTCTCAATGAAAGACTTAGGCGATGTGACATATATATTAGGGATCGAGATCTATATAGATAGATCAAGGTGATTGATCGGCCTAATTTAGAGTACATACATTGACAAAGTTTTGCATCGATTTCAAATGCAAAGAGACTAAAATGGATATGTCCCAATGTCTCATGGGATAGTGATCTCAAAATAAAATTTGTCCTAAATCATTGGATGATAGGGACTGCATGAGTAAAATTCCATATGCGTCAGTAATTGGTTTTATAATGTATGCAATGATATGTACTTGTCCTGATGTCTCGTATGCTTTAACCATGATGAGTAGATACCGATCTAATCCAGGTGAAGGTCACTGGACGACAGTCAAGAATATTCTTAAGTACTTCAAGAGGACTAAAGATTCATTCTTGTTATATGGAGGATATGTGAAGCTAGTTGTAAGAGGTTTCAGTGATACTGGTTTCTAGACAGATAACGATAATTTAATGTTTCTGTCTGTCTTTGTGTTTTATCTAATTTTATTGAGATGTTGTATGCTGGAATGGTTCACAGCAGAGACAATAGTTGATTCTACAATAGAGCCTGAGTATATTGATGCTTGCGAAGCAGCCAAGGAGGCTGTTTGGGCATGTACTTAAGAGATATCACCTAATTAATGAGATTAATAATCAAGGAGATATACATATATGTAAAGTGCATACTAATAATAATATTGCAGACCCACTGACTAAGGCTTTGTCGCAGCAGAAGCATGAAAGTCACACTAGTTTCATGAGTATTGGATACTTGGGTAATTGGCTCTAGTGCAAGTGGGAGATTGTTAGTAATTGTGCTCTAGAGACAATACTTTTTATATTTTAAGGAAAATATTTATTATTAAGGATTATGTTTTATTGATTATTATTTATTTATTATGTTTTGTTTACTGCGTAATAAATTGAAAGCATAGTAAATGTCCTTGGAATTTTGATACGTATTCTATATCTTTAAGTATGTGACTTAAAAATGAGATTATATGAATAGTATCTTATTCCTAAAATTCCCTAGTCGAGTATTATTATTTAAGGACAATAATAATGCACAAAGACAAGTATGTTTCTTGACAGATGACCACATCTCATTGGTCATATGTATGGGGATACTAAAGTCAAGAACATAAGTGCATGTATCAATGCATGGCACTGGAATGACCCGCTGTGAGATTCTACATGTTAAGTAAGTGTCATAAGTAATTCTCACTGTGATAATGGTGTAATGATCCTTAGACCTGAAATCATTATATTTCTATACGAGAATTAATATACTTTGATTACATTAAAAGTTACCTTTGACCGGGTGATGATAAAAGTGGACATTGGGTATATTATGAATCGTATGAGAAATATGAATGATCTAGATGGGATTTAATCCTCCTAATTTTAGGAGTGATATTATTGGCCTCTTGTTTGAGTGAGACTATGAAATGCACGGCCGTGCTCAAATGTTGATTTGATTTTAATAGTCTACTCATCGATCAAGAAAATAAAGATTAAATTATGAAGAGGATGACACGAGACATGCCTTGAGTTTAATCTATAATATCAAGATTAAAGGGATTATATTACATGGAACATTATTCACGAAAGGCTTAATCGAATCACCGATTTTTTATTATTACTTGGGTAGCAATGATGTATTACTAGATGCCGCTCATTGTTTACAATTTTAATTAGATATTAAAATTGTTGCCAACATAATAATAACCTACAGGGTCACACACAAAGAACGCTTGAAGGAGAAATAATTTAAATTATGAATTTAAATTAAATAAGTAATTTATTTTATTTATGATATTAATTAAGTATGACTTAATTAATTATATAAATAGAATAAATGAATTACTTAAATTAATTCCAAAATTAATAATTAATTAATTAAGTGAGACTTAATTAAATAATTTAGAATTTTGGATTAGTATTAATTATAATTGGATTATAATTAGAAAACTTATTCCTCTCTCTATATAATCTCTTTATGGGCTGATTTAAGAAAATAGAGTTTTTACAAAAACCCTAGCCGCTCTGAGAGAGGAGGAAGATAGAGAGAGAGAAGAAGTTTTCGGGTGCTAGTACACATCAATCCTTCATGAAAAGTGTTCGTGTAGATACCGTAGAGCGTAGATCGCGAGAGCGGGATACGTGGTGATTAAACAAGCTTTGGACCTCCATTAATCTTCCATTAATGAACTGTTAAAGCTTCTAAAGGTATTTATTCTTTATCTCCGAATTAAATCTTTTGTTTTCGCATGGATCCTGCGGAGGGTTTCGCTATTTTGATTTATTTTTCGCGTTTATTCCGCTGCGTTTGTGTCACGAAACCCTACAGTTTTGATAGTCCATTAAAACATACTGTCTCCAAAGCTGCTGTCAACTATCCCGGCCAATGATGCTATCAGTAAAACTTGTTGTCTTCAAATCTTCATTATCCGCCAAGTTTATTGTCGAGGGAATAGTTGTTATCACCTGTTCCTTTATACTGTCACTTGAATATGCTGTCATAGACTTGAGTGTTAAATGTTACTATCGTGAATTTGAACCATGTTATGCATGAACACATTGTGAACTTCTACTTCATGGATCAGGTTATTACATTTGTATAAGACAATAACTATTAAACTTGTTGTCACCTATTTATATTGTGGTTAAACATACTATTTCAAGTGACTGTTTAAACATATTGTCAATATACATATGGTAATACATTTTACTTAGCTTATTTTCGGACTAAGACTAAGTACTAAAGTTGATTACATTGTTAATCACACAATCCCTAACAATCTGTTCCAATTTGTTTTTATGTAAAATAAAGACAAATTCAAAATAGATTGTAGGTGCTAACTCAACAAATAAATTGAAGTGTTTGTGCAGAAAAATATTCAAACAAGTACAATCTACAATTTCTCAAACAACATGTTTCTCTAGTCTGAGCAAATTTTCAAATTTTTCTTGAGCTTCCTTGACTTACTTTCTTTTGAGGATCCATCATTTCATAAAGCAATTCTAGAGATCTTAGAGCCCTCTTTTCTTCATTAGATTTGGCATGATCAGAAACACAATCAAGTACCAGTGTCACCAATCTAAATGATAGGCTTTTCAAGTCCTGGTAAGAATAGTAGTCTTCCACTGGTCCTCTAGAGATGCAAAGATATTTGACTTCAAATCCATCAGTAAGGAATCTAGCTTTAGAAGATGTGAATACTTGATCTACTCTGAGTTTGTCTATCTCGTCATCTTCCATTTACCTTGATTCAATTATCTTTCCTGCCATTGCACTCAAGTTTCTTTTAGTTTCCCATAATGATCCTGTTAGTTTGAAAATTCTTCTTAGATTAGCAATGTTGAGAATCCTGAAGTCTTCAGCCTTTACCTCAATATTGTCAATAATGATTCACAATGGATTTGTAAAGATATGAGAGATGTAAGTGGGAAGTCTTGAATACTTATCATTCAACTTGGCAGCTTCAAAATCCATGCCAGCTTCTTTAATCTTCCTCTTAACCTTTTCAAATTCCCTTTTCACTTCATCAACCTTAGAATCATGCATTCTTGCCTTATCCATTTCCTCCATCTTCTTTCTCACCTTGAAATCATAGATATCTAAAGCTTTGTTCTTGAGATCAATTACTTCAGGATTAGTTACATTAAGTAATTATCTTTTGATTAACTCTGTAAGTTCAGGTTCTTTTTCTGCCAAAGTTCTTAATTCATCAAAAGTGATGGTATCAGCAGCTCCACTAGTGTTGTAGAATATGACTCTATCATACTCCAATTTTCTTTCATATTCTTGCTTTTTCTTTGAGGTGACAATTCTTTAGATTGTAGGAATGAATTCTTGTTCTGCAAGATAAGGATATTCATTTAATTATTCCACAAGCTTCAACAGAAGTTTAATATTCTTGTCCTGCAAAGAATCCATACTCCAAAATTATTTGAAACCTTTATCATTTTCAAACATTATTCCAACTGAGTAAATTACTTGCTCAGGTTCTTCAGCATCAGTACCATCCAAAGGATGAGGCTTGAAAGAGTCCATGAGATCTAAGAATTTTCTGATCAACATTCCTCTAAACACCTAAGTCTTTATATCTGAGTCCTTGATGATTAGCAGCATCCTTTTGATCATGTAGTAACTTATAACCTTCAACTCATAATTTATTTCCTCAATCAGCCCAATAGAATAAAAGACATTCACCTTTTTCAAAGAGTTGTATTCAGACCACTCATCGACAACCTTAGTGATTAATTTTGCCTTTGTCTCAGCTAAGTTGTTAATTGTGGCTCTCCTCAAATCCAAGCAATCTTCTTTAATCAATTCAGACTTGAGGATCCATCTTGAAGTGCAAGGCATTTTCTTCTTACTACCTCTGCTAGCCATTGACTTGGCTTACTTAGTGAAGGGTTTCGAGGCACAAACGCAGCAGAAAAACGTGAAAAATAAATACAAAACATAAAATAAATCGAAACCCTCCGCAGGATCCATGCGAAAACAAAAGATTTAATTCGGAGATAAAGAACAAATACCATAAAAGCTTTAACAATTCATTAATGGAAGATTAATGGAAGTCCAAAGCTTTTTTAATCACCATGTATCCTGATCTCGCGATATACGCTCTACGGTATCCAAACGAACACTTTTCATGAAGGATTGATGTGTACTAGCATCCGAAAACTGCTTCTCTCTCGATCTTCCTCTTTTCTCAAAACGGCTAGGGTTTTAGAAAATATGGGTATCTTATTAAATCAACCCATAAAGAGATTATATAGAGAGATGAATAAGTTTTCTAATTATAATCTAATTATAATTAATACTAATCCAAAATTCATAATTATTTAATTATGTTTCACTTAATTAATTAATTACTAATTTTAGAATCGGTTAAGTAATTCATTTATTCTATTTATATAATTAAGTAATACTTAATTAATATCATAAATAAAATAAATTACTTATTTAATTTAAGTTTATAATTTAAATTATTTCTCCTTCAAGCATTCTTTGTGTGTGATCTTGTAGGTTATTATTACGTTGACAACAATTTTAATATCTAATTAAAATTGTAAATAATGAGCGACATTTAGTAATAAATCATTGCTACCCAAGTAATAATAATAAAATCAGTGATTCGATTAAGTCTTTCGTGAATAATGTTCCATGTAATATAATCCCTTTAATCTTGATATTATAGATTAAACTCAAGGCATGTCTCGTGTCATCCTATTCATAATTTAATCTTTATTTTCTTGATCGATTAGTAGACTATTAAAATCAAATCAACATTTGAGCACAGCCATGCATTTCATAGTCTCACTCAAACAAGAGGCCAATAACATCACTCATAAAATTAGGAGGATTAAATGGCATCTAGATCATTCATATTTTTCATACGATTCATAATATACCCAATACCACTTTTATCATCACCCGGTCAAATGTAACTTATAATGTAATCAAAGTATATTAATTCTCGCATAGAAATATAATGATTTCAGGTCTAAGGATCATTACACCTGAAAGTGTTTGACCTAAAACCAATCATGTATGATGAGTTAGGAAAAACTTTATGCTACTCTTATTTAATTTTATTTGATAATAATAAAGTATTTATTTGTTATGTTACGGGCTTAATCTATTTGAAGTGTATTAAATAAGATGTTCCATAATTTAGATCAAAGCTTCTAGAGTTATAATGAGATTGTAATAATGAGATCTATAAGATAATAGCTTTAGACTTAAACAGTTCCTGATCATAGGATAACTAATTGGAAATTGGTAAATCCGTAAAGATCAGTACATACCAAAGGAAATGAACATCTAGTATGTAAGCTACTACGAACCATATGTGGGTTAAGGCAAGCTTCTCGAATATGGAACATCCGTTTTGATGAGACAATCAAAGAGTTTGATTTTATCAAAAACATATATGAACCATGTGTCTATAAGAAGGTTATTGGGAGCGCAGTAACATTTCTTATTTTGTATGTAGATGACATCCTCTTAATAGGAAATGACATACCAATGCTACAATCAGTAAAAATGTGGTTATCAAAGAACTTCACCATGAAGGACTTGGGAGAAGCGTCCTACATTCTTGGTATGAAGATCTATAGAGATAGATCAAGAAGAATGATAGGTCTAACCCAAGGTACGTACATCGATAAGGTGCTTAAAAGGTTTAGCATGGAAAACTCCAAGAGAGGTCTCATACCGATGAGCCATGGAGTTTCCCTTTCTGACAAGGTGTCTCCTAAGACACCTGAAAAAAAAGAGCGTATGAGTAGGATTCCTTATGCGTCGGCAATAGTGTTAGGCCCCGGAAGTATCGTAGAAGGAGGGTTGAATACGATACTCACTAAATCAAAGAATTCTTTCGAATCTTTTACGGATAAATAATTTAGAGTTCGGTTAGTGGGCTCGTGTTCTTGAAGTGAATAGTGTTTACGGAGCTGTTTACTAATTTTCTGTGTTTAGAATTAATCATTTCGGTTCTAGAAAATTAGCAGGAAAATAAACAACACAAGATTCGGGGAATATATCATTTGATAAATATAAACCCTGAGGTTGCTACACCCGGTCAACAAATCCGGTCGAAGAACAAGTTCTTCGCTGCTTAACAAAAACATATAACTCTCAATTTCCTATACAAGTATTTCTAGATCAGTACAAAGGAAACTAAGACCTTAGAGAGTGATATATAGTGACCCTGAACATTTTCCGTTAAGGGACCGGCCACTAATACATCTCCGGTGAGGAGGTATAGATTTTTCTGGTGTTCTCTCCTCTCCGGCTTCGTCTTCTCTCTCTCTGTATATTTTTGTTGTGTTGCAGAAGACTCTGCCAAATGAATGGCTCTGCTTCAATATATTTGTAGACTTTTTCAGTACAGCTACGTTGCTTCATGTGGTCCAAGTAACTGAGCTGCTTCTTCACTTCTGTTTTTCCTTAAGTATCGGGAACAATTTACTGATTAATTGTTTAAGTATTGATGAGTCTGTAGAATAACCATCGGAGACTTAAAACAATTCCTGAAATAAAATCAATTACTTCAAACTTAGTAACCATCGGGAAGTGGGTTGTTGGCTTTTGTTTCTTTTCCGATAGTTAGTAACTATCGGCTAATAGGACAAAATAAGCCCTTGAATTATTCACCATTTCTTTTCTTTCACCCGATGGTTGTTAACCATCTGTGAATAAGACAAAATAGCTTTATAACCATTGGTGAATAAGACAAGATAGCTTGACCAAGTTGACTTCTAGATATAGCTTCTGTAGTCTTCTTTACTTAGCCAATTTCTAACCTGATAAGCCCTTAATATAATTTCTTCCACTGCAACCAAGTCAAATAAATATTTCCTTGTTAATTCGACATTGATTTATTCTGGGCTTAGTCACATACCACTTCACTTGTTACTAATTTAATCATACAGTCAATTCTTCTGATTCATAGATGCAATTCTCAATCTCTTTTGTGCTGACGTTTGGTGCAACTGGTCTGGTTCACAAACGACTAACACGATCTTGATCTTCACATCTTCTTTACAATACAATTGACTTTGTTCCTTGTTGATTAAAAGTGCTTCGATTGTAAGTACATTGGAATCCTCTGGCACTTATACTGAACCATAAACATATCTGAAACCCTGAACATCTTCGAACTTTATCCTTCACTGAAGTCTGAACATATGAATGAACTTCCTCCAGCAATCTATAATAGACTCCAAGATTCCATCTAATATTTTGATTCTTTATATTTGTCGTATATTCTATCTTATCGATTCCTGTACTTGAGCTCTGCAATTCATTGCTTGATTAATTTGCATATTTGGATCACTAGAATCTTTCTGGTACTTTGACAACTGCTTCACCGCTTCCACATCCTTGAATACTTCAACCTTTATTCTTCACTGAGTCATGAACATATTAATGAACTTCTTCCAGTGAGCTAATGCTTCAAGTCTGTAGATTTCTTCTTTATCCTTTGTCTTTACCAAGTCTTCATGTCTTCCTGATTCCGGTGATAACTTCATATTATTTACACGTCATGTTCTTGTGTTGAGTTATAACCCTATGTTACATATAGGTCTATACATACAGCCTTTCAATCTCCCCCTATTTGTTTGGTAGAGATTAACAAGCAAATCCCTAGAGGATAACTCAACTAACTACAAGAAAATATTAATGCTCTAGACTTGTAAATAATACTACTTGGGTTCTGGATCATATAATACATTTCCAGATTTCTATAAAGTAAAGAGAAATAGAAAATGAGTGTTCCTTTAGCACTGAACGCATCTTCAATAGATATCATCTTCATTCCTCTGTGTTTGAGCTTTTCTCTGCTTCAAAATCCTTCATTGCTTGACCTATAAAGAACTTATCATAAACTGAGCTTCATAAGAATCAAAATTCCTGGGAACATCTTCAATAAAATATAGAACATTGCTCAAATAATGTTCTCCCCCTGAGAATGTGATTCTTCTTCTTTTTCTTGTCTAAAATCTCCCCCTAAGGATATTAATGTCTCCCAAGGATACGAACCCCCTTTTTCTAAGGATCTTCCCTTAAGGATCCAGGATACGAACCCCTTTAGGATATTAACTTTTCCCAGGTACGAAGATAAGACTTTATTAACTTCTCCTTTTTCTCCCTATAAATTATCCCCCTTAGTTGAGGAATCCTCCAATGGCCCACTTTTGAATGGTTTGTCTTCCAAAGAAAGTTCTCGTCTGTCATTGATCGGGAAAAATATAGTAGCTTTTCTTTCAGAAGTAGCAAGTAGCAAAGGTAAGTGTTTGGCTTAAGGTTTCCTCACTTCTACTACGTTCTGTTGGTGTTTACACTCAAGTGTCGAGCACTTAAAAGTGTATAACTCTTTCTCTCCCTATCTCTCACTCAAGTGTATCTCTCCCTCACTTTCACTTAAGTGTTTCTCTCCTCTACTTTCACTCTGCATTCCAAATATAGCCTTCTGTACCTGCAAGTGAAATCCGTCAATTCATATATTCCCAACACCTGATTCATCAGAATGAACTGAATCACTATCAAGTGGAGAATTGCCTCGTTGAGGTGTTCTTGATCTATCATGCATAAGCACTGTCTCAGCACCAGACTCAATAACATTTGCTAAATCATTGTCTAGTGGAGCCTCACCTCTTTGAGATGGGTTATCCCAAGATTTTAAAATCTGTTAGGGAATCCCGCTTTGTTCTATCAAGGGGTTGCCTCACACCTTCTCCGTAAACGGGAGGTGGACATTCCTTTTCAGGATCTGGAAATGTTCCTTCCAGGAGGGGCGACGTAGTAGACAATGTAATGAATGGCAAATTAGAGTCTACGTTTCCCTCGTAACCCAATGACCGGTAATTTGTTAACATGCCTATACCTCTCACTGTGTACTTCTTGCAATGTGTTCCTAGTATTTATCTGTTTAGGCTTACCATCAGCGTGAGCGCTAGTGGTGTGCTTGACTCATTACAAGATGCTCTGGCTGACGAGCGAATTTCAATGGACTCACCCTGTTGAGAGAATGATTCCAGAGACAGTTTTATTGCCTTTTCAGAGCCGCATCCTTTTGAGAAGATACAGATGAGCTTACAGATACCTCAGTTATATACTCCCTCCGTCCCAACCAATTCTTTACACTTTCCTTTTTGGGACGTCCCATCCAATTCTTTACATTACTAAAAATAGTAACTTTCAACAATAAAATACATTATTACATCCACTACTTCACTCCACTTTTTCAACACTTTACACTATTACACCCACTACTTCATTTATTTTAACAATAAAATCACTATTACACCCACTACTTCATTTATTTTAACAATATTACACCCACTATCTTGGTCTCCGTGCCCGGACCAAATGTAAATATTTGGCCGGGACGGAGGGAGTACTTCTTTACTTCGCTGGAGGTAGAGCTGTGGGTGCACTTTCGACTTCATCCTTATTTGCTACATCAAGTGCAGTTTCTCCCTTATCAACCTCTAATTTACATAAGTTCCTTATATCTCCAAGGGTTAATATATGGAAGTGGATGAGTGAGTGTTTGGTATTATGGCCTGGGTAAGAGATTGATGGGTTTTCAACCTCTTGGCCAGCTTCTGTAGCCACTGTGGGCTAAACGAATAGAATCAATTAAGATTAAAAGATAAAACGAAATAATCATCTTAACATTCCAAAACATAATTTTTTATCTCAAGGAAAAGGAAAAATATAAGAAGGAATGATAAATGATTGCATTTTAGCACTTTTAATAAAAGAGTTTTGTCGGTTCTAAAGATTTATCATTTAAGAACATGATACCAATAGAAATTTTCTTTAAGATACTTATCCCATAATAAAACGCGAGAAAGTGTATCAGAGAAAAATTCTATCCCTTATGAATTTCTTATAAGGCAAACTTCTCATAATAAAACACGGGAATTTATACCAAATAAGAAACTCAACTCTTTTATCAAATTTTATCTCAATTAAAATGACTCTTTTCCTTTAAACCTAAGCACTGTATGTTTTGAAAATAGTTTTGCAAAACATCCTTATTAGATGGAGGCTATGATTTTCCGACTCATAATGCAATTATGATTTACATCATTTTCGTCCACTTGATAGTATCCCCGACTTAAAATAAAAACATGACAATTGGGGTGAATGAATGCTTAACAATACAGTACTAGGCCTTCAAAGCAACAACCACTGTTTAGTTACTCAGAATCAATGTGAAACATACATTGACACAAGTATTTAAAAACAAATCATTTTACAAATGGTTGATACCTCGAAGTTAAAACAATTTTTCCAAATAAAATAGCAGTCACAAAGTTTCTGCCACTTTAAAAAGAAAAATTAAGAGAGAAAACGGTTTTGAAAATATAGCATTTAAAACTAGCTTTGGAGAGAGGATAAAATATTTTGAGATTTAAAGAAAGATTATCCTCAAGAAAAGTTTGATTCACACCCTAGGATTGGAAAAATAAAGTAGGGCCGTAAATCAAATGATTTTCAAAAGAGAAGTTTTGAAAAATAATTTTGATGTTTTCTTCTCTGAAACTGATAGAAAAATGAATGTATCTTTGAATAAAATGTTTTGAAAAAGAAATAGACAAAAATTTCTTTTAAATACATTCAGGAATCAGTCAAAGAAAGAAAACTAAATATATTAATACTAACGGCTTTTTCAAAAACCAATTTTTACTTAGAATAAAAACTAAGCAAATCCATTAGTATCAATATATCACAATTATTTTATAATAAAATATTATTCAATTATCATAAAGTAATAAAAGATAATAATTATACTACAAATAATTATGCTTCGAAATTATTTTAATATACTTAAATCATGGTACCAATATATCACTGAATTGTTTTATATCATCATGATTTAAACAAATCAAAATAAATTAAATACTTATGCTGCACTAAGCAATTGCCAATCACATGCATATATATAAATTAACTAAACATGACAATCATTCAGTAGAACAATAAGCACTAAGACATATTTTTATTATTAGTGATTTCAGATAAGCAACTTGTGTTACCACTAATATTAAAAATATCACAATTAATTGCACGTTGATACCAATTATTCCATATTTATCAATAATTTCAAGATGCAAGAAATTGTGCTTCTTATATTTTATCAAATCAAAATTATGAAACTGATAATCATTGTATTGCTTCAATCCATAATTTTAATAGGATAAAATAATTTTGCTAAATACTAAAATATTCATAAGATTGAATATTAGCATCTAACTTCCTACACTATATCTAATAATTGTCACTCTAGCATATTACAATTATACTCATAACAATTATTATTGATATATGTAAGCTCGAGAAAATAGTTGAATAGAAATTCACAAGTCCTTTAAATATAGACATTTAAAACTTGTGTTCCTAATTGCAACTTCTCGCAACAAAAACAAATTTAGAAATATTTTCTAAGTATATAAAATATTGAGAATTTTATACACATAACTTAGAAAATACTTCGTCTTTCAATATTAGTGAGTTTTGAAATATGCATCAATTACTTATAACAGAAATTCTAAATACTGTCACTAATATCAAAAGTATCACAATTATTTGTAATAAAATATTTAAGAATATCATAGCAAAATATCAGAGCAATTAAGCAAGATATCATTGACTAATACTCATCAAATATTAATCATACAAATAATTATGCTTCTAACTTATGCTAAATAATTTAACTACCACTTATGTATATTGCATTTCAAGTATGATAATTAAACTAGTAGCAATAAGCATGAGGTACTGGATTTAAAAGAAATTCACAAGTCCTTTAAATATGAACAATCTAATACTTGGGAACTCATTTAAGAATTCCTTGCAGATGGGATTTCCAACAAATATGCAAATAAATAATATCCCAAGTTTACTAACCAACTTAGATAAAATGAATTCATCAAGTTATTTAGCAAAGATCTGCAAGTTATTCTATTAAGGACAATCTTGAAAGAACTGATACCTGGTGTCCATGAGCTTGTTCCATAAGTGGTGTGGAGAGATCAACAGAGTTGTTGGAGTTGAAGTGGTTTCATTGTCTAGTAGATCAGAGCATCACATTCACTAGCTGCTTTAAGTTTAGCCTTTGCTGCAACTATGTGTGTTGAATGCTTTCTCTCATTTCAACAAGAATCCAACTTCTTCCACGAAATTGACAGCTTCTAGGAATGACTTCCCTGTCTTTCTTACAACCTGCATCATCTATATCTATATAGCCAATTAGGTTAAACCTATTATCTTCAGGGTCCCAGATTCCAAGAATTGGTGATCCCCTAAGATATCTAACAATTCATAACTTAGCTATAAGATAAGATTCTCTAGTATCCATTTGGAAACTTGCACATAGGCATATCGAGAATAAAATACATGGTCTTTATGCACTTGAATAAGTAATGAGCTGGTCATACCTCTATAGCTTGTCACTTCAGTTCATTTACCTGATTTGCCCTGATCAAGCTTAGTGGTCTGTTAGAAAGAAGTCTTGGCAGGTCTAGAATCTTCCAAATTGCGCATTTTCAAAAGATCATTGACTAACTTTAATTGCCATCATTCTTTCGAATTATTTACAATTAAAAAAGAATTGCAACTCTTCCAACATGCTCATCTTGTACCTACTCTGCATTAACTTAGCAATAAACTCTTGCCAAATTTTCATTAGTAGACCCACATATAATATAATCATGGTATTCTTGCACATATATTACATTGTGTGTGCTTTGTATTCTAGAGAGATATATGTGTATATAACTACTCTAATATAAAATCAACTTCAAGTAATTAGTAGTTAGAGTGTCATACCATGTCCTTGACAATTTGCTTGAATCCCTACCTCCGTCATAGAAGAGCTTGGAAAAAGAATGATATACAAATTCCAATGGATCTGCAACTTCAAAGTTCAGGAGTTGTACATCAACTTCAACTTCTAACTCACCATTCAGGAGTGCACTTGTTCACATTCATCTGATAGATCTTCATGCTTGAATGCTCCACATGTGCTAGGAATATCCTAATGTTAGGCCCTTATCTTGTTAGGCCCAAAAAGAATCAAGTCTCATCACTGATGCTTACTGTTTGATCTTGAAAGTCCCGAAGATTCTGTTTCCATCATCATCGTTACCTTCTACTTGATATTAACCTGTAGCAACCAGTTTGGCTTTGTCCCTCATAACAATGCAAAAAATTATCCAGTTTCTGTGAACCCTTACTGTACCAATTTCAGCTTCGACTTGTGGTCTGGGTTCCAGCTTCAGTAGTTTCTGCTTTTGAACTGATTGAGATCATCTTGCATTTGCAATCACCCAATCTGGATCAATCAGTGCATCTTCACTATTCTTTGGGATACCAAATGTTGATTGTTGGGTCCCGAAAAATATATGTTCATCTTGATTAGCACTTCTAGCCTTTACTCAAAATCCGGTTTACTAAGAACTAGACTCCAGGAATGACTTTGACTTCAAACCCTTTGTCTCGGCAGATATGTTCTTGATGTATTCCTTTGATCTTTATTGTGTTGAGTACGACTAGTAGATCCTTCTATTGTTTTGCTCCCCTTGAGTTGCTGTTAGGATGTGTAGAAGATCCTTCACCTTTTTCAGTGGATTCTGTTAAAGTCCACGAGTTGTGTAGTTTCACTACCAATTCCACTAATAGGATCTAAATCAACATCATTATCATTGTTTCCTTCTGCAACCTCAGTTTCATCATCAGTATCTGAATTTGACTCTGACAAGATGTCAAACTTCAAAGATTTAGAATAGTCTTTCATTTGAATGCTTGGGAGCTTGGTGTAGTAGGTCGACACATTCAGACTTTTAATCACCTTCTGGTTTTTCATCATTAATGAGTAGTCGAGGAAAATTGTTCCTTGAGTCTTAACTTCTTGTCAAGATACTCATTTAAATCTTCAGTAATTATCAATTTCCTCCAAACACACGAAAGAGCTTTAGTGTTTGCTTCTGGTTGGCCATTAACTCGTATGATGTCTTTTCATGATCTTGTTGATTAAAGCAGCATGCTGTGTTAACTGCTTCAGCTTCAAAGTACCTTTTTCAGTGCAGAATTCATATAGAACTTCATTCGCGAAATTCAGTTCCATTATCTGACTTCAAAGTTCTCACATCTTATTTTGCTTCCAACTTGATCTACTTGATGTGATCAATCACTATCTGTGACATTTTATCTGTTGAATGCACGAACATCACCAACTTGTAACTAGGGTTGTCATTAACCACCACTAAGCATATTTCTTTCATGACATAATTTGCTTCAGTGTGATGTTTTTATTGACTTCCCTATATGACATACTTCAAAATGTCCTTCTTGATAGAATTCCATTAGAAGAAGTCCTCTCACCAATTTCATCTTTATCAAAGAATCCATTGTCTTGTTCACCAAGTGTGAGAGCTTCTTTTTCCATAGCTAACTCTTTATTGATGAAGCTTTACTGAAAAGTTCACTTCACCTTTGCATATATAATCCATGTCAGCTACGAACAGACTTCCTCACTCTCAGTTGAGTGAGCTTCCAACCTTCTTGTTTGAGATCAAACACTTTTTCCTTTTCAATGATTTTCCAGAAAACCCTTAACAAAGAATTCCCTAGTGCCCTGTAGATAGTGCTTAAGTCCTTCCACAAGAAAGATGCTTCCACTGATGACAGTTCTTAAATCATGATAGCCATATCCCTTGCACATCCTTTGCTGTCATCTCCAAAGGTTACCATCGGGGAGGCCTTCTCAACCACTGTGATATTAGAGCTTTAATCTTAATCATATGCCTCGAACATTAAATGTCACGAAGTCACATAACTTTTGCCTTTAGTTACATACTCTTCAATCACAAATGATTAAGCTTCTTGGTACTCAATTTTAATTGAGTCCAGATGGGTTAGAGATATTATCAGAGGTAACAACAGCTTTAATATGCATAAAGCACATGGATAGAAGAACTAACAAATTAATTACTAATTCTGTCTAGTCCATTTCTGTCGTTGTCTAACATTTTTAACTATCTCTAATTACCTAAGTCAGTTTTAGATTTATCCTCGAATCTACAAATGTTACTGACAACTTAGATAATTCTACCATCTTATCCCTAACAAGCAATACATGATCTAATATGACATTTAAGTGCAACTATGTGAGTGCAAGCAAATCATGTGAAAATAAGCACATAAACAATTTAAGAATATGCAGAATATTTGAATAAAACATTATAAGCAATATCAAATTCAACATATACTTATCAAGTCATTTATCACAATAAGAACAAATATAAAATATCTAATCTATGACCTGTTTGTCTATTAGCAATTTTCACAACATTAGCAGAGGTATTAAATCACAGAAGATTTAAATCAAGTTCCAGCAAATATTCAGGAATACACCTAACCGTCTAGAACACCCTATCTAATTCTAGATATTCATTTTACTGCATATAAAATCAAGTATGAAATGTACTTATCTAAACTCATGAATCCTAGCATGCAATCTTATTCTTAGCAATCAATTAAGCATTTAAGTCCTAAGATGCTAACATGCTGACATGAATATAATACATTTCAATACCTAATCATCATACAGTTCTGAATTAGATAAACGTATACTAGTTAGAATGTGTACCTGTGAAGTGCTTAGTGATTCATCTCTAGTGTTGGTCATTGATGTCAGATATTCATTTGGTTCATCACTGTCACTGATAGAATCAACCTTGCATTTAACTTCATCAACAAATGATTTCCCTTGCTGCATCCTCACTAATGCTTGAGATTCCTGCTACAACCCAACATAGTGTCTGTCATCTTTTGCTTGTACAGGCTTCTTCAAACTGTGTAGCAAACCCCTGATCTTGTCTTTCAAATATAAACCATCCCTGTCTTGCAACCACCTCTTGAACTGAATCTAATGTCACTGAACTTCCTGTTGTCCTGCAGGCTTGACTTGCAGTCCAGTTCTCAAGATATTCCAAAGTGTCAAATTCACATGCAACACCTTGACCACTACCTCGAGCTTCAACATCTTCAATTCAGCTTCTTGGATCATTTCGTTTCTGTTCAGAGGTTCTCAACCTTGACTTCAATCAAATTGGTTCCTGGGTCACAAATACAGTGGATATGCCAACAACCTGCTTTACCAAATATTATCTTCTTCAGCTCTTATTCTAGTTCATAGGCCTTCAGCACATACAGGTCTTTTACAGACAATGTGGTTGTATCCTTAAATCCCTGTTGGCTGTATCCTGTATTCCAGATGATCTGCAGTGTTAGCACGAACTTCCTGTAATCTCCCTGTAGAATAATCTTTAAGGCTTGTACTGAGATTTCAGGTAGTCCAGTCTGTTCTCCTTCACTACTTCAAAACCCCTAAGATTTTTCATCCAAAAATTCAACTCAAATTAACCAAAAACTGTACCCAAATAATTTCTTCTTTTGTAGCTTCCAAAATATTAGTGGGATCCTATGGAGTAAACCTCTGAGGAAATTAATACCACTATTTCTTCGACCTGTTCCAGAATAAGCTTCATTGGATAATCTTCAGTCAATTTTCGTTGTCTTCAATACCTGGAAAAATCTTCAACTACTAACCCTTGAGCACCCTCGAATTAATATTTAAGAAAAATTTAGATTTACAGAATTTTTAATTTTCTTAGAAAATAAATTAATCAAAAATAAAAATATACAACAAATTAATTTTCAAGAATTTCGAATTTTCTTAAAAATTAAAATATCGTAAATTAATATTTAAGAAAAATTTTAGTTTTCAAGAATTTTAAATTTTCTGCAAAAATAAATAAATCTAAAATAAAAATTAAAAGGTAACTATCGGGGTGGAGATAACCATCGGGCGGAATTATAATTCTCCAAAAATAATAACTATCGGGGGAATATATATTTCCAGGCTAACTATGGGAAGTTGTAGTCAAATGGACTAACTATCGGGGACGTGGCAAGTGCTCTAACTATCGGACAACTTCCCTTGACAGTTGGCGCGTGGGCTGGTCTTCTGCGCGTGTCATACAAAACATTATTGGCGGTGCGCGTGTCCAATGGTCACCAGCTGCGTGACCAACATGTAATCCAAATTGTCATGGCCGAGTTGAAGTTTAACTGGACCACACATTTTTTTTTTTTTGTTCAATAAATTTTAATCTTAAACTTTATTAAATTTATAAAATAAACTAATTAAAATTTATAATATAAACAAATAAAAGTTTATAAAATAAATTTTATAAAAGTTTACAAAATAAATTTTATTTAAACTTTATAAAATAAACTAATTAAAATTTATGAAATAAACTAATTAAAATTTATGACATAAACTAATAAAATTTTATAAAATAAATTTTATAAAGTTTATAAAATAAACTTATTAAAAGTTTAAAATTAAACTTATTTAACAAAGCCTCTAATCATTGTGAGTCCAAGGAGCTTCAACACGGTGAGCTTCACTGGGCTACGGATCCTGATTTGTATATCAACCAGTCAGCTCTGATACCAATTGTTAGGCCCCGGAAGTATCGTAGAAGGGGGGTTGAATACGATACTCACTAAATCAAAGAATTCTTTCTAATCTTTTACGGATAAATAATTTAGAGTTCGGTTAGTGGGCTCGTGTTCTTGAGGTGAATAGTGTTTACGGAGCTGTTTACTAATTTTCTGTGTTTAGAATTAATCATTTCGATTCTAGAAAATTAGCAGGAAAATAAACAACACAAGATTCGGGGAATATATCATTTGATAAATATAAACCCTGAGGTTGCTACACCCGGTCAACAAATCCGGTCCGAAGAACAAGTTCTTCGCTGCTTAACAAAAACATATAACTCTCAATTTCCTATACAAGTATTTCTAGATCAGTACAAAGGAAACTAAGACCGTAGAGAGTGATATATAGTGACCCTGAACATTTTCCGTTAAGGGACCGGCCACTAATACATCTCCGGTGAGGAGGTATAGATTTTTCTGGTGTTCTCTCCTCTCCGGCTTCGTCTTCTCTCTCTCTGTATATTTTTGTTGTGTTGCAGAAGACTCTGCCAAATGAATGGCTCTGCTTCAATTTATGTGTAGACTTTTTCAGTATAACTACGTGGCTTCATGTGGTCCAAGTAACTGAGCTGCTTCTTCACATCTGTTTTTCCTTAAGTATCGGGAACAATTTACTGATTAATTGTTTAAGTATCGATGAGTCTGTAGAATAACCATCTGAGACTTAAAACAATTCTTGAAATAAAATCAATTACTTCAAACTTAGTAACCATCGGGAAGTGGGTTGTTGGCTTTTGTTTCTTTTCCGATAGTTAGTAACTATCGGCTAATAGGACAAAATAAGCCCTTGAATTATTCACCATTTCTTTTCTTTCACCCGATGGTTGTTAACCATCTGTGAATAAGACAAAATAGCTTTATAACCATTGGTGAATAAGACGAAATAGCTTGACCAAGTTGACTTCTGGATACAGCTTCTGTAGTCTTCTTTACTTAGCCAATTTCGAACCTGATAAGCCCTTAATATAATTTCTTCCACTGAAACCAAGTCAAATAAATATTTCCTTGTTAATTCGACATTGATGTATTCCGGGCTTAGTCACATACCACTTCACTTGTTACTAATTTAATTATACAGTCAATTCTTCTGATTCATAGATGCAATTCTCAATCTCTTTTGTGCTGACGTTTGGTGCAACTGGTCTGGTTCACAAACGACTAACACGATCTTGATCTTCACATCTTCTTTACAATACAATTGACTTTGTTCCTTGTTGACTAAAAGTGCTTCGATTGTAAGTACATTGGAATCCTCTGGCACTTATACTAAACCATAAAAATATCTGAAACCCTGAACATCTTCGAACTTTATCCTTCACTGAAGTCTGAACATATGAATGAACTTCCTCCAAGAATCTATAATAGACTCCAAGATTCCATCTAATATTTTGATTCTTTGTATTTGTCGTATATTCTATCTTATCGATTCCTGTACTTGAGCTCTGCAATTCATTGCTTGACTAATTTGCAGATTTGGATCACTAGAATCTTTCCGGTACTTTGACAACTGCTTCACTGCTTCCACATCCTTAAATACTTCAACCTTTACTCTTCACTGAGGCATGAACATATTAATGAACTTCTTCCAGTGAGCTAATGCTTCAACTCTGTAGATTTCTTCTTTATCCTTTGTCTTTACCAAGTCTTCATGTCTTCCGGATTCCGGTGATAACTTCATATTCTTTACACGTCCTGTTCTTGTGTTGAGTTATAACCCTATGTTACATATAGGTCTATACATACAGCCTTTCAAATAGGATCTATCATGTACGCGATGTTATGTACTAGACCTGATGTTGCTCACTCAATTAGTGTGACTAGCAGATATCAGTCAAATCCAGGTGAAGACAACTGGAAAGCAGTGAAGAACATCCTTAAGTACTTGAGAAGGACTAAGGATATTTTTCTTGTTTTTGGTAGGTCTGAGTTGAAAATAGAGGGTTACACTGACTCTAGTTTTCAGTCAGAGTGTGATGATAGTACATCCATGTCAGGGTATGTGTTTACTCTAAATGGTGGGGCGATTAGTTGGAGAAGTCGTAAGCAATCTACGACGGCTGACTCCATAGCAGAAGCAGAGTATATAGCTGCAAAGGAAGCTGTTTGGATGAAGAAATTTGTTTCTGAGTTGGGAGTAGTTCCTGGCATAGAGGGGCCTATTGTGTTATATTGTGACAATAACGCTGCAATAGCTCATGCCAAGGAACCGAGGTCTCACAAGAATACCAAACATATATTGCGGCGGTTTCATTTGATTAGGGAGATCATTGAAAGAGGAGATGTCAAGATCGAAAGAGTTGACATACATAACAACATAGCAGACCCGTTCACGAAGCCGCTGTCTCAGTTAAATTTTGATCATCATAAGGAGCGGATGGGTATTAGATACCAGAGTGATTGGCTTTAGGCCAAGTGGGAGATTGAAAGTGTTTGACCTAAAACCAATCATGTATGATGAGTTAGGAAAAACTTTCTGCTACTCTTATTTAATTTCATTTGATAATAATAAAGTATTTATTTGTTATGTTACGGGCTTAATCTATTTGAAATGTATTAAATAAGATGTTCCATAATTTAGAGCAAAGCTTTTAGAATTATAATAAGATTGTAATAATGAGATCTAGAAGATAATAGCTTTAGACTTAAACAGTTCTTGATCATAGGATAACTAATTGGAAATTGGTAAATCCGTAAAGATCAGTACATACTATGCTAGCTCTCTTTGAAAGATATCTGTTCTCATAGACATTTGTGTGGTGACACTATAGTTAGTATGTATGTGCTTATTAAGGAATAAGTTCACTGAACATGACTCGATAAGTAGAACAACTAATGGAGTTTACTCATGTGTCGATAGTTGTTTATTAAGTAAATAGTTGTACAAGTATCCTTAGACTTGAGATCGTTAGAGTACTCTCGTACACAATGATTTATGCTTTGGTTTAGTCCTTAATCTCTAGGACATTCATTAGGTCCATTCTGGGCATAGTGATTTGTGTATGGAGATAGTTAACGGATCAATAAAGGATCTGCCCCTTCCAGTAAAGGAAGTGAATATCCTATGTTATTCTTAGATATGCAAGTTCAGGAATCTCTGACCAGAGTGAATGAAATTAGAAAGAGTTTCTAATTTGCATTAAAAGGAACTTTGCATTATGAATAAGAAATTATATGATTAAATTAAATAGGCTTGACACGAGTTCCATGCCTTGTATTTAATTGGGATATTGAAGGGTAGAAGGAATTAATTGTACGGTAACTAATTACTGACAAGTTATAAGTATTCTAACCAATGATTTCGTATTATCTGGATAGTCGCGATATGTTGAGAAGCATCACTCACGATGTAGAATAAATATAATTAATCAGATTAATTATATTTAATGAATTAATAGAATTCATATAAATAATAAATAAAATGTTTATTATTATTTATTTCTACTACCGGCTTAATATTAAATCTAAAGAGTCACACCATAAAAGAGATTAAATTATAGATGAAGAAATAATTAATAATAACTAGTCATTATTTATTTATGAAATAAATAATTACTTAGCAAATTTTATAAAATAATTAAATGAGATTTAATTGATTATAAATTATTTAAGATAAGATCTTAATATTATTAATTAAATATTTAATTAAAGTAATTAAATGTGAAGAGTGAATAATTTTCTAAAAGAGTTTAGAAAAAGGAATTAATGATTAAAATAGTTTTAATCATTAACTAATTAATTAATAAGATTAATTAATTAAAAAGGGAATTAATAATAAGATATTTATAGAAAATATCTCAGCTGAGATATTTGCATATAAATATAGGATTATAAACCCTAATAAAAAAAACCCTAATATTTGTGAGAAATATTTTAAAAGGGAGACAACCCTAATTTCCTCTCTAGCCTCCTCCTTCATCTTTTAGTTTGATTCTTGGTGGATATCTTTAGAGCACTCCACACTTGAGGGGTGATTGCAAGGATTGAAGAACAAGATCTTCTCTAGCTGTTGCCGGAAAGCAATCGAGGTATTCTTCAATTTATAAAATAGTTTTGTATCTATATGTATGTATACATAGGAATATATGCAAATAAATGTTATTCAATGCTTCCGCTGGTGCATAAATTCCTACAATGGTATCAGAGCTTAGGTTGTATCCATATAGATTCGTGGTCAAGCTTCAGAATTTTATGAGCATATATGTATTTATTATAATTTATACAACATGTTTTAATTATGATTAATATGATACTATTCGTCAAAATTATTTTGATAATTTTCCTAGGTTATATAAGTGTTGTAGATCATCTAGATAATTTTTCATAATTTTCTGATGCGTAGAATATTTATTATGAATTTTGAAAGCAATAATAATGATTTAATTATGATTAATTCATTACTGTTCCTCAAAATTTATTTTATATTTTTCATGTGTTCTAAAAGTGTTGTAGATCGTCCAGGTATTTTTAGAATATTTTTCCTAGCAATAGATTATTTATTATGAATTTTTAAAGTTGTTTTTAATTAATTCATAATTAAATAATAATATCTGGAAAAAAAAAGGTGTAACGCATTCTGCGCATGCGTTACAAGGTTAAAAGGGGTTTTTGGCGTGTAACGCATACCTGAGATGCGTGACAGAGTTTCCTGCACGCGCCTGACGCGCGTGCGCGCATGGGGATGCGTCTGAAACTTCTCGGGGCGCGTGCGGGCGCGTGAGAGCTCAGAATGGGGCGTGTAATATACCGTTGGATTCATTTTTCCGAGACGGTTCTAATGGTATATTACAATAATTTTTCTGAAATTGTTTCGGATTGTTTAAAGATTCCAAAAGTATTTTAAAGCAAGTTTTAACTGTTTTAAATTGCTTTTAAATACTCCATGTGATACATAGAGATGTATAATGCTTATATGTTGTAATATATGATTTAACATGCCAACCTTATGTTTATTCATGATTATATATATGTGATATATGCTTGAATTATCATGAGATGATAGATTTAGGTGAACTTAATTAACATAAGGCGTATGTTAGACAATCTAGAATAGTGAAATTGTTTCGTGACCTTAATTTACATATTATGAATACAATCATGAGATTTTTGTGTTTATGAAACACGTGATTGAATATGAATTTTCAACTTAAGTGATAGGATGATTCTGTCAAACAACAGATGTTCTATCTGTAAGAAAGAGGGTTATTAAGTGACGCCTCTTGACAATGCTCCACCCCTGGCCTGGGATGACTCCAAGTATCAATAGTTGATTTGAAATATTTAATGCAATCTAAAAGAATCTCTTTATAATATGATTATGATTGTAACATAATATAATCCCCTAAAATATAAAGAATATCAAGTAGTAATTGGCCATAAAACACAAAGGGCTTGTGTTGGTCATAGCCTTCCAACATAATAGAAAGTATTTCTTGTTTTTGAAACTCTGCCGTTTCGTGCTACAGCCGAGGGCGTTGTTTCCGAATGAAGAGATACTTGTCTATAACATGAGATGTGTATGATGAATTGGAATCTTATGGTCGTTACGTGCTACAGCCGTGGGCTATTTGAAACTAGTTTAATTATACGAGATTTTGGGATTGACTTGACTTAGAATATTGAGTTTGTCGTGCCACAACCGTGACTCAAGTATTCAAGAGGCTAAAGTAAGATTAGGGAATAACATGAGATGTAGCTGACAAAAGTTGTCCGCCTATTGAACGTTACATGGCGTTTCGTGCTACAACCGATGTTGTGTGATGGAATGTAGGATCCCTATCATTATGAATGCTTAATTTCAATATTCTTTATCCCACTATCATTATGAATGCTTAATTTCAATAAGGGATATAGAAATTAAATAAAATAGTGAGAGGTACTTATGAATAAAGACCCGATTCATATGGTGTTTTAGATAATGAAATAGAGTATTTGCTAAATGTTGTTATGTGTTTATTATTTGCAGATTTACTATATACATAATGTCTTCTGCACTATCACTCCGTTGCATGCTCGATGCACACAAATTAACTGGTCCCAACTATGCTGATTGGCTTCGAAACCTCAGAATTGTTCTCAGGATTGAGAAGAAGGAATATGTACTAGACTCACCAAAACCTGCTGAACCTGCTCAGGATGCACATAATGATGAACATATTGTGTATCGTAATTGGATAGATGATGCAAGAGTTGCACAGTGTGTTATGCTGGGATCCATGAATGATGAGCTCCAAAAGCAACACGAGCATATGGATGCTCACTCTATCCTGTTAGTAATTGTGCTCTAGAGACAATACTTTTTATATTTTAAGGAAAATATTTATTATTAAGGATTATGTTTTATTGATTATTATTTATTTATTATGTTTTATTTACTGCGTAATAAATTGAAAGCATAATAAATGTCCTTGGAATTTTGATACGTATTATATATCTTTAAGTATGTGACTTAAAAATGAGATTATATGAAGAGTATCTTATTCCTAAAATTCCCTAGTCGAGTATTATTATTTAAGGACAATAATAATGCACAAAGACTAGTATGTTTCTTGACAGATGACCACATCTCATTGGTCATAGGTATGGGGATACTAAAGTCAAGAACATAAGTGCATGTATCAATGCATGGCACTGGAATGACCCACCGTGAGATTCTACATGTTAAGTAAGTGTCATAAGTAATTCTCACTGTGATAATGGTGCAATGATCCTTAGACCTGAAATCATTATATTTCTATACGAGAATTAATATACTTTGATTACATTAAAAGTTACCTTTGACCAGGTGATGATAAAAGTGGACATTGGGTATATTATGAATCGTATGAGAAATATGAATGATTTAGATGGGATTTAGTCCTCCTAATTTTAGGAGTGATATTATTGGCCTCTTGTTTGAGTGAGACTATGAAATGCACGGCCGTGCTCAAATGTTGATTTGATTTTAATAGTCTACTCATCGATCAAGAAAATAAAGATTAAATTATGAAGAGGATGACACGAGACATGCATTGAGTTTAATCTATAATATCAAGATTAAAGGGATTATATTACATGGAACATTACTCACGAAAGGCTTAATCGAATCACTGATTTATTATTATTACTTGGGTAGCAATGATGTATTACTAGATGCCGCTCATTGTTTACAATTTTAATTAGATATTAAAATTGTTGCCAACGTAATAATAACCTACAGGGTCACACACAAAGAACGCTTGAAGGAGAAATAATTTAAATTATGAATTTAAATTAAATAAGTAATTTATTTTATTTATGATATTAATTAAGTATGACTTAATTAATTATATAAATAGAATAAATGAATTACTTAAACTAATTCCAAAATTAATAATTAATTAATTAAGTGAGACTTAATTAAATAATTTAGAATTTTGGATTAGTATTAATTATAATTGGATTATAATTAGAAAACCTATTCCTCTCTCTATATAATCTTTTTATGGGCTGATTTAATAAAAGAGAGAGATTTTACAAAAACCCTAGCCGCTCTGAAAGAGGAGGAAGATAGAGAGAGAAGAAGTTTTCGGGTGCTAGTACACATCAATCCTTCATGAAAAGTGTTCGTGTGGATACCGTAGAGCGTAGATCGCGAGAGCGGGATACGTGGTGATTAAACAAGCTTTGGACCTCCATTAATGAACTGTTAAAGCTTCTAAAGGTATTTATTCTTTATCTCCGAATTAAATCTTTTGTTTTCGCATGGATCCTGCGGAGCGTTTCGCTATTTTGATTTATTTTTCGCGTTTATTCTGCTGCGTTTTTGTCACGAAACCCTACAATGGCATCAGAGCTACTTGCGAAATGTTTTAATTCGGTTATGTGCTTAACCGTTTTTGATATATAAGCATGTATGCGATCTATCATGATTTTATATTGATATAATATGTATATGTTTATATATATTCTGAATATATGATATTCATATGATGTATAATCATGTGATGATTATATGTGTTGATGTATGTATATGATACATGTTTGTTCTTATTATGGGAATCGTATTCGATACGAATTCTGAAACGGCTGCCGTTGATTTTCTGAAATCTGTGTCCGTTATCCGATTTTCGCAAACAATATATGTTTTCTGACTGGAATCGGGTCACTGAGCAATACTGACAAAGTCAGCTCTGCGTCTGTAAGCTATTAGATGTCGTTACAGCCTCCAAAACGGTGATTTATTATTTTTTGAAAATTATTTGATTTTCTAAAATTTTGAGTATATGTATGTATATATTATGAATATATGATATTCATGTAATGTATAATCATATGATGATTGTATGTATCTCTGTATATGTATATATGATATATGTTTGTTTTTGTTATGAGAATTGTATATGATACGATTTCTGAAACACCGTCAGATTTGGAGAAATCTGACTGCTGTATCCGATTTTCGTAAACGATATGTGTTTTCTGACTGTAATCGGGCCAATGAACAAAACTGATAGCTATGCTATCACCGACGGGTCTGTAAGGTGTTTGACGTCGTTAAGGGCCTCGAAATAGCGATTTATTGTCCTTAGAAATCTGTTTTTAATTTTCTGAAATTTCGAAATTTGTTATATATGATTATATGATATGATTATATAATATGAGATATATTATATGTGTTATATGATAGCATGGTGGATGGTTATGGCCTAAAGACCCATAGGATAGTGGTTTTGATTTATGGTTTTGGTTTCTAAATACGACTTGCATGTCGTTTATTCATTGTAATTTAATTATCTCAAATGTAACTCGAGTTCTTCTTGTAATTTCATTAGAATAGTTTTATTTTTATTATTCAATGTAATTATCAATGAAGACTTGCAAGCAAGGAGGCGATCCAAAAGGGGATGATGGAGCAATGAAGAAAGAAGACATGTAATAGATAGTATTTTTAAAACCACCATAGACTGACCTTGATATTTCCATTAGCTTGGAAATATCATATAGGATGGGGTCATAACCAAACACGTTTAATTTACGCACATTACATATATGTATATGATTGCATGTATTGGTATGTATGCGTAGATATAATTGAGATGCATGCTTAATATTGATTAATCATGTGTGTATTAGATACGACACCCATGCCATGTTTGCTTAAACAAGATAAAATCTGTAATGATTCAAGATTTTAAAATTAACAAACGATCATGAGATTCTTGTGTTTATGAAATATGGATTTTTAAAACACGGAATTAAATATGGATTTTTGATATCTATAATTGGGATTTTCTGACAAAAGCGGATATGCGTATTCGTAAGGCTGATGGGTTTTAAGTGTGACTATTGGTATCCTCCATCTACCTGGGAAATGAACAATTTAAGATGTCGATTTGAAATATTTGGTTCAAGGAAAAATTGAGGATCTCTTTATGATGTGATCATGATCGTTATAAATTTTCTAAAACCCCTTAACAAAATATTAAGTTTTACTCGGATTCTTTCCAATGAATGAACACTCATCGAATCCTAGATCGATAAGGGGAAGGACTGTCAGTGACAGGGGACTCCTATCTATCGTGGTGAGATGCGACGAATATAAGCGGTTATATTCGGCTATTGTATCATTGGGTCTAACTTAACTGAGTCGTCATAATAAGTGAAAATAAACGGTTATATTCAACTATTATGAACTTAGAAGCATAGAGTTTGGTTAAAAGTCTATTAGATAGATAAGATCAATCGTTGTTCACCAAACTATCCAAGAATTATATATGATATAATTGACAACTGTTGTCTACCTAAATAATCATTTTCTAAGGACTTCCAGTGGTTGACTTAGGACATGACGAAATATGGATCTTGGCTCACTAGAAAGAATTATGGGATATACTTTCCAAATTAATAGTAAGGGCTATTGGTTTGATAAAAATAGTGGGAGGTATATGATGATATACCATAATCACTTAAATATAATTAATATTAAATTTGCAATCTAGTTTATTTTATGCACTTTAATATTGTAGATATCAAATGATAAACACAAACAACTTCTCTATGCGATCAGTTCTTGAGAAGGACAAGTTGACGAGAATATATTTCCTTGACTGACATAGGAGCTTGAGGATCGTCCTCGGGCACCACGATATTAGTCAAATCTCTTCCCCTGCTCTTAAAGTTGAGAATGTAACATGTGCAAATCATAGTGCTTATTGGAAGCAAACTGATGTTGCGACTGATGTTTCATGTCTCATGCTCGCAAATATATGTGCTGAGCTTAAGAAGCAATACAAGCATATAGATGCTTATGAAACGATTGAGCACAAGATATATTTGAAAGGGCACTATACACTTACAAGTAGGGAGAGTGAGACCCGGTTACACCACATGTTCTAAAGATTATAGGGTATAATGAATACCATTGATATTTTGGGTTTCCAGATTGGTCTCGAGACAGTTAGATTTGATCTTACAATCTTTGGACAAATATTATTCTTATTTTGTTATGAACAATAAAGTGAATAAGATTGGTAAAATACCCATTGAGTTGTTAAGCATGTTGAGAACTGCTGAAGGTAATATGATAAATGCATGAACTACTACTATATTGATGGTAAACATAGGGAATGCAAAAAGGAAAGGAAAATGGAAAGGCAAGGAGAAGATTTGATCTAGTTCCGTTATCAAACCAAAGTCCAATCCCTAAAGCAGACTCTAAAGTCTGAATGAGGTGTTGATAAAGAAGACGATTGTCACTTCTGTGGAAAGTTGGGAGACTGGAAATTAAACTGTCATGCTTAATTGGAAGATCGGAAGATGATGATCAATAAGGGTTAAGCTTAAGGTATCGGGTTGGAATTGGAGTAAAGATAGTTGCTCTGGTTCGAGGAACTCGTTACTTAATTTTTGGCCTATAAGGAAAATTTAGAACTTAATAATTGTTATAGCGTGCTTGCAATTGGCAGAGACATTATTTCAGTTTCTTGTTTGGACAAGAAAGGCTTTTTCATTTTATAACAATAGTTGTTTATTCTATTTTGATGATGAGCCTTATAATGTTGCACATCTAATTAACAATTTATATGTTCTAAAGTGACTCAAATCAAATATTACCTTTGGCACTGTCGCTGAGGCTATATTAATGAGAAACACATTTCCATAATACATAAGGATGCATTCATGGATAAGTTTGATTATGAATCATACCAAAGGATACGAATCTTGGTTTATTTGGTAAAATGACTAAAGCTCCTTTTACCGGACATGGTGAAGGGATCATTGAATGGGTATGACTTATACATAGTGATGTATGTGGTCATATGTGTACGATGACAAAAGGTAGATTTTATTAACTTCATAAAATTTACTAATTATTTTAGTAGATACGGATATATGTATCTTTTGAAGAACTAATCCGAATCATTTGAAAAGTTCAAAGACTATAAAGATGAAATAGAAAATATCAAAGAAAAGTTTTTTTTTGATAGGAGAGATCACACCTTGTTGGACATGGTGCGATCAATGTTGAGTCAATGAATCTTCCAATTAGTTTCTGGGGTTGCACCCTGGAAACGGCTCCACATACACTTAACTGTGTTCCTACTAAATTGGTTCAAAAGACTCCTTATGAGATATGGACTGAGCAACGTCACAGCATGTCATTTATAAAATTTTGGGGATGTGAAGCGTTTGTGAAACGTCTAATCTCTGACAAGCTAGGATTGACTATGATGGGACCTTTTCACCAGTTGTTATGGTCATGTCCATCAGGATTTTGCTTGCTATAGCTGCTTACTATGACTATGAAATCTGGCAAATGGATGTCAAAACCGCTTTCTTAAATGAGAGCCTTGAAGAAGATATGGATGTGTACATGACACACCCTAAGGGTTTTGTTGATCTAAAGAATGTTGGAAATGTATGTAAGTTGCGTCGATCCATTTATGGATTAAAGCAGGCCTCGAGGAGATGGAACATTTGTTTTCATGAAACAGTCAAAAAGAGTTTGACTTTATTCAAAATGAAGATGAAACTTGTGTTTACAAGAAGTTTAGTGGGAGCCATGTGGCATTCCTAGTATTATATGTTGATGATATATTACTAATAGGGAATGACATTCCTTCTCTACAGACTGTGAAGACTTGGTTGAGAAATAATTTCTCAATGAAAGACTTAGGCTATGTGACATATATATTAGGGATCGAGATCTATAGAGATAGATCAAGGTGATTGATCGGCCTAATTTAGAGTACATACATTGACAAAGTTTTGCATCGATTTCAAATGCAAAGAGACTAAAATGGATATGTCCCAATGTCTCATGGGATAGTGATCTCAAAATAAAATTTGTCCTAAATCATTGGATGATAGGAACTGCATGAGTAAAATTCCATATGCGTCAACAATTGGTTTTATAATGTATGCAATGATATGTACTTGTCCTGATGTCTCGTATGCTTTAACCATGATGAGTAGATACCGATCTAATCCAGGTGAAGGTCACTGGACGACAGTCAAGAATATTCTTAAGTACTTAAAGAGGACTAAAGATTCATTCTTGTTATATGGAGGAGATGTGAAGCTAGTTGTAAGAGGTTTCAGTGATACTGGTTTCTAGACAGATAACGATAATTTAATGTTTCTGTCTGGCTTTGTGTTTTATTGCTGGAATGGTTCACAGCAAAGACAATTGTTGATTTTACAATAGAACCTGAGTATATTGATGCTTGTGAAGCAGCCAAGGAGGCTGTTTGGGCATGTACTTAGGAGATATCACCTAATTAATGAGATTAATGATCAAGGAGATATACATATATGTAAAGTGTATACTAATAATAATATTGCAGACACACTGACTAAGGCTTTGTCACAGCAGAAGCACGAAAGTCACACTAGTTCCATGAGTATTGGATACTTGGGTAATTGGCTCAAGTGCAAGTGGGAGATTGTTAGTAATTGTGCTCTAGAGACAATACTTTTTATATTTTAAGGAAAATATTTATTATTAAGGATTATGTTTTATTGATTATTATTTATTTATTATGTTTTATTTACTGCGTAATAAATTGAAAGCATAATAAATGTCCTTGGAATTTTGATACGTATTATATATCTTTAAGTATGTGACTTAAAAATGAGATTATATGAAGAGTATCTTATTCCTAAAATTCCCTAGTCGAGTATTATTATTTAAGGACAATAATAATGCACAAAGACTAGTATGTTTCTTGACAGATGACCACATCTCATTGGTCATAGGTATGGGGATACTAAAGTCAAGAACATAAGTGCATGTATCAATGCATGGCACTGGAATGACCCACCGTGAGATTCTACATGTTAAGTAAGTGTCATAAGTAATTCTCACTGTGATAATGGTATAATGATCCTTAGACCTGAAATCATTATATTTCTATACGAGAATTAATATACTTTGATTACATTAAAAGTTACCTTTGACCGGGTGATGATAAAAGTGGACATTGGGTATATTATGAATCGTATGAGAAATATGAATGATCTAGATGGGATTTAATCCTCCTAATTTTAGGAGTGATATTATTGGCCTCTTGTTTGAGTGAGACTATGAAATGCACGGCCGTGCTCAAATGTTGATTTGATTTTAATAGTCTACTCATCGATCAAGAAAATAAAGATTAAATTATGAAGAGGATGACACGAGACATGCCTTGAGTTTAATCTATAATATCAAGATTAAAGGGATTATATTACATGAAACATTATTCACGAAAGGCTTAATCGAATCACCGATTTATTATTATTACTTGGGTAGCAATGATGTATTACTAGATGCCGCTCATTGTTTATAATTTTAATTAGATATTAAAATTGTTGCCAATGTAATAATAACCTACAGGGTCACACACAAAGAACGCTTGAAGGAGAAATAATTTAAATTATGAATTTAAATTAAATAAGTAATTTATTTTATTTATGATATTAATTAAGTATGACTTAATTAATTATATAAATAGAATAAATGAATTACTTAAACTAATTCCAAAATTAATAATTAATTAAGTGAGACTTAATTAAATAATTTAGAATTTTGGATTAGTATTAATTATAATTGGATTATAATTAGAAAACCTATTCCTCTCTCTATATAATCTCTTTATGGGCTGATTTAATAAAAGAGAGAGATTTTACAAAAACCCTAGCCGCTCTGAAAGAGGAGGAAGATAGAGAGAGAAGAAGTTTTCGGGTGCTAGTACACATCAATCCTTCATGAAAAGTGTTCGTGTGGAGACCGTAGAGCATAGATCGCGAGAGCGGGATACGTGGTGATTAAAAGAGCTTTGGACCTCCATTAATCTTCCATTAATGAACTGTTAAAGCTTCTAAAGGTATTTATTCTTTATCTCCGAATTAAATCTTTTGTTTTCGCATGGATCCTACGGAGGGTTTCGCTATTTTGATTTATTTTTCGCTTTTATTCTGCTGCGTTTTTGTCACGAAACCCTACATATCCTTATGCATCTACAAGATTTGTATGATGTGGCAGGAAGGACAGCTCGATATGAGATATCGAAAGAGCTGTTCCGTTGTAGGATGACTGAGGGATCATCTATGAATGTTCATGTGCTCAAGATGATCAATTTGATTGAGCGTCTTGGACAGCTTGGATTTGTCATGGATGGGGAGCTGAGTCAAGATCTGGTCTTGCAATCACTTCCAGATTCATTCTCGCAGTTCGTTGTGAACTTTCACATGAACAAGTTGGATGTCAGCTTGCCTGAACTCCATAACATGCTGAAAACTGCTGAGTCGAATTTTCCCACAAAGAAGAGTTATGTTCTTCTAATTGGTGAAGGCTCTAACCCTAAGAAGAGGAAGAGGAGCCCTCCTAAGAAGAAGAAGAAGGTAGGTGAGAAAAGGCCAGTTCCGCCAAAAGCTGAAGACCCCAAAAGCAAAGTTGTTTGCTTTCACTGCAACAAAGTGGGGCACTGGAAGAGAAACTGTAAGGCTTACCTGTTAGTGTAGGTGCCCTAGAGGCAATACAATTTTTCCTTTTAATAAATATTTATGTCATTTGATTATTCAATAAACGTATTTATTATGACTTTAATTACTGCGATATATTTGTTAGCATAATAAATGTCCTTAGAATCATGATACTCGTTATATAGTTTAAGTACATGACTTGAACTTGAGATTATATAATATATCATATTCTTAAAGGTTCCCTAGTCGAGTATTATTATGATAGGACAATAATAATACATAAATAGACTAGTATGTTGTTTGACAGATAACCACATCTCATTGGTTATAAGTATAGGGATACTAAAGTCAATACATAGGTACATGTAGGGGTACATGGTACTGGACAGACCCACAGTGAGATTCTTCATGTTTAATTAAGTCATAAGAAAGACTCACAGTGATAATGGTGTAATGATCCTCTGACTTGAGATCATTATATTTCTATACGAGGATTGATATACTTTGACTACATTAAAAGTTACATTTGACCGGGTGATGATAAAAGTGGACATCGGGTATATCATGAGTCGTATGAGAAATATGAATGATAGATAAAGGATTTAACCCTCCTATAATTAGGAGAGATATTATTGGCCTCTTGATTGAGTGAGACTATAAAATGCATGGCCGTGCTCAAATAATGATTTGTTTTTCATAGTCTACTCATGGATCAAGTAAACCCGGATTAAATTTTGAAGAGGATGACTAAATACATGCCTCGAGTTTAATCTATAATATATATGGTTAAAGGGATTATATTACACGGAAACATTAATCACGAAAGGTTTTATCGAATCACGATTTAATTATTGTTTAATTAGGTAGCAATGATGTATTACTAGATACCGCTCATTGTTTATAATTTTATTGGAGAATAAAATTATTGCTAATTAAATAATAGCCTATAGGGTCACACACATAGAGCACCTAGAGGAATAGTTAATTTAAATTATAGATTTAAATTAATTGATGATTAATTCGAATTTATTATATTAATTAAGTGAGACTTAATTAATTGAAATAAATTCGAATTTGAAGAATTATATTTACGTTTATCCGCTGCGTTTTATGCCTCGGAACCCAACAATGGCATCAGAGCTACGTGTATAAGGGACTGATTTGGTTACGTGTTAACTGTATTTGATGTAAATATGCCTGTTTTGGTGACTGCCATGCCACTGCCATGCTACTGCTTTGTTACTGCCATGCTTCTGCCATGCTATGTTCTTCATGTATATTCGAATTGTAATATGTGGTGATGATACTAGCATGTTAATGATTTGTCATGACTGATTTATATGCCATATTGCGATTTGTATATTATGCATGAGGGTCAGTTTGTATAGTGATATAAACTGGTGGACAGATTATGTTGGACATGATCTGTTAACTGGGATATGATAAGTATGTATATGATACATGCTTCTGAAACTGTATAACTGCCAGGTCAGCTCGACCCCAGCCGGGGGCTGCCGCCCCCAGACCCCGCCCAGGGGCTACCGCCCCCGGACCCCCGCCCAGGGGCTGCCGCCCCCGGACCCCCGCAATATTTTATTTTGTGTACTTGAGCATGGTGCTGGTTATGGCCCTTAGACCCCTAGATTAATGGTTTTTGGTTTTGGTTTTATAAATACGGCTTGCATGTCGTTTTCTTCATTCTTGTAATTGTTTAACCTCGAATGTAACTCGAGTTTTCTTATGTAAGTACATTAGCTTAGGTTGTATTCAATTATTCCATGTAATGTACTTGAAGACTGAAAGATGATCCAAGAAGAGGAGCAGGCACTAGTGGATACAAGAAGAATGAAGACATGTAATTGTATTTATATTTTACCACCATAGATTGACTTTGATCCTTTCATTAGCTCGAAAGGATCACATAGGAAAGGGGCCATAACCAAGCACGTTTACATACTGCACTTTACATATTGATGTATGAATGATGCATGCTTTAATTAGATTAATCATGTATCTATGTATGTATGTATTAGATACGACACCCATGCCATGCTTGTTTAAACAAGATAAAATCTGTAACGACTCAAGATAAAATCTGTAACGATTCAAGATTTTAAAATCAACAAACGATCATGAGATTCTTGTGTTTATGAAATATGGATTTTTAAAACACGGAATTGAATATGGATTTTGATATCTATAATTGGGATTTTCTGACAAAAACGGATATGCGTATTCGTAAGGCTGATGGGTTTTAAGTGTGACCACTGGTATCCTCCATCTACCTGGGAAATGAACAATTTAAGATGTCAATTTGAAATATTTAGTTCAAGGAAAAATTGAGGATCTCTTCATGATGTGATCATGATCGTCGTAAAATCTTCTAAACCCCTTAACAAAATATTAAGTTTTAATCAGATGCTTTCCAATGAATGAACACTCATCGAATCCTAGATCGATTAGGGGAAAGACTGTCAGTGGCAGGGGACTCCTGTCTATCGTGGTGAGATGCGACGAATATAAACGGTTATATTCGGCCGTTGTATCATTGGGTCAAACTTAACTGAGTCGTCATAATAAGGTGAAAGTAAACGGTTATATTCAACCATTATGAACTTAGAAGCATAGAGTTTGGTTAAAAATCTATTAGATAGATAAGATCAATCGTTGCTCACCAAACTATCCAAGAATTATATATGATATAATTGACAAATGTTGTCTACCTAAATAATCATTCTTAAGGACTTCTAGATGTTGACTTGAGACATGACGAAATATGGATCTTGGCTCACTAGAAAGGATTATGGGATATACTTTCCAAATTAATAGTAAGGGCTATTGATTTGATAAAAATAGTGGGAGATATATTATGAATGTATCATAATCATTTGAACATAATAAATAACTCAGACAATCTAATGTTTAATTTTGTGCTTTTATCATTGTAGATACCAAGTAATGACAAACAACACAAACACACTATCCGTACGATCTGTCCTTGAGAAGGATAAGCTGACAGGAGGAAACAACTTCCTAGACTGGCAGAGGAATTTGAGGATTGTCCTCAGGCAGGAGCGCAAGCTTCATGTCATTGATATTCCTCCGGCAGGTCCCCTTCCTGAGGGCGCTACTGTTGAGGAACGAGCGGCCCACACAAAGGATGAGAATGATGCAACTGATGTTGCGTGTCTTATGTTAGCAACTATGAGTGCTGAGCTTCAAAGACAGCATGTGCATATGGATGCATATACTATCAATGAGCACTTGCAAAGCATGTTTGCAAGCCAAACTCGTCAAGAAAGGTTCAACACGAGCAAGTCACTCTTTAACTGCAAACAAGGGGCAAATGAACCAGTTGGCCCACATGTTCTGAAGATGATTGGTTACATTGAGTATCTTGATACTTTGGGTTTCCCGATTGGTCCGGAAACTGGTATTGACCTAATCTTGAATTCTTTGAACAACAAATTCACTCAGTTTGTTATGAACTACAATATGAATGAGTTTGACAAAACACCTACTGAATTGTTGGATATGTTGAGAACATATGAGACCAACATGAAGACGGCTGAACCTGCACCCATACTGATGGTGGGCAATAAAGGTAAGGCCAAAGGGAAAGGCAAGTGGAAGGGTAAGAAGAAGACAGGTTCTGATTCTACACCCAAGCCAAAGTCAGGTCCTAAACAGGCTTTAAAGCCTAAAGGTGGGGTCGCTAAGGGTGAATGTCACTACTGTAAGAAAACCGGTCACTGGAAGAGAAACTGTTCAGTTTACTTGGAGGATCTGAAGAAGAAGAGGGCTGAGCAAGCTTCTAATTCCGGTATATATGTTATAGAAGTCAATCTGTCTATTTCTACATCTTGGGTATTGGATACCGGATGTGCTTCTCACATTTGTATAAATGTGCAGGAAATGCAGAGAAGTAGGACATTGGCTAAAGGAGAAATGGACCTACGAGTTGGCAACGGAGCAAGAGTTGCTGCTTTAGCTGTAGGAACCTATTATTTATCTTTGCCCTCTGGGCTAGTTTTAGAACTGGAGAATTGTTATTACGTGCCTGCAATTCGCAGAAACATTATTTCTGTTTCTTGTTTGGACAAGAAAGGTTTTTCGTTTACAATAAAGGACAACAGTTGCTCTTTTGCTTTGAATGATTTAACCTATGGTGTTGCGCGTTTGTTTAATGGTTTATATGTTCTTGACTTAGATAATCCTGTCTGTAATATAGAAAACAAACGACTTAAAGTTAATGACTCAAATCAAACATACCTCTGGCATTGTCGTCTAGGCCATATAAATGAGAAACGCATATCCAAATTACATAAGGATGGATATTTGGATAAGTTTGATTTTGAATCATACCAAGAATGCGAATCTTATTTGTTTGGTAAAATGACTAAAGCCCCTTTCACTGGTAAGGGTCAAAGGGCCACTGAACGTTTGGAGCTAATACATAGTGATGTATGTGGCCCAATGCGTGTGATGGCTAGAGGAGGCTACTACTACTTCATAACATTTACTGATGATTTCAGTAGATATGGATATGTATATCTTATGAAGAATAAATCCGATTCTTTTGAAAAGTTCAAAGAATACAAGGCTGAAGTAGAGAAGCAAATTGGCGGAGGTGCAAGTATTAAAATCTTACGATCTGATTGTGGAGGAGAATACTTGAGCACTGAATTTAAAGATTATTTAAAGGAGTGTGGTATTGTATCACAACTCACTCCGCCAGGTACACCTCAATGGAATGGAGTTTCAGAGAGGAGAAATCGCACCTTGTTGGACATGGTGCGATCGATGATGAGTCATGCAGATCTTCCAATTAGTTTCTGGGGTTATGCTCTAGAAACAGCGGCTTTCACACTTAACCGTGTTCCTACTAAGAAGGTTCAAAAGACTCCATATGAGATATGGGAGAAGAAACGGTCAGGCATGAGCTTTATGAAAGTTTGGGGATGCAAGGCGTTTGTGAAGCGTCAAGTATCTGACAAGCTTGGACCTAAATCTGAAGAGTGCAATTTTGTGGGATACCCTAAAGAAACAAAGGCGTATTATTTCTATAGTCCTTCTGAGCAAAAAGTGTTTATTGCTCGAGATGCTGTCTTCATGGAAAGGGATTTTGTTTCCAAAAGAAACAGTGGGAGAACTATAGACCTCGATGAAGATCGAGAACCATAAAATAGCATTGAACCTGAAGTGGAACAAGAGCAGGACAATAATAACGCTCAACAAACACAGGTTGTTCGTAGAACTGGTAGAATTCGCCATGAGCCAGAGAGATATGGATTTCTTTTGACTCAATGTGGTGATTTGATGCTCATAGATGAAGATGAGCCTCTCACATACCAAGATGCTATGAGCAGTCCAGAATCTAAGAGATGGCTAGAAGCCATGAAATCCGAGATGGAATCCATGTATGAAAACCAAGTATGGACTTTGGTTGATCCACCTGAAGGGGTAAAACCCATAGGGTGCAAATGGGTTTTCAAGAAGAAAACTGACATGGATGGAAATGTTCAGACCTATAAAGCAAGGCTAGTTGCAAAAGGTTTCAAGCAAATTCATGGTATTGACTATGATGAAACCTTCTCACCAGTGGCTATGGTCAAATCCATAAGGATTTTGCTTGCTATTGCAGCATTCCATGATTATGAAATCTGGCAAATGGATGTCAAAACAGCCTTCCTTAATGGAAGCCTTGAAGAAGATGTGGATGTGTACATGACACAACCTGAAGGTTTTGTCAGTCCAGGGAATGTTAGCAAGATATGTAAATTACGTCGATCCATTTATGGATTAAAGCAAGCCTCTAGGAGATGGAACATCCGTTTTGATGAAACTATCAAAGAGTATGGATTTGTTCAAAACGAGGATGAACCTTGTGTTTACAAGAAGGTTAGTGGGAGCCATGTGGCATTCATAGTACTATATGTTGATGACATACTACTAATGGGGAATGACATACCTTCTCTCAAGGCTGTTAAGATTTGGTTAGGGAGTAATTTCTCTATGAAAGACTTAGGAGATGCATCCTACATTCTAGGAATGAGGATCTATAGGGATAGATCTAGAAGGATGATCGGTCTAAGTCAGAGTACATACATCGATAAGGTTTTGCACCGTTTTGGTATGCAAAATGCAAAAAGGGGATATGTCCCCGTATCTCAAGGGATAACGATCTCTAAAGATCAGTCTCCGAAATCATTGGATGACAAGGACCGCATGAGTAAGGTTCCATATGCCTCAGCAATTGGATCCATCATGTATGCGATGGTATGTACTCGCCCAGATGTTTCGTATGCTTTAAGCATGACGAGCAGATACCAATCTAATCCAGGTGAAGGTCACTGGACGGCTGTCAAGAATATTCTAAAGTACTTGAAAAGGACTAAAGATTCATTCTTGGTGTATGGAGGAGAGGAGAAACTAGTAGTAAAAGGTTACACCGATGCAAGTTTCCAAACAGACAGGGATGATACTGTATCACAGTCTGGTTTTGTGTTTTGTCTAAACGGAGGTGCTGTAAGTTGGAAGAGTTCAAAACAAGAAACAGTAGCTGATTCTACAATGGAGGCTGAGTACATTGCAGCTTGTGAAGCGGCTAAGGAAGCAGTTTGGATTCGAAAATTCATTACTGAATTGGGTGTGGTTCCATCAATCGCAGATCCCATTGATCTATACTGCGATAATAATGGAGCCATTGCACAAGCTAAAGAACCTAGAGCTCACTCCCGAACCAAACATATACTCAGGAGATATCACCTCATTCGAGAGATTAATGAGAGGGGTGACATACACATATGTAAAGTGCACACAAATGATAACATTGCAGACCCACTGACCAAAGGCTTGTCGCAGCAGAAGCACGACGGTCACACTAGTTCCATGGGTATTAGATACATGGGTGATTGGCTCTAGTGCAAGTGGGAGATTGTTAGTGTAGGTGCCCTAGAGGCAATACAATTTTTCCTTTTAATAAATATTTATGTCATTTGATTATTCAATAAACGTATTTATTATGACTTTAATTACTGCGATATATTTGTTAGCATAATAAATGTCCTTAGAATCATGATACTCGTTATATAGTTTAAGTACATGACTTGAACTTGAGATTATATAATATATCATATTCTTAAAGGTTCCCTAGTCGAGTATTATTATGATAGGACAATAATAATACATAAATAGACTAGTATGTTGTTTGACAGATAACCACATCTCATTGGTTATAAGTATGGGGATACTAAAGTCAATACATAGGTACATGTAGGGGTACATGGTACTGGACAGACCCACAGTGAGATTCTTCATGTTTAATTAAGTCATAAGAAAGACTCACAGTGATAATGGTGTAATGATCCTCTGACTTGAGATCATTATATTTCTATACGAGGATTGATATACTTTGACTACATTAAAAGTTACATTTGACCGGGTGATGATAAAAGTGGACATCGGGTATATCATGAGTCGTATGAGAAATATGAATGATAGATAAAGGATTTAACCCTCCTATAATTAGGAGAGATATTATTGGCCTCTTGATTGAGTGAGACTATAAAATGCATGGCCGTGCTCAAATAATGATTTGTTTTTCATAGTCTACTCATGGATCAAGTAAACCCGGATTAAATGTTGAAGAGGATGACTAAATACATGCCTCGAGTTTAATCTATAATATATATGGTTAAAGGGATTATATTACACGGAAACATTAATCACGAAAGGTTTTATCGAATCACGATTTAATTATTGTTTAATTAGGTAGCAATGATGTATTACTAGATACCACTCATTGTTTATAATTTTATTGGAGAATAAAATTATTGCTAATTAAATAATAGCCTATAGGGTCACACACATAGAGCACCTAGAGGAATAGTTAATTTAAATTATAGATTTAAATTAATTGATGATTAATTCGAATTTATTATATTAATTAAGTGAGACTTAATTAATTGAAATAAATTCGAATTTGAAGAATTATATTTCTGCCAATAATAATTAAGTGTGACTTAATTATAATTAAATAATAGAAGCATGTTTTATTATTTAATCCTATGCCTACATGGGTTAGGTTTTTGCTAAAAAGGCCCATTAACCAATCATTATTAATAGATAATGATAGGTTAAATGGCTTGCACGTTTTTGCATAAACCCTAGCAGAAGAGGCAGCATAGGAAGAGGCAGAGAGAATTCGAAACCTATCAAAGGAGGCTAGTACTTCCGTTCCGTGTTCAAGATCGTGAGACGTTCTTGAAGGTGCTCGTGTGGATACCATAGAGGTGCTTTCGAGAGGAAGACACAAATCGTGAAAGCAAGGATCTCCGTTGAGTTCGTGGCATTCAAAATCTTAATAGGTATGATTCGATTATCACCATAATCCGTCAATTCTTATACATGATCCTGCGTTTGGGTTCCGAAAATTTTCGTTATATTTACGTTTATCCGCTGCGTTTTATGCCTCGGAACCCAACATTACCTTGCAGAATTGAAGAAGAAGAAGGGTGGTGAGACTACCGCTTCTACTTCAGGTTCATGATCGAACTAAATATGTCACTTAATCAAACTTCTACTTGGGTATTAGATACCACCTATGGTTCTCACATTTGCAATTCGTTGCAGGGACTAAGGAAAAGTAAGACTCTTGAAGAAGAAGAGGTGATCCTACGTATGGGGCAATGGAGCAAGGGTTGTTGCTATAGCTATAGGATCGTTTGATTTACTTATGCCTACGGGCAAGACTATTATTTTGGATAATTGTTATTTTGTTCCCTCAATTATGAGGAATATTATTTCTATTCCCATGTTAGACTTGGATGGTTTTTCATTTGTTATTGAGAATAATAAATGTTCAATTTTTAGAAATAATGTTCTTCATGGTGTTGGTATTTTAAATAATGGTTTGTATGTATGTGAAGTAGAACATAGTTTACTTCAAATTGAACATAGTAATAAAAGAAAAAGAGATGATGAAAATCCCACCTACTTGTGGCACTGCAGACTTGGTCATATTGGTGAAAATAGACTTAAGACATTGCATAAGGAAGGGTTACTAGAACCTTTTGATTTTGAATCATATCCTACATGCGAGTCTTGTCTGTTAGGCAAAATGACCAAATCTCCATTTAGTGGACATGGAGAAAGAGCTGCGGAGTTGCTTGGATTGGTACATACAGATGTGTGTGGGCCGATGTCCACGCAAGCCATGGGTGGATTTTCATACTTCATTACTTTTACAAATGATCGATCTAGATTTGGATATTTGTATTTGATGAAATACAAATCCGAAGCCTTTGAAAAGTTCAAAGAATATAAGTATGAAGTAGAGAAACAAACCAAGTATAGTATTAAAACCCTTCGATCAGATCGGGGAGGTGAATACTTAAGTGGCGAGTTTCTAGATTATCTCAAAGAAAATGGTATAGTCTCTCAATGGACTCCTCCGACCACTCCCCAGTTGAATGGAGTATCCGAAAGGAGAAATCGAACTTTGTTGGACATGGTTCGATCCATGATGAGCTATACAGATCTTCCAGTATCACTTTGGGGTTATGCATTGGAAACATCAGCATATATATTGAACAAGGTGCCTTCCAAATCTGTTCCTCAAACTCCGTATGAGATATGGAAAGAAAGGAAACCGAGTCTTAAGCATGTTAAGATTTGGGGATGTCCGGCTTATGTCAAGAAAGTTGACCCCGATAAGCTAGAATCTCGATCCATGAAATGTAGGTTTGTAGGATATTCTAAAGAGACTTTAGGGTATTACTTTTACACCGAACAAAGGGTGTTTGTCTCCCGACATGCTACCTTCCTGGAAAAACAATTTATCCTTGAAGGGAATAGTGGGAGCAAGATTGAACTTGATGAAGTTCATGAAGAACAAACTACTATGGTTCAAGAGGAAACAATTGTTCATATTGAACAACCTTCCGTAGAACAGCCCATTTATAGATCACAAAGGGTGTCTCACCAACCTGAGAGGTATTATGGCCTTGTCATTGAGAATGACAATGAATTGGCGGTCATTGATAGAGACGACCCTATGACCTTCAACGAGGCTGTGAGTAGTGTTGACTCAGAGAAATGGCAGAGTGCCATGAAATCCGAAATGGACTCCATGTATGCCAACCAAGTATGGACTTTGGTAGAGGCACCCAAGGATATGAAGCCTATAGGGTGCAAGTGGGTATACAAGAGAAAGATTGGAGCAAATGGCCAGGTAGAGACCTACAAGGCCAGGCTCGTGGAAAAAGGATTCAAATAAAGACAAGGGATTGACTTTGATGAAACTTTTTCGCCTGTAGCCTTGCTCAAATCAATTCGGATTTTACTTGCTATTACAGCTTACTATGACTATGAGATCTGGCAAATGGACGTAAAGACGGCCTTCCTCAATGGGGAACTTGAAGAAGAAGTGTATATGACACAGCCAGAGGGTTTTATTTCCAACGAAAATGAACATCTAGTATGTAAGCTACTACGAACCATATGTGGGTTAAGGCAAGCTTCTCGAAGATGGAACATCCGTTTTGATGAGACAATCAAAGAGTTTGATTTTATCAAAAACATATATGAACCATGTGTCTATAAGAAGGTTATTGGGAGCGCAGTAACATTTCTTATTTTGTATGTAGATGACATACTCTTAATAGGAAATGACATACCAATGCTACAATCAGTAAAAATGTGGCTATCAAATAACTTCACCATGAAGGACTTGGGAGAAGCGTCCTACATTCTTGGTATGAAGATCTATAGAGATAGATCAAGAAGAATGATAGGTCTAACCCAAGGTACGTACATCGATAAAGTGCTTAAAAGGTTTAGCATGGAAAACTCCAAGAGAGGTCTCATACCGATGAGCCATGGAGTTTCCCTTTCTGACAAGATGTCTCCTAAGACACCTGAAAAAAGAGAGCGTATGAGTAGGATTCCTTATGCGTCGACAATAGGATCTATCATGTACGCGATGTTATGTACTAGACCTGATGTTGCTCACTCAATTAGTGTGACTAGCAGATATCAGTCAAATCCAGGTGAAGACCACTGCAAAGCAGTGAAGAACATCCTTAAGTACATGAGAAGGACTAAGGATATTTTTCTTGTTTTTGGTGGGTCTGAGTTGAAAATAGAGGGTTACACTGACTCTAGTTTTCAGTCAGAGTGTGATGATAGTACATCCATGTCAGGTTATGTGTTTACTCTAAATGGTGGGGCGATTAGTTGGAGAAGTCGTAAGCAATCTACGACGGCTGACTCCATAGCAGAAGCAGAGTATATAGCTGCAAGTGAGGCTGCAAAAGAAGCTGTTTGGATGAAGAAATTTGTTTCTGAGTTGGAAGTAGTTCCTGGCATAGAGGGGCCTATTGTGTTATATTGTGACAATAACGCTGCAATAGCTCAAGCCAAGGAACCGAGGTCTCACAAGAATACCAAACATATATTGCGGCGGTTTCATTTGATTAGGGAGATCATTGAAAGAGGAGATGTCAAGATCGAAAGAGTTGACACACATAGCAACATAGCAGACCCGTTCACGAAGCCGCTGTCTCAGTTAAATTTTGATCGTCATAAGGAGCGGATGGGTATTAGATACCAGAGTGATTGGCTTTAGGCCAAGTGGGAGATTGAAAGTGTTTGACCTAAAACCAATCATGTATGATGAGTTAGGAAAAACTTTCTGCTACTCTTATTTAATTTCATTTGATAATAATAAAGTATCTATTTGTTATGTTACGGGCTTAATCTATTTGAAGTGTATTAAATAAGATGTTCCATAATTTAGAGCAAAGCTTCTAGAATTATAATGAGATTGTAATAATGAGATCTAGAAGATAATAGCTTTAGACTTAAACAGTTCCTGATCATAGGATAACTAATTGGAATTTGGTAAATCCGTAAAGATCAGTACATACTATGCTAGCTCTCTTAGGAGGATGTCTGTTCTCATAGACATTTGTGTGGTGACACTATAGCTAGTATCTAGGTGCTTATTAAGGAATAAGTTCACTGAACATGACTCGATAAGTAGAACAACTAATGGAGTTTACTCATGTGTCGATAGTTGTTTATTAAGTAAATAGTTGTACAAGTATCCTTAGACTTGAGATCGTTAGAGTAATCTCGTACACAATGATTTATGCTTTGGTTTAGTCCTTAGTCTCTAGGACATTCATTAGGTCCATTCTGGGCATAGTGATTTGTGTATGGAGATAGTTAACGGATCAATAAAAGATCTGCCCCTTCCAGTAAAGGAAGTGAATATCCTATGTTATTCTTAGATATGCAAGTTCAGGAATCTCTGGCCAGAGTGAATGAAATTATAAAGAGTTTCTAATTTGCATTAAAAGGAACTTTGCATTATGAATAAGAAATCATATGATTAAATTAAATAGGCTAGACACGATTTCCATGCCTTGTATTTAATCGGGATATTGAAGGGTAGAATGAATTAATTATACGGTAACTAATTACTGACAGGTTCTAAGTATTCTAAGCAATGATTTCGTATTATCTGGATAGTCGCGATATGTTGAGAAGCATCACTCACGATGTAGAATAAATATAATTAATCAGATTAATTATATTTAATGAATTAATAGAATTCATATAAATAATAAATAAAATGTTTATTATTATTTATTTCTACTACCGGCTTAATATTGAACCTAAAGAGTCACACCATAATAGAGATTAAATTATAGATGAAGGAATAATTAATAATAGCTAGTCATTATTTATTTATGAAATAAATAATTACTTAGCAAATTTTATAAATTAATTAAATGAGATTTAATTGATTATAAATTATTTAAGATAAGATCTTAATATTATTAATTAAATATTTAATTAAAATAATTAAATATGAAGAGAGAATAATTTTCTAAAAGAGTTTAGAAAAAGGAATTAATGATTAAAATAGTTTTAATCATTAACTAATTAATTAATACGATTAATTAATTAAAAAGGGAATTAATAATAAGATATTTATAAAAAATATCTCAGCTGAGATATTTTCCTATAAATATAGGATTATAAACCCTAATACAAAAAAAACCCTAATATTTTTTAGAAATATTTTAAAAGGGAGGCAATCCTAATTTCCTCTCTGGTCTCCTCCTTCATCTTTTAGTTTGATTCTTGGTGAATATTTTTAGAGCACTTCACACTTGAGGGGTGATTACAAGGAAAGTAATCGAGGTATTCTTCAATTTATAAAATAGTTTTGTATCTATATGTATGTATACATAGGAATATATGCAAATAAATGTTATTCAATGCTTCCGCTGGTGCATAAATTCCTTCAATACCATTATCACAGTGAGAATTACTTATGACACTTATTAACATGTAGAATCTCACGGCGGGTCATTCCAGTGCCATGCATTGAGACATGCACTTATGTTCTTGACTTTAGTATCACCATACCTATGACCAATGAGATGTGGTCATCTGTCAACAAACATACTAGTCTTTTTGCCTTATTATTGTCCTTGAATAAGAATACTTGACTAGGGAATTTTAGGAATAAGATACTATTCATATAATCTCATTTTTAAGTCACATACTTAAAGATATATAATACGTATCAAAATTCCAAGGACATTTATTATGCTTTCAATTTATTACGCAGTAAATAAAACATAATAAATAAATAATAATCAATAAAATATAATCCTTAATAATAAAATATTTTCCTTAAAATATAAAAGTAATTGTCTCTAGGGAAGAATTACTAACAATCTCCCACTTGCACTGGAGTCAATTACCCAAGTATTCAATACTCATGGAACTACTGTGACTTTCGTGCTTCTGCTGCGACAAAGCCTTAGTTAGTGGGTCTACAATATTATTATTAGTATGAACTTTATGAAGGGTTTCGTGACACAAACGCAGCGGAATAAACGCGAAAAATAAATCAAAATAGCGAAACCCTCCGCAGGATCCATGCGAAAACAAAAGATTTAATTCGGAGATAAAGAATAAATACCTTTAGAAGCTTTAACAGTTCATTAATGGAAGATTAATGGAGGTCCAAAGCTTGTTTAATCACCACGTATCCCGCTCTCGCGATCTACGCTCTACGGTATCCACACGAACACTTTTCATGAAGGATTGATGTGTACTAGCACCCGAAAACTTCTTCTCTCTCTATCTTCCTCCTCTCTTAGAGCGGCTAGGGTTTTTGTAAAATCTTTTTTTTTTAAATCAGTCCATAAAGAGATTATATAGAGAGAGGAATAAGTTTTCTAATTATAATCCAATTATAATTAATACTAATCCAAAATTCTAAATTATTTAATTAAGTCTCACTTAATTAATTAATTATTAATTTTGGAATTAGTTTAAGTAATTCATTTATTCTATTTATATAATTAATTAAGTCATACTTAATTAATATCATAAATAAAATAAATTAATTATTTAATTTAAATTCATAATTTAAATTATTTCTCCTTCAAGCGTTCTTTGTGTGTGACCCTGTAGGTTATTATTACGTTGGCAACAATTTTAATATCTAATTAAAATTGTAAACAATGAGCGGCATCTAGTAATACATCATTGCTACCCAAGTAATAATAATAAATCGGTGATTCGATTAAGCCTTTCGTGAATAATGTTCCATGTAATATAATCCCTTTAATCTTGATATTATAGATTAAACTCAAGGCATGTCTCGTGTCATCCTCTTCATAATTTAATCTTTATTTTCTTGATCGATGAGTAGACTATTAAAATCAAATCAACATTTGAGCACGGCCGTGCATTTCATAGTCTCACTCAAATAAGAGGCCAATAATATCACTCCTAAAATTAGGAGGATTAAATCCCATCTAGATCATTCATATTTCTCATACGATTCATAATATACCCAATGTCCACTTTTATCATCACCCGGTCAAAGGTAATTTTTAATGTAATCAAAGTATATTAATTCTCGTATAGAAATATAATGATTTCAGGTCTAAGGATCATTACACCATTATCACAGTGAGAATTACTTATGACACTTACTTAACATGTAGAATCTCACAGCGGGTCATTCCAGTGCCATGCATTGAGACATGCACTTATGTTCTTGACTTTAGTATCCCCATACCTATGACCAATGAGATGTGGTCATCTGTCAAGAAACATACTAGTCTTTGTGCATTATTATTGTCCTTAAATAATAATACTCGACTAGGGAATTTTAGGAATAAGATACTATTCATATAATCTCATTTTTAAGTCACATACTTAAAGATATAGAATACGTATCAAAATTCCAAGGACATTTACTATGCTTTCAATTTATTACGCAGTAAACAAAACATAATAAATAAATAATCAATAAAACATAATCATTAATAATAAATATTTTCCTTAAAATATAAAAAGTATTGTCTCTAGAGCACAATTACTAACAATCTCCCACTTGCACTAGAGCCAATTATCCAAGTATCCAATACTCATGAAACTAGTGTGACTTTCATGCTTCTGCTGCGACAAAGCCTTAGTCAGTGGGTCTGCAATATTATTATTAGTATGCACTTTACATATATGTATATCTCCTTGATCATTAATCTCATTAATTAGGTGATATCTCCTAAGTACATGCCCAAACAGCCTCCTTGGCTGCTTCGCAAGCATCAATATACTCAGACTCTATTGTAGAATCAACTATTGTCTCTGCTGTGAACCATTCCAGCATACAACATCTCAATAAAATTAGATAAAACACAAAGACAGACAGAAACATTAAATTATCATTATCTGTCTAGAAACCAGTATCACTGAAACCTCTTACAACTAGCTTCACATCTCCTCCATATAACAAGAATGAATCTTTAGTCCTCTTTAAGTACTTAAGAATATTCTTGACTATCGTCCAGTGACCTTCACCTGGATTAGATCGGTATCTACTCATCATGGTTAAAGCATACGAGACATCAGGACAAGTACATATCATTGCATACATTATAAAACCAATTGCTGACGCATATGGAATTTTACTCATGCAGTCCCTATCATCCAATGATTTAGGACAAATTTTATTTTGAGATCACTATCCCATGAGACATTGGGACATATCCATTTTAGTCTCTTTGCATTTGAAATCGATGCAAAACTTTGTCAATGTATGTACTCTAAATTAGGCCGATCAATCACCTTGATCTATCTCTATAGATCTCGATCCCTAATATATATGTCACATCGCCTAAGTCTTTCATTGAGAAATTATTTCTCAACCAAGTCTTCACAGTCTGTAGAGAAGGAATGTCATTCCCTATTAGTAATATATCATCAACATATAATACTAGGAATGCCACATGGCTCCCACTAAACTTCTTGTAAACACAAGTTTCATCTTCATTCTGAATAAAGTCAAACTCTTTTTGACTGTTTCATGAAAACAAATGTTCCATCTCCTCGAGGCCTGCTTTAATCCATAAATGGATCGACGCAACTTACATACATTTCCAGCATCCTTTAGATCAACAAAACCCTTAGGGTGTGTCATGTACACATCCATATCTTCTTCAAGGCTCTCATTTAAGAAATCGGTTTTGACATCCATTTGCCAGATTTCATAGTCATAGTAAGCAGCTATAGCAAGCAAAATCCTGATGGACATGACCATAACAACTAGTGAAAAGGTCTCATCATAGTCAATACCATGAATTTTCTTAAAAATTTTTCCACCAATCGTGCTTTATAGGTCTGTACATTATCATCCATGTCGGTCTTCTTTTTGAAGACCCACTTGCACCCTATAGGTTTTACCCCTTCAGGTGGATCAACCAAAGTCCTTACTTGATTAGTATACATGGATTCCATCTCAGATTTAATAGCATCCAGCCATCTCTTAGAATCTGGAGTGTTCATAGCGTCTTGGTAGGTGAGAGGCTCATCTTCATCCATAAGCATCACATCACCATCTTGAGTCAAGAGAAATCCATATTATCTCTCGAGCTCATGGCGAATCCTACTAGACCTACGAATACCTGTGTTTCTTGAGCAATATTATTTTTCTTGTATATTCTGCTCAGGTTCCTCCATTGGTTCAACATTATCATGTGGGTCTCAAACTTCATTGAGATCTATTATCCTCCCACTGTCTCTCAGCAGTTCGAGCAACAAACACTTTGTTCTCGGAAGGATTATAGAAAGAATAACCCCTTGTTTCAGTTGGGTATTCCACAAAATTACATTTATCTGATTTTGGTCCTAGCTTGTCATAGATTATACGTTTCACAAATGCTTCACATCCCCAAATTTTCATAAATGACATGCTATGACGTTTCTCAGTCCATATCTCATAAGGATTCTTTTGAACCATTTTAGTAGGAACAATGTTAAGTGTATGTGGAGCCGTTTCCAGAGTGCAACCCCAGAAACTAATTGAAAGATTCATTGACTCAACATTGATCGCACCATGTCCAACAATGTGTGATCCCTCCTATCAAAAACCTTTCTTTGATATTTTCTACTTCATCTTTATAGTCTTTGAACTTTTCAAATGATTCGGATTAGTTCTTCAAAAGATACATATATCCGTATCTACTAAAATAATTAGTAAATTTTATGAAGTTAATAAAATCTACCTTTTGTCATCGTACACATATGACCACATACATCACTATGTATAAGTCATACCCATTCAATGATCCCTTCACCATGTCCGGTAAAAGGAGCTTTAGTCATTTTGCCAAATAAGCCAAGATTCGCATCCTTTTGTATAATTCATAATCAAACTTTTCCATGAATGCATCCTTATGTATTCTGAAAATGCGTTTCTCATTAATATGGCCTCAACAACAGTGTCAAAGGTAATATTTTATTTGAGTCACTTTAGAACATATAAATTGTTAATTAGTTGTGCAACATTATAAGGCTCATCATCAAAATAGAATAAACAACTATTTTTATTTAATTAAAATGAAAAAGCCTTTCTTGTCCAAACAAGAAACTGAAATAATGTCCCTGCCAATTGCAAGCACGTTATAACAATTATCAAGTTCTAAATTTTCCTTATAGGCCAAAAGTTAAGTAACGAGTTCCTCTAACCAGAGCAACTACCTTTACTCCAATTCCAACCCGATACCTTAAGCTTGACCCTTATTGATCATCATCTTCCGATCTTCCAATTAAGCATGACAGTTTAATTTCCAGTCTCCCAACTTTCCACAGAAGTGACAATCGTCTTCTTTATCAACACCTCATTCAGACTTTAGAGTCTGCTTTAGGGATTGGACTTTGGTTTGACAACGGAACTAGATCAAATCTTCTCCTTGCCTTTCTATTTTCCTTTCCCTTTTGCATTCCCTATGTTTACCATCAATATAGTAGTAGTTCATGCATTTATCATATTACTTTCAGCAGTTCTCAACATGCTTAACAACTCAATGGGTGTTTTACCAATCTTATTCACTTTATTGTTCATAACAAAATAAGAATAATATTTGTCCAAAGATTGTAAGATCAAATCTTACTGTCTCCAGACCAATCTGGAAACTCAAAATATCAATGGTATTCATTATACCCTATAATCTTTAGAACATGTGGTGTAATCGGGTCTCACTCTCCCTACTTGTAAGTGTATAATGCCCTTTCAAATATATCTTGTGCTCAATCGTTTCATAAGCATCTATATGCTTGTATTGCTTCTTAAGCTCAGCACATATATTTGCGAGCATGAGACATGAAACATCAGTCGCAACATCAATTTGCTTCCAATAAGCACTATGATTTGCTCATGTTACATTCTCAACTTTAAGAGCAGGGGAAGAGATTTGACTAATATCGTGGTGCCTGAGGACAATCCTCAAGCTCCTATGTCAGTCAAGGAAATATATTCTCGTCAACTTGTCCTTCTCAAGAACTGATCGCATAGAGAAGTTGTTTGTGTTTATCATTTGATATCTACAATATTAAAGTGCATAAAATAAACTAGGTTGCAAATTTAATATTAATTATGTTTAAGTGATTATGGTATATCATCATATACCTCCCACTATTTTTATCAAACTAATAGCCCTTACTATTAATTTGGAAAGTATATCCCATAATTCTTTCTAGTGAGCCAAGATCCATATTTCGTCATGTCCTAAGTCAACCACTGGAAGTCCTTAGAAAATGATTATTTAGGTAGACAACAGTTGTCAATTATATCATATATAATTCTTGGATAGTTTGGTGAACAACGATTGATCTTATCTATCTAATAGACTTTTAACCAAACTCTATGCTTCTAAGTTCATAATAGTTGAATATAACCGTTTATTTTCACTTATTATGACGACTCAGTTAAGTTAGACCCAATGATACAATAGCCGAATATAACCGCTTATATTCGTCGCATCTCACCACGATAGATAGGAGTCCCCTGCCACTGACAGTCCTTCCCCTTATCGATCTAGGATTCGATGAGTGTTCATTCATTGGAAAGCATCCGAGTAAAACTTAATATTTTGTTAAGGGGTTTTAGAAAATTTATAACGATCATGATCACATCATAAAGAGATCCTCAATTTTTCCTTGAACCAAATATTTCAAATCGACATCTTAAATTGTTCATTTCCCAGGTAGATGGAGGATACCACTGGTCACACTTAAAACCCATCAGCCTTACGAATACGCATATCCGCTTTTGTCAGAAAATCCCAATTATAGATATCAAAAATCCATATTTAATTCCGTGTTTTAAAAATCCATATTTCATAAACACAAGAATCTCATGATCGTTTGTTAATTTTAAATCTTGAATCGTTACAGATTTTATCTTGTTTAAGCAAACATGGCATGGGTGTCGTATCTAATACATACATGATTAATCAATATTAAGCATGCATCTCAATTATATCTACGCATACATACCAATACATGCAATCATATACATATATGTAATGTGCGTAAATTAAACGTGTTTGGTTATGGCCCCATCTTATATGATATTTCCAAGCTAATGGAAATATCAAGGTCAGTCTATGGTGGTTTTAAAAATACTATCTATTACATGTCTTCTTTCTTCATTGCTCCATCATCCCATTTTGGATTGCCTCCTTGCTTGCAAGTCTTCATTGATAATTACATTGAATAATAAAAATAAAACTATTCTAATGAAATTACAAGAAGAACTCGAGTTACATTCGAGATAATTAAATTACAATGAATAAACGACATGCAAGTCGTATTTAGAAACCAAAACCATAAATCAAAACCACTATCCTATTGGTCTTTAGGCCATAACCATCCACCATGCTATCATATAACACATATAATATATCTCATATTATATAATCATATCATATAATCATATATAACAAATTTCGAAATTTCAGAAAATTAAAAACAGATTTCTAAAGACAATAAATCGCTATTTCGAGGCCCTTAACGACGTCAAACGCCTTACAGACCCGTCGGTGATAGTTTTACTATCAGTTTTGTTCATTGGCCCGATTCCAGTCAGAAAACACATATCGTTTACGAAAATCGGATACAGCAGTCAGATTTCTCCAAATCTGACGGTGTTTCAGAAATCGTATCATATACAATTCTTATAACAAAAACAAGCATATATCATATATACATATACAGAGATACATACAATCATCATATGATTATACATTACATGAATATCATATATTCATAATATATACATACATATACTCAAAATTTTAGAAAATCAAATAATTTTCAGAAAATCATAAATCACCGTTTTGGAGACTGTAACGACATGTAATGGCTTACAGACGCAGAGCTGACTATGTCAGTATTGCTCAGTGACCCGATTCCAGTCAGAAAACACATATCGTTTGCGAAAATCGGACAACGGACACAGATTTCAGAAAATCAACGGCAGCCGTTTCAGAATTCGTATCGAATACGATTCCCATAATAAGAACAAACATGTATCATATACATACATCAACACACATAATCATCACATGATTATACATCATATGAATATCATATATTCATAATATATATAAACATATACATATTATATCAATATAAAATCATGATAGATCGCATACATGCTTATATATCAAAAACTGTTAAGCACATAACCGAATTAAAACGTTTCGCAAGTAGCTCTGATGCCATTGAAGGGTTTCTTGACACAAACGCAGCGGAATAAACGCGAAAAATAAATCAAAATAGCGAAACCCTCCGCAGGATCCATGCGAAAACAAAAGATTTAATTCGGAGATAAAGAATAAATACCTTTAGAAGCTTTAACAGTTCATTAATGGAAGATTAATGGAGGTCCAAAGCTTGTTTAATCACCACGTATCCCGCTCTCGCGATCTACGCTCTACGGTATCCACACGAACACTTTTCATGAAGGATTGATGTGTACTAGCACCCGAAAACTTCTTCTCTCTCTATCTTCCTCCTCTCTTAGAGCGGCTAGGGTTTTTGTAAAATCTTTTTTTTTTAAATCAGTCCATAAAGAGATTATATAGAGAGAGGAATAAGTTTTCTAATTATAATCCAATTATAATTAATACTAATCCAAAATTCTAAATTATTTAATTAAGTCTCACTTAATTAATTAATTATTAATTTTGGAATTAGTTTAAGTAATTCATTTATTCTATTTATATAATTAATTAAGTCATACTTAATTAATATCATAAATAAAATAAATTAATTATTTAATTTAAATTCATAATTTAAATTATTTCTCCTTCAAGCGTTCTTTGTGTGTGACCCTGTAGGTTATTATTACGTTGGCAACAATTTTAATATCTAATTAAAATTGTAAACAATGAGCGGTATCTAGTAATACATCATTGCTACCCAAGTAATAATAATAAATCGGTGATTCGATTAAGCCTTTCGTGAATAATGTTCCATGTAATATAATCCCTTTAATCTTGATATTATAGATTAAACTCAAGGCATGTCTCGTGTCATCCTCTTCATAATTTAATCTTTATTTTCTTGATCGATGAGTAGACTATTAAAATCAAATCAACATTTGAGCACGGCCGTGCATTTCATAGTCTCACTCAAATAAGAGGCCAATAATATCACTCCTAAAATTAGGAGGATTAAATCCCATCTAGATCATTCATATTTCTCATACGATTCATAATATACCCAATGTCCACTTTTATCATCACCCGGTCAAAGGTAATTTTTAATGTAATCAAAGTATATTAATTCTCGTATAGAAATATAATGATTTCAGGTCTAAGGATCATTACACCATTATCACAGTGAGAATTACTTATGACACTTACTTAACATGTAGAATCTCACAGCGGGTCATTCCAGTGCCATGCATTGAGACATGCACTTATGTTCTTGACTTTAGTATCCCCATACCTATGACCAATGAGATGTGGTCATCTGTCAAGAAACATACTAGTCTTTGTGCATTATTATTGTCCTTAAATAATAATACTCGACTAGGGAATTTTAGGAATAAGATACTATTCATATAATCTCATTTTTAAGTCACATACTTAAAGATATAGAATACGTATCAAAATTCCAAGGACATTTACTATGCTTTCAATTTATTACGCAGTAAACAAAACATAATAAATAAATAATCAATAAAACATAATCATTAATAATAAATATTTTCCTTAAAATATAAAAAGTATTGTCTCTAGAGCACAATTACTAACACTTTACATATATGTATATCTCCTTGATCATTAATCTCATTAATTAGGTGATATCTCCTTAGTACATCCCCAAACAGCCTCATTGGCTACTTCGCAAGCATCAATATACTCTAGCTCTATTGTATAATCAACAACAGTCTCTGATATGAACCATTCCAGCATACAACATCTTAATTTAAATAGATAAAACACAAAGCCAGAGAGAAACACTAAATTATCGTTGTCTGTCTTAGAAACTAACATCACTGAAACCTCTTACAACTAGCTTCACATCTCCTCCATATAACAAGAATGAATCTTTATTCTTCTTTAAGTACTTAAGAATATTCTTGACTCTCATCCAATGACCATCACTTGGATTAGACTAGTACCTGCTTGTCATGCTTAAGGCTTACGAGACATCATAAGGAGTACATATCATCTCATACATTATAGAACCAATTGTCAAAGCATATGGAACTTTACTCATACGATCCTTATCATCCAATGATTTAGGACAATTTTATTTCGAGATCATTATCCCATGAGACATTGGGACATATCGATTTTGCCTCTTTGCATTCCAAATCGATGCAAAACTTTGCCAATGTATGTACTCTGAGTTAGGCCGATCAATCTCCTTGATCTATCTCTATAGATCATGATCCCTAATATATAGGTCGCATCGCCTAAGTCTTTCATTGAGAAATTATTTCTCAACCAAGTCTTCACAATCTATAGAGAAGGAATATCATACCCTACTAGTAATATATCATCAACATATAATACTAGGAATGCCACATGGCTCCCATTAACCTTCTTTTAAACACATGGTTCATCTTCATTTTGAATAAACCCAAACTCTTTGATAGTTTCATCAAAACGAATGTTACATATCCTCGACTCCATAAATAGATTGACGCAACTTACATACTATTCCAGCATCCTTTGGATCAATAAAACCCTCAAACTGTGTCATGTACACATCCACATCTTCTTTAAGGCTTCCATTTAAGAAAGCGGTTTTGACATCCATTTGCCAGATTTCATAGTCATAGTAAGCAGCTATAACAAGCAAAATCCTGATGGACTTGACCATAGCCACTGGTGAAAAGGTCTTATCACAATCAATACCATGAATTTGCTTGAAACCTTTTTCCACCAATCGTGACTTATAGGTCTGTACTTTACCATCCATGTCGGCCTTCTTCTTGAAAACCCATTTGTACCCTATAGGTTTTACCCCTTCAGGTGAATCAACCAAAGTCCAGACTTGATTAGTATAAATGGATTCTATCTTAGATTTCATGGCATCCAGCCATCTCTTAGAATCTGGAGTGTTCATAACGTCTTGGTAGGTGATAGGCTCATCTTCGTCCACAAGCATGACATCACCATCTCGAGTCAAGAGAAATCCATTATATATCACGGGCTCATGGCGAATCCTACTAGACCTACAAACAACCTGTGTTTCTTGAGCAGTATTTGTTTTCTTGTTCATTTTTCTCAGGTTCCTCCATTTGTTCAATGTTATCATGTGGGTCTCGAACTTCATCGAGATCTATTATCCTCTCACTATCTTTCTTAGAAAGCATTTCTCTTACAAAGAACACTGTAATTCGAGCAACAAACACTTTGTTCTCTGAAGGATAATAGAAAGAATAACCCTTTGTTTCAATTGGGTATCCCACAAAGTTATATTTATTTGATTTAGGTCCTAATTTGTTAGAAGTTAGACGTTTCATAAACGCCTTACATCTCTAAAATTTTATAAATGACTTGTTATGACGTTTCTCATTCCATATCTCATACGGAGTCTTCTAAACCGTTTTAGTAGGAACTCGGTTAAGTGTATAAGCAGCTGTCTCTAGGGCGTAGCCCTAGAGACTAATTGGAAGATTCCTTGACTCATCATTGATCACACCATGTCCAACAAAGTGTGACCCCTCCTATCAAATAACTTTTCTTTGATATCTTCTACTTCATCTTTATAGTCTTTGAACTTTTTCAAATGATTTGGATTTATTCTTCAAAAGATACATATATCTGTATCTATTAAAATAATTAGTAAATTTTATGAAGTTAATAAAAGCTACCTTTTATCATCGTACGCATATGATAACATACATCATTATGTATAAGTCATACTCGTTCAGTGACTCTTTCACCATGTCCGGTAAAAGGAGTTTTAACCATTTTACCAAATAAACCAAGATTTACATTCTTTTGTATAATTCATAATGAAACTTATTCAAGAATGCATCCTTATGTATTCTGGAAATGCGTTTCTCATTAATATGGCCTCAATGACAGTGCCAAAGGTAATGTTTGATTTGAGTCACTTTAGAACATATAAATTGGTAACTAGTTGTGCAACATTATAAGCCTCATCATCAAAATAAAATAAACTATTGTTATTTAATTAAAATGAAAAAGCCTTTCTTGTCCAAACAAGAAACTAATATAATGTCTTTACTAATTGCAAGCACGTTATAACAATTAACAAGTTCTAAATTTTCCTTGTAGGCCAAAGGTTAAGTAACGAGTTCCTTCAACCAGAGAAACTACCTTTGCTCCAATTTCAACCTGATACTCGAAGCTGCAATTCTGAATGACTTCTATACAAAAAAGAAATATCAAGGCAATATTCAGTGCCCAGGACAACACAACATAATGGAGTCGTAGAAAGGAAGAACAAAACATTGGTTGAAGCAGCAAGGACCCTGTTTAATGAAGCCAAGTTAGCTTTATACTTTAGGGCTGAAGTAGCCAATACAGCTTGTTATACTCAGAATTGTTCCCTGATCAACAAAGATTATGATAAGACTCCATATGATTTGATGGGTAACAAGAAACCAACACTGAAGTATTTTCACTTGTTTTGAGCAAAGTGCTTTCTATTGAAAGATGATGAGCAGCTTGGTAAGTTTAATGCTAAGGCTCATGAAGGCATATTTCTTTGTTACTCATTGTAATCTAAGTATATCGTTTATGTGATTGAACACAAGAAAGTCATTGAAATCATGAATGTACCTTTTAATGACAACAAGATCCCAAGTATTCAACGAGAAGATGATACTGAAACTCTGATGTTCGATAACAGAGCTCTGATGTAGGTGAATATGAACCTGAAGTTGCTGAAGAACTTCAAACACCTAATGAAAATAATGATAATGGTGATTCTGACCCAAGTAGTGAAAAAAGTGGAAGTTTTACAGAAACCACTAGTACTGACAGATAATCTTATTCTCAACCTAGTAGCAACTCACGGGGAGCAAGTGACATATCAACTACTAGAACTCAACACAATGAAAATTAAACTAAATCATTCAGAGCCAATCTGACCAGACAAAGGGTGTGGAATAGATATCACCCCTATGAACTTATTCTAGGTGATCCAGATACTGGAGTTCAAACTAGAAATGCTACATAGAATGAATGTCACTTCTCTGGATTCCTATCAGAAATGGAGCCAAAGAAAGTTGAAGATGCATGTGAGATACAGTCTTTTTATTAGGTTTTGGATTATTTTGTCTAAACATTAAGTGTAAATTAAATTAGAAATAGGAAGTTACTAAAGAATATAGTAAACCTTCCTTAGTCTTATTCAAAGTGATAGTCAACGAGTAGAAAGTCAAACTTGGTCAAACTGTTTTTATAAATCAACTAAATGATTTTCTTTGAACATATAATTAGACAAGATTTATCAAAATAATGATAAAATAAAATCTAATTTATATATGTTATATTTTGAGGCAAAGAATAAAGACAAACAAATACAGCATTTTTAACACTGCTTTTATGAAATAGAAAATGTAACATCAAATCAAAATAGTGTTGTTTTCAAAGGTTTTCAAGGGAATATATTTATAATATATTTTCTAAATTTATCTGTTCCATTTATCTTCAACAAAGTCCTGCCTAAATGTAAAATATAGATTTTATCCCGAAAGCACCTAACTGCCATATTTAAATGGATAAACTGCATTTTAATTCAAATAAAAATATTCCATGAACCTCATAGTCATCATTTATTTAGGAATATTATGTTTGAATATATTTTTAAGTCAAAACTTTAGTATAAACGTCGACAAGTTCTGACAAAAGGCTATCGATTATTGTTTTGACCTATAGGGACAACAAAATAATCATTTTCTTAAAGAAATAGTTACACATGTCCAAATGACTTGAAACTTGGGGAATGTCTCTAGAATAATGAAAAAGAATTTTAGGATTATTTTCATAATTTTTGGGTGACTTTTATTTTAGGCCTGTATTTTCGATACATAATTTAATGTTCGGTCAATTAAAAGTCAATGAAGGTCAACTCCAAATTGAGTAGGATGTTGACCATGACCTATTGGGAATATTCCCAGATGTTTCCCAAATTTTCATAATTTTTGAATCATATTTTGAAAAACTTCATATTTCCAACATATCGTTCGGTTTCGTATTTATTAGCTTTATTAATTTACTGAATTATGCTAGCACGTTTTTCCATGCACCTATGTGGCCTCTTTCAGCTGATGCAACTTTAATTTGAATTTTTGTGGCTCTCCTTGCTCCATGTATTAGCCTTGTCACCCCTTTCTCCCACCTAACCCCTAAAATTTGCCTATAAATACTACCATTTCCCCCACTTCTCTCTCAAGCCTTTTTGAGCCAAGAAAGTGCTGAATATTTCTCTTCTCATATCACCCATATCCCATAAAATATCAGCCTCTAAAAGATTTTGCAAAGAAGCTTTGAGTCTTCATTGTTTCATCACTTTTAAAACTTGTTTCATCCTCCTTCTTGCTCATATAATACACACACCATACAAGCTAGTTTAGGCTAACCAAATATCATATTCCAACATCCCCTAGACTTTTTTAGTTGCCCCCAAAGTTGTACCAAAAGTTAAGATTCGGGCCATTTTCCGGCGACTTTTTCTGGCGACTAGTTTTTGTATGTTTTGGCTTCAATCCTAGCTTCCTCTCTTGATTTCTTTTTAGATCTTAAGGGTTATAAGTTAGGTACTTGTTTATATATATATATATATATATATATATATATATACCTTGTTCGAGTTTATTAGTGTGTACATCTTGCTTTCTTGGTTGATCTTTGTGTACACACCCACTCTCGTTCACAAACCTAACTCGTATCTCTTGATTTCGAAAGAAATAGTTTGTCTCTAACTATAGAGCACAAGAGTCATAATTTGGTTATTCTTCTTGCATAAATATATATATATATATATATATATATATATATATATATATATATATATATATATATATATATATATATATATATATATATATGTTAGTGTAGGTGCCCTAGAGGCAATACAATGTTTCTTTTAATAGACCTTTATGTCATTTGATTATTCAATAAACGTATTTATTATGACTTTAAATACTGCGATATATTTGTTAGCATAATAAATGTCCTTAGAATCATGATACACATTGTATAGTTTATACATGACTTGAACTTGAGATTATATAATAGATCATATTCTTAAATGTCCCTAGTCGAGTATTATTATTATAGGACAATAATAATATATAAATAGACTAGTATGTTGTTTGACAGATAACCACATCTCATTGGTTATAAGTATGGGGATACTAAAGTCAACACATAGGTACATGCAGAAGTACATGGTACTGGACAGACCCATAGTGAGATTTTTCATGTTTAATAAAGTCATAAGAAAGACTCACAGTGATAATAGTGTAATGATCCTTCGACTTGAGATCATTATATTTCTGTATGAGGATTAATATACTTTGACTACATTAAAAGTAACTTTTGACCGGGTGATGATAAAAGTGGACATCGGGTATATCATGAGTCGTATGAGAAATATGAATGATAGATAAAGGATTTAACCCTCCTATAATTAGGAGAGATATTATTGGCCTCTTGATTGAGTGAGACTATAAAATGCATGGCCATGCTCAAATAATGATTTGTTTTTCATAGTCTACTCATGGATCAAGTAAACCCGGATTAAATGTTGAAGAGGATGACTAAATTCATGCCTTGAGTTTAATCTATAATATATATGGTTAAAGGGATTATATTACACGGAAACATTAATCACGAAAGGTTTTATCGAATCACGATTTAATTATTATTTAATTGGGTAACAATGATGTATTACTAGATACCGCTCATTGTTTATAATTTTATTGGAGAATAAAATTATTGCTAATTAAATAGTAGCCTATAGGGTCACACACATAGAGTACTTAGAGGAATAGTTAATTTAAATTATAGATTTAAATTAATTGATGATTATTTGAATTTTATTATATTAATTAAGTGAGACTTAATTAATTAAAATAATATAAATTCGAATTCGAATTTGAATTCTGCCCTTAATAATTAAGTGTGACTTAGTTATTAATTAAATAATAAAATTCGGTTTTATTATTTAATCCTAAACCTACATGGGTTAGGCTTTGCTGTTATGGGTTGCTATTATGGGCCTATTAATCAACCATTATAAATAGATAATGTAGGGTTAATAGGTATTTAGTTTTTAAGAAAAACGAACCCTAGCAGCAGCAAAGGCAGAGAGAAAAGGCAGAGGCAGAATTCGAAATCATCAAAGGAGGCTAGTACATCCATTCCGTAATCAAGATCGTGAGACGTTCTTGATGGTGCTCGTGTGGATACCATAGAGGTGCTTTCGAGAGGAAGACACAAGTCGTGAAAGCTAGGATCTCCGTTGAGTTCGTGTAAGTCAAGACCAGACAAAGGTATGATTCCGTTTCACCATAATCTGTCAATCTTATACATGATCCTGCGTTAGGGTTCCGAAATTTTTCGTTATATTTACGTTTAATCCGCTGCGTTTTATGCCTCGGAGCCCAACAATATATATATATATATATATATATATATATATATATATATATATATATATATATATATATATATATATATATATATATATATATATATATATTCGGCTTTAGTGTATAAGTATATATATATTGTTCTTGTTTAGTTAAATCTTTAGCTTATACACACTTGCACTTGTTTACAGTTTTATATATACACGAGCTTTAATTGTTGTTGTCTTTTCTCGTATATATAGAATGTAAAGTTCATAAATAACTTGTATTCCTAGTTAAAAGTGATTTGTATAAGTCTCCTATAGAGAATAAATAAGCACTACTTGTTGAATATTTGTGGGTTAGTCTCACTTTTTATTCTGAGTCGAAGCAACTTTGTATAAGCCAATATATTAAGGTATAAACAAAGAGCTTCCTTGTTGAGTTATAAAGTGAAAGAAACGAGCTCTTATTCCGAGTCATACTCATAGAATATTAGTAAGTTTATCCGACTTCGAACTCCGAGTTAGAAGGTACTTGTATAAGTCTCATATATAGTAGAGATAAAAACAAGGCTTTCTCTTAGAGATCTAGAAGTTGAAGTAGCTTCGAATTCAAAGTGAAAAGGTTTATCGTATAAGTTGTATATTAAGATATAAATGAGCCTTTTACTTTTCGAGTTCAAGAAGTTATATATTCTTCTATTACGAGTTACGAGAATTCATATAAGTCACTATATAGACATAAACGAACTATCCCCATAGAATCTTAGATTGTCTTAGTTAGTTTGTAAAGAGCCTTATAGTTTCATTTTTGTTCTTCGGATCAAGGCTTTTATAAACAACAAGACTCAACGAGCTTGATATAAATCAAGTCAATATATTCGGCCATTAGTTTAGTTCATATACCCTCGACCTTATATATCGGACAATAATAAGAAGAAAATAAAAAGAAAAGATTTATTTTAAGTGCTTGCATTCATACGCTTTTAATTTCCGCACTTTACTTTAACATACACACTTATTTTCTTGCATACACGTTAGCCTACAACGTGTGGTTCGTCCTTTTTGATAAGTGACTTACCCCTTCAAGTGGTTAGTCCTTTCACTAAGTGAATTACCCGGCTCACATTTATATATATTGTTGCTTAGGCTATCTTATATATATATATACTTATTTATCTCTTTGGTCTAGTACTATAATATGCTATACCATCACCTTTCGTTCTTAAACAGGGATATAAAGTTGTAATACTTGTTGTCTACACTTTGTTGTGAGGTGAAAGTGAAGTGAAGTGATCCTTGTTCTAAGACCTGAGTCCTAGACACACTGACGGGGAGTTGGGAGTCTTTGCACCGTGAGGAAAAGAAAAGACCCAAGACCTAAGACCCAGATCCAAGACCTATATTGTTGGAGAAGAACATAGTCTACGCATAGATTTTTACGTATCTTTGAGGAGGTAAAGGGGATGTTACGCTCCAAGATAAGGTCGTAAGGGATACTACTTGCATGTGAAGAGGTAACGGGAAGTTACGCTCTAAGACCAGCTTGTAGGGGAACTACTTGCCTGTGAATATGTAACAGGGAGTTACGCTCTAAGACCAGCTTGTAGGGGTTCTACTTTGATTGTGAGGAGGTAACGGGGAGTTACGCTCCAAGATAAATCAAGTAGGTTTGCTATTGTATTTTGAGGGGTTAGTGCGGAGTTAAGGTCCAAGACAGATACATAGTGTTGTAAAAGGATTCTCCGCTACTATAAGGAGTACATCTTTTTATTGTGCAAAATCTCGAGTTCAGGGAGGGACTCGGGGATTGGACTAGGGGTGAGCGGATCCGTTAGGGGATTGTGCCATCGCAAACCAGGATAAAAATATTGTGTTGTACTCTGTTTCTTTTCTCTCATTTTACTTTTTGCATTTTATTTACTAGTTGACTAGTATAAATTTTAAAAAGTGTATATAGCTATTCAACCCCCCCTTCTAGCTAATACCGCCCATTATTTGGGACCTAACAAGGCACTAGATGATCCTGATTGGGTTATTGCAATTCAAGAAGAGCTCAATCAATTCGAAAGGTAGAAAGTTTGAAAACTAGTACCCAGGCCTAAGAATAAGTCTGTTAGAGGCACCAAATGGGTATTCAAAAATAAACTGGATGAAGATGGCATTGTCATGAGGAACAAAGCTAGACTGGTTGATAATGGTTATTCTCAAGAAGAGGGTATATATTATGATGAAACATATGCATTAGTGGCAAGACTTGAAGCTATCAGGATGTTTTTGGTATTCGCATCACATTCCAATTTAAAGTAAATCGAATGAATGTGAAGCTTGATTCCTTATTGGAGAGCATGAAGAAGAAGTATATGTGGAACAGCCCCCAGGGTTTCAAGATCCAAAATTTACAGATTTTGTGTACGTTTTCTTCAAGGAACTCTATGGCCTCAAACCAGCACCTTAGACATGGTATGACACTTTATCAGAATTCTTACATGAAAATGGTTTTACTAATGGTGTCATAGATAAGACCCTGTTTCATAAAATGCATAAAAATGATATGATATTAGTACAAGTATATGTAGATGACATCGTATTTTGTTCTACTAACGAATAATTGTGAAGTGGATTTCCTAAGTTAATGCAGAGTAAGTATGAAATGAACATGATGGGAGAGCTGAACCACTTTCTTGGACTCCAAGTATGAAATGAACATGATGGCAGTGCACTTAATCGTGTTCCGTGGACTTTTTCAGTGCATACGAACGAAACAAAAAGTAGATCTTTTATGGCGTATTTGAGTACCATTGGTTGTGGTGAAGATCTCTCGAGTTCGAGACCCCCTCTATTCGATGGCACCAACTTTGCTACTTGGAAAACAAGATTTAAAATTTATGCTAAATCCCAAGGCGTCAAGGTGTGGATGGATATCGAAGACGGTGTTGTAGTTCCGATAAAAGTAGTTGATGAAATAATCATCGAAAAGAAAGTCAAGGAATACACCGGTGAAGAGGAAGAGTTAATGAACATAGCCGCTAAGGCGGAAATGGTCTTAACTAGTACAGTTGCAGAAAAAGAATACAAACGTGTTAATAACTGCAAGTCTGCACAAGATATGTAGAAAAAATTGGTTATCACCTACGAGGGAACCATGGATATTAAAGACTCTCGAATGGATAAGTTGATCCAACAATACGAGAACTTTAAACTCCTCGAGGGTGAAACCATCATCGATATAGAAACGAGATTTACTCGTATTATTGATGAACTTGCTCAACTCGGAAAGGTATACTCTATTAATGAGAAAAATCGAAGGGTCTTAAAAGCCTTACCTCCGAGTTGGAAAGTTAAAGTTACCACTATAAAAGAAATGCATAATCTAAATGCATATACCATCGATAGTTTATTCGGCAACCTTCGTGCATACGAAGAAGATAATGCTCCGGATAAACCTCTTCTTAAAGTTGAAGAGAAGAGAAAGAGTGTGGCCTTAAAGGCAATACTTATCGATGAATATGAAAACGACGACGATTTGAATGAAGAGTTGGAAAATCTCGACGAGCATGAAATTGCTTTATTATCGAGACAACTTCGTCGCATTTTACAAAGCAAAGCTCAAAGATACGGAAAGGGCTTTCTTTAATCTGGTAACCAACAACGAGTTTTTAACTCTAAAAGTAGTTTAAATTATAAGAGAAAGAGTGTGGCCTTAAAGGCAATACTTATCGATGAAGATGAAAACGACAATGATTTGAATGAAGAGTTGGAAAATTTCGACGAGCATGAAATTGCTTTATTATCGAGACAACTTCGTCGCATTTTACAAAGCAAAGCTCAAAGATACGGAAAGGGATTTCTTTAATCTGGTAACGAACAACGAGTTTTTAACTCTAAAAGTAGTTTAAATTATAAGAGTAATTTTCCTACTACGAGCTATGCTAAAGGCAAAGGTGTGCAACAATTACAAGCAAACAATACTTACAATAACTCGAAATTTACGAATAATTATGCACCTAAACCTAAAGAGGCAGTTTCTGAAGAGACCGAGATTGTTTGCTTTGAATGTAAACAACCAGGTCATTTTAAAAGGAAATGTCCAAATTTGTCTAAGGGACAAATCCTTGTAGACGAGAGTGGATGGGATCTTAGCGAGGATGAGGAAGCTCTTGAACAAAATGAGGAAATTATAAACCTTGCTTTGATGGCAAACAGAGATGAAGCTACTACAACGGAAGGCTCCACTTCTCTATAAGAGGTAACATCTAAACCAATCTTAAGTTTATCATGTGATAGTAGGGATGTTAGCTTGTCTAGAGTAGATCACTATAGTATGGATATTAATGAACTTTGAAACTTGGTTAAAAATTTAAAAATTGGTTATGATGAGTTGAATCGAAGTTATGTTAAGACAAAATTCGAAAAGGATAAATATGAGGATTTGTGTCTTGAGCTTCAAAAAGAGGTCACTAATTTGACCGACGTACATGTCAAAGACATGGAATGTGTTACTAACATTCTCTCTCAAAATGAAAGCTTGAAAATCGAGGCGAACGGAAAGGATGACCAAATTCATACTCTTGAAGTCGAAAATGTGTCTCTGATTTTTCAAGCCGAAGAGATTGAGAATGATAAGCTCCATTTAAACGAACGCAATCGTGAGCTCCATGTTGAGTATTTAAATTTGAAAATTCAAAATGAATCATTGATTCAAGAGAATTCTTCACGTTGCGAACATATAAATGGCCTCGAAAAATCCCTTACGAGAGATAGAGAGGGAGAGCTTCATGAAGCCGTAAAAGAGCTAGATTTTGATTACCAACTTCAATTAATGAATAAAGACGATGATTATGTCAAACTACAAGCCAAAATTAAATAAGACGAAACTCAATTTCATAAAGGATCATATATATGAAGCTTATGAAATTGGAAAACAAATAAGAGCATCTCATAAAGTCAAATTCATGGTGTCTACCTTTAGACCACTTGAGTTATTACATATGGATCTCATAGGACCGCTTCCCGTACAAAGCTTAGGAGGAAGTCAATACACCCTTGTGGTAGTTGAGGACTACTCTCGCTATACGTGGACTGAGTCCTAGGGTCAAAGAGTGATGCATTTGAATCCTTTACGACTCTTTGCAAACGTATACAAAATCAACAAAATACCTCTATTATCTATATCCGGACGAATCATGGAAAAGAGTTTGATAATGCAAAATTTGTTGATTTTTGTGAGGCGTATGGTATTATTACTCATAACTTTTCTGCTCCTTATACACCTCAATCAAATGAGGTAGTTGAAAGGAAAAATAGAACGTTACAAGAAATGACAACTACTATGCTTAATGAATATCGTTGACCAAAATATTTTTGGGCCGAAGCTATGTCAACTGCATGCCATCTTCTTAATAGAGTATTAATACGACCTATCAAAATAAAGACTCCTTATGAGCTTTATTTCGGTAAAACTCCTAAGCTTAGCTACTTCAAAGTTTTTAGAAGTAAGTGCTATATTATGAATACTAAGGATTATCTAACGAAATTCGACCCTAAATCTGGTGAGGGTGTCTTTCTAGGATATTCTAGTAATAGTAAAGCTTATCGAGTTTTCAATCTTTATACTTTGGTTGTGGAAGAATCAATGAATGTAGTATTCGATGAATCTAAACAAAACTCAAAGTATAAAGATTTAATAGAGGAGGAACCAGCTTCAAATGGTTAAATTCCAAGTGATGTTGAAAATGTCATCTGTCAAATTGGAAATTGAAAATGTTGAGCATGAGCTTGAATTGCCTTCGGAAATCCCATTGCGTAAGGATCATCCTAAAGACTGTGTATTAGGTGACTTAACAAAAGGTGTTCAAACTCGAGTTCAAGTTCAAAACATTGTGAGTCATATGGCCTTTCTATCACAAATAGAACCCAAAACCACAAAGGAATCTTTATTAGATGAGGATTGGATCTTTGCTATGCAAGAAGAGTTAAACCAATTCACTCATAATAAAGTTCGGGAACTAGTTCCACATCTCCCTGAAACTTCCATTATTGGAACAAAGTGGGTCGTTCGTAACAAGTTAGAAGAAAGTGGAATAGTGGTAAGGAATAAAGCACGTTTAATTGCTCAAGGCTATAATCAAATGGAAGGGATAGATTTTGATGAAACATATGCTCCCGTGGCTCAAATTGAATCAATTCGAATATTTTTAGCTTTTGCGTGTCATAAAGGTTTTAAAGTCTATCAAATGGATGCTAAATCTGCTTTCCTAAATGGTGTCTTAGAAGAAGAAGTATACGTAAGACAACCACCGAGATTTGAAGATCATTTACATCCTTAGTATGTATACAAATTATACAAGGCATTATATGGACTGATGAAAGCTCCCAAAGCTTGGTATGAGAGGTTAAGCAAATTCCTAATTGAAAATGGTTTCAAAATAGGAATTGTTAATACCACTTTTTTTATGAAGTATGAAGGTGATGATATCCTGCTCGTTCAAATTTACATAAATGATATTATCTTTAGTTCTATCAAAGAATCTCTATGCAAGGAATTCTCAGATATTATGAGTAAATAATTTGAAATGGGCATGATGGGGGAATTAAATTTCTTTTTAGGTTTGCAAATTAAGCAATCTGATGAAGGCATTCATATTTCGCAATCAAAATATTGTAAAGAAATGCTTAAGAAATTTGATATGGAAAAATGTAAAACAATTAGTACTCCTATGTCACCTGCCTTAAAGATGACGGAAGATCCTAGTGGTATTTCTATAGATACGAAGAAATATCGAGGAATGATCGGAAGTCTTCTCTATATCGCTGCTAATAGGCCTGACATACAATTTAGTGTATGTAAGTGTTCCCGTGTTCAAGTGAACCTTAAGGAATCTCATGTAGCTGCAGTTAAACGGATATTTAGATAACTTAAGGGAACAACTGAAATTGGTCTATGGTATTCGAAAGGACAACCATTTCACTTAGTGTGCTTTTCTGATTCAGATTATGTCGGACACTTAATTGATAAAAAAAGCACAAGTGGTATGTGTCAGTTTCTTGGTGGATGCTTAGTTTCTTGGTTTTCTAAGAAACAAAATTCTGTGTCTATATCCACTACGGAAGCCGAATATATAGCAGCTGCAAAATGTTGTGCCCACATTCTTTGGATGAAACAGACATTAACTGACTATATGGTAAAATTTGATGTAGTATCAATTCAATGTGATAATATAAGTGCAATAGATTTAAGTAAAAATTCTGTGTTGCACTCGTTATAAAAACATATTGATATACGACATCATTTTCTACGAGACCATGTCTTGAAGAGCAATATTAAAATGGTATATATAGATACTGAACATAATATCACCGATATTTTGACAAAACCTTTGAGTTCAGAAAGATTTACCAAACTCCGATTAGAGTTAGGTATGCTTGAATGCTCAAAGTAAGACATAGAGTGTCTCTAATTTTGTTGAATTAATTTTCAATGAACTTTGCTCCGCTAGTAATTAAGGTTATTATTCGATTGGATTTCTATATGGAATTCAGGTTTGTCGATAATAAAATTAATTATAAGTTGTTCAAGATTTGTTGTGAAATTAAGCTCAATAAAATATTATTAGTTAATATCATTGTTGCATGGCCTTGAAATATGTTTAAATATTTCAAAAATCGGAAAAACAGTGAGTATTAATTAATCTTGTCCTAAAAAAATATTATTTTAAAATTTATTTTAAATTTTATAAAATATTTTTGGACCAAATAGTATTATGAAATAAGCATGATTAACTATAAAATACTTATATCATAATATTTTATATAAATTTAATTACATTTATTTGTAATTAAAAATATAAAATTATTGTGAGATAAATTATTATTTTATATAATTTAGTTACATTTTCGTGTAATTAAACATATAAAATATTAAATAATTTTGCTATATATATATTTATATATATATATATATATATATATATATATATATATATATACAATTTTAATTATTTCTCCAGGATTAATCTGGACCATTGATCATAATGGGAATTTGATCACAGCTGTTAACTTGGAATATATATATATGTATTAATCAGAAAATTACATATAATATATACATTTGTACGGATCTTATCTTTCTCTCTCTCTCACTCTGCTGTTTGACTCAAACCCTAATCCCTTCGATCTTAATTCATGATTGTACAACAAATTTTCGCTCAAACTCATCTTAAAATCGTGTTCTTTTCAAAAATCCTTTCAATTCATATCAAAATCACAATCATTCTTGTCCAAAATTGCTCAAAATCGAAAATCCCCAAATCGATTTAATCGATTATCATCATCTCTGCGCCAAACTCTATCTTCGACTTGTTTACATGGTCTATGATGATTTATGAGAAGTATTCGAATCAGTTTCAGCTCGAGAAATGGGTAACTCTATCATACTCAGCTAGGGTTTGGTGAATCAAGTTATTCCATGATAACTTCTCAAGGGTAATGATGGTTTTCAAGTCTCGAAAAGGAAGAAGAAGCTCGAAGTAGTGTTTGTTTGATGAAAATCGGTAAATCAGTCACCTGACTCAGTGAGTCTACACTGAGTTCAGGCGAGCCTCCAGCGAATCACATACTTCCAAGCTAATTAAAGTCTGCTCTCAGTCCTACCTGCTTCAATTTGGTGTCAAACCAGGTAAGGACCGTGTGAAAGGACCCCACAGCACAAGTATGATCTTCGAACTCCAACTGGTGTGAGTTTTATGATAACTGCTGCTTGTGGTGTGATGAAATGATTAAATTAGATATCTATGTGAGTATATTATTTAGTTCCTTGACTGCTAGCATAGGAACTGATGATTTTTGTTGAGTAAAACTGATATGTATTGAGTTCTTGTTCGATTTGATAATTAGTTTGCTATACAATGAGTTGTCTTCTGTTAATCAGTCAACAGGATTATTGAGGCTACTTGAATATTGTGATTGGTCATGTCCTAGATAAGTATAATGAATTCTGAGACTCCATATGTTTAATGATAATGAGAAATTTTTCATATCACCTTGAGCTATCTGATCAGGATAAATTGTTTTGAGAATATTTGAGATCACTTAAGTAATTTTGTTTCTGTGACATGTAAACTATGTGATGCTCATATCTGCTACAAAATCATTTTCATGAATATTTGTCTTTATATTATATGAAAAACTTATGTGACATGATTTTGTACCAAAATTATTTATGTATCTGTCTTTTCTTGCTATGCTTATGTGCTATCATCTAGTGCCAAGGAAAGGTCATTATGCTAACAACTTGACTTAACTGGACTATTGGCTAATGTGGTTTGTTGCTTGATGTGTTTGGTACAATTTGATGCATTTGGTTGACAGTGTAATTTAGTCAAATAAGTCATGATATCTTTACCTACCCCTTCTGTGTTAATGAAGTAGAATAATAAATTTTGATTTAGGTACAGTTGAGATATATGATCATAATCTGTTGCAGTTACATGGAAAATTAAAACTACTTGTGACATTTATTGATACAAAATTAGTCTTGTATTTAACTGCCACATGCCTATTTGTCATTGTTGGTTTTGATAAATTTATGTCTGCAAATGTTTAATAATATGAATTCATATGCCTGCAAAAATTACTTGTGAGACATCTTGTAATGTGCTCAATATTTCTGTTGGACTGATTCATAGCATGCCTGCAAAAATTTTACTGTTACAACATATATTTATTTATACTCTCTTTGTAAAAGAAATATGCATAATATATTTCCTCATTGCTCCATGCTTAGTTAATCGTAAATGGGGCATAGATCATGTTTAGCTGTAAGGATCATGTACTTGCTCTGTGACACATACCTGCAAATCTGAGATAGAAAATTAATATAGATAGGTGTATGTGTATAATCTATAACATGCCTAGATAATATTTAACTGTATTATCTATTTTGGTGGCAAATTTAGTTGTTATTTGTCTGTGTTATGTGATAAGAGAGAGTATATTTCATTAAATGCACTTGCACATCTATAGTACCTCTGCACTATTCACAGTACCTTTAGGACTGCACCTACACTATTTGTACACTGTTTCAGCACTGTTGCTTGCCTGCACTTGTACTTGTTTGCAGTAGCTTTTTGTGTTTAAATAGGGATAACTTTCTGCATTTAACTCTTGCACCTTCAATTCTTTGTCTTCCTGCACCTTAAGTTTTCTGTCTTCTTGCATATAATTTCTGCAGTAGCATTTATTTCTTGTACTCATATCCAAATGGAAAATGAGGATGAGTTTATAAATACTACATTGTGTCTAGGCCAATATAATGAGTCAAACACCACTATCCCCACTTCCTCTAGAGGCAGAAATAGGAAGAAACAAAGAAAACTCTTAGATCTTGGTAAATCCCCACTTTTTTTGCCCTTTAAACCCATTAAAAACAAACTGCAGCCAGGTTGTTTGATCCACATAGACAAAAGAACTGAGCTCTATAACATGTTTGCAGTTGCCAAATGGGAGCCAGTCCTCTATTACCCTAATAAGAAAGTTTTTCCTAACATGGTTAGTGAGTTTTATAGTAATCTGGAGGTCAAACAAGGAGTCCAGGAGGTTATGTTTCTAACAAATGTGTTCAATGGGAAGTACTTTGTTCTTGACCACATTGATCGTGCCAATGCCATGAAACTAAACCTTAAAACCTTGAACCATGCAAACCTTGACATTAACACTGATTTTGTCTTCAATAAAATGGAGATGAAACTCTACCTCTCTGTCTTATGTGGCATTGAACTGTCCTTGTGCCTTGAGCTCACTGAAAAATGCATCTCATATGAACACTTTACCCCCACTTTTCAAACCATGGCCTTAATCCTAAGAGCAAATCTCTTTCAAAACACAAGTGGTGACAAACTCATGTCCTTTCAAGAAATTAAGCCTATGTATAAGCTTGCTAGTCACAAAATCACTTTTAGCCAACCCTTCATGATTCTCTTTCACATGGTACATTGTCACAAAAAGAGAATTTACGCTTATGGTCTCTTATTGACCAAAGTCTTTGAACACTTCAAACTTAACCTCAACCAACTGCCCTACTTCCAAATTGCTTCTACAATCACTAATAAGGCCAATAGAGTGACTATCCCATTGAATGGCTACTCTACACATGTTGTAAACTCTATGCCTAGTGTGTCTAATTTGCCTAGTGACATTCACTGTGTCTTTGTTGCTCCTAATGTGTCCCTGGATGCTGTTTCTAGGGCTGAGTTTGATAAGGCAATTGAAATTCTTAATGGAAAGTATGAGGAACTTGAAATATTATTTCAAGAACTTTAAATTTCCTTTAAGGAACTAGTTGAGAAGCATGAGGACACAGAAACTAAGGTAAATAGTGTGTTGAGCATTTTAGGAAGCACAATAGCAAGGGCTGGGGTCATTGAGGAAGGTCTAGTACATGTTATAAATGTGCAGTTGAGCATCTTGAATAGTTCTACCCTCAATGTTCCTTCAATGCCCGCTGTGCTTAGAAATGGTGAACCTAAGGAGGTAGTGGAGCTTAATGAGTTTAGAGTTGGTGGAATAGTGGAAATGGAGGAAGATGGTGTAGTTCCTCTAGGAGATGAACCAATGAATTGAGTTTCTGCATCTGATTTCTAATAACTAGAGTGAACTAAGGGATGGTGGATGCTTGTTTGTGTGTCTGTTTTACTTTTGTTTAATTGTTATGTACTTTTGCTGCTTGATGTGTGCTTCTATATGTTCTTGAAGCTATTTAGATTGCAGTCCTGTGTTAGATTAGTAGCTGTATTGTGGCCTAGTTGGTTGTTGATCAATTTTGTATAGCTACAATTCTAAGATTATATGTATGCCTGCATTTATGAATTAAATGGTTTCTATTTTGCTTTTTATATTTGATATAAATTAGCATTATAAAACTGTTGCTCTTAGCATCATATGCATGATAGTCCATTGCTAATTCTAAAGCTACTCTATGCATCATATGCATTGATAAGTTCAAATACTTGTCAAATGAAAGGAAGCAAAATTAATAAGTATAACTATACTTATTATATGATATCAATTTCTTACCTTTATAACTTGAATAAATTACAAAATATATATATATATATATATATATATATATATATATATATATATATATATTGCATATATGTGTATGCTATGCACTTAAAAATCAAAAAGATTTTCAACACTGTAGGGGAAGTGTAAATTAGATTTTAAAATCAAAAAATGCATAAATTAGATAGCTGCATACACGTAGGGGAAGTTTAGGCTGTCACACACAAATTTAATTTTACACTAGACAGTTTTGATAAAATACAAAAAAGAGAAGATTGTGAGATATAGTCTTTTTATTAGGTTTTGGATTATTTTGTCTAAACATTAATTGTAAATTAAATTAGAAATAGGAAATTACTAAAGAATATAGGAAACCTCCCTTAGGCTTATTCAAAGTGACAGTCAACGAGTAGAAAATTAAACTTCGTCAAACTACTTTTATAAATCAACCAAATGATTTTCTTTCAACATATAATTAGACAAGATTTATCAAAATAATGATAAAATCAAATCTAATTTATATATGCTATATTTTGAGGTAAAGACGGAAGACGAACAAATAAAGCATTTTTAACACTGATTTTACGAAACAGAAAATGTAACATCAAATCAAAAGAGTGTTCTTTTCAAAAGTTTTCAAGGGAATATATTTATAATATATTTTCTAAATTTATATGTTCCATTTTCTTCAACAAAGTCCTGCCTAAATGTAAAATACATATTTTATCCATAAAGCCCCTAACTGCCCTATTTAAATGGATAAACTGTATTTAAACAAAAATATTCCATGAACCTCATAGTCATCATTTATTTAAGAATATTATGTTTGAATATATTTCAAGTCAAAATTTTAGTCTAAACGTCGACAAGTTCCGACAAAAGGCTATCGATTATTGTTTCAGCCTATAGGGACAGTGAAATGATCATTTTCCTAAAGAAATAGTTATACATGTCCAAATGACTTGAAACTTGGGGAATGTCTCTAGAATAATGAAAAAGAATTTTAGGATTATTTTTATAATTTTTGGGTGACTTTTATTTTTTGACTGTATTTTCGATACGTAATTGAATGTTCGGTCAATTAAAAGTCAATGAAAGTCAACTACAAATTGAGTAAGATTTTGACCATGATCTATTGAGAATATTCCCAGATGGTTCCCAAAAGTTCATAAGTTTTGGAGCATATTTTAAAAAACGTCATATTTCCAACATATCATTCGGTTTCGTGTTTATTAGCTTTATTAATTTATTAAATTATGCTAGCATCTTTTTCAATGCACCTATGTGGCCTCTTTCAGCTGATGCAACTTTAATTTGAATTGTTATGGTTCTCCTTGATCCATGTAGTAGCCTTGTCACCCCTTTCTCCCACCTAATCCCTAAAATTTGCCTATAAATACTACCCTTTCTCCCACTTCTCTCTCAAGCCTTTTTGAGCCAAGAAAGTGCTGAATATTTCTCTCCTCATATCACCCATATCCCAGAAAATATCAGCCTCTAAAAGATCTTACAAAGAAGCTTTGATTCTTCATTATTTCATCACTTTTAAAGCTTGTTTCATCCTCCTTGTTGCTCATATAATACACACACCGTACAAGCTAGTTTAGGCTAACCAAATATCATATTCCAACAAACCCTAGAATTGTTTAGTTGCCCCCAAAGTTGTACCAAAAGTTAAAATTCCGGTCATTTTCCGGTGACTTTTTCCGGCGACTAGTTTTTGTGTGTTTTGGCTTCGATCCTAGCTTTCTCTCTTGATTTCTTTTTAGATCTCAATATATATATATATATATATATATATATATATATATATATACCTTATTCGAGTTTAGTAGTTTGTACATCTTGCTTGCTTGGTTGATCTTTGTGTACACACCAACTCTCGTTCACGAACCCAACTCGTATCTCTTGATTTCGAAAGAAATAGTTTGTCTCTAACTATAGATCACAAGAGTCATAAGCTGGTTATTCTTTTGTGTATATATATATATATATATATATATACTTGGCTTTAGTCTATAAGTATATATATATTGTTTTTGCTTAGTTAGATCTTTAGCTTATATATACTTGTACTTGTTTACGGTTTTATATATACACGAGCTTTAATTGTTGTTGTCTTTTCTCGTATATATAGAACGTAAAGTTCATAACCAACTTATATTCTGGGTTAAAAGTGATTTGTATAAGTCTCCTATAGAGATATAAACAAGCACTACTTGTTGAATATTTGTGGGTTAGTCTCACTTTTTATTCCAAGTCGAAGTAACTTTGTATAAGCCAATATAGTACGGCATAAACAAAGAGCTTCCTTGTTGAGTTATAAAGTGAAAGAAACGAGCTCATATTCCGAGTCATACTCGTAAAATATTAGTAAGTTTATACGACTTCGAACTCCGAGTTAGAAGGTACTTGTATAAGTCTCATATATAGTAGAGATATAAACAAGGCTTCCTCGTAGAGATCTAGAAGTTGAAGTAGCTTCGAATTCAAAGTGAAAAGGTTTATCGTATAAGTTGTATATTAAGAAATAAACGAGACTTTTACTTTTCGAGTTCAAGAAGTTATATATTCTTCGATTCTGAGTTACGAGAATTCGTATGTCACTATATAGACATAAACGAACTATCCTCGTAGAATCTTAGATTGTCTTAGTTAGTTTGTAAAGAGCCTTATAGTTTCATTTTTGTTCTTCGGATCAAGGCTTTTATAAATAACATGACTCAATGAGCTTGATATAAATCAAGTCAATATATTCGGCCATTAGTTTAGTTCATCTACCCTCGAGCTTATATATCAGACAATAATAAGAAGAAAATAAAAAGAAAAGATTTACTTTAAGTGTTTGCATTCATACGCTTTTAATTTCCGCACTTTACTTTAGCATACGCACTTATTTTCTTGCATACACGTTAGCACACAACGTGTGGTTCGTCCTTTTTGACAAGTGACTTACCCCTTCGAGTGTTTAGTCCTTTCACTAAGTGACTTGCCCCGACTCACATTTATATATATTGTTGCTTAGGCTATCTTATATATATACTTGTTTGTCTCTTTGGTCTAGTACTGTAATATACTAGTTCCCCGCCTTTCTTTCTTAAACAGGGATATAAAGTCGTAGTACTTGTTGTCTACACTTTGTTATGAGGTGAAAGTGAAGTGAGGTGATCCTTGTTCTAAGACCCAAGTCCTAGACACGCCGACGGGGAGTTGGGTGTCTTTGCACCGTGAGGAAAAGGAAAGACCAAAGACCTAAGACCCGATCCAAGACCTACATTGTTGTAGAGGAACATAGTCTACGCATGGATTTTTACATATCTTTGAGGAGGTAAAGGGGAAGTTACGCTCCAAGATAAGGTCGTAAGGGATACTACTTGCCTATGAAGAGGTAATGGAAAGTTACGCTCTAAGACCAACTTGTAGGGGAACTACTTGCCTGTGAAGAGGTTGAAGGAAATTTACGGAGGTACGGAAGCGTGATATAACAATTTTTGCCGTAAAACCATATATACGATCGCATATAATCATATAAAACCGAGATGGAATCGAAACCTTACCTTTAAAGCGATCCAAGTGTGTGAACAAGAGATCCTAGCAGCTACTTCTCAGAGTGTGAAGTACTCTACCTGTATCCACCACGAATTCTTCCTTTGATGAAGATCTTCAAATAATTTCTAAAACTTATTTTAGAGAAAAAGAGAGAGAGGGATGGAGGCTAGTGTTTTCTCCAAAAACTAAAAGTTCACCCTAAAAGTTCACTTCTCTAGAATGAAGCATCTCATTCTATTTATAGGACTATCCTAGGGTTTTTCCATAAATAATATATCAATATATATTATTATATTAAACCCCATATTTTATAAAATGCTTTAATAATAATTAAAACTATTTTAATCATTATTTCCTTTTCTAAACTATTTAGAAAATAATTCTCTCTCTCATAATTTAAATCTTTTCATCAAAGAAAATATTCTTTTATGGTGTGACCATGTAGGTTCAATATTAAGTCGGTAGTAGAAATAAATAATAATAAACTTTTTATTTATTATTTATATGAATTCTAATAATTCATTAAATATAATTAACTGATTAATTATATTTATTCTACATCGTGAGTGATGCTTCTCAACATATCGCGACTATCCGGATAATATAAATTCACTGCCAAGAACCTGTCAGTGACTAGTTACCGCACAATCAATTCCTTCCACCCTACAATATCCCGATTAAATACAAGGCATGAAACTCGTGTCAAGCCTATTAAATTTAATCATATGTTTTCTTATTCATAGTGCAACGTTCATATTAATGCAAATTAGAAACTCCTTTCTAATTTCATTCACTCTGGCCAGAGATTCCAGAACTCGCATACTAAGAATAACATAGGATATTCTCTTCCTATACTGGAAGGGGTGGATCCTCTATTGACGTTAACTATCTTCATACACAAATCCCTATGCCCGGAATAGACCTAATGGATGTCCTTGAGACTAAGGACTAAACCAAAACATAGTTCATTATATACAAGATAACTTTAACGATCTCAAGTCTAAGGATACTTGCACAACTATCACTTAGTGAACAACTATTGACACATGAGTAAACTGTTGGGTTCCGAGGCATAAAACGCAGCGGATAAACGTAAATATAACGAAAATTTTCGGAACCCAAACGCAGGATCATGTAAAGACTTGACTGATTATGGTAAACAGAATCATACCTATTCTTGTCTTGACTTTCACGAACTCAACGGAGATCCTTGCTATCACGATTTTGTGTCTTCCTCTCGAAAGCACCTCTATGGTATCCACACGAGCACCTTCAAGAACGTCTCACGATCTTGATCACGGGATGGATGTACTAGCCTCCTTTGATGAATTCGAATGACTGCCTTTGCTGCCTCCTTGCTCTGCCTCTAGGGTTTTATCATATAAAACGTACCATTCATTTAACCTATCATTATCTATTTATAATGATTGGTTAATGGGCCTTTTCAGCAAAACCTAACCCATGTAGGCATAGGATTAAATAATAAAACATGCTTTTATTATTTAATTAATAACTAAGTCACACTTAATTATTATTGGCAGAAATACAATTATTCAAATTCGAATTTATATTATTTTAATTAATTAAGTCTCACTTAATTAATATAATGAAATTCAAATAATCATCAATTAATTTAAATCTATAATTTAAATTAACTATTCCACTAGGTGCTCTATGTGTGTGACCCTATAGGCTATTATTTAATTAGCAATAATTTTATTCTCCAATAAAATTATAAACAATGAGCGGTATCTAGTAATACATCATTGCTATCCAATTAAACAATAATTAAATCGTGATTTGATAAAACCTTTCATGATTAATGTTTCCGTGTAATATAATCCCTTTAACAATATATATTATAGATTAAACTCGAGGCATGTATTTAGTCATCCTCTTCAACATTTAATCCGGGTTTACTTGATCCATGAGTAGACTATGGAAAAACAAATCATTATTTGAGCACGGCCATGCATTTTATAGTCTCACTCAATCAAGAGGCCAATAATATCTCTCCTAATTATAGGAGGGTTAAATCCTTTATCTATCATTCATATTTCTCATACGACTCATGATATACCCGATGTCCACTTTTATCATCACCCGGTCAAAGGTAACTTTTAATGTAGTCAGAGTATATTAATCCTCGTATAGAAATATAATGATCTCAAGTCAGAGGATCATTACACCATTATCACTGTGAGTCTTTCTTATGACTTTATTAAACATGAAGAATCTCACTGTGGGTCTGTCCAGTACCATGTACTCCTACATGTACCTATGCATTGACTTTAGTATCCCCATACTTATAACCAATGAGATATGGTTATCTGTCAAACAACATACTAGTCTATTTATGTATTATTATTGTCCTATAATAATAATACTCGACTAGGGACATTTAAGAATATGATATATTATATAATCTCAAGTTCAAGTCATGTACTTAAACTATATAACGTGTATCATGATTCTAAGGACATTTATTATGCTAACAAATATATCGCAGTAATTAAAGTCATAATAAATACGTTTATTGAATAATCAAATGACATAAAGGTTTATTAAAGGAAACATTGTATTGCCTCTAGGGCACCTACACTAACAATCTCCCACTTGCACTAGAGCCAATCACCCATGTATCTAATACCCATGGAACTAGTGTGACCGTCGTGCTTCTTCTGCGATAAGCCTTTGGTCAGTGGGTCTGCAATGTTATCATTTGTGTGCACTTTACATATGTGTATGTCACCCCTTTCATTAATCTCTCGAATGAGGTGATATCTCCTGAGTATGTGTTTGGTTCGGGAGTGAGCTCTAGGTTCTTTAGCCTGTGCAATGGCTCCATTATTATCGCAGTATAGATCAATGGGATCTGCGATCGATGGAACCACTCCCAAATCATTAATGAATTTTCGAATCCAAACAGCTTCCTTAGCCGCTTCACAAGCTGCAATGTACTCAGCCTCCATTGTAGAATCAGCTACTGTTTCTTGCTTTGAACTCTTCCAACTTACAGCACCTCCGTTTAGACAAAACACAAAACCAGACTGTGATACAGTATCATCCCTGTCTGTTTGGAAACTTGCATCGGTGTAACCTTTTACAACCAGTTTCTCCTCTCCTCCATACACCAAGAATGAATCTTTAGTCCTTTTCAAGTACTTTAGAATATTCTTGACAGCCGTCCAGTGACCCTCACCTGGATTAGATTGGTATCTGCTCGTCATGCTTAAAGCATACGAAACATCTGGGCGAGTACATACCATTGCATACATGATGGATCCAATTGCTGAGGCATATGGAACCTTACTCATGCGGTCCTTGTCATCCAATGATTTCGGACACTGATCTTTAGAGATCGTTATCCCTTGAGATACGGGGACATATCCCCTTTTTGCATTTTGCATACCAAAACGATGCAAAACCTTTTCGATGTATGTACTCTGACTTAGACCGATCATCCTTCTAGATCTATCCCTATAGATCCTCATTCCTAGAATGTAGGATGCTTCTCCTAAGTCTTTCATAGAGAAGTTGCTCCCTAACCAAATCTTAACAGCCCTGAGAGAAGGTATGTCATTCCCCATTAGTAGTATATCATCAACATATAGTACTATGAATGCCACTTGGCTCCCACTAACCTTCTTGTAAACACAAGGTTCATCTTCGTTTTGAACAAAGCCATACTCCTTGACTGTTTCATCAAAACGGATATTCCATCTCCTAGAGGCTTGCTTCAATCCATAAATGGATCGACGTAATTTACATACCTTGCTAACATTCCTTGGACTGACAAAACCTTCAGGTTGTGTCATGTACACATCCACATCTTCTTCAAGGCTTCCATTAAGGAAGGCTGTTTTGACATCCATTTACCAGATTTCATAATCATGGAATGCTGCAATAGCAAGCAAAATCCTTATGGATTTGACTATAGCCACTGGTGAGAAGGTTTCATCATAGTCAATACCATGAATTTGCTTGAAACCTTTTGCAACTAGCCTTGCTTTATAGGTCTGAACATTTCCATCCATGTCAGTTTTCTTCTTGAAAACCCATTTGCACCCTATGGGTTTTACCCCTTCAGGTGGATCAACCAAAGTCCATACTTGGTTTTCATACATGGATTCCATCTCGGATTTCATGGCTTCTAGCCATCTCTTAGATTCTGGACTGCTCATAACATCTTGGTATGTGAGAGGCTCATCTTCATCTATGAGCATCAAATCACCACATTGAGTCAAAAGAAATCCATATCTCTCTGGCTCATGGCGAATTCTACCAGTTCTACGAACAACCTGTGTTTGTTGAGCGTTATTATTGTCCTGCTCTTGTTCCACTTCAGGTTCAATGCTATTTTGTGGTTCTCGATCTTCATCGAGGTCTATAGTTCTCCCACTGTTTCTTTTGGAAACAAAATCCCTTTCCATGAAGACAGCATCTCGAGCAATAAACACTTTTTGCTCAGAAGGACTATAGAAATAATACGCCTTTGTTTCTTTAGGGTATCCCACAAAATTGCACTCTTCAGATTTAGGTCCAAGCTTGTCAGATACTTGACGCTTCACAAACGCCTTGCATCCCCAAACTTTCATAAAGCTCATGCCTGACCGTTTCTTCTCCCATATCTCATATGGAGTCTTTTGAACCTTCTTAGTAGGAACACGGTTAAGTGTGAAAGCCGCTGTTTCTAGAGCATAACCCCAGAAACTAATTGGAAGATCTGCATGACTCATCATCGATCGCACCATGTCCAACAAGGTGCGATTTCTCCTCTCTGAAACTCCATTCCATTGAGGTGTACCTGGCGGAGTGAGTTGTGATACAATACCACACTCCTTTAAATAATCTTTAAATTCAGTGCTCAAGTATTCTCCTCCACGATCAGATCGTAAGATTTTAATACTTGCACCTCCGCCAATTTGCTTCTCTACTTCAGCCTTGTATTCTTTGAACTTTTCAAAAGAATCGGATTTATTCTTCATAAGATATACATATCCATATCTACTGAAATCATCAGTAAATGTTATGAAGTAGTAGTAGCCTCCTCTAGCCATCACACGCATTGGGCCACATACATCACTATGTATTAGCTCCAAACGTTCAGTGGCCCTTTGACCCTTACCAGTGAAAGGGGCTTTAGTCATTTTACCAAGCAAACAAGATTCGCATTCTTGGTATGATTCAAAATCAAACTTATCCAAATATCCATCCTTATGTAATTTGGATATGCGTTTCTCATTTATATGGCCTAGACGACAATGCCAGAGGTATGTTTGATTTGAGTCATTAACTTTAAGTCGTTTGTTTTCTATATTACAGACAGGATTATCTAAGTCAAGAACATATAAACCATTAAACAAACGCGCAACACCATAGGTTAAATCATTCAAAGCAAAAGAGCAACTGTTGTCCTTTATTGTAAACGAAAAACCTTTCTTGTCCAAACAAGAAACAGAAATAATGTTTCTACGAATTGCAGGCACGTAATAACAATTCTCCAGTTCTAAAACTAGCCCAGAGGGCAAAGATAAATAATAGGTTCCTACAGCTAAAGCAGCAACTCTTGCTCCGTTGCCAACTCGTAGGTCCATTTCTCCTTTAGCCAATGTCCTACTTCTCTGCATTTCCTGCACATTTATACAAATGTGAGAAGCACATCCGGTATCCAATACCCAAGATGTAGAAATAGACAGATTGACTTCTATAACATATATACCTGAATTAGAAGCTTGCTCAGCCCTCTTCTTCTTCAGATCCTCCAAGTAAACTGAACAGTTTCTCTTCCAGTGACCGGTTTTCTTACAGTAGTGACATTCACCCTTAGCGACCCCACCTTTAGGCTTTAAAGCCTGTTTAGGACCTGACTTTGGCTTGGGTGTAGAATCAGAACCTGTCTTCTTCTTACCCTTCCACTTGCCTTTCCCTTTGGCCTTACCTTTATTGCCCACCATCAGTATAGGAGCAGGTTCAGCCGTCTTCATGTTGGTCTCATATGTTCTCAACATAGCCAACAATTCAGTAGGTGTTTTGTCAAACTCATTCATATTGTAGTTCATAACAAACTGAGTGAATTTGTTGTTCAAAGAATTCAAGATTAGGTCAATACCAGTTTCCGGACCAATCGGGAAACCCAAAGTATCAAGATACTCAATGTAACCAATCATCTTCAGAACATGTGGGCCAACTGGTTCATTTGCCCCTTGTTTGCAGTTAAAGAGTGACTTGCTCGTGTTGAACCTTTCTTGACGAGTTTGGCTTGCAAACATGCTTTGCAAGTGCTCATTGATAGTATATGCATCCATATGCACATGCTGTCTTTGAAGCTCAGCACTCATAGTTGCTAACATAAGACACGCAACATCAGTTGCATCATTCTCATCCTTAGTGTGGGCCGCTCGTTCCTCAACAGTAGCGCCCTCAGGAAGGGGACCTGCCGGAGGAATATCAATGACATGAAGCTTGCGCTCCTGCCTGAGGACAATCCTCAAATTCCTCTGCCAGTCTAGGAAGTTGTTTCCTCCTGTCAGCTTATCCTTCTCAAGGACAGATCGTACGGATAGTGTGTTTGTGTTGTTTGTCATTACTTGGTATCTACAATGATAAAAGCACAAAATTAAACATTAGATTGTCTGAGTTATTTATTATGTCCAAATGATTATGATACATTCATAATATATCTCCCACTATTTTTATCAAATCAATAGCCCTTACTATTAATTTGGAAAGTATATCCCATAATCCTTTCTAGTGAGCCAAGATCCATATTTCGTCATGTCTCAAGTCAACCACTGGAAGTCCTTAAGAATGATTATTTAGGTAGACAACATTTGTCAATTATATCATATATAATTCTTGGATAGTTTGGTGAGCAACGATTGATCTTATCTATCTAATAGATTTTTAACCAAACTCTATGCTTCTAAGTTCATAATGGTTGAATATAACCGTTTACTTTCACCTTATTATGACGACTCAGTTAAGTTTGACCCAATGATACAACGGCCGAATATAACCGTTTATATTCGTCGCATCTCACCACGATAGACAGGAGTCCCCTGCCACTGACAGTCTTTCCCCTAATCGATCTAGGATTCGATGAGTGTTCATTCATTGGAAAGCATCTGATTAAAACTTAATATTTTGTTAAGGGGTTTAGAAGATTTTACGACGATCATGATCACATCATGAAGAGATCCTCAATTTTTCCTTGAACTAAATATTTCAAATTGACATCTTAAATTGTTCATTTCCCAGGTAGATGGAGGATACCAGTGGTCACACTTAAAACCCATCAGCCTTACGAATACGCATATCCGTTTTTGTCAGAAAATCCCAATTATAGATATCAAAATCCATATTCAATTCCGTGTTTTAAAAATCCATATTTCATAAACACAGGAATCTCATGATCGTTTGTTGATTTTAAAATCTTGAATCGTTACAGATTTTATCTTGAGTCGTTACAGATTTTATCTTGTTTAAACAAGCATGGCATGGGTGTCGTATCTAATACATACATACATAGATACATGATTAATCTAATTAAAGCATGCATCATTCATACATCAATATGTAAAGTGCAGTATGTAAACGTGCTTGGTTATGGCCCCTTTCCTATGTGATCCTTTCGAGCTAATGAAAGGATCAAAGTCAATCTATGGTGGTAAAATATAAATACAATTACATGTCTTCATTCTTCTTGTATCCACTAGTGCCTGCTCCTCTTCTTGGATCATCTTTCAGTCTTCAAGTACATTACATGGAATAATTGAATACAACCTAAGCTAATGTACTTACATAAGAAAACTCGAGTTACATTCGAGTTTAACAATTACAAGAATGAAGAAAACGACATGCAAGTCGTATTTATAAAACCAAAACCAAAAACCATTAATCTAGGGGTCCAAAGGCCATAACCAGCACCATGCTCAAGTACTCAACCAAAATAATGCGGGGGTCCGGGGGCGGCAGCCCCTGGGCGGGGGTCCGGGGGCGGCAGCCCCTGGGCGGGGTCCGGGGCGGCAGCCCCGGGCGGGGTCCGGGGGCGGCAGCCCCGGGCTGGGGTCGAGCTGCCAGGTCAGCTCGAAATCAGAATTTTTTTTTTATTTTCGAAGACCAGTCCTATTCAGAAATCATCAATTTCTGAACTACAGATCATATCTGTTGGCCTTTTTCCCCACTGCATCTTATACAGTTTCAGAAGCAAGTATCATATACATACTTATCATATCCCAGTTAACAGCTGATGTCCAACATAATCTGTCCACCAGTTTGTATCATATACAAACTGACCCTCATGCATAACATACAAATCGCAAACAGGCATATAAATCAGTCATGACAAATCATTAACATGCTAGTATCATCATCTATTTACTCATCATATGAATAACAATTCGAATATACAAGGCAGTAGCATGGCAGTCTCAAACAGGCATGGCAGTAGCAAAGCAGTAGCATGGCAGTTTCATGGCAGTCACCAAGACAGGCATATTTGCATCAAATACAGTTAACACATAACCAAATCAGTCCCTTATACACGTAGCTCTGATACCATTGTTGGGTTCCGAGGCATAAAACGCAGCGGATAAACGTAAATATAACGAAAATTTTCGGAACCCAAACGCAGGATCATGTATAAGACTTGACTGATTATGGTAAACAGAATCATACCTATTCTTGTCTTGACTTTCACGAACTCAACGGAGATCCTTGCTATCACGATTTTGTGTCTTCCTCTCGAAAGCACCTCTATGGTATCCACACGAGCACCTTCAAGAACGTCTCACGATCTTGATCACGGGATGGATGTACTAGCCTCCTTTGATGAATTCGAATGACTGCCTTTGCTGCCTCCTTGCTCTGCCTCTAGGGTTTTATCATATAAAACGTACCATTCATTTAACCTATCATTATCTATTTATAATGATTGGTTAATGGGCCTTTTCAGCAAAACCTAACCCATGTAGGCATAGGATTAAATAATAAAACATGCTTTTATTATTTAATTAATAACTAAGTCACACTTAATTATTATTGGCAGAAATACAATTATTCAAATTCGAATTTATATTATTTTAATTAATTAAGTCTCACTTAATTAATATAATAAAATTCAAATAATCATCAATTAATTTAAATCTATAATTTAAATTAACTATTCCACTAGGTGCTCTATGTGTGTGACCCTATAGGCTATTATTTAATTAGCAATAATTTTATTCTCCAATAAAATTATAAACAATGAGCGGTATCTAGTAATACATCATTGCTATCCAATTAAACAATAATTAAATCGTGATTTGATAAAACCTTTCATGATTAATGTTTCCGTGTAATATAATCCTTTTAACCATATATATTATAGATTAAACTCGAGGCATGTATTTAGTCATCCTCTTCAACATTTAATCCGGGTTTACTTGATCCATGAGTAGACTATGGAAAAACAAATCATTATTTGAGCACGGCCATGCATTTTATAGTCTCACTCAATCAAGAGGCCAATAATATCTCTCCTAATTATAGGAGGGTTAAATCCTTTATCTATCATTCATATTTCTCATACGACTCATGATATACCCGATGTCCACTTTTATCATCACCCGGTCAAAGGTAACTTTTAATGTAGTCAGAGTATATTAATCCTCGTATAGAAATATAATGATCTCAAGTCAGAGGATCATTACACCATTATCACTGTGAGTCTTTCTTATGACTTTATTAAACATGAAGAATCTCACTGTGGGTCTGTCCAGTACCATGTACTCCTACATGTACCTATGCATTGACTTTAGTATCCCCATACTTATAACCAATGAGATATGGTTATCTGTCAAACAACATACTAGTCTATTTATGTATTATTATTGTCCTATAATAATAATACTCGACTAGGGACATTTAAGAATATGATATATTATATAATCTCAAGTTCAAGTCATGTACTTAAACTATATAACGTGTATCATGATTCTAAGGACATTTATTATGCTAACAAATATATCGCAGTAATTAAAGTCATAATAAATACGTTTATTGAATAATCAAATGACATAAAGGTTTATTAAAGGAAACATTGTATTGCCTCTAGGGCACCTACACTAACATAAACTCCATTAGTTGTTCAATTTATCGAGTCACGTTCAGTGAACTTATTCCTTAATAAGCACCTACATATTAGCTATAGTGTCACCACACAAATGCCTATGAGAACAGACATCCTCCTTAAAGGAGCAAGCATAGTATGTACCAATCTTTGCGGACTCACTAACTTCCAATTAGTTATCCTATGATCAGGAACTGTTTAAGTCAAGAGTCATCATCTTCTAGATCTCACTATTATAATCTCATTATAATTCCAGAAGCTTCACTCTAAACTATGGAACATCTTATTTAAGACACTTTAAACAGATAAAGCCCGTAATAAAACAAATAAGTCTTTTATTAATATTAATGAAATCAAATAAGAATACAAGAAAGTTCTTCCTAACTCATCATACATGATTGGATTTAGGACAAACACTTTCAGAGGTAACGGGGGGTTACGCTCTAAGACTAGCTTGTAGGGGTTCTACTTTGATTGTGAGGAGGAAACGGGGAGTTACGCTCCGAGATAAATCAAGTAGGTTTGCTATTGTATTTCGAGGGGGTAACAGGGAGTTAAGGTCCAATATAGATACTTAGTATTGTAAAAGGCTTCTTTTGCAGCCTCACTTGCAGCTATATACTCTGCTTCCGCTGTGGAGTCAGCCGTTGTAGACTGTTTGGAACTCGTCCAACTAATCGCACCACCATTCAGAGTAAACACATACCCTGACATAGATTTGCTATTATCACATTCTGATTGAAAACTAGAGTCGGTATAACCTTCTATTATCAACTCAGAACCACCAAAAACAAGAAAATTATCCTTAGTCCTTCGCAAGTACTTAAGGATGTTCTTTACTGCTTTCCAGTGTTCTTCACCTGGATCGGACTGATATCTGCTCGTCACACTGATTGAATGAGCAACATCAGGCCTAGTACATATCATCGCGTACATGATAGATCCTATTGCTGAAGCATAAGGAATCTTACTCATACGCTGTCTTTCCTCAACTGTCTTAGGAGACATCTTCTCGGAAAGGGAAACTCCATGGCTCATCGGCATGAGACCTCTCTTGGAGTTTTCCATGCTAAATCTTTTCAGCACTTTCTCGATGTATGTACCCTGGGTAAGACCTATCATTCTTCTAGATCTATCTCTATAGATCTTTATACCGAGAATGTAGGATGCTTCTCCCAAGTCCTTCATAGTGAAGTTCTTTGATAGCCACACTTTGACTGATTGAAGCATCGGTATATCATTTCCTATAAGAAGCATGTCATCCACATACAACACAAGAAATGTTACCGCGCTCCCACTAACCTTCTTGTAGATACATGGTTCATCTATGTTTTTGATAAAACCAAACTCTTTGATTGTCTCATCAAAACGGATGTTCCATCTACGAGAAGCTTGCCTCAATCCATATATGGTTCGTAGCAGCTTGCACACTAGGTGTTCATTCCCTTTGGAAACAAAACCCTCTGGCTGTGTCATATACACTTCCTCTTCAAGTTTCCCATTGAGGAAGGCCGTTTTCACGTCCATTTGCCAGATCTCATAGTCATAGTAAGCTGCAATCGCAAGCAAAATCCGAATTGATTTAAGCAGGGCTACAGGCGAAAAGGTTTCATCAAAGTCAATCCCTTGCCTTTGTTTGAATCCTTTTGCCACGAGCCTGGCCTTATAGGTCTCCACCTGGCCTTCTGCTCCAATCTTTCTTTTGTATATCCATTTGCACCCTACAGGTTTCACATCCTTGGGTGCTTCAACCAAAGTCCATACTTGGTTGGTATACATAGAATCCATTTCGGATTTCATGGCACTTAGCCATTTCTCTGAGTCAATACTACTTATAGCCTCATTATAGGTCATTGGGTCGTCATCATTAACGATTGTTAACTCATTGTCATTCTCAATGACAAGGCCATAATACCTCTCAGGTTGGCGAGACACTCTCTCTGACCTACGAATGGGCTGTTCCATAGAAGGTTGTTCAGTCTGAACAGGTGTTTCCTCTTGAACTGTAGTAGTTTGTGTTTCTTGAACTTCATTAAGTTCTATTTTGCTCCCACTGTTTCCTTCAAGGATAAACTGTTTTTCCAAGAAGGTAGCATGTCTGGAGACAAACACCCTATGATCGGTGTAAAAGTAATACCCTAAAGTCTCTTTAGGATATCCCACAAATCTACATTTTACAGATCGAGATTCCAGTTTATCAGGGTCAACTTTCTTGACATAAGCTGGACATCCCCATATCTTAACGTGTTTAAGACTCGGTTTCCTTTCTTTCCATATCTCATACGGAGTTTGAGGAACAGATTTGGAAGGCACCTTATTCAGTAAATATGCTGAGGTTTCCAATGCATAACCCCATAGGAATACTGGAAGATCTGCATAGCTCATTATGGATCGAACCATGTCTAACAAAGTTCGATTTCTCCTTTCTGATACTCCATTTAACTGTGGAGTATATGGAGGAGTCCATTGAGAGACTATACCATTTTGTTTGAGATAATCTAGAAAATCTCCATTCAAGTATTCACCACCTCGATCTGATCGAATGGTTTTAATACTATGTTTGGTTTGTTTCTCTACTTCATACTTATATTCTTTGAACTTTTCAAAGGCTTCAGATTTGTGTTTCATCAAATACACATATCCGAATCTAGATCGATCATCTGTGAAAGTAATGAAGTACGAAAAACCCCCCATGGCTTGCGTAGACATCGATCCACATACATCTGTGTGTACCAATCCTAGCAAATCTGCAGCCCTTTCTCCATGTCCACTAAATGGAGATTTGGTCATTTTTCCCAATAGACAAGACTCACATGTAGGATATGATTCAAAATCAAAAGGTTCAAGTAACCCTTCCTTGTGCAATGTCCGTAGTCTATTTTCACTAATATGACCAAGTCTGCAGTGCCATAAATATGTGAGATTTTCATCATCCCTTTTCCTTTTATTAGTATGTTCAACTTGTAGTAAACTATGCTCTACGTCACATACATACAGACCATTATTCAAAATACTACTACCATAAAGAACATTATCTCTAAGAATTGAACATTCATTATTCTTAATAATAAACGAAAATCCAGCCTTGTCTAACATGGGAATAGAAATAATATTCCTCACAATCGAGGGAACAAAATAACAATTATTTAAAACAATAGTCTTGCCCGTAGGCATATGTAAATCAAATAATCCTACAGATACAGCAGCAACTCTTGCTCCATTGCCCATCCGCAGAATAACCTCCTCTTCCTCAAGAGTCCTACTATCCCTTAGTCCCTGCAATGAATTGCAAATGTGATAACCACAGGCGGTATCTAATACCCAAGTAGAAATTTGATTTAGTGACATGTTTACTTCAATCATAAACATACCTGAGCCAGAAGCGGCAGTCTCACTACCCTTCTTCTTCTTCAGTTCTGCAAGGTAAACCTTACAGTTCCTCTTCCAGTGCCCCACCTTGTTACAGTGAAAGCAAACAGCTTTGCTTTTGGGGTCTTCAGCTTTTGGTGGAACTGGCTTCTTCTCACCTACTTTCTTCTTCTTGGGAGGATTCCACTTTCTTTTCTTGGAAGTGGATCTACCACCAATCAGAAGAACATAACCTTTCTTAGAGGGAAAGTTCGACTCAGCAGTCTTCAACATGTTATGGAGTTCAGGCAGGCTGACATCCAATTTGTTCATGTGAAAGTTCACAACAAACTGCGAGAACGAATCTGGGAGTGATTGCAAGACCAAGTCTTGGCTCAACTCCCCATCCATGACAAAACCAAGTTGCCCAAGACGCTCAATCAGATTGATTATCTTAAGCACATGATCATTCACAGATGATCCCTCCGCCATTCTACAACGGAATAGCTCCCTCGATATCTCATATCGAGCAGCCCTGCTTTGTACATCATACAACTCTTGTAGGTGTATGAGAATGGTATGAGCATCCATGTTCTCATGCTGTTTTTGCAGCTCAGAGTTCATAGATGCCAGCATGATGCACTGAGCAACATTTGCTTCATCCATCCACTTCCTGTAAGTTACATGCTCATCATCATGAGCATCTTCGGCAGGAGCATTGGGTACTGGTGAGTTCAGCACATAGTCCAACTTCTCAGCCCTAAGAACAATTCTCAGGTTTCGAAGCCAATCAGCAAAGTTTGGACCAGTCAACTTGTGAGCATCTAGTATGCTTCGTAGTGATAGTGCAGAAGACATGATGTATATCTAAAATCTGTAAATGACAAACACATAACAACACTTAGCAAATAACCAATTTCATTATTAAAACACTATATGAATCGGGTCTTTATTCATAAGTGGCTCCCGCTAGTTTATCTAATTTATACAACCCTCTAAGTGAAAAATTAAGCATTCATAATGCTAGTGGGAATAGGGATCCTACATTCCATCACACAACCTCGGCTGTAGCACGAAACGTCATGTGATGTTCAGTAGGCAGACAACTCTTGTCAATAACATCTCATGTCATTCCCTAATTAAAACTTTAGCCTCTTGAATAATTGAGTCACGGCTGTGGCACGACAAACTCAATATTCTAAGTCAAGTCTAACCCAACATTTCATACAACTGAATCAGTCTCCAACTGCCCACGGCTGTGGCACGTAACGACTATTAGATTCTAACTCATTGTATACATCTCTATGTAATAGACAAGTATTTCTTATTTCGAAATCAAAGCCCTCGGCTGTAGCACGAAACGACAATGATTCAAAAATAAGAACTACTTTCTATCATGTTGGAAGGCTATGACCGACACAAGCCCGTTGTGTCATTGGTCAATTACTACTTGATATTATTTTTAATTAAGAGGGATTTTTATTATAAGGTTTATAATTACACATATTTTATAGACACAAATTTCAATTAAATGTTTTCTATAAAGTATTACAATTACTAACCAAATAATTAATTAATAATCAAAACTCTTTTAATTATTAATACTATTTCTAAACCCTTTTAGAAAATAAATATCTCCCTTAATTTAATTTCTTAAATTAAATCAATAATTAATAATATTAAGATCACATCCTAACTATTTTATAATCGAATAAATCTTATTTAATCAATTAATAAAATTTGTTAACTGATTATTTATTTCATAAATAAATAATTATCAACTATTATTAATTAAACAATATTATTTAACAATCATAATCATATTATAAAGAGATTCTTCCTTTTAAATTAAATATTTCAAACCAATAATCGATAATCGGATAATTCCCAGATCGGGGGGAGCATTGTCAAGAGGCGTCACTTAATACCCCTTTCTTAGACAAAATCATCCTTTCTCTCAATATTGAAAATTCATATTTAATTACGTGTTTCGCAAACACAAGAATCTCATGATTGTATATATAATATTATTGTTAGGGCAAGAAACGATTCCTATTCTAGATTTTCTAGAGCACGCCTTATGTTGATTTAGGTTCACCTAAATCTATCATCGCATGGTAAATCTAGGCATATATCTCATATATAAAATTAAATAAACAAGTAAGCATGCAAGAAATATCATGTCATACAATGATATAATGATGTACGGATTTATTATAGTAAAAAAAAACAATTAAAACAATTAATACATGCTTTAAAACACTTTAGGGAATATGGACAGTTCAAAACTTTTATATTAAAATTATTTGACCACTCCATTAAATCCGTCTCGGAAAAACGAATCCAACGATATATTGCACGCCCAAATCGGAGTTACGGAACTCCCAAAAAATCAAATTTAATGTGGACAGGAGGGGCGTAACACATTTATCACACGCGTTACAGCCATTAAAGCCAATTTTCCGGTGTAACGCGTGAGCCGTATGCGTTACCGTCTGTAACGCATTTCATAAATGCGTAACAGACGCGCAACAGCCCTTATGCTCCTCTGTGCACCACGCGCGCGTGACAGCGACTGACTGGAAAAATTTGACCGTTGCAAGTTACTAAGTCTGCCGTTTCAAGGAATGCGCATGCAGCCGTTTTTATATATATATTAACTATTATAATAACTATTATAATAACTATTATTAATATCTTTATATTTTAATATTAATAAATTAATTAACTATTAATTAATAAATTAATAAAAAAAAACATAAAAATATCATTTTTGATATCCAACAGCAGATTAAAATAACCAGATCAGCCAAGGGTCCTAGTGCAAATATTAATCCATATATTTCAACATGCATAATTATTACATGAATTTTAATTAAAACAATTTTTAAAAATTCATAACAAATAATCTATACATCAGAAAATTATGAAAAAAAATACCCAGATGATCCACAACACTTGTAGAATCCAGATCAATGGTCAAAATCTCATGCAAAAAATATTTTGAATTAATTCATAATTAAATCTAAATAAACTTGCAAAAATCATAATAAATCCATACATGCTCCAAAAAATCTAAAATTTTTTACATGAATCTCTATATGCATAACCTGGCTCTGATGCCATTGAAGAAAATTTACGGAGGTACGAAAGCGTGATATAACAATTTTTGCCGTAAAACCTTATATATGATCGCATATAATCATATAAAACCGAGATGGAATCGAAACCTTACCTTTAAAGCGATCGAAGTGTGTGAACAAGAGATCCTAGTAGCTACTTCTCAGAGTGTGAAGTACCCTACCTGTATCCACCAAGAATTCTTCCTTTGATGAAGATCTTCAAATAATTTCTAAAACTTATTTTAGAGAAAAAGAGAGAGAGAGAGATGGAGGCTAGTGTTTTCTCCAAAAACTAAAAGTTCACCCTAAAAGTTCACTTCTCTAGAATGAAGCATCTCATTCTATTTATAGGACTATCCTAGGGTTTTTCCATAAATAATATATCAATATATATTATTATATTAAACCCCATATTTTATAAAATGCTTTAATAATAATTAAAACTATTTTAATCATTATTTCCTTTTCTAAACTATTTAGAAAATAATTCTCTCTCTCATAATTTAAATCTTTTCATCAAAGAAAATATTCTTTTATGGTGTGACCATGTAGGTTCAATATTAAGCCGGTAGTAGAAATAAATAATAATAAACTTTTTATTTATTATTTATATGAATTCTAATAATTCATTAAATATAATTAACTGATTAATTATATTTATTCTACATCGTGAGTGATGCTTCTCAACATATCGCGACTATCCGGATAATATGAATTCACTGCCAAGAACCTGTCAGTGACTAGTTACCGCACAATCAATTCCTTCCATCCTACAATATCCCGATTAAATACAAGGCATGGAACTCGTGTCAAGCCTATTAAATTTAATCATATGTTTTCTTATTCATAGTGCAACGTTCATATTAATGCAAATTAGAAACTCCTTTCTAATTTCATTCACTCTGGCCAGAGATTCCAGAACTCGCATACTAAGAATAACATAGGATATTCTCTTCCTATACTGGAAGGGGTGGATCCTCTATTGACGTTAACTATCTTCATACACAAATCCCTATGCCCGGAATAGACCTAATGGATGTCCTTGAGACTAAGGACTAAACCAAAACATAGTTCATTATATACAAGATAACTTTAACGATCTCAAGTCTAAGGATACTTGCACAACTATCACTTAGTGAACAACTATTGACACATGAGTAAACTCCATTAGTTGTTCAATTTATCGAGTCACGTTCAGTGAACTTATTCCTTAATAAGCACCTACATACTAGCTATAGTGTCACCACACAAATGCCTATGAGAACAGACATCCTCCTTAAAGGAGCAAGCATAGTATGTACCAATCTTTGCGGACTCACTAACTTCTAATTAGTTATCCTATGATCAGGAACTGTTTAAGTCAAGAGTCATCATCTTCTAGATCTCACTATTATAATCTCATTATAATTCTAGAAGCTTCACTCTAAACTATGGAACATCTTATTTAAGACACTTTAAACAGATAAAGCCCGTAATAAAACAAATAAGTCTTTTATTAATATTAATGAAATCAAATAAGAATACAAGAAAGTTCTTCCTAACTCATCATACATGATTGGATTTAGGACAAACACTTTCAGAGGTAACGGGGGGTTACGCTCTAAGACTAGCTTGTAGGGGTTCTACTTTGATTGTGAGGAGGAAACGGGGAGTTACGCTCCGAGATAAATCAAGTAGGTTTGCTATTGTATTTCGAGGGGGTAACAGGGAGTTAAGGTCCAATATAGATACTTAGTATTGTAAAAGGCTTCTCCGCCACTATAAGGAGTACATCTTTTTATAGTGCAAAATCTCGAGTTCAGGGAGGGACTCGGGGACTAGACTAGGGGTGAGCGGATCCGTTAGGGGATTGCGATGGCGCAAACTAGGATAAAAATATTAGGTTGTACTCTGTTTCTTTTCCCTCTTTTTACTTTCCGCATTTTATTTACTAGTTGACTAGTAAAGATTTTAAAAAGAGAAAAGAAATTTAAAAATACGAAGCTCTAAATTTTAAAAAGGGTATATAGCTATTCAACCCCTTCCCCTTCTAGCTAATACCGCCCATTATTTGGGACCTAACAATGCACTAGATAATCCTGATTGGGTTATTGCAATTCAAGAAGAGCTCAATCAATTCGAAAGGTAGAAAATTTGGAAACTGGTACCCAGGCCTAAGAAAAAGTCTGTTAGAGGCACCTAATGGGTATTCAGAAATAACATGGATGAAGATGGTATTGTTATGAGGAACAAAGCTAGACTGGTTGATAATGGTTATTCTCAAGAAGAGGGTATAGATTATGATGAAACATATGCACTAATGGCAAGACTTGAAGCTATTAGGATGTTTCTGGTATTCGCAACACATTGCAATTTAAAAGTATATCAAATGAATGTGAAGCGTGATTCCTTATTGGAGAGCATGAAGAAGAAATATATGTGAAACAGCCCACAGGGTTTCAAGATCCAGAATTTACAGATTTTGTGTACTTTTTCTTCAAGGAACTCTATGGTCTCAAACCAGCACCTTAGACATGGTATGACACTCTATCAGAATTCTTACATGAAAATTGTTTTACTAGGTGTCATAGATAAGACTCTGTTTCATAAAATGCATAAAAATGATATGATATTAGTACAAGTATATGTAGATGACATCGTATTTTATTCTACTAACGAATAATTGTGAAGTGGATTTCCTAAGTTAATGTAGAGTAAATATGAAATGAACATGATGGGAGAGCTAAACTACTTTCTTGGACTCCAAGTAAGTCAAAGAAAAGATGAAGTCTTCATTTGCCAGACCAAGTACATCAGAGATCTCTTGAAGAAGTATGGTCTTGAAGATGCATCTCCGGCCAAAACCCCTATAACAACTACCACTAAGCTTGACAAGGATGAACTCGGTAAGAATTTTATAGTTGTTAAAAGAATTTTTATGTATCTTAAGGAAATTCCGATTCTTCGAATTTGGTACCCTAAAGGTATAGGTTTTGACTTGGTTGACTATATATATTTTGATTTTGCAGGTTGTATGATTGATCGGAAGAAGACTGGTGTCCTGGTATAGCAAGAAGCAGCACTTAGTATTAACATCGACAACCGAAGCAGAATGGTCCAACATTCAAGGACCAAGCACATTAATGTCAGGTATCATTTTATTAGAGAGCATGTCATGAATGGTACTGTAAAACTACATTTTGTACCTATAGAACAACAAATTGCAGACATCTTCACTAAGCCACAAGATGAATCCACTTTCTTTAGTTTGGTTGGTGAACTTGGAAGGTTAAAATCTACTAACTAAGTTGTTTGTAATCAATAACTACAATTTGTTGTTGATAGATTCGCTAGTTAATTAAGTTCCATATTTTTTGGACTTGGAAATTTATTTACCTATTTTATTTACAGTAACTCAAATTTTAATTGAAAATATACCATGTGCATTTCAGACATAGAATTCTTGGTATTTATTGATTTTAATTTAACAAATATTTAAGTGTTTGTATTTGTTTAATAAATACTTGGCATTTAAAAATTTAGAATTATTTAAAATTAATTTAAATTAAGAAAGTAAGCATTCTTGTTTAATTTCTTAGTTTTAAATTAAAAGTAAAATAATTAGAAGAATAAGTTTTTCATATTAATAATTTTAACAATTTAATTTTAAATATTATTTTTTATGAATAATTTGTAAAATTTTAATATTGGTGGATTCAATTATTTTGAATATTTGAAGACTTCACAAATATTAAAATGAGTAGCATATAATAATTTTTATAATTTATTTGGCATATATCAATTAAGGATATAATTGTTGAAATTTTATAAATATTATTTGTGAGATTTGTTGTTTCTTTAAATTTTCAAAATAAATTTTAATTTACAAACAGTCTAAGTTTACTTGTAGCCGAGTTGCGCCACTAGGGTGGAACCCCTGTACTGGTACCACTTGTTTGCACTCGAACACTTAGTTTTTTTCCAAAACTAAGTGGTTCCACATAGAGTTGCCCTAAAGATATAAAATAGATATGCAAGAGAGGAACTGGTTGAGTGTAAAAAGAAGATAGAAACTCTGAAAGAACAGTTATAATAAGAACTAAAAACCATTAACAAATGGAACAGGTCCAGTAAAGCTAGCAAAAATTTGAATGACATTCATGGATCAAACTCTTCCACTATATTGTCTAAGACTCTTGAGAAATTAGCTATTGATGAAAATCAATAATTGGATAAGGAGTAATCGATTGTTAATCCTGAATCAACTAATAAGGATTATCCATTGATTGATAATGTTGACTCAATAGATAATTATCCATCGATTGAGAAATCAACAACTGTTAAAAATTCCATTTTAAAAACCAAGCTTAACAGACCTATTAAATTTGTGATAGAAGTTAGCTCCTTTAATCCTCCAAACAAAGTTGAGAAGGCTAATATAGGGTATTTATTTAAGAATCAGTTAAAAGAAAAACTAGAAAAGATAAAAGCTGAAACTAAGCCTAATGGGAAAAAGACAAAGAATAGAAATGGAAAGGTAGGTATTAATAAGAACAATTACACAACCACATGTATGCATCTAGGAAAGTATGTGTTAAATGTGGTAGTAAAAATCATCTATCTGTGCATTACAAATATAATATTCCTTTCATTCCTAACATGTCTACAAATTATGTTTTCCCTCAATTAGTTGCTCCTCATACTATTCATGTTCAATATGCATCTATGTCTTATATGTTCAATCCATATCTTTCATTTACCAACATGAATATGCCTGTTATGCCTTGGAATGTGAAAACCAATATTCATGCATCAAATTTATTTAATTATGCAAGCATGAGTAACCCAAGCATTAGCACTGAGAACTCTGAGGTAAGGAAACCAGCACCTAAGGTTGAAGTGGAATTAAAACCATCTAAACCAAAGGTAAAAAAATTGGAAACCAAACCAAATGTAGTAGCTAATAAGAAAGAACCCAAGGCAACTTGGGTAATAAAATCAACTTGATTATTTTTGGATGTGTCTAGGGAATAAGGAGGAAACTTTGATACTTGGATAGTGGGTGTTCAAGGCATATGACTGGAAATAAATCACGGCTCACATAGTTTGAGGAGAGAGCTGGCCTTGGAGTTACACCATGGGATATGACTTGATTTCAACAGAGAATTTCATTATTGAACCTGTTGCACTAGTTGATGGGTTAAGACACAATTTATTAAACATCAGTCAATTATGTGACAGTGGAAACAAAGTATGCTTCACAACTGATATATGCATAATTTCTAGCAAGAAAGATGGAAGCCTAGTAATAACTGAGAACAGAAAATGAAATGTATACATAACTGACTTCAACTCAACAAATGCAAATTCAATGACTTGTCTTCTTTCAAACATAAGTATAAATGAGAGTTTTATATGACACAACAAATTAGCTCACTTAAATTTCTAAGACATGAATCAATTGTTTAAGAAAAATCAAGTGGATTACCACAGATGGAATTTGTCAAAGATGGATTGTGTGATGCTTGTCAAAAGGGCAAATAAAGAAAAAAATCATTCAAGTCAAAATTGGAATCATCAATTGAGAAACCACTTGAGTTGTTACACATGGGTTTGTTTGGCCTTGTAAACATCATGTCCATTGCAAAGAAAATGTATGCCTTAGTCATTGTGGATGATTTTTGAAGATTCTCATGGACTTATTTCTTACATTCAAAAGATGAAACAAGTGAACTCATCATCAAGCACATCAAGGAAGTAGAGAGAATTCTTGGATTGGATGTCAAGAAAATAAGAAGTGACAATGGAATAGAATTCAAGAATTCCACAATGAAGGAGTTTTGTTAAGCCAAAGGAATAATACATACTTTTTTTGCACCAAGAACACCTCAACAAAATGGGGCAGTTGAAAGAAAAAATAGGACATTGATTGAAGCAACTAGAACAATGTTGTAAGATGCAAAATTACCAACTTATTTTTGGGCTGAGGCCATCAATGTAGCATACTATATACAAAACATCTCCATAGTAAATCAAGTACAAGGAAAAACTCTATATCAATTGATCGAGAAGCCAAAATTGGGGTTTCTTCATGTCTTTGGTTGCAAATGCTATGTCCTGAGAAATCAAGGTGAAAACCTAGGAAAAATTGATGTCAAGGCTGATGAAGTTATATTTGTTGGGTATACACTATCAAGTATGGCCTACAGAGTCTATAATCTTAGACTACATATTGTTGTAGAATTTTTACATGTAGTTTTTGATGATAAAAAGATTTGAGGCTTCTTAGATGAAGGAAATCATGACACACTGCACTTTGAGAATGAATCAAATGAGATACATGAAGAAATTGATGAAGAAATATGTCAAGTAAAATATCAAGTACTCAGAAACCCAATATCAGTTGATGTCATTGTATCAATGGATAACCAACATTCTACATCAAGGGTATCCAACTCAGATGAAGGGTTTCAAAATCAATTTTTAAATTCAAACCAACATGAGTACAACAACAATGATAATGAAGCTTCATCATCAAGGAGGAATTTACCTCCACAAAGAAAATGGAAAAAGTCATTCATTTCAGTTAATCATTGGAAATGCAGAAGATGGTGTCAAAACAAGAAGTGCTACTCAAAATGAGTGTTTGTATAGCAGCTTCCTATCTCAAGAAGAACCTAAAAGAGTTAAAGATGCTCTCAAGGATTCTGATTGGGTATTGGCTATACAAGAAGAACTCAATCAATTTGAAAGAAAAAAAGTATGGAAGCTGGTATCCAAACCAAAAGACAGATCAGTAATTGGTATTAAATGGATATTCAGAAATAAGATGGATGAAATTGATATTCTGACTAGAAACAAGGTAAGGCTTGTGGAAAAGGGTTTTTCACAAGAAGAAGGAATTGATTTTGATGAGACTTTTAAACCAATTGCAAAATTAGAAGCAATCAGAATTTTTCTAGCCTATGTTGCACATGCTAATTTCAAAGTCTACCAGATGGATGTGAAAAGTGCATTTTTAAATGGAGAATTAGAAGAAGAATTCTATGTGGAACATCCTCCTAGTTTTGAAGATCCAAATTTCCCTGACTTTGTCTACTATCTACTCAAAGCACTCTATGGCTTGAAACAAGAAACAAGGGCCTGGTATGACGCTTTATCTCAGTTTCTCATTGAGAGTCACTTCACAAGAGGTACTGTTGATAAAACCTTATTTCATAGAAATGCCAATTGCTTAATTATTCTTGTTCAAATTTATGTGGATGACATTATATTTGGCTCAACAGATGAGGGACTTTGCAAAAAGTTTTCTAAACTAATGAAGAGTAAGTATGAAATGACCATGATGGGAGAACTTACCTACTTTCTTGGTTTGTAAGTCAAACAAGTTAATGATGATATTTTTATAAATCAAACAAAGTACATTCATGACTTGTTGAAGAAATTTGACTTGAGTGAATGTTCTTCTACAAAAACTCTTATGGCCACTGCTACTAAATTTGAATGGAGTACTAAGGAAGTTAAAGCGGACATTTCAAGTTATAGAGGCATGATATGCTCACTTTTATACTTAACTGCTAATAAGCCATATATAATGTTCTCTACATGCTTGTGTGCTAGATTTCAGGATAATCCTAGAGAATCTGGTTTTGATGTAATAGGCTACTCAGACGCAGATTATGCAGGTTGTAAAATAGACATGAAAAGTACAACAGACACCTGTCAATTTCTAGGAAGAAAACTTGTGTCATGGTTTATCAAGAAGCAACACTCAGTATCAGCTTCAACTGCAGAAGCTGAGTACATTTTTGCTGGAAGTTACTGTGCACAAATTTTATGGATGAGGAATCAATTATTTGACTATGGGTTCAACATGAATAAGATTCTTATCTTCCATGATAATACATGTGCCATTGCCATAACTGAAAATCCTGTGCAACATTTTAGAACCAAGCACATTGACATAATGTATCATTTCATTAGGGAACATGTAATGAATGCTACAGTTGAATTACATTTTGTCCCTAGTGAACAACACCTTGCAGACATTTTTACCGAGCCTCTAGATGAATCTACTATTAATAGATTAGTCTGTGACTTAGGTATGCTCAATTTTACTTAAAATTATGAAAATTGCTACAAAGTTATATTTTTTGTTTTATGCAGCCATTGTTCATATTTATCTGTTGAATCCAAGTGATCAATTGATAAGCATATATTTTATCAATGGATATTTTTCAGCCATCAATGGATATATTTTAGTCATTTGATAAAATATATGCCTATAGGTGGATATTTATCTGTCGACAGATAATTAGTCTCATAATTATTTATTGATTGATAAATTATTTAGTATCAATGGATGTGATTACCCATCGATGGTAATAGAATTTCATTTGTTTCTGAACATCCATTGACTACTCCTTCAATTAGCAGTTGATATTCTATTTTATCCATCGTCAAATACATATACATCTATATGTATAAAGTCGATTGCTATTTAGAGAATGTCTATCTATCTTATTCTCAAACTGTCATTTATTTTCATTAAAGTAGTAAAATAAATTGAAATGACTTATTTTTAAGTCATTTTATTCTTGAAAAATATAAATAGCAGTTTCAATTCTTGTTTTATCTCACCTGCTATTTTTTCTTAACAATTTTTTCTTGTTATCTTTCTCTAAAGAACCCTAAGGCAATTTTCTTACTTTCTTTCAAGTTTCTTCTTTCAATCATCTCTAAGAACAGGAATGGCACCATAAAAGAAGATTTTATCATCTATAGGCTTCATTTATGAGCAAAACAACTCGATTGCGTTCATGACTGTTGAGGATGCTCCAACAGATTTTCATCCATTGATGAGGTTTCTCAGTGAGTGCAAGTTGTCAAAGGCATTAAGTGAAGCACCCACAATAGTGTGTGAGCTTGTGGAGGAATTCTGGAAATCTGCAGAGGTTTCACAGGATGGGAAGGTAATCTCCTACACTTGTAGAGGTAAACAATACACTCTCACTAGTGTTGTTATTTATACATGCTTAGAAATTCCTGAAGATAATTGGGATGCCATGCCTAAAGATGATATTAGAGATATGCTTGTATCTGTTAATTATGTTGTAACTGATCCTAGTGTAGGAGAAATTATTAGGAAAATTCTAAGAAAAGAATGGAGTTATTTATTTGATGCTATTATCAAGGTATTGTTTAGAAAAATAAGCAATTTTGATGCAATTACTACAAGTATGCAACAAATAGCTTAAAATATCCTATTTGATAATGACTTTGATCTTGGCACATTGCTCCTAAATGAATTGATTGCTAAATTAGGTAATAAGGAGTCTAGAAAAAATAATATATATTTTGCTAGATTTATTATGTTCTTCATTAACCATGCCATTAATGAATATGAGATAACAGATACTATAGAAATAATGGAAGCATTGATACAGAACAAAAGGGTCTTCAAAGATTTATTGAGAATCAACTTATACTCTAAGTTGTGGCTCACTTATCCTCCTTTTGTAAAGGTATCTCTCAAGCTCAAAATTTTTCTTTCCTTGAGTTAGAAATACCTCTTTTATTAGGAATCTATATGTAACTTGATAATAACTTTAATCTTAGAATTATAGAAATTTAAATTGATGTAACTGATCAATTGATATGAAGTTTATAAATATCAATTGATCATGAAATCATTTATCAGTTGACATGTTGATGTTAATCAACTGATAATATGGATGGTAGCATAGGTGTACTTAGTCTATCTCAATTGATATGGCTTTACTCGATTGATAATTTTCTCATCAATTCATATTAGAGTCGATTGATATTGGTCATCAATTGATGTGTAACTTAGACTGTCAAATTATAGTTATTTAAAGATAGGAAAATTATACAAATGAATGATGATCAATTGATATGGGAGCATTAACGGATAGAAGATCAATTGATACAAAGTCAAGTAAAAGATTGAAGAACATCAACTGATATGAAGAACCATCGATTGATATATCGATTGATAACATCTATCAATCGATAAGTCAATAGTTATTATCAATCGATGGATATCAAGATCAATCGAAGAAGAATATCGGTTAATGGATACAAGGAAGAATCAATTGATATGCTTAACAGCAAATTATCAATTGATAGGGACTGCACGACAAGACATAAAGCATACCTGTGGAAGACAGTCTATACTGACTATGAAGACTCAGATTGAAGTTGTCTTTCCAAGTCTAGAGACCTTTCTCAAAATGTAAAAAGGCAAAAAGAAAGATAAATCAGAAAAAATCCTAGAATAGATTAATTATTTTATGCTCGTTCTAGGAATTGTAAACACACTTGTGTTATATAAACAAGTGTGGTAGCATTGTTAGAAAAAAAACAATTAGAAATATCTTAGAATCATTTATCTTAGTTCGAGAGCACTTTTTTAAGAACAATTGATTCATTTTCTAACCTTGTAAAAACAAAGCAACTGAGTTTTATTAACCTAGATAATTTAAGCAATATATATATTGATGGAAAAATCAATCCATTAGTAATTTTTAAATATCACTGTTCAATTACTTTTCAGTCTTTGTTGTTCATTAAAGTCTCTTAAACACTTATAACATCAAGAATAAATATTAAAAATTAAAAAAAAGTTTTGATAATTTGAATTCAGCCCCCTTCTACAAATTATATTGACATTGTTCTGGAAAATAATTATTGGTATTACAGCAGGCTTTCTACATACAGAAAGTTTAAGATCAAGAGCAAAGGCAATATGGGCCAAAAGGATTCAGGTGTGAAATTTCAGTGTTAGAAAAAGATACATACTTTGCATGAAAAGTAAAAATGCATCTGCATCTACTCTCTCTTGGCACTTCTTATGTTAATTGCATAGAGAAAGGTCCTCGTATTCCTATGAAATTAGTCACATGTGTGAACCTAGATGGAACTCCTACTTTTAATAAACACATTCCAAAACTCACTACTGAGTTCACTGAAGAAGATGAAAAGGAGCTGCTCAAGGATAAAAAGGCCATAAACATTGTGTTTAATGGTCTAGACAAAGACATGTTTGAAAATGTAATAGACTATACTACATCAAAAGAAGTATGGTATACTCTTCAAACACTTTGTGAAGGAACTGAGCAGGCCAGGAAGAATAAAATGCAACTCCTGATTCAAAAGTATGAATCTTTTCATTTCAAGAGTGGTGAAGCTATCAATGACACCTATAGGAGATTGTGAAAGTTATTAAATGGATTAATGTTATATGGTAGGGTTTATGCAACTGAGGATACAAATGTAAAATTTCTTATATCTCTTCCAAAAAAAAGGAAGGCAATGACTGTCTCCATTCGACAATCTCATGACTTCAAGGATTAAAATCTTGAGAAACTTTATGGTATTCTCAAGACATATGAGTTGAAAATTCAACAAGATCAAGGGATTGAGAAGAATCAAAGAAAGGAAAAGACTGTGGCTATGATAGTAAAGGGAAATGAAGACATGGTAGGGAATAGTGAAAGTGGTTGTGTAGAAGGTTCTGTCATGGTGGCTAGTAATGTTGTTGAGGAATCATTCAAAGGAAAAGGAAAGGGCAAATATGAAGAAAATGAAACATTTTCTCAAGATGATTTGGATGAGATTGATGAGCACCTTGCATTTCTGTCAAGGAAGTTCTCAAACCTTAAATTCAAAAGGAATCCAAATGCTCAGAGGCCTGGATCCCAGTTCAGGAATGACAATCAAAACAAAAATTTGGTTGATATGTCCAAATTCAAATGTTTTAACTATGGATTGGCTGGTCATTTCTCAAATGAGTGCAGAAAGCCAAAACAAAAAAAGAATTCAAAGTCATATGATGGCATTGACTATAAAAAGAAATATTTTGACATTCTTAAGCAAAAAAAAGCTTCTATTACTCAGGAGAAAGACTCGGCTGCTGAGTACAGTAATTCTGAATAATTCATCAATCTAGCACCTATGGCCAACCATGAAGATGAAGAAGCTAGTTTATCATCAAATTAGGTATTAACTACTAACTTTTCTGAGCTTTCAAAAGATAAATGCAATAGTACCATCAATGAAATGTGAAATGAACTGTACAATTTGCATGTCACTCTGAAATCTCTAAACAAAGAAAACCTCAAGTTAAAGAATACCGTTGATGCCTTAACTGAGAGGAATACATTTCTTTAAAATGAACTTGTTTGTTTAGATAGATTCCATCAGGAAAATAAGGATGCTAGAGATGAGCTAGTGAATAGTTTAAGAAGAGAAGAATTGTTAAAAGAGCAACTGGCTGGAAAAATTGAAACCATTAACAAATGGAATAGATCTGCTAAAACTGCCAACCAAATCATTGATTTAAGGGTTTAGATACTTTAGGAGAATCCCCTCAATTAATAGGCAAGCCATTGGTTAATACCTTAGTGGATAAAGATCAATCGACTGTTAATCCCCTATCGATCGATAAGGATTATCAATCGATTGATGCTGAATCAACTGATAAGCATCCATCGATAGGTAAACCATCGATGAATAACAAGAAGAAGAAATTTAGCACCCCTATAAAATTTGTTAAGAAAGAGGATCCCATAAATCAAGTTTAGACCAAGGTTGAAAAGATCAATATTGGTAGCTTATCTAAGAAGCAATTAAAAATCAAATTGGAAAAGATAGTATATGTTGAAGTTATTCACCCTAAGTCTGAGAAAAAGAAAAAGAAAAAGAATAGGAATGTGAAAATAAGCATAAATAAGCAAAATAATTACACTCGTGATATGTATGCACCTAGAAAGGTGTGTGCTAAATGTGGTAGTGTAAATCATTTGTCTATGCATTGCAAGAAAGAAAAGAATTCCATATCCGCAAATGATTTAAGTGCACATACCATGTCTACAAATGCCATGTGTACCAATCCTATGCTCATGAATACCATGTCTTCTAATTTAGTTACACCACATGCGCACATATCATATGCAAAATTTTCATACATGTTCAATCCATTCTTCACATATACAAATATGAACATTCCTGGAATGCCATGGAACATTTCTAAAGTTGACAATGATATGCATGAAAATTATGTCATGAGTTCCAAGGTGTTTGAGCAATAAAAGTCAACTCCCAAAGTTAAAGTGGATTTAAACCAACTAAAATAAAAGGAACCAAAGTTGGCAAACAAGGCCTAGACTGCAACTAATAAAAGAGGACCCAAGGCAACTTGGGTACCAAAAGTAACTTGATTATGTTAATTATGTACAGGGAAACAGGAAGAAAACTATCTGGTATCTAGATAGTGGATGTTCAAGGCAAATGACTGGAGATATGTCCTTGCTAAAAAATTTTATGGAAAAGGCTGGCTCGGGAATTACTTTTGGAGACAACAATAAAGGTTTTACTCTGTGATATGGCACAATTTCAAGAGAGAATGTTGTCATTGAACCTGTAGCAATAGTTGATGGATTAAAGCATAATTTACTGAGCATTAGTCAACTGTGTGATAATGGAAATTGTGTGTGGTTTTCAACAGGATCATGCATTATAGCTAACAAAGAATCTGGTAAAATTCTCTTAAATGGAGAAAGAAAAAGAAATGTCTATGTGGCTCATTTCAATTATGTGAAGGAAAATTCAATGACATGTCTATTAAGCAAGGCCAACATAGATGAAATTTGGATTTGGCACAAGAAGCTAGCCCATCTAAATTTTAAATCAATGAATCAATTGATTAGAAAGAATTTGGTTAGAGACATTCCACAGATGAAATTCACCAAGGATAGTTTGTGTGATGCTTCTCAAAAAGGAAAACAAAAGAAGACATTATTCAAGTAAAATTTAGAATCATCAATTGACAAGCCGTTGGAGTTATTGCACATGGATTTATTTGGTCCTGTCAACATTATGTCTATTGCCAAAAAGAAATATGTCTTAGTCATTGTGGATGACTTCACAAGATATACATGGGAACATTTCTTGCATTCCAAAGATGGGGCAAGAAAATTGATCATCAATCATGTGAAGAATGTTGAAAATGGTACTGAATGGAAATTCAAGAAAATAAGGAGTGATAATAACACCGAGTTTAAGAATGCAATGTTAGGAATCTACATGTGATTTGATGATAACATTAATCTTAGAATCATAGAAATTTTATTTGTTGTAACTGATCAATTGATATGAAAGTTATAAATATCAATTGATCAGGAAACCATTTATCAGTTGAAGTGTTTATATGAATCAACTGATAATTTGGATTGTAGCATAGGTGTACTTAGTCTATTTCAATCGATAAGGTGTAAATCAATTGATATTTTGTTCATCAATTGATGTTAGAGTCAATTGATATGGATCATCAATTGATGTGTAAATTAAACTGTTAAATTGTAATTATGTGAAGACAGGAAATTGCACAAGTGAAGGATGATCAATTGATATTGAAGCATCGATGGATGAAGGATCAATCGAAGAAGCCAAGTCAAGCATTGAAGACCCATCGACTGATATATCGATTGATAACATCTATCAATCGATAAGACATCTTTTATCAATCGATGGATATAAAGATCAATCGAAGAAGTACATCAGTTGATGGATTAAAGAATGGATCAATTGATATGCTTAACAGCAAATTATCAATTGAGTGTGACAACACAGAAAGAATATCTGTTGAAGATCCAGAGAACAAAAGCACACCTATGGAAGACAGTCTAGAGTGACTGTGAAGACTCAATCAGAAGCTGTCTTTCGAACCTTTTTGTAAAATAAAAAAAGTAAAAGGAAGGCAGGTAGAAAACAATCCTAGAATAGGAATTGTAAAAGAACACTTGTGGTATATAAACAAGTGTAGTAGCATTATTAGAAAACATACAAGTTAGACATATTTCTTAATCAACTGTTCAAGCTTGAGAGCACCAGTGTAAGAACAGTTGATTTGTTTTCTAATCTTGTAAAAACGAAGCTAGGTTTCTTCTAACCTAGGAGCATTGAGCAAAAATATATATTGATGGAAAAACCAATCCATCAATAATTTTAAATCTCTTTGTTCAGTTTTATTTTTCAGCATTAATTTGTTCGAACTTATTCTCTTATTCTATCAAACATCAACAACAAATATTAGAACACACAAAAAGTTTTAATATTTGTATTCAACCCCCCCCCCTTCTACAAATATTGACATTGTTCTAAGGAATAACAATTGGTATCAGAGCAGGCTTTCAACATACAGAAAGTTTAAAGATCAAGAACAGTCAATATGGGTAAAAAAGATTCAGGTGTGAAAATTTCAGTTTTAGAGAAAGATGAATATTTTCCATGAAAGGTCAAAATGCATCTGCATCTTCTTTCTCTCGACCCTTCTTATGTTAACTGCATAGAAAAAGGTCCTCATGTTCCCATGAAGCTAGTCACAGGTGTAAACCCTGATGGAACTCCTGCACTTGACAGACATGTTCCAAAACTTATTTCTGAGTTCACAGAAGAGGATGAAAAAGAAGTACTCAAAGACAAGAAGGCCATGAACATTCTGTTTAATGGTCTAGATAAAGATATGTTTGACAATGTTATAATCTGTACTTCATCAAAAGAAGTATGGGATACACTTCAAACTCTGTGTGAAGGAACTGAACAAGTAAGGAAAAACAAGATGCAACTCTTGATTCAAAAATATGAATCATTTCATTTCAAGAGTGGAGAATCTATCAATGACACCTATAGCAGATTTCAGAAGTTGTTAAATGGACTAAAGCTATATGGTAGGGTTTATGCATATGAGGATACAAATCTAAAATTTCTTAGATCTCTTCCAAAAGAATGGAAACCAATGACTGTTTCCATTAGACAATCTCAGGACTTCAAGGATTTTACACTGGAGAAACTTTATGGTATTCTCAAGACATATGAGTTGGAAATCCAACAAGATGAAGAGATTGAGAAGAATCAAAGAAAAGAGAAAACTGTGGCTTTAGTAGTCAAGGGAAATGAAGAGAAGAAGGAAAATGGCTATGAAGAAGAGTCAGTCATTATGGCTGGTGATGCTGTTGAAGAATCATTCAAGAGAAAAGGAAAGAGCAAGTGTGAAGAAGATGAAACATGCTCTCAGGATGATTTGGATGAGATTGATGAGCACCTTGCATTTCTGACAAGGAAATTTTCAAAGCTAAAATTCAAGAAGAATCCATATGCTCAAAGGCTTGGATCCCAGTTTAGAAACAACAATCAAAATAAAAATCTGGTTGATAGATCTAAATTCAAATGCTTTAACTGTGGATTGGCTGGTCATTTCTCAAGTGAGTGTAGGAAGCCAAAACAAGAAAAGGCAAAGTCATATGAGGGTATTGATTATAAGAAGAAATACTTTGACCTTTTAAAACAAAAAGAAAAGGCTTTTGTAACTGAGGAGAAGGACTGGGCTGCTGAGGATAGTGATTCTGAAGAATATGTCAATCTTGCATTAATGGCCAATCATGAAGATGAAGAAGCTAGTTCAGCATCTAATCAGGTACTAGCTACCAACTTTTCCGAGCTTACATCTAAGGAATGCAATAGTACTATTAATGAAATGTCTAATGAACTGTACAATTTGCATGTCACTCTAAAATCTCTAAACAAAGAAAATCTCAAGTTAAAGAACACCATTGATGCCTTAACTGAGAGAAATATTTTTCTTGAAAATGAACTTGTTTGTTTAGAAAGATTTAAGCAGGAAAGAAAGGATGCTAGGAATGAACTAGTAAACAGTTTGAAAAGAGAAGAATTGTTGAAAGAACAATTAGCTGAAGAAATTGAAACCATTAGCAAATGGAATAGGTCTGCTAAAACTGCCAAACAAATTATTGATGTTCAGGGTGTAGATACTCTAGGAGAACTCCCCAAATCAATAGGCAAGTCATTGGCTGATACTTCAATGGATAAAGATCAATCGACTGCTAATCCTTCATCAACTGATAAGGATTATCAATCGATTGATGCTGAATCAATCGATAAGCATCCATCGACAAGTAAATCATCAATGGCTAATAAAAAGAACAAATTTAGCACTCCTATTAAGTTTGTTAAGGAAACCAAGAATCAAGTTGAGACTGAGACTGAGAAGATCAACATAGGTAGCTTATCCAAGAAACAATTAAAAGAAAAATTAGAAAAGATAGCACCTGTGGAAATTACTCTATCTAAGTCTGAGAAAAAGAAAAAGAATAGGAATGGTAAAGTAGGCATAAATAAGCACAATAATTACACTCCTGATATGTATGCACCTAGAAAGGTATGTGCTAAATGTGGTAGTGTAAATCATTTGTCCATGCAATGCAAGAATGAAAAGAAGTCTATATCTGCAAATGATTTAAATATACATGCCATGACTGCAAATGCCATGTTTACCAATCCTATGCTCATGAATGCCATGTCTTCTAATTTGGTTGCACCTAATGTTCATATGCCTTATGCACAAGTTCCATACATGTATAATCCCTTCTTTGCATATCCTAATATGAACATGCCTGGTATGCCATGGAACATGCCTAATGTAAATGATGAAATCCATGGAAATTCTGCCATGAGTTCTAAGGTGTCAAAGCCCCAAAAGTCAACTCCCAAAGATAAAGTGGATTTAAACCCACCAAAACAAAAGGAACCTAAGTTGACAACAGGGGCTCAAGCTGCAACTAATAAAAGAGGACCCAAGGCAACTTGGGTACCAAAAACAACTTGATTGTTTTATGTGTGTGCAGGGAAACAGGAAGAAAAATCTCTGGTATTTGGATAGTGGATGTTCAAGGCACATGACTGGAGATTTGTCCCTGCTCACAAAGTTTGTGGAAAAGGCTGGCCCAGGAGTTACTTTTGGAGATAACAGCAAAGGTTTTACTCTGGGATATGGCTCAATTGTAAAAGAAAATGTTATCATTGAATCTGTAGCACTAGTTGATGGATTGAAGCACAATTTGCTCAGTATTAGTCAACTGTGTGATAATGGTAATGGTGTGTAGTTTACAACTGAATCATGCATCATAGCCAACAAGGAATCTGGTGAAATTCTCTTAACTGGAGAAAGAAAAGGAAATGTCTATGTGGCTGATTTTCTCTCTGTAAAAGCAAATTCAATGACATGTCTACTTAGCAAAGCCAATACAGATGAAAGTTGGATTTGGCACAAGAAACTAGCCCACTTGAATTTCAAAGCCATGAATCTATTGGTTAGAAAGAATCTGGTTAGAGGCATTCCACAGATGGAATTCACCAAGGATGGACTATGTGATGCCTGTCAAAAGGGAAAACAAAGAAAAGCATCATTCAAGTCAAAGTCTGAATCATCAATTGACAAGCCTCTGGAATTATTGCACATGGACTTATTTGGTCCAGTCAACATCATGTCAATTGCCAAAAAGAAATATGCCTTAGTAATTGTGGATGACTTCACAAGATTTTCATGGGTATATTTCTTACATTCTAAGGATGAGGCAAGCAAATTAATTATCAATCATGTGAAGAATATTGACAATGGCACTGAATGGAAGGTCAAGAAATTTAGAAGTGATAATGGTACTGAATTCAAGAATTCAACCATGAGAGAATTCTGTGAAGAAAAAGGTATCACTCATCATTTCTCTGCTCCAAGAACTCCACAGCAAAATGGAGTAGTTGAAAGGAAAAATAGGACCTTGATTGAAGCTGCTAGAACTATGTTAGAAGAAGCAAAACTTCCTACATACTTCTGGGCAGAAGCAATTAATATTGCTTGTTACATTCAAAATATTTCCATGATCAATAAACTTCAAGGCAAAACTCCATATCAATTGATAAAGAAAGATAAAAAGCCAACAGTTAACTTTCTTCATGTCTTTGGCTGCAAATGCTTTGTACTGAGAAATCAAGGTGAAAATCTAGGAAAAATTTGAAGCCAAAGCTGATGAAGCTATATTTGTTGGATATGGAATAACAACCAAAGCATACAGAGTCTACAATCTTAGATTACACATTGTTATGAAATCTATGCATGTAGTTTTTGATGACAAGAAAATTCAAGGGTTGTTTGGTGAAGGATTTTATGATCTATTGCATTTTGAAAATGAATCCACAAGTAATATTGAAGATAGTGATGATGATGTGGAAATCACAAGAGTTCAAGTACCTAGAATCCTCCCATCAATTGATGTCAATGCATCAACAGATAACTTATCAGTTGACAATCATCAATCAACTGATAATATATCAATTGATAATCATTCAATGGATATCAACTCTACTCAACAATCTTCAAGTAGAGTGTCCATCTCAGGGGGAGGGTTCTCAAATAGTCAATCACATCACAATGATCATAACACTTCCAATGATCGTGAAGCATCATCTTCAAGGACAAGTTTACCATCACAAAGGAAATGGACAAAAAGCCATCCCTTTGAATTAATAATTGGAGATGCAAATGATGGTGTCAAAACTAGAAGTGCAACTCAAAATGAATGCTTGTATAGTAGCTTCCTGTCTCAAGAAGAACCAAAAAGGATTGAAGAAGCCTTGAATGATCCTGATTGGATAATTGCTATGCAAGAAGAGTTGAATCAATTTGAAAGAAACAAGGTATGGAAGCTGGTGCCCAAACCAAAGAACAAGTCTATCATTGGTACAAAATGGGTGTTCAGAAACAAAATGGATGAATCTGGTACAGTGACAAGAAATAAAGCAAGATTAGTGGCAAAGGGCTATTCACAAGAAGAAGGCATAGAATTTGATGAAACCTTTGCACCAGTTGCAAGGTTGGAAGCAATCAGAATCTTCTTAGCATATGCTGCTCATGCAAATTTCAAGGTGTATCAGATGGATGTGAAAAGTGCTTTTCTCAATGGAGAACTAGAAGAAGAAGTATATGTAGAACAACCTCCTGGTTTTATTGATCCTATTCATCCTGGATTTGTATACTATCTTCTCAAGGCGCTTTATGGATTGAAGCAAGCACCTAGAGCCTGGTATGACACATTGTCTAAATTCTTGATTGAGAATCACTTCACAAGAGGTACTGTTGATAAAACTCTCTTTCATAGAAATGTAAATGGCTCTATGATTCTTGTTCAAATCTATGTAGATGACATTATTTTTGGCTCAACTAATGAAAAACTTTGTAAAAAGTTTGCAAAGTTGATGCAGAGTAAATATGAAATGAGCATGATGGGAGAACTTACCTATTTTCTTGGTTTGCAAATCAAGCAAGTCAAAAATGGTATTTTCATAAATCAAACCAAATATATTTCTGATTTATTAAAGAGATTTGATTTAAGTGAATGTTCTTCTGCTAAAACTCCCATGGCCACTGCAACTAGACTTGAATTAAACACTAAGGAAGCAAAAGTGGACATTTCAAGTTATAGAGGTATGGTTGGCTCATTACTTTATTTAACTGCAAGTAGGCCAGACATAATGTTTGCTACATGTCTTTGTGCTAGGTTTCAAGCTGATCCTAGAGAATCTCATTTGATTGCAATAAAAAGAATATTCAGATATCTCAAAGGAACTCCAAATCTTGGAATTTGGTATCCTAGAGATTCTGGATTTGATCTAATTGGTTATTCAGATGCAGATTATGCAGGTTGCAGAATTGACAGAAAAAACACAACAGGCTCCTGTCAATTTCTAGGAAATAAGTTTGTTTCATGGTTTAGCAAGAAGCAGAATTCAGTGTCTACATCTACTGCAGAGGCTGAATACATTGCAGCTGGAAGTTGCTGTGCACAAATATTATGGATGAGGAATCAACTACTTGACTATGGGTTCAACTTGAACAAGATTCCTATTTTCTGTGATAATACTAGTGCCATTGCTATAACAGAAAATCCTGTGCAACATTCCAGAACCAAGCACATTGACATAAGGTATCACTTCATTAGGGAACATGTAATGAATGGTACAGTTGAATTACATTTTTTCCCTAGTGAAAGACAACTTGCAGACATCTTTACCAAACCATTAGATGGTATAAAAATCGATTAGAAAGAATCTAAGAAAAGAATGGTCATATTTCTTTGATGTTTTAATAAAGTGTTTTTCTGGTAAGGTTAGTAATTTTGATGCAATAACAACAAGTATGCAACAAGTAGGGTATAGCATTTTATATGATAGATATCATAATTTAGGAAGCCTGTTACTCAATGAAATATCTGCCAAATTGGGGAATAAAATAAATAGATCTAATCATATTTATTATGCAAGATTTATTATGATTATTATTAACCACTTTGTCAAGGATATTGAGATTGACAGGAATACAGAAATTTTGGATTGCTGGACTCAAAACAAAAGGCTCTTTAAAGACTTGGTTAGGATCAATCTTCACAGCAATGTGGAATTGATCTATCCCCCTTTTGTTCAGGTATTTATCTCTACTTTAAACTCTTCTAAACCTAATTCTTCTTTGCCTTCTATGACTATGGAGGGTGGTAGTAATGACCCCAACCCTCCTACCCAGGCCACACAACCAATCTCTAAATCCAAATCTAAGAAACCAACCTCAACAGGTTATCAAAAACCTGCTGTTGTAAAAACCAAGAAAAGAAAATCAACTAGTGTGGTAGATAGATTAGAGGAGGATGTAGGTGGTGAGGGAACTGGGGAACATCAAAGAACCCAGAAGGATAAGGAGAGTGAGGGTGTGCAACCTCAACCTAGCCACTCCATAGTCTCCCAAAAGACTGTGGATGTTAACATGGAAAATACCACATCCCTGTTGCCATTCTCTCAAAAGGATGACAATATTGAAAATAGCCCACAACCAGGGGCACAGAATCAAATTGGGGACACAAAAGCCAAAACACTAACACCATATAAAAGAAGAGAAAAGAAAGTCACCTTTGCACTTGGGGAATCACACACTGCAAAACCACAGGAAACTGTGGAGGAGCCTTCACAAAGTCTGCTTGATGCATCTCATATAAATGATGAGATGCAGCCCCATTCTCTTTCAATTCCTATCTCTTCTATTCTTCTTTCCCCATCTCAAACTTCTTCAGAAAATGTTTTGATAAATTATCGAACATTTTCAGATTCTCCTTCTTTGTTTTTCAAGGAGAAGCCAACACTCTCTCCTGAATCTTCTTCTCAGAATTTTCAGGATTCTATTTCCAATATCATCTCAAACATAACTTCACAAATTATCTCAACTGTTTCTTCTCCATCAATTGATGTTCCTTCATCAATTGATATTCAGCCATAGACTGATAAGCCATCGATCGATACTCAAGATCAATCGATGGGTATGCATCAATCGATGGATATCCCAAACACCACTTCAACTGATAATGTCAATACATCAATTGATGCTCAATCAATTGATGTTGCACAAACACTCTTAGGATTGAGTGAGTTGAGTGAGAGGCAGGATTGTAACCTGGCAAAAGGAGAAGAAGTGAGTAAAAACATTCCTATTTCTTCCAGGAATGAGAGTGAAACACTTGAGGGCCCCACCTTAGTAGGTGCACAAGAAATGAGTGAGGGAGAGGTGAGTGAAAGTGATAAGATCCTAATGCAAAATAGAGAGATGAGTGAAAGTGATAAAAACATTCTACTTTTTGCACAGGAATTGGAAATTGAACTGATGGCAGAAAAAGGAGTAAAGGAGATAGGGGGAGCAAATAATGCTGAAGGTAGTGGGAGTGGAATTGCTAAAGACTTTGAAGAGGAAATAGATGCTGGTGAATTGGATCCAAAGAATTTCATTCATCCTGATCCACAATATCAAGGGTTGGCTACTTCAAGTAACAGGAATGCAGAACAACTCTTGGGCATTGATCATACAGATCAAAGGACCAGGAATCTGAAGGAAAGCATTGTCAATACAACAGACACTTGTTATATGGCACCTGAAGAGTTGGAGAGTGATTCTGATGAAGAGCCATGGATGAGCACTATTGATGGTTCCTTAGAAGCTGCTGAGACTAAAATTCTCTCTCAATATAGAAGAACAATGGTGGAAGGAGAAATTGAAGATCCTACTCAAAGGAGAATTGCTCACTATATGAGAGAATCAATGAAAATTCAAAAGATGACAGTAACAGGAGTAAGGAGGGAACTGGAGAGGATTAAGGACTCTATCTCATCTAACAAGGATGCAATGGACAGGAGATTGGATGAGAAGCTACCATTCAACACCATGAATAGCATCAAAGACAAGCTTTTCAAAGAATCCAAAAATTTTACATCTTTGGAGACAAGAGTAGGTTCTCTAGAAAAGAAGATGGATGATATTATCAGAGGTCAAAATCTTCATGCTTCCATTCTTCAAAAGTTTCTTGACAGACTTCCACCCCCCCTCCAATTGATGATAACAAAAAGGGGGAGAATACAAAGAAGAAGGATGATGATGGTGGTGATGGCAAAGGCAGTGGAAATGGTGGTATAGGTGGTTCTGGTATAGATAAGTCAAGTGGCATTAGTGGTTCTGCACACAAAAGATATAAAAGCAGAAGTAACAGGGACAATCAATCTTCAAAGAAATCTAAGTCATCTAATTCTCCAGAAGATGATTTAGAACAGAAAAAGAAAGAATACAAGAAGTTTGACGAAGATACTGAAGCTAGGAGAATTTCTAGGGAGAAAGAAACTCAATTAATGATTGAGAGGGAAAAGAAAAGAATTGAAGATCTAAGGAGAAGCACTGAGTTAGTAACAGAGGCAGTAGAAAAAGGAGACTTGGATGAGTTCATTGCTCAAACAAGAAAAATAAATGAAGATGCACAAAAGGCTGCTAAGGAAAGAAACTCAAATACAGAAGCTTTTCTTCAATTGGATATTGAAGCTCTTAAAGAAAAGAAGAAAGGGAAAGCAATAGTGATTGAAGAAGAGAAGAAGAAAGAGACTGAACCAGTAAGTCAAAAGCTACTTCAAGGAGCCATCACTACAGGAATCTCAGATGCCTCAAGGAGAGAAAGGGAGAATGAAGAGATTGCTAGACAGATGGAAATGCAATGGCATTTGGAAGAAGAGCTACAGGCAGAGCAACCATTGAGAAAAAGGAGAAAAGTTTCTATGGCCAAGAAAAGGTCAAGTTCTACTCAAGAAATAGTGGTTCAGGAAAACCTCTAGGGTCAACAAGAAGAAATCAAGGAGGAGGTCACAATTGAAGGATATGATTTGAAGGGAATACTAGTAATCAATGAAAAAGGATTAATTGGAGTAAGGACTCACCCTGCAACCTCTAACCATGAAGAATCAATGAGGTTGGAGTATGAAAATGGAGTGAAAACAATCTATTCATTGAAGGTGATAATGAAGCAAAGCTACAATGTTTTAAAGACTATTCTTTGTAATAACCCAAATTTCTGACGCTTGGGATTATTAAGATTTTTGGATAAAATTTTTCATTTTTGAATAAATGATTTTATGGATTTATTTTCTTCATGAGGTACTTGAGATGTGTGGCCGTATTATTAATATACAGGGTATTCGAAAATATGCGTATCGGTGTTACGATAGCATACGTAATAAAAATAGGACTAATAATTATTTTTAGTTTAACAAAATAAATTTGAAGTCCGGATGAAAGTCGTAACAGAGTTTGAGAGACGGTGTACGTGAATAGCATTTATTCGGAGAATTGTTTCGTAAATTTTCGAAACAATTAAAGAGTATTAATTTAATGATTCTAAAATATATTAGAATCATAATATGAGATTTTAAGTTTTTAAAACTTAGGTGGGACGAAAGAAAAGAGAACGAGAACGAGAGATTAAAACGTTGTCGGGAAACTACGCGACTACCGCGCAAACTGTATTAAATATCGAGCTTCCACCACACACCACACAAAAAAAAATCAGTTCTGCCCCCCCCCCCCACCGCGCAAACTGTATTAAATATCGAGCTTCCACCACACACCACACAAAAAAAAATCAGTTCTGCCCCCCCCCATTGAAAAGCTCTCGGCAGAATTTTCAAGAGAGGAAGAGAAATCAAGCTAGCCTCCATGGATTATGGTGTTCCATAGCTTAAAAGAAAGGTCCTTCCAAGCTCTACCCATCTATGGTAACATCTCTCATCCCCACACTCCATAGCATGTTCATTTCTTGAGTTGAAAGTGACGATGAACAGTAACCCCGAAAATAAATAATTATTTTCTTTGATTCTTGAGTTCCTTTAGCTTGGTTGATGATTGTTTAAGGTTATACAAGCCATGTGTAGCATTGTTTAAGCATGGATGCATGTGTTTGGTTAAATTGATTTTAAGCTCTTAAGTTCATAACTTTTAGTTAGTTAAATGGCTTGGTATTGATGTATGATGATTGTTGATGTTGATTGAGGAGTTTGGGATTGTTTGTTGGATGAATTGAAGTAGAATAGAAATGGAAAACGATAAGAAAACAAACGTTACCATGCCCATTTTTTTTCTAACCTTACTGCTGCAACTGTCCAGAAAAATCTGGGAACGTTCGGTCACTGTTCTTGGCTTATGGCTGATATGGTTAGATAGTAGATTGTCTCTAGATCGTTTGAGCGCTAATTTTGCGTCATTCGGAGTTACGAGTCAAAAGTTATGAACGTTTTAGTAACGGTAGCGCAGGAAATGAAAATCCTTTTTTTCTCCAACTTTGAGACTATGATTGGACTAGCTACGAAGCTTAATAAAATCCGAAACTTTTATGGGATATTCGTTGGAAGTCATAGAAAACCTCAGAAAAGAAATCGTGTCAAATGGAGTAATTTCCAATTTATTAAAAATGCTAGAAAATAGGGTGTTAAGTGAAATGAACATAAGAGAAGAGTTAAACAACCGTTTTGGGAGTCGAATTCGAGCAAGTTAGAGGACTTGTCTCGAGTCGCCCAAGTATCGAAAGTTGTTAAGGAACATCATGACTATACGTAGATGCAAAGAACTTGATTAAAAATCATTGACACGATAGTTTTACGAGTAGCTAAAGTAGGCCCGAGGAGGTGAAATGTCGGGCAAAATAAAAGTTAATAAAATAACAAAGTACGAGTTGTAATGGTCACGTTTGGACTCGAGATAGGTTGTGGAGTAGCATTGAGATCCTAGCTATCAAAATCATGAGGTTTAACAATCACGAAGCAGGTTGGGAATTAAAGTCGAGTGAGTTAGAGGACTCATTTCGAAATGATTAAAACATGAAAGTTGTTAGTTTTAATCTTGTCTAGTTGTATACCAAGAATGGTACAAATTGAATTGGTGGTTAATATTTTAACATATGATTCCCAAGAGGAAATAGTTAAAAATGATAAATGAATTGTTCGGAGGACTTAACACTATTTCTGGGCTGAGTAATTGCTGGTTCTATGTTCTAATCTGAATCTAATTGTGTAGCCTCAAACGGTGAGTCAATTGGAGTGGACGAGCCTTTGATTTCAATGAAATCGCTCGAACTCCCCACCACCAGCAATGAGTTTAAATGAGCTGGTGGAGTAATCTTATGATTCGAAAATGATTTAATTTGAGCAAACAATTTAGTTTCATTTAAATGACATGATTCGAGGATTGATTACTAATGGTTTGAAGTTGTTGGACCTACTTAGTCATTCTGGATTTTTTAAAATAGTAGTTGGTCACCGTCGGTTAGGGCGGGTTGGACTTGGTTTTCAAAACGTTAGGATTAAAACCGGAATTGACTATAGTATGGAGAAGGAATTGTTTTTAAAGTGAGTTTGACTTTATATATAGTGGAATGAATTGTTGATTGGCTTGGTTTGAAAACAGGTGGATAGTCCGATTTACGAATAGGTCATGCCCGATTTTCAGTAGAAAATATCTTTACTTAAGTTTAATAAACTTTAGAATTGAGAAGACGTGTAAATGAAATTCTCATGGGAAAATAGAGAAGCATGGCTTAAAGGATATGGTCATCGATATATGTGATAATATTGAGGCATAGTCGTAATACGAAGTTGTTCGTTTCCCAGAGGGGGATTTGTTCGTTTGGTTTGATTTTGAGGGTTAATAACTAAATGTATAGTTGAGTTGTGTTTGCTTGGGATATGGGACCAAGCTGATATATATATCTTGTTATGTTAGAAGGATATCAAGATGGAGCATTATGGAATCTAGTAACGAGAGAAGATATATCTATATTGTAAGAAAAAGAGACTTAATTGGAATGTCTGCTCGTTGCTAAGGACCAAAGACAAGTTTTCTAACCCCGTACTTTTATTCTATATAAGAATATTGTGAAGCATGTTTGTGCAAGTTTTCGAAACATGTACATAATGTACTTTTTATATACTGCTGTTGTGGTTGTAATGTGAACTGTTTTTGAAATTACGTATTGATTTAATTACTGTTTAAATCTTTCGTAAATGTTTTGGTTTATATGCTATAAGGTATTATAGATATAAGCCGGTGTATATAAAGGCTCTAGGAGTAGAGCGGGTATTCATATTTTCGAACGTAGACCGGGAGTTGGAGTATTATTTTAAATACTGTTATAATCCGGGAGGAGCCGGAGGCAGGGTATTTTAAAATAAGGGATTGTAAATATTCCTAGTACATAAATATTGGAATATTTTGCGACAAGGGTATGAAAAGGGACTAATAAATATCATTTGGATATTTATCTAATAAATGAATATTATTCTTGAATATTCATTTAAATATCAGTTATTAATTGTTCATCAACTAATAAATATCATTTGGATATTTATTTAATAAATGAATATTATTCTTGAATATTCATTTAAAAGTAGTTATTCATTGGTTATCAATCAATAAATATCATTTGGATATTTATTTATTAAATGAATATTATTCTTGAATATTCATTTAAAAGGGGGTTATTAATTGTTTAATTATTTAATAAATATTATTCGAATATTTATTAAATATTCTATATTGATTTAAAAATTAGTGGAGGTCTTTGCTAATTATTTAAAAATATTTTCACCTTCGGAAAAATTATTTAAAAATAGTGAGGGTTCCCTAATATTTATTTATATAATATTTTATTCTTTTAATAAGAATAAAATATTCTCGGACTTATCAAAAATAGGGAACGAGGTCTAGGAAGTAAAAGATGATTTACTTTCTCAAAAACAATTATGTTTTGAAATTAAAATGATTTTATTTCCTCAATAAAGGACATCAGTTGACGGAGGTCAACATACAATTGTGGGAAGAGGGCTGCCTCAATTATTCTGGCGGTACCCATTCAGAGTTTGGTGAATCTATTAACAAGTATGATATACTTGGGGAACTAAGAGTAAAGTTTGGTTCCAGGTTAGATAGATGAATCTATGAACAAGTATGATATACTTGGGGAACTAAGAGTAAATTCTGGTTCCAGGTTTAGGTAGATGAATCTATTAACAAGTATACACTTGGGGAATTTGGATTAAGTTCCAGTTCCAGGTTTATAGATTGTTCCATTCCGAGTTGTGAATCTATTAACAAGTATCATATACTTGGAAAATTTGGATTAAGTTCCAGTTCCAGGTTATAGATTATTCCTCAAGGACTGGAGGTAAAGTTGCGTAAGAGGTCGGTGACGCACGACCCAGCCGTAATTATAGGCCCATGAGTTGCCTAGGGTGACGTCCCGAAAAGGGGTTTTCCTTCTACTAGTAGAGAAAGTGACTTGTTTTCTATTGTACAAGGCGACTGATCATCGCGTACAACAGGGCGTTGAAAAATCTCCATATAGTCCTACTTCTTCCAATTGGAATTGTGCTGCAACATCGTAATGAAAGCCTATGAGCTGATTTACCGAGGGTGTTGTCAGTGGTTGATATATTGAAATCTTCGTACTCATTTAAACTACTTTGGCAAAGATATTTTGCAAAATGCGTAGAGTATGTGAAGTGTGCATAATATTGCAGTTTTAAATGATGACTAAAAGAGTTTATCTACAGCTATAAAATATTCTGGCTGGGCTATATTGCTCACTCTTGCTTTGTTTATATATCACAACACAACAGGTCAGTCGAGATGTTTTGATGAAAAGTTATTTTAAAAAGTTATTTTGAAAACTTAAGCGGGTACATGATGTACACCGAACAACCATAATATGCTGGAATTGCGTAAGAGGTTTTGGCAAAAGGTTTATTTTAAAGATTTAAGTGGATATATGATATATACCAATCGAATTATAAATCTTTAAAATGTTTTACTCGATTTTGAACCTTACAAGGGGTATGGTTTCAAAAGGTTTGATTTGCTTATGATAAGAAGCCACTATTATTGCGATATCTTGAAATGGGTACTTATTATATTTATGGGAATCTAGCAAGGCTATAGTTGATACTATTTTGCTAAGTTATTGATAAGATTATCTCAAAACGGTGAACATAATAAGTTCATTGGGTTTTATCTCAAAAGCTTCAGAGGAAATATGAAAGAGTGGTGACACTATGTTTGATAGTGTCTTATTTTATATATTGAACTAAATTGTTCGGATTATATTCCTCTAAACTCTAAGTTGAGTATAAATGATTTTAACAGAAAACTCCGACTATATGTATCGTCGAGAGATACTTTGCTATGCTTACCTGATACTGGTAACCTTATGATATACTATTGAGATAGTAGTGATTATCATGTTCTTGGATGAGAATCACATAGATTATTGGGTGGATAATTTGCTGAGCATTCTTTCGCTCACCCTTGCTTTATAATAAATTTTTCAGAGAAAGCGAGCACACCTTGGATTGGCTCCATCCTTCGAGGAAAGAAAGTAGGAGATTCACCCTTGGAGATGGTTCGGTTCAGAACTATTCCGCCGAAGTAAGTGGATAGGTTCCAGTATTGATCTAGTTATTAATGTTACTTCAGGCAGAGGTTATCATTGATAACGTGAGATCCTGGTTAAGTACATTTGGTTTGTAATAACTAATGGTACTTGTTGTATATCGTTTCTAAGGCTATAACTTGTATGTGTGAGAGAGAGGGGTCTATGATGTGCTTTTGTTGAATTGTTGAGTATTGCAGGTTTTAAATGATTGGATGATGACGTGACGACTCAAATCCCAGACCCCGGATTTGGGGGCGTTACATTCTTCCTCTACTCAACAGAAAGTACAAACTCAACACAACAATTGCTCAGGAGATACAACAACAAATTTCAAGGTTAAGGAGATCCAAGGCAGAAGATGAACCTGATTCACCTCTAAAGCTATGGAAGTCACAGGTCAAAAAGGTGGTGTTGGAGCCAAAGTATGCTATGATTTTTACAGATATAGAGGGCAACACAAAGTTCTTTGATATCTGCAAATATCTGGACAAAATCATAGATGAAGAAATACACTACCTTATGAGGCAACTTGGAGAAACTGACTGGGATGAAGCAATATTGAGAAGTTCTTTCATGAGGCAACTAAAGGAAAATGCTGAGAAAAGGAGGAAGAAGAACTAAATTAAATTATGAAGACATTGAAGCTGCTTGCAGGAGTTATCTATCAATCTGGTACTTCCAAAATTAATGTGCCAATTAAGTTTCTTGATTCTATCTAAATGTAATTTTTTTAAGGGTTTTTGTTATCATCAAGTAGATTTATGCCTGTTAATAACACAGACACAAATAGGGGGAGATTGTTAGGAATCTACATGTGATTTGATGATAACATTAATCTTAGAATCAGAGAAATTTTATTTGTTGTAACTGATCAATTGATATGAAAGTTATAAATATCAATTGATCAGGAAACCATTTATCAGTTGAAGTGTTTATATGAATCAACTGATAATTTGGATTGTAGCATAGGTGTACTTAGTCTATTTCAATCGATAAGGTGTAAATCAATTGATATTTTGTTCATCAATTGATGTTAGAGTCGATTGATATGGATCATCAATTGATGTGTAAATTAAACTGTTAAATTGGAATTATGTGAAGACAGGAAATTGCACAAGTGAAGGATGATCAATTGATATTGAAGCATCGATGGATGAAGGATCAATCGAAGAAGCCAAGTCAAGCGTTGAAGACCCATCGACTGATATATCGATTGATAACATCTATCAATCGATAAGACATCTTTTATCAATCGATGGATATAAAGATCAATCGAAGAAGTACATCAGTTGATGGATTAAAGAATGGATCAATTGATATGCTTAACAGCAAATTATCAATTGAGTGTGACAACACAGAAAGAATATCTGTTGAAGATCCAGAGAACAAAAGCACACCTATGGAAGACAGTCTAGAGTGACTGTGAAGACTCAATCAGAAGCTGTCTTTCGAACCTTTTTGTAAAATAAAAAAAAGTAAAAGGAAGGCAGGTTGAAAACAATCCTAGAATAGGAATTGTAAAAGAACACTTGTGGTATATAAACAAGTGTAGTAGCATTATTAGAAAACATACAAGTTAGACATATTTCTTAATCAACTGTTCAAGCTTGAGAGCACTTGTGTAAGAACAGTTGATTTGTTTTCTAATCTTGTAAAAACGAAGCTAGGTTTCTTCTAACCTAGGAGCATTGAGCAAAAATATATATTGATGGAAAAACCAATCCATCAATAATTTTAAATCTCTTTGTTCAGTTTTATTTTTCAGCATTAATTTGTTTGACCTTATTCTCTTATTCTATCAAACATCAAGAACAAATATTAGAACACACAAAAAGTTTTAATATTTGTATTCAACCCCCCCCTTCTACAAATATTGACATTGTTCTAAGGAATAACATGCAACAATGATAGGATTCTGTGAAGAAAAAGGTATCACTCATCACTTCTCTGCTCCTAGAACTCCCCAACAAAATGAAGTTGTTGAAAGGAAAAATAGGACCTTAATTGAAGCTGCTAGAACTATATTTGAAGAAGCAAATCTTCCTACATATTTCTGGGCAGAAGCAATTAATACTGCATGCTACATTCAGAATATCTTTATGGTCAATCAATTACAAGGAAAAACTCCATATCAATTGATGAAGAAAGACAAGAAGCCAACAATAAATTTTTTTCATGTCTTTGGCTGTAAATGTTTTGTCCTAAGGAATCAAGGTGAAAATTTGGGAAAGTTTGAAGGCAAATGCCGATGAGGCAATATTTGTTGGATATGGAATAACAACCAAGGCTTACAGAGTCTACAATATTAGATTACACAATGTTATGGAATCTATGCATGTAGTCTTTGATGATAAGAAAATTCAAGGGTTGTTTGATGAAGGATACCATGAATCTTTGGATTTTGAGAATGAATAAACTGGTAATGATGAGGAAAGTGATGATGATGTGGATATTACAAGAAATCATGTACCCAGAAATTCCTCATCAATTGATGTCAATACATCAACAGATAACTTATCAGTTGATGATCTTCAATCGACTGATAATACATCAATTGATAACCCATCAATGGATAATAATTCTGCTAAAAAATCCTCAAGTAGAGTGCCCATCTCAGGGGGAGGGTTCTCAACCACTCAATCAAATCACAATGATCATAAAAATGATAATGATCAAGAAACATCTTCATCAAGGACAAATTTACCACCACAAAGGAAATGGACCAAAAGTCATCCCTTTGAATTGATCATTGGAAATGAAAATGATGGTGTCAAAACTAGAAGTGCAACTCAGAATGAATGCTTGTATAGTAACTTCTTGTCTCAAGAATAACAAAAAATGATTGAAAAAGCCTTGACTGATCTTAACTGGGTAATAACTATACAAGAAGAGTTGAATCAGTTTGAAAGAAACAAGGTATGGAAGCTGGTGCCTAAACCAAAGAATAAATATGTTATGGTATAAAATGGGTAATCAATAATAAAATGGATGAATCTGGTATAGTGACAAGGAATAAAGCAAGATTGGTGGCAAATGGCTACTCACAAGAAGAAGACATTGATTTTTATGAAACACTTTCACTTTTTGCAAGGTTGGAAATAATCAAAATCTTTCTAGCTTATGCTGCTCATGCTAATTTCAAAGTCTACTAGATGGATTTAAAAAGTGCTTTTCTAAATGGAATATTATAAGAAGAAGTATATATGGAACAATCTCCTAGTTTTGTAGATCCTATTCATCCTGGATTTGTGTACTATCTTCTCAAGGCACTGTATGGTTTGAAACGAGAACCTAGAGCTTGGTGTGACACACTTTCTAAATTCTTGATTAGGAATCACTTTATAAGAGGTACTGTTGATAAAACTCTTTTTCATAGGAATGTCAATGGTTCTATTATTCTTGTTCAAATCTATATAGATGACATTATTTTCGGCTCAACTAATGAAAAACTTTGTCAAAATTTTGTTAAGTTGATGTAGAGTAAATATGAAATGAGACAAGTTAAAGATAGTATTTTCATAAATCAAACCAAATATATTTCTGATTTATTGAGTAAATTTCATTTAAATGAATGTTCTTCTATAAAAACTCACATGGATACTGTAACAAAACTTGAATTGAATACCAAGGAAGCTAAAGTGGAAATTTCAAGTTATAGAGGCATGGTTGGCTCATTACTATATTTAACTGCAAGTAAGCCAGATATAATATTTGCTACATGTCTTTATGTTAGGTTTCAAGCTGATCCTAGAGAGTCTCATTTGATTGCAAACAAAAGAATATTCAGGTATCTCAAAGGAAAACCAAATCTTAGAATTTGGTATCCTAGAATTTCTAGATTCGATCTAATTAGTTATTCAGATGCAGACTATGTAGGTTGCAAAATAGACATGAAAAGTATTATAGGCCCTTGCCAATTTCTAGGAAACAGGCTTGTCTCATGGTTTAGCAAAAAGTGAAATTCAGTGTCTACATCCATAGTAGAGGCTGAATACATTGTTGGTGGAAGCTATTGCGCTCAAGTGTTATGGATGAGGAATCAATTGTTTGATTATAGATTTAACTTGAACAAAATTCCAATATTTTGTGACAACACGAATGCAATTGCCATTACTGAAAATCCAATTCAGCACTCAAGAACCAAGCACGTTGACATAAGGTACCACTTCATTAGGGAACATATAATGAATAATATTGTTGAATTACATTTTATCCCTAGTGAAACACAACTTGCAGACATTTTTACCAAACCATTAGATGAATCTACCTTCAATAGATTGGTCTGTGATTTAGGTATGCTTAACAAGTTATTTATTTTAGTAATTTTTAATTGTAGCCATTTACTATGAAAATCTATTGATTTTTCCATAATCAATTGATAAAATTTTTACATATCAATGGGTATTTTTGAAGGTATCGACAGATAAATATATCAATTGATGATATATGTATATCGATGGATATTTGTAGCCATCAACAGATAAATATATCAATTGATGATATATTTGTCTATCGATGGATAGTAGTACTTGTCGATGGATAAGTTAGTTATCAATCGATGACCTAGAATTTTTAGGGTCCATGTCATCAATCAACTTGTACAAAATCTAGCCGTTGATTACTTATTTTATCAATTGATGAATACATACAACCTTGTATGTATAACAGTCGATTGCCAAAATAGATAATTCTTTCATTTACTTTTTATTTCAGCGGTCAATTGAGTTCTATTTTGAGTAAGAAAGTGATTGAAAATTCGGTAAATATAAATAGTGAGATTAAAACTTATTTTAACCTTTACTTGCAATTTTTATGAACTAATTCTCTATTTCTCTCTCTACGAACTCAATCTCTAAGAATTTTAAGTGTAATTTCTTATCTCCTATCTCAAAGTAATGGATGCTTCATCATCCAAGAAGGTCTCTCAAAATGGGTGCTACTACAAACTTAATAACTTTGTGGAATGTACTTTTGATAAGTATTATAATTTGTCATCATAGTAATTAAAGAGATTGCAACAAAATTGGGTGATAAAACTAATAGGTCTAATCATATTTACTGTACTGGATTTATTATGCTATTTATTAACCATTTTGTGAAGGACATAAAAATAATAAAGGAGACTGAGACACTGGACTGTTGGGTCCAAAAAAAAGGGTCTTCAAAGACTTGGTCATGATCAATCTTCAGAGTGATGTGGAATTCATCTATACACCTTTTGTTCAGGTATTTATCTCTAACATGTCTTCTTCTCAATCTCAAGTTTCTTTGTCTTCTGTGGCTGTGGAGGGTATTAGCAATGAACCCAACTCTTCTACCTATGCCACACAACCTTCTTTTAAATCCAAATCTAAAAAGCCAACCTCAACATGTTCTCAAAAACCTGTTGTTGAAAAATCATGAAAAAGAAAAACTCCAAGTGGTGATAGAGTAGTTGTAGGAATTACTGGTGAGGGAACTAGGGAAAATCAAAGAATCTAGAAGGATAAGGTGAGTAAGGCTGTGCAACCCAAGCCAAGACACTCCACAGTCTCCCAAAATGTTATGGATGTTAACAAGGAAAGTACCACATCTCTGTTGGCATCCTCTCAACATGGTGTCAATATTGAAAAGAGCCCACAACCAAAGGCATTGAACCAAGGGGAGGACACTCAAGCCAAGACCCCTAAATCATATGAATGAAGGATGAAGAAGGTAACTTTTGTACATGGGGAAACACACACTGCAAAACCCCAGGAAACTGTGGTGGAGCCTTCAATTTCTCAGTTTGACGCATCTCCGATATATGTGGAGATGCAGTCCTACTCTTTGTCAATTTCTATTCCTATTCCTCTTTCTTTACCCCAACAAAATTTTTCAGAAAATGTAATGATAGACAATCAGAAATTTTCAAATTCTCCTTCTTTATTACTCAAAGAGAAGCCAATACTCTCTCCAGAAGTTTTTTCCTAAGAAATTCAGGATTCCATCTCAAACGTAATATCAAATATCACTTCCCAAATCAACACTTTGACGGTTTTTACTCTATCAATTGAGGTTCCTTCATCAAATGATATTCAAACATCGATTAACAAGCCATCAATTGATATTCAAGATCAATCGATGGATGTCCTAAACATATCATCAACCGCTATTTTCTCTACATCAATTGATACTCAATCACTTGATATTGCTCAAACTTTATTAGGAATGAGTGATTTGAGTGAGAGATATGATTGTTGCCTGGTAAAATGAGAGGGAGTGAGTGAGGTCATTCCTATTTCTTGCAGGAATGGGAGTGAAACACTTGAGAGCCCCACCTTAGAAGGTGCACAACGTATGAGTAAGGGCAAAGTGAGGTTCCAAGATGAGATCCTGAAGAAAAATAGAGAGATGAGTTAGAGTGATTTCAGGATTCTTCAATATGCACAGGAATTCGAAAATGAACTCATGTCAGAGGAGGAAGGGGTCAAGGAGATAGGGGAGTTTCTAATTCAAATGGAGCAAGTGGGAGTGGAGTAAATAAGGAGACTGAGAAGCTGGAGGATGTTGCTGTAAAAGATGAGGAGGTTGATGTTGGTGACTTGGATCCAAGCAACTTTGTTCATCCTGATCCTAGATACCAAGATTTGGCCACTTCTAGTAACATAAATGTAGAAGAATTTTTGGGAATTGAGCACTCCGAGCAAAGAACCAGGAATCTTAAGGAGAGCATAGTCAATACAACATATGTTTACCATATGGCACCTGGAGATTTGGAGGATGAGTCTGATGAAGAGCCTTGGATGAGTACAATCAAGGGATCTTTAGAGGATGCTGAAATTGAGATTCTTTCTCAATACAGGAGGGCAATGGTGGCAGTTGACAGTGCAGATCCTACTCAAATGAGAATTGTCAACTTTATGAGAGATCAATTGAAGACTCAAAAGATGATAGTGACAGGAGTCAAGATATAATTGGAAATTCTTAAAGGACCTATAACCTCCAGCAAGGATGCATTGGAAAGGAGATTGGATGAAAAACTTCCAACGAACACTCTGGGACAAATCAAAGATAAACTTTTTAAAGAATCCAAGAACTTCATAGCCTTGGAGAAAAGAGTGTCATAACTAGAGTCCAAAATGGATGATATACTCAGAGGTCAAGCGCTTCATGCCTCTATCCTTTAGAAATTCCTAGATAGGATGCCTCCACCACCTCTTATTGATGATAACAAAAAGGGGGAGAATGACAAGAAAGACAAAGATGGTAATGGTGGATTGGTGGAAACGGAACTGATGACATGAGTAATGTAGTTGGACATAGTAGATTTGCTAGGAGTGGAGCTAGTGGTAGTGGCAGTAATAGAGGTCAATCTTCAGAACCATCCAAGTCAACCAAAGATGATTTGGAAAAGATAAGGAGAGAAACTAAGAAATTTGAAGATGATCTATAAGCTAGAAGGATTTCCAGAGAAAAGAAAACTTAGGAGATGATTGAAAATGAAAGGAGACAATTTGAAGAGTTAAAGAAAAATACTGAGTTGGTAACAGAAGATACTTAGACAGAAAATTTGGATGAATTCATTGCACATACCAAAGATGGGAATAAAGGTGCAAAAGAGGCTGTCAATGAGGTCAACACAAATACAGAAGTATTTCTTCAATTAAATCAGGAAGTTCTTGAAGAAAAGAAGAAAGGAAAAGCAATAATGGTTGAAGAAGTGAAAAGCAAGAAAAATAAATCAGTTGGGTAGAAGCTACTTCATGGAGCCATTATTTTAGGATTATAAGATGTTGCTAGGAGAGAAAAAGAAAATGAAGAATTTGCTAGGCAGATTAAGTTGAAATGGAACATGGAGGATGAAGTAGAAAAACAGTCATTGAAGAAAAAAAGAAAAGTTGCGATGGCCAAGAAGAAGTCAAGTATCCCACAAGAAATTTAAAAAAAAAAGGAGGATGTGATGATTAAAGGATACAAAATGACAGGAATACTAGTTGTAAGTGAAAAATGATTGATAGAAGTAAGGACTCATCATGCAACCTCCAATTAGGAAGAATCTATGAGGTTGGAGTATGAAAATGCACGAAAATCACTTACTCAATGAATGTAATAATGAATGAGGCCTACAATGTGCTAAAGACCATTCTACCTCTTCTCAACAAAAGGTACAAACTCAATGTCATAATTGCTCAGAAAATCCAACATCAAATCATAAAGCCAAGGAGGGCAAAAGTTGGAGCTTTGGAAGGCAATACAAAGTACTTTGATATCTGAAATGAGGAAACTTAGAGAATCTTATGAGGATGAGGCAATTCTGAGAAGTTCCTTCATAAGGAAATTAAAAGAAAATGCTGAGAAGAAAAAGAAGAGGTGATTGAAGAATGAAGATTATGAAGAAATGAAGACATTGGAGCAGCCTACAGAAATTATTCATCAACTGGAACTTATAAATTTAAAGTGCCTTTAAATTTCCTGATTCTATTTGAATAATTGTTTGTTAAGGGTTTTTGTGTCATCAATTAGATTTATGCCTGTTCACGTCACATACATAAATAGGGGGGATTGTTAGGAATCTATTTGTCACTTGATGATAACATTAATCTCAGAATCATATAAATTTTAATTGATATAACTGATCAATTAATATGAAGTTTATAAATATCAATTGATCAGGAAACCATTTATCAGTTGACATGTTGATGTTAATCAACTGATAATATGGATGGTAGCATAGATGTACTTAGTCTATCTCAATTGATATGGGTTTAGTCGATTGATAATTTTTCTCATCAATTGATATTAGAGTCAATTGATATTGGTCATCAATGTAAGAATTTATGCACCAGCGGAAGCATTGAATAACATTTATTTGCATATATTCCTATGTATACATACATATAGATACAAAAACTATTTTATAAATTGAAGAATACTTCGATTGCTTTCCGGCAACAGCTAGAGAAGATCTTGTTCTTCAATCCTTGCAATCACTCCTCAAGTGTGGAGTGCTCTAAAGATATCCACCAAGAATCAAACTAAAAGATGAAGGAGGAGGCTAGAGAGGAAATTAGGGTTGCCTCCCTTTTAAAATATTTCTCACAAATATTAGGGTTAAAGTATTAGGGTTTATAATCCTATATTTATAGGCAAATATCTCAGCTGAGATATTTTCTATAAATATCTTATTATTAATTCCCTTTTTAATTAATTAATCTTATTAATTAATGGGTTAATGATTAAAACTATTTTAATCATTAATTCCTTTTTCTAAACTCTTTTAGAAAATTATTCTCTCTTCATATTTAATTACTTTAATTAAATATTTAATTAATAATATTAAGATCTTATCTTAAATAATTTATAATCAATTAAATCTTATTTAATTAATTTATAAAATTTGCTAAGTAATTATTTATTTCATAAATAAATAATGACTAGCTATTATTAATTATTCCTTCATCTATAATTGAATCTCTTTTATGGTGTGACTCTTTAGGTTCAATATTAAGCCGATAATAGAAATAAATAATAATAAACATTTTATTTATTATTTATATGAATTCTATTAATTCATTAAATATAATTAATCTGATTAATTATATTTATTCTACATCGTGAGTGCTGCTTCTCAACATATCGCGACTATCCAGATAATACGAAATCATTACTTAGAATACTTAGAACCTGTCAGTAATTAGTTACCGTACAATTAATTCCTTTTACCCTTCAATATCTCGATTAAATACAAGGCATGGAACTCGTGTCAAGCCTATCTAATTTAATCATATGATTTCTTATTCATAATGCAAAGTTCATTTTAATACAAATTAGAAACTCTTTCTAATTTCATTCACTCTGGCCAGAGATTCCTGAACTTGCATATCTAAGAATAACATAGGATATTCACTTCCTTTACTGGAAGGGGCAGATCCGTTATTGATCCGTTAACTATCTCCATACACAAATCACTATGCCCAGAATGGACCTAATGAATGTCCTAGAGACTAAGGACTAAACCAAAGCATAAATCATTGTGTACGAGATTACTCTAACGATCTCAAGTCTAAGGATACTTGTACAACTATTTACTTAATAAACAACTATCGACACGTGAGTAAACTCCATTAGTTGTTCTGCTTATCGAGTCATGTTCAGTGAACTTATTCCTTAATAAGCACCTACATACTAGATATAGTGTCACCACACAAATGTCTATGAGAACAGACATCCTCCTAAGAGAGCTAGCATAGTATATACTGATCTTTACGGATTTACCAATTTCCAATTAGTTATCCTATGATCAGGAACTGTTTAAGTCTAAAGCTATTATCTTCTAGATCTCATTATTACAATCTCATTATAATTCTAGAAGCTTTGCTCTAAACTATGGAACATCTTATTTAATACACTTCAAATAGATTAAGCCCGTAACATAACAAATAAATACTTTAATATTAACAAATGAAATTAAATAAGAGTAGCAGCAAGTTTTTTTTCTAACTCATCATACATGATTGGTTTTAGGTCAAACACTTTCAATCTCCCACTTGGCCTAAAGCCAATCACTCTGGTTTCTAATACCCATCCGCTCCTTATGACGATCAAAATTTAACTGAGACAGTGGCTTCGTGAACGGGTCTGCTATGTTGTTATGTGTGTCAAGTCTTTCGATCTTGACATCTCCTATTTCAATTATCTCCCTAATATAATGAAACCGCCGTAATATATGTTTGGTATTCTTGTGAGACCTCGGTTCATTGGCTTGAGCTATTGCAGCGTTATTGTCACAATATAACACAATAGGCCCCTCTATGCCAGGAACTACTCCCAACTCATAAACAAATTTCTTCATCCAAAAAGCTTCCTTTGCAGCCTCACTTGCAGCTATATACTCTGCTTCTGCTGTGGAGTCAGCCGTCGTAGATTGCTTACGACTTCTCCAACTAATCGCCCCTCCATTTAGAGTAAACACATACCCTGACATGGATGTACTATCATCACACTTTGACTGAAAACTAGAGTCAGTATAACCCTCTATTTTCAACTCAGACCCACCAAAAACAAGAAAAATATCCTTAGTCCTTCTCAAGTACTTAAGGATGTTCTCCACTGCTTTCCAGTGGTGTTCACCTGGATTTGACTGATAGCTGCTAGTCACACTAATTGAATGAGCAACATCAGGTCTGGTACATAACATCGTGTACATGATAGATCCTATTGCCGACGCATAAGGAATCCTACTCATACGCTCTCTTTCTTCAGGTGTCTTAGGAGACATCTTGTCAGAAAGGGAGACTCCATGGCTCATCGGTATGAGACCTCTCTTGGAGTTTTCCATGCTAAACCTTTTAAGCACCTTATCGATGTACGTACCTTGGGTTAGACCTATCATTCTTCTTGATCTATCTCTATAGATCTTCATACCAAGAATGTAGGACGCTTCTCCCAAGTCCTTCATGGTGAAGTTATTTGATAGCCACATTTTTACTGATTGTAGCATTGGTATGTCATTTCCTATTAAGAGTATGTCATCTACATACAAAATAAGAAATGTTACTGCACTCCCAATAACCTTCTTATAGACACATGGTTCATATATGTTTTTGATAAAATCAAACTCTTTGATTGTCTCATCAAAACGGATGTTCCATCTTCGAGAAGCTTGCCTTAACCCACATATGGTTCATAGTAGCTTACACACTAGATGTTCATTTCCGTTGGAAATAAAACCCTCTGGCTGTGTCATATACACTTCTTCTTGAAGTTCCCCATTGAGGAAGGCCGTCTTTACGTCCATTTGCCAGATCTCATAGTGATAGTAAGCTTCAATATCAAGCAAAATCCGAATTGATTTGAGCAAGGCTACAGGCGAAAAAGTTTTATCAAAGTCAATCCCTTGTCTTTGTTTGAATCCTTTTGCCACGAGCCTGGCCTTGTAGGTCTCTACCTGGCCATTTTTTCCAATCTTTCTCTTGTATACCCACTTGCACCCTACAGGCTTCATATCCTTGGGTGCCTCTACCAAAGTCCATACTTGGTTGGCATACATGGAGTCCATTTCGGATTTCATGGAACTCTGCCATTTCTCTGAGTCAACGCTACTCACAGCCTCGTTGAAGGTCATAGGGTCGTCTCCATCAATGATCGCCAATTCATTGTCATTCTCAATGACAAGGCCATAATACCTCTCACGTTGGCGAGACACCCTTTGTGATCTACGGATGGGCTGTTCTACGGAAGGTTGTTCAATATGAACAGGTGTTTCCTCTTGAACCGTAGTAGTTTGTTCTTCATGAACTTCATCAAGTTCAATCTTGCTCCCACTATTCCCTTCAAGGATAAACTGTTTTTCCAGGAAGGTAGCATGTCGGGAGACAAACACCCTTTGTTCGGTGTAAAAGTAATACCCTAAAGTCTCTTTAGGATATCCTACAAACCTACATTTCACGGATCGAGATTCTAGCTTATCGGGGTCAACTTTCTTGACATAAGCCAGACATCCCCAAATCTTAACGTGCTTAAGACTCGGTTTCCTTTCTTTCCATATCTCATACGGAGTTTGAGCAACAGATTTGGAAGGAACCTTGTTCAATATATATGCTGATGTTTCCAATGCATAACCCCAAAGTGATACTGGAAAATCTGTATAGCTCATCATGGATCGAACCATATCCAACAAAGTTCGATTTCTCCTTTCAGATACTCCATTCAACTGGGGAGTGGCCGGAGGAGTCCATTGAGAGACTATACGATTTTCTTTGAGATAATTTAGAAACTCCCCACTTAAGTATTCACCTCCTCGATCTGATCGAAGGGTTTTAATATTATACTTGGTTTGTTTCTCTACTTCATACTTATATTCTTTGAACTTTTCAAAGGCTTCGGATTTGTATTTCATCAAATACACATATCCAAATCTAGATCGATCATCTGTACAAGTAATGAAGTATGAAAATCCACCCATGGCTTGAGTGGACATCGGCCCACACACATCTGTATGTACCAATCCAAGCAACTCTGCAGCTCTTTCTCCATGTCCACTAAATGGAGATTTGGTCATTTTGCCTAACAGACAAGACTCACATGTAGGATATGATTCAAAATCAAAAGATTCTAGTAACCCTTCCTTATGCAATGTCTTAAGTCTATTTTCACTAATATGACCAAGTCTGTAGTGCCACAAGTAGGTGGGATTTTCATCATCTCTTTTTCTTTTATTACTATGTTCAATTTGAAGTAAACTATGTTCTACGTCACATATATACAAACCATTATTTAAAATACCAACACCATAAAGAACATTATTTCTAAAAATTGAACATTTATTATTCTCTATAACAAACGAAAAACCATCCAAGTCTAACATGGGAATAGAAATAATATTCCTCACAATTGAGGGAACAAAATAACAATTATCCAAAATAATAGTCTTGCCTGTAGGCATAAGTAAATCAAACGATCCTACAGCTACAGCAGCAACTCTTGCTCCATTGCCCATACGTAGGATCACCTCCTCTTCTTTAAGAGTCTTACTTCTCCTTAGTCCCTGCAACGAATTGCAAATGTGAGAACCACAAGCGGTATCTAATACCCAAGTAGAAGTTTGATTAAGTGACATATTTAGTTCGATCATGAACATACCTGAAGCAGAAGCGGTAGTCTCACCACCCTTCTTTTTCTTCAACTCTGCAAGGTAAGCCTTACAGTTTCTCTTCCAGTGCTCCACTTTGTTGCAGTGAAAGCAAACACCTTTGCTTTTGGGATCTTCATCTTTTGGAGGAACTGGCCTTTTCTCACCTACCTTCTTCTTCTTCTTAGGAGGGCTCCTCTTCCTCTTCTTAGGGTTAGAGCCTTCACCAATTAGAAGAACAGAACTCTTCTTTGTGGGAAAATTTGACTCAGTAGTTTTCAGCATGTTATGGAGTTCTGGAAAGCTGACATCCAACTTATTCATGTGAAAGTTCACAACGAACTGCGAGAATGAATCTGGAAGTGATTGCAAGACCAGATCTTGATTCAGCTCCCCATCCATGACCAATCCAAGTTGTCCAAGACGCTCAATCAAGTTGATCATCTTGAGCACATGAACATTCACAGATGATCCCTCAGTCATCCTACAACGGAACAGTTCCTTCGATATCTCATATTGAGCTGTCCTTCCTGCCACATCATACAAATCTTGTAGATGCATAAGGATAGAGTGAGCATCCATATGCTCGTGTTGCTTTTGGAGCTCATCATTCATGGATCCCAGCATAACATACTGTGCAACTCTTGCATCATCTATCCAATTACAATACACAATATGTTCATCATTATGTGCATCCTGAGCAGGTTCAGCAGGTTTAGGTGAGTCTAGTACATATTTCTTCTTCTCAATCCTGAAAACAATTCTCAGGTTTCGAAACCAATCAGCATAGTGTAGGGTTCCGAGGCATAAAACGTAGCGGATAAACGTAAATATAACGAAAAATTTCGGAACCCTAACGCAGGATCATGTATAAGAATTGACGGATTATGGTGATAAACGAATCATACCTATTAAGATCTTGAATGTAGCGAACTCAACGGAGATCCTTGCTATCACGATTTGTGTCTTCCTCTCGAAATCACCTCTATGGTATCCACATGAGCACCTTCAAGAGCGTCTCACGATCTTGATTACGGGATGGATGTACTAGCCTCCTTTGATGATTTCGAATGACTGTCTTTTCTGCCTCTCTTGCTCTGCCTCTAGGGTTTTTATCATATAAAACGTGTGGCTCTTTTAACCTATCATTATCTATTTATAATGACTGGTTAAACGGGCCTAAGCAGTAAAACCTAACCCATGTAGGTATAGGATTAAATAATAAAACATGTTTCTATTATTTAATTAATAATTAAGTCATACTTAATTATTATGGGCAGAAATCCTCTTCAACTTCAAATTTATATTATTTCAATTAATTAAGTCTCACTTAATTAATATAATAAAATTCAAACAATCATCAATTAATTTAAATCTATAATTTAAATTAACTATTCCTCTAGATGCTCTATGTGTGTGACCCTATAGGCTATTATTTAATTAGCAATAATTTTATTCTCCAATAAAATTATAAACAATGAGCGGTATCTAGTAATACATCATTGCTACCCAATTAAACAATAATTAAATCGTGATTTGATAAAAACCTTTCATGATTAATGTTTCCGTGTAATATAATCCCTTTAACCAAATATATTATAGATTAAACTCGAGGCATGTGTTTAGTCATCCTCTTCAACATTTAATCCGGGTTTACTTGATCCATGAGTAGACTATGGAAAAACAAATCATTATTTGAGCAAGACCATGCATTTTATAGTCTCACTCAATCAAGAGGCCAATAATATCTCTCCTAATTATAGGAGGGTTAAATCCTTTATCTATCATTCATATTTCTCATACGACTCATGATATACCCGATGTCCACTTTTATCATCACCCGGTCAAAGGTAACTTTTAATGTAGTCAGAGTATATTAATCTTCGTATAGAAATATAATGATCTCAAGTCAAAGGATCATTACACCATTATCACTGTGAGTCTTTCTTATGACTTTATTAAACATGAAGAATCTCACTGTGGGTCTGTCCAGTACCATGTACTCCTACATGTACCTATGCATTGACTTTAGTATCCCCATACTTATAACCAATGAGATATGGTTATCTGTCAAACAACATACTAGTCTATTTATGTATTATTATTGTCCTATAATAATAATACTCGACTAGGGACATTTAAGAATATGATATATTATATAATCTCAAATTCAAGTCATGTACTTAAACTATATAACGTGTATCATGATTCTAAGGACATTTATTATGCTAACAAATATATCGCAGTAATTAAAGTCATAATATATACGTTTATTGAATAATCAAATGACATAAAGGTTTATTAAAGGAAACATTGTATTGCCTCTAGGGCACCTACACTAACAATCTCTCACTTGCACTAGAGCCAATCACCCATGTATCTAATACCCATGGAACTAGTGTGACCGTCGTGCTTCTTCTGCGACAAGCCTTTGGTCAGTGGGTCTGCAATGTTATCATTTGTGTGTACTTTACATATGTGTATGTCACCCCTTTCATTAATCTCTCGAATGAGGTGATATCTTCTGAGTATATGTTTGGTTCGGGAGTGAGCTCTAGGTTCTTTAGCCTGTGCTATGGCTCCATTATTATCGCAGTACAGATCAATGGGATCTGCAATCGATGGAACCACTCCCAAATCAGTAATGAATTTTCGAATCCAAACCGCCTCCTTAGCCGCTTCACAAGCTGCAATGTACTCAGCCTCCATTGTAGAATCAGCTACTGTTTCTTGTTTTGAACTCTTCCAACTTACAGCACCTCCGTTTAGACAAAACACAAAACCAGACTGTGATACAGTATCATCCCTGTCTGTTTGGAAACTTGCATCGGTGTAACCTTTTACAACCAGTTTCTCCTCTCCTCCATACACCAAGAATGAATCTTTAGTCCTTTTCAAGTACTTTAGAATATTCTTGACAGCCGTCCAGTGACCTTCACCTGGATTAGATTGGTATCTGCTCGTCATGCTTAAAGCATACGAAACATCTGGGCGAGTACATACCATTGCATACATGATAGATCCAATTGCTGAGGCATATGGAACCTTACTCATGCGGTCCTTATCATCCAATGATTTCGGACACTAATCTTTAGAGATCGTTATCCTATGAGACACGGGGACATATCCCCTTTTTGCATTTTGCATACCAAAACGATGTAAAACCTTATCGATGTATGTACTCTGACTTAGACCGATCATCCTTCTAGATCTATCCCTATAGATCCTCATTCCTAGAATGTAGGATGCATCTCCTAAGTCTTTCATAGAGAAGTTGCTCCCTAACCAAATCTTAACAGCCTTGAGAGTAGGTATGTCATTCCCCATTAGTAGTATATCATCAACATATAGTACTATGAATGCCACATGGCTCCCACTAACCTTCTTGTAAACACAAGGTTCATCTTCGTTTTGAACAAAGCCATACTCCTTGACTGTTTCATCAAAACGGATATTCCATCTCCTAGAGGCTTGCTTAAATCCATAAATGGATCGACGTAATTTACATACCTTGCTAACATTCCTTGGATCGACAAAACCTTTAGGTTGTGTCATGTACACATCCTCATCAAGGGTTCCATTAAGGAAAGCTGTTTTGACATCCATTTGCCAGATTTCATAATCATGGAATGCTGCAATAGCAAGCAAAATCCTTATGGACTTGACCATAGCCACTGGTGAGAAAGTTTCATCATAGTCTATACCATGAATTTGTCTGAAACCTTTTGCAACCAGCCTTGCTTTATAGGTCTGAACATTTCCATCCATGTCAGTTTTCTTCTTGAAAACCCACTTGCACCCTATGGGTTTCACCCCTTCAGGTGGATCAACCAAAGTCCATACTTGGTTTTCATACATGGAATCCATCTCGGATTTCATGGCTTCTAGCCATCTCTTAGAGTCTGGACTGATCATAGCATCTTGGTATGTGAGAGGCTCATCTTCATCTATGAGCATCAAATCACCACATTGAGTCAAGAGAAATCCATATCTCTCTGGCTCATGGCGAATTCTACCAGTTCTACGAACAACCTGTGTTTGTTGAGCATTATCATTATCCTGCTCTTGTTCCACTTCAGGTTCAATGCTATTTTGTGGTTCTCGATCTTCATCGAGATCTATAGTTCTCCCACTGTTTCTTTTGGAAACAAAATCTCTTTCCATGAAAACAGCATCTCGAGCAATAAACACTTTCTGCTCGGAAGGACTATAAAAATAATACGCCTTTGTTTCTTTTGGATATCCCACAAAATTGCACTCTTCATATTTAGGTCCAAGCTTGTCAGATACTTGACGTTTCACAAACGCCTTGCATCCCCAAACTTTCATAAAGCTCATGCCTGACCGTTTCTCCTCCCATATCTCATATGGAGTCTTTTGAACCTTCTTAGTAGGAACACGGTTAAATGTGAAAGCCGTTGTTTCTAGAGCGTAACCCCAGAAACTAATTGGAAGATCTGCATGACTCATCATCGATCGCACCATGTCCAACAAGGTGCGATTTCTCCTCTCTGAAACTCCATTCCATTGAGGTGTACCTGGTGGAGTGAGTTGTGATACAATACCACACTCTTTTAAATAATCTTTAAATTCTGTGCTCAAGTATTCTCTTCCACGATCAGATCGTAAGACTTTAATACTTGCGCCTCCGCCAATTTGCTTCTCTACTTCAGCCTTGTATTCTTTGAACTTTTCAAAAGAATCAGATTTATTCTTCATAAGATATACATATCCATATCTACTGAAATCATCAGTAAATGTTATAAAGTAGTAGTAGCCTCCTCTCGCCATTACACGCATTGGGCCACATACATCACTATGTATTAGCTCAAGTCGTTCAGTGGCCCTTTTACCCTTACCAGTGAAAGGGGCTTTAGTCATTTTACCAAGCAAACAAGATTCGCATTCTTGGTATGATTCAAAATCAAACTTATCCAAGTATCCATCCTTATGTAATTTGGATATGCGTTTCTCGTTTATATGGCCTAGACGACAATGCCAGAGGTATGTTTGATTTGAGTCATTAACTTTAAGTCGTTTGTTTTCTATATTACAGACAGGATTATCTAAGTCAAGAACATATAAACCATTAAACAAACGCGCAACACCATAGGTTAAATCATTCAAAACAAAAGAGCAACTGTTGTTCCTTATAGTAAACGAAAAACCTTTCTTGTCTAAACAAGAAACAGAAATAATGTTTCTGTGAATCGCAGGCACGTAATAACAATTTTCCAGTTCTAAAACAAGCCCAGAGGGCAAAGATAAATAATAAGTTCCTACAGCTAAAGCAGCAACTCTTGCTCCATTGCCAACTCGTAGGTCCATTTCTCCTTTAGCCAATGTCCTACTTCTCTGCATTTCCTGCACATTTATACAAATGTGAGCAGCACATCCAGTATCCAATACCCAAGATGTAGAAATAGACAGATTGACTTCTATAACATATATACCTGAATCAGAAGCTTGCTCAGCCCTCTTCTTCTTCAGATCCTCCAAGTAAACTGAACAGTTTCTCTTCCAGTGATCAGTTTTCTTACAGTAGTGACATTCACCTTTAGCGACCCCACCTTTAGGCTTTAAAGCCTGTTTAGGACCTGACTTTGGCTTGGGTGTAGAATCAGATCCTGTCTTCTTCTTACCCTTCCACTTGCCTTTCCCTTTTGCCTTACCTTTATTGCCCACCATCAGTATGGGAGCAGGTTCAGCCGTCTTCATGTTGGTCTCATATGTTCTCAACATTGCCAACAATTCAGTAGGTGTTTTGTCAAACTCATTCATATTGTAGTTTATAACAAATTGAGTGAATTTGTTGTTCAAAGAATTCATGATTAGGTCAATACCAATTTCCTGAATTAACGGGAAACCCAAAGTTTCAAGGTACTCAATGTAACCAATCATCTTCAGAACATGTGGGCCAACTGGTTCACTTGCCCCTTGTTTGCAATTAAAGAGTGACTTACTCGTGTTGAACCTTTCTTGACGAGTTTGGCTTGCAAACATGCTTTGCAAGTGCTCATTGATAGTATATGCATCCATATGCACATGCTGTCTCTGAAGCTCAGCACTCATGGTTGCCAACATAAGACATGCAACATCAGTTGCATCATTCTCATCCTTTGTGTGGGCCGCTTGTTCCTCAACAGTGGCGCCCTCAGGAAGGGGACCTGCCGGAGGAATATCAATGACATGAAGCTTGCGCTCCTGTCTGAGGACAATCCTCAAATTCCTCTGCCAGTCTAGGAAGTTGTTTCCTCCTGTCAGTTTATCCTTCTCAAGGACTGATCGTACGGATAGTGTGTTTGTGTTGTTTGTCATTTCTTGGTATCTACAATGATTAAAAGCACAAAATAAACATTAGATTGTCTGAGTTATTTATTATGTTCAAATGATTATGATATATTCATAATATATCTCCCACTATTTTTATCAAATTAATAGCCCTTACTATTAATTTGGAAAGTATATCCCATAATCCTTTCTAGTGAGCCAAGATCCATATTTCGTCATGTCTAAAGTCAACCACTGGAAGTCCTTAAAAATGATTATTTAGGTAGACAACAGTTGTCAATTATATCATATATAATTCTTGGATAGTTTGGTGAACAACGATTGATCTTATCTATCTAATAGACTTTTAACCAAACTCCATGCTTCTAAGTTCATAATAGTTGAATATAACCGTTTATTTTCACCTTATCATGACGACTCAGTTAAGTTAGACCCAATGATACAACGGACGAATATAACCATTTATATTCGTCGCATCTCACCACGATAGATAGGAGTTCCCTGCCACTGACAGTCTTTCCCCTAACCGATCTAGGATTCGATGAGTGTTCATTCATTGGAAAGCATCCGATTTAAAACTTAATATTTTGTTTAAGGGGTTTAGAAAATTTACGACGATCATGATCACATCATGAAGAGATCCTCAATTTTTCCTTGAACCAAATATTTCAAATTGACATCTTAAATTGTTCATTTCCCAGGTAGATGGAGGATACCAGTGGTCACACTTAAAACCCATCAGCCTTACGAATACGCATATCCGTTTTTGTCAGAAAATCCCAATTATAGATATCAAAAATTCATATTCAATTCCGTGTTTTAAAATCCATATTTCATAAACACAAGAATCTCATGATCGTTTGTTGATTTTAAAATCTTAAATCGTTACAGATTTTATCTTGTTTAGCATGACAATCATGGCATGGATGACGTATCTAATACATACATGATTAATCTAATTAAAGCATGCATCATTCATACATCAATATGTAAAGTGCAGTATGTAAACGTGCTTGGTTATGGCCCCTTTCCTATGTGATCCTTTTGAGCTAATGAAAGGATCAAAGTCAGTCTATGGTGGTGGTAATACATAAATACAATTACATGTCTTCATTCTTCTTGTATCCACTGGTGCCTTCTCCTCTTCCTGCATCATTCTTCAGTCTTCAAGAACATTACAAGAAAACCTAATCTAATATACTTACATAAGAAGACTCGAGTTACATTCGAGGTTAAACGATTACAAGAACGAAGAAAACGACATGCAAGTCGTATTTATAAAACCAAAACCAAAACCATTAATCTAGGGGTCTGAAGGCCATAACCAGCACCATGCTCACATAACAATTACTGACAACTCAGAATACTTAATCATATCATCATACATCACATATGCCATGATCACAAAATTTCATAAAATTTAAAATCATGATTTATAAACAGAAAATCGCATTTTTGAGGCCCTTAACGATCTCAAATGGCCAAAAAACACCATAGGTCACAGCAAAGCGGTGATTTTTGCTCGTGGCGATTTTCCCTTTCCAGAAAGAGTAAATTCGACCCATTCTGACTCCGTCGAAAAACACTATTCACTGCAGAATCACTATTCACAGCAAACCTACATCTTTATGCAGTTTTGTTTTAAACGCTTCAGAACGTTTCCGATGACCTTCGTATGACTGTATCTCGTATCATATACATACAGTGCATCACACACATCATGCCATAACAGATTATAACATTGCAGCAACATGGCAGTAGCAAGGGCAGTAGCAAACAGGCATGGCATAATCATGGCAGTAGCATGGCATAATCATGACAGTAGCATGGCATAATCATGGCAGTAGCAAAACAGGCACTTATGCATCATATACATAAAACACGTAACCAAATCAGTCCCTTATACACGTAGCTCTGATGCCATTGTAGGGTTCCGAGGCATAAAACGCAGCGGATAAACGTAAATATAACGAAAAATTTCGGAACCCTAACGCAGGATCATGTATAAGAATTGACGGATTATGGTGATAAACGAATCATACCTATTAAGATCTTGAATGTAACGAACTCAACGGAGATCCTTGCTATCACGATTTGTGTCTTCCTCTCGAAATCACCTCTATGGTATCCACACGAGCACCTTCAAGAGCGTCTCACGATCTTGATTACGGGATGGATGTACTAGCCTCCTTTGATGATTTCGAATGACTGTCTTTTCTGCCTCTCTTGCTCTGCCTCTAGGGTTTTTATCATATAAAACGTGTGGCTCTTTTAACCTATCATTATCTATTTATAATGACTGGTTAAACGGGCCTAAGCAGTAAAACCTAACCCATGTAGGTATAGGATTAAATAATAAAACATGTTTCTATTATTTAATTAATAATTAAGTCATACTTAATTATTATGGGCAGAAATCCTCTTCAACTTCGAATTTATATTATTTCAATTAATTAAGTCTCACTTAATTAATATAATAAAATTCAAACAATCATCAATTAATTTAAATCTATAATTTAAATTAACTATTCCTCTAGATGCTCTATGTGTGTGACCCTATAGGCTATTATTTAATTAGCAATAATTTTATTCTCCAATAAAATTATAAACAATGAGCGGTATCTAGTAATACATCATTGCTACCCAATTAAACAATAATTAAATCGTGATTTGATAAAAACCTTTCATGATTAATGTTTCCGTGTAATATAATCCCTTTAACCAAATATATTATAGATTAAACTCGAGGCTTGTGTTTAGTCATCCTCTTCAACATTTAATCCGGGTTTACTTGATCCATGAGTAGACTATGGAAAAACAAATCATTATTTGAGCACGGCCATGCATTTTATAGTCTCACTCAATCAAGAGGCCAATAATATCTCTCCTAATTATAGGAGGGTTAAATCATTTATCTATCATTCATATTTCTCATACGACTCATGATATACCCGATGTCCACTTTTATCATCACCCGGTCAAAGGTAACTTTTAATGTAGTCAGGGTATATTAATCTTCGTATAGAAATATAATGATCTCAAGTCAAAGGATCATTACACCATTATCACTGTGAGTCTTTCTTATGACTTTATTAAACATGAAGAATCTCACTGTGGGTCTGTCCAGTACCATGTACTCCTACATGTACCTATGCATTGACTTTAGTATCCCCATACTTATAACCAATGAGATATGATTATCTGTCAAACAACATACTAGTCTATTTATGTATTATTATTGTCCTATAATAATAATACTCGACTAGGGACATTTAAGAATATGATATATTATATAATCTCAAATTCAAGTCATGTACTTAAATTATATAACGTGTATCATGATTCTAAGGACATTTATTATGCTAACAAATATATCGCAGTAATTAAAGTCATAATAAATACGTTTATTGAATAATCAAATGACATAAAGGTTTATTAAAGGAAACATTGTATTGCCTCTAGGGCACCTACACTAACACATAGTTGGGACCAGTTAATTTGTGTGCATCGAGCATGCAACGGAGTGATAGTGCAGAAGACATTATGTATATAGTAAATCTGCAAATAATAAACACATAACAACATTTAGCAAATACTCTATTTCATTATCTAAAACACCATATGAATCGGGTCTTTATTCATAAGTGCCTCCCACTATTCTATCTAATTTCTATATTCCTTATTGACATTAAGCATTCATAATGATAGTGGGATATGGATCCTACATTCCATCACACAACCTCGGCTGTAGCACGAAACGCCATGTAACGTTCAATAGGCAGACAACTCTTGTCAGCTACATCTCATGTTATTCCCTAATCTTACTTTAGCCTCTTGAATACTTGAGTCACGGCTGTGGCACGACAAACTCAATATTCTACCTCAAGTCAATCCCAACATCTCGTATAATTAAACTAGTTTCAAATAGCCCACGGCTGTAGCACGTAACGACCATAAGATTCCAATTCATCATACACAACTCATGTTATAGACAAGTATCTCTTCTTTCGAAAACAACGCCCTCGGCTGTAGCACGAAACGACAGAGTTTCAAAAACAAGAAATACTTTCTATTATGTTGGAAGGCTATGACCAACACAAGCCCTTTGTGTTTTATGGCCAATTTCTACTTGATATTCTTTATATTTTAGGGGATTATATTATGTTACAATCATAATCATATTATTAAGAGATTCTTTTAGATTGGATTAAATATTTCAAATCAACTATTGATACTTGGAGTCATCCCAGGCCAGGGGTGAAGCATTGTCAAGAGGCGTCTTTTAATAACCCCCTTTCTTACAGATAGAACATCTGTTGTTTGACAAAATCATCCTTTCACTTAAGTTGAAAATTCATATTCAATCACGTGTTTCATAAACACAAAAATCTCATGATTGTATTCATAATATGTAAATTAAGGTCATGAAACAATTTCACTATTCTAGATTGTCTAACATACGCCTTATGTTAATTAAGTTCACCTAAATCTATCATCCCATGATAATTCAAGCATATATCACATATATATAATCACGAATAAACATAAGGTGGGCATGTTAAATCATATATTACAACATATAAGCATTATACATCTCTATGTATCACATGGTGTATTTAAAAACAACTTAAAACAGTTAAAACTTGTTTTAAAACACTTTTGGAAGCTCTAAACAGTCCGAAACAATTTCAGAAAAATTAATGTAATATACCATTTTAAGCATTACACCTTTTTTTTCCAGATATTATTATTTAATTACGAATTAATTAAAAACAACTTTAAAAATCCATAATAAATAATTTATTGCTCAGAAAAATATTCTAAAAATACCTGGACGATCTACAACACTTGTAGAACACATGAAAAATATAAAAGAAATTTTGAGGAACAGTAATGAATTAACCATAATTAAATCATTATTATTGCTTTCAAAATTCATAATAAATATTCTACGCATCAGAAAATTATGAAATATTAACTGGACGATCTACAACACTTATAGAACCCAGGAAAATTATCAAAATAATTTTGACGAACAGTATCATATTAATCATAATTAAAACATGATATTGCTTGTATAAATCATAATAAATACATACATGCTCATAAAATTCTGAAACTTGACCACGAATCTATATGCGTACAACCTAAGCTTTGATACCATTGTAGGACTTTATGCACCAGCGGAAGCATTGAATAATATTTATTTGCATATATTCATATTTTACATACATATAGATATAAAAACTATTTTATAAATTGAAGAATACCTCGATTGCTTTCCGGCAACAGCTAGAGAAGATCTTGTTCTTCAATCCTTGCAATCACCCCTCAAGTGTGGAGTACTCTAAAGATATCCACCAAGAATCAAACTAAAAGATGAAGGAGGAGGCTAGAGAGGAAATTAGGGTTGCCTCCCTTTTAAAATATTTCTCACAAATATTAGGGTTAAAGTATTAGGGTTTATAATCCTATATTTATTGGCAAATATCTCAGCTGAGATATTTTCTATAAATATCTTATTATTAATTCCCTTTTTAATTAATTAATCTTTTTAATTAATTAGTTAATAATTAAAACTATTTTAATCATTAATTCCTTTTTCTAAATTCTTTTAGAAAATTATTCTCTCTTCATATTTAATTACTTTAATTAAATATTTAATTAATAATATTAAGATCTTATCTTAAATAATTTATAATCAATTAAATCTCATTTAATTAATTTATAAAATTTGCTAAGTAATTATTTATTTCATAAATAAATAATTACTAGCTATTATTAATTATTCCTTCATCTATAATTTAATCTCTTTTATGGTGTGACTCTTTAGGTTCAATATTAAGCTGGTAGTAGAAATAAATAATAATAAACATTTTATTTATTATTTATATGAATTCTATTAATTCATTAAATATAATTAATCTGATTAATTATATTTATTCTACATCGTGAGTGATGCTTCTCAACATATTGCGACTATCCAGATAATACGAAATCATTGCTTAGAATACTTAGAACCTGTCAGTAATTAGTTACCGTACAATTAATTCCTTCTACCCTTCAATATCCCGATTAAATACAAGGCATGGAACTCGTGTCAAGCCTATCTAATTTAATCATATAATTTCTTATTCATAATGCAAAGTTCCTTTCAATGCAAATTAGAAACTCTTTCTAATATCATTCACTCTGGCCAGAGATTCCTGAACTTGCATATCTAAGAATAATATAGGATATTCACTTCCTTTACTGGAAGGGGCAGATCCTTTATTGATCCGTTAACTATCTCCATACACAAATCACTATGCCCGGAATGGACCTAATGAATGTCCTAGAGACTAAGGACTAAACCAAAGCATAAATCATTGTGTACGAGATTACTCTAACGATCTCAAGTCTAAGGATACTTGTACAACTATTTACTTAATAAACAACTATCGACACGTGAGTAAACTCCATTAGTTGTTCTGCTTATCGAGTCATGTTCAGTGAACTTATTCCTTAATAAGCACCTACATACTAGATATAGTGTCACCACACAAATGTCTATGAGAACAGACATCCTCCAAAGAGAGCTAGCATAGTATGTACTGATCTTTACGGATTTACCAATTTCCAAATAGTTATCCTATGATCAGGAACTGTTTAAGTCTAAAGCTATTATCTTCTAGATCTCATTATTACAATCTCATTATAATTCTAGAAGCTTTGCTCTAAACTATGGAACATCTTATTTAATACACTTCAAATAGATTAAGCCTGTAACATAACAAATAAATACTTTATTATTATCAAATGAAATTAAATAAGAGTAGCAGCAAGTTTTTTTTTTCTAACTCATCATACATGATTGGTTTTAGGTCAAACACTTTCATTCAATTGACGGGTAACTCAGACTGTCAAATTTTAATTATTTAAAGACATGAAAATTATGCAAGTGAAGGACAATTAATTGATATGCAAGTATCAACGGATAGAAGATCAATTGATACAAAGTCAAGTCAAAGATTGAAGACCATCAACTGATATGAATAACCATCGATTGATATATCGATTGATAACATCTATCAATCAATAAGTCAACAGTTATTATCAATCGATGGATATCAAGATCAATCGAAGAAGAATATCAGTTGATGAATACAAGGAAGAATCAATTGATATGCTTAACAACAAATTTTCAATTGATAGGGACTGTACAACAAGACATAAAGCATACATATGGAAGACAGTCTATACTGACTGTGAAGACTCAGATTGAAGCTGTCTTTCCAAGTCTGAAGACCTTTCTCAAAATGGAAAAAGACAAAAGGAAAGATAGATCTGAAAGAATCCTAGAATTGATTAATTATTTTAAACTTTTTCTAGGAATTGTAAACACACTTGTGTTATATAAACAAGTGTGGTAGCATTGTTAGAAAAAACAAGTTAAACAATATCTTAGAATCAATTATCTTAGTTCGAGATCACTTTTGTAAGAATAGTTGATTCATTTTCTAACCTTGTAAAAATAAAGCAGATGGGTTTTATTAACCTAGATAATTTGAGTAATATATATACTGATGGAAAAATCAATCCATTAGTAATTTTTAAATATCATTGTTCATTTACTTTTCAGTGTTTGTTATTCATTAAATTCTCTTAAACACTTATAACATTAAGAACAAATATTAAAACTTTAAAAAAAAGTTTTACTAATTTGTATCCAACCCCCCTTCTACAAATTATATTGACATTATGAAGGATTTCGTACATGTAAACGCAACGAAATTAACGTAAGAAACAAAAAAAATCGAAACCGTATCGCAGGATCCATGTATAATGTATGAATGATTATGATGAATGAAGTCTGTACCTTAGAAGCTTTACGAATTGCTGTTTAATAGGAGATCCTTGCTTAACGAATCACAGCAGCCCTTTCTTCAGGAACCACTCTCTAATGGTATCCACACGAACGTCGATTCTTCTAATGATTAGCGGAAATGGTACTAGCCAAGAACAACCCTGATTTATCTCTTCTCTCTCTCACTTGCTAGCCTCCCTCAGTTGTAGGGCTGCTAGGGTCTTAATAATAAAAACGAGCTGAAAAATTGAGGCTCCTTAAACACATCATCATGTATTTATATGAGCTTGAGATAATGGGCTTAAACATAATCCTTGGGGTTTCTAAAACCTATTATGATTTTGGGTTATTATTATTATTAAATTCGAATTTAATATAATTAATCAGTCCCACTTAATTAATTCAATAATTAAATTCAAACTAATAATAAAATATCTAAATTCGTAATTTAAATAAATCTCCGTTTAAATGTTCTTTGTGTGTGACCCTTTAGGTTATTATTACGTTGGCAATAATTTTATTATCTAAAATTAAAATTATAAACAATGAGCGGCATCTAGTAATACATCATTGTTATCCAAGTAACAATAATAATAGGTGATTCAATTAAACCTTTCGTGCGTAATGTGCAATGTAATATAATCCCTTTAACATGATATTATAGATCAAACTCGAGGCATGTATTGTATCATCATCTTCATGTTTAACCTTGGTTTCCTTGATCAATGAGTAGACTATTAAACAAATCAATATTTGAGCACGACCATGCATTTCATAGTTTCACTCAATCAAGAGGCCAATAATATCACTCTTAAAATCGGAGGGTTAAATCATATATCTATCATTCATATTTCTCATATCATACCCAATGTCCACCTTTATCATTACCCGGGTTAAAGGTAACTTTGAGTGTAATCAAAGTATATTAATTCTCGTATAGAAATATAATGATTTCAAGTCAGAGGATCATTACATCATTATCACAGTGAGAATTTTTTTTGACACTTATTAACATGTAGAATTTCATGGTGGGTCATTCTAGTGTCATGCATTGAGACATGCCTTTATGTTCTTGACTTTTGTATCACCATACCAATGACCAATGAGATGTGGTCATCTGTCAACAAACACACTAGTCTTATTGCATTATTATTGTCCTTAAATAATAATACTCGACTAGGGATTTTAGGAATAAAATATTATTCATATAATCTCATTTTTAATTCACATATTTAAAGATATATAATACGTATTAATATTCCAAGGACATTTATTATGCTTTCAATTTATAACGCATTAAATAAAGACATAAGAAATATTAATTAAATAATCAAATAAAACAAAATCCATAATTATTTCCAATAAAACATAAAAGTATTATATCTAGGACACCAATACTAACACATTGTTCTGGGAAATAACATCTCTCTTTGCCTTCTGTAATAATGGAGGGAGTTGAAAATGCCCCCATCCCTACTACCCAAGTTACAAAACCTTCAAAATCCAAATCTAAGAAAACCACCGCAACAGGTTCTCAACAAACTGTTGTTGTAAAACCTAGAAAAAGAAAAACTACTGAGGGGAATGTGAAGGTGGTTGTTGAGGGTGAGGGAACTGGTCAACATCAAGAAAGCCAGAAGAATAAGGAAAGTGAGGGTGCGTTTGTCCAGCCAGCCTCTAGTCCAATCTCTCAAAAGATTGAGACTGTGATAAAGGATTTAAGCATACCCTAGCAGCAACTTCTCAATAAGGTGTAGTTATTGAAAAGAGGTCTCGACCCGGACCATCTATTAGGGGTAAGGGACACAAAGAATTTCAAGCCTTCAAAAGGAGAAAGAAGAGTAAGGTAAATGCACAAGGGCCACACACACTTGCAAAGCCAAATGAAAGTTTGGTGGAGCCTATAGCTTCTTCCCTTGACGTGTCTCAGGCAAATTGTAACACCCCCTTCCCAAAATGAGATGAGAGGTTACTTCCAAACCACAAACCTGTATATAGAGTACTAAAATCCACCTTATAATAAATAAATAGGTCCAACAATGTCTTCAAAATAATATTAAAATCTCCAAAACAATTCAAAACCTCTAATAATAAACAATGTCTAAAAAGAAATGCGAGAAGTTCTAACGTCCTAATTAATATAAATAAGGGAGCTCTCCATCACACAGCCCAAGATCCCCCTAAGTACCTGCTAGAAGAAAGAATACGACATGAGCCAAATGCCCAGTATGGATTGGAATACAGTTTATAAAACAGAAACAAGATATATAGTTTGACAGTTATAAATAAATATTAATCTTTAAAATAAGGCTGAGGCAACGAGGGGTTAGGATATTTCATACCGATACAAAATAGATAACAGATACACACATCATAGGGTACCTAATCCGTGCAACAAACCGAATAACGTGTACGGCATATACAACGTCACCATCAAGTATCAAATCACAAATCAAATCAGACTTGGGTGCACCCACGTATCCTCAAACAAATATCAAAATGGCCAAAGCTCGCCTCCTGAGCTAACAGAAGGATACGCCGTGACCAATCACACTGTCACGAAAGTGTCATGCCACTAGTGCCGCAATGACATGGCTGTAGTACCCCTACAGCTGGTTAAATCGGTATACCATATATCACTCTAAGGGTTCAAATAAAATAATTCCATAATTTTTAAAATCACCTGAAACGGATATTTCAAATACTCTGTACAGATATGTAACATATATAATTTTTGAAAAATCAAAACAGTTAAAACGAATAATAATGGAAAGAGTAGATTTACTAACGGAACGAATCAAATATAATTAATCCTAAAAAGAGTAGCGCTGAAGAGAAAGGGGATGAAATCCGTACCTCGAATATAAAGAACACAAACACTAACAATATCTGCAAATGACCAGCTAAACTCCCGTCTCCCGATCTAAGTACAAAATATAATTTATAATTAATACTCAATTACTAATATATATATATATATATATTAGTATATATATATATATATATATATATACATACTACTATATATATATATATACTAATATATATATATATATATATATATATATATATATATATATATACTTGATTAATTAATACTCTTATGCGTTGCACATACTGATTAACTATATATCATTTATTCATTCACTGCTAGTATGATTCAGTGAGTCACCACTTCCGATTAATATAGCTATAGTATTATTAAATTACACATGTGAATTACTAAATTAATCAAATGAATATGTTAACACTTATGCCTAAACTGCAATCTAACAAATATGTATAACAAAACTCATGTACAGGGACAACATGGCCGAAGACATATCACATAAACTATAATTATTTATTATAACATGTAGGCCAACTATCATCAGTAACCAAACTAGATAAAACAACTCGCAGTGTGCATACTAGTATACATAATTCATTAAGCTTATAACACTAATAAAAATCTTATATGTACTTGTAATTCACGTGAATGAAACAGGTCAAATAATTACAGAGTATTATCTCTATTCGTAAGTCTTGAAAATCTTTTGTATGACTCTTGTTTTCTTCTCTCCTTTCGTTGCGGCTCTCCTCCACAAATAAATTGTCTTTTAGTGTTTTAATAAAACAAGACCCCGGTTGTACATGTATATATAGACTCGTAAATACAAATAATCTTATTTCTAATCTAATTACTAATTCTATTCTAAATCAAATTTTATTAAAAAAATTCTATTACAATTCAAATATTATTAAAATAAATATTATTAAATAATCTCACTAATTCTAATCTAATTGTAATTAATAAAAATATTAATTAAATAAATAATACGGATATTACACAAATGCTGAGGCACAACCCCATTCTCTATCTATTCCATTCCCTCAATCACCATCTAAGTTTATTTCTTCAGAAACTTTGATGATTGACAACATCAATGTTTCAAATTCACCCTCTTTACAACTCAGGGTGGAGCCAATACTCTCACCTGACTCACCAGATAAGGGTAACACCTTGATTGAGCAGGATAAAAATGAAAATTCTTCGAAGTCAATGGATATTTCCCAATCAACTAATAAAATCCAACATCCACTTCTACTTATCCAAAGATGGATATCCTCGCATCCATCAACGAGCTTAAATCAACTGATATTGTTAGGTCCAATATCATCATAGAAGGGGGGGTTGAATATGATGTTGTAGATTTTTTGCTTTTAATGCGGAAATATTTGTGTTTTTATAAGAAATGAACTTGACTGATAATAAAACACAAAGCTGGGAAATAACAAGTTATTATTAAATCCCTGGGGTGCTACAAATCTAATCAAATGATTAGCTGCAGTGGGTTCAAAACAATATTACAACAAATACAGTTGGGAGAAATAAGTGTCTGGCTTTAATGGAGCTTCCCGGCTGTGAATGTTGATAGCTTGAAGATGATAACTGACTAAAATAATTGATTTGAACCCCTATTTATTTGTAGACTTTTTGGAAATAAATTCCTACAATGCCAAGTCCTGAGTGGCGCCTTATGTGTGAGTTGCGCCTATACAGTGGTTACCCTGTATAGGCGCCACTCATGCCTTAGAATTTCCAAGCATGCTGCGCCTTAGAATGTGAGTTGCGCCTTGAGGGTGAGTTGCGCTTGTACAGTGTGTTCCCTGTACAGGCGCCACTCATCCCTTAGAATAAGAGTGCCTTGAATACTTGATTGACTTTGAGTTGTGCCTATACAGTGGTTACCCTGTATAGGCGCCACTCATGACTTGGGCACTAATTCTTGTGCCTCCACTTGACAGTATTGTTGCACCTTGAAATGTAGACTGCACCTCTTCACTACTTCAAGAGTAATAACCACCAACTGTAGTAATACCTTCCTTAACATATTTAACTCGAATTCTTGAATTAATTACCACTTGAATTTTACTCTTCTGACTTGGCTTGATCAACTGATTTTCTTCTGATTAATTAAGATAATTCTCTTCTTGTTGTGCTGACGCTTAGTGCACTGTTCTGGTTCACAAACGACTAACACTTGAATGAATTTCCTTAATCTCTGTTCTGTTTCAGCTGATAAACCCTGGACTTTTGCATTGCTTCTGATCACTGAAACCCTTTGACAATTATACATGGATCACTGCTCTGTCTTTAGTATGAAGTCTTCTGAACTCTTATTTGTCACTGAGGCTTGAACATATTAATGAACTTCTCTCACTGACGTTCAGTAATACTTTCATCTTGAATGCTCAGCAATGATGAATGTATTATCTTCTTGATTATGTCCTTCTGGATTCCTGTGCTGCATATTAGTATTATTTATCTGTCTTTGTTTCTTGGTTGAGTTATCGTTATCACTATTACATACTACGTTACATTATGCTTTACAATCTCCCCCTATTTGTTTGTTAGAGTTTGACAAGCAAATCCTGTGAGAGGATAACTCAACTGATACTTACAAGAAAAAGTAAAGTGCAGGAAGACAGTAAATAATATTAATTACATTCTGGATTAGATATTACATTTCCAGATTTCTTTGTGTACAAAAGAAGTTTGTTCCTTTAGCCTGAACAAGTAAATCTATGATCTTCTTCTTCTTTGTACTAGGTCCTGTCTTTGCTTAGACCTTGTTTCGGAGTAATGCTTCCTCAGCTCCTCTTCTTTTTCCTCTAACCTTGCCTTTACTAAATCTCTTGCTTCTACTTCAAGAGTGTTAACTGGAGGTGGATCTTCTAGCTTCTTTAATATCTCAGTAAGAAACGCCGTTGAATTCATTTTGGAGATTGACTCGAAGGCCAGAGATTGTCTCTTTGTAAACACGAACACTGTTATCCTTTTCGGAAAGCCTTTTACTCTTTCAGTGTCATGCATTGACTCTTCTGCCAGTTTTTCCCTTAGTGTATCCTCGATTATCCTCAAGGCCTTTTTGTCTGATTTGACAGTTGATCTTTTTACCCTTGAGAAGACCTTTCGGATAACCTCAGAATTATTTCTCTTAAGCTTTGACAATTCTTTCTTTTTGACCACACCATTCCTCTTGAATATTAAGAACTTTACTCCATTTGATTCAGTATGAATGCAAGGTTCAGAGTCTGGAATGGATTCGAGTACTTCTGTGCCGTCATCTTTTCTAACAAACACTGGATCTTGGTAGTATCTAGACGTTTCTAAAAGATATCTCCCTGAAGTTTGAATTGCTCTGTTCAGCCTGAATGCATAGATCAACTCAGCAGCATTAAGGTCTTCTGCAGTTCTGTTCTTCTTACTCCTGAGTTTTCCCTCTACATACTGCATGAACAGGAGATGGCTTTGGTCCAAACACTCGTCTGACAAAGTTAAGTTGTGAAGAGTTGTTGCTTTGTAGTACTTGACAACTAGAGGCTTTTCAAATGCTTCGACACCGATCTCCATTATCTTCTTTTCAATCATATCTCTCAGTATCTCATTTGTCTTTTGCCCTCCAAAGATGACTTTCCTCTTCAGCACATACAGCTCTACTATATTCATTTTATCAAAACTCTTTGTTGACAGCACCCTCGATCCTAGTGATGTTGTATTTATGTGCATCTTCCAGCCATTTTTCAGTGCACTGACTGACACACTTGAAATTTCTTCAGACAGCATGGAGTAGAATTCATGAACATCTTCAAATTTGTCCTTCATGGTTCTGAAGAGATCAAGGACTTCTCTGTCTTTCTTGTTAGAAAGGGATAGCTCCTTCTTCTTGAGCTAGTTCCTTGCTTCATCCCAATCAGGACCAACTTTTGCTTCTATGTCCTTCATTCTTTTCCTCCTTTCAATAGCTTGTTGTACTCTCTTCCATTTTCTCTTGATTAGTTCATGAGCCTCGGATACACCTCTCGTAATAACTTCATCCACACCAACCAGAAGACAGTCATTATCGAAAGCATATTCTTCAGCAAACTCCTCTTCGAAGTCTATCCCTTCAGCCTGTACAGTCTTCTCTATCTCAGCTTCAGTAAGAATATCCATTGGCACGTAGGGTTCAAAGATTTCTCCTTCTTCAAGTTGCCTCGCTCCAGGCCTGTAGAAGAAATCCATCTCCCCCTAAGCTGTATACTCCATTATCATTGCAGCTCCAACTTCTTTTTCTTGTTCTAATCTCTCCCCCTCAGTTGGGTTATCCTCTCTTCTGATCGGAGTAAAATGAGTTGGTGAAGTTGGCTGAGTAGAGACAGACACTTGTTGAGCCAGCAGTTGTTGGACTAAGTCTTTGAGTTCTTTCATTTCTGATCGCTGCTTCTCTTGCACTTCCAAGATTTTGCTTATCGAATGATGAATTTCAGTAACCTGGGCCTCCAGATTTAGAATCCTTTGGCTATGTGCAGTGTGTGGGGTGTATATTTGGTCAGTGGGTGTCTCACTTCTCACTGGAACTGTTTGAGCACGACCCTCAACACTCACACTCGGCTGATCGGGGTCAGGGAATTGAAGATCACTAAGATCTAGTGTTTCACTCATTATTGCATCCGTGTCTTCAAAACCTGCAAGAAAATCCCTATCCCTTCTATGGGTAGGTTGCCTCTCCTCCTGACCGCTTTGGGTGGGGAGAACTCCTTTTTCAGGAACTGGGGGATTTAGACCCAGTGTGGTCACCACTGTTGATTCTGTAATGATTGGCAATTTAAAAGAATCAGTGATGCCAGCTGAAGCCATTGAAGGCCTTACCTGTCCAGAGGCACCCTGAACAGGTTCCACTACCGAAGTAGCAGATACTCTAATAATAGAGTCCACATCCCTTCTATGGGTGTGTTGTCCCTCCGCCTGACCTGCAGAGGTGGGGAGGACCTCCGTTGAAGGAGCTGGACTTGTAATTTCCAGGGGGGTCACCACCTCAGGCAATGTAGTGATTGACAAATTAGAGCCTGTGGTGCCCCGCGAAGCCTGTGAAGGCATTTCCACTTGAAGTGGCGGTGCTGTTGACACAGCTACTCCGTGAATGGAGACATCTTCCCTTCTATGGGAGAGTTGCCTTTCCATTTCACCCACTTGGGGAGGGAAAACATCCCGAATAGGATTTGGAGATGTTAAGTCCAGGGGGGTCACCACATTTGACAATGTAATGAGTGGCTCTTGAGAGTCAGTGATGCCCCCTACTGTCTGTGAAGACAGGTTCTGAATTGGATCAACCAAATCAGAACAAGCTACTGAAGTAGCGGATGTTGTTGCAACCTCTGTTTCTATTTCCGGACCTTTCAGGATTTTAACAATTTCAGAATTTAGATTACGAAGAAAAAGAAGGTTTTCAGAGATTGGAGAATCAGGTTCCTGGCTCACAGTTGCCTTTGGCTTAAAATTCATTTTACGACGTTTTAGAGAAGGCAGAGCTGTAGGGGATATTTGAATAAATTCCTGATCCGATATAGAAACAGTCCTATCATCTATTTCGAGTGTTCTTTTTCTGGTTTGGGGAGATGAAGGAACTGTTTGTTGAGCTCTGGCAGTGGTTAGAACTGGTGGGTTGCCAAGTTCATTGCCAGCTTCGACGGCCACTGAGGGCTCTAGTGTGTGCATTGCCGTTTGAGGCACAGATGGAGATATTGTGTCATGTTCATCTGAAAGAAAAGCAGAGAGATCAAAGTAAAGAAGTGAACCTTCATCAGTACCTTCGTCAGACATGCAAGGGATGTAAACATCTGTAGCTTGAGGTTCTTCTACTTCTGTCTCAACCACTATCTCCTCTGTTGGATTTAGAGGGCTATTCCTTTGTTCTTCTGTAGGAATTTGATCTTGCTCATTTTCAGAACCAGCTTTTTCCATAGCTTCATCTTCATTATCAGTGCCTGGTTCTTCTTCTTCTATTTCTGCTGAGCTTCCAGAATCACTTGAAGTTTCAGCTTCATTGTCCTCTGCAGAGATTGATGCTTCTTCTTCTTGATCTTCTTCACTTTCCTGTCTAAGAAGAGCAATAAAATCCCTTATGGGCTCAGTCATAGGTGCAGGAGTATACCTATTTGGATAGTCAGTCTCAGTATTGAGCAGCACCAATGCTCTTAACTGCAGAGAAGGGGACTCATCCAACTGACTGTTCTGAAACATCCGTAGTAGATCAGCTTCAAGAACTTCATTCAACACCAGCTGCAAGAATCTTGGGTACAGGCAGAAGTTCTCCATTTTGGCCTGATTCTTCAAGATCTCAGCCATGATCAACTTGCCGAAGTTAATTCTGGTGCCTGTTGCCACTGCATATCCTATCACCTTATTGAATTGAGTGATCCCATGAAATCCACCTGTCTTTGGTGCAAAGGCATGAGACAAAATGTTGAAGAACAGATTCCACTCCTTGGGCAGGTGATTTTTGTAGATCTTCCTTGGAAGATTGGAGTTTTCCCTGGTGCAGTGGATGAACAGGAAGAAGTTGTTCAAAACTTCTGGTGAATGATCATCTTCAAAATTTTCAGAAGGTAGATGCAGTGCTCTATTAATGTCATTTTCAGTGATTTGCACTCTCTGCTTCTTAATTTTGCAGGTGAAGGCCAAGATTTCATTTTCAGACGTGTCCATAGCATACCTGTATACCTGTCTTAGAAGATTTCTATTTAAAGGAACAGAAGTTGTTAGTGCATACCGTACTATTGAATTTTCATTTAAAAACCTAGCCCAGTAACCTAACTCTCCTGCTCCAGTCCAATCATCTGCTAAAATGGATAAATAATTAGTCTTTTTAATTTCAAAAAGACTCCCCATTTAATTAAAAATGAAAAGTAATTTTTAATAATTAAAAGTACTAATTAAAATCGAATAATTTTGGTAAATAATGAAAAAGAAATACTAGAATTTGCTTAAAATTAAAATATAATGAACTCCTAGTAATTTCTTAGCACACTTAACTTTTATTAAAAAAAATTTAATCGATTTTAACAATTAAAAAATAGTGACCAAACTGTTGAAAATATGACAAAATGTGATTTTTAAAACCCTAACCAAATTGAATGAAACCTATTGCAAATGACAGATTAGTTCAAGGTGATTACAAAACTGGTTTTAGTTTAAAAATCGAGCATGAAATGGTCAAGTTAAGGTCGATTAAAAAATACTAGATCTGAGAAATGTTCGAGTTGCGCCTATGCTGTGTATAATACTGTAAGTAACAAAACGACAACAAAAGTACTTAACTCAGTTATTTATAGGCGCAGCTTAGAAAAATTAGAATTTTGTTTAAGTGCTGAGTGGCGCTTGCACAGTGGTTACACTGTGTAGGCGCAACTCAGCAAGCTGTCGCCACTTAGAATGAAAAGATTTGCCAATAAAAGGTGAGTGGTGCCTGTACAGTGGTTACACTGTATTGGCGCCACTTAGAATTAAAAAGACGGTCATTCTCATCTAAAAATTTGAGTGGCGCTTGTACAGTGAATGCACTGTATTGGCGCCACTCAACACTTGAGGCGCCACTTGATGTTTTTCAATAAAGATTCTAAGTACTAGAGAATGAGTTGCGCTTATACAGTGAATGAGCTGTATAGGCGCCACTCAGTACTTAGACAGTTTTTCAAGTGGTTCCAAATTTTGTAAAAAAAATAATAATATTCATGAATAATTCGAGTAATTAATAATTAATAATCAATTACTCACAAATATTATTTCACAAAATATTTATTAATAACAATAATAACATTAATTGTTAAAATTATCATTATAAATAAATTATGCTTCTAATTATTTTACTTTTATTTTAAATAAGAGAATAACTATAAATATTCATTCTTTTTATTTAAAATAATTTCAAATAATATTTAAATAAATAAGTGCCAAGAATTTATCAATTAAATACAAGCACTTAAATATTTTCTAAGATCAAACATTAAATAAATACCAGACTAATAAATTAAGCAGGCATGCACAAGGTATTTATCTAAATTTTAATCTTAACAGCTGGAAAATAATTTTTGGTAGATAAATTCATCAGTCCTAAAAATATTGAAGTTAATCAACTAGTGAAATTATCAGCTTCAAATTGCAGTTTTTGATTACCAACTTGTTAGTCAGTAGAATTTAACATCCCAAGTTCACAAACCAGTCTAGTGAAAGTGATTTCATCTAGTGGTTTAGTGAAGATGTCTGCAATTTGCTGCTCTGTAGGTACAAAATGTAACACTACAGTACCATTCATGACATGCTCTCTAATGAAATGATACCTGATATCAATGTGCTTGGTCCTTGAATGTTGAACAGGATTGTTTGTGATGGCTATGGCACTTGTGTTGTCACAGAATATTGGAATTTTGCTCTGTAACAGTCCATAGTCCTGAAGTTGGTTCCTTATCCACAGAATTTGTGCACAGCAACTCCCAGCAGCAACATACTCAGCTTCAGCTATCGACATTGCAACTGAGTGCTGCTTCTTGCTATACCAGGACACCAATCTTCTACCAAGGAATTGACAACTCCCTGATGTACTCTTTCTATCAATCCTACACCCTGCATAATCAGAATCTGTATAGCCAACAAGGTCAAAACCTGTATCTTTAGGGTACCAAATTCCAAGATTCAGACTTCCCTTAAGATACCTAAAAATCCGTTTAATAGCTATAAGATGTGATTCTTTAGGATCTGATTGGAACCTAGCACACAAGCATGTAGAGAACATAATATCTGGCCTACTTGCAGTAAGATAAAGTAATGAGCCGATCATACCTCTGTAGCTTGTGATGTCTACCCTCTTACCAGGCTCATCTTTATCAAGCTTAGTGGCAGTTGCCATTGGGGTTTTGGCTGTGGATGCATCTTCAAGACCATACTTCTTCAATAATTCTTTGATGTACTTGTTCTGGCAAATGAAGATTCCATCTTTCCTTTGGCTTACTTGGAGTCCAAGGAAGTAGTTCAGCTCTCCCATCATGCTCATTTCATACATACTCTGCATTAGCTTAGCAAATCTACTACACAATTGATCGTTAGTAGAACCAAATATAATGTCATCTACATAGACTTGCACTAATATCATATCATTTTTATGCATTTTATGGAATAGAATCTTATCTATGACACCTCTAGTAAAACCATTTTCAAGTAAAAATATAGATAGAGTGTCATACCATGTTCGAGGGGCTTGCTTCAAGCCATAGAGTGCTTTGAAGAGGAAGTACATAAAATCTGCAAATTCTGGATCTTCAAACCCTGGGGGTTGTTCCACATATACTTCTTCTTCCAGCTCTCCATTTAGGAATGCACTCTTCACATCCATTTGATATACCTTAAAGTTGGAATGTGCTGCAAATGCCAAGAACATCCTGATAGCTTCAAGCCTTGCCACTGGTGCATATGTTTCATCATAATCTATTCCTTCCTCCTGGGAATAACCTTTGGCAATCAGTCTGGCTTTGTTCCTCGTAACAATGCCATCTTCATCCAGCTTGTTTCTGAATACCCATTTTATGCCAATAATAGACTTGTTCTTTGGCCTGGGTACCAGCTTCCATACTTTTTGTCTCTCAAATTGATTGAGTTCTTCTTGCATGGCAAGAACCCAATCTGGATCTTTTAGTGCTTTTTCCACTTTCTTTGGTTCTATTTCAGAGAGAAAACCAGAGAATAAACATTCATTTTGGGAAGCACGTCTTGTTTGAACTCCAGCATCTGGATCTCCAAGAATCAACTCAAAGGGGTGATCTCTACTCCACACCCTATGTCTAGGCAGATTTGCCCTAGATGATTCAGCCTGATTTTCATTATTGTGCTGGGTCCTGTTTGTAGATCCTTCAGTTGCTCCCCCCGAGCTGCTGCTAGGATGAGAATGAGATTCTCTGCCACTACTAGTAGTTTCTGTGAATCTTCCACTGTTTCCACTACTAGGGTCAGAATCATCATTGTTGATATTCTCATTTGGAGGTTGAATTTCTGTTGCAGCTTCAGGTTCTACTTCACTTTCATCTGAGTTCAAATTTTCAAACTGCAGAGTTTCAGTGTCGTCTGTTCTTTGTAGACTTGGGAGCTTTAGATCATCGAAAGTTACGTTCATGCTTTCAATGACCTTTTTATGATCAATCACATAAACCCTGTACGCCTTAGATTCCATTGAGTAGCCAAGAAATATGCCTTCATGAGCCTTGGATTCAAACTTTCCTAGATGCTCATCATCTTTCAATACGAAGCACTTTGCTCCAAACACATGAAAGTATTTCAGTGTTGGTTTCTTGTTGGCCATTATCTCATAAGGAGTCTTGTCATGTTCTTTATTAATCAGGGTACGATTTTGAGTGTAGCAAGCTGTGTTGACTGCTTCAGCCCAAAAGTATAGAGGCAACTTTGCTTCATTCAGCATTGTTCTTGCTGCTTCAACCAAAGTCTTGTTCTTCCTCTCTACCACTCCATTTTGTTGTGGAGTTCTGGGCGCTGAGAATTGTCTTGTTATTCCTTTTTCCACACAGAATTCATTCAGGATTGCATTTCTGAATTCTGTTCCATTGTCAGACCTTATCTTCCTGACAGGCAGACCAGCTTCCAACTCAAGTTTCTTTAAGTGATTGATGATTGTTTGAGGGGCTTCATCCTTTGCGACTAGAAACAACACCCACGTGTACTTGGAGTAGTCATCAACAATTACAAGTGCATATCTCTTTCTTGACATAGACATGACATTGACTGGACCAAATAAATCCATATGCAGTAATTGCAGTGGTTCAGTAATGTCGGATGAGTCTTTGCTTTGGTGAGATGCTTTCTTTGACTTCCCCTTTTCACATGCTTCGCATAACCCTTCTTGACAGAATTCCATCTCGGGCAGACCTCTAACCAATTCCCTCTTTACCAAAGAGTTCATTGTTTTGAAGTTGAGGTGAGAAAGTTTCTTATGCCACAACCAACTATCATCTGTTGAAGCTTTGCTGTAAAAACATTGAACTTCGCCTTTGCTTGCAGAGAATAAGTCAGCTACAAAGAGATTCCCCTTTCTCACTCCCTGAAGAGCAAGCTTCGTATCCTTCCTGCTTTGGATGGCACATCTTTCTTTCTCAAAAGTTACTTTGTATCCCTTGTCAGTGAACTGACTGATACTCAGAAGGTTGTGCTTTAATCCATCCACAAGAGAGATGTTTTCAATGATAACATTCCCGATTTCCAAATTGCCATATCCCGTTGTGAATCCCTTGCTGTTATCTCCAAAGGTCACTATCGGGCCAGCTTTCTCAATCACATCTGTTAGCAGGGCTTTATCTCCAGTCATGTGCCTCGAACATCCACTGTCAAGTATCCACATGACACGTTTGCTCTTTGCTGTACCCTGCATCCACAGATTGATTACTTTTTCTTTGGTACCCAAATTTGATTGGGTCCAAGAGGCTTAGATAAGTAAACATTTTTAGCTACAGAAGATTTCTGGTCCTTGTCCTTCTCATCGACTGCACCCTTGCCCTTTGGTTTAGCCTTGACAGAAGTGTCTTTAGGCTTAGGGACAGTGAAAGGCAGAGTGTTTAAACTTGTAACACTATATCTTATGTAACTCAACTAAAGAAAAGATACTTAACCCGAAGTCAATCAAGAACGAGAAGTCACAATGAAATCAATATAAATGAAGACAAAGTAATTGATACAATTCAACATGTTAAATATGATCAAACAAAGAAGAAATCATTGGAAGAAGTTCAAGTCAAAGTTGTTCATGCCCCAGTGATTTGTAATTCAATGAATCAAGATCATAACTATTAGTATCAATAAGACTAATTGATTTCAAGTGAAGAAGAAGGAAAGCAATTGTTGGAAAGCCACATTTCTAATTGAACATGGCAATCTATTCAGAAGCAAGAACTCTATCAAGACTAGTCACTTATGAACCAGACCATTGCATCAAGTGTCAGGACATTGATAGCAAGTTTATGTCAGCAGCAGAGATCCATGTTCAAGAGCTTGTTGAAGAATATTGAAGACACGAAGAAATCACAAGTTCAAGATGTTGCATTGAAGTTTCAAGTTGAAGCCCAGAATTTCTCTAAGTACTTACAAGGGAACCTATGTAGAAATTCCTATCTAGAAATTCTGGATAAACTTCTACTTAGAGCCAAGTAGAAATTCTGGAGGAGAAAATATTTTCTAAGTACTCAACTCAGGAAGCTATCTCGAATTTCCTATGTAGAAATTCCCAAGTCGAATTTCCTATGTAGAAAATTCTGGAGATGAAAATATTTTCTAAGTACTCAGGAAGTTTGCTATCTCGAATTTCCTATGTAGAAATTCTACTTAAAAGTTCGAGATAGCCAAGTAGAAATTCCTATGTAGAAATTCTACTTAGAGTTCTAGATAGAGCTAAGTAGAATTTCCCATGTAGAAATTCTACATAGAAAACAGTTTCAACATGACACATGACATCATCCTGGTGGCAGATTTCCAAGCTTTCAAGACATGATAAGATTAACGTGGACAACATTAGGCCACTCACATCTTATCGTTTGAAGACTACAAGTCATAGATTACAAAGTAGTATAAATAGAAGTACTTGTGTAACATTACAAAGGGAGCAATATTCGAGAGAAACACTTGTAATAGAGAGAGAGTATATTCACAGAGCTTAGTATCATTTACTACCCTCTTTACTTCTGTTGTACTATTGTAATGAATGTTGTAGCAACCCCTTCAAGTGATATATAAGACATATATTCCTTGAATCTTTGTGTTCATTTATTACATAATATTTATTGCTCCATAAATATTAAAAGTTGTATTCACCCCCCCTCTACAACACATTTGGACCTAACAATTGGTATCAAGGCCTAATGTTTGACAAACAAAACATAGATCCTTGTGTTTGGTAGAAGATTAATGAGCTTTCTCTTCCAGATCTAATTTTCGAGTTTTTCTTGAAAAGTGTGCCTTAATTTTTTTTCGGTGAAAACTCATCCCAAAAATTATTTAAATACTCCAGGTGTGATTATTTAGCTTGGGTGGATTTTAGATAATTTTTGTGAATTAATCTGGGTACTTTGGTTTGTAGTGTTCTTCATTGTTCTTGACAAAGAAGACAAACCCAGTAACTTTTGATCTTCTTTTCAAAAAGACAAAAAGTGTAAAAGGTGTTATTGGCTTTTGATTGGACAATATACTCACAGAAAAAGGGAACTGTCAGAAGACTCTGTACCTTTCACGTGGGTGTTAGGTGAAGTTAGGTGAGATTAGTCATAAAAGTCAAAAAGTGTGAAAGTGACCTGCAGCAAATTTTCTCCAAGGCAAAAGTTCTACATAGAATATCTACTTGACAATTTCTACTTAGAAATTTCGACTTGAACAATTTCTACTTGGTGAAATTTCGACTTGGCAAAAAGTTCTACATAGAAATTTCGACTTAGCCTAGTCTTGTGTACTTAGAATTTTTTTTGTGACCAGTTTTTGAACTTTGATTTATTTTGAGATAATTCAATTTTCTTTTAATTACTACTCAAGTAATAAGAAAAGTTTATTATCTCTACTTTAAATCTATATTAAGATGGCACCTAAAAATCAATTCAAAATTCCAATGTTCGACCGAGATCACTATGAAGAGTGGGTGTTGAGAATGAAATTATACCTTGAGTCAGTTAACCCTGAATACTTGGAAGTCCTTGACAAAGGTAAATTTGTTCCAATGGTGGTTGTTCCTGAGCACATGGAAGGAGATGTGGTTGTACCACAGCGGTCTGAGCCTAAAAAGGCAGCGGACTTTTCAGATGCTGATAAGGAGCAGATAGCCTTTGATACATCCGTTCGACAAACCTTGATGGAATCCCTCGATCACGAAATGTTTAATGTAGTTAAAGGACTAACTACAGCCAAGAAGATCTGGGATAAGATAGAGGTCGTCATGGAAGGTACAGCTGAGGTTAGAAGCAATAAGACACTCATACTCAAGATGGAGTATGACACTTTCAGGATAAGAAAAGGAGAAAGCATTACAGATGTCTATCTGAGATTCAGTCAGTTGGTTTTGGATTTGAATCTGAGAGGTATAACTCTCCCCATTGTTGAAGTCAATACGAGATATCTAAGGAACCAGCCAAAGAGCATTGAACATAGAGTCTACGCTGTAAGAGAAACCAGAGATTTGCATACAACTTCTCTGGAAGAGTATTATGGAATACTAAAGACCTATGAGCTAGAGACCTTACAAGATCAAGCATGGGACAATGATTCAAGAGGAAAAGAAGTGGCATCAGCATTAGTTGCTAATGAGGAAGAGTCTAAAAAGGCAGTGGTTGCAGAAAAACCAAGATCATCACCGGCACCACATCAAGTTGAGAATGATGATGAGTGCACCTCCAATAGTGATGATGACTACTTCACCCAAGAAGAGCTGGACAACATGGATGATAGTGTCGTGGCATACATGGCAAGGAAGTTCAGCAATATAAGGTTCAGGAAGAGTAACCGACCGCAGAGAAAATCTTCATCCTCATATCGGGTTACTAGGGGTGGTAGTAGTTCTTCAGGTTACAAAGGGAAAGGTAAGAGTACCAGCTACAAATCTCCTTTGGATTTCAAAATGAAGTTCAAATGCTTTAACTGTGGTGAAGCTGGACACTTTGCTACCGACTGCAAGAAGCCAAAGCAGACTTATCCAAAAGAAACTTATGAAGCCCTCAAAAGCAAGTATGAAGCCCTGGTGAAGGAAAGACATGGAAAGAGAGCTTTAGTTGTTACAGAAGGAAGAGCTTGGGATGATTCAGATGAGGAAGAAGTTATTCATGCAAACTTTGCCCTCATGGCTGAGACATCAGAAGAACCAGAGGTACCAGTTCTAACTCTTAAGGAAGAAATGTCTATTGATGATTATAGGGTGCAGAACGGGGCTCTTAGCGAAGAGATCTATATGTTGTGCAAAAGCCTAAACACTTCTCAAAAGGAACAGAAAACACTTGTTGCCAAATGCAGAATGCTTGAGGCAAAAGTGGAAGAGTTAGAGGCTGTTTGCACTGTAGATACTTCCCTAAGAGACTCTATTAAATCTTTGGAACACAAGCTTAGCCTTAAAGATGAAATAGAAGCATGTCTTAGGAATAAACTAGCTGAGTTAGAAACAAAATGCGAAGCTTATAAACTAGCTGCTAGTAAGGTGAATGTTGACAGTGAAACATTTAAGAAGATAACTGGAGTTGGTGTAGGTCTTGACTATTCTAACTTATCTAAGAAAGAAGGGAAAAGACCTGTAGACACTAGTTCCAGTAAGACCAAGACTGAAATACCTACTTTTCTTAAATCAGCTGTCAAACCCATCTTTAAACACTTCGTTCCTCAAGTAGAAGAAGAGACTGAATTATTAGTTAGATATGAGATAGAGATGGAAGATCGAAAGAAAGAACAACCTGTAACTCCTATTAAATCAGTTAAAATCAAATCCACTAGAGAAGAATCTAGACAAGGATTAGGAGCTAAGGCTGTTAAACAACAGAAAAAGGAAAAAGGCATAAAAGAGGTTAAGGCAGAACGTGTTAAGAAAGAGTGCTATCATTGTAAATCTACTGAACATCTTTCTTACGCATGCAAATCTAACATGAATATTCCTGTTACTCATGCCATGCCTGTACCACACACAATGAATAACATGCATATGAACCATGCACAATGTGGTCAACCTAATTGTATGCCATGCACTTTTAACGTCATGCAAACATTTGTAAACTTGATGAATGCAACTAGCCAATCATGTCAAAATTCTACTGCTAGTTCTAATGTCAAAAAGAAGCATGTTAGAGCTAAGACTGCCAGTCCTCCTAAAGTTAGGAGTGACAAACCTTCTCCTAAGACTAACAAAATTGTCAAGTCTGAAAGAGGAAAAGACGAAGTCGAAAGCTCGAGTAATGTTAAAGTAGGTGCATCTACTGTTGTTAAATCTGATAATTCTCGATCTTATAGAAAAGTCGGGCCCAATCAAACATGGGTTCCGAAGAACGCCTAACCAATCTGTCATTGCAGGGCATTAAGCGAAAAAGGAATAAAGTTATATGGGTGCTAGACAGTGGAGCATCGAGGCATATGACAGGAAACAAGTCCCTGCTTACAGAGTTGGTTATGAAGGCTGGCCCTTATGTTACCTTTGGAGATGACAGCATTGGTGTGACAAAGGGATATGGCAAACTGAAATCTGGTAATGTCATCATTGAAGATGTTTCCTATGTTGAGGGACTGAAACACAATTTGTTGAGTATTAGTCAATTTTGTGACAAAGGATATGAAATTGTCTTCAACAAGAAAGGTGTATCAATCACTCACATTAAGGAAGGTTCGTTGGCTTTGAGAGGAGTTCGAAAGGCAGATCTTTTTGTTGCTGATATGGATTCGGCAAACCAGAATGAAGTGACCTGTTTCTATAGCAAAGCGTCAGATGATGAAAGCTGGCTATGGCATAAGAAGCTGTCTCACTTGAACTTCAAAACGATGAATGCTCTCGCAAGGCGAGAACTGGTGAAAGATCTACCTCAAATGGAGTTTGCTCCTAAAGGACTCTGTGAAGCCTGTGAAATGGGAAAGTCAAAGCGAGCATCGCATAAGAGTAAAGAAATTTCTAGTGTCACTGAGCCTCTGCAACTCCTTCATATGGATTTATTTGGCCCAGTGAATGTCCTATCATTGTCTAGGAAAAGATATGCTTTGGTAATCGTGGATGACTTCTCCAAGTATACATGGGTATTGTTCGTAATGACAAAAGACGAAGTGCCTTTTCAAATCATTGATCACATCACTGAGATTGAGAATGTATCAACACTCACTGTGAAGACGATAAGATCAGACAACGGCACAGAATTTAAAAATGCAATATTGAATGACTTCAGTGTTTCTAAAGGAATACGTCATCAGTACTCAGCCCCGAGAACTCCACAACAGAATGGAGTAGTTGAAAGGAAGAACAGAACATTGGTTGAAGCAGCAAGAACTTTGTTGTATGAATCGAAACTTCCTCTATACTTTTGGGCCGAGGCAGTGAGTACAGTGTGTTACACTCAGAATAGAACCTTGATCATAAAAGATAAAGAAAAGACACCATGTGAACTAATGAATAACAGAAGACCAACAATCAAATACTTTCATGTCTTTGGAGCTAAATGCTATGTACTTATAGATGATGAAAATCTAGGCAAGTTTGAAGCAAAGGCACGTGAAGGAATATTTATTGGTTATTCTACAAATACGGTGGCAGCTTATCGGGTATTCTTAGTGAATGAACGGAAAGTGATTGAAAGCTACAATGTCAGATTCGACGATACCAAACTCCCATCAATTTCTAAAGATAATAGTGAACCTGAGTCCCTAAAATTTCAAAATATGGACTTGGATGAAATTGAGGATGAACCTGAGTTAGTTGTTACATCAAATATACCAAGTGTTCGTGAAGAAATACCTGAATCTAGTAGACAATCGAATTCTACAAGATCAGAAGATACTTCTTCCGCACATTCCGGCAATAACTCAGGGGGAGTAAATAACAGCTCAAGGACAAGTGTTCAAGAGTCGAGGAGTAATGACACTAGTTCTGTAGGAGCTGGCACTAACTCAGGGGGAGTTAGTGGAGATAACATAAGTAGTCAGCACAACAATTCAGGAAATCAAGCTGAATCATCAAGTCAATTACCAAGAGAACGGGTATGGAGTAGAGATCATCCGTTTGAATTAATTATTGGTGATCCAGATGCTGGTGCGACTACTAGAAGATCTACAAGAGCTGACATGGCTAATATCTGCTTGTACTCTGGGTTCTTGTCCAAACAGGAACCTAAAGAAATAGAAGAAGCTCTTGGTGATGCTGATTGGGTGATTGCAATGCAAGATGAGCTCAATCAGTTTGAAAGGCAGAAAGTTTGGAAGCTGGTACCCCGACCAAAGAACAGATCAGTAATTGGAACTAAGTGGGTATACAGAAATAAACTGGACGAAAACGGACTTGTAACACGAAACAAGGCTCGTTTGGTAGCAAAAGGTTACTCTCAACGAGAGGGAATTGATTATGATGAAACCTACGCTCCAGTTGCAAGACTTGAGGCAGTCAGGATGTTCTTGGCCTTTTCAGCACACAAGAACTTCAAGGTTTTTCAGATGGATGTGAAAAGTGCCTTCCTGAATGGAGAGCTAGAAGAAGAAGTGTATCTGGAACAGCCACCTGGCTTTATTGATCCAGAACTTGAAGATTTTGTGTTTCTTCTCTTCAAAGCTGTCTATGGCCTCAAGCAATCCCCAAGACGATGGTATGAAACCCTATCCTTGTTCTTAATTGAAAATGGTTTTATTAGGGGAGTAATTGATAAAACATTGTTCTACAAAAATGTAAAGGGTGATTTGATACTTGTTCAAGTGTATGTGGACGATATTATTTTTGGGTCATCTAATGAGCGCTTGTGCGAGAAATTTGCCAAGTTAATGCAGGATAAGTATGAGATGAGCATGATGGGGGAGCTGTCTTTCTTCCTTGGATTACAGATCAGTCAAAGAAAAGAAGGAATCTTTATCTGTCAATCCAAGTACATCAAAGATTTACTCAAGAAGTACAATCTTGAAGATGCATCAGCAGCTAAAACTCCCATGCCAACAGCCACGAAGCTTGATGAAGACAAATCAGGTAAACCAGTTGACATCACAAGCTATCGAGGTATGATTGGCTCACTTCTCTATTTAACTGCAAGTAGACCCGATATCATGTTCGCAACGTGTTTGTGTGCAAGGTTCCAAGTGGATCCTAGAGAGTCACATCTCATAGCCGTCAAACGAATCTTTAAGTATCTCAAGGGAACACCAAATCTAGGGATTTGGTACCCAAGAGATACAGGTCTTAATCTAATAGGCTATTCGGATTCAGACTATGCAGGTTGCAGGATCGATAGGAAAAGCACATCTGGTGCTTGTCAATTCCTAGGCAGAAGATTGGTGTCCTGGCAAAGTAAAAAGCAACATACAGTATCTACTTCTACTGCTGAAGCTGAGTACATTGCTGCTGGAAGCTGTGTAGCTCAAATACTGTGGATGAGGAATCAATTGAAAGATTATGGCATGGAACATACAAAGATTCCAATCATGTGTGACAATACTAGTGCCATTGCCATGACCAACAATCCTGTAGATCACTCAAGAACCAAGCACATAGATATCCGGTATCACTTCATCCGAGAACATGTCGAGGAGGGGACTGTGGGGTTACATTTTGTACCCACAATACAACAAATTGCAGATATATTCACCAAACCTCTTGATGAAGTAACATTCAATAGGTTGGTTGGTGAATTGGGGATGCTTAACACAAGTTAGTAAATCCTTATATCTGTAAAATCCAAGTTTTTGATCATTTACATATGTTTGTTTTCCTTGTTATTTGCCTAGTTGAAAACATATGTAAATCATTTATAAAATTGCTCAAAATATCACTTCTACATGCTACTTAATCATTATGAACTTAGACTTTAAAATGCCTTATTAATGATTATTATATGTTGTATGTTGTGGTATTTTCCATAAATTCACTGTGCTTTGATTGTAATTTTTGATAAAAACTTTGAATTTATGCTCATTTAATTGCATGAACATAGGGGGAGTTAAATTCATGAATCTCTAAATTTGCCTTGATTTTAGATGAATTTTTCTATGTTTATCATGTATTTTTAATGTCATGAGAAGGTTTAGAATTGTCAAGGAATGGTTCTCTTAATGGTTTTGAATAAAAATCCTTGAATTGGTATTTATTTTAATCTGGCAAAATTTAATTTTTGTATTCCTTGAAAAATTGCCAAATTTTACCAAGTACCTTCAAAATTTCGAGATAGGGTCTATCTCGAAACTCATCTCGAAATTCGGCTTGAATTTCGACTTTGAGCTTCCAGGAGTGAAGTTTTGAAAATTCTAAGTCTGGTAAATTTTTCGACTTAGTGTCTATCTCGAACCTTATCTCGAAATTCGACTTACAGTTCGAGATAGAGTTCCAGGTGTGAGAGATTTGAATATTCCAAGTCTGGGAAAATTTTCGAGTTAGCATCTATCTCGAAATTTATCTCGAAATTCGACTTGAAGTTCGACTTAGGGTCTATCTCGAAATTCATCTCGAAATTCAACTTGAAGTTCGACTTAGGGTCTATCTCGAAATTCATCTCGAAATTCGACTTGAAGTTCGACTTAGGGTCTATCTCGAAATTCATCTCGAAATTCGACTTGAAGTTCGACTTAGGGTCTATCTCGAAATTCATCTCGAAATTCGACTTGAAGTTCGACTTAGGGTCTATCTCGAAACTTATCTCGAATTTCGACTTGAAGTTCGAGATGGGTTTTCCCTCAGAGGTTTCATGCTGTTTAAATTTGTTCAAGTGAATTTAATTCGACTTAGCCTTTATGTCGAAACTTATCTCGAATTTCGACTTGATGTTCGAGATAGAGTTCGACATAGAAGTTCGACTTAGAAGTTCGACATAGAGTTCGACTTAGATTTCCCAGTGTGTGTACTTAAGTTTTTTTTTTTTTTCACAGGGATGTTTTTGTCATTTCACTCTATTGTCTATATATACAACACTAACCCGATTTTACTTTCACTTTTACCCAATTCTTTTAAAACCTAGTTTTTACAGCAGCCCTCCCTCCCAACCCACGACTGTTCATCTTTGCAGTTGAATCTCTTCCATATAACGAATTACTGTCCATTTTTTTTCTCCGTCTGCATCATATACATACGATTATATTGTGCGTAGTTTTGTGTTTAAGTTGTGACTGTTCATCTTCACATATCTATACATACTCACACTTATACACACACTTCTCACATACATATTATTACTGCAGATTTTGTTTTCACAGTAGTTTGTTAGTGATTATTGTTTAACTCCGTAGTTTAATTATCGATACACCATCACCGTTGTTTTCTAAATTAAAAGGGATTAAAAACAAATTTTTTTTACTAAACAAAAAAAAACAAATGACTCACCAATTTTCTCTTGCAAAACATAATTTTTATAATATTCCGACTGAAATTGGTGATCAACTCCCGCGTTTCAAGTTTTGGGTACGATCTCTTAATTTGTACTCCAAAGCTAGTACTGCTTTTACTGCAAAACCTACACTGGTCCATGATGCTTTGCAGCAGTTATGGACTAGTGCAGTACCTTTTGGGAGTAAATCGACCCCCTACGGTTTTACTTTTACCTTGGAGGGTCAAAATTTTGAGGTTACAGAGGCTATTTTTAATACAGTTCTTGGTTTTCCAGTCAAGGATTCTTATGACCCTGAACCTACAGCGGCTGAGCGCCAGAATTTTTTTGAAGCAATTGGATGTTATCCTCCCCCTGGACGACTATCCACTTCAAATATTCAAAAACAATTTTTTCATGTGGAATGGAATTACTTTTTCGAGGCCATTACTAGATGCTTTCGGGCACGAGAAAGAGATTTTCATCAAATTTCCATTCCCATGCAAATTTTTGGTGTTTCCCTAGCCCAGGAACTAAACATTAATTATGGCAGGCTTGTTCTTTCAGAATTAGTGGCTACAATGGGATCACCTGAAACCAGAGACATTTCACACAATGATATTGTCTGCTGGTATCCTCGTTTCTTGCAAATGCTAATCAATCATCTCGTGCCTTCTAATGCTTTATCACTTAGGCAGGCATTTGTTCGAAGTCCCACCTCTGCACCTCTAGGCATGGGCACAAAGTCACTAACAACTATTGCTAACCAGGATAAACATCAGGGTAAACCTATGTCTATTCCTGAGAACATTCAAGTGTGGCTCTCTTATGATGCAGGTGTAACTACTCTCGCGGGGACTTCACAAATCTCATCACATGCTCAGAATCCATCTGCCCACAATGAAGCATTTCAAGGGATTCCTGATGAGCATATTGATGACGAACAAGATGAGGGCCAATCTCTCAGTCACTTCACAGCCAGGCAAAGGGAACAGCAACCGTCTCCTAGGACAACACATGCTGATTCTGATTCCTCTGTTGGCCAAGGTAATGAAGGAGGTACATTCTTCGAACCTAACACTCCTTCCTCCTCTGATTCTGATTCCGTGGCCCAAGATTCTGCTACCCCGCAGGATCTATCCCAGGGTGATAGCCATATTTCTGCGTCTGATTCCCTAACTTCTTCCCTATCACCCCTGTTAACGGGAGTTAAAAGGCCGGCATCCGTAGAATTAGGTGTGAGTGCTGATGAGAGTAACCCTGAAGTGCAGCCAGTTTTACGGAAGAAAGCCAAAATTTCACAAGCTGCTACTTCAACCGCCCAGTCCATCCCTAGCGTGTCTATCACAACCACTCCACCTCACGAGAGTGGTTCTCCCCTTGCACAGTCAACACCTAGGATGGTTGCTGAGGATTCGGTGTCTTCTGAAGAGCCTGTTCCTTCAGTTAGGCCGGAAGTTTTAAGTGCTTCGAAAGTACCTTCATCGGTACGTCCTGATGCTGCAGAGAGGATCGGTTTTACTGTTGTACTTGAACACTCTACAGCCTCTCAGCCTGAGATTCCACCTCAGGACACAACAGGATACATAGATCCCATAACTGTTCCTAATTTTTCTTATCCAGTTTATGCAGGTACTGCTTTGACTCTGGGTTACTTTATTGAAGACATACACGAGCGTGAGACAGGGAGTGAGTGCGAGCGTTTAGGGAGTGAGGGACCTTCATTTTTAAGGCCCGAAACTGAGCGTAAAACACAAACAGAACGATTTTTAGAGCGAGAAAACCTAAGCCAAACACCGTCCCTTATTCTTGAAAATCTGGATACACGTATGTCAGAAATGGAAACTCAGATGAAGCAGTTTGGGCAGTCAATGGGGCAGTTAGGGATTAATGTTGGAGATCACAAGAGAGCTCTTGATGACTACGCAGCACGAATGGCAGGTCAAGCTGAAGCTTTACAAGATATGACGAACAAAGTCAATGACCTGGGCCATGCTGGTGGTCTCTTGGGCAGCACTCTGTACGACAGAATGGGGAGTGTAGAAAGCGTTCTGCATACAATGGCCACGGCAGTCAGTCGGATGATGTATGCAGTTCGGCATTTGGTTCCCCCGGAGTGCTTCGACGAACAATTCAATCAACCTCCCCCGGATGATGGTGGTGCAGGTGGTGCTGATGCACCTTCTACTGGACCTTCTGGTTTTGGTTCAGCTGCTGGAGGATCTGGTGCACCCGGTGATGCTCAGGATAACTCACCTAAGGGGGAGAAAGGAGAAAATGAGACGAAACAACAGTCACCCCGAGCTGAAGAAATGACTGATCAAATGGTGACTGATGAGGAAGCTCAGAGAAAGCGGAAGGGTAAAGCAGTGATGGTTGAACAAGAAGAGCCATTCGCTGACTTTGGTGATCGACAGGAACAGGTGCAAATTGATTCAGATTCTGATATGGAGGACGTACCCCTAGCACACGCAATTAAGAGATCCCTGGAGGAACAAGGTGGAGGTGCTGGGGCGTCTGCCGATGAGATTCCTGTCGATGAGGAAACCCTGAAAGCTCAGCAGTTAGCTCTGGAACAAGCTCAATTTTTCAAAATGAAGATGATGCAGGATAAAGCTGTTTTTCTTGAGAAGCAAGTGGAGCTCAAGGAAAAGCAGTATGATCATGAGCTTGCCAGACTAGCTGATCCTCAAGTTGATCTGGACAAAAGGAGGATTGGACAGAAATGGGACGATGCACGAAAGATACTGATGGGGTCGTGTGCACATGGAGTTCATAATAAGGAGGCAGATGACTTGTTCTTCAACTTGAACATGAAGAATCCGATGACGATGGACTATATAAATGCTTTGAAGAGAATGATTTCTAAAGTCCGTGTTGGATACAAATCGGTGGATAATGAATGGCAAGTCATCTTGTCTTTAATTGATGGAGCCCCGATGTCTTTTATGTATGTCGATGATCAGTTTATGTCGAGAAGATCTGCGTCAGAGTTGTTCTTGCTAGCAACTAAAATTTAATATTCTCAAGCTGAGGAGCTAAGCATTCTGTATAGAGATCAGTTAATGCAGTTAGCAGAGGACAAGGGACCAGAATTCTCAGCCAATCCAGACGTTGTCAGAATGGTTGTTGATGGAAAGATGAAGAGGGTTAGCTTGGAAGAAAATGACTTGATGGCTCTATCGGTGGAATCCCTTAAAGCTGTTTGCAGACAAATGATGGGTAAGGGATTCACCTCGGATATCAAAGAAAAATCAGTGGAGTTCATTGAGAAGATAATCTTCCAGAAGAGCAGTGAAATATGGAAGTGCGATGTCGTTGCTCCAAATCCTCTGGATAACGTGAAGATTGAGCCAGAGCTAATGCAAAGAAAATGGGATATTCTACAAGCTGTGAAAAGCGTAGATGAAGCTTTGACTCTTCCTTCAGGACCCCTGGAACAAGGAGAGATAAGGGAGGCAGTTGGTGTTCCAGGAAGAGAAAGTGTATACTGGATTCATTCTTACACAGATGATACAGCTGATGCCTTGGTGTTCATTGATGCAGACCAGAATCAAACCTTCTTGCATATGAGTAGGAAATGGCTGCTGCAGACTCAAGATGCTGCATTTCTAGACAAAGTCAGAGATGAATTCAAATTGGGAGATGTAGAGGATAGGTTTGCAGATGAAAAGCAGAGACTATTAAAGTACTTATCTGAAGTAGTAAAAGAGAAAAGGAGAATGGAGTCAGATGCGGCTAGTAGGTTCAATACCAACCGTGTCAAGGGCTACCCTAAAATGATCTACTGTCAGTTCAAAGCTGATAAAGCTCATTGGAAGCCTCAGCTCATCATGAAAAACTTTGAGGACATTCCAAAGATCAGAACTACCCAGGAAGTTGATAAACTAAGAAGGCTTTTCAGACATCCATATCCAGAACCCAAGAATCCTCTGGAAATGGAAGCAGTAAGTTTGCTGAATGCGAGATGGGCACAACTACACGATCCAGTATACAAAAGAGAACAGCAAAGGAAAGAAAGGCGCAGAAAACAAGGAGAAGATAAGCGCAGTGCTGTTAAGGAAGTTAGGAAGGGGAAACGGAATTAGAGTTAAAGTTCAAAGGGATGTGAACTTGAAGTTGGAAAAACTTCATATCTTTTGGTTGCTCTAACTCACTTGAGGAAAATTCACCTGACCACGGTATGCGAGATAGGCTAATTTACCATACTGTAACCGTGAATCAGAGTGGATCCAATAAGGTGATATGAGTTGGACTGAAAGGTATAAAATAATCCAGGTGATAGAGATCATTTCAATGGTCTTTAATTCGAGGTTCGAATTTTCTTTCTAGCTTATGTTTATTTAAAAAAAAAAAAGTTCTTTGTATTGTTTTCAAGTTTTCATTCAATTGTAAAATGTACAAGACATTAATGTTACTTATCTTTTCTCGTCTCATTATTTAGTTGAGTTATCCTTCTTTAATTTGAATGTCATTGTTAGACAATCAAATAGGGGGAGATTGAAAGGCAGAGTGTTTAAACTTGTAACACTATATCTTATGTAACTCAACTAAAGAAAAGATACTTAACCCGAAGTCAATCAAGAACGAGAAGTCACAATGAAATCAATATAAATGAAGACAAAGTAATTGATACAATTCAACATGTTAAATATGATCAAACAAAGAAGAAATCATTGGAAGAAGTTCAAGTCAAAGTTGTTCATGCCCCAGTGATTTGTAATTCAATGAATCAAGATCATAACTATTAGTATCAATAAGACTAATTGATTTCAAGTGAAGAAGAAGGAAAGCAATTGTTGGAAAGCCACATTTCTAATTGAACATGGCAATCTATTCAGAAGCAAGAACTCTATCAAGACTAGTCACTTATGAACCAGACCATTGCATCAAGTGTCAGGACATTGATAGCAAGTTTATGTCAGCAGCAGAGATCCATGTTCAAGAGCTTGTTGAAGAATATTGAAGACACGAAGAAATCACAAGTTCAAGATGTTGCATTGAAGTTTCAAGTTGAAGCCCAGAATTTCTCTAAGTACTTACAAGGGAACCTATGTAGAAATTCCTATCTAGAAATTCTGGATAAACTTCTACTTAGAGCCAAGTAGAAATTCTGGAGGAGAAAATATTTTCTAAGTACTCAACTCAGGAAGCTATCTCGAATTTCCTATGTAGAAATTCCCAAGTCGAATTTCCTATGTAGAAAATTCTGGAGATGAAAATATTTTCTAAGTACTCAGGAAGTTTGCTATCTCGAATTTCCTATGTAGAAATTCTACTTAAAAGTTCGAGATAGCCAAGTAGAAATTCCTATGTAGAAATTCTACTTAGAGTTCTAGATAGAGCTAAGTAGAATTTCCCATGTAGAAATTCTACATAGAAAACAGTTTCAACATGACACATGGCATCATCCTGGTGGCAGATTTCCAAGCTTTCAAGACATGATAAGATTAACGTGGACAACATTAGGCCACTCACATCTTATCGTTTGAAGACTACAAGTCATAGATTACAAAGTAGTATAAATAGAAGTACTTGTGTAACATTACAAAGGGAGCAATATTCGAGAGAAACACTTGTAATAGAGAGAGAGTATATTCACAGAGCTTAGTATCATTTACTACCCTCTTTACTTCTGTTGTACTATTGTAATGAATGTTGTAGCAACCCCTTCAAGTGATATATAAGACATATATTCCTTGAATCTTTGTGTTCATTTATTACATAATATTTATTGCTCCATAAATATTAAAAGTTGTATTCACCCCCCCTCTACAACACATTTGGACCTAACAGACAGGGGTTTCCTTCCTAACTTTAGGAGGACTGGCAGTCTTTGCCCTAACATGCTTTCTAGTCATGTTCACATCTGTATTCATGCAAGTACTTGATGATGTATTCATTAAGTTAATGTATGCAGACATGATATTGAAAGCACATGGCATGCATCCTACTTTACCGCATGGTTGATGAGGAATAGACATGGCAGGCATGGTAAGCATAACAGGCATACTGGAAGTTTCTGTTTTAACTACTTTTACCTTATTACATGCATGCGTAAGATGACCAGTAGAATTGCAATTATTACAGACTTTCCTAGCATTGTTAGCACCTACCTTACCATTTCTGTTAGCTTTTATTCCTTTCATTTTTATTGCCTTCTTCAATTTTAACCTGTTTCCTTGGTTCTTCAATTTTAACAGATTTCTTAGGCATATTCTTCTTATCTACAACCTTTTCCTTTTTCTCCTCAGCAAGGAGTTCCTCTTTCATTAAGAGATCATCTTCATTTAGGGGTTCTATGACGAATTTCTTATAAAGGGGCTTAGCTACATCCTTCAATACATGTGGAATGTCTTGCTTCATAGGACTTTCCTCAGCAATATATTCTACATGCATTTTTTCTGCTTTCTTATCATAGTCAAAACCTATTCCTGCTTTCTGACCTGTGACTTGTTTGTCTATAGCCTCCTTTACAAGATTCGCAGACTTCTTATATGCTTGAAGTTTTAACTCTAAATCAAAAAATTTACTTCTTAGAGCTGCTTCTACTTCCTGGTTGCACTTATCTCTATTCTGAAAGTATTCTATCTTCTGTTTAAGATCTTCTACATTAACACATGCAAGCTCTAGTTCTTCGTTTTTAGCTTCTAACAGTTTATTCTTAAGAACTAGTTTAGCATTTTCTTCTACAGATGCTAGCATGCTTGTATGAATATTAAACATTTCTATGCTTAGATCTTCCACAGTTTTCTTATACTCAGAATTAGACATTTCAACGGAAGAAAGAAATGATACCTTGGATGATTGAGGTGATGCTTCTGAAGAGTCTGGCATTAACGCAAGATTTCCATAAACCTCCTCTTCATCATTATCTGAATCATCCCAGCTCTTTCCTTCAGCTATATAAGCTCTTCCTTGATGCTTCTTCACCAGCGCATCATACTTCTGCTTTAATTCATCGTAGGACTCCTTCCTTTCATTCCCTTGTTTTGGTTTCCGGCATTCTGTTGCAAAATGACCGGGTTCTCCACAATTGTAGCATTTAAACTTGCTTCTATCTACCATCCCTGTCTTATAGCCTCCTCTGCTGTGAGACCCTGAAGACGATCCACCTCGATTACTGCTTTTGTCCCTGGAACCACTGTAACTTGAATTATTCTTAAATTTGTACTTTGGGTTCCTCCTGAATCTGAGGTTCTTGAACTTTCCCGCCATGTAGGCCATAGTCTTGTTTTCCAGTTGTTCAAGTTCTTCTATTGAATAGAAGTCGTCTTCATCACCCGGTTGATTAGATTCTGATAATTCAGCTTCTACAATTTCTTCCTTTTCAACTACAGGTGCTTCTTTGTTAGTCTCCTTGACAGCAATATCACTGGCTACAAGAGCTGTCGTCTTTAACAGTGCTGTGTTCTTACTGTCCACTGTACCTGAACCGTAAATGATTTGTCTCTGCTCTTGCTCCATCTCATGAGTCTTGAGCTTTCCATATAGCATTTCAATTGACATATCATTTATATCACTTCTTTCTCTGATAGCAGAGATTTTGTGCTCTAGGTGTGCTGGCAGCGTCAACATGAATTTTCTGTTGATTTCCCTTCGCGTGTAAGCCTTCCCATGTAGAGACAAGTCATTCAGCAATTTATTGTATCTCTCAAAAACTTGAGTTATACTTTCTCCAGGTAATGACTTGAATGCTTCATATTGGGAGGTAAGAATGTCCAGCCTGTTTTCCTTCACTTCAGCTGTACCCTCCATTAGCAGATTTATTGTGTCCCACATCTGTTTGGCACTGGTGCAATTGATCACCTGATTCAGCATTGTTGTGTCCAAAGAATCCATCAAGATGCATTGTAGATGATTGTCCCATGCTACTCTCTCTTTGTCAGTATCAGTAAACTCTGAAGGTTCCTTTGGGGTAAATCCTTGAGGAATCCGTTCTCCGTCTTCTGACACTGTCTCCGGTGTAAGCTTTTGAGGAACATAGGGGCCATTTTCCAGAATTCCCAGATATTGAGAATTACATGTTTTAATAAAAATGGTCATCTTCTTTTTCCACAAAATGTATTCATTTTTGTCAAAGGTGGGAATTTTAATGCTGCTTAATTTTTGGGTACTCATGGTTGTTAAGAATTTTAAGTCTTAAGAAATAATTAATTTCTCAAAAATTAAAATCAATTCGAATAAAAATTAAATATTGAGAAAATAATTTTTAATTCGAATTCTTGATGATTGATAGCTTTTCAAAATTTAGTAAATTAAAAAATCAAGGAAAAATTCGAAATTGAATTATCTTTTAAAAAATAAAAGAAAATTCAAGATAAATTTTTCTAGATCTAAAACTCCACTTTTTAGAAAAACTATTTTTGGATCTTGATTTGTAAAGTCAACCAACAAGCTCTGATACCAATTGTTAGGTCCAATATCATCATAGAAGGGGGGGTTGAATATGATGTTGTAGATTTTTTGCTTTTAATGCGGAAATATTTGTGTTTTTATAAGAAATGAACTTGACTGATAATAAAACACAAAGCTGGGAAATAACAAGTTATTATTAAATCCCTGGGGTGCTACAAATCTAATCAAATGATTAGCTGCAGTGGGTTCAAAACAATATTACAACAAATACAGTTGGGAGAAATAAGTGTCTGGCTTTAATGGAGCTTCCCGGCTGTGAATGTTGATAGCTTGAAGATGATAACTGACTAAAACAATTGATTTGAACCCCTATTTATTTGTAGACTTTTTGGAAATAAATTCCTACAATGCCAAGTCCTGAGTGGCGCCTTATGTGTGAGTTGCGCCTATACAGTGGTTACCCTGTATAGGCGCCACTCATGCCTTAGAATTTCCAAGCATGCTGCGCCTTAGAATGTGAGTTGCGCCTTGAGGGTGAGGTGCGCTTGTACAGTGTGTTCCCTGTACAGGCGCCACTCATCCCTTAGAATAAGAGTGCCTTGAATACTTGATTGACTTTGAGTTGCGCCTATACAGTGGTTACCCTGTATAGGCGCCACTCATGACTTGGGCACTAATTCTTGTGCCTCCACTTGACAGTATTGTTGCACCTTGAAACGTAGACTGCACCTCTTCACTGCTTCAAGAGTGATAACCACCAACTGTAGTAATACCTTCCTTAGCATATTTAACTCGAATTCTTGAATTAATTACCACTTGAATTTTACTCTTCTGACTTGGCTTGATCAACTGATTTTCTTCTGATTAATTAAGATAATTCTCTTCTTGTTGTGCTGACGCTTAGTGCACTGGTCTGGTTCACAAACGACTAACACTTGAATGAATTTCCTTAATCTCTGTTCTGTTTCAGCTGATAAACGCTGGACTTTTGCATTGCTTCTGATCACTGAAACCCTTTGACAATTATACATGGATCACTGCTATGTCTTTAGTATGAAGTCTTCTGAACTCTTATTTGTCACTGAGGCTTGAACATATTAATGAACTTCTCTCACTGACGTTCAGTAATACTTTCATCTTGAATGCTCAGCAATGATGAATGTATTATCTTCTTGATTATGTCCTTCTGGATTCCTGTGCTGCATATTAGTATTATTTATCTGTCTTTGTTTCTTGGTTGAGTTATCGTTATCACTATTACATACTACGTTACATTATGCTTTACAAATATGCATCAATCGATGAATGATGAATATTTCTCATCCATCGATTGATACCACTTTACCCATTGATGAAATAATTAAAGTTGCAAATACACTTTTAGGATTGAGTGGAGTGAGTGAGGTGTGTGAGAGGCAGGATTTGCATATCTTGGCAAAAGGAGAGAGTGTGTATGAGAGACCCTCAATTTCTTCTAAGGTGGCAAAATGAGAGAGTGTTAGTAAAGAGAGTTCCACCTTAGAAGGTGATGCAAAATGAGAGGCTTGTGAGGGAGATGTGAGAATCTAGGATGAAATCCTAATGCAAGAAAAAAGAGAAGAGAGTGAGAGATAAATCATTTTCACCAATCCATGAAGCTTCAACTTTTAAAACTGAGCAATTTGCAGCAGAACTCATCTCGGACTAGGGATTGGAGATAGGGGGATATGGAGAGAATGGAGTTCCTGCAGGAGTTGCAGATGCCCACATGATGGAGAAAGATGAAATTGATGTTAATTTGAATGTTGATACATTTCAACATGAAGATCTTCACTATCAGAAATTGGCAGCGGCCACTAATCAAGAGGTTGAGAAGATATTGGGTTTGATCCAAACAGAGGAAGAATTCACGAGTAGGAAGGAGAAATTAGCAAGGATGCTTGATGATGTTTCCCACATGAATCCCAAAGACTTTGAGTCTGATGAGGATGATGACACATTAGAGCCAATCATGACAAATGATGATGTTACCTTGGCTGATGCTGAGAAAGAAATTTTATCACAATATAGAAGGTCAATGGCTAAAATGGATGTTCAATACCCTGTGCAAAGAAGAATTCTTAACTTTTACAGAGACAATTTAAAAGTACAGAGAATGCAAGTTTATGGTACTAGATTGGCTTTGAAACACTTAAGGGAGGACATGAATGCAAACAAAACTCACTATGACTTCTACATTGATTCCAGACTCAATCTCACAACCATGCATAGACTCAAACAGAGGTTTGTCACTGAGTCACCTACTAAAAGACAAAGTGATGGTTTTGGAGAAAAGAGTCACAGATATGGAACTCAGTATGCAACTAATTTTGAAGAATCACGAAATGCAAGTTAGGCTGCTCAACAGACTCCTTCAAACTCCCTTGGATTTTCAAGCTGTAGATGAAATTGCTGATAATAAAAAGGGGGAGAATGAGGATGATGTTGCATTGAGAAAGGAAGTGGAAACTCAGTTGCAAGAAACTAATTCCTATCTTACAAAGAGAAAAAGCTCAACAAAAGCTCATAAGAGGGAGGAGGAGAAAATGATAAAAGCAACTGAGATAGTAAAGTCGTTTGATGCATTGGCAAGCAAAAAAAAAAGTCATAGATGATGAAAAGCCAATTGCACTAATGCCTGAAATATTAGAAGTTGTCATATCAGGAGAAATTAGGATGAATGAAGGAAGCTCACAGCCTGGTGATAGAAAAGGAAAAGGAATACTAATTGAAGATGGTAAAAAGAAGAAATTTGTCACAGGTGGTGGAGGTGACAAACTATTGCAAAAAGCAATAGTTGTTGGCATTAAAGAAAGAGAGCAGTAGGACAGGACTAGTTATGCTACTTCAAAGACAATTTGATAAATAGAATGAGAAAATTTTAGAAGCTATGAGAAAAGAGGCTGAAAAATCATCAAGGACCAAACAAAGAGCAAACAAGAATGGAAATTCATCAAAAGTAAGGAGGAAGCTGAATGTAAATGATTAAGTGGTGGCTGATGATAAGAAGCAAAAGGAGAAAAAAGCTCAAGCATCTGGAAGTGATAAACCAAAAGAGGTAGAACTATTCCAGACAAAGGCAAGCAATTACATTCCAATCAAATCTCAGGGATTAATTGCTACTAAAGGCCAAAGGAAGAGGGGTGTGAATCTTCTTCATGTTGAATATGAAGATGGCTCACATCTCACTTTCACTTTCTCACAAGTGATGGAATAGGATTATGCCACTTTAAAAAAAATCTACACTCTTCTCAACAGAAGCTACTGCTTGACACAAGTACTTGTCACATATATCTTTAAGAGAATGACCACCATGAGAGAGGCTCCAATTTAAGAAGAACAAGATGACAACGTAAAAATATGGAATCTTGAAGGGAAGAAAGTTCTTCATTAGTGTAAAGCATAATGTAACGTAACATTTAATAGTAGTATCGATAACTCAACTAAGAAATAAAGACAGTTAAATAATACTAATAATGCAGCACAGGAATCCAAAAGGACATGTAAACAGGAATCATACATACATCATTACAGATCATTCAAGATTAAAGGCTTATTAAACGTTAGCGAGAGAAGTTCATTAATATGTTCAAGCCTCAGCAAAAAATAAGAGTTCAAAATATTTCATTTAAAGATAGTGTAATGATTTGAGTATAAATGTCAAAGGGTTTCAGTGATCAGAAGCAATGTAAAAGTCAAAGATTAATCAGCTGAAATAGAATAGAAGTCAAGGGAATTCAATTCAGTGTTAGTCTTTTGTGAACCAGACCAGTGCACTAACCGTCAGCACAACAAGAAAAGAATTGTCTTGTTTAATTTAAAGAAATTCAGTTGATCAAGCCAGAAGAATGGAAATCAACTGATATATATTTCAAGAGATTCAAGAATTTAACTTAAGGCAAATTATGTCACTATGATTGTTAGGTCCAAATGTGTTGTAGAGGGGGGTGAATACAACTTTTCGAATTTAAGAAGCAATAAATACCATGTAATAAATGAACACAATGATTCAAGGAATATATGTCTTATATATAACTTGAAAAGTTGCTACAACATTCATTACAAAGTATACAAGAAGTAAAGAGGGTAGTAAATGATACTAAGCTATGTGAATACTATCTATCTCTTTTACAAGTGTTTATCTTGAAAATATTGCTCCTTTTAAAATAATACACAAGTACTTCTATTTATACTACTTGTAATCTATGTCCTGTAGTCTTCAAAGACTAAGATATACGTGGCCCAATGATATCCACATAAATCTTATCTTATCTTGAAATCTTGGAAATCTGCCAATTAGATGATGCCATGTGTCATGTTGAAATTGCCCTCTATGTAGAACATCTACTTGGCCATCTCGAATGTTAAGTAGAATTTCTACATAGGAATATTCTACTTGGCTATCTAGAACATTTAAGTAGAACTTCTACATAGGAATGTTCTACTTGGCCATCTCGAACATCTAAGTAGAACTTCTACATAGGAATGTTGTACTTGGCTATCTCGAACATTTAAGTAGAACTTCTACATAGGAATGTTCTACTTGGCTATCTCAAACATTTTGTACTTAGCAAAATTCTGGGCTTCAACTTGAAACATCAATACAACATCTTGAACTTGTGATTTCTTTATGTCTTCCATATTCTTCAACAAGCTCTTGAACCTGGATCTCTATCACTGACATAAACTTGTTATCAATGTCCTGACACTTGATGCAATGGTATGATTCATAAGTGACTAGTCTTGATAGTGTCTCTGCTTCTTGAATAGATTACCATATTCAATTAGTAATGTGGCTTTCCAATTATTGTTTTCCTTCTTGTTCACTTGAAATCAATTAGTCTTATTGATACTGATAGTTATGATCTTGAATCTTTAAGTTACAAATCACTGAGGCATGAACAACTCTGTCTTGAACTTCTTTCAATGACTTCATCTTTGTTTGATCATAGTTAACATGTTGAATTGTATCAATTACCTTGTCTTCACTTAATATTGATTTCTTTGTGGCTTCATGTTCTTGATTGTCTTCCGGTTAAGTATCTTTTCTTTTAGTTGAGTTACATAAGTTATAGTGTTACAAGTTTAGACACTCTGCCTTTCAACCTCCCCCTATTTGATAGTCTAACAATGACATTCAAATTAACAAGGGATAACTCAACTAAACAATGAGACGAGAAAAAGATAAATAACATTACTATCTTGTTTAAATTACAACTGAAATAAACTTGGAAAACAATTCAAAGAACTAGAATAAATAAAACTTAAGCTAGACAGAAAATTCGAACTTCGAATTAAAGACCATTTGAGTGATTCCTATCACTTGGATTATTTCATACCTTTCAGTCAAACTTATATCACCTTATTGGATCCACTCTGATTCACGGTTATAGTATGGTAAGTTAGCCTATCTCGTATACCGTGATCATGTGAATTTTCCTCAAGTGAGTTAAAGCAACCAATATATATGAAGTTTTTCCAACTTCAAGTTCACACCACTCTGACCTTTAATTCTAATTCCGTCTCCTCTTCCTAGCTTCTTCAGCTTGGCGCTTCTCCTCTTTCAGCTTTCTGCTCCTTTCCTTCTGCTGTTGTTCTTTCTTGTAGACTGGATCATGAAGCTGCTTCCACCTTGCATTCAACAGACTTACCACTTCCATTTCTAGAGGATTCCTGGGCTCTGGATAAGGATGCCTGAAAAGTCTTCTGAGTTTGTCCACCTCCTGAATAGTTCTGATTTTTGGAATGTCCTCAAAATTTTTCATTATGAGCTGTGATTTCCAATGTGATTTATCAGCCTTGAACTGACAATAGATCATTTTGGGGTAGCCCTTAACACGGTTAGTATTGTGGACACTAGCCGCATCTCGCTCCATTCGCTTCTTCTCCACCACTACTTCAGACAAGTACTTCAGAAGTCTTTGCTTCTCATCCACATTCTCATTCTCCACTTCGCCCCATTTGAACACTTCTAAAACTCTTTCCAGAAATGCGGCATCTTGCGTCTACAGCAGCCATTTCCTACTCATATGCAATAATGTTTGATTATGGTCTGCATCTATGAACGCCAAAGCATCAGCTGTGTCATCGTCATAAGAGTGTATCCAGTATACACTATCCCTTCCTGGAACACCAATTGCCTCCCTTATTTCTCCTAGTTCTAGTGATCCAGAAGGAAGAGTCAGAGCTTCATCTACATTTTTAACAGCTTGTAGAATATTCCATTTTCTTTCAATTAGCTCCGGCTCAATCTTTACATTGTCTAGAGGGTTTGGAGCAATAATATCACACTTCCAGATCTCATTGCTCATCTTGAATATGATCCTCTCAATAAACTCCACAGACTTCTCATTAATGTCAGAGGTGAATCCCTTACTCATCATTTGCCTACAGACAGCTTTTAGGGATTCTACTGATAGAGCCATTAGGTCATTTTCCTCTAAACTAACCCTCTTCATCTTTCCATCAACAACCATCCGAACAACATCAGGATTCAATGAGAATTCTGGTCCCTTGTCCTCTGCTAGCTGCATTAACTGATCTCTATACAGAATGCTAAGCTCCTCAGCTTGAGAATATTGAATTTTTGTTGCTAGCAAGAACAACTCTGACGCAGATCTTCTCGAGATAAATTGATCATCCACATATCGACTAAAGACAAGATGACCTGCCACTCCTTAACCATCGCATTATATCCAACTCTGACTTTAGAGATCAACCTTTTCAAAGCATTTATATAGTCAACAATCAGTGGATTCTGCAAGTTCAAGTTGTAGAATAAGTCTTCCGCCTCTTTGTTATGAGTTCCTTTCGCACAAACTCCCAATAGTATCTTCCTTGCATCATCCCATTTCTGTCCGATCCTTCTCTTTTCCAGATCAACTTGAGGATCAGCTAACCTTGCAAGCTCATGATCATACTGTTTCTCCTTGAGCTCCGCTTGCTTTTCAAGGAAAACAGCCTCATCCTGTATCATCTTCATTTTAAAGAATTGAGCTTGTTCCAAGGCCAACTGTTGAGCTTCCAGAGTCTCTTTATCAACAGGTATTTCTTCAGGCTTTCCGGAAGACATTCCAGCACCTCCACCTTGTTCCTTCAAAGATCTTCTAATTGCATGTGCTAAAGGAACATCCTCCATATCAGAATCTGAATCAAGTACCTCATGTACTTCTTCCTGATGATGACTCAAGTCAATGAATGGCTCTTCTTGCTCAGCCACCACCGCCTTACCCTTTCTCTTTCTTTGAGCCTCTTCTTCATTTACTTTGACAAAATCAGTAGTCTGTTCTTCAATTTCTTCAATAACTAGCGACTGCTGTCTCGTCTCATTTCCACTCTCCCCCTTAGGTGAGTTATCCTGAACACCACCTTTCTCTCCAGATCCACCAATAGCATAGGAACCACCAAAACCAGAACCCGAGGGTCTAGCTCCACCAGTATCTCCAGCATCACCAGCACCATCATTATCAAGGGGATGTGGAGTATAGTGATCAGCAAAACACTCTGGGGGAACAAAGCTCCTAACTGCATACATCATTCTGCTTATGTCCGTTGCCATTGTATGCATTATGCTTTCCACTGCTCCCATTCTCTCATTAAGAGTGCTGCCCAAGACACCACCAGCATGGCCCAAGTCATTCACCTTGTTTGTCAACTCATCGAATGTTGTTGCTTGACTGGCCATTCGTGCTGCGTAGTCATCAAGAGCTCTCTGGTTGTCTCCAACATTGATTCCTAACTGCCCCATCGACTGCCCGAACTGCTTTATTTCATTTTCAATTGCTGCCATACGCGTGTCAAGATTTTCAAGATTAAGGGATGGTGTTTGGCTTGGGTGTCCTCGCTCTAAAAATCGTTCTGTTACTGTTTGTCGCTCGGTTTCGGGCCTTAAAAATGAAGGTCCCTCACTCCCTAAACGCTCACACACACTCCCTGTCTCACGCTCGTGTATGTCTTCAACAATATTCCTGAAAGTGAAAGCAGTACCTGCAGAAACTGGATAATCAAAGTAAGTAGCAGTTATGGGATCTGTTCCTGTCATATCCTGAGGTGGAATCTCAGGCTGAGAGGCTGCAGAGTGTTCTAGTACAACATCAGAACCGATCCTCTCTGCAACATCAGTAGGTACCGGTGAAGGTACTTCGAAAGCTATGAAAGCTTCTTGCCTTTCTGAAGTAACAGGCTCTTCAGAAGGCATAAAATCCTCACCAAAATCCCTATATATAGAATGTGCAAGGGGCGAACCACTCACGTGAGGTGGAGTGGTTGTGATAGACATACTAGGTTTGGACTGGGCTTGTGAAGTTGCAGCATATGAAAATTTGGCTTTCTTCCGAATAAGAGGCTGCACTTCGGGGTCACTCTCAGAACCCTCACCTAAATCTACAGGTGCCTGCCTTTTAACTCCCGTCAGCGAGGGTGAAAGAGAGGAAGCAAGAGTATCAGACTCAGAATCAGAAATATAGCTCTCGCCCTGGGATAGATCCTGCGGGTTAGCAGAATCTTGGGCCACAGAATCAGATTTAGATGAAGAAGTATCAGTAGTGTGAACAGAGAGTTGCTTTTGTTCAAAGAAATTACCTTCTTCATTACCTTGTCCAGCAAAGGAAGCAGAATCAGCATGTGGAGTAGGTTGTCTGTCCCTTTGACCGGCAAAAGATTGACCGTGAGAATGCCCATCATCATCTTCATCACCAAGATTGTCGTAAGGAATCCCCTGGAATGCGTCAGCATGGGCAGATGGATTCTGAGCATGTGATGAAATGTGGGAGGTCCCCGCCATTGAAGTAATACCTGCATCATACTTAATCCACACTTGAATGTTATCAGGAATAGACATTGCTTTACCGTGATGTTTATCTTAATTAGCAATCGTTGTGAGGGACTTGGTGCCCATGCCTAGTGATGCAGATGTTGCACTTGTGGCAAATGCCTGTCTTACAGCTAAAGCATCAGTCGGTACTAAGTGATTGATAAGCATCTGTAAGAAGCGAGGATACCAGCATATAACATCAGTAGTTGTAAGGTTTCTGCTTGCAGATGATCCCATTGCAGCCACAATCTCTAAAAGAACGATTCTGCCATAATTAATGTCTAGTTCACGGGCTAGGGAAACTGCAAAGACCTGCATGGGAATTGGAATCTGATGATAATCATTTTCGCGTGCCCGAAAACATCTTGTGATTGCCTCGAAAAAGTAATTCCATTCCACATGGAAGTATTGTTTCTGGATGGCGCTAGTTGAGATCCGTCCAGAAGGAGGATAACATCCAATCTCCTCAAAGAACTTAATACACTCTGCCGTTGTAGGTTCAGGGTCATAAACATCCTTGATTGGGAATCCCAGAACCCTGTTGAACACTTCCTCTGTAACGTGATATTCCTTACCCGCCAAGGAAAACCTGAAACCATAGGGGGCAGATTTGCTCCCAAATGTAACCGCACTAGTCCATAATTGCTGTAAAGCATCATGGACTAGTGTTGGTTTGGCAGTAAAAGCAACACTAGCCTTGGAGTACAAATTAAGAAATCGTACCCAAAACTTGAAGTGCGGGAGTTGATCACCAATTTCCGTAGAAATATTATAAAAATTGTTTTTGGCAAGGGAAAATTGGTGAGCCATGTTTGTAAATATTTTCCTGTGAATTAATTGGATTTTATAAAAGGAAGCAACTAGCACAGACAATTAAGAACGGGAGAAAACAGAATAATCCCTTTTAATTAAACAAAGTACTTACTTTGGAATTAAACTACGGAATTATAATCAATTAAGTAGGCAAAATCAAACACACCAACCAAGTATGTAATCAAACACACCAACCACTATTTAATCAATACCACAGATTTGTGTGAGAGCATTAATGAAATTACTGACCACTATGTAATCAATATCACTAAGTTGCGTGCGTATATAGATATGTGTGTATATACTAAACACAATTAAGAACAGTTATAGATGCACAGAAACACACAATAATGGGATGCAAATAATGATGAAAGATTAAAAACGGGCAGCAATTCGAGATATGTATGAGTTTTAACACAAATCGAATGAACAGGGCGATGAAGGTTTGAAATCGCAGGGAGGGAGGGTGGGGGCTGTAAAAATTTAGGGTTAAAACAATTAGGTAAAAGTGAAAATTGATGTGAGTTAGAGATGTATATATAGGCATATATGAGCAAAGACAAAAATACCCCTGTGAAAACAAGAAAAAAAATGCTAAGTACGCACTGGGGAACATCAAGTAGAAAACTATCTCGAACATTTAAGTCGAAATTTGAGATGAGGTTCGAGATAGAGACTATCTCGAACATCAAGTCGAATATTCGAGATAAAGTTCGAGATGACACTAACTCGAACAAATAATCATTTGATCAATTAAAACAGCATAAAAACCCACCTGGGAATCCCATCTCGAATTGCAAGTCGAATATTCAAGATAGCGACTAACTCGAACATCAAGTCGAATATTCGAGATAATGTTCGAGATAGCGACTAACTCGAACATCAAGTCCATATTCGAGATAATGTTCGAGATAGAGACTAACTCGAACATCAAGTCGAATATTCGAGATAATGTTCGAGATAGAGACTAACTCGAACATCAAGTCGAATATTCTAGATAGAATAACTCGAATGCTATCCCAGACTTGGAATTTGATCAGGCATACTAGGAACTGTAACTCGAAATTCAAGTCGAATTTCGAGATGAACTTTGAGATAGACCGTATCTCGAATATTCTTCCCAGACTTAGAATTTTCAAAATTTCGAATTTTGAAGATAGTTAGAATAATTTGGCAATATTTGTAATCATAGTAACAAATAAATTTTGCCAAATTAATATAAATATCAATTCAAGGATTTTTAACAAAGCAAATAATTAAAAACATTCCTTGACAATTCTAAGGCATTTAGATTGATAAAAAAAATTACATGAAAAACACAGGTAAATTCATCTAAAAATCATGAAAATTTTAGAATAATATGAATTTAACTCCCCCTATGATCATGCAATCTAACTAACATAAATTCAAAGATTTAACCAATAATTACACATATTGCACAATGAATTTATGTAAAATAACACATGTATCCTAAAATATTCATTAATTAACCATTTTAAAGTCTAAGTCCTTAATGATTAATTAGCATGCAGAAGTGATATTTTGAGCAATTGTAGAGATTATTTACATATGTTTTCAACTATGCACAAACAAAATAGGCAATTGTCAAGACTAAAAACATAAGTACATGATTAAAACTGGAATTTTACAGATAGGAGAAATCACTAACTTGTGTTAAGCATCCCCAATTCACCAACCAACCTATTGAATGTTACTTCATCAAGAGGTTTAGTGAATATATCTGCAATTTGTTGCATTGTGGGTACAAAATGTAACTCTGCAATCCCCTCCTCGACATGTTCTCTAATGAAATGATACCTGATATCTATGTTCTTGGTTCTTGAGTGGTCTACAGGATTGTTGGTCATGGCAATGGCACTTGTGTTGTCACACATGATTGGAATCTTTTTGTGTTCCATGCCATAATCTTTTAATTGGTTCCTCATCCATAGTATTTGAGCTACACAGCTGTTAGTATTGGTGTTCTAGAGACAATACTTTTAATGTTTTATTGAAAACAATTAAGGATTATGTTTTATGTGATTATTTAATTAATATTTATTATGTCTTTATTTACTGCGTCATAAATTGAAAGAATAATAGATGTCCTTAGAATATTAATACGTAATATATATCTTTAAGTATGTGACTTAAAAATGAGATTATATGAATAGTATTTGATTCCTAAAAGTCCCTAGTCGAGTATTATTATTTAAGGACAATAATAATGCAATAAGACTAGCATGTTTGTTGACTGATGACCACATCTCATTGGTCATAGGTATGGTGATACTAAAGTCAAGAACATAAGTGCATGTCTCAATGCATGGCACTGGACAGACCCGCTGTGAGAATCTACATGTTAATAAGTGTCATAAGACATTCTCACTGTGATAATGATGTAATGATCCTCTGACTTGAAATCATTATATTTCTATACGAGAATTAATATACTTTGATTACACTCAAAGTTATCTTTAACCGTGTAATGATAAAGGTGGACATTGGGTATGCTATGAATCGTATGAGAAATATGAATGATAGATATAAAATTTAACCCTCCTATTTCAGGAGTGATATTATTGGCCTCTTGATTGAGTGAAACTATAAAATGCATGACCATGCTCAAATATTGATTTGATTAATAGTCTACTCATTGATCAAGGAAACCTGGATTAAACGTTGAAGAGGATGACACAATACATGCCTCGAGTTTGATCTATAATATAAGGTTAAATGGATTATATTACATTGTACATTATTCACGAAAGGTTTAATTGAATCACCAATTATTATTATTACTTGGGTAGCAATGATGTATTACTAGATGCCGCTCATTGTTTATAATTTTATTATTAGAAAATAAAATTATTACCAACGTAATAATAACCTAAAGGGTCACACACAAAGAACGTTTAAACAGAGTGTTATTTAAATTATGAATTTAAATACTATTATTATTATTAATTCGAATTTATTTATTTAATTAATTAAGTGAGACTTGATTAATTATATACATATTAGAATTCGAATTTGATAATAATATAAATCTGAAATCTGAATGGGGTTTAAGAAGTCCAATCAGAATAGGGTTTTGGCCCAATTCCCTCTCTCCCCTATATATACATAAAGATGTATAGTTTAGGGTTAATAGTTTTATAATTTCGTTTTAATAAAACCCTAGCAGCTCTACATTATTTGAGAGGCTAGTGAAAGAGAGAGACAAAGAGGCAGAAACAAGCTAGTACCTAACTCCGGTGATCGTTAGACGATACGACGTTCGTGTGGATACCGATAGAGAGCTTTGCGAAGGGCTGCTGTGATTCATCGTTTTTGGACCTCTATAATCATCATAAGGAAAGCCTTAATAATGTACACATACGATTCTCCATAATCATCCGCTTATTATACACAGATCCTGCGTTTCGGATTCGTTTTTTTTTTGTATATATTTTTCGTGTTTTTTCGCAGCGTATGTGCCCGAATCCCAACAATGGTATCAGAGCTACGTGTATAATAGGATGATTTGGTTACATGTTTAACAGTTTTTTGATATATTCCAGTATGTATATGATCTGCAATGCATGTATGTTGATACTGCCTATGTATGAGATTTAATATGCATGCTGTCATGTTAATGTATGATTAAAACTGTTAATTAATGTGTATCTGGTTATTAATATGATGAGTACATAGATGATGATACTAGCATGTTAATAATTTTCCATGACTGAATTATATGCCTTACTGCGATTTATATATTATGCATGAAGGTCAGTTTGTATAGTGATATAAATTGGTGCATAGATTATGTTGGACATGATCTGTTAACTGGGATATGATCAGTATGTATATGATACATGCTTCTGAAACTGTATAAGATGCAGTGGGGAAAAGACCAACAGATATGATCTGTAGTTCGGAAATTGATGATTTTTGAATAGGACTGGTCTTCTGGAAAAAAAAATCTCTGAGCTGACCTGGCAGCTCGACCCCAGCAGGGGACTGCCGCCCCCGGACCCGGCCCGGGGTTGTCGCCCCCGGACCCCTGCAAAATTTTTCATGTTCTCTTTGTGTACTTGAGCATGGTGCTGGTTATGGCCTTAAGACCCCTAGATTAATGGTTTTGGTTTTGGTTTTATAAATACGACTTGCATGTCGTTTTCTTAATTCTTGTAATGGTTTAACCTCGAATGTAACTCGAGTTTTCTTATATAAGTACATTAGTATAGATTGTATTCAATTATTCCATGTAATGTACTTGAAGATTGAATGATGATCCAAGAAGAGGAGCAGGCGCCCATGGATACAAGAAGAATGAAGACATGTAATTGTATTTATATTTTATCACCATAGATTGACCTTGATCCTTTCATTAGCTCGAAAGGATCACATAGGAAAGGAGTCATAACCAAGCACGTTTACATACTGCACTTTACATATTGATGTATGAATGTTAGTGTAGAATAGTTAATGATGCATGCTTTAATTAGATTAATCATGTATGTGTGTATTAGATACGACACCCATGCCATGCTTGTTTAAACAAGATAAAATCTGTAACGACTCAAGATATTAAAATTGAACAAACGATTATAAGATTCTTGTGTTTATGAAACACGGTATTGAATATAAATTTTCAATTTTCTGATATGGGGAGATTTTGTCAACAATAGATTATTAATTTAATCTGTAAGAAAGTTGGGTTTTAAGTGAGACCGCTTGTGACTTCTCCGACGATCTGGAAATCAAACCATTGACGAATACTGAAATGGATTATTTAATCAAGGAAAAATTGAGAATCTCTTTATGATGGGATCATGATCGTTAAATAATAAATCCCTAAATAAATATTAAGTTAATATAGATGCCTTCCAATGTTTTAAATACATCAAGATCTAGATTAAGAAGGAGTGGGTTTGCCAAAGTGAAGTGCTCTTATCAATCATGGGAAAATGTGATAAGTAATTGTACTTTGTTTATTAAACGTTGGGTCTAACTTAACTAAATCATCACAATAGGATTATGGGTTTAGAGGCATAGAGTTTAGTGAGATTTATTGGATAAATGTGTACAAAGAGTTGTTCCACCAAACTATCCAAGAGTTATATTTGATATAATTGACAAATGTTGTCTACCTAAATAGTCGTGTTTTGGGTGTATTAGCCAACGCTATCTTGAAACATGGATGAAATATGGATTTTGGCTCACTAGAAAGATTTAATGAAATTCTTTCCGAATTAATAGTTAGGGCTATTGATTTGAATAAAATAGTGGGAGATATATATTATGAATGTATATGATAATCACTTGAACATAATTAAAATCCTGCAGACTAACTAAATTTATGCACTTTAACATTGTAGATATTTAAATGGCAAACAATACAAATACTTTTTCCGTACGAGCAACCCTTGAGAAGGACAAGTTGACAGGAACTAACTTCCTTGATTGGTATAGGAATTTGAGGATTGTCCTCAGGTAAGAGCGTAAGCTCCACGTCATTGAAATTCCTTCTCCTACTCCTCCTGCAGAGAATGCAACTCGCGCTCAACAAAATGCTTATCAGAAGCATATTGATGATGCTACTGATATGGCATGTGTCATGCTAGCAACCATGAGTGCTGAGCTTCAAAAACAACATGAGCATATGGATGCTTATGAGATGATTGAACACCTTCAAAGGATGTTCGAAGGACAGGCTCGTCAAGAAAGATTCGACACGAGCAAAGCACTGTACGCTTGCAAGCAGGGAGAGAATTAACCTGTTCAACCACATGTTCTGAAGATGATAGGTTATATTGAGTATCTTAATACTTTGGGTTTCCCGATTGGTCGAGAAGCTCAGATTGACTTAATCTTACAATCTTTGAACAACAACTACACTCATTTTGTTATGAACTACAATATGAATGAGATAGACAAAACACCTACTGAATTGTTGGCTATGTTGCGAACTGCTGAAACCAACATGAAAAAGGCCGAACCTGCTCCCATATTGATGGTGAACAAGAAAGGTAAGGCTAAAGGGAAAGGCAAATGGAAGGGAAAAAAGAAGATTGGATCTGATTCTGCTCCCAAGCCAAAGGCTAATCCCAAACAGGCTTTAAAGCCTAAGGGTGTTATTGCAAAGGGTGATTGTCACTACTGTGGTAAACTAGGTCATTGGAAGAGAAACTGTCATGCTTATTTGCAGGATCTGAAGAAGAAGAAGGCTGGTCAAGCTTCTGATTCAGGTATTTATGTTATAGAAGTCAATCTGTCCACTTCAACATCATGGGTATTGGATACTGGATGTGCTTCCAACATTTGTATAAATTGAAGGGTTTCGGGCATGAAAACACAGCGGAATTAACGTAAAAACAATAAAAAAAACCGAAACCCAATCGCAGGATCCATGTATAACGTTGGATGATTATGGTGAAGAAGTATGTACCTTAACAAAGCTTTCGTATGTTGTTTAATGGAGGTCCAGAAAGATGAATCACAACAGTCCTTTGTTGCAAAGATTTGCTCTCTAAAGAAGTCCACACGAACGCCCGATCGTCCTACGATCACCGGAGTCGGTACTAGCCGAATTGTTTGTCTCTCTCTCTCTCTTTCTCTAGCCTCTCTTGAAGTTGAGCAGCTAGGGTTTTTCTCTAAAAACGAAATTTGATGATTAAACATTAATATTATACATCATTATGTATATATAGGGGAGAGAGAGATTTTGGGCCTAACCCTAATCCATGTGGTTTCCAAAACCCATTATGACTTTGGGTTATTATTATTATTAAATCTGAATTCTAATATAATTAATCAAGTCCCACTTAATTAATTCAATAATTAAATTCGAATAATAATAATACTTATTAAATCCGAATTCTAATATAATTAATCAAGTCCCACTTAATTAATTCAATAATTAAATTCGAATAAATAATAATATATTTAAATTCATAATTTAAATAAACCTCCGTTTTGACGTTCTTTGTGTGTGACCCTTTAGGTTATTATTACGTTGGCAATAATTTTATTATCTAATAATAAAATTATAAACAATGAGCGGCATCTAGTAATACATCATTGCTACCCAAGTAACAATAATAATTGGTGATTCAATTAAACATTTCGTGAATAATGTTCCATGTAATATAATCCCTTTAACCTTATATTATAGATCAAACTCGAGGCATGTATAGTGTCATCCTCTTCAACGTTTAATCTCGGTTTCCTTGATCAATGAGTAGACTATTTAAACAAATCAATATTTGAGCATGGCCATGCATTTCATAGTCTCACTCAATCAAGAGGCCAATAATATCACTCCTAGAATTGGAGAGTTAAATCCTATATCTATCATTCATATTCCTCATACGATTCATATTCTTAAATGTCCCTAGTCGAGTATTATTATTATAGGACAATAATAATATATAAATAGACTAGTATGTTGTTTGATTGATAACCACATCTCATTGGTTATAAGTATGGGGATACTAAAGTCAATACATAGGTACATGTAGGAGTACATGATACTGGACAGACCCACGGTGAGATTTTTCATGTTTAATAAAGTCATAAGAAAGACTTACAGTGATAATGGTGTAATGATCCTTTGACTTGAGATCATTATATTTCTATACGAGGATTAATATATTTTGACTACATTAAAAGTTACCTTTGACCGGGTGATGATAAAAGTGGACATCGGGTATATCGTGAGTCGTATGAGAAATATGAATGATAGATAAATGATTTAACCCTCCTATAATTAGGAGAGATATTATTGGCCTCTTGATTGAGTGAGACTATAAAATGCATGGCCGTGCTTAAATAATGATTTGTTTTCATAGTCTACTCATGGATCAAGTAAACCCGGATTAAATGTTGTAGAGGATGACTAAATACATGCCTCGAATTTAATCTATAATATATATGGTTAAAGGGATTATATTACACAGAAACATTAATCACGAAAGGTTTTATCGAATCACGATTTAATTATTATTTAATTGGGTAGCAATGATGTATTACTAGATACCGTTCATTGTTTATAATTTTATTGGAGAATAAAATTATTGCTAATTAAATAATAGCCTATAGGGTCACACACATAGAGCACTTCAAGGAATAATTAATTTAAATTATAGATTTAAATTAATTGATGATTATTTGAATTTTATTATATTAATTAAGTGAGACTTAATTAATTGAAATAATATAATTCGAATTTGAATTATGCCCTTAATAATTAAGTATGACTTAGTTATTAATTAAATAATAGAAATTCGGTTTTTTATTATTTAATCCTAAACCTACATGGGTTAGGCTTTGCTGTTATGGGTTGCTGATTGAGCCTCTTAACCAGCATTATAAATAGATAATGATAGGGTTAAGAGGGATTACGTTTTTGATAAAAACAAACCCTAGAGGCAGCAGGCAGCAGCAAGGAGAAGAAGGCAGAAAGAAGAACAAATTTCGAAATCATCAATAGGGAGGCTAGTACATCCATTCCATAATCAAGATCGTGAGACGTTCTTGAAGGTGCTCGTATGGATACCATAGAGGTGTTTCCGAGAAGAAGACACAAGTCGTGAAAGCTAGGATCTCCGTTGAGTTCATAGAAGTTAAGACCAAGAAAAGGTATGATTCTGTTTCACAATAATCAGTCCGAACTTATACATGATCCTGCGTAGGTTTCGAATTTTTGTTATATTTACGTTTAATCGGCTGCGTTTTATGCCTCGGAACCCAACAGTCATCTCCAAAGGTAACATAAGGGTCAGCCTTCATAACCAACTCTGTAAGCAGGGACTTGTTTCCTGTCATATGCCTTGATGCTCTACTATCTAGCACCCATACAACTTTATTTCTGTTCCGCTTAATGCCCTGCAATGACAGATTGATTAGACGTTCTTCGGAACCCAAGATTGATTGGGCCCGGCTTTTCTATAAGATTGAGAATTATCATATTTAATAACAGGAGATGCACTTTCTTTAACATTCTTAGAGCTTTCGACTTGGTCTTTTCCCTTTTCAGACTTAACAGATTTGTTAGTCTTAGGAGAAGGCTTGTCACTCCTAACTTTAGGAGAACTGGCAGTCTTAGCTCTTACATGCTTCTTTTTGACATTAGAACTAGCAGAAGAATTTAGACATGATTGGCTAGTTGCATTCATCAAATTCACAAAGGTTTGCATGACGTTAAAAGTGCATGGCATACAATTAGGTTGACCACATTGTACATGATTCTGATGCATGTTATTCATTGTGTGTGTTACAGGCATGACATGTGCAACAGGAATATTCATGTTAGATTTACATGCATAAGAAAGATGTTCAGTAGATTTACAGTGATAACATGCTTTCTGTATTCGTTCTGTCTTAACCTCTTTTATGCCTTTTTCTTTCTTAACCTGTTGTTTAACAGCCTTAGCTCCTAATCCTGGTCTAGATTCTTCTCTAGGGGATTTGATTTTAACTTGCTTAATAGGAGTTACAGGTTGTACATTCTGTCGATCTTCCATCTCAATCTCATATCTAACTAACAATTCAGTCTCTTCTTCTTCACGAGGAACGAAGTGTTTAAAGATAGGTTTGATAGCAGATTTAAGAATTGTAGGTATTTCCTTTTTAATCTCATTGGAACTAGTGTCTACAGGCCTTTTTCCTTCTTTCTTAGATAAGTTAGAATAGTCAAGTCCTACACCAACTCCAGTTATCTTCTTAAATGTGCCACTATTAACATTTACTTTACTAGCTGCTAGTTTATAAGCTTCGCATTTAGTTTCTAACTCAGCTAGCTTATTCATAAGACATGCTTCTATTTCATCTTTAAGGTTAAGCTTGTGTTCCAAAGTTTTAATAGAGTCTCTTAGGGAAGTATCTATAGTGCAATCAGCCTCTAATTCTTCCACTTTTACCTCAAGCATTCTGCATTTGGCAACAAGTGTTTTTTGTTCCTTTTGAGAAGTATTTAGGCTTTTGCACAACATATAGATCTCTTCGCTAAGAGCCCCGTTCTGCACCCTATAATCATCAATAGGCATTTCTTCTTTAAGGGTTAGAACTGGTACCTCTGGTTCATCTGATGTCTCAGCCATGAGGGCAAAGTTTGCTGCATGAGTAACTTCTTCCTCATCTGAATCATCCCAAGCTCTGCCTTCTGTAACAACTAAAGCTCTCTTTCCATGTCTTTCCTTCACCAGGGCTTCATACTTGCTTTTGAGGGCTTCATAAGTTTCTTTGGGATATGTCTGTTTTGGCTTCTTGCAGTCTGTAGCAAATTGTCCAGCTTCACCACAGTTATAGCATTTGAACTTCATTTTCAAATCCACCGATGATTTGTAGCTGGTACTCTTGCCTTTCCCTTTGTAGCCTTGAGAACTACCACCACCCCTAGTAACCCGATAGTAAGATGAAGATTTACTCTGCGGTCGGTTACTCTTTCTGAATCTTATATTGCTGAACTTCTTTGCCATGTATGCCACGACACTATCATCCATGTTGTCCAGCTCTTCTTGGTTGAAGTAGTCATCATCACTATTTGATGTGCACTCATCATCATTTTCAACTTGATGAGATGCAGGTGATGATCTAGGCTTTTCTGCAACCATTTCCTTTTTAGACTCTACCTCATCAGCAACTAATCCTAATGCAACTTCTTTTCCTCTTGAATCATTGTCCCATGCTTGATCTTGAAGGGTTTCCAGCTCATAGGTCTTTAGAATTCTATAATATTCTTCCAGAGTAGTTGTGTGCAAATCTCTGGTTTCTCTAACAGCGTAGACTCTATGTTCAATGCTTTTTGGCTGGTTCCTTAGATATCTCGTGTTGACTTCAACCACGGGGAGAGTTACACCTCTCATATTCAAATCCAAAACCAACTGACAGAATCTTAGATAGACATCTGTTATACTTTCACCTTTTCTTATTCTGAAGGTGTCATACTCCATCTTGAGTATAAGTGTTTTGTTGCTTCTGACCTCAGTGGTACCTTCCATGACGACCTCTAGCTTATCCCAAATCTTCTTCGTTGTAGTTAGTCCTTTAACTACATTAAACATCTCATGATCTAGGGATTCCATTAGTGTTTGTCGAACGGATGTATCGAAAGCTATCTGCTCCTTATCAGCATCTGAAAAGTCTACTGCCTTCTTAGGCTCAGACCCTTGTGGTAATACCACATCTCCTTCCATATGCTCAGGAACAACAACCATTGGTACAAATTTACCTTTGTTAAGGACTTCCAGATATTCAGGATTGACGAACTCAAGGTAAAGTTTCATTCTCAACACCCATTCTTCATAATGATATCGGTCAAACATTGGAATCTTGAAATTGTTTTTAGGTGCCATCTTAATGTGGATTTAAAGTAAAGATAATAAACTTTTCTTATTACTTGAGTAGTAATTAAAAGAAAATTGAATTATCTTTAAATAAATCAAAGTTCAAATTCTGGACACAAAAAAAATTTCTAAGTACCCAAGACTAAGCTATGTAGAATATCTATGTAGAACTTCTGCCCAAGTTGAAATTCTCCAAGTAGAACTTTTGTCCAAGTCGAACTTCACCAAGTAGAATATTCAAGTCGAATATTCAAGTAGAATATTCTATGTAGAACTTTTTTCCTTAGAAGAAATTTGTTGAAGGTCATTTTAATATTGAATAAACAATATCACTTTTCACACTTTTTGACTTTTGTGGTTTTTCTCACCTAACCCACGTGCTAGGTACTGAATATCTTCTGTTATAATTTTTGTTGTGAGATATATGTCAAATCAAAAGCCAATAACACCTTTTTAACTTTATGTCTTTTGAAAAGGTAATCAAAAGTTGCTGGGTTTGTCTTCTTTATCAAGAACAGTGATGACTTCTTGAAGAACACCAAAAATCAAAGTACCAAGAAAAATTCACAAAAATTATCTAAAGTCCACCCAAGCTAAATAATCACACCTGAAGTATTTAAATAATTTTTAGACTAAGTTTTCTCTATCAAACAAATTAAAGCACACTTTCCAAGAAAAACTTGAAAAGTAGATCTGTAAAAGAAAACTCACGAATCTTCTACTAAACACAAGGATCTATGTTTTGTATATTAAACATGAAGCTCTGATACCAATTGTTAGGTCCAAATGTGTTGTAGAGGGGGGTGAATACAACTTTTCGAATTTAAGAAGCAATAAATACCATGTAATAAATGAACACAAAAATTCAAGGAATATATGTCTTATATATAACTTGAAAGGGTTGCTACAACATTCATTACAAAGTACACCAGAAGTAAAGAGGGTAGTAAATGATACTAAGCTCTGTGAATACTCTCTCTCTCTTTTACAAGTGTTTATCTTGAAAATATTGCTCTTTTTAAAATAATACACAAGTACTTCTATTTATACTACTTGTAATCTACGTCCTGTAGTCTTCAAAGACTAAGATAAACGTCGTCCAATGATATCCACATAAATCTTATCTTATCTTGAAAGCTTGGAAATCTGCCAATTAGATGATGCCATGTGTCATGTTGAAACTGCCCTCTATGTAGAACATCTACTTGGCCATCTCGAATGTTAAGTAGAATTTCTACATAGGAATATTCTACTTGGCTATCTAGAACATTTAAGTAGAACTTCTACATAGGAATGTTCTACTTGGCCATCTCGAACATCTAAGTAGAACTTCTACATAGGAATGTTCTACTTGGCTATCTCGAACATTTAAGTAGAACTTCTACATAGGAATGTTCTACTTGGCTATCTCGAACATTTTGTACTTCGAAAAATTCTGGGCTTCAACTTGAAACTTCAATGCAACATCTTGAACTTGTGATTTCTTTATGTCTTCCATATTCTTCAACAAGCTCTTGAACATGGGTCTCTATTAATGACATAAACTTGCTATCAATGTCCTGACACTTGATGCAATGGTCTGATTCATAAGTGACTAGTCTTGATAATGTCTCTGCTTCTTGAATAGATTACCATATTCAATTAGTAATGTGGCTTTCCAATTATTGCTTTCCTTCTTGTTCACTTGAAATCAATTAGTCTTATTGATACTGATAGTTATGATCTTGAATCTTTAAGTTACAAATCACTGAGGCATGAACAACTCTGTCTTGAACTTCTTTCAATGATTTCTTCTTTGTTTGATCAAAGTTAAAATGTTGAATTGTATCAATTACCTTGTCTTCATTTAATATTGATTTCTTTTTGGCTTCATGTTCTTGATTGTCTTCCAGTTAAGTATCTTTTCTTTTAGTTGAGTTACATAAGTTATAGTGTTACAAGTTTAGACACTCTGCCTTTCAATGATGTTCCTACACACTTGTCACAATGTGTCAAGCGCAACAAAACTACTTCAAGGCTCAAGGAGTTAACTTTTGGTGCAACAAAAGCTTAAGTCAAAGTTTTATGGTGCCTATACAAGGGAGTAAGAGTATAGGCGTAACAAACCTTGACAAGTGGCGCAAGAAAAGTTTCCAAGGCTTTTGCGGCGCCTATACAAGGAACTCCTAGTGTAGGCGCAACAAAGAATCTCACTGGGCGTAACAAAAGTTTTAAAGGTGCATCAAAACATTTTGTGGCACCTACACACTGCCACAAGAGTAGAGGCGTAACAAAAGACTTAACATTTTTGGATAATTAATTCAATTGATTTCAAAAATTCTACAGAATATATATGGTTGAAATCAATACAGATAGTAATTCATTCATTTTCTACATTCAAGACAAACAGACGGGAAGCTCCATTAAAGACACACATTAAACACACCTATATTTATTCTTGTTGTAATATTGATTGAACCCATAGAAGCTAATCTTTTGATTAAAAGTGTAGCACCTCAGGGATTTAATAATATATCTTTATTTCCCAAAATTGTTGTGTTTCAATTACTACCATTTTTATATCTCAAGAACACAAACACTTAATCCGCAATTAATCGAAAATATACCAATATCATATTTAACCCCCCCTTCTAAGATGATTTAGGACTTAACAATTGGTATCAGAGCTTGTTGATTGAAGTTACAAATCAAGATCCAAAAATAGTTTTACAAAAATGTGTATTTTTAGATCTAGAAATATTCATATTTTTTCCTTATTTTTAAAGAAAATTCAATTTCAAATTTTTTAAAGATTTTTAAATCCACTAATTTTTAAAAAGCTATCAGTCATCAAAATTTTGAATTAAAATTTTATTTCTCAAAATATAATTTTTATTCGAATTGATTTTAATTTTTAAAAAATTAATTATTTCTTGAGATTTAAAATTCTTCGTAACCATGAGTACTCAAAAACTTAGTAGCATCAAAATCCCAGCCTTTGATAAAAATGAATACATTTTATGAAAGAAGAAGATGTCCACTTTCATCAAATCAACTAATTCTCAATACATGGGAATTTTGGAAAATGAACCCTATGTTCCTCAGAAGCTTACACCAGAATCAGTCTCAGACGACGGAGAAAGGATTCCTCAAGGATTTACCCAAAACGAGCATTAAGAATACACTAATACTAGCAGAGAAAGAGTAGCATGAGATAATCATCTTCAATGTATCCTAATGGATTCACTGGACACTACAATGCTGAATCAAGTGATAAATTGCACCAGTGAAAAACAAATATGGGATACGATTGATCTGCTAATGGAAGGTACTGCAGAAATGAAGAAGAACAGGATAGATATTCTTACATCCAAGTATGAAGCTTTCAAGTCACTACCAGGAGAAAGTATCACTCAAGTCTTTGAGAGATACAATAAATTTTTGAATGACTTGCCACTGCATGGGAAGGCCTACTCACATAGGGAGATCAATAGAAAATTTATGTTGACACTGCCAGCGCATCTTGAACACAAAATCTCTGCTATCAGATAGAGAAGTGGCATAAATGACATGTCTATTGAAATTCTATATGGGAAGCTCAAGACTCATGAAATGGATCAAGAGCAAAGACAGATCATTTATAGTTCAGGAACAGTGGACAGTAAGAATACAACACTGTTGAAAACTACAACACTTGTAGATGAAGATTTTGTTGGTACAGAGACCAACAAAGAAAAACCTGTAATTGAGAAAGAAGAGATTCTAGAAGTTGAATTTACAAAGAAAGCTCAAGCAGGTGATGAAGATGACTTCTACTCAATAGAAAAACTTGAACTGTTGGAAAATAAGACAATGGCCTATATGGCAGGAAAGTTCAAGAACCTCAGGTTTAGAAGGAACCCTAAGTACAAATACAAGAGTAACACCAGTTATAGTGGTTCCAGCTTCAGAAATAACAATCGAGGTGGTTCGTCTTCAGGGTCTTATAGCAAAGGAGGTTATATGACTGGAATGGTAGACCGCAGCAAATTTAAGTGCTACAACTGCAATGAACCCGGACATTTTTCCACAGAATGTCAGAAGCCTAAGCAAGGAAAAGAAAGAAAGGAGTCGTATGATGAATTGAAAGACAAGTATGATGCACTAGTAAAGAAGTATCAGGGCAGAGATTACATAGCCGAAGGAAAGAGCTGGGATGATTCAGACAATGGTCAAGAAGAGACATATGGAAATGTTGCTCTAATGGAAGACTCTTCAGAGGCATCACCACAGTCATCGAATGTATCATTTCTTTCCACAGTTGACATGTCTAATTCTGATTATAAGAAAACTGTATAAGATCTTACTGTAGAAATGTTTAATATACATACAAGCATGCTAGCATCATAAGAAGAAAATACTAAACTAGTTCTAAAGAATAAAATGTTGAAGCCGCTGTGCACAAATATTGTGGATAAGGAACCAACTTCAAGACTATGGACTGTTGCTGAGCAAAATTCCATTATTCCGTGACAACACAAGTGCCATAGCAATCACAAATAATCCAGTTCAGCACTCAAGGACCAAGCACATTGATATCAGGTATCATTTCATAAGAGAGCATGTCATGAGTGGTACTGTAGACTTACATTTTGTACCTACTGAGCAGTAAATTGAAGACATCTTCACTAAATCTCTGGATGAAATCACTTTCACTAGATTAGTTTATGAACTTGGGATGTTAAATTCATCTAACTAATAAGTTAGTAATCAAAAACTGCAATTTGAAGCTGATAAATTCACTAGTTGATTAATTTCAATTTTCTAGGACTTATGAATTTATTTACCAAATTATTTTCCAGTTCTTAAGATTATATATTAAATAAATACCTTATGCATGCCTGCTAATTTTGCTAATTTGGTATTTATTTGATTTTGTTCTTATAAAATATTTAAGTACTTGTATTTAAATAATAAATTTAGATATTATTTGAAATTATTTTATTATTATTATCAATAAATATTTTACGAGTTTTAATAATTATGGACTCTATTATTGTTAATATTTTAAAGGCCATAATTGTTAATATTTTAAAGGCCATAATTGTTAATATTAAAATGTAGCATAAATTATAAATATTTATAAGTATAATAATTTATTATTATTATTATAAATTATTAATAATTTATGATATATTTGTATTAGTGGATAATTATTTTATTGCTAATTTGTTACGAATTATTCACATATATATGAATATATTTTTTTATATACTTTTTTTGTAACAAAATTTTCTAGAACAACAAAATTCACCAAGTGAATTTATTGCGCCAAGAATTTTGTTGTGCCCATACAGTGGTTACGCTGTACTGGCGCAATAAAACACTTAAAACTAAAATAAGATGTTTTGTTGCGCTAAGCCATTTTGTGGCGCCAACACAGTGTAGACACTGTGTAGGCACAACAAAATGACTTAAACCTTTTTGTTGAGCTAAGTCATTTTGTGGTGCCAACACAGTGTACACACTATGGGGGTGTTTGGGGTTCCTTAAACTTAAAATAAGTAGCTTATTTTATTTTTATTTTTTACATATTTTCATTTTTTTTTAAAGATAAATATTTGTTTTAGAATTTTAAAATCAAATATGAACTTACTTTTTTCTGGAAATAAGGACTTATTTCTGGAAAGTACATACATCCCAACTTTTTCTGGAAATAAGCCCTTATTTCCATAATTTAAGTTTGGCCAAACGGCCCCTATATAGGCGCAATAAAATGACTTAAATCTTTATGTTGCGCTAATGAAGTTTTTGGCGCCTTCACAGTGCATACACTATGTAGGCGCAATAAAAGTTCTTAGTAATTTTCTTAGTGTTATAGTGGCGCATATAAATAACTGTGTTATTTTTCCATGTTTATTTGTTTTTGTTGTTATTCCAATATACACACACAGTCGATACAGCATAGAGGCGCAATTAAGATCTACATTTTAATCGAACTTTTACAAGTCAATTTTTGTCCGCTTTTAAATCTAAAACCAGTTTTGTGAAACCCATATTCGTATCTTTCATTTGCAAGTGGTCTCGTCAATTTTAGTTGAGGTTTTAAAAATTGGCATTTTATTCATATTTCGAACTGTTTGACTTAGAAATCTCATAGTTTTAATCGATTAAAAATTATAATAAAATTTGTTGTGTGTTTAAAATTATTAGAAATTCATCATATATTAATTTCAAGTCAATCCAAGTAATTTTAAAATTAGGGTTTAGTTCATAATTTACTAAATTAATTCGACTTTAATTAGTAATTTTAATTCGTAAAAATTACCTTTCACTTTGATAAAATGACAAGTCATTTTGTGAGTAAAAAGACTAATTATTTATCTATTTTAGTAGATGACTGGATTGAAGCAGGTGAGTTATGTAAATGGGCCCGGTTTTTAAATGAAAGTTCAATGGTCCATTATTCACTAACTACTAATGTGTCTTTGATTAGAAATCTTCTTAGACAGGTGTACAGGTCTTCTAAAGACACAACTACAGATCGGATATCAGCTTTCACTTGCAGAATTTAGCGACAAAAAGTGTGAATAATAGAAAATGACATCAATCAAGCACTTCATTTGCCAACTGAAAACTTTGAAAATGAACCATCTCAGACCGACTTAAACAAATTCTTCATGTTTGTACACTGCATAAGGGAAAACAATAATCTCCCTAAGAAGATCTACAAGCATCATTTTCCCAAGAAATGGAACATGTTCTTTAATATATTATCTTATGGTTTTGCACCAAAGACAGGAGTTTTTCACGGGATCACACAGTTCAACAAGGTGATAGTTTATGCAGTGGCTTCAAATGTCAAACTCAACTTCGGAAGATTGATCATGGCTGAGATCTTGAAGAACCAAGCAAAAATGGAGAACTTTTGTCTATATCCAAGATTTTTGCAATTGGTGTTGAATCAAATACTGAACACTGATCAACTTCAATCGTTTCAGAATAGTCCCTTGGAAGAATCACCCTCACTCACTGCAGTCCAAAACAATCTTGTTGCTACAACATGAGGATGACTACCCAAATAGGTTTACTCCTGCTCCACTGACTAATTCCATTCGAGATTACTTTGTTCTCCTTAGACAGGCTGAAGAAGAAGTTGCAGAAGAAGATGAACATGTATCTCAAACTGATGAGTCAGCAAGCAAAGAAGAAGAAGAAGCCTCTCAAGAGGAGACTGGAGCTGAAACATCAGATGACTCTGGAAGCAAAGAAGTATCACAATAAGAAGATTTAGGAACTGAAAAAGAGGATGAAAGCATGGATGAAGCTGGTTCAGACAATGACCAAGAACCAGATCCTGAACAAGAAAAACCAAGGCAAGGCCTTGATAAAGCACCAGAGGAGGTAGTTGAGGAAGAGACCTAGAATAGTGATGTGTATGTTCCTAACCTTTCTGATGAACATATGGAAGATGATACACTTCTGGATTTTGACTTTTCTACTTTTCTACAAGATGAATTTGTCACAATATCTACTTATGTGCCTCAAACGGCAAAACACACACACACACTTGAGCCCTCAGTGGCCTTCGAAGCTGGCAATGAACTTGGCGACCAACCAGTTTTAACCACTGCAACAGATCAACAAATATTCTCTCTCCTGAAACCAGAAAAAGTTCACTTGACATAGATGATATGAGTGAATCCCTACTGAATCAGGAAATTATTGAAATATCCCATACAGCTCTGCCTTCTCGAAAATGTTGTAAAATGACTTTTAAACCTAAGGCAACTATGAACCAAGAACCTGATTCTCCAATCTCTCAGACCTATCTTTTTCTTCGTGACCTCAATTCTTAAATTGACAATCTCTTGAAAGGTATAAGAACTGAACCAGAGAAGGGAACATTTTCAGCTACTTCAGAGCCAGTACTGTATTGGTTAATCCAATTCAGAACCTGTCTTCACAGATAGTTGGGGGAATCATTAACTCTTAAGAGCCATTCATTACATTGTTAAATGTAGTGACCCCCTGGATTTAATATCTCTAGATCCAAGTAAGGATGTTTTCCCTCCCCAATTGGATGAAGTGGAAAGGCAACTCTCCTTTAGAAGGGAAGAGGTTTTCATTCATGGAGTAGCTACATCAGCAGCATCAGCACTTCAAATAGTATTGCCTTCACAGGTGTTGCGGGGTACCATAGGCTCTAATTTGTCAATCATTACATTGCCTGAGGTGGTTACCCCCTAGTATATTCAAATCTAGCTCCTTTAAAGGAGGTCATCCCCACCTTTTTAGGACCGACGGAAGGACAACACACCCATAGAAGGGATGTGGACTCTATACATAGAGTATCTGCTGCTTCGATAGTAGAACCTGTTTAGGGTGCCTCTGGATAGGTAAGGCTTACAATAGCTTCAGCTGGCATCACAGATTCTTCAACTTTACCAATCATTATAGAATCCATAGTGGTGACAACACTGGGTCTAATTCCCTCAGTTCCTGAAAAAGGAGTTCTCCCCACCCTAAGCAGTCAGGCAGAGAGGCAACCTACCCATAGAAGGGATATGGATTTACATGCAGGTACAGAAGATCGGATGCTTTTAATGAAATGAGTGAAATAGTTAACCTGAGTGATCTTCAATTCCCTGACCATGAACAGCCGAGTGTGAGTGTGGAGGGGCGTGAACACATAGTAACAGCAAGCAGTGAGACACCCACTCATCATATAAACACCCCACATATAGCACAAGCCAAAGGATTCTAAATCTGGAGGCCCAAGTCACTGAAATTCATTATTCTTTAAGGAAGATTTTGGAAGTGCAAGAGCAGCAGCGCAATGAAATGAAAGAACTTAAAGATTTGATACTACAGCTACTGGCTCAGAAAACTCCCACTACTCCACAATCAACTTCTACACCTCAGAAACTCCGGTCGAAATGGAGGATAACCCAACTGAGGGGAGAGAAAAAAGTAAGAAAAAGTTGGAGCAGAAATGATAATGGAATATACAGCTTAGGGGGAGACATATATCTTTTAAAGGCCTAGAGCAAGGCAACTAGAGGAAGGTGAAATCTTTGAACCCTACATGCCAATGGATATTCCTACTGAGAATGAGATGGAGGAGACCGCAAAGGCTGCAAGTAATGATGTCGAAGAGGAATTTTCTGAGGAGTATGCATTTGATAATGACTGTCTTCTAGTTAGTGTGGATGAAGTTATTACTCCAGATATAGCTCAAACTCAAGAGTTAATGAAAAGAAAGTGGAAAAGAGTTCAACATGCAATGGAAAAAAATTGAATCAAGGACATTAAAACTAAAGTTGGTCCTGAATGGGATGAAGCAATGAGTCTGTTGGGGAAAAAGAACTAACTTTAAGCCAGCAGAAAGATAGAGAAGTCCTTGACCTGTTCAGAACCATAAAGGAAAAATTTCAAGATGTTCATGAGTTCTATGCTGCTCTATCAGAAGAAGTAACAAGTGTGTTAGTCAATGCATTCAAATTCGGTTGGAAGATGAATATCAATTCAATAACACTTGGATCGAGAATCTTGTCGACAAAGAGCTTTGAGAAAATGAATATAGTGGAGTTGTATGTGCTGAAAAGGAAAATCATCTTTGGGGGACATAAGTTGAATGAGATACTGAGAGATCTAATTGAAAAGAAGATAATTGATATCGATGTCGAAGCATTTGAGAAGCCTTATGTGGTCAAGTACTATAAAGCAACAACTCTACACAATCTAACTTTGTCCGATGAAGGTCTAGAGTCAAGCCAAGTGATGTCCATGCAGTATGTAGAGGGAAGTCTTAGAAGCAAGAAGAACAGAACTGAAGAATATCTTAAGGCTACTGAGTTAATCTATGCATTCAGGCTGAACAAGGCTATCAAAACATCAAGAAGATACCTTACGGAGACAATCAGATACTATCAAGATCCATTGTATGTTAGAAAGGAGGATGGCACTGAAGAACTTGAAACTATTAAGGATTCTGAACCTTGCATCCAAACTGAACAAAATGGAACAAAGTACTTCTTGTACAAGAAAGATGAAGTGGATAAAAGAAAAGAACTGTCAAAGCTGAAATGAAACAATTCTGACATCATTAGAAAAGTCTTTTCTAGGGTTAAAAGATCCACTGTTAAATCAGATAAGAAGGCTTTGTGGATCATACAAGATATTCTGGTGGAGAAAATAGCAGAAGAGTCTATGCATGACAATAATAAAGTGAAAGGCTTTCCAAAAAGAATAACAGTGTTCGTGTTTTCAAAAAGACAATCACTAGCCTTCGAGTCTATCTCAAAGACAAATTTAACTCCATTTCACACAGAAGTTTTGAAGAAATTAGAAGATCCACCTCCTGTCAACACTCTTGAAGTTGAAGCGAGGGATTTGGTAAAAGCAAGATTAGAAGAAAAGGAAGAAGAGCTGAGGCAACATTACTCTGAGACAAGATCAAAGAAGAAGCAAGATTCAAGTCAAGCAAGTAGAAGATTATAGAAATTTATGTTCAGGCTAGAGGAACAAACTTCTCTTGTACTTGTAAAGAAATCTAGAAATGTATAATCCAATCCCGAATGTAATTAATATTATTTCTTGTCTTTCTGCACTTTACTTTTTCTTGTAAGTATCAGTTGAGTTATCCTCTCACAGGATTTTCTTGTCGAACTCTAACAACCAAATAGGGGGAGATTGTAAAGCATAATGTAACGCAACATGTAATAGTAGTATCGATAACTCAACTAAGAAAAAAAGACAGTCAAATAATACTAATAATGCACCATAGGAATCTAGAAGGACATGTAAACAGGAATCATACATACATCATTGCAGAGCATTCATGATGAAAGGCTAACTGAACGTCAGCGAGAGAAGTTCATTAATATGTTCAGGCCTCAGCAACAAATAAGAGTTCAGACGATTTCATATTAAAGACAGTGTAATGATTTGAGTATAAATGTCAAAGGGTTTCAGTGATCAGAAGCAATGAAAAAATCAAAGATTAATCAGTTGAAATAGAACAGAAGTCAAGGAAATTCAATTCAGTATTAGTCGTTTGTGAACCATACCAGTGCACTAAGTGTCAGCACAACAAGAAAAGAATTGTCTTGTTTAATCAGAAGAAATTCAGTTGATCAAGCCAGAAGAATGGAAATCAAGTGATATATATTTCAAGAGCTTCAAGAATTTAAGGCAAATTATGACACTATGTTGTTCCTACACAAAAGCTTAAGTCAAAGTTTTGTGGCACATATACAAGGAAGTAAGAGTATAGGTGCAACAAACCTTGACAAGAGGCGCAAGAAAACTTTCCAAGGCTTTTGTGGCATCTATACAAGGCACTCCTAGTGTAGGCGCAACAAAAATACTACTTGGAATTAAATTGAAGTCAAAGGCGTAACAAAACTCAATGAAGATACTTTGGTGGTGCCTATACAATGTGAATGGTGTAAAGGCATAACAAAGAATCTCATTAGGCGCAACAAAAGTTTTAAAAGCGCAGCAAAACATTTCGTGGCGCCTACACACTGCCACAAGAGTAGAGGCGCAACAAAGACTTAACATTGTTGGATAATCAATTCAATTGATATCCACAAGTCTACAGAATATATATGGGTGAAATCAATATAGACAGTAATTCATTCATCTTCTACATTCAAGACAGACAGACGAGAAACTCCATTAAAGACATACAATAAACACACCTATCTGTATTCTTGTTGTAATATTGATTGAACCCATAGAAGCTAATATTTTGATTTGAAGTTGTTAGGAATATATTCATTTGATGATGTACAAAATGCTAGAACAGGATTTAACATAGTTTTTTTGTAATAAGTCTTCCTAGTCTCTGAAATTTTATAATTAGAGTCTAGTTAGTCAACATTCTTTTACTTAGAAGATTTTCTGTAGAAAGTGAAAATAGAGTCTAGATAAAGATCAGAGTCTGGGAGGTGATCAGAGTCTATAGACTATCGGAGTTTACAATCGGTCAGAGTCTACAAAATGATCAAAGTCTATAGTCTATCAGAGTCTATAGTCTGGCAGGGTCTGAAGATTTCAAAGTCTATGAAGTCAAAGCTGAATTTGGAAGATGATTACAGAAAAAGGGAAGTCTTTGAAGATAAAGCCAAATATATTGCAGAATTATAGAAGAAAATTGTCAACTAATAATTAGGAATTGTATTCCTATTGTAATTTGATTTGCTGTTATTAGTTGATAGGCAGATCTCTATATAAACACTCTATGTAACCTAATTGAAAGAGTGTGAGAATAAGTCAAAGTTTTTGAGAGCATAGAGATAGAGAGAGTTGTTGTGAGAAACACAGAGAAGCTCCTAGGGTTTGTGTACACCTTATGAGAGTTTGTTTTTATACATCAATAAAACAAACAGTTTTTATTCATATCTTCGTGTTTAATCTTTGTTCTGTATTCATGTCTTTAAGTCTTATTGAGTTGATTTTAATCAGGTAGAAAAAGAACACAAGTATTCAACCCCTCCCCTTCTAGTTGTGCAACTAGGAAAACAATTGGTATCAGAGCCTAACGTTTAAAACCGATTAAAGATGTTTGGAAACAAAGATGACAATACTAAGATTCCTATGCTTAAGAGAAATGAGTACACCTACTGGAATGTTAAGATGTTGCACCATCTGGAGGCTATAGACCCTGACTATCTTAAAAGAATTCATGAAGGACACTAGGTGCCCTTAGAGCTAGTGCCTCAAATCATTGATGAAGGTAAAGTAACTGAAGAACACTACATTGAAAAGCAAAAGGCTGAATAGACAAGAGAGGACAAGGAAAATGTCCTTAAAGAGGCTAAGGTCAAAAACATTCTCTTTAACATTTTGGATTCTGTTCTTACAATCTGTGTTATATGATGCAAAACTGCTAAGGAGATGTGGACAAAACTTGAAGTGCACTGTTAAAGGACTAACGATGTCAAGAAGAATGCTAGGTCTTTGCTAATTTAGGAGTATGAATATTTCAAAGCTAAATCTGGAGAATCTATTACTGAGATGTATGATAGGTTTACAAAACTCTTGAATGAGATGGCTATGTTTGGTAAGGTTTATGATTCTGAAGATACAAACACCAAGTTTCTGAGAGCACTTCCTGAAGAGTGGGATAACAAAACAACAACAATAAGGGAAACTAGAGATTTAGATGATATAACTCTAGAAGAATTATATGGCAGACTCAAGACGTATGATTTAGAGCTGCAACAGAGGAAGAATAAGAAATCTGTAAGGATAAAATCTATGGCACTCTTAATGGAGTCTGAAAAAGAACAACTGGAACAACCCATAGAAGCAAGAATCAAGGATTCAAGAAAGAAAGGTAAGGCTGTTAAGGAAGTAGAATCTACTGACACATACTCTGATTCTGATGAAGAGATTGATCTAAGTCAAATGATGGCTATGTTTGCTAAAAATTTCAAAAGAATGAAATTTAACAAAAGAACGGGTAAATTTAGCAAAAGGCCTTCATTCAAGAAGGGAGAAGAGAAGGTTGAGAAGAGCAAGAACACCATAATCAAATTTGACAAAGAAAAGGTCAAGTGTTTCAACTGTGAAATATTGGGACACTTTGCTAGTGAATGAAGAAATTTTAAGGGTCAAGGAAAAGGGAAAGCACTTCTATCAACAGGAAATGATTGGGCAAATTCAAGCTCAGAGGTTGAAATTAATTATGTGAATCTAGCATTGATGGCATCCTCCTCAAGAAAATCACAATCTCCCAAAGAACCTTCATATCTTAAAACTCAAGTATCAATCTTTACTCTTAAATCCTTAATTTAGACTCTAATGGTATACAAATTGTGCAAAGTGAGGTTAATAAAATAATGATAAACTGTAGATCTCTCACTAGTGAAAGTGAAAGGTTAAGAGAAGAAAATTTAACCTTGACAAACATGAATGATCATTTAGAGTCTGAGTTAAAATAATGGAACAATACAAGAAGGATTATGAGAAATATAGTCACAACTACACTAAATTATTGAAAGCCTTTGACTATGTTAAGAAAAAACTAGAGGAAGAGAGACTTAAGTTCAGAGTCTGGAAGAAAAGTTCAGGAAATTCTCAATAATCAACATGTGTGTCAAACTGCTGGTCTAGGCTATGACAAGAGTCAAGGAAAAAGACCCATTATTGAGAGTGATAACATTGATGAAGCTAGTCAAATCAGTATGACTAAGGACAAAAGTACATTTATCCCTGATAAGTTTGTGACTTCTGAATTAAAAAATGATTTACCTAAAGAAACCACTAACCTATCTGTCAATGTTCCCCCTGTTGTTGATAAAAAGACAGATGAAACAGGAGTAAATAAGACTAATAAGAACATTAACATATGATACTTGTCTAAGTCTAAGTTAAAAGAAAGGCTAGAGAGCTTATCAGAGTCTACCAAAACTAGGAAGAACAGGAATGGTAAAGAAGGCATTAACAAGGCCAATAACTATCAAAAGGATCCTAATGCTCCTAGAAAGAAGTGTTACAAATGTGGAAACAACCATTTAGCTTTAGATTGTAAAGCTAAAATTGAGAAGAAATCGGAGTTTATTCCTTCACAAACTCTAAAAAGTCACTACATTCAACAGAAGCCTTGTTATCACTATGGTAGCATATTTCATTCTATTTATATGTGTAGATACTATCATGATTTGTATTACAACTTTTATGAGCTAAAATCTTCAATTGATAAAAGTTGGTATGACACTGTCAAGACTCCACAAGAGTCTAAAGCAACAAAGGTGACAGGTAAAACAAAAGTGAAGAATTCTAAATATGTTTCACCCAAAGTTAGTAGAAAAGGATCCAAAACTGTTTGGATCCCCAAAACATCATAGTTGTTTTATGTATGCAGGGAACTAGGGACAGTGGATGCTCAAGACATATGACTGGAAAGAAATCCCTGCTTACAGACTTTGTGGAGATGGTTGGCCCAGAAGTATCCTTTACAGATGGAAACAAAGGACAAACATTGGAATATGGCAAGATTGTACTAGGAAATGTCATCATTGAAGAAGTAGCTCTAGTTGATTGCTTAAAACACAACCTAATAAGCATTAGTCTACTTGGAAATAAAGGTTACCATACTAGCTTTGACAACAAAGAGTGTCATGTAACTCACAAATAAACGGGCATTTTGGTCTTCAAAGGGCACATACATGGTAACATATATGAAGCCAGCTTGGACGATTGTACTTACAATAAACTCACATGTTTATATAGTAAGGCCTCAACTGAAAAAAGCTGGAAATGGCACAAGAAACTGTCACACATCAACTTCAAAACACTCAACAAGTTGTTTAAACAGAATCTTGTGAGAGGATTGCCACAGGTTTATTTTGTGCAAGATGGACTTTATGAAACATGTCAACTTGGAAAGCAAAAGACACTACAAGAAAAATAGCTTCATACAAGCATTTTTGCCCGTTGTTTGATATCCTGGAAAACCGTTGAATATTGAGCCGCCGTCTGATACACGGATCACACAACGGTACGCGATCGTTGTCTGTCTTTAAGAAAGACAACAACAAGATCATGAAAAAATGTTATTAGAAGGTTGGTATAAACAACGATTTTTGTAAATAGACTATTGTAACACTTGCAGTTAATCAAGCATTTGTTACCTGAAGCTCAATGTCTGATATTCTTTAACACAATGATTCCTAGATAAGAATGTAATGTCTGAAGATAATGAACACAACGGTTCCTAAATAAAAATTTGTTGACTAGTTGTTACAATGGTTTGTAACTCAATATCTGTTGTAAGATATAAATGTGATAATGGTTCATTTTTTAAATAGGCAAGTATTTTATATTATTGTCTCAAAAAGAAATTTAAATAGACAAGTGTTTAATATTATTGTCTAAAAAAATTGAAATAGAAAATTATTTAACAATTGAAACTATGATTTATTATACAAAAGTTATCAAAGGAGAAATACAACCTGCAACTAAAAGTCTATGTCTAACATCAATACTATCACAAACCCTATTATACTTGTTGGAATCAAATCAGGGTTAGAATACTATTCCGATACTTGATAGCTGCTACTACATTTCGTCTTTGTTGAGATTCAACTTGAGCTTCTGCCATTAGAATCATATTCAAATACTTGATAGATGCATCTGCATTTATAAACAAACACAATTGCTTAAACATTAACCATGAAATATATATTATATCATATCTTAACAGATGCACTGAATTGAAACTTAAAGCCTAATAGAAATGAAAGAACACTAGCGACCAAACTAGAGTAAATAACATATATAATTATAGTCTCTAAACAGATAAACAGTTCTGATATTAATTATGTAACTATTGGCTCTAAGCAGATTCAAAATGTCGATACTACATTATAAATAAATAGATTTACTCAGCGCACAAGGTTGCACCACAACATCAAGGTCCGCAAAGGTTGCAATGTACCATAACATGAACACATCACAATAAAAAAGAAAAGTACACAAGCTGTTAAGGAATTAAAAGTTAAAAGTATATTGTATAAACAGAATGTTAACCTTGATGAAACACAGAAAAGATCCAACTAAAGATCCCCAAACTATAAGAATTGCCAAATATCTGCATCCATAAATAACCTGCAAAATCATAAAATCATAGATTTATCATCAAAGTACTAACAACTTTAATACATACATAAGTTAAGTTTCTCCACCTTCTCTATACCCTCCTTCAACTTTATCATTTTCCCATCAAATTCTCTAAACTCATGTGATCCGATATCCGAAACAACTGCCTAGTAAGAACCATGGGCAGACAACTTGCTGTCATGGGTTGGGCTAGTTCCCAGAGATACCCTGTATTGACTATAGAATTTCCAAATCAGGATACATAAGTAAATAAGTACCAAATATATATACACATACACACGAAGATCATAAGCATTGGGAATTAGGCATAAGCTAAATCATACTCTCACTAATAGCTAAATCAAATAATTTATACAATAACTAAACTAGGAGAGACAGGGGAGAAACAGGGAACTTACAGGATAAAAGATGAAAAACACTTCCCATAATAAAGACCTCTTTTCATAAGAAATTGGAAAATTTCATATCAAACAAAAACCTTAAAATAAAGTTACAGAAATAGAAGGCCAAGGAGTAAGGTTTTTTCACAAGCAATACATACAGGGTATGACTCATTAGAGGCTTGGGGAACAGTAAAAACCAAAGGTTCTGCAATTTTTTATGTACTAGTTTTGCAAAATTTGTGGTGCAGAACCTATGATTCTCACAGGTTCTCCAGTCTCATTGAAGCAAAAGCAATTCACACACAAATATATATAATACAAGATATATGTGTGTATATTATTTAAGATAAGTACTATGAAGATAACTGCCTCATTCAGTAAACATCATATGGCAAAAATTAACCATATAACAATAGAAGGCATATAATCTATAAATAGTGTACAGCCTCAAGAACACTGTTAAAAAGTAAACTCATTACTCAATCGCTCAAGCAAAAATTTGAAGATATAGAGGTTTTTCACCATCAGATGGTCCATTCAGAGGTCTATATCTACCCCTGCATAAGTGCATACATACAAATCAAGGTAATCAACACTATAAAATACCTGTAACAAATAGCTACATTAACAAAACAGATATGGCTTCTAACCTAGTTATTACTACAGAACCTGTACACCTCTGGATCTACAAGATGCAATAAAAATCATGAATTACAGATATATAAATAAAAAATCAGGTCTTATATATGCTATAGTTATAATATGAGTAAGGGTAAGAAAGCAAGACCTATCTGGAGACCTAGACAAATTCATTAATATTATTAAAAATAGGTACCATATAGCCCTAAATCTAAAACTCTAGAATGAAATCCCTAAATTTAAATCACCTACGAAATTAAGACCAAATCGACAAGGATTAACTTACTAATATCGCATCTATGATCAATAGGCTCTCCAATCACATTAATAATAAGATCAAAAGTACATCTCCTAACAATCACCTGCCATATTCAAGAACATCCAAACGAAGACGAATATCAAGTATTGATAAAATAGACAAACCAGTTGTACCATAATGACATTGGACATGAACAATTCGTAGCCTCAAATTAATTAATTGAAGAAGATGAAGCCTTTTTTCAAACCAAAGCCCTAATTCATAGCCTCAAATCGATTAAACGAGAAAGATGAAGTGTGAGACATACGTACTTGAGAAATGAGGGATGGAGAGAGAAAGCCTTCAATTGAAAGCCTTAGAAAGAAAGCCCCATGAAATCGAGGAACAAAAAAAGGTTGTGTTCAAACAAAAATTTCCAGTGGAGCGGGAGGCAACAAGGGGGAAAGTGGAGTATTTGGGGGAAAGAAAGGGGGGAAAGAGTGTATAACACAATTTCATTTTGGGGGAAAATATAAGCACCTATTTTTATAATATTGTACATCGTGTTATTATAGTATTAGTGTTAAAACATTAAAAAATAACATTTTAGTATTCATTGTATTTATATAATGAGTCGCTATTTTAAACAAATTAATAGTTCAATTAGTAACGGTTAAATTGAGATATTTTAATATTTGGTATAATTAAATTAATTATATTATATATAAAATATTTAATATAAGTATATAAATTTAGGATATAATCTAAATATAATATTAGAAAAAGGTTAACCAAACCAACTACAAAAAAAACTCTAGTTTTGTTATAAAAATATAGTATAAATATTTTATAAAAACAAAATAAATTAAAATTCTCATTTTACTAATTATAAATAATATATTACATTAAAATTATATGATACGTTACAAGAACGAAATAATTATGTATGCACGTTGTTATAATTATAATTATGAATACAGGTTTAAGTTTTTATAAAAAAATTAAATTTAAAATATTAACTCATTTTACAAGGACAAAATAAATAAAATAAATAAAAAATTATAATTTTATAATATGGATACATATAAATGTATATAGTTTGTTAATAATAAGTAATAGTTTTGTAATTCGAACAATATTGGTATACATTTTATATGAACGAGTTAAGAAGTAGATATTGAGTTTAAGATAAATCTATAATTTATTTCTTATAAAATTAAAATTAATTTTTCCGATGATCCAACCATACGGATGTTAAGATATTTCGATGTTTGTGATGTGTAAATTTTTTTTAAATTTTTTAATTTATTTTGTTTGCTTTTTTTAACAAAAGTATTAAAAAATCTTTTACAAACATTTTTCATCTTATTATGAAAAGGTAATTTTTGTCATCTTCTGTGAAACAGACAACGTTTTTCTTAGAAATTGTGTTTTATGAGTTAAACGGAGACAAAGGTTTTCTACATAAAATCGTTATAAAATAAATTATTGTTTAGAGACCTTGATTCGCACAACACAACATTGAGAAAGTGTTATATGATGATCTTTATCAAACAACACAATATTGTACTGTTGTGTGAAAATGTCTTATATAATACCTCACAATAAACATTTGTCTGATATTAACAACGGTTTCTCATAGAATTGTCTGAAGTCTATTCAAGCAACAAGTTTATTAAACCATTGTATGGAGGTATTGTTTTGCACAATACGACATATAAAAAGTGTTGTGTGATTGACTTTTTTAGGCAACGGGTTTAAAACTGTTGTATAACACAAGGATCAGACTATAGTTTTTCGGGGGGGGGGGGGGGGAAAATAAACCATTGTATGTTAATTCGGGGCAATACTTTTTTCACTGAGCGTTGTCTGATCGGTGTTGTCTGAAGCTATTTTTATTGTAGTGAGAAAACACTCTTCAAAAGAAAGACAATAAATACAATTTCTTAACCTTTTTATTTATTACATCTTGACTTACTTGGTCCAGTAAATGTGATGTCAATTAACAAAAAAAATATGCTCTTGTAATTGTAGATGATTTTACAAGATTCACATGAGTTTTCTTTCTACATTCAAAGGATGAAACTTCACAACACATAATAGACCATATCACTTTTCTGGAAACAAAATCAAAGAAAACAATTAGAGTTCTAAGAAGTGACAATGGTACTGAATTCAAGAATGAAACCATGGAGGAATATTGTGCATCAAATGGAATTACTCAACAATTTTCTAGACCAGGAACACCTAGACCTGAACAAAAGGCCTGGCTTGCTAGGCCTGGGACCGGTCTTTAAAAAGACTGGGATTTTTCTAAAAAGCCTGGACCAGGCTTTCTCAATTACTGGGCCGGGCCGGGCCGGATTTCCTATAAAAAAAGGAGGACTATTTCAGCCTGTCAGGCCAGGCCGGTCTTGACCGGGCTTTGACTAAGCTTGTAAAAAAAAAGAAAAAAGCTACTAAGTACTAATTCGTTACAGACATAGTGTATATACATACATATATTATATAGAATTATAGATATGTGACTGTGAGACTTGAGACTTGAGAGGAATCTAACGGCGAGGACATCACCGACGAAAGCAAGTCCGACGACGACAGTGAATCACAGCGATGGGCCGATCGGTCGATGATTGTGAGTCAATTACAGCTAAATTTCAACGATGATGGCAACACAATACAAGATAATTGAACTTGATTGAAATTATAAGAATAACACAGTACATGAAGATTTGATGAACATGGCGTAAATTGGAATTCGTAAATTATTAAGGTAAATTACTTAATCTTTTAAAATTTAATAACAAGCTTATTCTCAATTTCTTTATTTTTTTATTTTTTTGTTTCATTGATATATTTTTAATACTCTAGAATTAGATATTAAAATAGAAATAAAAGAAAGTCATACAATTTATTCTTAAACATTGGGTAGTACGATACTTATTAGACAGAATCACAAATGCAAATATAACAAACAACTACTGGCTTACACAAAATTAAAAATGCTTCAGATTTAAATCTATCTTGAAATTCTTCATATACCCAAATTTCTTCGACAATAATTGACATGTCTTGCAAGTATTAGATTTCCACCAATTTCGAAAAGTCTTCAGCAATTAGGGCATCTTGCCTTGAATGTGCCATTTTCGAGCTTCACTTTTTGAAGATGGTTCCAACACAGAGCTGAATATGAATGTTCAACAATTTCATAATGTACATTATCCATTATAAATTAAAAATATAAGAAGAGTATATTTATTGATTTGAAATGAAAATGAGTGAATGAGTGATGAAAGATTAAAAAGTAGTATTGTATAAGAGAGAAACAAATATGGTTGTTGAAATATTTAAAAGTAACTTTGAAAGTTGTAATGTCCAGAGAAATTGAGTCAAGTACTATTGTTTTATAAATGTGTAGTGGCCAGTACCACTGCCACTGTACCAGACTGCCAATGAGCAATTTCTATCAGTTTTCTGAAGTCTCTTTTAAACTTGATTTTCATCTTGATCTTCGTCATATTCCCAGATTTCTTCTTCAATTTCTTCCGAACTTTCTTCAATTGATTCAGTGTCCCGTTGCCTCCTTTCTGCGTCTAAATGATCTTTATAGCATATGCAAACTTCCAATGATTGTGGACTTAGGGAACTCCTTCTTTCATTTAGAACTCGACCACTGAAAGAAAAAGATGATTCCGAAGCTACGGTACTAGCTTGAACAGTTAGAAAATCACGGGCCATTGCGGCCATAATTGGATAATAAGGTGCTTGACTTTTCCAAAATTCTAAAATATTAAAACTTTGCTAAGAAAGTAAAGAACCAAAATCGGTTTGAGAATATTTTGTTAGTTCACTACTTGCACCAATGGTTCTTGATTTTTTACGAAAAATTGCTTGAGAAAGAATAGTGTCCATAAAAGAACTACCAACTCTTGGAGCAACTTCACGAGGTCTGTAACCATTGAGTAACTCATAATGTTGGAAGAAAGCATTTAAACTTTCATTAAACATACGAGTATTGCGATATTCATCTTCAAGTGTTCCTATATTTTTATTAATTTTTTCTAAAAGACTTCCAACACCGTCAATTCCAATAGCGGGATCTAATGCCGCCGCATAACAAAATAACATAAGAATATCTCTATAATATTTTAGATATTTTTGTTTCATTGCATTAATACAGTGACTCCAAAAATTATGACTTTCTCATGTTTTGAGACTCACAGTAATTAAATAAAGTTCACCCAATACCTTTGAACTTGTAGGATAGTAAACACCAGATAGTGCCACAGTAGAGTTATAAAATTGTTGTAATATCAGGCATATTTGTTCAACTATTTCCCAATCTGAGTTTACAATGTCAAGTGATTCAACATTATCAGTGTAAAATTCCATCAGTAAACTTCTTTGTCTAAGTGCTCTTTTTAACATTTTGTAAGTGGAATTCCATCTAATTGGTGAAACCCTTTTGATTTTGATGATCACAATGTTAGCAAGCTGGAAGACTTGATTTAATGTGTTATAGCATGCTAGTACTAATTTTGTGTTGCAGGACTTAGCTTACTGATATATGTTATCAGTATATGATCTTAGCAAGCTAACAGCATGGAAACAGAGTATCTCAGCAAGCTGGCACTGGGAACAGTTTTGTGTAAATTAATTTCTGGAGTTCAAGTTCAACAAGATTCATTAAGATATTAATTTGTTCGAACTTATCTAATATAAATATATGTATATATTTTATTAGAGCTCAGAACATTATTTAAAACCTATTTTATCTATGCAAAATGTTTTTCCTATTTTATAGGGATTTGTTACTTATCTTAAAAGCTTATCTCTTTAACAAATACTTATTTTATTTCAAACTTATATTGAGGTTTAAACTTTCAACGTTTTATCTTGTTATCCTCAATATTCGTATATTTGAATAGCTTATCTAAATTATCCAAAACTGATTTGAACATTATGTTGTTACAAGAACGTGGCAAATAGTTAGGATATTTTGAATATAGCTTATTCGTATATATATGAGTGTATATACTGTTTTCTAAAAAAACGAAGTGAAGAAACCAAGTGAAGGACACTGATCTATATACACGGTTTTCAACTCAAAGCTTTCATATATATATATATATATATATATATATATTTGAGCTCTAGTATTATATATTTTATATCTATACGTGAAGAGTTCTTAGTTTGAGTTGTAATTTCATTCACTTGTATTCGTTTGGTTGTAATCAAGTTGTGGCTGGATTGCTAGGGTTGTGAAACAGGGTTCAAGGGAACTAGAGGCTAGAGAAGGCTGTACTAGGGTAGTACAGTGCTTAGAGAGCATATTAGTTCAGTGGAACAAGGGTTTCAGCAAGCTAGAATCAGTTACAAGGGATGAAGGGTGGAATATTATTGTAATCTGTAATCCTTGTTTGATTTAATTAATAATATTCTCTCTTACCAGTCGGTAGGGGACCAGGACGAAGACCATAGGAGATTAGGGGTCGAACATGGCTAAAAGATCTGGTGTTATTTACTTTTTATGTACTGCATTGCATATAGCAGCTAGTTGACCGTTTCTGTTAATCAATCTTAGCTAGCTGACAGGTTTATAACTCGGTAAAATTAAAATCGGTCATTGTTAGCCATAACACCTATTCACCCCCCTCTAGGTGTGCATTTTCATTTGGTATCAGAGCGGGCTATACTAATATCTTCTATAACAGGAAAGTATAGAATAGATGGCTGACAAATATCCAATGGGAAGTTCAGGCTCGAGGGCACGTCTTCTACCTGGCACAGAAAACTACAACTGGTGGAAAGGTAGAATGAAGCAGCACCTGGCCAGAGAACCGATGGAATGGAGAGTTACAAAAAAAGGTCCTTTCAAGTTTCTCACTACAGATGATAAAGAAAAGGATATAGATGAACTCACTGCTGATGAGCTGATCAAGCTTGCTTACAACAACCGAGCTATCAACATTACCATGACTGGTTTATGTCCTGAAGAGAGTGACAAAGTTTTTTCATGTACTTCTGTAAAGGAGATGTGGGACACTCTTGAATTGTGTCAAGAAGGTTCGAAAGCTTTAAAGAAGGTTAAATTCAGCAAGCTGATGAACAAATTTGGTAATTTTAAGCTCAATAAAGATGAATCTATTAAGGATGCTCAAGCTAGGTTCCAAGTTACTATGAATGGTCTCACTTTACTTGGCAAGAAACTTCCACAAGAAGAGATCGAAATGAAAATCATTAGCGATGTTCAGTGGATCTAAGAACCAAAGGTCATTGCCTTGGAATCTTCTCCAACAATTGATACAATGGACACTCTAAGTGTTTTTGCTGAATTGCAGCAGTTTGAAGGCAAGATAAATGTTAGCCATACAAATTCTACTTCTGATCTCACATCAAAGATGAATAATTTGTCACTTCATGGTGATGACAGCAAGCTGGAATATGATGATAAATCAGATGAGGAAATAGCTCTCATGTCCAGAAAAATCAGAAAAATGATCGAACAGAAAAACAAGATGAAGAGAGAAATGAGGAGTTCAGGCTTTTCTAAAACCAAGAAGTTCTCCAAAGATTCCAAAGGAGATTCAACATGTTTTGAATGTGGCAAACCTGGCCATTTCAAGAAGGACTGGTACAAGCTAAAAGGGAAGCAGCAAGCTGGATACAAAGACAAGAAGAAATCTAAAGCTTTGCTAACCTGGAGTGATGATGAAGAAGACATCTCACCAAGTGACAGTGACAACAATGATGATATGGTTAACCTTGCACTAGTTGGAATGGAGGATGATATTGTTCGAGGCTTAATTGAGGAGATCATTGCTGAAACTGATTCTAATGATGATAAAAGTGAGGTAAACTCATTTAGATTTGATATTTCTTCTGATAATATTATTCTAGATGAAACGATGCAGGATCAAGATAGTATTCCATTAGAGGAATATATTTCAGTAAGGACAGAAAACAACAAGCTGTCAGAGAAGAATGCTTACCTTAGACAGATGGTTCAAGATTTGATGGCAAAGGTGGAATCACTAATTGAAAACAAGGAACCTGTTCAAGCTACAAATGAAGTCAAAATCAAATATCTTGAATCAAAAATTGAAGATCTAGAAGGTTTCAACAAGATTCTATTAAAAAGAAACAATGCTCTAACGGATGAGATTTCTAATCTAAAGGCTGATATAGAGGCAAGAGATGAATGTCTGGAAACATTCAAACTCAGAGAATCTGCCAAGAAAGAATCATCTCAGCCTGCTGAAACTACATCTCAGCCTACTGAAACATCATCTCAGCGTGCTGACAGAACATCTCAGCCTGCTTCCACTTCATCAAAGCAAGCAGAAAGAATTATTTCCTTGGAGAATGAAGTCATTAAACTCAGAAAATGCATGGGTACTTTTGTTCAAGGAGAAGAAGGTCTCAAATCAATGATGAAAAGCATCAAGGTACCTTTGGACAAGGAATGAGTTGGTTTGAACTTCAACAAGAGGGCTACTGCACTAAAGTATGAAGGCCGACAAGGAAAGCGATACAAATATGCTATGCCCTGGGCAAGCTGCAAGAAATGTGATGGTAAAGGTCATCTAGCTCAAAATTGCAGATCTCAGTGAGCTACCAGAATTTATCAGAAAGAAGCTGACAGAAAGCCAGTTTATTGTAATAAAAAGACAGCTAGCCAAAATGGTTCTTGCAGGAAATAAAGAATACAGAATTCCTCTCCCAAAGTGGTTCAAATGTGGATCAATAAATCTGAATTAAATGTTCTTTATATACTTGCTATTAACCAATCAGGACCCAAACCAATATGGGTACCAAAAGGTTAAGTGTTGTTTTTGTTTATTTTGTAGATATGTCTTGCTGCTGAGATCAAATCGAAATCATGGATCATTGATAGTGGATGTACAAGACATAAGTGTGGAGATAAATCTCAATTTATTAATCTCAATTCAAGAAAGGTGGAGGTGTCATAATTGGTGATAGTAAGACTCTTCCTATTCTAGGTAAAGGTGAAGTAGGTAATGACACAACTTTTATTGATAAGGTTCGTTATGTTAAAGGCTTAAAATATAATTTGCTTAGTGTAAGTCAGTTGCATGATAATGGTCATTCAGTTATTTTTGATAAAGATAAATGTGTTATTACTGTTGCTACTAACCAAATTCATCTAGTGTCCAGAAGGGAAGGAAATGTGTATGTTTTAGACTTTGAATTGCAGGAAACAACTTACTGCTTAGCTGTTGTTGACAATGATCCAACAATCTGGCATAAAAGATTAGGCCATGCTCACATGGACTTGCTCAGTAGATTATCTAGCAAGAAGTTAGTGAGATGATTGCCAAAATTGAAGTATGTGAAGACACAAGTTTGTGATGCATGTCAATTAGGCAAATAGATTCAAAGTTGTCATAAGGCCAAAAAGGTGGTATCTACTACAAAACCCTTAGAGTTATTGCATCTAGATTTATTTGGTCCAGAATCTTATAAGAGTATTGGAAATAAACAATATGGTTTTGTTATTGTTGATGATTATACTCATTTCACTTGGGTTTTATTCCTTCGTACTAAAGATTCTGCTTTTGAGGAATTTGAGAAACTAATCAAGGTACTTGAGAACAAGCTAGACACAAGACTTGTAGGTATAAGAAGTGATCGAAGTGGTGAATTCAAGAAATATTTTGTCACTTACTGTGAAGCAAGGGGCATCACTCATGAATTCTCTGCACCTAGAACTCCACAACAGAATGGAATAGTGGAAAGAAAGAACAGGTCTTTGGAGGAAACTGCTAGAACTTTATTGTAGGAAAGCAAGCTGCCAAGAAGCTTTTGGGCAGAAGTAGTAAACACATCCTGCTATGTTCTTAACAAAGTGGTGATTAGGCCTATTCTTGAGAAAACTCCATATGAGTTGTTGAAGAATAAAAAGCCTAACATCAGTTACTTCAAGGTGTTTGGCTCAAAGTGTTTTGTCATCAAGAAAATCGACATGGATGGTAAATTTGATGCTAAATCTTATGAGGCAATTTTTCTTGGTTATTATTTAACTAGTAGAGCATAGAGAGTCTTTAATTTAAAGAAACGCATTGTTGAGGAGTCTATTGATGTTATATTTCATGAACCTAACAATGATCTGCCAAGAGATGATGAAGATGATGCAGGTGATGATGATGGAAGTAATAAAGCTACTACTGGAAGTACTAAAGATACTGCAACATCAGGTAGTCAGCAAGCTGACAAGACAAAGGAGTAAGCTGCTACAACATCTACTGTTTAACAGACAGACAGTCATCAAGATGGAACATCTAATCAGCCAGCTAACACTGCAATCTCAGTAGATGATACTATTGAACAGATGTCTAGACTCAATCTAGGAGGGTCACAAACTCCTATAGCAAGGACAACAACTTCTGCTAGAACTATTCATTAAGAGATATCCTAAAATTCTTTCCCCAAAGCTACAAGAACTGTGAAGAATCATCCATCAACATGAATCATTGGTGATGCTTTTGAGGGTGTTAAAACTAGAAGAGGGAAAGCAAACTTATGTGCTTTTGCAACTTTCCTAGCTCAAGAGGAGCCCAAAAATGTTCAAGATGCTTTAGAAGATGAGAATTGTATCATTGCTATGCAAGAGGAGCTGAATCAATTCAAAAGATGTGATGTATGGGAACTTGTGGAAAAGCCTAAAGATGTCTTAGTCATTGGTACTAAATGGGTCTTCAAGAACAAAGTTGATGAATTTGGTACAGTTACAAGGAACAAGGCAAGGCTAGTTGCACAAGGCACCAATCAACAAGAAGGGATTGATTTTGATCAGACTTATGCAACTGTTGCAAGGCTGGAGTCTATAAGATTGCTACTTTCATTTACATGTTACAAGAAATTCAAGCTTCATCAAATGGATGTCAAAAGTTCATTTCTTAATGGTTATCTCAAAGAGGAAGTTTATGTTAAGCAACCTCCGGGCTTCGAGCATGAAAAGTATCCAAACCATGTCTATAAACTAAAGAAGGCATTGAATGGACTAAGTCAAACACCTAGGTGTTGGTATGAACAGTTAAGTAAGTAAAATGGCTTTATTCGAGGTAAAATTGATCCAACTTTATTCCTTAAATTTGATGGTAAGGATATACTTGTTGTTCAAATTTATGTGGATGATATCATATTTGGATCTACTAATGATGCCATGTGTAAGTGGTTTTCTAAGTGTATGCACAGTGAGTTTTACATCAGCATGATGGGTGAACTCAATTACTTTTTGGGTCTTCAAGTCAAACAAGCAAAAAATGGAATCTTTGTGCATCAATCCAAATACATCAAGAATCTACTCAAGAGATTTGGATTTGAAAATGTCAAGATGAAATCAACACCAATGAGTCAAGCTAGTAAGCTGACAACAGATGAAAAAGGTACAGATGTTGATATTCATAAGTATAGAGGTATGATTGGTAGTTTACTGTATCTTACTGCTTCTAGACCTGATATAATGTATGCAGTTTTTGTATGTGCTAGATTTCAATGCAAGCCTTAAGAGTCCCATTATAATGTTGTTAAGAGAATCTTTAAGTATTTAAGTGGTACTATTAATTTGGCTATATTTTATCCTATCACAAATGCATTTGATCTTGTTGGGTATAGTGATGCAGATTATGCATGTTGTCACACTGATCGAAAAAGTACAAGTGGTGTTTGTACATTTTTAGGCCAGAGTTTGGTGACTTGGCAATGCAAGAAACAAAATTACTTTCTTAATAATTTGTTTAAATTGATTTATGTTACATGCATTATATGATATTTGTGCCCGTTGTAGGAAGGTTGGTAAAATTCCACTTACTTCTAAGTTGTGCATGTCTATTAGAGTTTCAATGTGTGTTAAATGCTATTAGTTTTTTAAAAAAATTGTTTTAAAGTTGATAATTTAGTCCGTATTTAACGTGATAAGTCATATCTGATTAGTTTTAATTTTATATGCTTATCTGTTTATGTGATAAAATATGTTTAGTTTATTTCGGGCTAGGGGTTTTATAAAAACTTTTTATTCAAATAATTCTCAAAATACACTCTCCTTATATTTTAAAAGAGGAGTTGTAGAGGCATTTCATTCTCGGTTTCTCAAGTTCATCTTTCCCAAACCCAAGATTGGATCTATGGTTTTCAAACTCATATTTGGCAAATATACAATTTATGTGATTGTTTCGATCAGACTCTATCTCAAGATGAAGAGCACACGTCATACTAGGGCTTCGGCTTCAGTTCCAAAGGACAACAAAAATAAGAGGAAGTTACTGAATGAGGATGAGGTATTGGTTGTTGTCGATAGTGTTGATGAGTTCTCTGGTATCAATCGCTCAGGGGATCGTGATCTGACACCATCAAAGCGGCTCAAAATTGGTTTTAAGTTTATTCCAGAGGAGCTAGAACAGAGGTTCCATGCACTTGACCTAGGCAATCGCAAAATAATTCCTGAAAAGCCTTTATTTGGTAAGACTTTTGTTAGTTGTGCTACTGTTAAGTTATTTTCAAACTTTGGGTTTGAATCGTTTCTCGCTGATATGCCGAAAGATGTTTACCCAGACTATGTGTATGAATTTTATGCTAATTTTATTCCGGATCAGTTTGGTAATTATGTGTCTTTTGTTCGTGGGAAGAAGATCACTCTTAATGTTCTTGTAATTAATTGTATCTTAAGAGTTGAAAATGCATCTGATTTGTTTGTGTATACCAAGAAGGGTCCCAAATTGTTGAATGATTTATCTGCTTTGGATCAATTGAATGCAATTAAGGGTATGCATGGTATACTTGAGTTTTGTTGTCCAACCACATCTACTGTGATTCCCATGGCTAATTTGCTTTTCAAGATTTGTATATCAAATATATGTCCTAGGCTGGGAAACATGTCTAATTTTAATTGTCAAGACATTGCGGTTGTTGCTATGTTATTGTTGGGAAGAAGGTTTAATCTGTCTGAGTTATTACTGAAGAATATGATGGATGTGTATGATGGTAACCCTGGTTGTTGTTTACCATATGGGTTATTATTAACAAGAGTTTTTGATTGGTATAGAGTTGACTTTTATGATATGGATAAGCATTCTGTGAAAGAGGTTTTGGATGGAAAAAGTCTGCAACAGTCTCACTTGAAGGTAGAAAAGGATGGAACCTTGGTGTAGTTGGAGTTTCCTACTACTTCACCTATTGCTCAGCCAGCAATTGCCAGTAGTACTGATTCTGAGATGCTGCAATTTGTCAAGAAAGTGAATTCTGATCAGGTTGTGGTGATTCAGAAACTAAATGAAGTGCTGGATGAAATTAAGTTTTTAAGGGAGTGTGCATTTGGTCCAAGGACTCCTGCTACTGTGTCTGCACACACTACCAGGTCTGGTGAAGATGTTTCTGCAGATTTGGATGGGTTGCAATGTTTAGCTGATGCAGCAAGGAAAATGGTGGATCCAGTATCTGATCAACCAGCTGAGAAAGTCAAACCTAAATCTCCAGAAGACAAGATTGCAGCTGAGGATGCAGAAGAAGATCTTGTGGATGCCTAACTCTACTCTTTTAGATGATTAAGGGGGAGTATTAAGAGAATTTGATTAATTTTTCTATTTTCAAAATATTTTCTGGGGTCTGGAATTTTATATTTGATGTTTTTATACTTGTTTCTTGTTTTAATTATTGTGGTCTGGATAATTTGTTTTTAAATTATGTGATACTTGTGTTGGATAATTTGCTGGTACATGCTTGTTAAGCATGTTTTTAAATTCTATGCTATGAATATTTAGCTTATTTATCTATCTGAGTATATGTGTTATCTTGCATACTCTGTTTATTTGTTGCATATATTATCATATGTGTTTACAGGGTGTAGGAATGTAGGGGGAACCTTATTCTCATAAATTATTTTGTGTAATCATCAAAAAGGGGGAGATTGAAACCCTTTTGATTTTGATGATCACAATGTTAGCAAGCTGGAAGACTTGATTTAATGTGTTATAGCATGGTAGTACTAATTTTGTACTGCAGGACTTAGCTTACTGATATATGTTATCAGTATATGATCTTAGCAAGCTAACAGCATGGAAATAGAGTATCTCAGCAAGCTGGCACTGGGAACAGTTTTGTGTAGATTAATTTCTGGAGTTTAAGTTCAACAAGATTCATTAAGATATTAATTTGTTCGAACATATCTAATATAAATATATGTATATATTTTATTAGAGCTCATAATATTATTTAAAACCTATTTTATCTATGCGAAATGTTTTTCCTATTTTATAGGGTTTTGTTACTTATCTTAAAAGCTTGTCTCTTTAACAAATCCTTATCTTATTTCAAACTTATATTGAGGTTTAAACTTTCAACGTTTTATCTTGTTATCCTCAATATTCGTATATTTGAATAGCTTATCTAAATTATCCAAAACTGATTTGAACATTATGTTGTTACAAGAATGTGGCAAATAGTTAGGATATTTTGAATATAGCTTATTCGTATATATATGAGTGTGTATACTGTTTTCTAAAAAAATGAAGTGAAGAAACCAAGTGAAGGACACTGATCTATATACACGGTTTTCAACTCAAAGCTTTCATATATATATATATATATATATATATTTGAGCTCTAGTATTATATATTTTATATCTATACGTGAAGAGTTCTTAGTTGTAATTTCATTCACTTGTATTCGTTTGGTTGTAATCAAGTTGTGGCTGGATTGCTAGGCTTGTGAAACAGGGTTCAAGGGAACTAGAGGCTAGAGAAAGCTGTACTAGCGTAGTATAGTGCTTAAAGAGCAGATTAGTTCAGTGGAACAAGGGTTTCAGCAAGCTAGAATCAGTTGCAAGGGATGAAGGGTGGAATATTATTGTAATCTGTAATCGTGGTTTGATTTGATTAATAATATTCTTTCTTACCAGTTGGTAGGGGACCAGGACGCAGACCATAGGGGGTTAGGGGTCGAACCTGGCTAAAAGATCTGGTGTTATTTACTTTTTCTGTATTGCATTGCATATAGCAGCTAGCTGACAGTGTCTGTTAATCAATCTTAGCTAGCTGAAAGGTTTAATAACTCGGTAAAATTAAAATCGGTCATTGTTAGCCATAACACCTATTCACCCCCCCTCTAGGTGTGCATTTTCAATTTGCATATCAATATCTAGTTTTAAAAACTTTTCACCTTGAGCATGCACAAATATCTTAAAATCTTGCCTCCTTTTTTGGGAGGAATAGATGAATGTAATCATGTATCTTATTTTGCTAATTGAAGGTTCAATAAATTCCAAACCTTTTTGAGCAACTAAATTTAAAACATGACACACACATCTAGTATGAAAAAAACACCATTTAGCATTGGATTTAAATCTCTAGTTAACATAGGAATAACTGAAGTATTATTACTAGCATTATCAAAAGATATACTACGTAATTTGTCACGAAGCTTGAATTCTCTAAGACATGTCATAATGTTATAATAGATAGCATTTCCAGAATGGGGGAGTTCAAATTGATAAAAAAATATATTCTTTTATTCAACTCCCAAGTATTCAAATCAATCCAATGGCATGTAATACACATAAAAGAAATATGTAATTTTTGTTCAGCACTCCACACATCACTTGTTAAGCTAAATTTTCCTTCATATGTTTCAAAAAAGTTTATTATTGATTTTCTCATTTTAACATAACCTTTAATTACATCACGACGAATAGTAATTCTACTAACCTTTTGATATTTTGGTTGTAGACCATGATGTATGTAGTTCGTCGTTACATCATTATCGTAATGGTTGAATGGATACCCTTGTGAGATGATTAATTTCATTTGCATGTCCCTTTGTAATGCTTGATCGTAGTTCCAAGTATAACACGTAGGACCAATTTTTGCTTGAGTTGCTTCTGGAGACATTTTTTATGTGCAAGAAGTGACATGTCTAGTAAGTGTAGAATTTCCACCAGTTACCAATAATTTTCCATAATTAACACACTTTGCCTTGAACACACCATTTTTGAGTTTTAATTTCTCAAAATAATTCCAACATTGAGCTGAATGCTTATGTTCCACCACTACATATGCTAAAGCAGGTGTGGATCCAGCGGTGGAGGCGTGGGGATTGGTTGTCGTTGGATTTTGGCTTGTTATTGCCATGTAAGTATAACTGTGATTCTGTGAAAGTGTGAAAGTGATTCTGTGAGTAGACTGTTAAATGTTAGAAGACTGGAATATATATATATATATATATATATATATAACTATTAAAATATTTGGTCAAAAACTAACCTCACAAGTAGCCGTTTTATAGTTGTTAGAGGGGTAAACTTTGTAATTGACATTTTTTTTATATTGATAAATATGGATGGAGGCATGGAGATTGGAGTCATACATGATTATGACATATACAGCATTCTCACGGGGAGTTGTGCTTTTTCTGTGTTGAGACTATTGAGTTGGTGGATTATTAGACATAAAGATTAAAGCCTAAAGCTGTGAAATTGAAGACCGTTGAGTTGGGACTCTTAGGAGTTGGGACATGAATGAGCAATTGAGCACATGAAGAATTATTTTGTGTTTTTTGTATCATAATTTATGTAATAGATAATAGATATAGTAGTGGACTAGACGACTAGTGGAGTAGTGGTGTTAGGTGTACTTAATTTTATTAGTAATCACATCTTTATTGTCCATGTAATAATGTATAATATTAATTTTATACTTTTTATATACTAGGGCTTCCCAGGCTTTTGTCCAGTCTTTTGTCCAAGCCTATCAGGTTTTTATCCGGGCTTAAGACTAGTCTTTTATATGGCCGACCGAGTTTTTAACAGAAATCTAAGGACTTGTTAGGACTTGCAGGCCAGGCCAAGACCAGGCTGGGCTTTCTCTAAGCAAGCTTTATCTGGGCTTTTTAACGGGTCAGGCCATACAGGATTTTTGAGCCCAGTCTTTTTGTTTAACTCTAGGAACACCCCAACAAAATGGAGTTGTGGAAAGAAAGAATAGAACACTCATAGAAGCTGCCAGAACAATGTTGGCAGAATCTAAACTACCAGTATATTTTTGGGCTGAGGCAGTAAGTACAACATGCTTCACTCAAAATTGTACATTGATTAATATGCATGGAGTGAATCCATATGAGATGGTAAAGAACAAAAAGCCAAGTGTGAAGCATTTTCACATATTTGGATGCAAGTGTTTTGTACTAAAAGTACATCTAGAAAATCTAAGCAAATTGTTGATGAAGCAGTTTTTCTTAGATATGCATCAAACACAAAGGCATTTAGAGTATTTAATCTCAGAACTAGAATTGTTATGGAATCTATTCATGTTGCATTTGATGAGAAAAAGATTACAAGATTGCAGGATGAATTAGAGTCTACAACATTGGAATTTGAAATTTTAAAAAATTCTGAGATAGATTAAGATAATGAGGATGAAAGGGATTCAAATAACTCCTGAAACAACACAGAATCATGCACACTCTGAGGGGGAACCAGAAAGTTCAACTCCAAATAATTCAGAGTCTAACAGTTCAGACTCTACCCACCCAGAATCTAGACAGACAGAATCAAGTTTTTCAGAGTTTAACTCTTCCGGGTCTGGATCAGGAAACTATGAATTCTTCTCAGAGACAAACAATTTAGGGGGAGCCTCTTCATTTGAATTTCACTCACACACAGAAAATGCCAATGATTTAGGAGGAACTTCAAGTTTAAGAATCAATCTTCCACCAGCTAGAAAATGGACAAGGGATCATAATCCTGATTTGATAATTGAGAATCCTGAGAGTGGTATATAAACTAGAGCAGCCACTCAAAATGAATGTCTTTATAGCTATTTTCTCTCAAGAAATGAAACTAAGAAAATTGAGAAAGCATTATAAGACCCTGATTGGATCATTGCAATGCAAGAAGAATTGAATGAATTTAAGAGAAATAAAGTGTGGAAACTTGTATCAAGACCAAGAGATAGATCAACTATTGTAGCCGAATGGGTGTTCAGAAACAAGCTTGATGAAAATGAGACTGTGATTAGAAATAAAGCAAGGCTAGTTGCAAAAGGATACTCTCAGGAGGAAGGAATTGATTATGATGAAACTTTTGCACCAGTAGCAAGATTGGAAGCTATCAGAATGTTTCTTGCATTTGCAGCCCATTCAAATTTCAAGGTGTATCAAATGGATGTGAAAAGTGCCTTCTTGAATGGGAAATTGGAAGAAGAAGTTTATGTGGAGCAACCACCAGGATTTGTTGATCCAAAGTTTCCTTATCATGTTTACAATTTAGAAAAGGCACTATATGGATTGAAGCAAGCACCTAGAGCATGGTATGAAACTCTATCAAAATTTCTTCTTAAAAATGGATTCATTAGAGGTATCATTGACAAAACTCTTTTTATCAGAAAACATAAAGGTGATATTTTGCTTGTCCAAATTTATGTTAATGATATTATATTTGGTTCTACTAATGAAAAACTCTGTGAAAAGTTTAGCAAATTAATGCAGTCAAATTATGAAATGAACATGATGGGAGAATTGAATGTCTTTTTGGGACTTCAAGTCAAACAGAATGATGATAGAATCTTCATCAATTAGTCAAAGTATGTGAAAGGTCTATTGAAGAAGTTTGATATGCAAGACTTTGCAACTGCCAAAACTCCTATGTCAACAACCACTAAGCTAGACTCTGACCCAAAGGGTAAGAAAGTTAACAACAGTAGCTATAGAGGTATGATTGGCTCTTTGCTATATTTAACTGCAAGTAGACCATATATAATATTTGCAACATGCATGTGTGCTAGATTTTAGGCTAACCCAAGAGAATCACATTTGTTAGCTGTAAAAAGAATTTTCAGATATCTCAAGGGTGCACAAACACTTGGACTTTGGTATCCTTGAGAGTCAGATTTTTCACTAATTGGTTATTGCTCTGACTATGCAGGATGCAAAGTGGATAGGAATAGCACAACAAGTTAATGCCAATTTCTTGGTAACAGGTTAATTTCTTGGTTTAGCAAGAAACAACAAACAGTTTCAACCTCAACAACTGAGGCTGAACTTTTATCACTTATCAGATTGGTCATAGCTTCCTGTTTGATAAAGTGATCAACATTGGTGATATGTTGCTCACTCAAATGGGAGCAAAATTGAATAATGTGCAGGAGGGGAGGAAAAAGGTCTATTATCATAGATTCCTTATGCTTCTACTCAATAACTTCATCCTTACCATGTCTGCCAAGCTTGCAGATGATTGCTGTGTGCAGGCATACAAGCAACAAAGGAGGATATTCTCTGATATTAAGAGAATTGATGAGAAGAAAAAGAGTCTACCTGCCATGTTCTACCCACAGGTAATGCAGGTAAAGCTCTCAAACTACAAACCTTTTCTCTATAATTCTTCATTTTTTGGTGGTGAAATGGTGCAGGAACAAGTAATGGATAACCCCCCTGCACCTACCCAAGTAACCAAATCCCCATCCAATAAACAATCTTCAAAACCAAAATCCACAAAAAAACCAACCTCTGTTGTCTCTCAACAGGCACTAGTTGTAAAGAAAATGAGACTGGTACAATCAAGGCTTATAGATGAGCCAAGTGATGAGGAGCTCAATCCCCTAGAGAAATAGGTGGTTGAAGGACTCTCTTTACTAAAAGAGATTCACGAGACACCTAATTCTAACCTTCAATCCAAGTCTGTAGACTCTCAAAAGGCTACAGACTCTGATAAACCTAGGGAAACACCTCAGGATTCTAAAATTGTGTCTCCTGAGAAATTTTTTGCTCAGAAATACAAGAGGTTAAGGAAGGCTTATTCTGCACACACACACAAGCCTATTATTATTTTTAACCCTATTTTGCAGGAAACATATGCTCCCAAGGCCCCTGTAGGACCAGACTCTGAAAGCAAGAAAATACCTGAAACATTTTGGGAAGGAATGCCATTGGATGCAGCCTCATGTCTCATTGATGAAATCATTACTCCACATGATGAGGTACTGCTATTTTTATATCTATTGGTGGATTCATTACAAGACCCTCAACTCTACAAGACACAACAACAAGTCTTGGATCTTCTCACAACCTATGCAGGCCTAAGGAAGAAAATGGAAGTAGAGCTACATTTGTCAGCACAGGTTGCAATCACCAATCTTTACAGCTACCTCTTCAATTCTTCATTACAATCTAAAGCAACTAGGCTCATAGAAGGTAGGACTAATGAAGTTCTCAAAGTACTTGGCGTGCCAGACTCTGAAAAGAAAAACACAAAGAAGCCTAAAAAGCTTAAAGTCCATAAAAAGAGAGAATCTGAGTCTGTTGATGAGTTGGAAATTGAGATTGAGCAACCAGTTTTTGACAATGAAGAAATTTTGGATAAAGGAGTTACCTACATGACAGCTATTGATTGAATTTTAACTAATCAGCCTCTTCCAAGGAAGGTGGTTGATTTTCTTGTCCACAATATAGGAAAGGTGGCCAACAAATATATATATCCAACCTATCAGAGTAGATTAGATCAAATCAATGGCTCATATTATCAGAAGATTGCAAGGGAACTACAGGATTCCTTTCATATGACTTTAGCCCAGGCCATCAATGCAATCCATGCAAGGACTTTTCTAAATGACAACTTGGATACATTAACAATGGTAGAACCATATAAAGAAGAAGGTAGTGCAAGGAAGTTGGAGGATGGGACTAGTGCACCAGTGGTGACTAGTGAGAAAGATGCTCAGTCTGCCTCACCCACACAAGAACCACCTAGTCAGAGGTAGGGTGATAGTGGGGGCAGGGGAGTATGCTGATAGGCCCTCCTTGACAACTCAAAAAAATGATGATGAGAACCCCAGTGATATGGGAGGACAAACTCTGATGGATGCTCATGAAGACATTCCACAATCTATTCTATCAGGGTCTATCCACCTTGATGGGGAGTGATATGCTAAAAATATTAATTTTGAAATTATCACAAGTGCACAATCTCGTTTTTGTATTTTAAGATTCGAACCACAAGGACTAAATTAATTTCGCGATCCTTAAAATTTAACTTAGGCGAATTAGAGAATTTAATTTCAAGGTGAATTTTGTTTATACTAATAAAAGGAAAAAAACAAGTAAGCTAGTAAACTATATCTAAAAAAATTTAAAGATCCTATTTTAACACTACTAAAATTATATCCAAAACTAAAAAAAATGAAATTAAACTACTAATGGAGATAAACCTAAGCTTAAATTATTAAACCCACTAACAAAATTGAACTTTAAAAATGGGTTTAATATTAAAAGTGACATTTAAGTAACCTCAAACCAAAATAACATAAAACATTAGCTCCATAAGCTCTAGTCAACAACCAACTAATAAAAGTAGATCTAAATGTTATGTGAATCAAACTCACTAATAGAACTGAAATCTAATAGGGGCTCAACCACAAAATATAAAAAAGAAAAGTAGATCTAAAAAGAAAGAAGATAAAATGCAAGTAGAAAGAGAAACTAAGATCTATAATCTAGAATCAAGAACCAACAATAACAAAGTTAAAGATCTAAAATAATTAAACCCACATTTAAAATAGAGATTTAAAGAGGCTCATGACAAGATAATAAATAGTAAAACTAAGAAGTAAAGTAGGGAGATGAAGTAATTAGATCTAGTATATTAATCTAAAAGGGCTCCTTTCATTTCCCAAGTATACAACTTGTGGTACTTAGAAAGATATCATAGCCATAAATTTAAAGAAGATAAGATGGAGACTAGCATAAAAGAAACTAAGACTTATAAAAGATGAAGATGAAGACTAGTATAAAAGAAAATAAAGACTTGCATTAATATGAAAGTGTTTACAATATTTGAGAGAGCTAAAAACTAGATCTAGAAAATTAAAAGAGAGGTTCCTACTAAAACTAGGGTAAAACTAAAGATATGCTATATGATAGAAAGATGGGGTATTTATAGGCTAGAAATAGGGTTTTGGGTAGTGTTGGGTCAATCCCCACCATTCAAATGAGGTGTTTGGTAAAATCTACACCATTGATTTTTGATTTCATCCACCAACTTGTTCTTTTGTCTTTTTCTTCTCCTTACTTTGGTGGCTTCCTTTTCTTCCATTTTTGCCCTTTCTAGCACATTCCTTCTCCATTAATTATTTATTCTACTTATCTGCAAAATAATAAAAATGCAATAAATTAACTAATAAAATACGAAAGCGAGTAATAAAATGGGCATTAAAATATGTAAAATTATGCACTAATCAAATGCCCCCATACCTATCTTTCGCTCGTCCTCGAGTAAAATCAACAATTAAAAAACAAACTAAGAAAAGTCCTAGGCTCCTTTTCGTAGGCGTGACGAGTAATTTTAGGTTTACCAACCCGTTAAACTCATAGATGATCTCTACAAGAGGAGTGTTGTCTCCTAAGGGTGTACAGAAGATATACCCATAAAATCTGTGAAATAATTCTTGTAATTGTCCCGACTAATTTTTCACTTTAGTTTTCAATGGTGTTAATAAAAAGATTTTATAGGGAAAATACATGTCTTACCATACTTTTCTAATAATAGTCGAATTATAGGTAACTTCAATCTACTGGTGTCGAATCTAAATGTTTACAAAAAATCTAAAGGTGTGTAGTGAATTTAAGGCCTCTGATAGATGAACTGCATAAGAATATTTTCTCTTTTTCAACCAATATTGAACTGAACCAATCTCTATTAAAACAAGTATCTAACCAAATATCACAAATTCGTATATATAACCTTTTTTTTCTTTTCCTTTTTTTAATCGACCGTATAGTGTCCATTTTCTTAGGCTTTCTATATTACCCATGTAGCAAGCTTTGTGTAAAGCAAAATGTAACGTAAAGTAACATGTAACCGAGGTAACTAACTCAACACTACAAGTCGGTAACTTATATTAAAGTGAAGCACGGAATCGACTGCGAATCGTTTATAAGTTGAATATGAAAAACCAAATTATTAGAGGAAGCTTTTGAAGACATTGAAGATCACTGAAAGAAGTTCATTAACATGCTCAAGCTTCAGTGAAGAATAAAATTGAAGTGGTTCAAAGGTTCTAAAGATAAAGGAGGTTTTACTACAGAAACAAGCAGAAGATTACAGTGAAATTTAAGAAGCACTTCTTATCATTGTGGAACAGGTCAATTACATAGCAAAGAAGATGTGAAGATCAAGATCTTGCTAGTCGGTTGTGAACCAGACCAGTTGCACCAATCGACAGCACAAAAAAAAGGTTTGAGAACTGCATCACTGATTCAGAAGAATTGACCAGATACTGAGATGAGTAACCTAAGTGGTATGTGATTAAGCCCAGAATTAATCAAGGTCGAATTAACAAGGAAATATTTATTTGACTTGGTTGCAGTGGAAGAAATTATGTTAAAGGGCTTAACACATTCGAAATATGGCTAAGTGAACAAGACTGCAGAAGCTGTATCCAGAAATCATTGGTCAAGCTATTTCGTCTTACTCCTATTTCATCCTATTCACCTATGGTTATTAACCATCGGGTGAGAAAGCTAAATGAGAAAAGAAGTAGAAAAGACAAAGGGATACCACTAGCCGATAGTTAACAAAACTAGAAGAAAGATTCAATGATTTACTAACTATCGGATAAAACAAATAAAAAGAAAATATTTATTTCCGATAGTTAATAAATCAAGCAATAATTCCGATAGTTAATTTATTGGAGAATATTTCCGATAGTTAACATATCTCCGATAGTTGCTCAGCTTGAAGTAATTAATTTTATTTTCAGGAATTGTTTTATGTATCCGATAGTTAATTTACAGACACATCGATACTAAACAATTGCTCAGAAATTGTTCCGATACTTAAGAGAAACAGAAGTGGAGCTGCAACTTACTTTACTTGGCACAGAATGGGCCACGTATCCCAAGTTGAAAAAGACTACACAAAAGAAGCAAAGGCATCGTCTTTGAAGATGATTCAACACAGCTAACAGTCAGAGAGATACACAGAGCAATTAAGAAAGAAAACCAGAGAGCATTCAAGAGTAAACACTGAAGCCATTAATTTTGTACACACAGCTGTTGTTACCCTTGTTGTTTTCATTAAAGCTTGTAACCTAACTGACTGTACTAGTGAATCATTGTAACTAATCGAAAGATTAGATTTGTGGAGCACCCTCGTGGTTTATATTAATAAAACGATATATTCCCCGAAGAACTGTGTTAATGTTAACTGTCTGCATACCTTGTGTTTGATTTAATAACTGTTCGAACTGTCAACTAGTCCATAACAAACCATTCCGCGAATATTTCATAAATTGGACAATATCGTATTCAACCCCCCTTCTACGATATTTGGGACTAACAATTGGTATCAGAGCTTACTGATTGAGTTTACAAATCAGGATCTATTGTTCGGACTTCAGTATTAAGCTTTTGGAATTTTTCGTGAATTTTTTAATTTTCAAAATATTTCACTCATAAATTTTTTGAACCTTAAATAGTTTGAAAAGTTCAATATCATGAGTTCTCAGAAAGTAGGAAGTATTAAGGTTCCTCAGTTTGATAGAGTGAATTATAATCTTTGGAAAAAGAAGATGACCCTGTTTATTAAGGCTGCAAATCTGTTGTACATGGGCATCTTAGAGAACGGACCGTTTGTACCAATGAAGATGATTCCTGAATCTATAGTGGACGGAGTAAGAGTTCCTCAAATGTCTACTCCAAAGGATCCTACAGAGTTCACTGATACAGAGAAAGAAATTGTTGCATTGGACATAGGCCTTCAGTTGATTATTGTTGACTCAATGGATGAAAACATGTGCCATCAAATTCTAAATTGTATATCTGGAAAGCACATGTGGGAAACCATCGAACTGATTATGGAAGGAACAGAAGAAGTAAAAGAGAACCGGTTGGATATACTTACATCAAGATATGAAGCGTTCAAATCTACTCCTGGAGAAATAATCACTCAAGTTTTTGAGCGATATAATAAATTATTAAATGAGTTGAGTATCCAGGGGAAGAACTATCCATTAAGGGAAACGAACAGGAAGTTTATGTTGACTCTTCCACATCATGTTGAGCATAAAGTTTCTTCAATTAGAAAAAGGGACAACTTCAATGTCATGCCCCTTGAAAAGCTATATGGAAAATTGAAGACTTATGAAATGGAACAAGAACAGGGGTTGATTATCTATGGTTCCGGCTCAGTGGACAGTAAGAGTGCAGCACTAATGAAGACCACAGCTCTTGTGGCAGATGAAGTGAAGACTTCTGAAGCAAAGGTTGTTGAAACCAAGATTAGTAAAGAATTGATCATTGAAGCTGAAATGGCTACAGAATCACAAGCTGAAGAGGAAGATGATTTTTATACATTGGAAGAGCTTGATGAGATGGAAGACAAATCTATGGCGTACTTGGCAGGGCGTTTCAAGCATATAAGATTCAGAAGGAATCCCAAGTACAAGAAAAGTTCTGGTAGCAGATTTCAGAAGACAGGATCATTTTCGGGATCCAACTCAAGAGGTGATTACAAGTCAAACATGGTAGACCGTAGTAAGTTCCGGTGCTACAACTGCAATGAACTAGGGCATTTCGCCACTGAATGTAAGAAACCGAAACAAGCAAAAGACAATAAGGTTTATGAGAAGAAGAGTTCATACGAAAAGAAAAGCTATGATGAGTTGAAAAGGGAGAATGAGAAGTTGAAACAGAAATTGGATGCTTCGGTTGCAAAACAACAAGGCAAGGCTTACATTGTTGAAGGTAGAAGCTGGGATGACACAGATTCTGAAGAAGAAGAATATGGAAATCTTTCACTAATGGCAGATACTTCAGAAGAATCTTCACCATCAGCACAGGTACCTATACTCACCACTGTAGATATGTCTCTATCTGAATATAAAAATACTGTTAATGACTTGAGTATAGAGATGTTTAACATTCATACAAGCATGCTAGCTTCTGAAGCAGAAAATGCTAGACTAGTTGCGAAGATTAAAAAGCTAGAATCTGGAAAGGAACAACTAGAGCTTGTAGGAATCACAGTTAATAACCTTAAGGAAAGAAATGAATATTTAGATAATAAGGTTAACTGTAATGCAGAGGTTGAGACAGCACTTAGGGCTAAGATTTCTGAGCTAGAGTTAAAATTGGAAGCTTTTAAGAACTCAGCTAATATTGCTAAAGACATAATGGATAAGCAGAGCTTAGATAAGAAGACATGTATAGGCTTTGACTACGATGAACCTAAAAGGAAAAACAAGAAGGATAAAAGGAATATAATTTTCAATGCTTCTAGTACTGTTTTATTAGAAAATGAAAATGTTCCTTTTGTCATTAAGAAGAGTAGTAATCCTGTCTTTAAGCTCCCACTCTCAGAACCCTTAGATGAAGATACTATCGTATGGAAACAAGAAATGCTTGTTGAGGATGAGTTAAAGAAGAAAGAAATTGATGAAGGTAATGTAGAAGAAGTTACACCTAATAAACCAGTTAAAATTGAATATGTTAAAACTGAATTAGGTAGTAACAAGAATAAGTCAAAGAGTAATAGGAATGGGAAAGTAGGTGTTAAAATTGCTAATTCTGCTACACCTGCACCCACTGCACCTAGGAAATTGTGTACTAATTGCAATTCTGCTGGACACCTTAGTCATGCATGTAATAAGGTTAAAGTAGAATCTAATATTCCTGTTGTGCAGAACATGTTTAACATAAATAGTTCTCATTTGCCTTGTGGTATTACTGGATGTATGCCATGTGCTTTTAATATTATGCATGCTTATTTTAATTTGATGAATGCATCTACTTCTAGTAATTGCATAGGAATACAAAGAAGCATGAATAAGAAAAAGGTAAGGGCAAAGACTGCTAGTCCTCCTAAGGTTAGGAAGGAGACTCAATCTCCTAAGCCAAAAGACAAATATGTCGAGGCAAAGGAACATGATTCGAGTTCAGTCAAAGTAGAACTTAAAGATGTGAAAACTGAACCTGTTACACCATCTGCAAGAACCTCTAAATTTCTTGGACCCAAACAAGTTTGGGTTCCAAAGAAACATTAATCACTTTGTGGTTGCAGGGCATAGGTACTAATGAAAAAGTCATGTGGATTCTAGATAGTGGATGTTCAAGGCACATGACAGGAGACAAGTCCCTGCTGACCAATGTGGTTGAGAAGACCGGCCCAGTCGTAACCTTTGGAGATGACAACAAAGGATTTACTAAGGGATATGGTAGTCTGGAAGTTGGAAATGTCATCATCGAAAATATCTCTCTTGTTGACGGTCTGAAGCACAACTTGCTGAGCGTCAGTCAATTCACAGATAAAGGATATAATGTGGACTTCAGGAAGGAAAAGTGTATGATCACCAACAGGAAAGATGAAAAGCTTGCTCTTAAAGGAGTAAGGAAAGGAAATCTGTTCGTAGCTGACTTAAACACTGCAAGCAGAGGAGAAGCAAGTTGTTTCTACAGTAAAGCATCCTCTGAGTTGAGTTGGTTATGGCACAGAAAACTATCTCACCTGAACTTCAAGGCGATGAATTCTTTAGTTAGAAGAGAATTGGTGAGAGGTTTACCACAGATGGAATTCTACCAAGAAGGACTCTGTGAAGCATGTGAAAAGGGTAAGTCAAAGAAGGCGTCACATAAAAGTAAGGACATGTCAAGCATCAGCGAACCTCTCCAGTTGATTCATATGGATCTGTTTGGACCGGTTAATGTCATGTCAGTTTCAAAGAAGAAATATGCGTTAGTGATTGTCGACGACTACTCCAAGTACACGTGGGTGTTGTTTTTGCATTCTAAGGATGAAACACCTCAAATGGTAATCGATCACATTAAAAAGATTGAGGTGGAAGCTGGATTGCCTGTGCGGACGATCAGATCAGATAATGGAACTGAATTCAGAAATGCAGTTCTAAATGAATTCTGCACGGAGCAAGGCATTTCAAGACAATACTCAGCCCCAAGAACTCCACAGCAGAATGGAGTGGTAGAAAGGAAAAATAGGACTTTGATTGAAGCAGCAAGGACAATGTTAAGCCAGTCAAAGCTACCTACATATTTTTGGGCAGAAGCAGTAAACACAGCTTGTTACACTCAAAATAGGACCCTGATTAATAAAGATCTAGAAAAGACATCCTATGAGATTATGACCAAAAGAAAGCCATCACTGAAGTACTTTCATGTGATTGGTGGAAAATGCTATGTATTGAAAGATGAACATCTGGGCAAGTTTGATGCTAAAGCAGATGAAGGGATTTTCCTTGGTTACTCACTGGAGTCTAAGGCGTACAGGGTATATGTGATTGAAACTCATAAGGTCATTGAAAGCCTTAATGTAACGTTTGACGACACCAAACTCCCAAGTCTTCAAAAAGATAAAGATTCTGAATCTTTGAAAATTGAAAATCTATCAGAATACTACTTAGGAGATGAAGACGTACCTGGTGTTGCATCTGGTATCCATGAATACACGAATATTGATAATCCAGAGCAAAGCAGTGGAAGTGTTGGTAATACCACACAGTCACAGTCTGTATTTCAAAATCAGTCTGTTAATGAACCTGCTAGCTCAACTGGTGGATCATCAAATAATGAAGGCAACAACTCAGGGGGAGGTGAAGAAGGATCAGCTAGTCACTCTCAACACAACTACGAAGAAGGACAATCATCAAGGACTAATCTGCCTAGACAGAGGGTATGGAACAAAGATCATCCCTTTGAATTAATCATTGGTGACCCAGAGAGTGGTGTGAGGACTAGAAGAGCAACAGAGAATGAATGTCTGTACTCTGGTTTTCTATCAGAGGAAGAACCTAAAAAGGTTGAAGATGCTCTAGAAGATCCAGATTGGGTGATTGCGATGCAAGATGAACTCAATCAGTTTGATAGGCAAAAAGTGTGGAAACTGGTACCCAGACCTAAACACAAATCTGTTATTGGCACTAAATGGGTATTCAGGAATAAGTTGGACGAAAATGGCATTGTTACGAGGAACAAGGCCAGACTGGTTGCTAAGGGGTATTCTCAAGAAGAAGGAATAGATTATGACGAGACCTATGCACTAGTAGCAAGACTTGAAGCCATCAGGATTCTTTTGGCATTCGCAGCACATTCAGACTTTAAAGTTTATCAAATGGATGTGAAGAGTGCATTCCTGAACGGGGAGCTGGAAGAAGAAGTATATGTAGAGCAACCTCCGGGTTTCGAAAATAGAGATTATATGGACTTTGTGTACTTCCTTTTTAAAGCTCTTTATGGACTCAAGCAGGCACCTCGGACATGGTATGAAACACTATCTGAATTTTTAATTGAAAATAGTTTTATCAGAGGTGTCATAGATAAGACTCTCTTTCATAAAATGCATAAAGATGCTATGATATTAGTACAAGTATATGTTGATGATATAATATTCGGTTCTACTAATGATGAGCTTTGCAAGAGATTTGTTAAGTTAATGCAGAGTAGGTACGAGATGAGTATGATGGGCGAGCTGACATTCTTTCTTGGACTTCAAGTAAGTCAGAAGAAAGATGGGATCTTCATTTGTCAGACAAAGTACATCAGAGATCTTCTGAAGAAATATGGACTTGAAGATTCAGCTCCAGCCAAGACTCCAATGCCAACTGCCACAAAGCTTGATGAGGACAAATCAGGTAAATCTGTCGACATCACAAGCTATAGAGGTATGATTGGATCTCTACTCTACTTAACTGCAAGTAGGCCAGATATTATGTTTTCCACTTGCTTATGTGCATGGTTCCAAGCTAACCCAAAAGAGTCTCACCTTATAGCTGTAAAAAGAATTTTTAGATACCTGAAGGGTACTCCAAATTTGGGAATTTGGTATCCTAAAGGTACCGGTTTTGACCTAATCGGCTATACAGACTCGGATTATGCAGGTTGTAAGATTGACAGGAAGAGCACTTCTGGAAGCTGTCAATTCTTGGGAAGAAGATTGGTCTCATGGTATAGCAAGAAGCAGCACTCAGTGTCTACCTCAACAGCAGAGGCAGAATACATCGCAGCAGGTAGCTGTTGTGCTCAGATTCTATGGATGAGAAACCAGCTCCAAGACTATGGCTTTATGTTGAACAAGATTCCAATATACTGCGACAACACAAGCGCCATAGCTATAACCAACAATCTGGTTCAGCACTCACGGACAAAGCATATTGATATCAGGTATCACTTTATACGAGAGCATGTCATAAATGGGATTGTGGAGTTGCACTTTGTTCCCACAGAACAACAACTTGCAGACATCTTCACGAAACCACTAGATGAATCCACTTTCTCTAGGTTGGTTAGTGAATTAGGGATGTTAAATCTAAATTAATTTTAGTTTGCGAGGAGTTGTATGGATTCACAAGTTATTGAATCTTTATATCCAAAGGACTTGTGAACTCCAGTCTAACTTATGATCTCGGGCTTATGAATATCAATATTAATTATCATAAGTATACCAGTTATGCCTTGTGGTAATTATTCGATATAGCATAAGTAGTTAACTGCTACATCATTGTCTGTAGTTAACAAGAAGCATAACAGTCTGTGGTTTAGAATTAATTGGTTGATTTCAATTCATGAAATCAGGCTGAGAGATTCTATATCAGACAGGTTGTGATCTTTAGTGAGAAACTGTGTACTGACTTGCTTATTTAGTTTACTGGCTCTCACTGAAAGCATGAGCAACAATTACATTTCATGATATTATTTTGCATAACTGCCTATATGATTTATTCAGTATGCTTGCATGATAAATTGAATTGTGATTGGGTTGGTTTTAAATTTTTTGGAAATTACAACTGCAATAGAGTATGGAACAATTTTTTTTGGTTTTCAAAAATCTCCAATCAACCACGTATATATATTATATATTTATATGTCTGTTTGTGTAATTCAAATTGAATTATATTTAATTTTTAGTTATTTCTAAATTAAAATTTTAATAATTCTATTTTATGAATATTAATTTTTTAATTCAAGAAATCTCTATTTAATTAAGTTTATGACAATTTGAATTTATGTGTTTTAAATTATTTGATAAATGCAAGTTTATTTTATTTCTTAAATCATCAGTATTTTAAATATTAATGATTTTCTAAATAAAATTAAACTTACATAAATCGATAGTTGTTAACTATCGAAAATATTTTGATTAATTAATTGCATGTTCCGATAGTTAAGAATGTTTTGTTTTAAATATTTTAGTTTGCATGCATCGATAGTTAGTAAGTATCGGACTTTATTATATATATTTTCTGTACATCTGTTTATAGATGTTAACTATAGGAATGTTTTTGTTGCATGGTCCGATATTTAAAAACCATCGGACAAAATATATTTCATTTCTTATTACTGTGCCTTGCGTGTGCCAACAGTTAACATTTATATTTATATATTTATATATAACTTGCTTTTACTTTTCCCGATACTTACCATAACTAAGTATATATGTAGTTTTTTTGTTTTGTTATTCCGATAGTTAGCTGCTATATACTAATATACATACAAGTCTCGACAGTTAAGTAATATCGGAGAAAACTGTTTTTTTTGCTTCGAATATCTACAGTTCTAGGACTCTTTTTGCAAATCTAAAACCGTAGAAGTGTAGATCTGTTAACCAGCTTCATTTCCATACTAATTTTGTTTAGTTTGGTTTCGAAAAATTTACGAATATTTCGAACTTTGGGAATTTTTCTAGGGTTAACAAGAAGTCAAAAAATCAAAATAAAAATAGTGGTGTATTTCAAATCTCTCCTAGTTTATCATATATTATTTTTAGAATTTTTGGAGAAGTTTGAAATATTGGGTATTTTTGGTTCGTAATCGAATAAACTAAGTTCGTTTTTGTTTTGAAAAAGTTAAAAATTTTGGTAATTTTTACTTGTTAAAAATGGCTGGAATTTTTAATATTACTCGTACGAATTTAGTTGCCGAATATAATATTCAGACCCTACCTGCTGATTATCGGGCTTGGGCGCGAATATTAATCGAATATTCAAGGATCAGGTATGCTTTAGTGACAGACGTGCTATTAAATCATAATATGTTGCGTGACTGTTACTGCTCTGCTACTGACTCCTCAGAGGGTGAAGTGTTGGCTTTTAATTTTCAATTAGGCAATCGGGAAATTAGGGTTACTGAACATGATTTGAATCGTATTCTTCGATTCCCACAGGATAATTTTGTTCAAAATCCTACACCCGAACAATTAGCTGATTTCTGTACTTTTGCCAACTACTTCAATTTCGAAGTTCGTGACTTTGGTGAAATGTATAAACAACATTTTCCTAAGGCATGGAATTTCTTTTTCCATACAATTATTCAGTGTTTTTCCTTTAAAAAGACTAGCACCCATGGTATTCCTTATTTTTATCAAGCTATTGGATATGGTGTTGCTAATAATCTTAGGTTAAACTATGGTCATTTGTTAATGCATAAGATTCTAAGCGTAATGGGACTTCCGGATAACAGAAACCTCCAACTTCGCAATGTGGACTGTTTCTTTCCAAGGTTCCTACAACTTGTTATTAATGATTTATCTACTAACGAGGAAAAGCTACGCTATTATAGTAGTCCTACTTCTTTTCCTGTGAAGCAGAAGAATAAGATTGCTACAACGTTGCAGAACAACAATGGCTATAACAACAACTCACCAGCACTAATGACAGATTTTATGAGAAGGTGTGTTGTTGACATGGACAGAGACGTCCCTCTTGGACCACAAGAAGATATACAAATCCCTGAACAAGATCAAGTGCCTACCCCTGAATTGGAGTTGTCACAAGAAGAAAATGTTCAGGTGACCGAAGAGGTACAAGTTACATCTGGAGGAGATTCACTTGGGAATGCTGACAGTCAAGATTCATATCATCCCATATCTCTAACAGGTAATCAAACAGGTAGTCCAACTGAATCCACATCCTCACTGTTTATTGATTTGCAGAATTTGTTTGAAGATGCTAGAATGGAACTTGCTGCTGAGCCCTCTGTGGCAATAGGACAAGGCAATGAATCTGCAAACCAACAGATTCTAACCCCTGCCTCAGAACCAAACACTACTCAATCCTTACCGTTATCTTCTCTCCAACCCCTAAAAAGAAAATTTGTGAGTGAGGGAGATAGTGCCATAGAAGCACCACATAAGGAAGGTGAGGGAACCCAAACAGCTCTACCTCTGACTAGAAGGAGATTAGAAGAACCTGAGGTAACTGTTAGCCCATCTATGCCCTCTCAACAGGACATAGAGCTGAAAAAGGCAAATACACAGTCTCTGGGGACATCCTATCAACAGGGTGAACCTATTGAAATTCGCCCATCGGCCAGGGCCTCTGAAAGAGTGTCAATAATTGAGCCTCCAACCAAGTTAAATGTTGCACTGAAAGGAGCACACACACAGGAGGAATTGACGGATATTGCTACTACAGTAGCAGAACCTATGCAGGTAGATCCTGTACAGGTCATGCCTTCACAGGCTATTGCGGGAGTCACGGGTCCTTCATTGCTAAACATTACAGGATCCAATGTGATAAGCCCCCCAGGAGGAACATTCCTGGCTCCTCATAAGGAGGTCTCCACCACTATTAGTGGAAAGGAGAAGCAACTACTTGGCAATAGTTCTTCGGATGAGCCATTTAGGATTTTCACTGCAGGTACAGAAGACTTGCTGGAGTCAAGGAGAGTGAGTGAAACACCAACAGAACGATTGAGTGATCATAATTCACCCACACCCCTAAGACCGAGTGAGAGAATTGAGAGACAAACACTTACAGAACCTGTCAGTGAGACACCTACCAGCCAAATAAATACCCTCACAATGCACACATAATCACTAAGTCAAAGGGTTTATAACCTGGAGACTACTGTCACCGAAATGAAATCTGAATTTCACAGCAATGTCATGGAAATAAAATCTGTTCAGTACAACATGTTGCAGGATTTGCAGAATTTCAAGACGGATATGAAGAAGGTTGTTACAGATTTGTTTGAAAAGCATCAATCTCAATCTACTCAAATCCCTGCTTCGGAGGATAACACAACTAAGGGGGAGATGATGATAGTGCGAGAGCAAGAAAAAGTATCTGGTGCAGAAATGGGGAGTAAAGACAAAGGTAAAGGGAAGTTGGTAGAGGAAGAAGCAAACATCTATACATCTCAGGGGGAGCAAGATATACCGCTAGATCTTGAAGAAGGAGAAATATGGGAACTTTCTCATACAGCTCCTACAGCTCAGGAAGATGATGTGTTTGATGAATTTGTAAATGATGCCGCTTATCAGTTTACTGAAACGGACTTCGTGGAAACATTTGGTTTGCTCGATGCAAATCAATCCAGGATAAGGGCATATGAAGTTGCACGCATGTCTCAAGAGAAAATCAGAAAAGAACACTATAACCATTATATTGAAAGGAGATAAAGGCCGTTGATGTTATCAAGAGAAGGAAGTGAATGGGATAAGGCTAGGAGTCTTTTGCAGAAACCAGAGTTAGGAATGATTCAAAATGAAGATCAAAAAGTTCTGGAAGCATTGCAAGAAGCTCACAAGAGTCATCCATCAATAAATCAGTTCTTTCATGCAGTTAAACAAACAATCAAATTGATATTCATCTCGACCAACATAAATGGATGGCAGATTCAGATTCAGTTTAATAATTCGACCACAAAGACCATTTCTTCGAATTTCATCAAGTTGAGGTCTCTAACAGAATTGTATGTCATGAAGATTAGGACAGACAAGAGATCTCATGTGAATGAACTTCTTACTGATATGATTGAAGATCAGATGAGCAAAACAGAAGTCGAAGTTCACACAACTCCTTATACAGTGATATTCTACAAAGACAAGTTGGTTCAGACACTGTGTTTGAGTGATGAAAGACTGAGCCTATATCCTCTGAAGCGTCTGAAATATGTTGAAGGGCTTCTTAGGAGTGAAGGACTTAGGACAGAAGAAAAATGGAAAGCTGCAGAGCGCATTTATGCTTATAGACTTAATGTCTTATCAAGTCAATCTGTAGATATTTCCAAGGTCGGAAGAATAGATCCTTCAAATGGATCTCAACCAAAGTTGCCTGTGTATTCAAGAGAAGAAGGAAATTGGGACTTTGAAGAAGTCAAGGCAATGACTGAATTCAGATATAACCATCCAGGGAAGGTGTTCGAATATGCAGAAAAGCCAAATTTTCCAATTGTCTTTCCAGATTTTGATATAATCAGGGAGACAGAGTCAATGGTGCTAAAGGATCCTCCAGCAATCAGGTATAAGAACCCCAAAGGAAAAACTGAAATAGTTGATATCCACAAGATGTCTTACATGACTTCTAGGGAACTGGGTGTTATACTTGATCAAATCAAGACTTCAAAGAACTACAAAGACAAATCAGCATTGGCAGAGATCTCTAAGCTTTACATGGAGAAGTTGAGAGCAGAATCTTACTACAACACTGATCGGGTTAAAGCAGTACCAAAAAGGTTGAGTGTTAAAGGAAAGACGAAAGTTCTTGAATTTACATTCGAACAAGTTAAGCAGATCAGAAGAGTAGCTGTCTTGCAAACACTTCAGGAAGCTTTGTCAGATCCCAAGCCAAGTAATATGCTAGAAGAAGAAGCGCTGGATCTAGTGAATGACCAGCTTGCAAGTCTTGTACAGTGAGAATGACTAAATGTATATCAGTTCAGGCTAGAGGAACATTCATTCTACATTGTAATTGTTTTTGACATCTGGAAATGTATAATGTAATCCAGAATTTGTTTAATATTAGTTTACCGTCTTTTATTTACTTTTTCTTGTAAATTAGTTGAGTTATCCTCTTAAGGGATTTGTTTGTCGAACTCTAACAATCAAATAGGGGGAGATTGTAAAGCAAAATGTAACGTAAAGTAACATGTAACCGAGGTAACTAACTCAACACTACAAGTCGGTAACTTATATTAAAGTGAAGCACGGAATCGACTGCGAATCGTTTATAAGTTGAATATGAAAAACCAAATTATTAGAGGAAGCTTTTGAAGACATTGAAGATCACTGAAAGAAGTTCATTAACATGCTCAAGCCTCAGTGAAGAATAAAATTGAAGTGGTTCAAAGGTTCTGAAGATAAAGGAGGTTTTACTACAGAAACAAGCAGAAGATTACAGTGAAATTTAAGAAGCACTTCTTATCATTGTGGAACAGGTCAATTACATAGCAAAGAAGATGTGAAGATCAAGATCTTGCTAGTCGGTTGTGAACCAGACCAGTTGCACCAATCGACAGCACAAAAAAAAGGTTTGAGAACTGCATCACTGATTTAGAAGAATTGACCAGATACTGAGATGAGTAACCTAAGTGGTATGTGATTAAGCCCAGAATTAATCAAGGTCGAATTAACAAGGAAATATTTATTTGACTTGGTTGCAGTGGAAGAAATTATGTTAAAGGGCTTAACACATTCGAAATATGGCTAAGTGAACAAGACTGCAGAAGCTGTATCCAGAAGTCATTGGTCAAGCTATTTCGTCTTACTCCTATTTCGTCTTACTCCTATTTCGTCCTATTCACCTATGGTTATTAACCATCGGGTGAGAAAGCTAAATGAGAAAAGAAGTAGAAAAGACAAAGGGATACCACTAGCCGATAGTTAACAAAACTAGAAGAAAGATTCAATGATTTACTAACTATCGGATAAAACAAATAAAAAGAAAATATTTATTTCCGATAGTTAATAAATCAAGCAATAATTCCGATAGTTAATTTATTGGAGAATATTTCCGATAGTTAACATATCTCCGATAGTTGCTCAGCTTGAAGTAATTAATTTTATTTTCAAGAATTGTTTTATGTATCCGATAGTTAATTTACAGACACATCGATACTAAACAATTGCTCAGAAATTGTTCCGATACTTAAGAGAAACAGAAGTGGAGCTGCAACTTACTTTACTTGGCACAGAATGGGCCACGTATCCCAAGTTGAAAAAGACTACACAAAAGAAGCAAAGGCATCGTCTTTGAAGATGATTCAACACATCTAACAGTCAGAGAGATACACAGAGCAATTAAGAAAGAAAACCAGAGAGCATTCAAGAGTAAACACTGAAGCCATTAATTTTGTACACACAGCTGTTGTTACCCTTGTTGTTTTCATTAAAGCTTGTAACCTAACTGACTGTACTAGTGAATCATTGTAACTAATCGAAAGATTAGATTTGTGGAGCACCCTCGTGGTTTATATTAATAAAACGATATATTCCCCGAAGAACTGTGTTAATGTTAACTGTCTACATACCTTGTGTTTGATTTAATAACTGTTCGAACTGTCAACTAGTCCATAACAAACCATTCCGCGAATATTTCATAAATTGGACAATATCGTATTCAACCCCCCTTCTACGATATTTGGGACTAACACTTTGGGTCAGTGACTCCCGAACCAGTTGGTCTTAGGGCACTAGGTTTTGAAACACCGCACCAGACTTAATTACTCGAGTAACAAACGCCACAAAATAAGACTAGTCAATTCTACTTGTGCCCATCATCTCATCTATTTATTTTGAGGAATATTGGGTATTGACGTAGTTTATTCTTTTTCTCATTTTTTTTGGCTATATATTTATTTTTCGCAAAAAAATTATTTGACATTGTTCTAACATGTGAGTTCTCTCTCAAGTATCGAATAACATCAAGAACTATACAATCTTTCCAACAAAGGTCCTCTGCATATGTGCCGTCTTGAAATTTGGTGTAAAAATCGTTCGAAACAAGTTTCATAAAGAAAACCTTACTCGACTAAGTTCAAATCATCTAAAAGGCATTATATATATAATTTTTGAAAACAAATGCTAACACCAACTAGTCCTAAAGTTCAAATAGAGGATAGGACAACTCAACCTAAATATTTCTATTTTTGGATTTTATATTTTGTATATTTTGTATTTTTTTTAAATTTTAACATTACTAGCATCCTCCCCCATACCTAAATCATGCATTGTCCCCAATGTATGGAAATGAGAGAGATGTGATAAAATAACATGAAGAGATAATTCCTGACATGGGATGATGGAGAAGCAAAACTCGTTTATTCTGAAAACTTACTTTATTCAGAGATCGACAAGGTGGATGACCTCTTCCTCCAGATCAACTGGCAATTCTAAAAATGGTTTGAGCCTTTGTCCATTGACTTGAAATATGTCACCATTTTTAGGATTTTCAATTTCAATAGCACCATGAGGAAAAACTGTTTTAACAATGTATGGTCCTTCCCACCTAGATCTCAACTTTCCAGGAAAGAGATGCAGCCTAGAATTATATAAAAGAACTTTTTGTCCGGGAGAAAAGGATTTTCTCAAGATGTATTTATCATGAAACATTTTAGTTCTTTCTTTATAGATTTTAGCATTTTCATAGGCATCATTCCTCATTTTCTCTAACTCAGACAATTGCAACTTCCGATGACTACCAGCGGTGGATAAATCAAAGTTTAATTCTCTAATGGCCCACATGGCCCTATGTTCAAGTTCAACAGGGAGATGACACGCTTTACCAAACACCAGTCTGTAGGGAGACATACCCAAGATCATCTTAAAAGCAGTCTAATAGGCCCATAATGCATCTATCAACTTAATGGACCGATATTTCCTATTCGAGTTGACAGTCTTTTCTAAAATTTGTTTGATTTGCTTATTAGAGACTTCAGCTTGACCACAAGTCTGAGGATGATAAGGGGTAGCCAATTTATGAGTGATGGAATACTTTTTCAAGAGAGATTCAAATTGATAATTTTTAAAGTGCTTTCCTTGGTCACTAATGATAGCTCTAGGTGTGCCAAATCGAGAAAAGATATTCTCTTTTAAGAATTTAAGGACGACCTTGTTATCATTAGTCTTAGTTGGTATCGCTTCGACCCACTTAGACATGTAATCAACCGCTAAGAGAATGTAGAGATTACCAAACGAATTAGGAAAAGGGCCCATAAAATCTATTTCCCAAACATCAAAAATCTCAATGACAAGGATTGGACTCATTGGCATCATATTTCTTCTAGTGATTTTTCCTAAATGTTGACACCTACTACAAGCAGAACAGAATTCAGCAGCATCCTTAAACAAACTAGGCCAATAGAAACCACACTGAAGTATCTTCACGACTATTTTCTTAGCACTAAAATGACCTCCATAAGCTTAGTCATGACAAAAGGACAGTACGCTCCTAGCCTCATGGTTCAGAATACATTTCCTAATGATCTGGTCTGGGTAATGTTTAAAAAGATAAGGATCATCCCAAAAGAAGTGTTTGACTTGGGATAAATTTTTTGATTTATCTTGCTTAGACTAATTGGAAGGAATTTCACCAGTGGCAAGGTAATTGACAATATTGGTGAACCAATGAGGAGTAGAAATTGAAAGAAGGTGTTCATCGGGAAAAGAATCATTTAAGGGTAAATCAATAGTGGAATCCACTACTAATCGAGATAGATGATCAGCAACAACATTTTATGAACCCTTCTTATCCCTAATTTCTAGGTCAAATTCCTGAAGCAACAAGACCCACCTAATCAATTGAGCCTTTGAGTCTCTTTTGGAGAAAATGTATCTAAGAGATGCGTGATCGGTGTAAACAATGATTTTGGAACCAATAAGATACGACCGAAACTTCTCAAGGGCAAAGATTACTGCTAAGAGCTCTTTTTCCGTTGTGGATTAATTAAGTTGAACATCATTTAAAGTCTTGTTAGCGTAGTAAATGACATGAGGTATCTTATCTATTCGTTGACCTAACACCGCCCCTACCGCATAATCTTAAGCGTCACACATTAACTCAAAAGGTTGATTCCAATCGGGGGACTTGATGATCGGGGCTGAAGTCATTTCTTTCTTAAGGTGGTCAAAAGATTGAACACACTCACTAGTAAACTCGAATTTGACCTCCTTAGAAAGAAGGTTGGTCAAGGGTCTAGCCTTCTTACTAAAATCCTTAATGAAATGTCGATAGAAACCAACATGTCCTAAAAAGGAGCGAATTTCTTTGACAGATTTTGGTGGAGGGAGATTAGCAATAAAGTCGACTTTGGCCTTATCAACTTTGATTCCCTTTTCAGAAATTTTGAGTGCATCTTGGCCATTCACCAGTCTAAAAGACTAAAGGCTTTTTAGAAGAAGTCTTCTCTACAAAAACATGGTCATTATCCATATGAAGATACTGATGCCTCTTTCCTTGAAGATGACAGAACAATCAATGATGAAATTAAGGCTGAGACAGAGAATGTTACTGCACAATTAGCTAGTGTGGTCACTGGTGTTGATAATACAACTTCTCTTCTCAGTACTAGATTTGACAGAATTCATTCACCTTAATTATCCAAAGAAGTTACTTTCAAGGATGCTATTGCTGCCATCACTACTACCAAGCCAATCTCCAAACTACAGTCTCTGATCTAAACACCAAGGTTGATTCAGTCATTACAGCACATGCCAATATCTCTACAGTGCTTGAACATATTCTTTTGGCTGTCACAAGAAGTGATGATGTCAAAAAGGGGGAGAAGAAAGTTGGTGATTCCTCTAGGAGAAATAAGGATGATGTGTGCAAGGAGGCTAAAAGGGAGTTAAAAGGAGGAGAGATGGTGATGATGATGTAGCTGATGGTAGTTCTCATGGTCCTAGGGGTCCTTGTGGTATGCAATAAAAATAATCTGGAATGGCTGGAATAACAAAAACTCAAACACACCAGTCAGGGACTGGATATGGTAAGTCGGAGTCTAAGCCGGACTATGATAAGAAAAAGAAAAAGTCAGACTCTGATGAGGTCAAAGAACCTACTTACTAGCAATATAGTCAATCAAATCTGCAACTAAGAGCTCAAAAGAAGACAGGGCTTGGAGGTTTTGAAGAATCTGAAATTGACAGAACATCAACTCTATCCAGGGATCCTCAATCCTTGACAGATAGGCAATTTGAGAAGATTACATAAAATACTTAAACAAAGTGGTATCTGCTCAAATTGTTTATAATGTTTTTGAAAGAAAGGTGCAAGAAGGACATGGAGGCACATAAAAGGTGAAAAATGAGATGTTGGTATATTTCTTAGAAGGTGGATCCGCAAGATGGATTAGTCAATCAAACTTTATCTTTTTCAAACAGGCTGAGGAATTACAGTATATTAGATTTCTCCTACAAATTTCTTATGAAGTGAATAAAAGCAAAGAAGCTGTCTACACAAATGGTTCAAGGAGATTGATAGGAAGCTGACTCTGCATAGACAGACAAATCGACAGATGATCAAATTTTCTTTAAAATATGTTGATGCTGAAGGAAATGATCAAGACATGCTAGTAGAAGAAAAGCTAATCAAATTTCAAGAGGGTGTGGGTCATTACTTTGGATTTCAACCTATGAGTGGGAAAGTTAGTGTTCTAATGTTGAAGGATTTAAAAGAACAAGAAATCAGTGTAAATGATTTGAGAGTAGTTTATTGTCAAATCAAATGTTCAAATGAAGAAATTAAAGAAGTGTGTTGGTGAAGCTCTTGCTACTGTGGAGGAAAATATGTTGAATTCATTTTTGAAGAATAATACATCCTTTGAGAAGATTAATTAAGAAGTAATTCTTTTTCCTTATACAGATTTATTGTTCTAGATTAATTGTTTCATTCTTTAGTTTTGACATCATCAAACCTTGATTTATGCTTACTTTTTATAAAGCATAAATAGGAGAGATTGTTAGGAATATATTAATTTAATGATGCACAAAATGCTAGAACAAGATTTAGCATAACTTATTTGTAATAAGTCTCTTTAGTCTTTGAAATTTTATAATCAGAGTCTGGTTAGCCAACATTCTTGTACTTGGAATATTTTTTGTAGAAAGTGAAACCAGAGTCTAGATAAAGATCAGAGTCTGGGAGGTGATCAGAGTCCATAGACTATAGGAGTCTACAATCTGTCAGAGTCTACAAAATGATCAGAGTCTATAGTCTAGCAGAGTTTGAAGATTTTAGAGTCTACGAAGTCAAAGCTGAATTTGGAAGATGATCACAGAAAATGGAAGTCTTCGAAGATAAAGCCAAATATATTACAGATATGCTATGGGAAGGAAGGAGAATTATAGAAGGAAACTGTCAACTAATAATTAGGAATTACATTCCTATTATAATTTGATTTTTTATTATTAGTTGATAGGCAGCTCTCTATATATAAACACTCTATGTAACATAATTGAAAGAGTGTGAGAATAAATCGATGTTTTTGAGAGCATAGAGATAGAGAGAGTTGTTGTGAGAAACACAAAGAAGCTGTTAAGGTTTGTGTACACATTAGGAGAGTTCGTTTTTATACATTAATAAAACAAAAGTTTTTATTCATATCTTCATGTTTAATCTTTGTTCCATATTCAAGTCTTTAATTCTTATTGAGTTGATTTTAATCAGGCAGAAAAAAAACACAAGTATTCAACACCCCTTCTACTTGTGCAACTGGGAAAACAGAAGTGTAGCACCTCAAGGATTTAATAATATATCTTTATTTCCCTGAATCGTTGTATTTCAATTACTACCATTTTTATGTCTCAAGAACACAAACACTTAATCCGTAATTAATCAAAAATCTACCAACATCATATTCAACCCTCCCTTCTATGATGATTTAGGACCTAACAATGTGTTAGTATTGGTGTCCTAGAGACAATACTTTTAATGTTTTATTGAAAACAATTAAGGATTATGTTTTATGTGATTATTTAATTATTATTTATTATGTCTTTTTTTACTGCGTTATAAATTGAAAGGATAATAAATGTCCTTGGAATATTAATACGTAATATATATCTTTAAGTATGTGACTTAAAAATGAGATTATATGAATAGTATTTTATTCCTAAAATTCCCTAGTCAAGTATTATTATTTAAGGACAATAATAATGCAATAAAACTAGTATGTTTGTTGACGGATGACCACATCTCATTGGTCATAGGTATGGTGATACTAAAGTCAAGAACATAAGTGTATGTATCAATACATGACACTGGAATGACCCGCCGTGAGATTCTACATGTTAATAAGTGTCATAAGAAATCTCACTGTGATAATGATGTAATGATCCTCTGACTTGAAATCATTATATATCTATACGAGAATTAATATACTTTGATTACACTCAAAGTTACCTTTAACCGGGTAATGATAAAGGTGTACATTGGGTATGCTATGAATCGTATGAGGAATATGAATGATAGATATAGGATTTAACCCTCCAATTCTAGGAGTGATATTATTGGCCTCTTGATTGAGTGAGACTATGAAATGCATGGCCATGCTCAAATATTGATTTGTTTAAATAGTCTACTCATTGATCAAGGAAACCGAGATTAAACGTTGAAGAGGATGACACTATACATGCCTCGAGTTTGATCTATAATATAAGGTTAAATGGATTATATTACATGAAACATTATTCACGAAAGGTTTAATTGAATCACCAATTATTATTGTTACTTGGGTAGCAATGATGTATTACTAGATGCCGCTCATTGTTTATAATTTTATTATTAGATAATAAAATTATTGCCAACGTAATAATAACCTAAAGGGTCACACACAAAGAACGTCAAAACGGAGGTTTATTTAAATTACGAATTTAAATATATTATTGTTTATTTGAATTTAATTATTGAATTAATTAAGTGGGACTTGATTAATTATATTAGAATTTGAATTTAATAAGTATTATTATTATTCGAATTTAATTATTGAATTAATTAAGTGGGACTTGATTAATTATATTAGAATTCAGATTTAATAATAATAATAACCCAAAGTCATAATGGGTTTTGGAAACCACATGGATTAGGGTTAGGCCCAAAATCTCTCTCTCCCCTATATATACATAATGATGTATAGTATTAGGGTTTAATCATCAAATTTCGTTTTTAGAGAAAAACCCTAGCTGCTCAACATCAAGAGAGGCTAGAGAAAGAGAGAGAGAGAGAGAGGCAAACAATTCGGCTAGTACCGATTCCGGTGATCGTAGGACGATCGGGCGTTCGTGTGGACTTCTTTAGAGAGCAAATCTTTGCAACAAAGTACTGCTGTGATTCATCTTTCTGGACCTCCATTAAACAGCATATGAAAGCTTTGTTAAGGTACATACTTCTTCACCATAATCATCCAACGTTATACATGGATCCTGCGATTGGGTTTCGATTTTTTTTATTGTTTTTACGTTAATTCCGCTGTGTTTTCATGCCCGAAACCCTTCAATGGCATCAGAGCTACGTGTATAATGGGATGATTTGGTTATGTGTTTAACAGTTTTTCGATGTATGTAAACATATATTTGATATGCCATGACTATATATTGATATATATGTTTTATATGATTTTGAATATATGATATTCATGTGTTGTATAATCATGGGATGATTGTGTGTATTGCTGTATGTATATGATACATGTTTGTTCTTGTTATGGAAATCGTATTCGATACGAATTCTGAAACGGCTTCGGTAGATTTTCTGAAATCTGTGTCTAGTGTCCGATTTTCACAAACGATATGTGTTTTCTGACTGGAATCGTGTCACTGATCAATACTGAGAAGTCAGCTTCGCGTCTGTAAGCCGTTTGACGACGTTACAGGCCCCGAAACGGCGATTTATTATTTTCTGAAATTTCTTTGATTTTCTGAAATTTTGAAATTTATTATATATGATTATATGATATGTTTATATAATCTGAGATATATTACATGTGTTATGTGATAACATGGTGGATGGTTATGGCCTAAAGACCCATAGGATAGTGGTTTTGTTTTATGGTTTTGGTTTCTAAATACGACTTGCATGTCGTTTATTCATTGTAATTGTTAATCTCGAATGTAACTCGAGTTCTTCTTGTAATTTCATTAGAATAGATTTATTTATTATTCAATGTAATTGTTCAATGGAGATTTATAAGCAAGGAAGCTAGGAGGCAATCCAGATGATGGAGCAATGAAGAAGATAAAACATGTAATAGTGTAGTATTTGAAACCACCATAGATTGACCTTGATAATTCCATTAGCTTGGAAATATCACATTGGATGGGGCCATATCCAAACACGTTTAATTTATGCACAATACATATATGTATATGAATGCATGTGTAGATATGTATGTGTTGGAATGATGTATGTATTAGATACGACACCCATGCCATGTCTGCTTAAGAAAGATAAAATCTGTAACGATTCAAGATTTTAAAATTAACAAACGATCATGAGATTCTTGTGTTTATGAAATATGGATTTTTAAAACACGGAATTAAATATTGATTTTTGATATCTATAACTGGGATTTTCTGACAAAAACGGATATGCGTATTCGTAAGGCTGATGGGTTTTAAGTGTGACCACTGGTATCCTCCATCTACCTGGGAAATGAACAATTTAAGATGTCAATTTGAAATATTTGGTTCAAGGAAAAATTGAGGATCTCTTTATGATGTGATCATGATCGTTATAAATTTTCTAAACCCCTTAACAAAATATTAAGTTTTACTCGGATGCTTTCCAATGAATGAACACTCATCGAATCCTAAATCGATTAGAGGAAGGATTGTCAGTGGCAGGGGACTCCTATCTATCGTGGTGAGATGCGACGAATATAAACGGTTATATTCGGCCGTTGTATCATTGGGTCTAACTTAACTGAGTCGTCATAATAAGGTGAAAATAAACGGTTATATTCAACCATTATGAACTTAGAAGCATAGAGTTTGGTTAAAAGTCTATTAGATAGATAAGATCAATCGTTGTTCACCAAACTATCCAAGAATTATAAATGATATAATTGACAACTGTTGTCTACCTAAATAATCATTTTGTAAGGACTTCCAGTGGTTGACTTAGGACATGATGAAATATGGATCTTGGCTCACTAGAAAGAATTATGGGATATACTTTCCAAATTAATAGTAAGGGCTATTAATTTGATAAAAATAGTGGGAGATATATTATGAATATATCATAATCATTTGAACATAATAAATAACTCAGACAATCTAATGTTTATTTTATGCATTTTAAACATTGTAGATATTTAAATGGCAAACAATAGAAATACTTTCTCCGTACGAGCAACCCTTGAGAAGGACAAGCTGACAGTAACTAACTTCCTGGATTGGTATAGGAATTTGAGGATTGTCCTCAGGCAAGAGCGTAAGCTCCATGTCATTGAAATTCCTTCACCTGCTCCTCCTGCTGAGAATGCAACTCGTGTTCAGCAAAATGCTTATCAGAAGCATATTGATGATGTGAATGATATTGCATGTCTCATGCTGGCAACCATGAGTGTTGAGCTTCAAAAACAACATGAGCATATGGATGCTTATGAGATGATTGAACACCTTCAAAGAATGTTTGAGGGACAAGCTCATCAAGAAAGGTTCGACACGAGCAAAGCACTGTATGCTTGCAAACAGGGAGAGCGTGAACCTGTTGAACCACATGTTCTGAAGATGATAGGTTATATTGAGTATCTTGATACTTTGGGTTTCCCGATTGGTTTGGAAGCTCAGATTGACTTAATCTTGCAATCTTTGAACCGCAACTATACTCATTTTGTTATGAACTACAATATGAATGAGATAGACAAAACACCCACTGAATTGTTGGCCATGTTACGAACTACTGAAACCAACATGAAAAGGCTGAACCTGCTGCCATGTTGATGGTAGATAACAAAGGTAAGGCTAATAGGAAAGGCAAATGGAAGGGAAAGAAGAAGATTGGATCTGCTTCTGGTCCCAAGCCAAAGGCTAATCCCAAACAGGCTTTAAAGCCTAAGGGTGTTGTTGCAAAGGGTGATTGTCACTACTATGGTAAACTAGGTCATTGGAAGAGAAACTGTCATGCTTATTTGGAGGATCTGAAGAAGAAGAAGGCTGGTCAAGCTTCTGATTCAAGTATTTATGTTATAGAGGTCAATTTGTCAACTTCTACATCATGGGTATTGGATACTGGATGTGGTTCTCACATTTGTATAAATGTACATGAACTACAAAGGAGTAGGACTTTGGCTAAAGGAGAGGTCGACCTACGAGTTGGCAATGGAGCAAAGGTTGCTGTTTTAGGTGTAGGGACTTATTATTTATCATTGCCCACTGGGCTTATTTTAGAACTTGAGAACTGTTTTTACGTGCCTGCAATTTGCAGAAACATTATTTCGGTTTCTTGTTTAGACAAGAAAGGTTTTGCATTTTAATTCAGAACAATAGTTGTTCCTTTTCTTTGAATAATGTTACCTATGAGGTTGCACGTTTATTTAACAGTTTATATGTTCTTGATTTAGACACTTCTATCTATAATGTGAATAACAAACGTCTTAAAATAAATGACTCAAATTAAACATACCTCTGGCACTGTCGTTTAGGCCATATAAATGAGAAGCGCATTTCCAAGTTACATAAGGATGGATACTTGGATAAGTTTGACTTTGAATCATATGAAGCATGCGAACCTTGTCTCATTGGAAAAATGACTAAATCTCCTTTTACTGGACAAGGTGAAAGGGCCACTGAACGATTAGAACTTATACATAGTGATGTATGTGGTCCTATGCGTACTATGACAAGAGGTGGCTTTTACTACTTTATCACGTTTACTGATAATTTCAGTAGATATGTGTATCTTATGAAGAACAAATTCGCTTCTTTTGAAAAGTTCAAAGAAACAAAGCTGAAGTAGAAAAGCAAACTACCGGAAGTATTAAGACTCTACGATCTGATCGTGGAGGTGAATACTTAAGCCATGAATTTTAAGAGTTTATTAAAAGAGTGTGGTATTGTATCACAACTCACTCCTCTCGGAACACCACAATGGAATGGAGTTTCTGAAAGGACGAATCGTACTTTGTTGGACATGGTATGATCGATGATGAGTCATACAGATCTTCCAATTAGTTTATGGGGCTACGCCTTGGAGACGGCTGCTTATACACTTAACCGAGTTCCTACTAAAACGGTTCAGAAGACTCCATATGAGATATGGACTAAGAAACATCATAGCATGTCATTTATGAAAATATGGGGATGTGAAGCGTTTGTGAAACGTTTAACTTCTGACAAGCTAGGACCTAAATCAGACAAATATAATTTTGTGGGATACCCAATTGAAACAAAGGGTTATTCATTCTATAATCCTTCCGAGAACAAAGTGTTTGTTGCTCGAACTATAGTTTTTCTTGAAAGAGAAATGTTTTCAAAGAAAAACAGTGGGAGGATAATAGATCTCGATGAAGTTCGAGGCCCACAAGATAACATTGAACCAATGGAGGAGCTTGAGCAGGATGTACAAGACCACAACACTGCTCAAGAAACACAGGTTATTCGTAGGTCTAGTAGGATTCGACATGAGCCTGAGAGATATTATGGATTTCTCTTAACTCAAGATGGTGATGTGATGCTTATCGACGAAGATGAGCCTCTCACCTACTAAGATGCTATGAACACTCCAGAATCCAAAAGATGGCTGGATGCCATGAAATCTGAGATGGAATCCATGTATACTAATCAAGTATGGACTTTGGTTGATCCACCTAAAGGGGTAAAACCTATAGGGTGCAAGTGGGTTTTCAAGAAGAAGACCGGCATGGATGTTAATGTACAGACCTATAAGGCACGATTGGTGGCAAAAGGTTTCAAGCAAATTCATGGTATTGACTATGATGAGACTTTTTCACCAGTGGCTATGGTCAAGTCCATCAGGATTTTGCTTGCTATAGCTGCTTACTATGATTATGAAATCTGACAGATGGATGTCAAAACCACTTTCTTAAATGAGAGCCTTGAAGAAGATATGGATGTGTATATGACACAGCCTGAAGGTTTTGTTGATCCAAAGAATGCTGTAAAGGTATGTAAGCTGTGTCGATCCATTTATGGATTGAAACAAGCCTCAAGGAGATGGAACATTCATTTTGATAAAACTGTCAAAGAGTTTGGGTTTATTCAAAATGAAGATGAACCATGTGTTTACAAGAAGGTAAGTGGGAGCAATGTGGCATTCCTATAATTATATGTTGATGATATATTAATAATAGGGAATGACATTCCTTCTTTACAGGCTGTTAAGACTTGGTTGAGTAAGAATTTCTCAATGAAAGACTTAGGCGAAGCGACCTATATTTTAGGTATCAAGATCTATAGAGATAGATCAAGAAGAATGATCGGCCTAAGTCAGAGTAGATACTAGTCTAATCCAGGTGAAGGTCACTGGACAGCAGTCAAGAATATTCTTAAGTACTTGAAGAGGACTAAAGATTAATTCTTGGTATACGGAGGAGAAGATAAGCTGGTTGTAAAAGGTTACACCGACGCTAGTTTCTAGACAGACAAGGATGATTCGATTTCTCAGTCTGGATTTGTGTTTTGTCTAAATGGAGATATTGTATGCTGGAATGGTTCACAGCAGAGACAGTTGTTGATTCTACAATAGAGCCTGAGTATATTGATGCTTATGAAGCAGCCAATGAGATTATTTGGGGATGTACTTAGGAGATATCACCTAATTAATGAGATTAATGATCAAGGAGATATACATATATGTAAAGTGCATACTAATAAGAATAATGCAGACCCACTGATTAAGGCTTTGTCGCAGCAGAAGCATGAAGGTCATACTAGTTCCATGGGTATTAAATACATGAGAGATTGGCTCTAGTACAAGTGGGAGATTGTTAGTATTGGTGTCCTAGAGACAATACTTTTAATGTTTTATTGAAAACAATTAAGGATTATGTTTTATGTGATTATTTAATTATTATTTATTATGTCTTTATTTACTGCGTTATAAATTGAAAGGATAATAAATGTCCTCGGAATATTAATACGTAATATATATCTTTAAGTATGTGACTTAAAAATGAGATTATATGAATAGTATTTTATTCCTAAAATTCCCTAGTCAAGTATTATTATTTAAGGACAATAATAATGCAATAAGACTAGTATGTTTGTTGACGGATGACCACATCTCATTGGTCATAGGTATGGTGATACTAAAGTCAAGAACATAAGTGTATGTATCAATACATGACACTGGAATGACCCGCCGTGAGATTCTACATGTTAATAAGTGTCATAAGAAATCTCACTGTGATAATGATGTAATGATCCTCTGACTTGAAATCATTATATATCTATACGAGAATTAATATACTTTGATTACACTCAAAGTTACCTTTAACCGGGTAATTATAAAGGTGTACATTGGGTATGCTATGAATCGTATGAGGAATATGAATGATAGATATAGGATTTAACCCTTCAATTCTAGGAGTGATATTATTGGCCTCTTGATTGAGTGAGACTATGAAATGCATGGCCATGCTCAAATATTGATTTGTTTAAATAGTCTACTCATTGATCAAGGAAACCGAGATTAAACGTTGAAGAGGATGATACTATACATGCCTCGAGTTTGATCTATAATATAAGGTTAAAGGGATTATATTACATGAAACATTATTCACGAAAGGTTTAATTGAATCACCAATTATTATTGTTACTTGGGTAGCAATGATGTATTACTAGATGCCGCTCATTGTTTATAATTTTATTATTAGATAATAAAATTATTGCCAACGTAATAATAACCTAAAGGGTCACACACAAAGAACGTCAAAACGGAGGTTTATTTAAATTACGAATTTAAATATATTATTGTTTATTTGAATTTAATTATTGAATTAATTAAGTGGGACTTGATTAATTATATTAGAATTTGAATTTAATAAGTATTATTATTATTCGAATTTAATTATTGAATTAATTAAGTGGGACTTGATTAATTATATTAGAATTCAGATTTAATAATAATAATAACCCAAAGTCATAATGGGTTTTGGAAACCACATGGATTAGGGTTAGGCCCAAAATCTCTCTCTCCCCTATATATACATAATGATGTATAGTATTAGGGTTTAATCATCAAATTTCGTTTTTAGAGAAAAACCCTAGCTGCTCAACATCAAGAGAGGCTAGAGAAAGAGAGAGAGAGAGAGGCAAACAATTTGGCTACTACCGACTCCGGTGATCGTAGGACGATGGGGCGTTCGTGTGGACTTCTTTAGAGAGCAAATCTTTGCAACAAAGTACTGCTGTGATTCATCTTTCTGGACCTCCATTAAACAACATATGAAAGCTTTGTTAAGGTACATACTTCTTCATCATAATCATCCAACGTTATACATGGATCCTGCGATTGGGTTTCGATTTTTTTTATTGTTTTTACGTTAATTCCGCTGCGTTTTTATGCCCGAAACCCTTCACAATGAGCCTTTCTACATGATGCTCTATACTGATAAGGATGGAGAGAAAAAGTGTATTGATATTTGCATTATAATGCTCTACATTAGCCTTTCTAAATTTCTTGGCAAGTCAATTGGATTATAATGTTGAGGATGAGAAGATACTGAAGGGGTCAATATATAGATAAATGAAAAAAAACGAGGACATAGAGCTTGAGGAGTCAAGGAAAAGAGGAAGAAGGAGATAATTGATCAAACTCATCAAGAACTTCTCAAACTCTCCTGATACTAGTACTTGAAAATTTGTCTCATATTTTAAAACTGTCAATTTATGATTCATACTGTATTGATAAATGTTAAGGGGGTTTTGTTATCATCAACTTAGATTTATGTCTAAATCTGATAAACATAAATAGGGGGAGATTGTTAGGAATCATGTAGTATGATGATAATAAATTACTTAGAATCATAAGTTTGATTTTAATTTTGTAATTGGTCAGTGGATATATGACCTATAAATATCCATTGACTAGGGAACCATTTATCAGTTGAATTTGTTATTAATCAACTGATAAAACGGATTGTAAAAGTGATTCAAAATTCCTTGTATTATCAATTGATTTTAATATTTCGATGGATATGATATACTAGTCAACTGATGTTTGTTGACTTCGATTGATAGCTCTTTGACGAATATGAAGAATGGCGGACAAAGTGTAAATATTCTAAGTCATAATTCTCATAGATGAAGTGATCAACGGACAAAGGAGTCAATGGATATCAATCAATGGATGTTGGTCGATGGATGCTAGTTAACAAAAGTCAAATCAATGGATCCTCATTAATCGATCAATCTGTCAAAGCAATCAATAGATAAAAGAGCAATCGATGGATATAGATAATGTTATTCCTTAGAACAATGCCAATATTTATAGAATGGGGGGTTGAATAAAAATATTAAAACTTTTTACTTCTTTTAATATTTGTTCTTGATGTTTGAGAGTTGAGAGAATATGTTTGAACAAAATTGAAAATTAAAACTGAATAAAGAGATTTTAAAATTACTGATGGATTGGTTGTTCCATCAGTGTATATTTTTGCTCAATGTTCCTAGGTTAAAAGAAACCTATCTTCGTTTTACAAGGTTAGAAAATAAATCAACTGCTCTTACAATGTGCTCTAAATCTAGAACAGTTGATTAAGAAAATATTATCTAACTTGTCTATTTTCTAACAATGCTACTACACTTTTTTATATACTACAAATGTGTCTTTAAAATTCCTATTCTTGGATTGTTTCTATCTACCTTTCTTTTTACCTTTTTCTTTTTCAGGAAAACAGGCTTGAAAGACAGCTACAGATTGAGTCTTCACAGTCATCATTGACTTTCTTCCATAGGTTTACTTTTGTCCTCTGGATCTACAACAGATAGTCCTTCTGTGTTGTCACAATCAATTGATAATTTACTGTTAAGCATATCAATTAATCCATCCTTTAATCCATCAACTGATGTTCTTTCTTTGATTGATCTTTATATCCATCGATTGATAAATAATGACTTATCGATTGATAGATGTTATCAATCGATGGGTCTTCACATCAGTCGATGATCTTCAATACTTGACTTGGCTTCTTCGATTGATCTCTCATCCATCGATGCTTCAATATCAATCGATCATCTTTCACTTGTGCAATTTCCTGTCTTCAAATAATTATAATTTGACAGTTTAATTTACACATCAATTGATGATCTATATCAATCGACTCTAACATCAATTGATAAGAATAATATCAATTGAGTTACACCTTATCAATTGAAATAGACTAAGTACCCCTATGCTACAGTCCAAATTATCAGTTGATTCATATAAACATTTCAACTGATAAATGGTTTCCTGATCAATTGATATTTATAATTTTTATATCAATTGATCAATTACATCAAATAAAATTTCTATGATTCTAAGATTAAGGTTATCATTAAATTACATGTAGATTCCTAACAATCTTCCCCAATTTGTGTATGTGATATGAACAGGCATAAATCTACTTGATGATAACAAAACCCCTAATAATTTTCATTCAGATAGAATCAAGAAATTTAAATAGCACTTTGAATTTTAGAAGTACCAGTTTGATGAATAACTTCTGCAAGCTGTTTCAATGTCTTCATTGTCTTCATAATTCAGTTAGCTTCTCTTCCTTCTCTTCTCAGCATTTTCCTTCAGTTGCCTCATGAAAGAGCTCATCAATATTGCTTCATCCCTGTCAGTCTCTCCAAGTTGCCTCATAAGGTAATGCATTTCTTCATCTGTGATTTTGTCCATATATTTGCAGATATCAAAGAACTTTGTGTTGCCCTCCACATCTGTAAAAATCATTGCATACTTTGGCTCTAACACCACCTTTTTGACTTGAGACTTCCATAGCTTAAGAGGTGAATCAGGTTTAGCTTCTACCTTTGACCTTCTTAGCTTTCAAATTTTTTGTTGAATTTCCTGAGCAATTGTTGTGTTGAGTTTGTACTTTCTGTTGAGTAGAGGAAGGATGGTCTTTAGAACATTGTAGCTCTGCTTCATTATCACCTTCAACGAATAAGTGATCTACACTCCATTTTCATACTCCAATCTAATAGATTCTTCTTGATTAGAGGTTGCAGGGTGAGTCCTTACTCCAATTAGCCCTTTTCATTGATCACTGGTATTCCTTTCATATCATATCCTTCAATTGTAACCTCCTCCTTGATTTCTTCTTGTTGACCTTAGAGGTTTTCCTGAACCACTGTTTCTTGAATAGAACTTGACCTTTTCTTGGCCATAGCTATTTTCCTATTTTTCCTCAGTGGCTGTTCCATTAATTGATCTTCCATGTTCCATTACATTTCCATTTCCCTTGATATTTCCTCATTCTCCTTTTCTCTTCTTGCAGTATCTGACAGTCCTGATGAAATGGCTCCTTGAAGAAGCTTCTGTGCAACTGGCTCTTTCCTTCTCTTTTCTTCTTCAATCATTATGGATTTGCCCTTCCTCTTCTGTTCAAGGGCTTCAAGGTCAACTGTTAGAAAGGGTTCAACATCTGATTTGCTTTCTTTGGCAGCTTTTTGTGCATTTTCATTTACTCTTCTTGTTACTTGAATGAACTCATTCAAGTCTCCTTTTTCTACTGCCTCTGTTACCAACTCAGTGCTTTTCTTCAAATCTTCAATCCTTTTCCTTTCCCTCTCAATCATTGATTGAGCTCACACATGCACATAACCAAAGGATTCTAAATTAGGAGGCCCAGGTTACCGATATCAAAAGTTCTATCAAAACAATCTTGCAAGTGCAAGAGAAGCAACAACGGAAAATAAGTGATGTCTAAGATCTACTGAAATAGTTGTTGGCTCAATGGTCTTCTTCTTTACAAACTCAATCACCATCTACTCAGAAGGATAACCCAACTAAGGGGGAGAAGAAAAGACAATAAAAAGGTAAAAAGAAGATGTCGGAGTATACTAAGGGGGAGTTCAATCTTGATCTTGAAGAAATTAAATCCTGAAGATATTCACAAGTCTATAAATGATCCAATTGATGAAGAAGATTAATTTGCAGATGAGTTTTCTTTCCACAATGATTGCTTACTAAATGGAGTTGATGACGTGGTAACCAAGGATATAGATGAAGCAAATTAGCTGATTAAAAGAAAGATGCTCATAGAAAAAGGAGCTATCGAAAGAAAGAGGGCAATAAATGTGACAAAAATTTGGTCAAGATTGGGATCAAGCCCGTCTGTTGTTTCAGAAAAAAGAGCTGACATTGACAGAAAATGATAATAGAGAAGTTCTTGACACAATGAGGGACTAGAGGAGTCAATTTCCAAATATACATGCATTCTATGAAGTATTTGATGTTGAAGTAACTAGTGTATCAGTAACTGCACAAAGAAATGGTTGGAGAATGTGAAGGATTTTGAGGCATAAATGCAGTGGAATAAACGTAAAAAATAAATCAAAATAGTGAAACCCTCCTTAAGATCCATGCAAAAACACAATATTTAATTTGGAGATCATGATGTATTACATTTTAGAGTTTTAACGAAAAAAAGATAGAGATTATGGAGGTCCAAAACTCGTACGATCACCACATATCTCACAACACGTGATTTACGCTCTAACGGTATCCACACGAACACTTGATCTTTGAAGGAGGAAGGATATACTAGCACCCAAGCTGTTTCTCTCAACCTCTATCTCTCACTCTATGCGGATAGGATTTTCCCAAAACTGAATTAGGTAACCTTCTAGAGAAAGAGATGTATTTATAGAGGAAATAAATAAGCTTTTTAGCCCATCATCTGATTGGGTCTTATATTTAATTAATTTATTCAAATTTCGGAATTAAATAACTAATTAAGTCAAACTTAATTAATATTCAAATATAATTCGAATTATAAATTAATTCAAATTTCTAATTTTATTAATTAAGTCCAACTTAATTAATATCCAAAATAAATTTGAATTACTATTAATTCTCCTTCAAGTGTTCTTTGTGTGTGACCCTTTAGGTTATTATTACGTTGGTAATAATTTTATTATCCAATAATAAAATTATAAACAATGAGCGGCATCTAGTAATACATCATTGCTACCCAAGTAATAATAAATAAATCGGTAATTCGATTGAGCCTTTCGTGAATAATGTACAATATAATATAATCCTTTTAATCTTGATATTATATATTAAACTCAAGGCATGTGTTGTGTCATTCTCTTCCTAATTTAATCATTATTTTCTTGATCGATGATGAGACTATTAAAATCAAATCAACATTTGAGCACGACCGTGCATTCCATAGTCTTACTCAAACAAGAGGCCAATAATATTACTCCTAAAATTAAGAGGATTAAATCCCATCAAGATAATTCATATTCCTCACACGATTCATAATATACTCAATGTCTACTTTTATCATCACCTGGTCAAATGTAACTTTTAATATAATCAAAGTATATTAATTCTCGTTTAGAAATATAATGATTTCATGTCTAAGGATCATTACACCATTATCACAGTGAGAATTACTTATGACACTTATTTAACATGTAGAATCTCACGGCGGGTCATTCTAGTGTCATGCATTGACACATGCACTTATGTTCTTGACTTTAGTATCACCATACCTATGACCAATGAGATGTGGTCATCTGTCAACAAACATACTAGTTTTGTGCATTATTATTGTCCTTGAATAATAATACTCGATTAAGAAATCTTAGGAATAAGATATTATTCATATAATCTCATTTTTAAGTCACAAACTTAAAGATATATAATACGTATCAAAAATCCAAGGACATTTATTATGCTTTCAATTTATTATGCAGTAAATAAAATATAATAAATAATAATCAATAAAACATAATCCTTAATAATAAAATATCTTCCTTAAAATATAAAAGTATTGTCCCTAGGGCACAATTACTAACAATCTCCTACTTGCACTAGAGCTAATTACTCAAGTATCCAATACTCATGGAACTAGTGTGACTTTCGTGCTTCTACTACGACAAAGCCTTAGTCAGTGGGTCTGCAAGATTATTATTAGTATGCACTTTACATATATGTATATCCCCTTGATCATTAATCTCATTAATTAGGTGATATCTCCTAAGTACATGCCCAAACAGCCTCATTGGCTACTTCATAAACATCAATATACTCAGGCTCTATTATAGAATCAACAACTGTCTCTACTATGAACTATTCCAGCATACAACATCTCAATTTAAATAGATAAAATACAAAGCCAGACAGAAACACTAAATCATCGTTGTCTTTCTAGAAACCAGTATCACTGAAACCTCTTACAACTAGCTTCACATCTCCTCCATATAACAAGAATGAATCTTTAGTCCTCGTTAAGTACTTAAGAATATTTTTAACTCCCATCCAATGATCATCATTTGGATTAGACTGGTATATGTTCGTCATGCTTAAGAATTACGAGACATCATACTGAGTACATATCATCTAATACATTATAGAACCAATTGCCGAAGCATATGGAACATAACTCATACGATCCTTATCATCCAATGATTTAGGACAATTTTATTTTAAGATCATTATCCCATGAGACATTGGGACATATCCATTTTAGCCTATTTGCATCCCAAATTGGTGTAAGACATTGTCAATGTATGTACTCTAACTTAAGCCAAATGATCATTTTGATCTATCACTATAAATCCAGATCCCTAAAATATAAATCATATTGCCTAACTCTTTCATCGAGAAACTATTTCTAAGCCAAGTCTTCACAATCTATAGAGAAGGAATGTCATTCCCTATTAGTAATATATCAACATATAATACTAGGAATGCCACATGGCTCACACTAAACTTCTTGTAAACACAAGTTTCATCTTCATTCTGAATAAAGACAAACTATTTTTGACTGTTTCATCAAAATGAATGTTCCATCTCCTCGAGGCCTTCTTTAATCCAAATATGGATCGACACAACTTACATACCTTTCCAGCATCATTTGGATCAACAAAACCTTCTGGCTATGACATGTACACATCCACATCTTTTTCAAGGCTCCCATTTAAGAAACCAATTTTGACATCCATTTGCCAGATTTCATTGTCATAGCAAGCAGCTATAGTAAGAAAAATCCTGATGGACTTGACCATAGCCATTGGTGAAAAGGTCTCATCATAGTCAATACCATGAATTTGCTTGAAACTTTTTTTTCACCAATTATGCCTTATTAGGTCTTTACATTACCATCCATGTCGGTCTTCTTCTAAAAAACCCACATGCACCCTATAGGTTCTACCCCTTCAGGTAGATCAACCAAAGTCAATACTTGGTTAGTATACATGGATCCCATCTTAGACTTCATGGCTTCTAGCTATCTCTTATAATCTGGAATGTTCATATCCTCTTGGTATGTGAGAGGCTCATCTTCGTCGACAGGCATCACATCACCATCTTAAGTCAAGAGAAATCTATAATATCTCTCGGGCTCAAGGTGAATCCTACTAGACCTACAAAAAACCTGTGTTTCTTGAGCAATATTGTTTTCTTGTACATTCTGTTCAGGCTCCTCCATTGGTTCAATGTTATCATGTGGGTCTCGAACTTCATCAAGATTTATTGTCCTCCCACTGTCTTTCTTAGAGAGAATCTCTCTTTCAAGGGACACAACAGTTCGAGCAATAAACACTTTGTTCTTGAAATGATTAATATAAAGAATAACCCCTTGTTTCAGTTGGGTATCCCATAAAATTATTTTTTTCTGATTTTGGTCCTAACTTGTCAGAGATTAGAAATTTCATAAATGCTTCACATCCCTAAATTTTCATAAATGACATGTTGTGACGTTTCTCAGTCCATATCTCATAAGGAGTCTTTTCAACCGTTTTAGTAGGAAAACGGTTAAGTGTATATGGAGCCATTTCCAGAGTGCAATCCCAGAAACTAATTGGAAGATTTCTTGACTCAACATTGATCACACCATGTCCAACAAGTTGTGATCCCTCCTATCAAAAAAACCTTTTCTTTAATATTTTCTACTTCATAATTATAATCTTTGATTTTTTTCAAATGATTCGGATTTGTTCTTAAAAAGATACATATATATGTATTTACTAAAATAATTAGTAAATTTTATGAAGTTAATAAAATCTACCTTTTGTCATCGTACACATATGACCACATACATCACTATGTATAAGTCATACTCGTTCAATGGCCCTTTCACCATGTCCGGTAAAAGGAGCTTTAGTCATTTTGCCAAATAAACCAAGATTCGCATCCTTTTGTATAGTTCATAATCAAACTTATCCAAGAATGCATCCTTATGTATTCTAGAAATGCGTTTCTCATTAATATGGCCTCAACGACAGTGCCAAAGCTAATGTTTGATTTAAGTCACTTTAGAACATATAAATTTTTAATTAGTTTTACAACATTATAAGCCTCATCATCGAAATAGAATAACTAACTATTATTATTCAATTAAAATGAAAAAGCCTTTTTTGTCTAAACAAAAAACTGATATAATGTCTCTGCAATTGCAAGTACGTTATAATAATTATCAAGTTCTAAATTTGCCTTGTAGGCCAAAAGTTAACGAGTTCCTCTAACCAGAGCAATTACCTTTACTCCAATTCCAACCCGATACCATAAGCTTGATCCTTACAGATCATCTTCTTCCAATCTTTCAAATAAGCATGAGAGTTTAATTTTAGTCTCCCAATTTTCCACAGAAGTGACAATCGTCTTCTTTATCAACACCTCATTCAGACTTTAGAGCCTGTTTTGGGATTAAACTTTGGTTTGATAATGAAATTAGATCAAATCTTCTCCTTGCCTTTCCATTTTCCTTTCCCTTTTGCATTCTCTATTTACCATCATTATAGTAGTAGTTCATGCATTTATCATGTTGCTTTCCACAGTTCTCAACATGCTTAGCAACTCAATAGGTGTTTCACCAATCTTATTCATTTTGTTGTTCATAACAAACTAAGAATATTTATTGTCCAAGGATTGTAAGATGAAATCTAGGTGAGTCTCTAGACCAATCTGGAAACCCAAAATATCAAGGTACTCATTATACCCTATAGTCTTTAGAACATGTCGTGTAACTGGGTCTCACTCTCCCAACTTGTAAGTTTACAGTGCCCTTTAATTGTCAAATATATCTTGAAGAGTCTGTCCCTCAAAAATCCTTTGAGGGTGCTTAATCGTCTTACAAGCATCTATATGCTCGTGTTGCTTCTTAAGCTCAACACTCATAGTTGCAAGCATTAGATATGAAATATCAGTCGCAACATCAATTTTCTTCCAATAAGCTCTATGATTTGCGCATGTTACATTCTAAGCTTTAACAGTAGGGGAAGAGATTTGACTAACATCGTGATTCCCGATGACAATCCTCAAGCTCCTATGTCAGTCGATGAAATTCGTTCTCATCAACTTGTCCTTCTCAATCGCATAGAGAAGTTGTTTGCGTTTATCATTTGATATCTACAATATTAAAGGTATAAAATAAACTAGATTACAGATTTAATAATAAGTATGTTTATGTGATTATCATATACATTCACAATATATATCTCCCACTATTTTCTTCAAATCAATAGCCCTAACTATTAATTCGGAAAGCATTTCTTTAAATCTTTCTAGTGAGCCAAGATCCACATTTCATCCATGTTTTAAGATAGAGTTGGTTAATACACCTAAAACATGACTATTTAGGTAGACAACATTTGTCGATTATATCAAATATAACTCTTAAAAAGTTTGGTGGAAAAACCCTTTGTAAACATTTATCCAATAAATCTCACGAAACTTTATGCCGCTAAACCCACAATCCTATTGTGATGATTTAGTTAAGTTAGACCCAATGTTTCAATAAACTAATTACACTTAATTATCACGTCTTCCCGTGATTGATGAGAGCACCTTGCTTTCAATAAACCCAATCCTTCTCAATCAAGATCTTGGCGAGTATTAAACATTAGAAGGCATCCGATTAATTTAATATGTATTTAGGGATTTTAATGTTTATATGAATGATCATGATGCCATCATAAAGAGATTCTCAATTTTTTCTTGATCAAATAATTCATTTCAAAATTCGTCAATGGATTGATTTTTAGGTCATCGGAGAAATCACAAGCGGTCTCTCTTAAAAACCGAATTCCTTACGAATTAAACTAATAATCCGCTTTTGACAAAATCTCCCCATATCAGAAAAATAAAATTCATATTTAATATTGTGTTTCATAAATACAAGAAACTCATTATCGTTTTTTCAATTTTAAAATCTTGAATCATTACAGATTTTATCTTTCTTAAGCAAAAATGGCATGGGTGTCGTATCTAATACATATATGATTAATCAATATTAAGCATTCATCTCGATTATATCTACGCATACTTACCAATAAATGCAATTATAGACATATATGTAATGGGTATAAAATAAACGTGTTTGGTTATGGTCCCATCCTATGTGATCTTTCCAAGCTAATGGAAAAATCAAAGTCAATCTGCGGTGGTTTAAAAATACTATCTATTTAATGTCTTCATTTTTCATTGCGCCATCGTCCTCTTTTGGATCACCTCATTGCTTGCAAGTCTTCATTGATAATTATATTGAATATTGAAACAAAACTATTCTAATGAAATTACAAGAAGAACTCGAGTTACATTCGAGATAATTAAATTATAATGAATAAACGACATGCAAGTCGTATTTAGAAACCAAAACCTCTATCCTATGGGTCTTTAGGCCATAATCATCCACCATATTATCACATAGCACATGTAATATATCTCAGATTATATAAACATATCATATAATCATATATAACAAATTTTGAAATATCTGAAAATCAAATAAATTTCAGTAAATAATAAATTGTCATTTTGGGGCTTGTAACGACATTGAATGGCTTACAAACATCAAGCTAATTAATTCAGTATTGCTCGGTGACCCAATTCCAGTTAGAAAACACATATCGTTTGTAAAAAATGGACACTAGACACAGATTTCAGAAAATCTACAAAAGCCATTTCAGAATTCGTATTTTATACGATTCCCATAAAAAGAACAAACATGTATCATATATATACATCAATACACATAAACATCACATGATTATACATCACATGAATATCATATATTCAAAATCATATAAAACATATATATCAACATATAGCCATGGCATATCATATACATGTTTACATACATTGAAAAACTGTTAAACAGATAACCGAATTAAAAATTTCGCAAGTACCTCTGATGTCATTGAAGGGTTTCAAGGCACAAACGCAGCGGAATAAACACAAAAAATAAATCAAAATAGCGAAAGTCTCCACAGGATCCATGTGAAAACATAATATTTAATTCGGAGATCATGATGTATTACCTTTTAGAGCTTTAACGAATTAAAGATAGAGATTATGGAGGTCCAAAGCTCGTACGATCACCACGTATTCCGCAGCACACGATCTACGCTCGAACGGTATCCACACGAACACATGATCTTCAAAAGAGGAAGGATGTTCTAGCACCCAAGTTGTTTCTCTCAACCTCTATCTCTCTCTCTATGCGGCTAGGGTTTTCCCAAAACTGAATTAGGTTTACTCCTAGAGAAAAAGATGTATTTATAAAGGAAATAAACAAGCCTTTTAGCCCATCATCTGAATGGACCTTATATATAATTAATTTATTTAAAATTCGGATTTGAATTTAAATAACTAATTAAGTCAAAAATAATTGATATTCAAATATAATTCAATTTATAAATTAATTCAAATTCCTAATTTTATTAATTACGTCCAACTTAATTAATATCCAAAATAAATTTGAATTACTATTAGTTCTCTTTCAAGTGTTCTTTGTGTGTGACCCTTTAGGTTATTATTACGTTGACAATAAATTTATTATCAAATAACAAAATTATAAACAACGAGCGGCATCTAGTAATACATCATTGCTACCCAAGTAATAATAATTAAATCGGTGATTCGATTGAGCCTTTCATGAATAATGTACAATGTAATATAGTCCCTTTAATCCTGATATTATAGACTAAACTCAAGACATGTGTCGTGTCATCCTCTTCATAATTTAATCTTGTTTTCTTGATCGATGAGCAGACTAATAAAATTAAATCAACATTTGAGCACGACCGTGCATTCCATAGTCTCACTCAAACAAGAGGCCAATAATATCACTCCTAAAATTAGGAGGATTAAATCCCATCTAGATCATTCATATTCCTCACACGATTCATAATATACCCAATATCTACTTTTATCATCACCAGGTCAAAGGTAACTTTTAATGTAATCAAAGTATATTAATTCTAGTATATAAATATAATGATTTCAGGTCTAAAGATCATTATATCATTATCACAATGAAAATTACTTATGATACTTATTTCACATGTAGAATCTCACGGCGGGTCATTTCAGTGCCATGCATTGAGACATACACTTATATTCTTGACTTTAGTATCACCATACCTATGACCAATGAGATGTGATCCTCTGTCAACAAACATACTAGTCTTTGTGCATTATTATTATCCTTAAATAATAATACTCGACTAGGAAATTTTAGGAAGAAGATATTATTCATATAATCTCATTTTTAAGTTATACACTTAAAGATATATAATACGTATCAAAATTCTAAGGACATTTATTATTTTTTCAATTTATTACACAGTAAATAAAACATAATAAATAAATAATAATCACTAAAACATAATCCTTTATAATAAAATATCTTCCTTAAAATATAAAAGTATTGTCTCTAGGGCACAATTACTAACAGAATGTACATTACTTTCAGCAACAGAGGATGTATGAGAATGTCAATGAAGGAGCTTAATAGAATGAATATAGTCAATTTGTATGTACTACAAAGAAAAGTGAACGAAGCAGGTGACAAGATCAATGAGCTGATGAGGGATTTCATTGAAGATAGAATAAAAAACATTGGTATTGAAGCTTATCTTGATCCTCCAGTTGTAAATTACTACAAGCCAACAACCTTACATAATATGACATTGACAGATGAATATCTTGAAATGAGTCATATAGAATTCATGAAATATGTTAAAGGAATACTAAGAAGCGAGCTAAACATACCTCTGAATGATGTAGTTGCAGCTAAAGTGATTTATTCCTTCAAATTGAATCGAGCAATAGAAATTTCATAGAGTTATCTTAAGAAGGAATCCAAATTTTATCTTGAACTAGTTCTTGTTACAAGACCAGATGGAAATCATACCAAACACTGAGCCGTGCATTAAAAAGAACCACATAGAAGAGCTAGTGTATTGGTACAGAAATGTAAATGGTCAACCAGGGAAATTGCCACTCAATAACTTTAGCAAGAACAACTTAGAAGCTACAACAAACGTTCTTTCAATAATCAAGAGGTCAACATGCAAAAAAGATAAAGTTTCACTTAAGCCTATCAATCAAATTCTGATCGAGGAATGAATGTTGAAAATAGTAAACAACACGAAAATAGTTCAAGATGCTCAGAAAATAATATCAGTGTTCGTGTTTGCAAAGAAGACATCACTTGAGTTTGAAGGCATATAAAAAATAACCATTATACCTTTTTTAGAAGAACTCTTAAAGAAAATTGAAGATCCACCTCCAGTGAATGTCCTTGAAATTGAAGCAAGGGACTTAGTGAAAGCAAGGCTTCTTGTGAAGAAAGAAGATTTTAGGAAGGCTCAGGAAACACTTGCCCAAAAAATGAAAAACACATCAAGACAACAGAATATTAAAAATTGAAATATCTATTCAAACTAGAGGAACAATCAAAATTCTTGTACTAAGCATCAACACGTCAAGAAAATAATTATCTTGTACATTCAGAAGAAAATAGTTGATTGCAAAGAAGAGTGGAAAAGTGTTTGAAGAAAATGGAACATAACTGAAGACTAAAAAAGATTCTAAGTGAAGAATACTTGTGTTTCACTATAGAGGCGCCACTTAATTGAAGACACAGAAGGGATTCACTCTTGAGGAGCCACTCACACAAAGCATGGAAATTTTCTAAGGAAATTATACATTTCCATGTATAGGTGCCACTTAGCACCTAAGTGAATCCTATACAAGGCAATAACATGTATAGACGCCACTCAGATCCTAAGTGGCTCATATACATGGCATCACAATGTATAGGTGCCACTTAGCACTCAAGTGGATCATATACAAGGTAAGACAATGTATAGGCGCCACTTAGGTGTTAAGTGGCTCCTATATAAGGGGTAAACAGGGCGCCACTCAAAAATATTCAAGGGAACACACCATGTGTTGGAGCCACTCAGCTTTTCATTAGAATTGTTCAAGTCATTTTACTTTGGTAATATTCAGCCACATATTTAATGAAGGCACAAGTCTACACAAAATGGAACAAAAGCAATTTACTTATGTATATTCTTCATTACACACAACAACCTATGAGAGCTATATTAAAGACATACATAAACACCCAACTGTATTTGTTGTTTGTATTAATCCGAAATCATTATAGCTAATCTTTGGATTAAAGTGTATCACCTTGGGGATTTTATAATATATTGATATTTCCCCGAACAAGTTGTGTTATTTTGTGATTATAGTTTCAAACCTCAAGAACAAAATACACACAATTATTATCCGCAAATTAAGTTAAAAATTACCTACCTTATATTCAACCCCCCTTTTATGATGATTTGGGACCTAACAAACTCCATATATTTCTAATTTCATTTCTTTAGACAATCAAACATTCTTAGATTCTGCTTCTTTATAACTCAAGGAGCAACCAACACTCTCACCTATTTCTCAAAATAAGGGTATCACCTTAGAGGAATACGACTCTATTTCAAATCTCTTTTAAAAATTGTATTTGAAACCTTCCAAACTCAATAAACTACTATTCTTTAATCAATGGATACTCAATCAACTGATATTCATCATCCATGGATTGATGCTCTACAAAAAGATACTCATCCATCGATGGATATCCCTGATCCATCGACCAATGCTAATATATCTATTAATACTACAAACATATTATTTCATTTGAGTGAGGGTGTGGAGTGGTAGGATTGTAACCTAGAAAAAGGTTAGAAAATGAGTGTGAGGCTCCCCACTTCTTTAGGGGAGGTAAGAGGAGAGGATACACAAGAAAATGCACACACTATGAGTGAGGGAGAGGTGAGATCTCAAGATGAGACCCTGATGCAAAATAGAGAGATTGAGAGTGCACAAGTACCTAATGAATAGAATGTTGAGAAACTAGCTGAAGAATTAATTATAGAGCTAGGCATGGAGTTAGGGGAGTTGGAGAAGAAGGAGATGTGAGAAAGGCTATGCAAACACAATAAGTTCAAGATATTGTGCTTGTGGATAGTGGAATTTGTTAGTAATTGTGCTCTAGAGATAATAGTTTTTATATTTTAAGGAAAATATTTATTATTAAGGATTATGTTTTATTGATTATTATTTATTTATTATGTTTTATTTACTACGTAATAAATTGAAAGCATAATAAATGTCCTTGTAATTTTGATACGTATTATATATCTTTAAGTATGTGACTTAAAAATGAGATTATATGAATAGTATCTTATTCCTAAAATTACCTAGTCGAGTATTATTATTTAAGGACAATAATAATGAACAAACACTGGTATATTTCTTGACAGATGACCACATCTCATTGGTCATAGGTATGGTGATACTAAAGTCAAGAACATAAGTGCATGTATCAATGCATGGCACTGGAATGACCCGCCGTGAGATTCTACATGTTAAATAAGTGTCATAAGTAATTCTCACTGTGATAATGGTGTAATGATTCTTAGACCTGAAATCATTATATTTCTATATGAGAATTAATATACTTTGATTACATTAAAAGTTACCTTTGACCGGGTGATGATAAAAGTGGACTTTGGGTATATTATGAATCGTATGAGAAATATGAATGATCTAGATGAGATTTAATCCTCCTAATTGTAGGAGTGATATTATTGGCCTTTTGTTTGAGTGAGACTATGAAATGCACGGCCGTGCTCAAATGTTGATTTGATTTTAATAGTCTACTCATTGATCAAGAAAATAAAGATTAAATTATGAAGAGGATGACACGAGACATGCCTTGAGTTTAATTTATAATATCAAGATTAAAGGGATTATATTATATGGAACATTATTCACGAAAGACTTAATCGAATCACCGATTTATTATTATTACTTGGGTAGCAATGATGTATTACTAGATGCCGCTCATTGTTTATAATTTTAATTAGATATTAAAATTATTGTCAACGTAATAATAACCTACAGGGTCACACACAAAGAACGCTTGAAGGAGAAATAATTTAAATTGTGAATTTAAATTAAATAAGTAATTTATTTTATTTATGATATTAATTAAGTATGACTTAATTAATTATATAAATAGAATAAATGAATTATTTAAACTAATTCCAAAATTAATAATTAATTAATTAAGTGAGACTTAATTAAATAATTTAGAATTTTGGATTAGTATTAATTATAATTGGATTATAATTAGAAAACTTATTCCTCTCTCTATATAATCTCTTTATGGGCTGATTTAATTTAAGAGACAGATTTTTACTAAAACCCTAGCCGTTTTGAGAAAAGAGGAAGATAGAGAGAGAGAAACAGTTTTTCGGGTGCTAGTACACATCAATCCTTCATGAAAAGTGTTCGTGTGGATACCGTAGAGAGTAGATCGCGAGAGCGGGATACGTGGTGATAAACAAACTTTGGACCTCCATTAATCTTCCATTAATGAACTGTTAAAGCTTCTAAAGGTATTTATTCTTTATCTCCGAATTAAATCTTTTGTTTTCGCATGGATCCTGCGGAGGGTTTCGCTATTTTGATTTATTTTTCGCGTTTATTCCGCTGCGTTTGTGCCTCGAAACCTTTCAGAATTGTGGTGGGAGATGAAGTAAATTTAGATGCTGATACATTTCAACATCAAGAGGCTGCATATCAAGTATTGGCATCTACATCTAATGTTGAAGCTAAAAGGATGTTAGGGTTGACAAGTACAAAAGCTAGAACGAGGAGCTATAAAGAGAGTATTACTGATACTCAGGATACATCATACATCACTCATGAAGAACTAGAAGTAGACTATGAAGAAGAAGAGTGATATCCTTAGATTAGTGATGAAACTACTCACTTTGGAAATGTCGAAGATGCCATTGTCGGTCAATACTGGAGAGCCATGATGGGAACTGAGCCTAAAGATCCTACACAGAGAAACATTCTCAGCTTCTATAAGGATAATCTCAGGATAGCCAAGTTACAAATCACATCATTGAAGTCTAGTGCAAAGAAAATAGGTGATCGAATTGCATAGGTTAAGGATGATCTTGAGAGGAGGCTAGATGAGAAGCTCAAGACATCTACAATGCACTATTTAGATTTGAGACTTAAGAAAGAATCTATTGTTGAAGACTCTATGAAGGCACTTGAAAAGAGGATGTCTATAGTTGAAGAAATGATGAATCTGATTCTACAAAATCAAATCACTCAAAACAATCTGTTAGAGAAATTTCTATTTACTACTACAGTTTTCCATGCAGTTGTTTATGCTAACAAAAAGGGGGAGAAATCAGGATATGGTAAAGGGGGAAAAATAGGTGGTAGAGGTGAGAGTAACAAAGGGGTAATGCAAAAAATATATGATGATAGCAAGAAAAGGAAAATGAGAAATCATCTTAAGGGAATGATCCAAAGAAGCCTAAACTGCCAACTGGGAAGGAAAAAGGCAGCCACAAATTGGTAGTCATTGAAGCCAGGATGGAAGAAAGGGAAAGAGAAACTTAAGCCCATGTGAGTAGAGAGAATAAAGTTGTGGAAGAAATGAAGAAGGGGGCAGAAAAAATTATTTCAATTCTTTCACAAGGAACTGGATCATCAAGCAGACAACCTAAGGTGGGATTTATCTCAGAAGAAATTTCTAATAAAAGAAATGGTAAAGGGATGATGGATCCAGAAGAGGAAAGAAGACTCCTCAAGCAATCAAAAGAAGGTCAACAACAAAATGAGTGGTGTTATTAAATCAGTCATTCTAACCAAAGAGGAACAAATGAATACGTTGAAGATTTAGCAGCTCAGTTAGCTATAGAGGCTGATATTGAATTACGGAGGGAGGAACAATAAAACAAGGCAAAAAGGACAAAAAAAAAGTGTAAAGTCAGCAAGTCACAAGACTAAAATGGACAAGAAGAAAAATCAAGTAAAAACCAATGAAACTACTCAGAAGGAAGAAATTGAATTGCAGCCTTATGATTTCCAATTCAAGCCTGAAATCAAGATTGAGGGAGTCATTGCCTGCATGGTACATCTGAAGGGTTTCGGGCATTAAAACGTAGCGGATATAACGTAAAACAATAAAAAAACGAAACCCTATCGCAGGATCCATGTATAACTTTGGATGATTATGGTGAAGAAGTCTGTACCTTAACATGTTGGTCCCTGATATTGTAGAAGGGGGGTTGAATACAATATCTGAAAATTAATCACTGAATAATTGGATTAAAAATATTATTTTAATTACTCGCGAAATATTAATTATAATGAAATACTATTCAAGTGAAAGATATAATTTTAACTTGATTAGTATTACACAATTAATATGAAGATTAGATTTAATAACTGATATATAAATCTAGAACGAATTCGACATGAAGTGTTCGAGTTTAATCAATTATATTCAAACTCAGCACAGAAATCTGTGAATATTACAATGCAGATAAATTACTGAATTTGATCTGATTTTTCTAACTCTTAACAATTGAACAACAAACAATGAAGGGCTGATCTCATATTTATAGAGATTTGAAAAAGGCTGCTATGACCTTTTTCAGTATGACTTTATTTCAAGAAAATAAGTTTGTATGACTTATTTTAACACTTGTATGACTTATAAAAGACTGGGCATGACTTATTTTGGTCGGTATGACCTTTTGAAAGTTCGGTATGACTTATTTAAAGTCATATTCGGATTTTATCTAATTAAAATAAATCGGTATGACTTATTTTAATTAAACAAAATTGGTTCAGTATGACCTTTTGAGCACAGAAATCTCGGTATGACTTATTCAATGAGCTCGGTATGACTTATGCTTAAACAAGCTCGGTATGACTTAATTGAATATATATATATATATATATAAGAAACTCGGTATGACTTATTTAATAAGTCATACTAACTGTTTTATTATATATATATAAGTCATTTTCAGTCATTCCTTTTATAGAAAATTAATTCTACTTAATTTAATTAGTTAATTTATAAATTAAATTAATTCAACTTGAATTAAATTAATTAGATAAATTAAATAATTAATTAACAATTGATAGTAGAATTAAAATACTATCTTTAGTCACATAGTCGTGCTGTCAGTCTTGAAATCTTCCCGTCTTTTTTTTGTCTTCTGATCTTGAAACCTCTTGAATTAAATGAAGAATAAGTATTATATTAATTGACACACAAATGTACTGTCTGGTTCATTTGTGTCATCCTAATAACTATTCTCCATTTAAATAACTTTTAACTAGAGGTCTTCTGTCATATTTTCTTCTTCACTGTTTTCATTCTTCTTCTGGAATCTACTTGTAGTAACCACTTGAAATCTTCTATATCTTCCGTCTTCTATAGAAGTACTACCACATTATTTATTTTCACTGACGCTTGAACATATAAATGAACTTCTTCCAGTGTTGAGTAGCAATCCTATAAAAATTCTTCTGATACTTAGATCCTTTGGGATTAGTTGACTGTCTTCGTCTTGATTCCTGTTTGGTGTTTGTTATTTACTTCTCTTTATTAGCTAGAGTTGAGTTGTCATCTAATTATTACAAATAGGCCTAGTCATATGCCTTTCAATCTCCCCCTATTTGTTGTTAAACATTTAACACACAAATTTCTAGAGGATAACTCAACTAACAACTAAGAAAGTAGTACGACACGTAATGACTGTAAATAATAAACAAAAGTTCTGGTTTTATATTTAACAATTTTCCAGATTCATACATGAAAGATAAATACAAGATAGATGTTCCTCTAGCACTGAACAAATATTACAAATTTTCTATCTTGTTCTACCTAAGTCTTCAGTCTTCTGATGTATCAACTTCACCTTCTTCTAGATTTGAACTTTTATGAACTGGTGTCCTTGGTACTTCTTCAGATACTGATTGATCTGTTGTGGTGGATTCTCCATACAACCTTCTTTACTCAGTTCTTGCTAACTGCCACAACACTTCCTATTTAACAGGATCTACTACCTCTTCTTCTATGTCATAAGGCTGTGTTGAATCAATTTTATGCATCTTCCTGATGTATGATTGAATTTTCTTTGATAGGCAGTAGTCTCTGATCTTTTGAGCTGCATCCAACTTAGCCTGGGACCTGAATCCCTTGGATCTCAACATTGTTTCAACTTCAATCATGTATTTAACTGTGTAGCCCTTTAGTGACTCCTCATCCAGCTTCATAATTTGATAAAGCTTATTGTTGTAGAACCTTACCTCATGAGGGTCGTTTAAGATTTGTGGACTAACAGCTCTTGCTATCTCTCGAAGTCTGTCCCTTAAAAGTTCATTTTCTTCTGAACTTCTTTTGACTTTATTCATCAATGTCCATATTACAGATAGAGATTTTTGACGAAAGAATTCCAAAGAGACCCTGAATGTGCCATACTTGTGTGTGTATAACAGAATCTGCCAGTCATCTAGAATGTTATCCATAATCATAGTGATGTAGTCAACTTCTTCTTTGATTGCTTTCATAAAGTTATCCAGACAGTCATTTGAATCTTGCAGACGATTAATTAAGAACTGTAACTTGTAATCTTCAAATGGACCTTTCTGAAGTTTGTCCATGATCTCTCTGGCAGTATCCCATTTCTTCCCTATTTTTAAGCGCACATCTTCTTTCTTCTTTCTAACAGCTATAGCCCACAAATTTTGCTTTTGTTGGCTCTCTTCTCTTTCTGCCTGAGATCTTTCCATGACTAGAGCTTTCAGATTTTCAGTCTTTGCTTGGCTTGCCTTGATGTCTTCTTTAAGTTTCTTTATTGCCTCTTCATAGGCTGGATCAACTTCTTTTTCTTTTTGAAACAAAAATCTTCATCAAATGCAGTTTCTTCCTCAGCTCTGCAGTAGTCAGGAATGTTTGATTCATCATGAGCACTGTCATCAATGAATTGCTCTTGAGCATAATACTGTTCTTCTGGTTCTTGATCATACGATTGAAATTCTTCTTCAGAAAACAGCTTTCTCCTTCATCTCCAGCTACTTTCTCCTTTGCTTTCTCCCCCTTAGTTGAGGGATCCTCTTGAGTTTTAGAGGCTTCAAAAGATGTCAACATTTTCTGCATAGTCAGATAGACTTGCTTCATTCCTTCATTTAGATGCGTCATGCCATCATCCAGTTTGCTGAAGCGTTAAGTAGAAATCTTTTCATTTTCAATGATTGTGAGGGTTAAGTTTTTCTCAACGTCATCAATTCTTTCATGCAGTTTGCTCACTTCTTTCATATCCTCAGCAATTAGATTCTGAACGTTCTGGATGTCTTGAGTTTTTAGTAGAATGGAGGATTTGACATCATCAACATCTTTTCGTACTATTGTCAGCTGCTGTGTTACAGAGGCAGATGTAGATGTTTCTTCTGCTTGTGCTTTAACTTTTAATAACTCAGCTTGAACAATTTTTATTTCATTCTGGAGAGCTTCCATTTTGGATAACAGTTCACAGTGTGTGTGTGCACTCAACTCACTTGCACTCCTGTTTATCTCACTATCACTCTGTGCAGGTGTTTCACTCTGTGTTTGCCTCACATCACTTGTGTTTAGCTCCTTTCCAGATCCAGATGTTGTACCTGTAAATATAACAATAGCTTTTGAAGAGTCGAAATGCTCTTCTGATGCCTGTGAAGGCGCGTCCTCAACAAGGTTAACTTGAAGAGGCTCCGCTACTGACGTAGCTACTCTGTGAATGGAGTCCCATCTCCCTCTATAGAGTGGTTGCCTCTCAAATCCACTAGTGGATTCGAGACCTTCTCCAATGAGAACTGGATGTAAGAAATCCAGGGGAGTCACCACCTTAGACAATGTAATGACAGGCTCTTGAGAGTCTGTGGTGCTCCTTAGTACCTCGGAGGGTATCTGATGCTTCACTGCATCGAAAATGTCATGGTCCACAACATAGGTGGCATCCGACGATTTTTTATTAAAAACATTTTCTTCAACTAATGTGCCCTCCTTTGTTGGTATTTCTTCAAGTGAAGGTCCTGCTAGAGTGATTGCTAGCAGTGTGTTTTCCTCACTATCTGATGTTGTGGCCGAGCAGCGAATTAGATCACCTGGTTGAGCAAGTGTATCTAGAGAATCTTGGATGGCCATATTGAAATCCATATCCCATTGACTGGAATAGGTTGAGGCTGCAGTTGTCTCAGGGTCAACTCTAGAAATTTTTGAAGGAGGAGACAGAGCTGCGGGTTTACTCACTTCAGCACCAAGACCTCTAACTATTCTGACAGGTTTCTTCCTTTTTCTGACTTTTAATGAAGAGGAGGATGAAGGAGAAACTGTTTGAGGCTCTAATTCAACTGGGGGCAGAACCTGTGTGTTTTCAGGTTCATAGCTGATATCCTGGAGTGTAAGAACACAATCATAGTCTGCTACAGATAAATCTAACAGAGCAGTGGATATTTCTATAGGTATTGAACTAGAAGATTGTGAGTGAGATATTACCTGTTGATCTTGTGCCACTTGATCGACATGCTGAGCAGCTTCAAGTAGAAGGTGCACAGGATCATCCATTTGCATTGGCACTTGCTCTGGCTCTTGTTCCTGCACAGGATTAGCAATAAGATCTAATATCTCAGCCATGTAATCTGTTCTTTCCACTGGCACATCTTCGTACTTGGGGTTGTTGTGAAGTCTTGCAAATAAGTTGTTCTGAGAAGTGGGAGATTCTTCTACAGGACTATAATGAAATAAGGCTTTGTCTTCTTCTATCAACAAATCATTCATGAACAGCATCAGGAACCTCGGATAGTAGACTTGAATGTCCTGTTCCCTGCTTTCTGGTTTCCCCATTTTCCTTATTATTTCTTTTAGAATCAACTTCCCAAAATTTATCCTCCTATTGTGGGCCACAGAAAACCCTATTATTTGCAGTAGTGAAGATATATTGTTGAAGTTGTTCTTTGTAGTGGGTGCAAAAACTTTGGCTAACGTCCCAAAGAAGTAGTCCCATTCGCTTACCAATCTGGACTTCGTCAATCTTACCAAATTGATCTCACCCTGATATCTAATAGAATAGAAAAATTCTAGAATTTCTGGTACAGTGGGTGGATCCACGAAATTGTCAGTTGGAAAGCCCAAAATTATGTTCACGTCCTCTTCAGTCACCATATATTCATGATCTCCTATACTGAATGAGAATTGAACTCTGCCTGCAGTACTCCTATTCCTAGCAGTGGAATACAGAGCCCTAAGTGCTAACACTTGCAAAGGGGCGTCTAGAGTAATTGCAGTTCTAACTAGCGAATGTTCATTCATAAATACGATCCATGGTCGAAACCTCTCGACTGAACAAATCACTGGATTAAAATATCCTACAAAATTAGTTTTTACTAATTCGCAAAAACCAGCCATTTTTGTTGTAGATTTAAGCTATTACAAGTAATAAAATTACAATGTGCGATTACAAATCAAAATTAACAATTACAAGCCAATAATTCAAAAATTACACTTTAAAAATTAAACCCTAATTTCTAATAATCCCCAAATTGACTTTAATCAGTAAATCACTACACGACTGTCATTAGTCACAATCAACACAACTTGCTTCGATTTTTAACAAGAAAAAGAACAATCACTGCGTTTTTTGAAAAAAAATGAGCAGAGTTTTGCTTGTTTTAGTCAATTTTATCAAACTTAGCAAGCAAGGAGCTTGAAATCAGCAAGTAACATCAACTGAAATCAGTTGAGATGGATGAGAATCGATCGATTTCTTGTAAAATGGAAGAAAACTGTTCGTGTTTATGTATGTAGCAGTGTGTATCTATTGCTGTGTATGACTTAATTAAAGAAGGAAATAAAACTAAAAATAGCCGGTATGACTTATTAAAGAAGCCTGCTATGACTTGTTTTGCAACATGACTCGGTATGACTTTTCGAAAGTCATACCGAGTTTTTATTCATAGGATAAAACTGTTTTAATTAGCAGGTCTCGGTATGACTTAAGAGAAAAAATATTTTTTTAAATGAATTCTCGGTATGACTTATTATTAGAAATAAAAAGTCATGCCGAGATTCATTTAAAAATTAAATGTCATACCGAACTTTCATCATAATAAGTCATTCTGGGATAATAAATAATATATACTTAGTAAATAGTTGACTAACAAGAATTTACATACCAAATAGATATAAAATAAATATTTACATTACTAATTGATTTAATTAATTTAAGAATTAAATTAACTCATGTTTGAATTAATTTAATAAGCAAATTAATTGAATAATTAATAACATACTCATTTATTTTAAAGTACAATAATAATTAGAAAATTATACTTTAATTTACATAAATGCTTATAAATGTTTAAATTTAAACAAAAGTACTTATGCTTTAATTGAAATAATTATCTTCTAAGAATATTGATTTAATCTTAAGATAATTTTCCAAAAATTCATAAGCCCTAGGATTTTATTAATTCAAGTCTCATAAACTCTTTAAATATTAACATTTAATATTTATGAGCTTAAATTAATTCCTAGCAACCAAAAATTTAGCCATAGTTTAACATCCCTAATTCACTAACCAGCTTTGAGAAAGTGGATTCATCAAGTGGCTTTGTGAAGATGTCGGCTATCTGATCTTCTGTGGGTACGAATTGTAACACCACAGTTCCGTTCATGACATGCTCTCTTATAAAGTGATACATTATGTCAATGTGCTTGGTTCGCGAATGTTGAACAGGATTGTTGGAAATTGCTATCGCACTTGTGTTGTCGCAGAAAATTGGAATTTTGTTCAACGCAAGTCCATAGTCATTTAGCTGATTCCTAATCCACAAGATCTGTGCACAACAGCTACCTGCCGCAATGTATTCTGCTTCGGCTGTCGAGGTAGATACTGAATGCTGTTTCTTGTTGTACCAGGAGATCAACCGTCGTCCTAGAAACTGACAGCTTCCAGAAGTACTTTTCCTGTCCATCCTGCACCCTGCATAGTCTGAATCTGTATAGCCAATTAGGTCAAAACCTGTATCCTTAGGGTACCAAATTCCAAGATCTGGTGTACCCTTTAGATATCTAATAATTCGTTTAACAGCTATTAGATGAGATTCCCTTGGGTCAGATTGAAACCTTGCACATAAGCATGTTGCAAACATTATGTCGGGTCTACTAGCAGTAAGATATAATAATGAGCCTATCATACCTCTGTAGCTTGTGATGTCAACTTTCTTACCAGTTTCATCTTTGTCAAGCTTCGTGGCTGTAGGCATTGGGGTTTTTGCCGGTGAAGAATCTTCTAGACTGTATTTTCTGAGAAGATCTCTTACGTACTTTGATTGGCATATAAAAATCCCATCTTCCTTTTGCTTTACTTGCAATCCAAGGAAGAATGACATGTACTCTGCTCATCTCATATCTACTCTGCATTAACTTAGCAAATCTCTTGCACAAGTTTTCGTTAGTAGAACCAAATATAATATCGTCAACATAAACTTGGACAAATATCATATCTTTACTATGTAATTTGTAAAAGAGAGTTTTATCTATGACACCTCTAGTGAAACCATTTTCAAGTAAAAACTCAGAGAGAGTGTCATACCATGTCCTCGGTGCTTGCTTGAGTCCATAGAGAGCTTTGAAAAGAAAGTACACAAAATCAGCAAACTCTGGATTTTCAAAGCCAGGGGGCTGTTCAACATATACTTCCTCTTCTAGCTCTCCATTCAGAAAAACACTCTTCACATCCATTTGATAGACTTTAAAATTGGAATGTGCTGCGAATGCCAGAAATATCCTGATGGCTTCAAGTCTTGCAACTGGTGCGTAGGTCTCATCATAATCAATTCCCTCTTCCTGGGAGTAACCCTTTGCAACCAGTCTGGCTTTGTTTCTTGTAACAATGCCATCACCGTCTAACTTGTTTCTGTATACCCATTTCGTGCCAATTACAGATCTATCTTTAGGCCTGGGTACCAGTGTCCAGACTTCTTGTCTTTCAAACTGATTGAGCTCTTCTTGCATGGCAAGAACCCAATCTGGATCTATTAATGCATCTTCAACCTTCTTTGGTTCTTCTTGAAATAGAAAAACTGAAAATAAACATTCATTTGAAGTTGCACTTCTGGTTCTAACTCCAACATCTGGATCACCTATGATCAATTCAAAAGGATGATCTCTGCTCCATATCCTTTCCCTGGGTAGGTTTGATCTTGATGATTCGCCTCGAAATTCATTGTGATGTTGTGTTCTGCCAGTTGATCCTTCATCTCCCCTTGAGTTGCTGCCAGGATGACTTGTTGATCCACCACTGGTGTTAGTAGTATCTCTAGTGTTGCCATTGTTTCCACCACTATTACCTGGATCATTACCATCATTGTTGTCATCATTTCCCGCTGCAACCTCAGGTTCTTCTTCGTCATCAGAATGTGAGTCTGGATAATTATCAAATTTTAATGACTCAGAAGAATCTTCAGTTTGGATACTTGGGAGTTTAGTGTCATCAAACGTTACATTGACACTTTCCTTCACTTGGTGCTGATCAATTATGTGTACCCTATATGCTCTTCTTGAGTATCCGACAAAAATAGCTTCGTGTGCCTTGGCCTCAAATTTGCCACGATGTTCATCTCCATCTTTTAGCACAAAGCATTTGGCTCCAAATACATGAAAGTACTTGAGAGTAGGTTTCTTGCCAGCCATTAATTCATAGGGTGTTTTCATATGATCTTTGTTGATTAGAGTTCGATTCTGAGTATAACAAGCTGTATTCACTGCTTCAGCCCAGAAGTAGATAGGTAACCTTGATTCACTTAGCATAGTCCTTGCAGCTTCAATCAGGGTTCTATTTTTCCTTTCTACAACTCCATTTTGTTGCGGAGTTCTTGGAGCTGAATATTGCCTTGTTATCCCCTTGTCTGAGCAGAAGTTATTCAGAACTTCATTTTTGAATTCTGTTCCATTATCTGATCTGATTACCCGGACAGATAACTTTGAATCTAACTCAATCAGCTTTATATGATCAATCACCAAATGTGGAGTTTCATCTTTAGAGTTCAAGAATAAAACCCATGTATATTTTGTGAAGTCATCCACAATCACTAAGGCGTATTTCTTCCTTGACATAGACAGAATATTTACTGGACCAAATAAATCCATGTGTAGGAGTTGAAGTGGTTCAGTGATGTTTGTAGTGTCTGTGCCTCTGTGAGTTGCTTTCTTTGACTTCCCTTTCTGACATGCCTCACACAAGCCTTCTTGTGTAAATTCCATCGGAGACAGTCCTCTCACCAAATCCCTCTTGACTAGAGAGTTCATTGTTTTGAAATTTAGGTGTGAGAGCTTCTTGTGCCACAGCCAACTTTCCTCCGTTGAAGCTATTGAATAAAAACAGTTTGCTTCAGCTTCAGTTCCCGAGTTGAAATCAGCTACGTACAAGTTTCCTTTCCTTACTCCACGCAAGGCTAGTCTGTCTTCTTTAGAATGAGCTATTAAGCATTTCTCCTTGATAAAGTTTACCTTGTATCCTTTATCACAAAATTGACTGACGCTGAGTAGATTGTGCTTAAGTCCTTCCACTAAAGAGACGTTTTCAATGATAACATTTCCTGTATTTAACTTGCCATATCCCGTAGTCATTCCTTTGCTGTTATCTCCAAAGGTTACTATTGGGCCAGCTCTTTCAACCACGTTTGATAGCAGGGCTCTATCTCCGGTCATATGCCTTGAAGATCCACTGTCCAGGATCCATATAACTCGGTTTACCTGTTTAACTCCCTGCACATATTAAACGGATTAATTCGTCTTCGGAGCCCAAAATTGATTGGGCCCGGCATACTTAAAGAATTGACCTTTGTCTGCTTTAACAACAGATCCTTTTCGAATAACATCATTTTCTTCCTTGACTGTTCCTACCTTCCTAAAAACAGTCTTAACAACTTTCTGTTTAGACTTGGGAATATATGATTCCTTCTTTTCAGGTGAAGGAGTCGCAGTCTTGGATTTAGCAAATTTACTATTGATATGCTGTCTAGGTGTCATGTTATCTTTCTTAGCTATCATGCGTTTAAAGTAAGCAGTCATAGCATTAAAAGCACATAACATACAATTCATTATTCCACATAGTTTATGGAAAGCATCAATAGTAGGCATGTTATTCAATACAGTAGGGGTCTTAACAGATTCTACTTCAATTTTATCAGCAGATTTGAAGTTTTCAGTTGAATGAAATTTATTGTTACTGTTCCTACTGTTCACAAATGTGTTGGGTCTGTTCATTTTATTCTTTAAGTCTTTTGCACCTACACCAGGTCTGGGGGAATCAGAAGTTCCCACATCTTTCACTAGTGTCTTTGGTGCACACTTCTCTTTCTGGACATTAACTCCTTTTATGTCCTTTACCTGTTCTCCTCTCTTCTTCTCTTCCTCAAGATCTTCCAACTGCATTTCATATGCAATCAGTACAGAGCTCTCAAGGATAGGTTCAGCTATCGGTGTTATGAAGAGAGGTTTTGGTGTGTCTTTAACAACATGTGGGATACCCCTTTCTACAGCACTTTTTCTAAAGGGGGTTATGTTGCTTGGCTTTCCTACAGATTTATTGTACTCGAAGCCTATCGCAACCTTACGACTTATTTCTTGTTAGTCAACTAGGTTCTTTACAATATATGAGGAATTCTTATATGCAAGACACTTCTTCTTTTCTTCTTCTATCTGGTTTCTAAGATTGGCTTCTGTTACAACATGACAACTGACTTTACTGACTTGAACAGCTAAGTCTTCAGTCAACTTGTCATGATTTCTTTTTAACTGTTTAAAAACTTCAGTCTCATCAACTAACTCTTTGACTTTGAGTCTGAGTTTCTTAACCTTATCTCTTTCACCATCTAGTTCTTTACCTAGCAAAGCAAACATCTTAGGACAAGAAGGATTTACCTCTATTCCTCTGTCACGGGTGGGAGACAGTGATTCCTCGGATGAAGTCATAAGAGCAAGATTTCCTAGCTCTTCCTCATCATCGTTATCTGAATCATCCCAGCTTTTGCCTGCTGCTAGATAGGACTTTCCTTGATGCTTTTTCACGAGCGCATCATACTTCTCCTTGAGCTCTTCGTAAGACTCTCTCTTCTTCCCTTGCTTAGGCTTCTTGCACTCAGTTGCAAAGTGGCCTAGCTCATTACAGTTAAAGCAACGAAACTTGCTTCTATCAACTAAGCCGGTCTTGTAGCCGCTTTTTGATACTGCTGTCGAAGAACCTCCTTTTTGGAATCTTCCAAAATTAGGCTTACTTCTGAATGAAGAGTTTCTTCGGAATCTCATGTTGCCAAACTTCCTGGCAACCATAGCTAGAGATTCATCTTCCAGTTGATCTAGTTCTTCCAGCGAGTATAAATCACCATCTTCTTGTTTGTCAGAAGTATGTCCAAGTTCTGGAACCACATGCTCTGTTGAACTGTTAGAAGGTGCAACAGCCTTCACTTCTTCTTTCTCTGGTGCTTCTACCATTAATGCCTTGGAGGAACTCAGTACCTTACCTCTTCCGTACATCTCTCTGGTTTGGATCTATTCCAGCTCATAAGTTTTTAAAACTCCATAGAGTCTTTCTAGGGTTACTTCTTTCATGTCCCTAGATTCTCGGATGGCTGCAATCCTGTGCTCCAGATGCTCTGGTAAGGTCAGCAAAAACTTCCTGTTCACCTCTTGGTTCTGATAAAACTTTCCATTCATGTTGAGCTCGTTTATCAATTTGTTTAGTCTCTGAAACACCTCAGAGATACCCTCACCAGGTTTGGATCTAAGCTGCTCATATTGGGTGGTCAGGATCTCCAGTCTATTCTCCTTAACTTCTTCAGTTCCCTCATTGATAATTTCAATTGTTTCCCAGATCTGTTTTGCATTCTTGCAATTGACTACTTGGTTGTACATGATGTAGTCTAGGGATTCAATTAATATGAGCTTCAGGTTATTATCAAGGGACACAGCTTCTGTTTCCTCATCTATATAGTCTGCCGGACTTTTTAGAAACTGTCTGTGGGGAATTACAACCCCATCAACCGTGTGTTCGAGAATAACTGATATAGGGGGTTCAACACCTTTGGCCATGACCAATGCATACTTGGGATTTGCAATCCCGATAAACAGTAGCATTTTGTGTTTCCACAAGTTGTAGTGCTCTCTGTCAAATTGTGGAATTTTTATGCTCGTCACTTTTTGGGTACTCATCTTTAATAAGATTAAAAGTTAAGTGTTTCAAAAAATATTTTAATTTTTGACTTCAAACAATTTTTGATCAAAAATAATTTTTCAGAAAAAAAATTATTTCAAATTTAAAATAATTTTTGTGATCTGTATGAGTCCGCGGAATTTGATTTGGATCTGATATAAACTATATCAACCAGCTCTAATGCCAATTGTTGGTCCCTGATATTGTAGAAGAGGGGTTGAATACAATATCTGAAAATTAATCGCTGAATAATTGGATTAAAAATATTATTTTAATTACTCGCGAAATATTAATTATAATGAAATACTGTTCAAGTGAAAGATATAATTTTAACTTGATTAGTATTACACAATTAATATGAAGATTAGATTTAATAACTGATATATAAATCTAGAACGAATTCGACATGAAGTGTTCGAGTTTAATCAATTATATTCAAACTCAGCACAGAAATCTGTGAATATTACAATGCATATAAATTACTGAATTTGATCTGATTTTTCTAACTCTTAACAATTGAACAACAACCAATGAAGGGCTGATCTCATATTTATAGAGATTTGAAAAAGGTTGCTATGACCTTTTTCAGTATGACTTTATTTCAAGAAAATAAGTCTGTATGACTTATTTTAACACTTGTATGACTTATAAAAGACTGGGCATGACTTATTTTGGTCGGTATGACCTTTTGAAAGTTCGGTATGACTTATTTAAAGTCATATTCGGATTTTATCTAATTAAAATAAATCGGTATGACTTATTTTAATTAAACAAAATTGGTTCAGTATGACCTTTTGAGCACAGAAATCTCGGTATGACTTATTCAATGAGCTCGGTATGACTTATGCTTAAACAAGCTCGGTATGACTTAATTGAATATATATATATATATATATAAGAAACTCGGTATGACTTATTTAATAAGTCATACTAACTGTTTTATTATATATATATAAGTCATTTTAAGTCAAAAATTAATTCTACTTAATTTAATTAGTTAATTTATAAATTAAATTAATTCAACTTGAATTAAATTAATTAGATAAATTAAATAATTAATTAACAATTGATAGTAGAATTAAAATACTATCTTTAGTCACATAGTCGTGCTGTCAGTCTTGAAATCTTCCCGTCTTTTCTTTGTCTTCTAATCTTGAAACCTCTTGAATTAAATGAAGAATAAGTATTATATTAGTTGACACACAAATGTACTGTCTGGTTCATTTGTGTCATCCTAATAACTATTCTCCATTTAAATAACTTTTAATTAGAGGTCTTCTGTCATATTTTCTTCTTCACTGTTTTCATTCTTCTTCTGGAATTTACTTGTAGTAACCACTTGAAATCTTCTATATCTTCCGTCTTCTATAGAAGTACTACCACATTATTTATTTTCACTGACGCTTGAACATATAAATGAACTTCTTCCAGTGTTGAGTAGCAATCCTATAAAAATTCTTCTGATACTTAGATCCTTTGGGATTAGTTGACTGTCTTCGTCTTGATTCCTGTTTGGTGTTTGTTATTTACTTCTCTTTATTAGCTAGAGTTGAGTTGTCATCTAATTATTACAAATAGGCCTAGTCATATGCCTTTCATAACAAAGCTTTCTATATGCTGTTTAATGGAGGTCCAGAAAAGATGAATCACAGCAGCCCTTTGTTGCAAAGATCTGCTCTCCAAAGAAGTTCACCCGAACGCCCGATCGTCCTACGATCACCAGAGTCAGTACTAGCCGAATTGCTTGCCTCTTCCTCTCTCTCTCTTCTTTTCTCTAGCCTCTCTTGATTTTGAGCAGCTATGGTTTTTCTCTAAAAACGAAATCTGATGATTAAACCCTAATACTATACATCATTATGTATATATAGGGGAGAGAGATTTAGGGCCTAACCCTAATCCATGTGGTTTCCAAAACCCATTCTGATTTTGGATTATTATTATTATTAAATCCGAATTCTAATATAATTAATCAAGTCCTACTTAATTAATTCAATAATTAAATTCGAATAATAATAATATTTATTAAATCCGAATTCTAATATAATTAATCAAGTCCCACTTAATTAATTCAATAATTAAATTCGAATAAACAATAATATATTTAAATTCATAATTTAAATAAACCTCTGTTTTGATATTTTTTGTGTGTGACCCTTTAGGTTATTATTATGTTGACAATAATTTTATTATCTAATAATAATATTATAAACAATGAGTGACATCTAGTAATACATCATTATTACCCAAGTAACAATAATAATTGGTGATTCAATTAAACCTTTCGTGAATAATGTTCCATGTAATATAATCCCTTTAACCTTATATTATAGATCAAACTCGAGGCATGTATAGTGTCATCCTTTTCAACGTTTAATCTTGGTTTCCTTGATTAATGAGTAGACTATTTAAACAAATCAATATTTGAGAATGGTCATGCATTTCATAGTCTCACTCAATCAAGAGGCCAATAATATCACTCCTAGAATTGAAAGGTTAAATCCTATATCTATCATTCATATTCCTCATACGATTCATAGCATATCCAATGTCCAACTTTATAATTACCCGGTTAAAGATAACTTTGAGTGTAATCAAAGTTTATTAATTCTCGTATATAAATATAATCATTTCAAGTCAGAGGATTATTACATCATTATCACTGTAAGATTTCTTATGACACTTATTAACTGTAGAATCTCACGGCGGGTCTTTCTAATGTCATGTATTGATACATACACTTATGTTCTTGACTTTAGTATCACCATACCTATGACCAATGAGATGTGGTCATCTGTCAACAAACATACTAGTCTTATTGCATTATTATTGTCCTTAAATAATAATACTTGACTAGGGAATTTTAGGAATAAAATACTATTCATATAATCTCATTTTTAAGTCAATAAAGACATATATTACGTATTAATATTACAAGGACATTTGTTATTCTTTCAATTTATGATGCAGTAAATAAAGATATAATAAATATTAATTAAATAATCACATAACATAATTGTTTTCAATAAAACTTTAAAAGAATTGTTTCTAGGACACCAATACTGACAATCTCCCACTTGTACTAGTGCCAAACTCTCATGTATCTAATACCCATGGAACTAGTATGACCTTCGTGCTTCTGCTGCGACAAAGCCTTGGTTAGTGGATCTGCAATGTTATCATTTGTATGCACTTTACATATATGTATATCCCCTTGATTATTAATCTCTCGAAGGAGATGATATCGTCTGAGTATATGCTTTGTTCAAGAATGAAACCTTGGTTCCTTAGCCTGCGAAATGGCTCCAGTATTTTCGCAGTATAAATCTATCGGATCTGCGACTGAAGGAACCACACCAAGACCTGCAATAAATTTCTAAATCCAAACAGCATCCTTAGCTGCTTCACAGGCAACAATATACTCAGCCTCCATTGTAGAATCGGCAACCGTCTCTTGCTTTGAACTTTTCCAGCTTATAGCACCTACATTTAGACAAAACACAAACCCAGACTGAAAAATCGAATTATCTTTGTCTGTCTGGAAACTAGCGTCGGTTTGACCTTTTACAACCAACTTATCTTCTCCTCCATATACCAAGAATTGATCTTTATTCCTCTTCAAGTACTTAAGAATATTCTTGACTGCTGTCCAGTGACCTTCACCTGGATTAGACTGGTATCTACTCATTATGCTCAAAGCATATGAGACATCAGGATGAGTACATATCATTGCATACATTATGGAACCAATTGCTGAAGCATATGGAACTTTACTCATACGGTCCTTATCATCCAATGATTTAGGACTGTTATCTTTTGAGATCGATATCCCATGAGATATAGGGACAAATCCCCTTTTAGCATTTTGCATCCCAAATCGATACAAAACTTTATCAATGTATGTACTCTGACTTAGGCCGATCATTCTTCTTGATCTATCTCTATAGATCTTGATACCTAAAATATAGGTCGCTTCGCCTAAGTCTTTCATTGAGAAATTCTTACTCAACCAAGTCTTAACAGCCTATAAAGAAGGAACGTCATTCCCTATTATTAATATATCATCAACATATAATACTTGGAATGCCACATTGCTCCCACTTACCTTCTTGTAAACACATGGTTCATCTTCATTTTGAATAAACTCAAACTCTTTGACAGTTTCATCAAAATTAATGTTTCATCTCCTTGAGGCTTGTTTCAATCCATAAATGGATCAATGCAGCTTATATACCTTTCCAGCATTCTTTGGATCAACAAAACCTTCAAGCTATGTCATATACACATCCACATCTTCTTCAAGGCTCCCATTTAAGAAAGCGGTTTTGACATTCGTTTGCCAGATTTTATAGTCATGGTAAGAAGCTATAGCAAGCAAAATCCTGATGGACTTGACCATAGCCACTAGTGAAAAGGTTTTATCATAGTCAATACCATGAATTTGCTTGAAACCTTTTGCCAGCTATCGTGCTTTATAGGTCTGTATGTTACCCATCCATATCGGTCTTCTTTTTGAAAATGCACTTGCACCTTATAGGTTTTACCCCTTCAGGTGGATCAACCAAAGTCCATACTTGATTAGTATACATGGATTCCATCTCAGATTTTATGGCATCTTGCCATCATTTAGGTTCTTGAGTGTTCATAGCGTCTTGGTACGTGAGAGGCTCATCTTCATCTACAAGCATCACATCACCATCTTGAGTCAAGAGAAATCCATAATATCTCTCGGGCTCATGGCGAATCCTACCAGACCTAAGAACAACCTGTGTTTCCTGTGAAGTATTGTTTTCTTGTACATTCTGCTCAAGTTCCTCCATTGGTTCAATGTTATCATGTGGGTCTCGAATTTCATCGAGATCTATTATCCTCCTATTGTCTTTCTTAGACAGCATTTTTCTTTCAAGGAACACTGCAGTTCGAGCAACAAACACTTTGTTCTCTGAAGGATTATAGAAATAATAACCATTTGTTTCAATTGGGTATCCCACAAAATTATATTTTTATGATTTAGGTCCTAGCTTGTCAGAAGTTAGACGTTTCACAAACGCCTAACATCCTTAAATTTTCATAAATGACATGTTATGACGTTTCTCAGTCCATATCTCATATGGAGTCTTCTGAACCATTTTAGTAGGAACTCGGTTAAGTGTATAAGCAGCCGTCTCCAGGGCGTCCCAGAAACTAGTTGGAAGATCTGCATGACTCATCATCGATCGTACCATGTCCAACAAAGTACGATTCCTCCTTTCAGAAATTCCATTCCATTGTGGTGTTCCGGGAGGAGTGAGTTGTGATACAATACCACACTCTTTTAATAAACACTTAAATTCATGGCTCAAGTATTCACCTTCACGATCAGATCGTAGAGTCTTAATACTTCCGCTAGTTTGCTTTTGTACTTCAGCTTTGTATTCTTTGAACTTTTCAGTAGAATCGGATTTGTTCTTCATAAGATACACATATCGATATCTACTGAAATCATCAGTAAACGTGATAAAGTAGTAAATGTCACCTCTTGCCATAGTACACATAAGACCACATACATCACTATGTATAAGTTCTAATTGTTCAGTGGCCCTTTCACATTATCCAGTAAAAGGAGTTTTAGTCAATTTTCCAATGAGACAAGGTTCGCAAGCTTCGTATGATTCAAAGTCAAACTTATCCAAGTATCCATCCTTATGTAACTTGCAAATGCACTTCTCATTTATATGGCCTAAACGATAGTGCCAGAGGTATTTTTGATTTGAGTCATTAGTTTTAAAACGTTTATTATTCACATAATAGATAGGAGTGTCTAAATCAAGAACATATAGACTGTTAAATAAACGTGCAACCCAATAGGTAACATTATTCAAAGAAAAGGAACAACTATTATTCTGAATTGAAAATGCAAAACCTTTCTTGTCCAAACAAGAAACTGAAATAATGTTTCTGTAAATTGCAGGCACGTAAAAACAGTTCTCAAGTTCTAAAATAAGCCCAGTGGGCAATGATAAATAATAAGTCCCTACAGGTAAAGTAGCAACCTTTGCTCCATTGCCAACTCGTAGGTCGACCTCTCCCTTTGCCAAAGTCCCACTTGTAACGATCGAGACATTTATATATACTTGATTGATATGAGTTAGAGTATTTATGTGTTCCAATGTGACAAGAGGTGATATATGATCTTTTTATATGTCTAGTTGACTGCCTGTTTGACCACATTATGCTTAAGTGTTTTAATTAAGTGGTTAATTGATTTTCCATGCTTAATTGAGTAACTGTTTGATTTTTTATAAAATTATTGGTGTGTCCAATAATTATGAAATTTTATATGTAGCTTCTATGTGATTTTAGAGACTTTCTAAAAATAGTGATGTATTTAATTCTAGTCCCAGTGATTTTATATAAATCTTTTATTCCTGTTTTATTCTAGAGATATTACTCTTCTAAATTCCATATTTAATTATTGGAATGTCCAAAAATCATGAAATCTTCTCCAAAATTCTCTTTGGATATTCAGAAAGGTTTTAAAAATAAAATTTTATTTTATTTGAGCACTAAAATATTTTAAGGATTTTTCTACTCTTATTTCCATTTAAAGTGTCTAAACTTCCCCGATTTTTAGTTAATTATTGATTCATCAGAAAAATATTTTAAAAAAATGGCTGAGCTTATAAATTCATGTTCTTGATTTTAAAAATATAAAACATATTTATATAACCCTTTTTCACCAAAATTTGATTTATTAATTGATTAATTCTAGAAAAATAGCAATGTGAAATTACTACTTTACCCATGCTTTTGTTAAAACCTGCAGCACCCACTTTCTTTCCCCTTGCTCTGCACCAGTTTGTCCAGGTCTCGTTCTCTCTCATTTTTGGGCGATTCTTGCTTTCTTTTGATTTCCATGGCAAAAACTCGACTAACTAGCATGTTTTTGACCTCTTTATAGCTTGATTATTGCTTATATGCTTCTCTTGTTCACTGCATGTAACTATATATATATATAGATGTGCCGTATGTTGATATGTATAATCAAAGTTGCATGCAAGACTGGGTAATGATGGATTGTTGCTCTTAATTCATGACTATGCTATATTTTGTGATCGTAAACAATAATAGATGGGTCTGGTAAAAGAAGTCAGAAGGACGGTAAAAGAATCTTTAGGTTTTCCTCACGAATTTGGATCCCTAATGTTCAAGAGCTCAAGAATGAAATTTTGCATGATGCACATAGTTCAAGATACTCTATTCATCCAGGAAGCACAAAAATGTATAAAGAATTGAAGGAAAATTTTTGGTGGCCCAACATGAAAAGAGATGTGGCAGAATGGATCAGTAAATGTTATACAGGCCAGAGAGTCAAAGCTGAACATCAGAGACCCAGTGGATTGTTGCAACCACTAGAGATTCCAGAATGGAAATGGGAGAATCTTGCTATGGATTTTGTAATAGGTCTGCCAAGGACTAAGGCTAATCATGATGCTATTTGGGTAATAATAGACAGATTGACCAAGTCAGCGCACTTTCTACCGATCAACGAAAGATTTTCACTGGACAGGTTGGTTCAATTGTACCTGAAAGAGATTGTTATACGACATGGTGTTCCTGTATCAATAGTGTCTGACAGAGACCCGAGATTCAATTCAAGATTTTGGAAGAAGTTTCAAGAGTGTTTGGGAACAAATCTGAATATGAGTACTGCATATCATCCTCAGACAGATGGCCAGAGTGAAAGGACAATTCAGACCATTGAAGACATGTTGAGAGTTTGTGCCTTGGATTTTGAAGGAAGTTGGGACGATCACCTACCGTTAGTGGAGTTTTCATATAACAACAGCTATCATGCCAGTATTGGGATGCCCCCGTATGAAGCTCTATATGGAAGAAAGTGCAGATCACCAGTGTGTTGGAATGAAGTTGGTGAGCGTAAGATTTTAGGTCCAGAGTTAGTTCAACAAACTAAAGAAAAGATTGAGTTGATTCAGAAGAGATTGCTAGCTGCTCAAGATAGGCAAAAGAAGGATGATGACCAGTCAAGGAAGGATATGAATTTTGAATAAGGTGACCAAGTGTTGCTAAAGATTTCTCCACGGAAAGGTGTTAATAGATATGGCAAGAAAGGAAAGCTTAATCCAAGATATATAGGACCTTTTGAAGTTTTGAAGCAAGTTGGAAGAGTTGCATATGAATTGGCTCTACCACCGCAGATGCAGCACATTCACAATGTTTTTCACGTATCTATGCTTAGAAAGTATAATCCTGATATGAGTCATGTAATAGAGTATGAACCCCTAGAGATTCAACCCGATTTGTCCTATGTAGAACAGCCTGTAGAGATTCAGGATCATAAGGATAAGGTTTTAAGGAATAAGTCTGTTAGGCTTGTAAAGGTTTTGTGGAGAAATCCTCGAGTTGAGGAATCCACCTGGGAACTTGAGAGTGAAATGCTCGAAAAGTATCCTTATTTGTTTACTTAGGCTGATTCTGGGGACAGAATCCTTTTAGGGGGGGGGGGGGGAGAATGTAACGATCGAGACATTTATATATATTTGATTAATATGAGTTATAGTATTTATGTGTTCCAATGTGACAAGAGGTGATATATGATCTTTTTATATGTCTAGTTGACTGCCTGTTTGACCGCATTATGCTTAAGTGTTTTAATTAAGTGGTTAATTGATTTTCCATGCTTAATTGAGTAACTGTTTGATTTTTTATAAAATTATTGGTGTGTCCAATAATTATGAAATTTTATATGTAGCTTCTATGTGATTTTAGAGACTTTCTAAAAATAGTGATGTATTTAATTCTAGTCCCAGTGATTTTATATAAATCTTTTATTCCTGTTTTATTCTAGAGATATTACTCTTCTAAATTCCATATTTAATTATTGGAATGTCCAAAAATCATGAAATCTTCTCCAAAATTCTCTTTGGATATTCAGAAAGGTTTTAAAAATAAAATTTTATTTTATTTGAGCACTAAAATATTTTAAGGATTTTTCTACTCTTATTTCCATTTAAAGTACCTAAACTTCCCCGATTTTTAGTTAATTATTGATTCATCAGAAAAATATTTTAAAAAAATGGGTGAGCTTATAAATTCATGTTCTTGATTTTAAAAATATAAAACTTATTTATATAACCCTTTTTCACCAAAATTCGATTTATTAATTGATTAATTCCAGAAAAACAGCAATGTGAAATTACTACTTTACCCCTGCTTTTGTTAAAACCTGCAGCACCCACTTTCTTTCCCCTTGCTCTGCACCAGTTTGCCCAGGTCTCGTTCTCTCTCATTTTTGGGCGATTCTTGCTTTCTTTTGATTTCCATGGCAAAAACTCGACTAACTAGCATGTTCTTGACCTCTTTATAGCTTGATTATTGCTTATATGCTTCTCTTGTTCACTGCATGTAACTATATATATATATAGATGTGCCGTATGTTGATATGTATAATCAAAGTTGCATGCAAGACTGGGTAATGATGGATTGTTGCTCTTAATTCATGACTATGCTATATTTTGTGATCGTAAACAATAATAGATGGGTCTGGTGTTGAGAAACCGGAACAAAATCCGGCACTCCACCGGAACCGAGTCACCAACAATGATTCCGGTGAGTTGGTGTTACGGCGATGATGTGTCTTGAGCCCTTATATAATTTTAGTACTAGTTGTAGCTGTTTTGCTTGCTGCATGCTATAACCTTGATTAGTGTTGTGATTTCCGAGTTATATAAAGATTTTCCGGTGATGGCTTCGTGTTTTTGGTTCGGGAAATGAGCTATGGTTTTAATTAATAAGCAAAGATGTAATTGTGCAGCATGGGTTGTAATTTAATTAAATTGCATGTAAAATTATAGTTCGTTTTCCATTTTTCCGATTTGATTGGTAATTTTCCGGCGAGGACTTGATTTTGCCGAGTATGTATGCATGTTTTCCGGCTAGTAGTAATGTGCCTTAAGCTTAATTTGGAAGATATCAAGTTAGTGGAGCTACATTCATTGATATAAATTGTATTAAGGTTAAATTCTATTTTTAATGAAATTTGCGAATATATAATAATTATGCATATAATTATATTCGAAAATAAAATTTTATGATTATAATATGAGGTTTGATGTTATGTAATAATTGATTGAGTACTTGGGATTGTTACCTATGTGGACTAATTATGCTTGAATTAAGATATGTATTTGAGTAATAAGTTTAAGTGGTAATTGCTAGGTGAATAGTCATTTAAAATAAATTGTTGGATATTAGTAATAATCAAAAATTTGGTTAGATTGTAAAATGTGTTAGTTGCATATTGAACTTGGCCAATTGCTACAATTTCTCTAGCATTAGTTGCCATTCGAATATATGCATACCTATTATGTTCGAATTTGGACTAATAGCAATATAAATTTAACTTGGTTTAATGCTAAATGCCATGTCTAGATAATGAGCTAATGGTTTTTGTACTTGTATATAGTAGTTTGGATGAGATGTGAAAAATTGTGTATATATGGCTTGAAGTAGTAACTATACAATTATGTTAATTTAGTTGTGATAATTGCTAGAAAATTTCTTGGTTATGTATATGTGTCTAAATGAAAATGTGAATTGATTTTGTAACCACGCGAGTACTTGAAAGCTTTGTATTGCAGTAACATGATTTGAATATATAATAATATATTCGAATCTTTATAATTAATTAAGCAATAGTAACGTTACTTGTGCAATTGTATAGACATTTCTTTGTATGGCATAGACTAGAGATAATATGTGATTGGTTGTGTATATATATGATTGAATGATTGTTTGGGTCGGTTGTATTCCGACAGGTAGCTCCAATTACAGGGGAAGTGCTGCCAAAATTTTCTAAAACTAAAACAACTTTGTAAAATATTATTGGCACACCACTTCTGTATAGGAAAGACTATCAGTCAAGAATACTGTGAATCAATATATGTGTCTATGTGTTATTTGCTTGCCAGAGTAGAAGTGATTAAATGGTAGAGTATGTCTACTATATATGTGTTAAGGGGTGACATTAACGAAAGGGTAGAATAGTTAGACGTTAATGAGAACGTCGAGTGTATAAGATGCTGATATAGTATTATTTATGTGTAGCTACGAAAGACGTTGAGGTGAAGGACAAGGGAAAAGCTAAAGTAGAGAGTTAGTGTCTGGTGTAGGTGATCTACCTGTTCAGCAGCTGTAGCATTCCTTTTTGAGGCAAGTAACTACTGCCTAATCTCTTTTAACTTAAGCACTATTTATGAAATGTTTTATGACCCTGCAACTATGTTATCTTATTTCAACTGTTTTAAGCTATAGTCTACCTTATTTTAACTGTTTTACTTAAACTACAACCTTGTATCAGTTTCTAATTGTACTTTAACCTTTTCAATCCCTGAACTGTAATTGACAACTTATAAACTAGTTTTAAAAATCTTAAACCAGTGACCTTGAATTGTGACTTATGCTATCACCATTTTCTTAACTATGTTTACTTGAACTTTAATTCTGAACTTACCCTGTTGCTATTGCCTAACTACTGTTACAATTAAATGCCTTACAACTGTTTTCAAAACTTCTTGTTATACCTGTGAATTGACCCTGCAACCTGACTTTACTACTATAACTTGGTTTTGGTCCCTAGTTCAAGATTTCTGCCTACTTTATTACAACAAAGACATGTTTTGAGATTTATCCTGGAATAAAATTTACCTCTGTCTAATGATCTTTAAAGTGGATTTAAATATGAAATCCGACTTTCAAGAGGTCTTTTTCATCAAATGATTTGGTAATTTTAAAAAGAAAGGTTTTGGTTATTATAAGAATTCCGATCAAAAATGGTTTCTGCGGATTCCTATAGGTTGGAGGCGTAAGAGGCCGAGTGACCGCCGGTCCAGCACTTTTTATGTGAAGACTATAATGAGATAGTCAATGGCTATAATTAGATAGCCCAAGGCCAATGGCAATAAGTGCCTTTATGAGTACTCTTTATGTCCAGAGGGACTTTAGTCCGTTATGGGGACTTTACGTGGCTGATCACCCGTATTGTCTGGCGTTGTGAGAAAACTCCAATCAAAATGATTTGTTCCTAATCAGTAAAGGTCCTAATGAGAGGACAGTTTTTTATAAATGATTTGAAAAGCAAGGTCCTAATGAGAGGACAGTTTTATAAAATGTTTTGAAAGAATCAGTCCTAATGAAAGGACAGTTTTATACAAATGGACTTTGAAATGATTAGTAATGAAAAATGAAATGCCTTGTTATAACCTGTCATATACAGCTTCAACTATCAGATATATCTTGAGTTGACTTTGTTTCAATTGTTATACATTACTTCCTGTTATCCTTCTAAACCTGCAGATTACTCTTATACTTGGAAATGATTATTACTTTCTAGTTTCTGAAATACTTTGCACCAGTTATTGAGATTAATTAACCCTGCCAGCGGTTTTATAAAAGAAAGTTTTGCGAGTAATGAATACCCTGACTAGAATTTTAATTACAATTATGGGACAATGAGGTCCAGCAATAATTTTGCAGCATGATTCTAAGAAAAGACTTTTTAAATTATATATAAGCCTGTGGTACTGTTTTTAACCTATATGGTTACTTGCTGAGCTTTTGTAGCTCATTCTTTTATTTTCTAACATCTACAGCTTTTGAGAATCATGGTCCGTATTAAGCAGACTGCCAGGAAGAACATGTCTTTCATGAACTATGCTAGGTTGGCTGAGATTGAACAGGTAGGATCGAGGGAGAGTTGGAAGGAAAAAACTTTGTTAAGTCTTGTATTTTGTTTGTAGATTTTAAGATGTTTCAGAAGTTGTAATAATATTATTTTGTTGCTGTAAATGTAAATATAAATGAATGTAGTTGTGTGCTTGTTTCATACCATTACCTTGAAAGGTCCAGGCTAGTAGTCAGGGTCATATTTATGCGTATTTTCTATTATTGTTATTTAGGGTACATGCATATAGAGTGGTAGTGACTCCCCGATCTAGACCCCGGATCGGGAGGGCGCTACAGGTTGGTATCAGAGCTAAAGTTTTGGTCACTGAAACAAGCCAGGATTAAGTTAAACAAGTAGATCATTTAATAAAAGAAGAGAGAGTAATGGTAAGATAGGATTAGATAACAAATAGTGGTATAGATGTTAGGATTTCAACTGTAGATTTAAGGTGATCTTATCCCTTTTTGCATTGCATATTATATTATTGCAGGCTCGCGGCATTTTCGAGGTACCACCACCCTCTCCGGGTACTTCTTCGGATTCTGACGATGATGCTATAGTCATATCTAGTTCTGAGAGCGAGGAGGAGCTGATTCCTGAGCCCCCTGCTCAGCCTGACCTACCCTCAGGGAGTGCTTGTGCCCCTATTCGCCGTAGAGTCTATAGGCCATCCATTACCCGAGGCCAGTTACGAGTCCCTGTGCATCCTGTCGAGTGGTGGGAGGAGCGGATTAGGGCTGTAGAGGAAGAGGGACGTAGGCAGATAGCGGCTAGAGCCTTTCCGGATGATGTGGCGGAGCGGGCAGGAGAGTTGACCCGGTTGCTTAGTAGACTGCTGATTGGACTCAGGGCTGCCCGAGACAGGGATCACCGGGGAGATTAGATGTCAGGATGTTTGAGTGTTAGAAGGGACATTTGTTAGAGCCCTCTAGCACACTTGCCCAGATTTTATTTCTGTTTTCTTCTCAGTACTTTTATTTTGTGGTTGTACTTTAACTTATCCTGCATTTTGGCACTTTTCGTATCTATTTATGATTGCTTTTCAGTTTCAGTACCTTCCGATATATTTGTCATTTATCTTTTCACACATTTGTCCATAAACTATTTCTTACCCTTACCAGTACCTTATTTATATCTGTTGCTAATCTTTATGATTGTTTTATTCATACCTGTTTTGCTAACCTGTTTTCTATAGAACCTTTATATCCTTGTTGTACAGGCAACTTATGTAGTAATGATGCTACAAGATTAATTTTTAAATAAGTGTTTTTAATTCCCAAATGATTTTAAAAGTAATTGAACTGTTTACGATACAGTGTAGTGTATTGCTTAATAAGTTGCTTGTTTCCCTATAGTAAATGCCGCCAAAGAAAAGAAACACCTCAAATTCGTCTCAAAACCATAATACACAAGATCAAAACCCCATGGACCCTACAGTTGCCCAACTCATTCAGTTGCTACAACAGCAAACAGCTCTTTTAACCCAGCAACAGCAAAGACCTTCCGCACCCCCAGCAGTTACCTTTAAATCTTTTCAAGCAGTGAAACCACCTGAATTCAGAGGATCCACAGACCCAGTAGAAGCCCAGACATGGCTTAAGGAGATGGAAAAAGCTTTTCAGCTGGTAGACGTAAGTGAAGATAAAAAGACTGAGTATGCTAGTTATTTTCTTAAAGCTGAAGCTGGTTACTGGTGGGAGTCTACGAAGATGCTTCAGGGTGAAGGTGTGATTTCTTGGGATCAGTTTACAGGATTGTTTTTAGAAAAGTACTTTCCTAGGTTCATGAAGGACCAGATGGAGTTTAAATTTCTAGAACTGAAGCAAGGAGGTATGAGTGTGGCAGAGTACGAGGCCAAGTTTTCTGAGATGGCCAGGTTTGTGCCAGAATTTGTCAATACTGATGTTAAAAAGGCCAAGAGGTTTCAGCAAGGCCTAAGGCCATGGATTAGAAGTAGGGTGACCGTTTTTGAGCTGCAAAGCTTTACTGCAATAGTTCAGAAAGCAATGATCGTGGAAGGTGAAAGTGATATGTCCCAGAAGGAGAAGGATAACAAAAAGAGAAAGTTTGGAGCTAGGGAAGACAGTCAGGGACATGGTAGTTTCAGAAACAAGTTTCATAGAAGGCCAGAAGGTCAGAGAAGTGATTTCCAGCAGATCAAGAATGGTAGTGATGGAAGAGGGAGACAGAACAATAAAGCTCAAGGTTTCAACCAGCCAAAGGCCATCAGACATTTTGTCCCTGAGTGCAAGATTTGTGGAAGGAAGCACTCTGGAATTTGTAATAAGCCCAATGTTACCTGCTTCAAATGCAACAGGAAGGGACATTATGCAGTGGAATGCAACAGTCAGAGTCAGAATCTAAATCAAAAGTCTGGGATCAAATGCTACAAGTGTGGCAAGTTGGGCCACATGGCAAGGGAATGCAAGGAACCTACACAGCCTACCAATGTTCTCAGGATAGCTGGAACTCCGTCACAATCTTCAGCACATCAATCTAGAGCAAGAACCTTCAACATGACTCAGAAAGAGGATATCCAAGATGTGGATGTGATATCAGGTACACTTCCTGTTAATTCAGTCCAAGCTAGTGTATTGATTGATTCTGGAGCTACTAAGTCTTTAATATCTCAAGATTTTCTTGGTAAATTGCAATGTGAAGTCCGACCTTTGGAACAAGCCTTAGTTATAGAAGTAACTAACCAGGCAAAGATCCCAGTAAGCCAAGTTTGTCCTAGGTGTGACATTGAAATAGGCAGTTGTCATTTTCTCGCTAACTTGATACCTTTTAAGTTAGGAGAATTTGATGTAATTCTAGGGATGGATTGGTTGTCAGAGTACAAGGCTCAGATAGATTGTAGGAATAAGAAGTTAAAGGTGAAAACCCTAGAAGGAGAAGAAGTTGAATTTCGAGGCACCCGGCAAGTCAAGAAGTTTTTGAATATCGTTCAGGCGAAGAGATTTTTGCGTCAGGGATGTGAGGCCTACCTAGCCTATGTGGTGGATACTGAGAAGGAGCCAGTTCAATTAGAAGATGTTCCTATAGTCAATGAATTTCCCGACGTGTTTCCAGATGAATTGCCAGGTTTACCTTCCGATAGGGAAATAGAATTCTCTATTGATTTAGCTCCAGGCACTGAGCTAGTTTCCAAAGCTCCATATAGGATGGCGCCAGTTGAGATGAAAGAGTTGACGAGTCAAATACAAGATCTCTTGGATAAAAGAATTATAAGGCCTAGTGTGTCCCCCTGGGGAGCACCAGTATTGTTTGTTAAGAAGAAGGATGGAAGCATGAGATTGTGCATAGATTACCGAGAGTTAAACAAGCTAACCATCAAGAACAAGTACCCGTTGCCGAGGATCGACGATCTTTTTGACCAGCTGAAAGGAGCCGAATGTTTCTCAAAAATTGACTTAAGGTCCGGATACCATCAACTCAAGATCAAACCTGAAGATGTATCTAAAACAGCATTCAGAACAAGGTATGGACACTATGAATTTTTGGTTATGGCTTTTGGATTGACAAATGCCCCAGCAGCGTTTATGGATCTGATGAACACAGTCTTTAAGAAGTATTTAGACAAGTTTGTGATTGTTTTCATCGACGACATCCTGATATATTCCAAGTCAGAAAAAGAGCATGCAGATCACTTGAGAATTGCTTTAGAGACTTTAAGAAAGGAAAAGCTGTATGCGAAGTTTTCAAAATGTGAATTTTGGCTGAAGGAAGTACAATTCTTAGGTCATGTTGTCAGCAAAGAAGGCATTAAAGTTGATCCGGCAAAGATAGAAGCAGTGATGAAATGGGAAAGACCAAGGACTCCAACAGAAGTCAGAAGTTTTCTGGGTTTAGCAGGATACTATCGAAGATTTGTTCCAGATTTCTCAAAGATAGCTACCCCTATGACCAAGTTGACCAGGAAGAATGAAAAGTTTGTATGGAATGAAAAGTGTGAAGAAAGTTTTGAAGAGCTAAAGCGGAGACCAGTGTCTGCCCCAGTGTTGGTATTACCTGACGATCAAGGAAATTTCGTTATCTACAGTGATGCTTCTCACAAAGGCTTGGGATGTGTTCTAATGCAACATGGGAAAGTAATTGCATATGCTTCCAGGCAGTTAAGACCTCATGAATTGAAGTATCCTACACATGATCTGGAATTAGCTGCCATTGTGTTCGCACTGAAGATATGGAGGCACTACTTATATGGAGAAAAGTGTGAGATTTATACTGACCACAAAAGTTTAAAGTATATCTTTACTCAGAAAGAGTTGAACATGAGACAGAGAAGATGGTTGGAATTGATCAAAGACTACGACTGCACGATTAACTATCATCCAGGCAAGGCGAATGTTGTAGCAGATGCTTTAAGTAGAAAGGAAAGATTGAATATAATGGTTTCATCTGAAGAATTGATCAAAGAGTTTGAGAAATTGGAAATAGAAGTATGTGGTTCTGATTCAGTGGAAAAGATGGTGTATACAATGACTTTTCAGCCAGAATTATTAGAAAAGATCAAGAGATGTCAAGAACAGATGATGAGTCAAGACAGAGCCAAGTTGACTGGAGAAGAGTTAAGAAGTCAGAAGGACGGTAAAAGAATCTTTAGGTTTTCCTCACGAATTTGGATCCCTAATGTTCAAGAGCTCAAGAATGAAATTTTGCATGATGCACATAGTTCAAGATACTCTATTCATCCAGGAAGCACAAAAATGTATAAAGAATTGAAGGAAAATTTTTGGTGGCCCAACATGAAAAGAGATGTGGCAGAATGGATCAGTAAATGTTATACAGGCCAGAGAGTCAAAGCTGAACATCAGAGACCCAGTGGATTGTTGCAACCACTAGAGATTCCAGAATGGAAATGGGAGAATCTTGCTATGGATTTTGTAATAGGTCTGCCAAGGACTAAGGCTAATCATGATGCTATTTGGGTAATAATAGACAGATTGACCAAGTCAGCGCACTTTCTACCGATCAACGAAAGATTTTCACTGGACAGGTTGGTTCAATTGTACCTGAAAGAGATTGTTATACGACATGGTGTTCCTGTATCAATAGTGTCTGACAGAGACCCGAGATTCAATTCAAGATTTTGGAAGAAGTTTCAAGAGTGTTTGGGAACAAATCTGAATATGAGTACTGCATATCATCCTCAGACAGATGGCCAGAGTGAAAGGACAATTCAGACCATTGAAGACATGTTGAGAGTTTGTGCCTTGGATTTTGAAGGAAGTTGGGACGATCACCTACCGTTAGTGGAGTTTTCATATAACAACAGCTATCATGCCAGTATTGGGATGCCCCCGTATGAAGCTCTATATGGAAGAAAGTGCAGATCACCAGTGTGTTGGAATGAAGTTGGTGAGCGTAAGATTTTAGGTCCAGAGTTAGTTCAACAAACTAAAGAAAAGATTGAGTTGATTCAGAAGAGATTGCTAGCTGCTCAAGATAGGCAAAAGAAGGATGATGACCAGTCAAGGAAGGATATGAATTTTGAATAAGGTGACCAAGTGTTGCTAAAGATTTCTCCACGGAAAGGTGTTAATAGATATGGCAAGAAAGGAAAGCTTAATCCAAGATATATAGGACCTTTTGAAGTTTTGAAGCAAGTTGGAAGAGTTGCATATGAATTGGCTCTACCACCGCAGATGCAGCACATTCACAATGTTTTTCACGTATCTATGCTTAGAAAGTATAATCCTGATATGAGTCATGTAATAGAGTATGAACCCCTAGAGATTCAACCCGATTTGTCCTATGTAGAACAGCCTGTAGAGATTCAGGATCATAAGGATAAGGTTTTAAGGAATAAGTCTGTTAGGCTTGTAAAGGTTTTGTGGAGAAATCCTCGAGTTGAGGAATCCACCTGGGAACTTGAGAGTGAAATGCTCGAAAAGTATCCTTATTTGTTTACTTAGGCTGATTCTGGGGACAGAATCCTTTTAGGGGGGGGGGGGGAGAATGTAACGATCGAGACATTTATATATATTTGATTAATATGAGTTATAGTATTTATGTGTTCCAATGTGACAAGAGGTGATATATGATCTTTTTATATGTCTAGTTGACTGCCTGTTTGACCGCATTATGCTTAAGTGTTTTAATTAAGTGGTTAATTGATTTTCCATGCTTAATTGAGTAACTGTTTGATTTTTTATAAAATTATTGGTGTGTCCAATAATTATGAAATTTTATATGTAGCTTCTATGTGATTTTAGAGACTTTCTAAAAATAGTGATGTATTTAATTCTAGTCCCAGTGATTTTATATAAATCTTTTATTCCTGTTTTATTCTAGAGATATTACTCTTCTAAATTCCATATTTAATTATTGGAATGTCCAAAAATCATGAAATCTTCTCCAAAATTCTCTTTGGATATTCAGAAAGGTTTTAAAAATAAAATTTTATTTTATTTGAGCACTAAAATATTTTAAGGATTTTTCTACTCTTATTTCCATTTAAAGTACCTAAACTTCCCCGATTTTTAGTTAATTATTGATTCATCAGAAAAATATTTTAAAAAAATGGGTGAGCTTATAAATTCATGTTCTTGATTTTAAAAATATAAAACTTATTTATATAACCCTTTTTCACCAAAATTCGATTTATTAATTGATTAATTCCAGAAAAACAGCAATGTGAAATTACTACTTTACCCCTGCTTTTGTTAAAACCTGCAGCACCCACTTTCTTTCCCCTTGCTCTGCACCAGTTTGCCCAGGTCTCGTTCTCTCTCATTTTTGGGCGATTCTTGCTTTCTTTTGATTTCCATGGCAAAAACTCGACTAACTAGCATGTTCTTGACCTCTTTATAGCTTGATTATTGCTTATATGCTTCTCTTGTTCACTGCATGTAACTATATATATATATAGATGTGCCGTATGTTGATATGTATAATCAAAGTTGCATGCAAGACTGGGTAATGATGGATTGTTGCTCTTAATTCATGACTATGCTATATTTTGTGATCGTAAACAATAATAGATGGGTCTGGTGTTGAGAAACCGGAACAAAATCCGGCACTCCACCGGAACCGAGTCACCAACAATGATTCCGGTGAGTTGGTGTTACGGCGATGATGTGTCTTGAGCCCTTATATAATTTTAGTACTAGTTGTAGCTGTTTTGCTTGCTGCATGCTATAACCTTGATTAGTGTTGTGATTTCCGAGTTATATAAAGATTTTCCGGTGATGGCTTCGTGTTTTTGGTTCGGGAAATGAGCTATGGTTTTAATTAATAAGCAAAGATGTAATTGTGCAGCATGGGTTGTAATTTAATTAAATTGCATGTAAAATTATAGTTCGTTTTCCATTTTTCCGATTTGATTGGTAATTTTCCGGCGAGGACTTGATTTTGCCGAGTATGTATGCATGTTTTCCGGCTAGTAGTAATGTGCCTTAAGCTTAATTTGGAAGATATCAAGTTAGTGGAGCTACATTCATTGATATAAATTGTATTAAGGTTAAATTCTATTTTTAATGAAATTTGCGAATATATAATAATTATGCATATAATTATATTCGAAAATAAAATTTTATGATTATAATATGAGGTTTGATGTTATGTAATAATTGATTGAGTACTTGGGATTGTTACCTATGTGGACTAATTATGCTTGAATTAAGATATGTATTTGAGTAATAAGTTTAAGTGGTAATTGCTAGGTGAATAGTCATTTAAAATAAATTGTTGGATATTAGTAATAATCAAAAATTTGGTTAGATTGTAAAATGTGTTAGTTGCATATTGAACTTGGCCAATTGCTACAATTTCTCTAGCATTAGTTGCCATTCGAATATATGCATACCTATTATGTTCGAATTTGGACTAATAGCAATATAAATTTAACTTGGTTTAATGCTAAATGCCATGTCTAGATAATGAGCTAATGGTTTTTGTACTTGTATATAGTAGTTTGGATGAGATGTGAAAAATTGTGTATATATGGCTTGAAGTAGTAACTATACAATTATGTTAATTTAGTTGTGATAATTGCTAGAAAATTTCTTGGTTATGTATATGTGTCTAAATGAAAATGTGAATTGATTTTGTAACCACGCGAGTACTTGAAAGCTTTGTATTGCAGTAACATGATTTGAATATATAATAATATATTCGAATCTTTATAATTAATTAAGCAATAGTAACGTTACTTGTGCAATTGTATAGACATTTCTTTGTATGGCATAGACTAGAGATAATATGTGATTGGTTGTGTATATATATGATTGAATGATTGTTTGGGTCGGTTGTATTCCGACAGGTAGCTCCAATTACAGGGGAAGTGCTGCCAAAATTTTCTAAAACTAAAACAACTTTGTAAAATATTATTGGCACACCACTTCTGTATAGGAAAGACTATCAGTCAAGAATACTGTGAATCAATATATGTGTCTATGTGTTATTTGCTTGCCAGAGTAGAAGTGATTAAATGGTAGAGTATGTCTACTATATATGTGTTAAGGGGTGACATTAACGAAAGGGTAGAATAGTTAGACGTTAATGAGAACGTCGAGTGTATAAGATGCTGATATAGTATTATTTATGTGTAGCTACGAAAGACGTTGAGGTGAAGGACAAGGGAAAAGCTAAAGTAGAGAGTTAGTGTCTGGTGTAGGTGATCTACCTGTTCAGCAGCTGTAGCATTCCTTTTTGAGGCAAGTAACTACTGCCTAATCTCTTTTAACTTAAGCACTATTTATGAAATGTTTTATGACCCTGCAACTATGTTATCTTATTTCAACTGTTTTAAGCTATAGTCTACCTTATTTTAACTGTTTTACTTAAACTACAACCTTGTATCAGTTTCTAATTGTACTTTAACCTTTTCAATCCCTGAACTGTAATTGACAACTTATAAACTAGTTTTAAAAATCTTAAACCAGTGACCTTGAATTGTGACTTATGCTATCACCATTTTCTTAACTATGTTTACTTGAACTTTAATTCTGAACTTACCCTGTTGCTATTGCCTAACTACTGTTACAATTAAATGCCTTACAACTGTTTTCAAAACTTCTTGTTATACCTGTGAATTGACCCTGCAACCTGACTTTACTACTATAACTTGGTTTTGGTCCCTAGTTCAAGATTTCTGCCTACTTTATTACAACAAAGACATGTTTTGAGATTTATCCTGGAATAAAATTTACCTCTGTCTAATGATCTTTAAAGTGGATTTAAATATGAAATCCGACTTTCAAGAGGTCTTTTTCATCAAATGATTTGGTAATTTTAAAAAGAAAGGTTTTGGTTATTATAAGAATTCCGATCAAAAATGGTTTCTGCGGATTCCTATAGGTTGGAGGCGTAAGAGGCCGAGTGACCGCCGGTCCAGCACTTTTTATGTGAAGACTATAATGAGATAGTCAATGGCTATAATTAGATAGCCCAAGGCCAATGGCAATAAGTGCCTTTATGAGTACTCTTTATGTCCAGAGGGACTTTAGTCCGTTATGGGGACTTTACGTGGCTGATCACCCGTATTGTCTGGCGTTGTGAGAAAACTCCAATCAAAATGATTTGTTCCTAATCAGTAAAGGTCCTAATGAGAGGACAGTTTTTTATAAATGATTTGAAAAGCAAGGTCCTAATGAGAGGACAGTTTTATAAAATGTTTTGAAAGAATCAGTCCTAATGAAAGGACAGTTTTATACAAATGGACTTTGAAATGATTAGTAATGAAAAATGAAATGCCTTGTTATAACCTGTCATATACAGCTTCAACTATCAGATATATCTTGAGTTGACTTTGTTTCAATTGTTATACATTACTTCCTGTTATCCTTCTAAACCTGCAGATTACTCTTATACTTGGAAATGATTATTACTTTCTAGTTTCTGAAATACTTTGCACCAGTTATTGAGATTAATTAACCCTGCCAGCGGTTTTATAAAAGAAAGTTTTGCGAGTAATGAATACCCTGACTAGAATTTTAATTACAATTATGGGACAATGAGGTCCAGCAATAATTTTGCAGCATGATTCTAAGAAAAGACTTTTTAAATTATATATAAGCCTGTGGTACTGTTTTTAACCTATATGGTTACTTGCTGAGCTTTTGTAGCTCATTCTTTTATTTTCTAACATCTACAGCTTTTGAGAATCATGGTCCGTATTAAGCAGACTGCCAAGAAGAACATGTCTTTTATGAACTATGCTAGGTTGGCTGAAATTGAACAGGTAGGATCGAGGCAGAGTTGGAAGGAAAAGACTTTGTTAAGTCTTGTATTTTGTTTTTAGATTTTAAGATGTTTCAGAAGTTGTAATAATATTATTTTGTTGTTGTAAATGTAAATATAAATGAATGTAGTTGTGTGCTTGTTTCATACCATTACCTTGAAAGGTCCATGCTAGTAGTCGGTGTCATATTTATGCGTATTTTCTATTATTGTTATTTAGGGTACATGCATATAGAGTGGTAGTGACTCCCCGATCTAAACCCCGGGTCGGGAGGGCGCTACACCACTCCTTTGTAGCTCCTGCACATTTATACAAATGTGAGAACCACCTCCAGTATCCAATACCCATGATGTAGAAGTAGGCAAATTGACCTCTATGACATAAATACCTGAATCAGAAGCTTGACCAGCCTTTTTCTTCTTCAGATCCTCCAAATAAGCATGATAGTTTCTCTTCCAATGACCTGGTTTACCACAGTAGTGACAATCACCCTTTGCAATAGCACCCTTAGGCTTTAAAGCCTATTTGGGATTGGTCTTTGGCTTGGGACCAGGAGCAGATCCAATCTTCTTCTTTCCTTCCATTTTCCTTTCCTTTTAGCCTTACCTTTGTTGTCTACCATCAATATAGAAGCAGGTTCAACCTTTTTCATGTTGGTTTCAACAGTTCGTAACATGGCCAACAATTCAGTGGGTGTTTTGTCTATCTCATTCATATTGTAGTTCATAACAAAATGAGTATAGTTGATGTTCAAAGATTGCAAGATCAAGTTAATCTGAGCTTCCGGACCAATCGGGAAACCCAAAGTATCAAGATACTCAATATAACCTATCATCTTTAGAACCTGTGGTTGAACAGGTTCACGCTCTCCCTGTTTGCAAGCATATAGTGTTTTGCTCGTGTCGAACCTTTCTTGACGAGCCTGTCCCTCAAACATTCTTTGAAGGTGTTCAATCATCTCATAAGAATCCATATGCTCATGTTGTTTTTGAAGCTCATCACTCATGGTTGCCAGCATGAGACACGCAACATCATTCGTATCATCAATATGCTTCTGATAAGCATTTTGCTGAACGCGAGTTACATTCTCAGCAGGAGGAGCAGGTGAAGGAATTTCAATGACGTGAAGCTTTCGCTCCTGCCTGAGGACAATCCTCAAATTCCTATACCAATTAAGGAAGTTAGTTCTTGTCAGCTTGTCCTTCTCAAGGGTTGCTCTCATAGAGAAGTTATTTGTGTTGTTTGCCATTAAATATCTACAATGTTTAAAATGCATATTAGTTAGCTGCAGAAGTTTAATTATGTTCAAGTGATTATCATATACATTCATAATATATATCTCCCACTATTTTTATCAAATCAATAGCCCTAACTATTAATTCAGAAAGAATTTCATTAAATCTTTCTAGTGAGTCAAGATCAATATTTCATCCATGTTTTAAGATAGGGTTGGCTAATACACCCAAAACACGACTATTTAGTTAGACAACATTAGTCGATTATATCAAATATAACTCTTGGATAGTTTGGTGGAACAACACTTTGTACACATTTATCCAATAAATCTCACCAAACTCTATGCCTCCAAACCCACAATCCTATTGTGATGATTTAGTTAAGTTAGACCCAATGTTTGAACAAACTACGTCACTTACTTATCACGTCTTCCCATGATTGATAAAAGCACCTTGCTTTGGTAAACCCATTCCTTCTCAATCTAGATCTTGACGAGTATTAAACATTGAAAGACATCCGATTAACTTAATATGTATTTAGGGATTTTATTGTTTATATGAACGATCATGATCCCATCATAAAGAGATTCTCAATTTTTCCTTGATCAAATAATGCATTTCAATATTTGTCAATGGTTCGATTTCCAGATCGTCGGAGAAGTCACAAGCAGTCTCACTTAATACCAACTTTTTTATGAATAATAATTCACTTTTAACAAAATCTCCCCATATGAGAAAAAGAAAATTCATATTCAATACCGTGTTTCATAAACACAAGAATCTCATGATCGTTTGTTTAATTTTAAAATCTTGAATCGTTACAGATTTTATCTTTCTTAAGCAGGCATAGCATGGGTGTCGTATCTAACACATACATCATTCCAACACATACATATTTACACATGCATTCATATACATATATGTATTGTGCGTAAATTAAACGTGTTTGTTTGTGGCCCCATTCTATGTGATATTTCCAAGCTAGTGGAATTATCAAGGTCAATCTATGGTGGTTTCAAATACTACACTATTACATGTCTTTATCTTCTTCATTACTCCATCATCTGGATTGCCTCCTAGCTTCCTTGATTCCAAGTCTCCATTGAACAATTACATTGAATAATAAATAAATCTATTCTAATGAAATTACAAGAAGAACTCGAGTTACATTCGAGATTAACAATTACAATGAATAAATGACATGCAAGTCATATTTAGAAACCAAAACCATAAAACAAAACCACTATCATATGGGTCTTTAAACCATAACCATCCACCATGTTATCACATAACACATGTAATATATCTCATATTATATAAACTTATCATATAATCATATATAATAAATTTCAAAATTTCAAAAAATTAAATAAATTTCAAAAAATAATAAATCGCCGTTTCGGAGCCTATAACATCATCAAACGGCTTACAGACGTGAAGCTGAATATGTCAGTATTTCTCAGTGACACGATTTCAGTCAGAAAACACATATCATATGCAAAAATCGGACACTGGACAAAGATTTCAGAAAATCTACCGAAGCCGTTTCAGAATTTGTATCGAATATGATTCTCATAACAAGAATAAACATGTATCATATACATACAGCAATACACACAATCATCCCATGATTATACAACACATGAATATCATATATTCAAAATCATATAAAACATATATATCAATATATAATCATGGCATATCATATATATGTTTATATACATCGAAAAAATGTAAAACATATAATCAAATCATCCCATTATACACGTAGCTCTGATGCCATTGAAGGGTTTCGGGCATGAAAACGCAGTGGATATAACGTAAAACAATAAAAAAAATGAAACCCTATCACAGGATCTATGTATAACTTTAACAAAACTTTTCGTATGTTGTTTAATGGAGGTCCAGAAAAGATGAATCACATCAGCCCTTTGTTGCAAAGATCTACTCTCCAAAGAAGTCCACACGAACACTCGATCGTCCTACGATCATCGGAGTTGGTACTAGCCGAATTGCTTGCCTCTTCCTCTCTCTCTTCTTTTATCTAGCCTCTCTTGATGTTGAGCAGCTAGGGTTTTTCTCTAAAAATGAAATCTGATGATTAAACCCTAATACTATACATCATTATGTATATATAGGGGAGAGAGAGATTTTGGGCCTAACCCTAATCCATGTGGTTTCCAAAACCCATTCTAATTTGGGGTTATTATTATTATTAAATCTGAATTCTAATATAATTAATCAAGTCCCACTTAATTAATTCAATAATTAAATTCGAATAATAATAATAATACTTATTAAATCTGAATTCTAATATAATTAATCAAGTCCCACTTAATTAATTCAATAATTAAATTCGAATAACCAATAATATATTTAAATTCATAATTTAAATAAACCTCCATTTTGGCGTTCTTTGTATGTGACCTTTTAGGTTATTATTACGTAGACAATGATTTTATTATCTAATAATAAAATTATAAATAATGAGTGGCACCTAGTAATACATCATTGTAACCCAAGTAACAATAATAATTAGTGATTCAATTAAACCTTTCATGAATAATGTTTCATATAATATAATCTCTTTAACCTTATATTATAGATCAAACTTGAGGCATGTATAGTGTCATCCTATTCAACGTTTAATCTTGGTTTCCTTGATCAATGAGTAGACTATTTAAACAAATCAATATTTGAGCATGGTCATGCATTTCATAGTCTCACTCAATCAAGAAGCCAATAATATCACTCCTAGAATTGAAGAGCTAAATTCTATATCTATCATTCATATTCCTCATACGATTCATAGCATACACAATGTCCACCTTTATCATTACCCGGTTAAAGGTAACTTTGAGTGTAATCAAAGTATATTAATTCTCGTATAGAAATATAATGATTTCAAGTTAGAGGATCATTACATCATTATCACTGTGAGATTTCTTATGTCACTTATTAACAAGTAGAATTTCACGGTGAGTCTTTCCAGTGTCATGTATTGATACATACACTTATGTTCTTGACTTTAGTATCACCATACCTATGACCAATGAGATGTGGTCATCTGTCAACAAACATACTAGTCTTATTGCATTATTACTGTCCTTAAATAATAATACTTGACTAGTGAATTTTAGGAATAAAATACTTTTCATATAATCTCATTTTTAAGTCACATACTTAAAGACATATATTACGTATTAATATTCCAAGGACATTTATTATTCTTTCAATTTATGACACAATAAATAAAGATATAATAAATATTAATTAAATAATCACATAACATAATTGTTTTCAGTAAAACTTTAAAAGTATTGTCTCTAGGACACCAATACTAACAACACCCACCTACCTCTTCATCATCAGAATGCATCAAGTTGGAATATGAAGTTGGCAAGAAAACTGTTAATCCTTTAAAGAAAGTAATGGAGCAGGATTACTTTAAAATCAAGAAGATTGTAGCTCTCATTGACACAAATTTGCCCTTTGTAAGCATTGTGTCATATGAGATAATACAGCAAATTTCAAAGCTAAGAAGCGAAGCTACTTTGTTAATAGAGAAGAAGCCACTAAATATGTGGAATCCTGAAAACAAGAAAGTTCTAAGTTAAGGTATTTCAATATTCTACATAATGATCTACAAGGATAAGGATGGAGTTTCAAGGTATTCAGATGTAGTAAAATATTTGGAAAATTACTAAATATTGAACTCAACTTTCTGGCTAATCAACTCTCAACAACAGTGGAAGATGAAAATTGGGTTAGGAAAATATTCTTTAGTCAAATGAAGAAAAAAAGGGATACGAGGAAGAAATAGAAGAATTTAGAATGAATACTTGAAGATTTGAGGACAAGTTCATTCAACCAATGTGTCTCCAGATGGTACTCCTAAAAATCTTACTTGTTCTTTCAATTATTTTAGCTACTTATTAGTCTAATTTTTCTTCATATGTTTAGGGTTTTGTTATCATCAACCTGATTTATATCTGAAATGATTACAAACATAAATTTGGGGAGATTGTTAGGAATTATACACTTTGATGGTAATATAACTATTAGAAATAAAAAGTTAGAAAATTTATTTGTAACTGATCAATAAATATGTGTTATATAAATATTCATTGACTAGAAAGTCATTATCCGTTGAAGTGTTCAATGAATCAACTGATAATTGGTCTTTTAAAAAAAATGTTATTTCAAGTCATTTATTCATTGATAGTCCAATGTTAAATGGTTAATATATCCAAGAGTTAATGGATATCTTAGTTCAAATGATATTTGTTCTTCAACTGATGTAAGTCTAGATTGTAAAATTTTAATTATTTGAAGACTTGAATAGTTACAACTGATGGATGATCAAAAGATAAATAAAGGCTCAATAGATATTCAAAGGATCGATGAATATTAAAGATGAAGACTAATCAAAGAATGCTGAAGACCCATCGATTGATTCATAGATTGATAACATTAAATATCAATCGATGAATAACAATTATCATTCAATAAATAAATAGTCATTAAAGAGCTCCTTACAAAGAACATCCGTTGATATGCTTAATAACAAATTATCAATTGATGTTGACAATACATGAATGTCAAATCTGGAAGATTTTTAGACAAGAGATAACCTTTGAAGACATTCAAATCTATCTTGACTCCGAGGACTCAGATAAGAGCTATTTTTTTTGGGAGAATGCACGACAAAAACATTCCATAAATTGCTTAATGCAAAAGGGAAAGACAAAAGCAACAATTTTCTAGCTTTAGTTATCCTTATTTTACTTGTTAACTAGAAAACTATAAAAAGAACTTTGATTATATATAAACCAAGTGATGTAGCAAAGTTGTATAGAGAACAGGGCAATACAAATTTTTATTTTTTTGAGTATAAATTGTTAAGAGCTTTCAAGAAATTCTGTAAGAACAATTTAGATTTCAACTTTGTAAAAGCAGCTGGATTTTCAGACCTAGATTATCATAGCCCTAAACACTCTGGTAGACAAACAATCTACTAGTAATTTTTTATCTATGTTCTCATCTTTCTGGTTTCATTTTCTGTTTGACTTTTTTCATTGCAAGAAAGTTGAAAGATTTATTGAAATTGTATTCAACCCCCCTTCTACAATTTATGTAGTAATCTTTCGAGATTTTATAAATAACAGTTAGTATCAGAGCGAGGTTTCGACATATAGAAAGTTTTTGACAACAGGTGATAAGCCTGAATTGTATAATTTCTTCATGTCTATTTCACACCATGGAGAGTTGAATTTAAAAGAGATTTATAAATATAACCTCCCTAAGGAGTGGAATATCTTTTTAAATATATTCAATCATGCTTTTGCCCCTAAAAAGGGAGGTTGGCACAGTATCACCTGTTATACTCAAAAGATAGGGTATGTTGTAGCAAACAACCTAAACATAAGGTTTGGCAGTTTAATTATGGTTGAATTCATTTCTGTTATGGGAAATGAGGAAAAAACAAACATCAATGCTTATAATGTTGAATTTATTATCCAAAGTTCGTACAATTAATACTGAATGATGTTCTAACTCCAGATGAACTTCAGACATTCTCCGGAAGTGTAGATTCTTCTTGTTCACTTGTGAAAAAGACTATTATTCTGTATGAAGATCACAAGGTAGATTATTTGAATCTGAACATCTCACGACTAACAGATTATACGTATAGTGTTATGCTGCAAAATTCTTTGCCAAGTCTACCTGAAAGAGGTCTTCATGTACCTGAAGATCCAATGATGATAGAAATAGAAGAAGAAGTTGAAGAAGAACAATTAGTGAAAATTAATGAAGAAGCTGAGAAAACCGAAGAGGTTGAAGAAATTGAACATCCTTACATTCATGGTTCACCAGTGGTAAATGCTGAGGAAGGTAAATTCTTATTTGGTTCAAGGCTAGCAGGTTCAAGGCTAGCAGTTGCGAGGAACTTATTCATGATGTATTACTTATTTAGTGTTCAATTCTACGGATGAGCTAGAAAGGGGATATCATACAGAATTCCCATCACTGGGTTCCGAGGAAACGTAGGATCTCCACTGCCATTAATTATATCACCTACTACATCGCCCCTCATGGAAGGAAAATTTCCAAACCCTGGAAAAGGAATTACACCTCCCATTTACGGTGAAGGTGTGAGGCAACCCCTTGGAAAGATATCATCGGATGAGCTAAGGCGGGATTCCTAAAAAGATTTAACATATTGGGATAACCCACCTCAAGTAGGTAAGGCTCCATTAGATAGTGGTTTAGCCAAGGCTAATGAGTTTAGTGCTGCGACAGTGCTTATCCATGATAGATCCATAACACCTCTACAAGGTAATTCTTTACTTGGTGGTGATTCAGTTAATTCTAATGAATCAGGTGATGAGAATCCAAATGAATTGATGGTTGTTGGTGGACTAGAAGCTTAAAATGAGAGGAGTGAAACAATTATAGTGAGTCAGAGTGATAATTTATTGCCCTTACCTACTAAGCCGAGTGTGACTGTTGACTGTAAAACACCTACAGAACTCGATGAGAACACCAGTATAGCCTTGGACACCCACACAATGAGAATGCACAGGCACATAGCCAAAGAATTCTAAATCTGGATGCCCAAGTTACTGAAATTAAAAATTTTATCTCAAAAATCTTGAAGTTGCAAGTTCAACAATAATTGGAAATTAAAGAAGTGAAAGATCTGCTCAAACAGTTGTTGACTCAAAGGCCTTCTACTCTGGAACTTCAATCAACCCCGGCTCAAAAGGATAACCCAACTAAGGGGAAAAAGGAAAGAAAAGAAAAGGGGTTATTAAGTATGTTGTTAAAGATGTTATGGGATATACTGCTCAGGGGAAATCTAATTTCTTCTATCGACCAGGAGCTCGAATTTTAAAAGAATAAGAAATAGAATTTGCAGAAGTGGAAATTGAAGTTGAGAAATGGAATCCTTGTATTTCATAATGATTGCATGTATAGTGGTTGATGAAATTATAACTCATGACCTGAAAGAAGCTCAAGAGATGGTTAGAAGAAAGTTGTTAAGAAAAAAGAGCTAGAGAAAGAGAAGAAGATACAGTGCTGAAAGAAGGGAAATATTGGGATGAAGCTCGAAAGTTATTTCAAAAGAAAGAGTTGACCTTCGAAAAGAATGAATATTGATTTGTCTTGGACAGAATAAGAGACCTTATGTAGCTATATCAGAACATACACACATTCTATGAAAAGCTTGATGAAGAAGTAACGAGCGTCTTAGTTAGTGCTCAGAAGAATGGATGGTTGTTGTATATTAATCTTCTCAATAGTGGATCAAGGCTGATGTCAACTCAATGTTTCAAGAGGCTAAATATTATGGAGTTTTTTGTGCTGAAGAGGAAAGTAATCAAGGGAGGTCATAAGGTGAATGAGCTAATGCAGAGCTTTATTAAAGAACGTATAAAACTCATTTGTGTGGAAGCATTTCTATACCCTCTAGTGGTTTAAGTACTACAAGCCAAGAACACTACATAACATGAGTCTGACAGATGAATGCATAGATAGAAACCACTTGGAATTCGGGAAGTTTGTAGAGGGAAAACTCAAATGCAAGGAGAACAAAACTGAAAAAGACTTAGTTGCAGCAGAGTTGATCTATGCATTTAGATTGAACAAGCATTGGAAGAGTCGCAGTCTTATCTCAAGAAAGAAACAAGATTCTACATGGAACCAGTGCTTGTGAGGTTGGAAGATGGATCAAAAGTTCCTAAAGTGATTGTTGATTCTAAGCCATGCATTAATGTTGATGAGAAAAGAAAACTGTGGCTTATCTTTAAGAAGAGAAATGGTGCTCAATCAAAGGTCGCAAATAGTAATTTCAAGAACAATCATTTTAATATAATCAAGAAAGCACTCTCGAAGGTGAAAAGATCTACTTGCAAAGCAGATAAGTATGCTTTAGAGCCAATCAAACAGGTGTTGAAAGAAAAAATGACGCTAGAAACAATAAATGAGACACAAAGAGTCAAAGGATTCCCAAAAAGAATCACATTGTTTCTATTTGCTAAGAAGACAACTCTGGAGTTTGAGGACATTTCTACTATTAACATCACTGCTTATCTGAGAGATTTGTTAATGAAGCTTGAAGATCCTCATTCCTCTAATGCACTTGAAGTTGAAGCTAGAGATTTAGTAAATGCAAGAATAGATGAAAAGATTAAAGAACTCAGAAAAGCTCAGTTAGAAGACCACCAGAAGAGGAAAGAATTACAACACATCAAAGCACCACATCAAAGAACACAAAAGATTTTTACTTGTTTAAATGTTAGAATTCTGGAAATGTAAAGATTTAATCCAGAATGCACTTAATATTATTTATTGTCTTTAGTATTTATTTTTTTTCATGTTTTTAGTTGTCCTTTACGGATTTGCTTGTCGAAATCTATCAACTAAATATGAGGAGATTGTAATGCATAATGTAATGTAATATGAAATAGATGTAACTATAACTCAACACTAAAGGAAAGACATGTAAATATTATGAATTAATCACATGAATCAATATTTATGAAGAACAAATAACTACAAAGAATCAAAATATCAGATGAAATTTTGAAGACCTCTGAAAGAAGTTCATGTCAGTGTTCAAGCCTCACTGAAGAGTAAATGACTCGGAAGTTTCGAATAGTATTGAAGATTTTACTAGTCAGTGCTAGAAGATTTCAGTGAATGTAAGAAGCAATAAAGAACCGCAACAATCATATTAATCGAATTAATTGAAGATATGAAAATAAAGATCAGTGTTAATCATTTGTGAACCATACCAGTACACTAAGCGTCAATAAAAAAAGGGTTTTTATATTTATTATGAATAAAAAATTGAGAAGGAATCGAAGTGAAACTGCAATTGGTTGAAAAACATTCTATAGGAATGGGAAGTACAAAGGGTCGATACATTATGAAGAAGGAAGAAAATATTCTAAGGCACAATGGATAGAAAAGTCAACAAATTTTAGTAGCTTAGAAATATTCTAAGTTATTGCAAACAATTATCATCAATCGGCACATTTTTAAATGTGTTAGAATATTTCCACGTGTTATACATACAGCAAGGGTCGACACATTTTTGAGTGGACAAGATATTTGAAGGCATCTACACTGCTACTAGAGTAGACACATTTTCAATAGGTCACAAGGTTTCCAAGGCAATCATATAGTGGACAATGGTCGACACATTTTGGGAGTGTTAGAATTTTTCAATATGCTTCATGCATGCTAGTCTAGTCGACACATTCGAAAGGTGAAAGAATAATTCCAAGTCATTGACACAAGGAGATTCAGTCGACACATTCTTTAATGGATGGAATTTTTCTATGTGTTATAAAATGAATGGAAGAAGGATTACTCTAAGTCCATACAAGGCATTCACTAGTCAACACATTTTATCAAGTATACAAGGGAAAACAAGTCGAAATATTTCATGCAGTTCAATTATTGTCAACTCTACTACTTAAACAATATTAGGATTTCATTTTGAATGTTCGAACATAAAGATATATACACAGCCAGAGAAAGATAAAAATGAAGAACACCATTAAACATTGAGCTCTGTATTTATTGTTCTTATTGAATAACTATAGCTAACATTTATATTATAGTGTAGCACCTCAAGGTTTATATAATACAAAAGTATATCCTCCGAACGGTTCTTGTAGTTATATGCATTCAAATCTATATATCTAACCAATGAAAAATGAATGCATTAAATAAATCAAAAAACTACCCATATCGTATTCAACCCCCCCCCCCCCACTTCTACGATAGTTTGGGACCTAACAAGGCTCCATCTTTGGGTCTTGTCATCGGGGCCGAGAGATGAGTGGGTTCAGTGTCAATCTTATCTTTATAGAGGTCTTCGTACTTGATTAATTGCTTCAGAAACTTTGGCACACCAAAAGCCATGTCTACAAGTTTATATGAATGGGAAACATGTTAGAATGATGAAAATCAGAAAATATATATGGATGCAATGCACAAATGAATGATCAAAGATGTGAGTGTGTAATGCAATTGACATGATGAAGGTGAAGCTTGAACTTGTATCTTGGGATACCCCAACTTCCACACCATCTCAACCAACGGGCATCGAGAGGTCATCTACCACTATTACTCTAAACTTGTTTAAATTCTTGGGAGTCAACAGCTAACACCATCTCCTAGCTTGAGCGCGTACCTAAGAGCTCTATCTGCTCTATGAAGCTTCTTTCTCGTCAAGAGGGTATGCTCTTCTTGTTCCTAGCCCATATGCCTTTCTTTCTATATATCGGGTTCAGTTCGGAACCTCTATTGAAGTACAAAGGAAGCTGATGTTAGAGAGGTTCATCAATGAAGCTAACCATTTCAAGGAAAGAATTATGAGGATCTACACTTACCAGGAGCAATTTTAAAGTCTTTCTTATAGTCTGGGAAATAATAGCAATATAAGAAATGCTTATGCCATCTAGGGATCAGCTCTTTGGTTCCCTATATACACTTTCTAGCATGGACTAACCGTACAGTAAGGTAGAAGTAGCACGTTGTCTTCTTACGAGTCTATTTAAATTTATAAAAATATCCTAATTCTAGGGCTGAAAATCTTGCCAAAAACTTAATATTATATATCAGAAATCTACAGATGGCCATTATGTATGAAGTGAGAGTCACTTGATGGGCAGTAATGTTGAAAAAATGTAGAATCTCTTTTATAAAGGGGTGCATGGGAACACTCAAACCCAACTTGAAGTAAGTCGCGGAGAGCACCACTCCAGGGATGGCTTGGTCAGGTTCAAAGCTATCGAACCTGTGTCACCTCTCCCCTGGTTGAGGAACCACCAACTCGCACCCAGTACTAGAAAAACTGGATACAACATCACACCTTTAACAACGGTTACAAAAACCACTGATGTTAAAGGTCTTTTTAACATCGATTTTGTATATAATGATGTTAAAGCTTATTTAAGACATGGCTTGGTAAAAAGCCCGATGTCTAAAGTTGTGTTCGAAAAAAAATAAAAAAAGTGGGTCAATAATTCCTCCAGCTTATTACCAAAATAATTCTCCCCAGACAAAAATCATTTCCCCCCTTAGACAAAAATTACTTCCCCCCGAATACACTCTCTCTCTCTCTCGTGACACACTATCTCTCTCTCTCTCGCGACACACTCTCTCGCAACCCTCTCTCTCACAAATCTCTCTCTCTACCATCTAACCAACACATCATCTCTCATATCTTATCATCTCATCATCTCTCTCATAAATCTTTGGCCGCAGTTCAAAACCCTAGATTTACAAATCGATTTTCAAAACCCTAGCTTTCGAAGCTAAGATTGGTTAGTAATTAGTTCGTTTGGGGTTAATTAGGTGATTCCAAGCTCCTATTTTCAAAACCCTAGCTTCTTGGTTGCGAGGAGGCCGAATAAGGTTTTGAACCAATGTCATGTGGAGGGGGGAATGAGGATTCGATTCCATGACTTTGGTCATGGCAGAGAGGAATGAGCCTTGTTAGTATGCGGCCATCCACATATTCTTGAATTCTAGCGGTGATATTTATCTTCTGAACTTATATTGTTTCTTTTGACACTAATAATGCTTTTATTGGTCATCTTAGGTTCATTTTTGCATTAAGATGATGGGTTTGCTATTGACAATTTATTTCTAGATATTTGTATAATATTCATTGTGTATATCTTTATTTGTTTATTATCTAATTAATTGATGTTTCCATAAAAGTATTTGTGATTGTTTTTAAATAGAGGTACCCTAAGATGACTGAAGAAGACTTTGCTAGAGAATGCCTAGTATGTCAAAGAAGCTTGCGTTTAGAAGTACTGGTCAAAGTGAGTATCTTTCATACTCCTTGTTTGTTGATTTATGCTTGTTAGGTGCTCTTCATTTAATAATAGATATAAGTTATAGACAGTACTTGTTTTGGTCTGTTATCTAATTTGCTGAGAAATTGCATTATGCTATTGTAATTGTACAGCCTATTGCCCTACTGGTTTTTAGTCTATAGTTATACATCTACCACCCTTTACAAGTTTTGTGCATGTTATGGGTATGTGTAAGCAAAGTGTTCTAGAAAAGGAGTCTGAATTTGAATTTTGTTTTGGGAAGGGGCAATTATATGCCCGATTGCAGCAGGAATCGTTACCATTGGAAATTCAGTTGTGGTGATTGGTCTTTGGCCTGCACATTGCATATGGACTTACTACTGTGTTGTGAAGTAGGTCTCTCTTCCAATAGCATTGATATGTTCAAATTTGTAGCATACACTCGGAATTTATGTAACAAGTAAAAATTGGTTTCTGTAAGTGCTGTACGTACATGTACATTTGTAGCTCTTACAGTTCCTCTCATTTCAGAACAAAGAGGCTTGGATATGTTGTTAAGATTCTGTTAGTTCTTTGTCTACCACTGCCTTTAGTCTTATGGCCGATCATTGTGATTGTCACAAGCATCCTTGGAGGAATTGCTTATGGTTTTTTTACACCATTAATTGCAACTTTCGAGTTCATAGGATGTAACACTATAGAGAAAATGCTGCATTGTTTTATTGTAAGTCTTTCCTTTTACTACATATATGTGTAAATTCTCAAATTGTTAGCATATATACCTTGCAGATAATTACCCTAGTAATATCAAGTATGCTGGATGGAATCGCAACTTGCAGTTAAGCTTTTTCTTTAAAAATCTTTTTCCACCTAATGTTTGCACAAATATTATACACTGTTTGAGCTAATTAACCTTTGGAAGATCCTATTTATAAGGTTTCTAATAGGGGTATTGGAAGACCATTATATGATTTTTCTTACCTTAATGAACTATCTAGTATTCATCAAGATTAAAAAGAGTTTGTGATAAAACTAAATTTAGAATCCAATATAGAATTTGAAAATATTTTTTATGGTTTCGAATATTGTGATAATATTTTGTTAATAACTTAATACTGGTAGTCCTGTCAAAAAAAACTGTAGTACTGGTAGATCCGTAAGAGGTGAGTTTTATGATTAGTCAACATTTTTATCAGTTTTTAGGTTTATAATTTACTTGAGCCTTGGTAGGCCCAACTAATTTTTTTTATAATACTGCTAATGCTAACTGTCAGGATGGGGTCATTCCCACAATTGGGTGGAGTTGCACTGTTGTACAGGACTTCACAGATTTTTGCAAGAGTAATTCACACTTTCTGTGAATAGGTTGTTAAAGCTCCCACAGTCCTTGCTTGTTATGGTGCTTGCTGTGCAAGATGATATGCCCTTGATTATAGCTATTGCTCTTTGGAAATCCCCATATATGTTGTACATAGGATGGAAAAGACTATTTGAAGAATTAGTTGGAAGATAAGGGCCATTTTTGGAGACAGTATGTGTTCCCTTTACAGGACTTGCAATCATCCTATGGCCTTTGGCTGTAGTGGAAGCTGTAATTGGTGCCTTTTTCTCCAGCTTCTTCCTTGGGCTCTATAGCGGGGTTATTGTCCAGCAGGTCTATATGGATTTCATATTTCATTACTACTAGCTTACAATCTAATTCCACAAAATTGTTTGTGGGTTTCTCATTATCTTGTGGAGATTTAGCTTACATTGGTTCATAATATCCAGGAAGACTCACTTCAGATGGGACTGACATATATAATAATAGTTGTTTCATTATTTGACGAATATACGAATAACATGCTTTATCTTATGGAAGGATCCTATTTTCTGAGGTAATGTGCACGATCTCAAATATGTTATGGAGTGACTATATGTTCATAGCAAAAACACTCTCTATATGTTCAAGAACAGACTAAAATTCTCTAAAAGCTATGACAAGGACCTATGAAACTGGGGTTTAAGGTTGGAAATCTTGAACATGATATTAGTGGGTTGACCAATGGCTATAACCAGGGATTCCAGAACAAAGAAGTAAGCCTTACAGGGGCTATTGAATGTGAGGTCATGTTATTAGCCAACAAGGAGACAGTTAAACCTAAGCTCGAGGTTCTGTGATGAATATTGACACCAAATTTAAGTTTCAACTTCTAGGTTTTTGAGTGCAAAACAACAGGCTTTGGGACAGGTGGATGAATTTCATGGTTTATCTTGGGCTTTTATCGAACATATAGTAGAGGTTCTTATTGAATCCCTAATGAACATATGGTCATCTATACGTTTGTATAAGAGGTTCTATCTTAAAAGATGAAAATAGCAAAATCAGAACATGCATAAGATTACAATCCAAGAGTAAACCCTAACGATGAACATACAAATCATGGATGAATATATCCATAAGTTCATAGCATATGCAGATGATTTATGCAACAAGATTTATGCAAAGAATGCAAAGAAGGAAATTAGTAAATCGTTGTGTGAGCATGACGAGTGTGTGCAGATGAGTAATTGAAGAATCAACATGGCACATGCAACTGACAATAAAGATGATATTGACGTGGTTCTACCAGATCGTAATGATGATAGTCAGAGGAATGATATATGAGATCAGTCATAGGTGTGTCTGTGTGTGTGTACATGAGATGTGTATGTCTTGATGTGCGTGAATGCGTGTCAATGGCGAAAGAATTATGCATATATGAAGATGATGTAAAGAAAAGGGTAGATATTCATACCCGATTTTAGATCAGAGTTGTGGTTGAGCCTGATAGACCTCATCGTAGTTCAAACTACCCACATGCTTCTTGCTACTTGAGGGGGTTAGTAGTTGGGGAGTTTTAAGAGAATAGAAGATTAAAAAAAATTAAAGTCATGGGAAGCCTATATATATAAGCATGTGAAGTTTGGGGGTATTTTCGTGCCACGATATGATTGGCGTTGTTGGATGGATGAACTCCAATTTTAAAAGAGGTTCATGTTGTTAGTGTAGGTGCCCTAAAGGCAATAAAATAGACCTTTATGTCATTTGATTATTCAATAAACGTATTTATTATGACTTTAATTACTGCGATATATTTGTTAGCAAAATAAATGTCCTTAGAATCATGATACACATTGTATAGTTTAGTACATGACTTGAACTTGAGATTATATAATAGATCATATTCTTAAATGTCTCTAGTCGAGTATTATTATTATAGGACAATAATAATACATAAATAGGCTAGTATGTTGTTTGACTGATAACCACATCTCATTGGTTATAAGTATGGGGATACTAAAGTCAATATATAGGTACATGTAGTAGTACATGATACTGGACAGACCCACAGTGAGATTCTTCATGTTTAATAAAGTCATAAGAAAGACTCATAGTGATAATGGTGTAATGATTCTTTGACTTGAGATCATTATATTTCTATACGAGGATTAATATACTTTGACTACATTAAAAGTTACCTTTGACCGGGTGATGATAAAAGTGGACATCGGGTATATCATGAGTCGTATGAGAAATATGAATGATAGATAAAGGATTTAACTCTCCTATAATTAGTAGAGATATTATTGGCCTCTTGATTGAGTGAGACTATAAAATGCATGGTCGTGCTCAAATAATGATTTGTTTTCATAGTCTACTCATGGATCAAGTAAACCCGGATTAAATGTTGTAGAGGATGACTAAATACATGCCTCGAATTTAATCTATAATATATATGGTTAAAAGGATTATATTACACGGAAACATTAATCATGAAAGGTTTTATCGAATCACGATTTAATTATTATTTCATTGGGTAGCAATGATGTATTACTAGATACCGCTCATTGTTAATAATTTTATTGGAGAATAAAATTATTGCTAATTAAATAATAGCCTATAGGGTCACACACATAGAGCACTTAAAGGAATAGTTAATTTAAATTATAGATTTAAATTAATTGATGATTATTTGAATTTTATTATATTAATTAAGTGAGACTTAATTAATTGAAATAATATAAATTCGAATATGAATTTCTTCCCTTAATAATTAAGTATGACTTAGTTATTAATTAAATAATAGAAATTCGGTTTTATTATTTAATCCTAAATCTACATGGGTTAGGCTTTGCTGTTATGGGTTGCTGTTATGGGCCTATTAACCAGCCATTATAAATAGATAATGTAGGGTTAATAGGGCATTACGTTTTTGATAAGAAAAACCCTAGAGGCAGCAGCTACACAGCAATAAGGCAGAGAAGAGCTAATTCGAAATCATCAAAGGAGGCTAGTACATCCATTCCGTAATCAAGATCGTGAGACGTTCTTGAAGGTGATCGTGTGGATACCATAGAGGTATTTTCGAGAGGAAGACACAAGTCGTGAAAGCTAGGATCTCCGTTGAGTTCGTGAAAGTCAAGACCAGACAAAGGTATGATTCCGTTTCACAATAATCAGTCCAGGCTTATACATGATCCTGCGTTAGGGTTCCGAAATTTTTCATTATATTTACGTTTAATCCGCTGCGTTTTATGCCTCAGAACCCAACAATGGCATCAGAGCTACGTGTATAAGGGACTGATTTGGTTATGTGTTTTATGTATTTGATGTATACATGCCTGTTTTGGTGACTGCCATGCCATGCTACTGCTTTGTCATAATCTGTTATGCCACTGCCATGCTACTGTTTTGCTACTACCATGCCTGTTTGAGACTGCCATGCTACTGCAATGTTATAATCTGTTATGACATGATATGTATGATTAATAACTGGGATATGATAAGTATGTATATGATACATGCTTCTGAAACTGTATAAGTTGCAGTGGGGAAAAAGGCCAACAGATATGATCTGTAGTTCAGAAATTGATGATTTCTGAATAGGACTGGTCTTCGAAAATAAAAAAAAAATTCGAGCTGACCTGGCAGCTCAACCCTAGCCGGGGGCTGCCGCCCGGGGACCCCGCCCGGGGCTGCCGCCCCGGACCCCGCCCCGGGGCTGCCGCCCCCGGACCCCCGCCCAGGAGCAGCCGCCCCCGGACCCCCGCATTATTTTTGTTGTGTACTTGAGCATGGTGCTGGTTATGGCCTTTGGACCCCTAGATTAATGGTTTTTGGTTTTGGTTTTATAAATACGACTTGCATGTCGTTTTCTTCATTCTTGTAATTGTTTAACCTCGAATGTAACTCGAGCTTTCTTATATAAGTACATTAGTATAGGTTGTATTCAATTATTCCATGTAATGTACTTGAAGATTGAAGGATGATCCAAGAAGAGGAGCAAGCACCCATGGATACAAGAAGAATGAAGACATGTAATTGTATTTATATTTTACCACCATAGATTGACTTTGATCCTTTCATTAGCTCGAAAGGATCACATAGAAAAGGGGCCATAACCAAGCACGTTTACATACTGCACTTTACATATTGATGTATGAATGTATGTGTAGAGTAGAAGATGCATGCTTTAATTAGAGTAATGATGTATGCATGTATTAGATACGTCACCCATGCCATACTTGCCATGCTAAACAAGATAAAATCTTTAACGATTTAAGATTTTAAAATTAACAAACGATCATGAGATTCTTGTTTTTAAAAAATATGGATTTTAAAAACACGGAATTAAATATGAATTTTTGATATCTATAACTGAGATTTTCTGACAAAAGCGAATATTCGTATTCATAAGGCTGATGGGTTTTAAGTGTGACCACTGGTATCCTCCATCTACCTGGGAAATGAACAATTTAAGACGTCAATTTGAAATATTTGGTTCAAGGAAAAATTGAGGATCTCTTCATGATGTGATCATGATCGTCGTAAATTTTCTAAATCCCTTAACAAAATATTAAGTTTTAATCGGATGCTTTCCAATGAATGAACACTCATCGAATCCTAGATCAATTAGGGGAAAGACTGTCAGTGGCAGGGGACTCCTATCTATCGTGGTGAGATGCGACGAATATAAACGGTTATATTCGGCCGTTGTATCATTGGGTCTAACTTAACTGAGTCGTCATAATAAGGTGAAAATAAACGGTTATATTCAACCATTATGAACTTAGAAGCATAGAGTTTGGTTAAAAGTCTATTAGATAGATAAGATCAATCGTTGCTCACCAAACTATCCAAGAATTATATATGATATAATTGACAAATGTTGTCTACCTAAATAATCATTCTTAAGGACTTCCAGTGGTTGACTTAAGACATGACGAAATATGGATCTTGGCTCACTAGAAAGAATTATGGGATATACTTTCCAAATTAATAGTAAGGGCTATTAATTTGATAAAAATAGTGGGAGATATATTATGAATGTATCATAATCATTTGAACATAATAAATAACTCAGACAATCTAATGTTTATTTTGTGCTTTTAACATTGTAGATACCAAGTAATGGCAAACAACACAAACACACTATCCGTACGATCAGTCCTTGAGAAGGATAAGCTGACAGGAGGAAACAACTTCCTAGACTGGCAGAGGAATTTGAGGATTGTCCTCAGGCAGGAGCGCAAGCTTCATGTCATTGATATTCCTCTGGCAGGTCCCCTTCCTCAGGGCGCTACTGTTGAGGAACGAGCGGCCCACACAAAGGATGAGAATGATGCAACTGATGTTGCATGTCTTATGTTGGCAACTATGAGTGCTGAGCTTCAAAGATAGCATGTGCATATGGATGCATATACTATCTATGAGCACTTGCAAAGCATGTTTGCAAGCCAAACTCGTCAAGAAAGGTTCAACACGAGTAATTCACTCTTTAATTGCAAACAAGGGGCAAGTGAACCAGTTGGCCCACATGTTCTGAAGATGATTGGTTACATTGAGTATCTTGATACTTTGGGTTTCCCGATTGGTCCGAAAACTGGTATTGACCTAATCTTGAATTCTTTGAACAATAAATTCACTCAGTTTGTTATGAACTACAATATGAATGAATTTGACAAAACACCTACTGAATTGTTGGCTATGTTGAGAACATATGAGACCAACATGAAGACGGCTGAACCTGCTCCCATACTGATGGTGGGCAATAAAGGTAAGGCCAAGGGGAAATGCAAGTGGAATGGTAAGAAGAAGACATGTTCTGATTCTACACCCAAGCCAAAGTCAGGTCCCAAACAGGCTTTAAAGCCTAAAGGTGGGGTCGCTAAGGGTGAATGTCACTACTGTAAGAAAACTGGTCACTGGAAGAGAAACTGTTCAGTTTATTTGGAGGATCTGAAGAAGAAGAGGGCTGAGCAAGCTTCTGCTTCAGGTATATATGTTATAGAAGTCAATCTGTCTATTTTTACATCTTGAGTATTGGATACTGGATGTGCTTCTCACATTTGTATAAATGTGCAGGAAATGCAGAGAAGTAGGACATTGGCTAAAGGAGAAGTGGACCTACGAGTTGGCAATGGAGCAAGAGTTGCTGCTTTAGCTGTAGGAACCTATTATTTATCTTTGCCCTCAGGGCTAGTTTTAGAACTGGAGAATTGTTTTTACGTGCCTGCGATTCGCAGAAACATTATTTATGTTTCTTGTTTGGACAAGAAAGATTTTCGTTTACGATAAAGAACAATTGTTGCTCTTTTGCTTTGAATGATTTAACCTATGGTGTTGCGCGTTTGTTTAATGGTTTATATGTTCTTGACTTAGATAATCCTGTCTATAATATAGAAAACAAACGACTTAAAGTTAATGACTCAAATCAAACATACCTCTGGCATTGTCGTCTAGGCCATATAAATGAGAAACGCATATCCAAATTACATATGGATGGATACTTGGATAAGTTTGATTTTGAATCATACCAAGAATGCGAATCTTGTTTGCTTGGTAAAATGACTAAAGCCCCTTTCACTGGTAAGGGTCAAAGGGCCACCGAACGTCTGGAGCTAATACATAGTGCTGTATGTGGCCCAATGCGTGTGATGGCTAGAGGAGGCTACTACTACTTCATAACATTTACTGATGATTTCAGTAGATATGGATATGTATATCTTATGAAGAATAAATCCGATTCTTTTGAAAAGTTTAAAGAATACAAGGATGAAGTAGAGAAGCAAATTGGCAGAAGTGCAAGTATTAAAATCTTACGATCTGATCGTGGAGGAGAATACTTGAGCACAGAATTTAAAGATTATTTAAAGGAGTGTGGTATTGTATCACAACTCACTCCGCCAGGTACACCTCAATGGAATGGAGTTTCAGAGAGGAGAAATCGCACCTTGTTGGACATGGTGCGATCGATGATGAGTCATGCAAATCTTCCAATTAGTTTCTGGGGTTACGCTCTAGAAATAGCGGCTTTCACACTTAACCGTGTTCCTACTAAGAAGGTTCAAAAGACTCCATATGAGATATGGGAGAAGAAACGGTCAGGCATGAACTTTATGAAAGTTTGGGGATGCAAGGCGTTTGTGAAACGTCAAGTATCTGACAAGCTTGGACCTAAATATGAAGAGTGCAATTTTGTGGGATACCCTAAAGAAACAAAGGCGTATTATTTTTATAGTCCTTCTGAGCAGAAGGTGTTTATTGCTCAAGATGCTGTTTTCATGGAAAGAGATTTTATTTCCAAAAGAAACAATGGGAGAACTATAGACCTCGATGAAGATCGAGAACCACAAAATAGCATTGAACCTGAAGTGGAACATGAGCAGGATAATGATAATGCTCAACAAACACAGGTTGTTCGTAGAACTGGTAGAATTCGCCATGAGCCAGAGAGATATGGATTTCTCTTGACTCAATGTGGTGATTTGATGCTAATAGATGAAGATGAGCCTCTCACATACCAAGATGCTATGAACAGTGCAGACTCTAAGAGATGGCTAGAAGCCATGAAATCCGAGATGGATTCCATGTACGAAAACCAAGTATGGACTTTGGTTGATCCACCTGAAGGGGTAAAACCCATAGGGTGCAAATGGGTTTTCAAGAAGAAAACTGACATGGATGGAAATGTTCAGACCTGTAAAGCAAGGCTGGTTGCAAAAGGTTTCAAACAAATTCATGGTATTGACTATGATGAAACTTTCTCACCAGTGGCTATGGTCAAGTCCATAAGGATTTTGCTTGCTATTGCAGCATTCCATGATTATGAAATCTGGCAAATGGATGTCAAAACAGCCTTCCTTAATGGAAGCCTTGATGAGGATGTGGATGTGTACATGACACAACCTGAAGGTTTTGTCGATCCAAGGAATGTTAGCAAGGTATGTAAATTACGTCGATCCATTTATGGATTGAAGCAAGCCTCTAGGAGATGGAATATCCGTTTTGATGAAACAGTCAAAGAGTATGGCTTTGTTCAAAATGAAGATGAACCTTGTGTTTACAAGAAGGTTAGTGGGAGCCATGTGGCATTCATAGTACTATATGTTGATGACATACTACTAATGGGGAATGACATACCTTCTCTCAAGGCTGTTAAGATTTGGTTAGGGAGCAACTTCTCTATGAAAGACTTAGGAGATGCATCCTACATTCTAGGAATGAGGATCTACAGGGACAGATCTAGAAGGATGATCGGTCTAAGTCAGAGTACATACATCGATAAGGTTTTGTATCATTTTGGTATGCAAAATGCAAAAAGGGGATATGTCCCCGTGTCTCAAGGGATAACGATCTCTAAAGATCAGTGTCCGAAATCATTGGATGACAAGGACCGCATGAGTAAGGTTCCATATGCCTCAGCAATTGGATCCATCATGTATGCAATGGTATGTACTCGCCCAGATATTTCATATGCTTTAAGCATGACGAGCAAATACCAATCTAATCCAGGTGAAGGTCACTGGACGGCTGTCAAGAATATTCTCAAGTACTTGAAAAGGACTAAAGATTCATTCTTGGTGTATGGAGGAGAGGAGAAACTGGTTGTAAAAGGTTACACCGATGCAAGTTTCCAAACAGACAGGGATGATACTGTATCACAGTCTGGTTTTGTGTTTTGTCTAAACGGAGGTGCTGTAAGTTGGAAGAGTTCAAAGAAAGAAATAGTAGCTGATTCTACAATGGAGGCTGAGTACATTGCAGCTTGTGAAGCGGCTAAGGAAGCTGTTTGGATTCGAAAATTCATTACTGATTTGGGAGTGGTTCCATCGATCGCAGATCCCATTGATCTATACTGCGATATTAATGGAGCTATTGCACAGGCAAAAGAACCTAGATCTCACTCCCGAACTAAACACATACTCAGGAGATATCACCTCATTCGAGAGATTAATGAAAGGGGTGACATACACATATGTAAAGTGCACACAAATGATAACATTGCAGACCCACTGACCAAAGGCTTGTCGCAGACGAAGCATGACGGTCACACTAGTTCCATGAGTATTAGATACATGGGTGATTGGCTCTAGTGCAAGTGGGAGATTGTTAGTGTAGGTGCCCTAGAGGCAATACAATAGACCTTTATGTCATTTGATTATTCAATAAACGTATTTATTATGACTTTAATTACTGCGATATATTTGTTAGCATAATAAATGTCCTTAGAATCATGATACACATTGTATAGTTTAGTACATGACTTGAACTTGAGATTATATAATAGATCATATTCTTAAATGTCCCTAGTCGAGTATTATTATTATAGGACAATAATAATACATAAATAGACTAGTATGTTGTTTGACTGATAACCACATCTCATTGGTTATAAGTATGGGGATACTAAAGTCAATACATAGGTACATGTAGGAGTACATGATACTGGACAGACCCACAGTGAGATTCTTCATGTTTAATAAAGTCATAAGAAAGACTCACAGTGATAATGGTGTAATGATCCTTTGACTTGAGATCATTATATTTCTATATGAGGATTAATATACTTTGACTACATTAAAAGTTACCTTTGACCGGGTGATGATAAAAGTGGACATCGGGTATATCATGAGTCGTTTGAGAAATATGAATGATAGATAAAGGATTTAACCCTCCTATAATTAGTAGAGATATTATTGGCCTCTTGATTGAGTGAGACTATAAAATGCATGGTCGTGCTCAAATAATGATTTGTTTTCATAGTCTACTCATGGATCAAGTAAACCCGGATTAAATGTTGTAGAGGATGACTAAATACATGCCTCGAATTTAATCTATAATATATATGGTTAAAGGGATTATATTACACGGAAACATTAATCACGAAAGGTTTTATCGAATCATGATTTAATTATTATTTAATTGGGTAGCAATGATGTATTACTAGATACCGCTCATTGTTTATAATTTTATTGGAGAATAAAATTATTGCTAATTAAATAATAGCTTATAGGGTCACACACATAGAGCACTTAAAGGAATAGTTAATTTAAATTATAGATTTAAATTAATTGATGATTATTTGAATTTTATTATATTAATTAAGTGAGACTTAATTAATTGAAATAATATAAATTCGAATATGAATTTCTTCCCTTAATAATTAAGTATGACTTAGTTATTAATTAAATAATAGAAATTCGATTTTATTATTTAATCCTAAACCTACATCGGTTAGGCTTTGCTGTTATGGGTTGCTGTTATGGGCCTATTAACCAGCCATTATAAATAGATATTGTAGGGTTAATAGGGCATTACGTTTTTTATAAGAAAAACCCTAGAGGCAGCAGCTACACAGCAATAAGGCAGAGAAGAGCTAATTCGAAATCATCAAAGGAGGCTAGTACATCCATTCCGGAATCAAGATCGTGAGACGTTCTTGAAGGTGATCGTGTGGATACCATAGAGGTGTTTTCGAGAGGAAGACACAAGTCGTGAAAGCTAGGATCTCCGTTGAGTTCGTGAAAGTCAAGACCAGACAAAGGTATGATTCCGTTTCACAATAATCAGTCCAGGCTTATACATGATCCTGCGTTAGGGTTCCGAAATTTTTCATTATATTTACGTTTAATCCGTTGCATTTTATGCCTCGGAACCCAACACATGTACCGAGTTTTATGGCCTCCAAGGTAGAAGTAGATGAGTTTAATTTGAATTTTAAATTTTCAATTCAAATTTATCCCTTGTTTATACCCTCCTCGTTTTTTGGATTTATTTGTTTCTTTAAAGTCTATTTCAGAATTAAGCTAATGCGGACAGAGCCTGATGAGGTATAAGTTTCCGGTATTTGAACCTACAGGGTTGACGGATGAAGCTCTTTAATTAATATGTCTCAACTAGCATAGCATTGTATGGTTATGGAGGATCTGTGCCGATTCCCTTATTTCCTACGATGAGTTTACTCTTGTAGGCTTAAGGTTAAAGTATTGAAACTTTCTTTTCTAAATTTATCATATGGGTTTCTAAGATGATTTATTTGGAAATTGGTCATCAGTTTCTCTTTACATTCCATGACTTTGAAAAACCAGGGGTAGTTGTTGTGCCTCATTTTTGGTATGCGTATAATTTGGGCTCATAATGACTTAGCAAGAACCTTGGTTCAATGAGGTTTATTGACAGATGGAGATCCTGCATAAGAAGCTCTGTGAAGTCCAAGGGGTTTACACATGGATGACGTTCACTCATGCTCTAGGTTCACCAGTACCTGAGGTTCGAGTTTCGAGATTCAGCCATCAAGAAGCAGGCAGTCTTAATAGATAATGATCATCTCCTAAACTTTAGGAGCACGTAATTGAGACTCTATATGGACTCTAAACGGATAATAATGACTTATTATCAGTTATATATCATATAAACAATATATATATATATGTATGTGTGTGTGTGATTATATATACATACAAATACATACGGCGGTTCAGGCGAGAGGTTCAGTTGGACTAGGACCCTATGAGAAGCTCATGTGCAGAATTTGGGTCGACTCAAACAACTTAAAACTAGCACTTGAATGATGATAAACTACTACAAATGTGGCTGAGCTCTACAAATCATAAGCCCACTGCCCATATAACTGCATATGGACTTAATTCCCTATAAATATGTGGATATGTAGGTCATTTGCCAGGGATGATCATTAGAGTAAGGATGAGGACACCCAAAAACTCAAGAGATATATTTTTCGGTAACCTAGGGCAGTTGTGCACGGAGTTTCACCACCACTATTAATCGAAAACCCGACAAATTCAGTCCAAATGAAGTCAAAACAACCTTCTCGTGCACTACAGAAGCTCGACTGTGACCTCTCTAGGCAGTTTAGAATCAGTGATATAATCAACATATTTTCTGAGGATTCTTGATTAAATTTCTTAACAACATATGGATAATGGCATTATTTTTTAGAGTTGATGGAACAAACAATGTGATAGATGTGTTAGATCAGTCACTAGTATTTAATGATTTGCTGGATGATCATGGTCTAGAGATAAATTATATTTAATATGATGATATGAGTTGCACGCTGTAATATTTTTTATTAATATGATCTATTTAATTATGAAAAAGCACTCATATTTTAATATTAATTAATTTTGTTTTAATATTTTTTTAAATCAATTAAATAATATTATAATAATTTTAACATCATTAAGTTGAATTAAAATTTATATGAAATATAATATAATTTGAATATAATGAGACCTAATAAATCTAGGGAGTGACTTTATCATGGGATGAAATTGGTCAATTTTAATAAACCCACTTTTTGCTTATTTGGCGGAAAATATTGGAAACCGGCTTTAGCATTCGGGACTTGGGATTCATGGATTATTTTGCGGAGGTGGGAGATCAATAAGGAATTTACATAATTTTTAGGGACGGGATTGGTGTCTCCCTCCGTCCTATAAAAATTGGTGTGTTATAAAATTTAAAAGTCAAACTAACCCAAATTTGACTATTAATTATTAACAATTGTTATATTTAAAAATAATTTAACAATATTACTAAAAAGTATATTTAATATATATTATTAGTCTTAATTTTTAAATCTGTACAGTTATTAATTAATAATGTATAAATTGCTGTCAAACCTAAATATGTTTGATTTTAATATTTATAAACCACTAACTTTTATGAAATAGAGGGAATATATTAATAAGATATATATTTACTTATAAATAAATGTGAAGTTTCCTAAATCCCCGCGATCATCCTCGTTCTCCGTTTGGGGCAGGGATCTAGGAGAAAATTAATCTTCATTCGGGATTGGGACAGTTTCAGGAAAGGTTTCTAGTGCAGGGATCGGGGGCAAGGATAGTACTCGTCCGCCCTGAAATGTCCCGATGACCAACCATAACTGAAAACGTGAGAGGAGAGTATTAAATTACCTTTATTACATAGATGGATATTTACAAGGTAGTAGTTGATATATTGACAAATATTGTAGTGCAATAATAAATGCCTAATCTATGAGCAGAGATTGACTTTCCAATCTATTGTGAGCTAAATGAGATTCCTTAAATTCTGTTCACGCGTCTACTACTTCCCACCCATATCCCGTCGAACCACCATGTCACTCTAAACCTTATCTCCCTAATTTATACATTTAAGATGGTTTTTGGATGATGGAACATTTTCTATAAATACCAAGACCTCCCACCATAACAATCTTATTTTGGAGATACATTAGCCGTACGCAAGTGAGGCGAATGAAGTGGGGTTCAAAGTTTTAATTAAGTTACAATCGAGAGATGAGTTATATAAATTATAGCTTAACAATGCAGGGCAATTAGTTAGGCTAAATTTTGTAACCACAAAATACAGAACCCCATCAAAAATAATGTGATCACTTCCAGCTTGCCATCCACTTAAAGTTTCAATAAATGGAGGTAACAAAGTCATTTTTTGTGAATTATAAATGTAAATTGAGGTATTCTAATGAAAAAAACTATTTTCAACTTGCGAGGACCTCACAATTGTAATGATGAATTCATATGTTGATTTATCGAATGAAAATGCAAAACTATTATTAGTTGACTCTTTGCCTTTCAGTCGATAAGTCAACACATGAATTCAGTATTGCAATTGTGATGTCCTCAAAAGTTTAACATATTTTTTTTCATCAAAATACCTCAATTTACATTTATATTTAATAAATGATGTGGTACCTCCTTTTGTTGAAACGTTAAGTGCATGAGAGGTCTTGGCAATCATGATGTCTCAGAAAATATTGGCATATGGATGCTTAAGGGCATAGAGGGGGAATAACTTTTGTTGGTGTTTGACATTTTCTTTTAGGGATTCAAAGAATTGGATAATGTTTTTTTTAAGTAGTGGTATTGGTGATCTGATTTACACCCAAACCTATGGAGAAACATCTCTGCTTGTTTTTTAGATGAAGCTAAAAGTATGGAGATTGTCTAAAAGGTATGCCCATTTTTTAAACTTCATATGAAATATAAGAAAAGGGGTTGAAAGAATGGGCATACTTGTAATTTCCTATATACCTTAATATATGGGCTCCATATGACATGTCATTTTGCTTTGATTTTATCTCGATAATTTTTACCTAATAGCTTATAGTTTCATTTTTCTTTTAATATAGGCGCGGATGTACTGCTTCATAATATATTTTTATATGACATTTATTTGCCTCTTGATGAGTTATTTTTTGTGTTGTCATATAAATATTTCTACAATATATTTGAATTTTAGATTTTTCATGTGAGTATGGAATTATATTATTTTCGAAAATGTATTGAAGGAATGCAATGTTGACTTACGGATACAAATGAGAGTCGATTCCATTTCATTTTCTCTCTACTCTAACCCTCTTTTTCAAAACTCTACCTCATTCCACCTCCATAGCCTCTCACCGCCTCTCCTTCCCCAACCCACCTCTTCTTCTTCATTTTGTTTTTCCAACTTTTTCTCTATTATATCCCTAATTTTAATTTCATCTACGGATTCGGGTAACCCTGCTAGTCCGTAGGATAACCCTTTTCCATAAAGACTGCGAAGATTGAAGACCTCTTACTTCGACTTTGGTTCACCGATCAGAGTTCAAGAATAAGCAATAACTTTTAATCACAAAAAAATATACGATGTCATCAAATGAAGTAAAACTAAAATGTGTACCTATAGACTTACATGTCTTGAACGGATTTCTTGTAAGTTGTGGTGGCATAAAACAACATCCGAATAATGTTATGGTTTGTGTTAAACCCTCCAATTCACTCTTTGAAAATATTAATTAGCTAAAAAATGAATTCGGTTAAATTTACAAAGACATTTTGGTAAGAAAAACAAGAAGAAAATATTACCTACCTATTTGGGCTAAAGTGGGAATTATATCCTAAGTAAGAATGAAATGTTGCATTATTAAATTTAAGTTTTTATAGAAAAAAATCGGTGGCAGGTGTATAATTTATTTTATAAACTAAATTAGATGTATATGGCTTGAATGTTTGGCTGAAATGTTCCTCGTGAACATTTGGTTTATAAAAGAAACGGGTAGTAAATTATGTATGAAGAAAACAAGTAAAATGGAGTTGGAAGAATTAAATATGGTTGTTCTTATATATTTAAAATTTATATGATTGAATAATAAAATCTAGGATATTAGATTCAGTACTAAGAAGTAAGGTTAAATTGGGTAGTTAAAAATGTACCATAATTTATTAATTACGCATTAAGAAAAACTATATGTATATATAATTAATGTTATATATTATAAAAAACATGTGTTTAAAATGAAATAGAAATTTTTGAGATTTGCCATGACTTATAAATGAGAATGGGTTTGCTTAAGTCAAAGGTGTTAGTATTGGTGTCCTAGAGACAATACTTTTAATATTTTATTGAAAACAATTAAGGATTATGTTTTATGTGATTATTTAATTAATATTTATTTTGTCTTTATTTACTGCGTCATAAATTGAAAGAATAATAAATGTCCTTGGAATATTAATACGTAATATATATCTTTAAGTATGTGACTTAAAAATGAGATTATATGAATAGTATTTGATTCCTAAAAGTCCCTAGTCGAGTATTATTATTTAAGGACAATAATAATGCAATAAGACTAGCATGTTTGTTGACTGATGACAACATCTCATTGGTCATAGGTATGGTGATACTAAAGTCAAGAACATAAGTGCATGTCTCAATGCATGGCACCGGACAGACCCGCTGTGAGAATCTACATGTTAATAAATGTCATAAGACATTCTCACTGTGATAATGACGTAATGATCCTCTGACTTGAAATCATTATATTTCTATACGAGAATTAATATACTTTGATTACACTCAAAGTTATCTTTAACCGGGTAATGATAAAGGTGGACATTGGGTATGCTATGAATCGTATAAGAAATATGAATGATAGATATAGAATTTAACCCTCCTATTTTAGGAGTGATATTATTGGCCTCTTGATTGAGTGAGACTATAAAATGCATGGCTATGCTCAAATATTGATTTGATTAATAGTCTACTCATTGATCAAGGAAACCCGGATTAAACGTTGAAGAGGATGACACAATACATGCCTCGAGTTTGATCTATAATATAAGGTTAAAGGGATTATATTACATTGTACATTATTCATGAAAGGTTTAATTGAATCACCAATTATTATTATTACTTGGGTAGCAATGATGTATTACTAGATACCGCTCATTGTTTATAATTTTATTATTAGAAAATAAAATTATTGCCAACGTAATAATAACCTAAAGGGTCACACACAAAGAACGTTTAAACGGAGTGTTATTTAAATTATGAATTTAAATACTGTTATTATTATTAATTCGAATTTATTTATTTAATTAATTAAGCGAGACTTGATTGATTATATACATATTAGAATTCGAATTTAATAATAATATAAATCCGAAATCTAAATGGGTTTTAAGAAGTCCAATCAGAATAGGGTTTTGGCCCAAGTCCCTCTCTCCCCTATATATACATAAAGATGTATAGTTTAGGGTTAATAGTTTTATAATTTCGTTTTGATAAAACCCTAGCAGCTCTACATTATTTGAGAGGCTAGAGAAAGAGAGAGACAAAGAGGCAGAAACAGGCTAGTACCTAACTCCGGTGATCGTTAGACGATACGACGTTCGTGTGGATACCGATAGAGAGCTTTGCGAAGGGCTGCTGTGATTCATCGCTTTTGGACCTCTATAATCATCATAAGGAAATCTTTAATAAGGTACACATACGATTCTCCATAATCATCCGCTTATTATACACGGATCCTGCGTTTGAGATTCGTTTTTTTGTATTTATTTTTCATGTTTTTCCGCTGCGTATGTGCCCGAATCCCAACAAAAGGATAGACTACCTAGACTTAGACTAAAATAAATGAAAAATGAGTCATATGTGGTGAGTCTAGAAAGAAGAATCGTGGCATCTTTCTTTGATGTGGAGGTCAGAGAAGTGTATTAGTATCATTAACATATACAAAATAGCAAATTTGTTCAAGGTAACAACACACAAACTAGTTAATAAATATATAATTATTGTTATAAATTGGAAACTTTAAGGTCTGTTTTCTTTAGACTCTTAATGTAATTTTTGAAATATAATAGTTGAAGGTTGTTCCATGATATGAGGACTTAAACCTTCAGGTATGATTTTAAGTAAATTTCTTAGTGGAATCTATAGAAAAATGAAGGCAATGTTGCTTGTTTGAAATGGGTGTGTGGGCTTGTCCTAATTTAAATTTGTAATTGTAAAAAAAGGGGTTTATAACTCTATTTTTTTTTTATCACAAGTTCATTTAAATATTTTAATTATAAGAATTGCCCGGAGCTATTTTATCCTAGAAGTGATATCGCGGCATCCCAACACAGATAGGTGGGGTGTAATCTTTCCAAGAATAGTCAAGTTCTTTCGAGTGCTTGACGACTCAGCTGGTTATTTTATTTGTGTTAAAGCGACAGTGATAACTAAGCATTTGTTCTCTCTCTCTCTTGTTATTTTCCCGTTATTGATATTGTGTATTGTTTCGCCCTTCATCATTTATTTCATTAATAGGTTTAATTTTCTTCTTCTTGTATGGTCATTTTTTTTATTTTGTGGATATAACTGTCATTGTTGCGATTGGTCATTTCCAACAATCTTGAAGTGATTATTTGTTATATTTTATTAATTGTGAATTCACAAGATGGTTATTGAAACTGAGATTCCTACTAGTTCCATTGTTACTGTTGTTGGTGTTACCATACCCACCATTGATTGGACTACATATCTTTTCCCACATCCCATTGATTTATCAAGCGTGCTTGAGAAATTCAGTGGGGGTGTTGGTTTTTTCGCTGGCAGAAAAAGATGAAATTGCGGTTAACTCTAAAGGGTCTATGGCCGGTGATACAGTATGATTCACCTGTTGTTGATCAAAGAAAGGCTAAAACCGTGATTACATATGATTTATAGGGTGAAAAAGATGGGGTGACTAGAGTTGTAATTTTTGTAGCCTTAGCGACACTCTGTTTGATGTTTATTCATCAGATACCTCTAATGCTAAGTTGTTATGGGAAAACCTGGACAAAACACATAATACTGACTCCCAAAGTCTGAAAAAAGTATTCTTTGGCTAGGTTCCTTGATTTTAAACTTGTGGATACAAAATCCATGACTGAGCAGGTGTCTGAATTTGAGATGTTGGTGCATACTTTTAAGGAGTCTGAAATGGACCTTCCTGAAAAGTTTCAGGTCATGTCTGTGATTGAAACTCCTCAAGTCTTGGGAAGAGTTTGCTCTATCCCGGAAAAGGCAAAAAGGAGAGGTCACTTGGACAAACATGATGTTGGACATCTCTATGCATGAGAAACTCACGTCCAAATAGGGACATGTGATGCCTGCTGATGGTGGGAGTTTGAAGGTGAATGTAGTGACGGCAAGACAGAAAAGAAAATCTATCGCTCAGAAGAGTAACACTAAACTTGGTACAGATAAAAACACGACTAAGAAACCAAATGAAAACAAACCTTGTTGGACTTGTGGGCGGGTTGGTCATTGAAGCAAGGACTGCCAGAATAAGAAGGTAAAAATCTGATGTGGTAGCTCATGCAAATACTATGTTTGTAGATGTTACCATTATTGGGCATGTGCCTAACATAGTTGTTGGTGAAGTTGATGCTTCTGGAATGAATGACGGGTATGTTACATACAACCCTGTATTACTATCCACTTATATGTCTCATGAATGGTTAATTGATACTAGAGCTAATGTGCATATTTATACTGATAAAAATCTATTTGTATCATATCAACAAACCCATGGGAAGATAGTGACAATGGGGAATTCTAGTGCTGCACAAGTGCATGGAATAGAAAATGTGGACGTGAAGTTTACTTTTGGGCATATTCTATCCTTGACTATAGAGTGCATCATATTCCCAAAATTCATTGAAATATAATAAGTGGCTCTTGTTTAGTTAAGGATGGATTTGAACTTTCTTTAAAGTGTAATAAAGTAGTCATTATATATTTTGGGGTTTTCTTTGGCAAATGTTACAAGTCTAATGATTTTTTTTAATGTTGAACCTTTGCATGGTGGTTTAATTAATGAAAGTGTTTCTCCTTCTGTTAATTCTGTTGAATCATACCATTTATTTAAATTTTGGTGCTCTAAAGTAGTTGATGAATTTAGAGTTGATTCCAAAACATGTTATTGATAAGAAAAAGAAAATCTTTTTATAATATTGTAAGCGATTATGAGATATTGGATTTAGTTCACACTGACATGTGTGAGTTTAATGGCATGTTAACTAAAGATAATAAATGATATTTTATTATTTTTATAGATGATTGTTGTATATATTGTTATGTTTATTTGGTTAAACATAAAGATGAAGTACTTGAAAAATTCATTATATACAAAAATGAAGATGAAACACAAATTTGTAAAGTACTTAAGAGGTTAAGATTTGATAGATGAGGTGAGTATGCGAGTACCTCGTTTGACGAATTTGTTGGGTTCCGAGGCATAAAACGCAGCGGATTAAACGTAAATATAACGAAAAATTTTGGAACCCTAACGCAGGATCATGTATAATCATGGACTGATTATGGTGAAACGGAATCATACCTTTGTTTGGTCTTGACTTTCACGAACTCAACAGAGATCCTAGCTTTCACGACTTGTGTCTTCCTCTCGAAAACACCTCTATGGTATCCACACGAGCACCTTCAAGAACGTCTCACGATCTTGATTACGGAATGGATGTACTAGCCTCCTTTGATGATTTCGAATTTGTCTCTGCCTTTTCTATGTGGTTGCTCTTCTAGGGTTTTCTTATAAAAAACGTTAACCCTTATTAACCCTACATTATCTATTTATAATGGTTGGTTAATAGGCCCATAATAGCAACCCATAACAGCAAAGCCTAACCCATGTAGGTTTAGGATTAAATAATAAAACCGAATTTTATTATTTAATTAATAACTAAGTCACACTTAATTATTAATGGCAGAATTCAAATTCGAATTTATATTATTTCAATTAATTAAGTCTCACTTAATTAATATAATAAAATTCAAATAATCATCAATTAATTTAAATCTATAATTTAAATTAATTATTCCTTTAAGTACTCTATGTGTGTGACCGTATAGGCTATTATTTAATTAGCAATAATTTTATTCTCCAATAAAATTATAAACAATGAGCGGTATCTAGTAATACATCATTGCTACCCAATTAAATAATAATTAAATCGTGATTCGATAAAACCTTTCGTGATTAATGTTTCCGTGTAATATAATCCATTTAACCATATATATTATAGATTAAACTCGAGGCATGTATTTAGTCATCCTCTTCAACATTTAATCCGGGTTTACTTGATCCATGAGTAGACTATGAAAACAAATCATTATTTGAGCACGACCATGCATTTTTTAGTCTCACTCAATCAAGAGGCCAGTAATATCTCTCCTAATTATAGGAGGGTTAAATCCTTTATCTATCATTCATATTTCTCATACGACTCATGATATACCCGATGTCCACTTTTATCATTACCCGGTCAAAGGTAACTTTTAATGTAGTCAAAGTATATTAATCCTCGTATAGAAATATAATGATCTCAAGTCAGAGGATCATTACACCATTATCACTGTGAGTCTTTCTTATGACTTTATTAAACATGAAGAATCTCACTGTGGGTCTGTCCAGTACCATGTACTCCTGCATGTACCTATGTATTGACTTTAGTATCCCCATACTTATAACCAGTGAGATGTGGTTATCTGTCAAACAACATACTAGTCTATTTATGTATTATTATTGTCCTATAATAATAATACTCGACTAGGGACATTTAAGAATATGATATATTATATAATCTCAAGTTCAAGTCATGTACTAAACTATACAATGTGTATCATGATTCTAAGGACATTTATTATGCTAACAAATATATCGCAGTAATTAAAGTCATAATAAATACGTTTATTAAATAATCAATTGACATAAAGGTTTATCAAAATAAATATTGTATTGCCTCTAGGGCACCTACACCAACAATCTCCCACTTGCACTAGAGCCAATCACCCATGTATAATACCCATGGAACTAGTGTGACCGTCGTGCTTCTTCTGCGACAAGCCTTTGGTCAGTGGGTCTGCAATGTTATCATTTGTGTGCACTTTACATATGTGTATGTCACCCCTTTCATTAATCTCTCGAATGAGGTGATATCTCCTGAGTATGTGTTTGGTTCGGGAGTGAGCTTTAGGTTCTTTGGCCTGTGCAATGGCTCCATTATTATCGCAGTATAGATCAATGGGATCTGCGATCGATGGAACCACTCCTAAATCAGTAATGAATTTTCGAATCCAAACAGCTTCCTTAGCCGCTTCACAAGCTGCAATGTACTCAGCCTCCATTGTAGAATCAGCCACTGTTTCTTGTTTTGAACTCTTCCAACTTACAGCAACTCCGTTTAGACAAAACACAAAACCAGACTGTGATACAGTATCATCCCTGTCTGTTTGAAAACTTGCATCGGTGTAACCTTTTACAACCAGTTTTTCCTCTCCTCCATACACCAAGAATGAATCTTTAGTCCTTTTCAAGTACTTTAGAATATTCTTGACAGCCGTCCAGTGACCTTCACCTGGATTAGATTGGTATCTGCTCGTCATGCTTAAAGCATACGAAACATCTGAGCGAGTACATACAATCGCATACATGACGGATCCAATTGCTGAGGCATATGGAACTGTGACGCCCCCAGATCCGGGGTCAGGAATCTAGGTTGTCACTATCCAATTTTCACCACAATAACATCACTCACCTGCTTTAACCATTATAATAACCAAACATAAAAGCAGTGACCCCAAACCAAATACACAACTCAAGTTATAGTCTCAGGAAACGAACTTAAAATAGTAATAGTTATTAAAAACCAATGTATCCTCAGGATCTCACACTACTAATATAACTTCCACATGATGTTACATTAGAAGTAAACATTAATCCAAGATCTACTGTCACATTACATATTTTTCAATGAGTCTAGGATTCTAATCTGGAATCCCGCCTTTCTTGCACCATTTATCGAAGTCCTGAACCTGACTAGCTCAAGCTCGAATCTTCCTGTTCCTTAACATAATACCCGAGGTAGACAATTCATAGTCATCTCTTTCTGCAAGATATAAGATTTACAAAAAGCAAGAATGAGCCAAAGAATGCTCAGCAAGTTATTTATCAGAATATTTCAAGGAAAAGGTGATAGCCATAATTATCCCAACTGGATATTCAACAATAAAGTACATAACTAGCAATCTGCTTGAAGATGTATAGCCAGTTATATCTCGACAATAAATGACTCAAGGTTCACGATGCAAGAAGATATTCACAACAATAATGCAGTTCACGTTACTGCAATACAACAATTTAAGTTCATAATTTTTGAGACTGACAGTATCAATAACTTAGCACAATGGCCTCAATCACCGAGTACCATTCGTTTGAGTATCAATAAGCAAGCAGTTCAATATACTGCGAAAAGAATGAATGAAAGTTCAACAATTCCCATTAACACTATCAGTAGCTTAGCACCATGGCTTTCGTTATAGTGTAGGAACAATGAAATTGATATATGTGAATAAAACAATACTCAAAGCAATCAACAAACTCAGGGTGGATTACATTCCCCGTTAACACTATCGGTAGCTTAGCACCATGGCTTTCGTTATAGTGTAGGAACAATGAAATTGATATATGCGAATAAAACAATACTCAAAGCAATCAACAAACTCAGAGTGGATTACATTCCCCGTTAACACTATCGGTAACTCAGCACCTAGGCTTTCGTTACAGTGCAACGTCAAATTCCAATTGGAAGAAACGGGATTAACTGGAGATTTTTCAACGCCTTATTGTACTCGATGATCAGTCGCATGTACAATCGACATTTCGTCATTTTCTCTACTAGTAAAAGGACAACCCCTTATCGGGACGTCACCCTAGGCAACTCATGGGCCTTTAATTACGGCTGGGTCGTGCGTCCCCGACCTCTTACGCAACTTTTACTCCATTCCCTGATGAATACTTTAAAAATCATCAAACCTAGAAGGAAATTTAATCAAACCTTCTAGAATAACAACAATCCACTCTAGGATTTCAATCAACTGTTAAGGAAGGGAATTCAATACCACCTTCCAGAACAACAACAATCCATCATAGGATTTCATCAACAGATAAGGAAGGGAATTTAATACAACCTTCCAAAACAACAACAATCCACTCTAGGATTTCAATCAACATATAAGGAAGGGAATTTAATACAACCTTCCAGAACAACAACGACAATCCATCACAGGATTTCAATCAACAGATAAGGAAGGGAATTTAATACAACCTTCCAGAACAACACAACAATCCATCACAGGATTTCAATCAACAGATAAGGAAGGGAATTTAATACAACCTTCCAGAACAACACAACAATCCATCACAGGATTTCAATCAACTGTTAAGGAAGGGAATTTAATACAACCTTCCAGAACAACACAACAATCCATCACAGGATTTCTATCAACAGATAAGGAAGGGAATTTAATACAACCTTCCAGAACAACAACGACAATCCATCACAGGATTTCTATCAACGGATAAGGAAGGGAATTTAATACAACCTTCCAGAACAACAACGACCTATTGTAAGATTTCAATATCTGACAATAGCTTGGCTCCCTAAACCAAGTGGGAGTATTCTCGAAACATCTGGGTTGACTCTCAGTCAACGAATTCAACAAGACAGAAACCCTTGAATCAAGGAGACTCAAGAACGCGACCGGGGAGCCGCTAATACTAGCTAAAATAGACTCCACAAAACATTACAGTTTTGGAGTGAAAAATGGGCCTTAAAGGCACCAATACAACAGGGAGGAATATCGGAGTCGGACGTTACCTCCCGAACCTGGAGTTATCGACTCAGAATAAATATAAAATATCCGAGTCATCGCTCACCATTTATTATTTAATGAAAAATAATATTTAAAGAAAATTAGACAACTCCAGAATATTTTTAAAGAACAAATAAATATTTTATTAATATTTAGGAGGCCCAGAATAGTCCTCGAAAAATATTAAAAGGATTTAAAAGAATTAAAATATTTAATCCCAATATAATCAAGATTATTTAATATTTAAATAATCTTAAACGATTCAACATATTTAAATAATATTTAATCAACATTAAATAATATTTAAATAAACCAAAACGAATTGAAAGTATTTAATCAGTAGTTAAATACTTTTAAATATCCCAAAATATTTAAATAATATTTAATCAATATTAAATAATATTTAAATAATCTCAAATGCTCTGAAAGTATTTAATTAACCCTTAAACACTTTCTATATTCTTTAAATAATATTTAATAAACTAAATATTATTTAAAACATTGAATATCGACTAACCGTCGAGACACACTAGACTACTCCCGGTCGACCATCGAGCACCAAAAAGATGTACTCGACGCCAGATTCAGTTATACAAAACTGAAAGCAAACGTCCTCTAACTTTTTAAGAAGTTCAGAGGCATCTCAAAACTAAGTTGAAAAGATCTCATTCTACTCACAAGAAACAATCTTAAACAACCTACGCATACTTGTGTCCTACATCAGAATAATAGTGATGAAGCGTCGGACACTTGCATACTCTAACTTTTCGAGAAGTTCAGAGTAGCAGACGAATCAAGTTATAAATGAACAAGACAGTTCAAGGGAAATGCCGACGTGCATTTCCAACGACTACAATAAGCTAGATAGTTCCAAACACAGCAAAAATGCATAATTGAAGAACTTATCATTAAGTCAAAGATTTCAAAAAATTTGGTATCACCATAAATTAATAATATTCTGATATGGAATAAAACGATAGAGTCGGAAACTTGCCTGAAGTCCATGGAATGTTATTCCAGCTTCTCCACGCTCCGGGTACTCTATAATCATATAAGAACCCACTTTTAGTTTACATACGCATGTATCAGGTTAATTGTAATTTATACAATTACTCTACATTTCGCCCGGTACTTCACCTCATCGGGTCTACTTTAGCTATTCATAAAACTATCCTCTCAATAGTTTTTAATCAAGTTCTTTTCACCTACGTATAGTCATGATATTCCTCAACAACTTCCGTTACTGGGTCGACTCGAGACAAGTCCTCTATCTTGCTCGAAATTGTTTCCCAAAACGGTTGTTCAACCTTTTCTTATGTTCATCTCACTTAACACCCTGTTTTCTATCATTTTTCATAAATTGGAAATTAATCATTTTGACACGATTCCTTCTCTGGGGTCTTATATGACTGTCAAAAAATCTCCCATAAAAGTTTCAGATTTTATTACGCTCCGTAGCTAGTCCAATCATAGCCTCAAAGTTGGACAAAAACAGGATTTTCATTTCCTGCGCTACCGTTACTAAAACGTTCATAACTTTTGACTCGTAACTCCGAATGACGCAAAATTAGCGCTCAAACGATCTAGAGACTATCTACTATCTAACCATATCAACCATAAGCCAAGAACAGTGACTGAATGTTGCCAAATTTTCTGGACAGTTACAGCAGTTAGTTCAAGAAAAAATTTGGCATGGTAACGTTTGTAAACTCATCGTTTCCCATTTTTATACTACTCCAATCCAACCAACAACAATCCCAAACTCCTCAAACAACATCAACAATTAACATACGACAATCTCAAGCCAAGAAATCAGTCACTATTATGAAAATGTAACTAAAAATCAAATGAGCAACCAAGCTTGACATAACTCTTGTACTAAAACCACAATATCTCAATGATCGTTAATCGAAATGACACAATTCTTTCTCCATGAACATCCTGGATGTTCCTATTATTTTACATAAAAGTTTCAAGATTTATGGAGTAACCTAGCTAGCATGATCACATCCTCCAAGTTAGGTGAAAACAGAGTTGCTGAGTTTTCTGACCTCCCTTACCGTTTTGGCCATAACTTTTAGCTCATAACTCCGTTTGACGCAAAATTAGCGCGCAAACGATCTAGAGACCGATATCTATCTAACCATATAAAGAAATCATCAAGCAAGGCAGGTTAGACCCTTCGGGTTTTATGAACAGTTGGTAGGCAGAAACAAATTTTGCATGGTTCCGTTTGTACGTTCATCGTTTACCTCGTTTTAAACTCATCCAATTCAACTCAAACGACTTCCATATATTTTACACTACTACTTGGGAATGTACTCAAGACATCCCAAGCCCAAACACAATTAATTGACACTCCAAACATTGCCAATAACTCATCCAATTCATTACCAATGCAACATAGCTTTTAAAACCAATTTACTTATTCGAACATAACAATTTACTCACTCCTCTTAACATCCTCAACTCTTAACCAAGTCATCTTCACATTACACATTTATAAGTCTTAACCAAATCATCACTACATCACACAACCATAGACAACAAAACAAGTACTTATTCTTATGATCAAAGCCATAACATAGCATGCTATATCACATAAACACTATATAGCTAGGGTTTGTATTTTCAAGGCTACCCATGCTCATTAACAATTACCCAAAGCTTAAACAACTCATAACAATCATCTAACAAGCCATAGGAACTCAAGAATTAAAGAAAATAAATTTTTAATTTTCGAATTCACTGTTCATCGTCACTTTCAAGTTGTGAAAAGAGTAATCTAGAGATGGTGGGTGCTTGAGACGTTACCTTGGTTAGGAAGAGCTTGGAAGCACCTTTCTTTTAAGCTATTATATGCAATAATCCACCAAGTATCCATGTAGTTCCACCATCTTCTTCCTCCATTCTTCCCTTCGGTTTTTCTCCATGGAAAGGAGGAGAACTCAGCTGCCTTTTCTTATTTTCGGTCGTGTGTGGTGGAAGCTAGTGTTTTAAAAGATTCGCGCGGTAGTCGCGTAATTTCCCGATAACGTTTTACTCTCTCGTTATCGTACTCTTTTCTTTCGTCCCACCTAAGTTTTAAAACTTAAAAATCTCATATTATGATTCTAATATATTTTAGAATCATTAAATTAATACTCTTTAATTGTTTCGAGAATTTACGAAACAATTCTCCGAATAAATGCTATTCGCTTACACTGCTTTTCAAACTCTGTTACGACTTTCATCCAGACTTCAAATTTATTTTGTTAGACTAAAAATAATTATTAGTCCTATATTTATTATGTATGCTACCGTAACACCGATACGCATATTTTCAAATATCCTGTATATTAACAATACGGTCTCACAGTTCCCGTACCTTATGAAGAAAATAAATCCATAAAATCATTTCTCCATAAAATAAAAAATTTTATCCAAAAATCTTAATAACCCCGAGCGTAAAAAATACCGGTTATTACAGTCTCCCATCCTTAAAAGGATTCCGTCCTCGGAATTCATACGAGAACAACCAAGGTTACTATTTTCACACCTGGCTTTCTACTTTCTAGGTTGAAACTCCAGCCTTCTTGGTTTCGTACAACCTTCTCAGCATTATTACTTCATTTTCACCATTTGCTCTATTCAGTCGATTATATATATAATTTCGTATTTTAACGCATGCTTAATGTCCACGTTACAATTTCGTAGCACTCGCGTATGATACGCAGGATTGATTCCTTAAAATTTTAGGAAAGAACGTCACTTCATATACACCTTAATATACTCCAAGACCTTGAAGGATTCAATACTCCTCGAGCTTAAGTTCTCTTGCTTACTAAATCTCGTTACTTCTTTCCACGATAATGCTGTCAGCAACACGAAGTCTTTCGCTTCATACTCTCTGCCATTCCTGACTTGGTCACCAAATTTGCTTTGTCTACCTTGAGTTATCATTAATCGCTTCCCATACTAAACTTCGTAAGGTGGCATGACTATATATGAGTGGTAACCAGAGTCGTATAAAAGCTCTAACCGTAGTAAGTAACTACTGCCACTCCTTTTTGAAATCCAAGGTACAAATTTTCTATAGAAAGATAACCTTGTACATAATTTTAATAGAGATCTTTTCAATGAAGATCATTGTAACAAAACAATCAGAGTGATTCGTAGATCACTAAGCTCATTTTCGAATGTATATGAGAGATAAGGAAGAAATTAATTTGGATATGACTGAGAACAACCATATTTGTACTCAAGATGACCAGTCTTTAGTACTTTCTGGCTTATAATACATAATCGAGTGGTTGCCCACCAGACTTTTGTCACACAGACAAGAAGTCACACCATACGCATTATTCATCTCAATCAGATGAAAAATAGTTAACATTTAGAAGAAAATGATTTTTGAAAGGGAGAGAAAATATATTTTGAAATTTTCATTCCTTAATGCATTACAACTCAATATACCACAGTCCCTACTCGTTTAGGAACCTGCTGACAAAATCCCCAAATTTCTTATTTCCCATTTCTATTCTTCACTTTCCTCAAACTTTCTCCGCCACTTACTATATGTTTCACAATTTCAGCTCATTTTACCCAAACTCATTCTTATGGGATTTGTCATCCAACCTCTTTTCTCTTAAGATTTTCCAGTGATATATATATTTTACCTTCGGGTTCTTCCTTCACTTTTAGACCGATTAGGATATCCTCTATGAAGATTATGACAACTTGTCCAATTATTTCTTACCACTCCAATTAATCCTTGGAAGGTACACGTGCATACCTTAATATAACCTACCTCATCAAACACTCATACTGTCCTTATCGCGTTCTCAATGCCATCCTTGGCATACTATCAAGGCAAATATTTATTTGGTGATAACATATCCTTAATATATCCTTAAAAGTAAACTAATTTCTTCGAGTGGTCGAATATTATGCCTATCCATATTATGGATATCCAATATTGATTACTAAATTAATCAATTCACTTAATCCATTCTCACCAATGTATGCGCAGTCTCATGCCGCTATCCGTTTCCTTTACAAACAAACCATGTGCACCTCATAGTAACACTTTCAATCTTATGATACCTTTATATATAATAGTCTTTATAACTGATGGACTAACCCTCTTATGCTGCCAGGTGCCATCTTCTAAGATGCCTCCAATTCCTAAGTTGTTCATAACACTAGGTCAATAATGAATGACGTGATCTCTATTGGTGGTAACCCTAAAATATCACTAAGGGTTACTTTTCCCAATTCTTTAACTACTCTCCTTATTGAATAGTTCCTTTTTCATATCCATTACCGGTGTCCCATGACTTAGCATCCAACGCGTAATATACTTTTTATTCAAGTCTTAATTTGAACCTTCTCAATTTATCTCTATCTTTCAAATCCCCACTTTATCCAATGTCGGGAAATCTTAACTTCACTGTTTTATTGTTACCATCAGTTGAAACATCCTTATTTGGACAATCATCCATTCTCAACATCACATCAATTCTTTAATCTGGAAGGGACTTAAATCTATGTCAAACTGGTACACCAGTCAATATTCATACCATATTACCTTTCCCTATTTTCCATATTTAAACATGTCATCCCTTCTTTTAGGGCAATCATTAACATAACATCTAGACTTTACAGTTATAGCTTCTTGCTGTCCATTTCACATATTCTCCCATATTAGGCTCACTGTTTAGTAAGTGAGGCCTCGATTGGCTTGGGTGAACCATAATTAATAGCACGCCAACCCGCTCATATTTCTTAATCCACTGTTCTTCCAGAAGTAGAACTCTGGTTCTTTGTTAAAAGTTCATGGTATTTCCATATATGCAGCAACTTTATTTTTCATATTCTGTCATAGTTGATTCTTCCCAACACTGTGACTTTATTCTCAATTCACTTCTTTTGGGACAATCTTGGCAATTCCCATAGACTTTAATTCATGATCTGACACACTCTTGTTTCAGGTCTAGAACTTTAATTACATCTGAATTTCCAGATACTTAGGAAACAGTTGCATAATGCAAGAAATAGCTATGGCTAAAGAATTCTTTGTTCAACAAAGTTCATAAGAATTCTTGCTGAATCAATGATCTTATTAGGCCTCGACCAAATACTTTTCAGAAATTTAGGATCATCAATGACTACTCGGACCGCTCTCTAGTCCGGAATTCCACTATTAAAACAAGTAACTTCATACAAGCATTTATGCCATAACTCATTTATACTGGTTAATCCAACAACCACCTTTGCAATGTGGCGGTCATCTCTATCCCAAGGCTTACTTTAATCCAACATCCTTGATATATTCAAGAATTATATCAAGTGTGTATCTCATCTCTTTGTTGCGACTCTACATTGTATGCATACCATACACCATTTTAATTAAGGCTTTACTTTTTACTCTCAGAGAATCCTCAACAGAATCCTCAATATTACTCATATATAGATGGCTATATTCTTTAAGCCATACTACTCCATTTTACCCTGAAACATTCCATTTACACGTCCTCTTATTTTTAAATTTTATTAAACTAATGGGAACGTATTTTCCACAGAAATTTGGGCATGACCTATTCATATGTCGGACTATGCCCGGTGTAAAAACACCTCAATTATAATCTCAAAACATTCACAGTTCCCAAACATCAACATCTCATCGGTCACTTATAACATAATGTATTCCAAAAGGGGAAATAACTATGAGTCACTATATATAAATATACCCACTCTCGAGTATCCACAAGTCAGTCAACAACAATATTAATGGTCAATATCATGGACCATCAATGACATCCGCTCCATAACATTAATAAGGGTTTACTGAAATGTAGACTATCTCTTCGGCTTATCACCAATAGATGAAAGATTGGTGAAGATTTGACACGCCATCAATTTGAACATGGTCATCTTAATGATTGTGCCAAGAATGAAGTGGTTTTTCTTCTCTTAGTAATGCTCCCCTCAGTCCTGGGGTACTAGCATACTTAGTGCTACACTTATAGCACATCTGGGCTCCAATAATTCTCAAACTCCCATTCTCAATCATAAATCCTCTTACTCCGATGAGTCTCCTCGGCTAGAGTTCAACATCTTTGTAAGGAAAGTTCTTATTATCTTTCCTAACTATTCTTATATGAGTATATTAGTCTCATAATATAAATCACTTCTACATCCGATAGCCCGAATATGAATTCGATAGGAGCTCGCTCTCTATCAATCTTATCCAAACATAACTCTTAACTCTCTCGTTCCTGAGTACTATAACCTAGAGCTCTGATACCATCTCTGTGACGCCCCCAGATTCGGGGTCAGGAATCTAGGTTGTCACTATCCAATTTTCACCACAATAACATCACTCACCTGCTTTAACCATTATAATAACCAAACATAAAAGCAGTGACCCCAAACCAAATACACAACTCAAGTTATAGTCTCAGGAAACGAACTTAAAATAGTAATAGTTATTACAAACCAATGTATCCTCAGGATCTCACACTACTAATATAACTTCCACATGATGTTACATTAGAAGTAAACATTAATCCAAGATCTACTGTCACATTACATATTTTTCAATGAGTCTAGGATTCTAATCTGGAATCCCGCCTTTCTTGCACCATTTATCGAAGTCCTGAACCTGACTAGCTCAAGCTCGAATCTTCCTGTTCCTTAACATAATACCCGAGGTAGACAATTCATAGTCATCTCTTTCTGCAAGATATAAGATTTACAAAAAGCAAGAATGAGCCAAAGAATGCTCAGCAAGTTATTTATCAGAATATTTCAAGGAAAAGGTGATAGCCATAATTATCCCAACTGGATATTCAACAATAAAGTACATAACTAGCAATCTGCTTGAAGATGTATAGCCAGTTATATCTCGACAATAAATGACTCAAGGTTCACGATGCAAGAAGATATTCACAACAATAATGCAGTTCACGTTACTGCAATACAACAATTTAAGTTCATAATTTTTGAGACTGATAGTATCAATAACTTAGCACAATGGCCTCAATCACCGAGTACCATTCGTTTGAGTATCAATAAGCAAGCAGTTCAATATACTGCGAAAAGAATGAATGAAAGTTCAACAATTCCCATTAACACTATCAGTAGCTTAGCACCATGGCTTTCGTTATAGTGTAGGAACAATGAAATTGATATATGCGAATAAAACAATACTCAAAGCAATCAACAAACTCAGAGTGGATTACATTCCCCGTTAACACTATCGGTAACTCAGCACCTAGGCTTTCGTTACAGTGCAACGTCAAATTCCAATTGGAAGAAACGGGATTAACTGGAGATTTTTCAACGCCTTATTGTACTCGATGATCAGTCGCATGTACAATCGACATTTCGTCATTTTCTCTACTAGTAGAAGGACAACCCCTTATCGGGACGTCACCCTAGGCAACTCATGGGCCTTTAATTACGGCTGGGTCGTGCGTCCCCGTCCTCTTACGCAACTTTTACTCCAGTCCCTGATGAATACTTTAAAAATCATCAAACCTAGAAGGAAATTTAATCAAACCTTCTAGAATAACAACAATCCACTCTAGGATTTCAATCAACTGTTAAGGAAGGGAATTCAATACCACCTTCCAGAACAACAACAATCCATCATAGGATTTCATCAACAGATAAGGAAGGGAATTTAATACAACCTTCCAAAATAACAACAATCCACTCTAGGATTTCAATCAACAGATAAGGAAGGGAATTTAATACAACCTTCCAGAACAACAACGACAATCCATCACAGGATTTCAATCAACAGATAAAGAAGGGAATTTAATACAACCTTCCAGAACAACACAACAATCCATCACAGGATTTCAATCAACAGATAAGGAAGGAAATTTAATACAACCTTCCAGAACAACACAACAATCCATCACAGGATTTCAATCAACTGTTAAGGAAGGGAATTTAATACAACCTTCCAGAACAACACAACAATCCATCACAGGATTTCAATCAACAGATAAGGAAGGGAATTTAATACAACCTTCCAGAACAACAACGACAATCCATCACAGGATTTTAATCAACGGATAAGGAAGGGAATTTAATACAACCTTCCAGAACAACAACGACCTATTGTAAGATTTCAATATCTGACAATAGCTTGGCTCCCTAAACCAAGTGGGAGTATTCTCAAAACATCTGGGTTGACTCTCAGTCAACGAATTCAACAAGACAGAAACCCTTGAATCAAGGAGACTCAAGAACGCGACCGGGGAGCTGCTAATACTAGCTAAAATAGACTCCACAAAACATTACAGTTTTGGAGTGAAAAATGGGCCTTAAAGGCACCAATACAACAGGGAGGAATATCGGAGTCGGACGTTACCTCCCGAACCTGGAGTTATTGACTCAGAATAAATATAAAATATCCGAGTCATCGCTCACCATTTATTATTTAATGAAAAATAATATTTAAAGAAATTTAGACAACTCCAGAATATTTTTAAAGAACAAATAAATATTTTATTAATATTTAGGAGGCCCAGAATAGTCCTCGAAAAATATTAAAAGGATTTAAAAGAATTAAAATATTTAATCCCAATATAATCAAGATTATTTAATATTTAAATAATCTTAAACGATTCAAAATATTTAAATAATATTTAATCAACATTAAATAATATTTAAAAAAACCAAAACGAATTGAAAGTATTTAATCAGTAGTTAAATACTTTTAAATATCCCAAAATATTTAAATAATATTTAATCAATATTAAATAATATTTAAATAATCGCAAATGCCCTGAAAGTATTTAATTAACCCTTAAACACTTTCTATATTCTTTGAATAATATTTAATAAACTAAATATTATTTAAAACATTGAATATCGACTAACCGTCGAGACACACTAGACTACTCCCGGTCGACCATCGAGCACCAAAAAGATGTACTCGACGCCAGATTCAGTTATACAAAACTGAAAGCAAACGTCCTCTAACTTTTTAAGAAGTTCAGAGGCATCTCAAAACTAAGTTGAAAAGATCTCATTCTACTCACAAGAAACAATCTTAAACAACCTACGCATACTTGTGTCCTACATCAGAATAATAGTGATGAAGCGTCGGACACTTGCATACTCTAACTTTTCTAGAAGTTCAGAGTAGCAGACGAATCAAGTTATAAATGAACAAGACAGTTCAAGGGAAATGCCGACGCGCATTTCCAACGACTACAATAAGCTAGATAGTTCCAAACACAGCAAAAATGCATAATTGAAGAACTTATCATTAAGTCAAAGATTTCAAAAATTTTGGCATCACCATGAGTTAATAATATTCTGATATGGAATAAAACGATAGAGTCGGAAACTTGCCTGAAGTCCATGGAATGCTATTCCAGCTTCTCCACGCTCCGGGTACTCTATAATCATATAAGAACCCACTTTTAGTTTACATACGCATGTATCAGGTTAATTGTAATTTATACAATTACTCTACATTTCGCCCGGTACTTCACCTCCTCGGGCCTACTTTAGCTATTCATAAAACTATCCTCTCAATAGTTTTTAATCAAGTTCTTTGCACCTACGTATAGTCATGATATTCCTCAACAACTTCCGTTACTGGGTCGACTCGAGACAAGTCCTCTATCCTGCTCGAAATTGTTTCCCAAAACGGTTGTTCAACCTTTTCTTATGTTCATCTCACTTAACACCCTGTTTTCTATCATTTTTCATAAATTGGAAATTAATCATTTTGACACGGTTCCTTCTCTGGGGTCTTATATGACTGTCAAAGAATCTCCCATAAAAGTTTCAGATTTTATTACGCTCCGTAGCTAGTCCAATCATAGCCTCAAAGTTGGACAAAAACAGGATTTTCATTTCCTGCGCTACCGTTACTAAAACGTTCATAACTTTTGACTCGTAACTCCGAATGACGCAAAATTAGCGCTCAAACGATCTAGAGACTATCTTCTATCTAACCATATCATCCATAAGCCAAGAACAATGACTGAATGTTGCCAGATTTTCTGGACAGTTACAGCAGTTAGTTCAAGAAAAAAATTGGCATGGTAACGTTTGTAAACTCATCGTTTCCCATTTTTATACTACTCCAATCCAACCAACAACAATCCCAAACTCCTCAAACAACATCAACAATTAACATACGACAATCTCAAGCCAAGAAATCAGTCACTATTATGAAAATGTAACTAAAAATCAAATGAGCAACCAAGCTTGACATAACTCTTGTACTAAAACCACAATATCTCAATGATCGTTAATCGAAATGACACAATTCTTTCTCCATGAACATCCTGGATGTTCCTATTATTTTACATAAAAGTTTCAAGATTTATGGAGTAACCTAGCTAGCATGATCACATCCTCCAAGTTAGGTGAAAACAGAGTTGCTGAGTTTTCTGACCTCCCTTACCGTTTTGGCCATAACTTTTAGCTCATAACTCCGTTTGACGCAAAATTAGCGCGCAAACGATCTAGAGACCGATATCTATCTAACCATATAAAGAAATCATCAATCAAGGCAGGTTAGACCCTTCGGGTTTTATGAACAGTTGGTAGGCAGAAACAAATTTTGCATGGTTCCGTTTGTACGTTCATCGTTTACCTCGTTTTAAACTCATCCAATTCAACTCAAACGACTTCCATATATTTTACACTACTACTTGGGAATGTACTCAAGACATCCCAAGCCCAAACACAATTAATCGACACTCCAAACATTGCCAATAACTCATCCAATTCATTACCAATGCAACATAGCTTTTAAAACCAATTTACTTATTCGAACATAACAATTTACTCACTCCTCTTAACATCCTCAACTCTTAACCAAGTCATCTTCACATTACACATTTATAAGTCTTAACCAAATCATCACTACATCACACAACCATAGACAACAAAACAAGCACTTATTCTTATGATCAAAGCCATAACATAGCATGCTATATCACATAAACACTATATAGCTAGGGTTTGTATTTTCAAGGCTACCCATGCTCATTAACAATTACCCAAAGCTTAAACAACTCATAACAATCATCTAACAAGCCATAGGAACTCAAGAATTAAAGAAAATAAATTTTTAATTTTCGAATTCACTGTTCATCGTCACTTTCAAGTTGTGAAAAGAGTAATCTAGAGATGGTGGGTGCTTGAGACGTTACCTTGGTTAGGAAGAGCTTGGAAGCACCTTTCTTTTAAGCTATTATATGCAATAATCCACCAAATATCCATGTAGTTCCACCATCTTCTTCCTCCATTCTTCCCTTCGGTTTTTCTCCAAGGAAAGGGGGAGAACTCAGCTGCCTTTTCTTATTTTCGGTCGTGTGTGGTGGAAGCTAGTGTTTTAAAAGATTCGCGCGGTAGTCGCGTAATTTCCCGATAACGTTTTACTCTCTCGTTATCGTACTCTTTTCTTTCGTCCCACCTAAGTTTTAAAACTTAAAAATCTCATATTATGATTCTAATATATTTTAGAATCATTAAATTAATACTCTTTAATTATTTCGAGAATTTACGAAACAATTCTCCGAATAAATGCTATTCGCTTACACTGCCTCTCAAACTCTATTACGACTTTCATCCGGACTTCAAATTTATTTTGTTAGACTAAAAATAATTATTAGTCCTATATTTATTATGTATGCTACCGTAACACCGATACGCATATTTTCAAATATCCTGTATATTAACAATACGGTCTCACAGTTCCCGTACCTTATGAAGAAAATAAATCCATAAAATCATTTCTCCATAAAATGAAAAAATTTATCCAAAAATCTTAATAACCCCGAGCGTCAAAAATATGGGTTATTACAGGAACCTTACTCATGTGGTCCTTGTCATCCAATGATTTCGGACACTGATCTTTAGATATCATTATCCCTTGAGACACGGGGACATATACCCTTTTTGCATTTTGCATACCAAAACGATGCAAAACCTTATCGATGTATGTACTCTGACTTAGACCGATCATCCTTCTAGATCTATCCCTATAGATCCTCATTCCTAGAATTTAGGATGCTTCTCCTAAGTCTTTCATAGAGAAGTTGCTCCCTAACCAAATCTTAACAGCCTTGAGAGAAGGTATGTCATTCCCCATTAGTAGTATGTCATCAACATATAGTACTATGAATGCCACATGGCTCCCACTAACCTTCTTGTAAACACAAGGTTCATCTTCGTTTTGAACAAAGCCATACTCTTTGACTGTTTCATCAAAACGGATATTCCATCTCCTAGAGGCTTGCTTCAATCCATAAATGGATCGACGTAATTTACATACCTTGCTAACATTCCTTGGATCGACAAAACCTTCAGGTTGTGTCATGTACACATCCACATCCTCTTCAAGGATTCCGTTAAGGAAGGATGTTTTGACATCCATTTGCCAGATTTCATAATCATGGAATGCTGCAATAGCAAGCAAAATCCTTATGGACTTGACCATAGCCACTGGTGAGAAAGTCTCATCATAGTCAATACCATGAATTTGTCTGAAACCTTTTGCAACCAGCCTTGCTTTATAGGTCTGAACATTTCCATCCATGTCAGTTTTCTTCTTGAAAACCCATTTGCACCCTATGGGTTTTACCCCTTTAGGTGGATCAACCAAAGTCCATACTCGGTTTTCGTACATGGAATCCATCTCGGATTTTATGGCTTCTAGCCATCTCTTAGAGTCTGGACTGTTCATAGCATCTTGGTATGTGAGAGGCTCATCTTCATCTATGAGCATCAAATCACCACATTGAGTCAAGAGAAATCCATATCTCTCTGGCTCATGGCGAATTCTACCAGTTCTACGAACAACCTGTGTTTGTTGAGCATTATCATTATCCTGCACCTGTTCCACTTCAGGTTCAATGCTATTTTGTGGTTCTCGATCTTCATCGAGGTCTATAGTTCTCCCACTGTTTCTTTTGGAAACAAAATCTCTTTCCATGAAAACAGCGTCTCGAGCAATAAACACCTTCTGCTCAGAAGGACTATAAAAATAATACGCCTTTGTTTCTTTAGGGTATCCCACAAAATTGCACTCTTCAGATTTAGGTCCAAGCTTGTCAGATACTTGACGTTTCACAAACGCCTTGCATACCCAAACTTTCATAAAGTTCATGTCTGACCGTTTCTTCTCCCATATCTCATATGGAGTCTTTTGAACCTTCTTAGTAGGAACACGGTTAAGTGTGAAAGCCGTTGTTTCTAGAGCGTAACCCCAGAAACTAATTGGAAGATCTGCATGACTCATCATCGATCACACCATGTCCAACAAGGTGCGATTTCTCCTCTCTGAAACTCCATTCCATTGAGGTGTACCTGGCGGAGTGAGTTGTGATACAATATCACCCTCCTTTAAATAATCTTTAAATTCTGTGCTCAAGTATTCTCCTCCACGATCAGATCGTAAGATTTTAATACTTGTGCCTCCGCCAATTTGCTTCTCTACTTCAGCCTTGTATTCTTTGAACTTTTCAAAAGAATCGGATTTATTCTTCATAAGATATACATATCCATATCTACTGAAATCATCAGTAAATGTTATGAAGTAGTAGTAGCCTCCTCTAGCCATCACACGCATTGGGCCGCATACATCACTATGTATTAGCTCTAGACGTTCAGTGGCCCTTTGACCCTTACCAGTGAAAGGGGATTTAGTCATTTTACCAAGCAAACAAGATTCGCATTCTTGGTATTATTCAAAATCAAACTTATCCAAATATCCATCTTTATGTAATTTGGATATGCGTTTCTCATTTATATGGCCTAGACAACAATGCCAGAGGTATGTTTGATTTGAGTCATTAACTTTAAGTCGTTTGTTTTCTATATTACAGACAGGATTATCTAAGTCAAGAACATATAAACCATTAAACAAACGCGCAACACCATAGGTTAAATGATTCAAAGCAAAAGAGCAACTGTTGTTCTTTATTGTAAACGAAAAACCTTTCTTGTCCAAACAAGAAACAGAAATAATGTTTCTGCGAATCGCAGGCACGTAATAACAATTTTCCAGTTCTAAAACTAGCCCAGGGGGCAAAGATAAATAATATGTTCCTACAGCTAAAGCAGCAACTCTTGCTCCATTGGCAACTCGTAGGTCCATTTCTCCTTTAGCCAATGTCCTACTTCTCTGCATTTCCTGCACATTTATAGAAATATGCGAAGCACATCCAGTATCCAATACCCAAGATGTAGAAATAGATAGATTAATTTCTGTAACATATATACCTGAAGTAGAAGCTTGCTCAGCCCTCTTCTTCTTCAGATCCTCCAAGTAAACTGAACAGTTTCTCTTCCAGTGACCAGTTTTCTTACAGTAGTGACATTCACCCTTAGCGACCCCACCTTTAGGCCTTAAAGCCTGTTTGGGACTGACTTTGGCTTGGGTGTAGAATCAGAACCTGTCTTCTTCTTACCCTTCCACTTGCCTTTCCCTTTGGCCTTACCTTTATTGCCCACCAACAGTATGGGAGCAGGTTCAGCCGTCTTCATGTTGGTCTCATATGTTCTCAACATAGCCAACAATTCAATAGGTGTTTTGTCAAATTCATTCATGTTGTAGTTTATGATAAACTGGGTGAATTTGTTGTTCAAAGAATTCATGATTAGGTCAATACCAATTTCCTGAATAATCGGGAAACCCAAAGTATCAAGATACTCAATGTAACCAATCAACTTCAGAACATGTGGGCCAACTGGTTCACTTGCCCCTTGTTTACAATTAAAAAGTGACTTGCTCGTGTTGAACCTTTCTTGACGAGTTTGGCTTGCAAACATGCTTTGCAAGTGCTCATAGATAGTATATGCATCCATATGCACATGCTGTCTTTGAAGCTCAGCACTCATAGTTGCCAACATAAGACATGCAACATCAGTTGCATCATTCTCATCATTTATGTGGGCCGCTCGTTCCTCAACAGTAGCGCCCTCAGGAAGGGGACCTGCCGGAGGAGTATCAATGACATGAATCTTGCGCTCCTGCCTGAGGACAATCCTCAAATTCCTCTGTCAGTCTAGGAAGTTGTTTCCTCCTGTCAGCCTATCCTTCTCAAGGACAGATCGTACGGATAGTGTGTTTGTGTTGTTTGTCATTATTTGGTATCTACAATGATAAAAGCGCAAAATAAACATTAGATTGTCTGAGTTATTTATTATGTTCAAATGATTATGATACATTCATAATATATCTCCCACTATTTTTAACAAATCAATAGCCCTTACTATTAATTTGGAAAGTATATCCCATAATTCTTTCTAGTGAGCCAAGATCCATATTTCGTCATGTCTCAAGTCAACCACTGGAAGTCCTTAAGAATGATTATTTAGGTAGACAACATTTGTCAATTATATCATATATAATTCTTGGATAGTTTGGTGAGCAACGATTGATCTTATCTATCTAATAGATTTTTAACCAAACTCTATGCTTCTAAGTTCATAATGGTTGAATATAGCCGTTTACTTTCACCTTATTATGACGACTCAGTTAAGTTTGACCCAATGATACAACGGCCGAATATAACCGTTTATATTCGTCGCATCTCACCACGATAGATAGGAGTCCCCTGCCACTGACAGTCTTTCCACTAATCGATCTAGGATTCGATGAGTGTTCATTCATTGGAAAGCATCTGATTAAAACTTAATATTTTGTTAAGGGGTTTATAAATTTATGACTATCATGATCACATCATGAAGAGATCCTCAATTTTTCCTTGAACTAAATATTTCAAATTGACATCTTAAATTGTTCATTTCCCAGGTAGATGGAGGATACCAGTGGTCACACTTAAAACTCATCAGCCTTACGAATACGCATATCCGTTTATGTCAGAAAATCCCAATTATAGATATCAAAATCCATATTCAATTCCGTGTTTTAAAAATCCATATTTCATAAACACAAGAATCTCATGATCGTTTGTTAATTTTAAAATCTTAAATCGTTACAGATTTTATCTTGTTTAGCATGACAAGCATGGCATGGGTGACGTATCTAATACATGCATACATCATTAATCTAATTAAAGCATGCATCTTCTACTCTACACATACATTCATACATCAATATGTAAAGTGCAGTATGTAAACGTGCTTGGTTATGGCCCCTTTCCTATGTGATCCTTTCGAGCTAATGAAAGGATCAAAGTCAATCTATGGTGGTAAAATATAAATACAATTACATGTCTTCATTCTTCTTGTATCCATGGGTGCTTGCTCCTCTTCTTGGATCATCCTTCAATCTTCAAGTACATTACATGGAATAATTGAATACAACCTATACTAATGTACTTACATAAGAAAACTCGAGTTACATTCGAGGTTAAACAATTACAAGAATGAAGAAAACGACATGCAAGTCGTATTTATAAAACCAAAACCAAAAACCATTAATCTAGGGGTCTAAAGGCCATAACCAGCACCATGCTCAAGTACACAACAAAAATAATGCGGGGGTCGGGGGGCGGAAGCCCCTGGGTGGGGGTCCGGGGGCGGCAGCCCCCGGGCGAGGTCCGGGGTGGCAGCCCCGGGCGGGGTCCGGGGACGGCAGCCCCAGACTGGGGTCGAGCTGACCAGTCCTATTCAGAAATCATCAATTTCTGAACTACAGATCATATCTGTTGGCCTTTTTCCCCACTGTAACTTATACAGTTTCAGAAGCATGTATCATATACATACTTATCATATCCCAGTTAACAGATCATGTCCAACATAATCTGTCCACCAGTTTGTATCACTATACAAACTGACCCTCATGCATAATATACAAATCGCAATAAGGCATATAAATCAGTCATGACAAATCATTAACATGCTAGTATCATCATCTATATACTCATCATATGAATAAAAATTCGAATATACATGGCAGTAGCATGGCAGTAGCATGGCAGTGTCATGGCAGTCACCAAAACAGGCATATTTGCATCATATACAGTTACCACGTAACCAAATCAGTCCCTTATACACGTAGCTCTGATGCCATTGTTGGGTTCCGAGGCATAAAACGCAGCGGATTAAACGTAAATATAACGAAAAATTTTGGAACCCTAACGCAGGATCATATATAATCATGGACTGATTATGGTGAAACGGAATCATACCTTTGTTTGGTCTTGACTTTCACGAACTCAACAGAGATCCTAGCTTTCACGACTTGTGTCTTCCTCTCGAAAACACCTCTATGGTATCCACACGAGCACCTTCAAGAACGTCTCACGATCTTGATTACGGAATGGATGTACTAGCCTCCTTTGATGATTTCGAATTTGTCTCTGCCTTTTCTATGTGGCTGCTCTTCTAGGGTTTTCTTATAAAAAACGTTAACCCTTATTAACCCTACATTATCTATTTATAATGGTTGGTTAATAGGCCCGTAATAGCAACCATAACAGCAAAGCCTAACCCATGTAGGTTTAGGATTAAATAATAAAACCGAATTTTATTATTTAATTAATAACTAAGTCACACTTAATTATTAATGGCAGAATTCAAATTCGAATTTATATTATTTCAATTAATTAAGTCTCACTTAATTAATATAATAAAATTCAAATAATCATCAATTAATTTAAATCTATAATTTAAATTAATTATTCCTTTAAGTACTCTATGTGTGTGACCCTATAGGCTATTATTTAATTAGCAATAATTTTATTCTCCAATAAAATTATAAACAATGAGCGGTATTTAGTAATACATCATTGCTACCCAATTAAATAATAATTAAATCGTGATTCGATAAAACCTTTCGTGATTAATGTTTCCGTGTAATATAATCCCTTTAACCATATATATTATAGATTAAACTCGAGGCATGTATTTAGTCATGCTCTTCAAAATTTAATCCGGGTTTACTTGATCCATGAGTAGACTATGTAAACAAATCATTATTTGAGCACGGCCATGCATTTTATAGTCTCACTCAATCAAGAGGCCAATAATATATCTCCTAAGTATAGGAGGGTTAAATCCTTTATCTATCATTCATATTTCTCATACGACTCATGATATACTCGATGTCCACTTTTATCATTACCCGGTCAAAGGTAACTTTTAATATAGTCAAAGTATATTAATCCTCGTATAGAAATATAATAATCTCAAGTCAGAGGATCATTACACCATTATCACTGTGATTCTTTCTTATGACTTTATTAAACATGAAGAATCTCACTGTGGGTCTGTCCAGTACCATGTACTCCTGCATGTACCTATGTGTTGACTTTAGTATCCCCATACTTATAACCAGTGAGATGTGGTTATCTGTCAAATAACATACTAGTCTATTTATGTATTATTATTGTCCTATAATAATAATACTCGACTAGGGACATTTAAGAATATGATATATTATATAATCTCAAGTTCAAGTCATGTACTAAACTATACAATGTGTATCATGATTCTAAGGACATTTATTATGCTAACAAATATATCGCAGTAATTAAAGTCATAATAAATACGTTTATTGAATAATCAATTGACATAAAAGTTTATCAAAATAAATATTGTATTGCCTCTAGGGCACCTACACCAACAGAATTTTGCAAAAGCAGTATTATAGTACATGAGGTAACTTCGCCATACACTCTTGAGTGTAATGGGGTGGCAGAATGAAAGAATAGAACTTTAAAAGATATGATCAATAATATTCTTATTAATCCAAGATTACCTAAGTACATATAGGGAGAGGCTCTGAATACGACTTTCCATATTCTGAATAAGGTCCCTTTAAAACACATGGAAAAGACTCCTTATGAATTATAGAGAAACATGAAAACTAGTGTGAAATATCTTCTTGTATGGGGGTGCCTTGCTAAGGTACATGTCCCAGAATACAAGAGAAAGAAACTAGGACCCAAGACTATTGATACGATTTTTCTAGGCTATATTGAGACTACAACTGGAACAAGATTTTTGGTATTAAAATCTGACATAGATGCTATTGTGGCCAACGCTATAGTTGAATTTCGTGATACAACTTTCTTTGAGGATGTATTCCCTATAAAAACTGGTATTCCTTAGATTATTTCTAATGATGATCCTACCCGCATATTGATTCCATTTTTGATCATGTGAAAAGGATGAAAAATGCGGGGATAGATCCTGGCAGTAGCTCTACTTAAAATGGAGTTGAGGAACTTAGAAGGAGTAAGCGTGTTAGGGTTGTTAAGGACTTTGGAAGTGATTTTATCACTTACAATGTTGAGGATGAACCTTTGACTTTTTAATAAGCCATGGATTCTTTAGAATCAAGGCATTGGAAAGGTGATGTAAAGAGTGAAATGGATTATTAGGTCCCAAAGTGTTGAAGAAGGGGGGTTGAATACAACACTTCCTATTTTTGTGGATTATTAATTTGTGTTCTCGAGTTTTTTTGAGAAATATATGAAAAATCATAGTTGCAAGATTTTTAGAAATATATTATTTATATATAAACTTAAATATTGGTACACCCTAGAGTAAATTAAACTCTAGCTACAATGATCTCTCTTGTTACAATAATTTCCCAAAATGAATGCTCTAAAGAAATTATGAAGAAGAAGACAACTGCAAAAGCTTATTTTTCCTTTAATTGCTTCGAAGAGAGAGAGTAATATGGTGCAGACTTCTACCAATGATGTGGCCACTTTCAGCCTATCAAGCAGATTTCTTCAGGATAAGGTTGTGGATAGAATGGAATATTTCCTGGAATATTCCATTTTTTAACCGATTGAAAGTTTCCGAGAACTATGGCGATAGAGTGCTTCAGCTTGAAAAATGGCATTATCATCTTAATTTGTTCGAGAACTGTGGCATTGAAGACAAACTATGGTTATGTGACTAATTGACTGAGAACTCTAGCAAAGGAGTGAACTGTGTCATTTTAGAAAACTGTGGCAATTTCCTTCGTGAGAACTATGATGATACATTTCCGCCATAGTTTTCTCCTCCAACAATGGAGATGGCATTCAACTGTGGTGTTTTACTAACCTGCTTTTTAAAAACCTAATCCTGGTCCATTTCTGAATCAAAATCCTAACTCTTTTTCTCCTCAAAATTTTGGCCCATGTCTGAACTTAGTTTCAATCCCTTTGAATCCTCTTGGTTTTAATTAAACAGAAAAAATTGAATTCATTGAAAAAAAGTGTGGATGCATTACTTGAATCTTAACAGGCTTTCATGCAAACTATGACCCAAGATAGGTAGTTATTAAATTCCAATACTCAAGTCATATCTAAGCTAGAGGTCGAAGTTAGCCAACACAATCAATGAGAGAGAGAAAAACCGATTTCTTAGTCAATCTGATGATAATCCTAAATTTCATCCAAACCAACAAAATCATGAAAATGTGAATTCCATTATCTCTCTATGGTCTGGTAATCAATTCAATAATCATGCTGGTATTAATACTCAAGAGGAGGAAACTCACTTTTGACCCAAATCCTTTATTTTTAAATCCTACCCTTAATCAATCCTAGTCTCCCAAGAGTTCTGATAAAGTAGTGAAATCAAGTGAACCTTCCAAATCTAATAAACTTCCTTCAAAACCCATAAGTAACATGTTTAGTGAAAGAGTCTTCAAGCCAAAAGCCCCATTTCCTCAAATGCTTACTTCAAACAAATAATCTACTCAGTTAGACAAGATTTTGGAAATCCATAAACAAGTCAAGATCAACATTCCTCTTTTAGATGCAATTCAACAAGTTCCCTCTTATGTTAAGTGTGTAAAAGATTCGTGTACTCATAAAAGAACCACTCATGTTCCTAAGAAAGCTTTTCTAATGTCTCATGTCTATTCTATCATATCACATCAAATACCTGTGAATTATAAGGATCTGGGTTGTCCTAAAATCTCTTGTGTCATAGGTGATACTTTCATTGACAAAGCTTTACTTGATCTAGGTACTAGTGTAAATCGTTTTTCATTATATTTCTATCAAACTTTGGATGTAAGTGAGCCTAAAAAGACTAATGTCACTTTTCAGTTAGCTGATCGTTCTGTTAAATCTCCTAAGAGTATAATTTAAAATCCCGAACTTATTCACTTAAATAAATTCAAATAAAAATTACAACTCCTTAATATCCACAACTTACAATTCATAAATATAAAATTACAATTAAACTCTCCAAATTCAAATTTAAATATAAATGTTACAATTTCTCAAAGTCTGCAACTCATATTCATTCAAAAAGTAGCCCACCTAATAATGAATATATGTTGGGGGAAACAAAAAAATATAGACTAGCAGTGAGTGAAAGGCTCATATACGGATATATAAAAATGCAAAGAGTACAAAGGTTAGAACGATGACAATATGAACAAATAAAATATCTGAATAAAGAATGATGAAACAAATCGAACGAGATAAAAAATATTGGTCACACTTAACTCACAATATAAACAAGTAAAAAGACACGATAGATACTTATCTTATAATTTCAATGTACATACTTTTTAATCACAAATATTCTTACTTTTACTCAATATATTCTTACCACTTACACATACTCTTACTAGTTACATATTATAATAACAAAATACTGAAATGCTAATTTACTTACTAATATGTGAGACAATCATACACTTACATCATGTCCTACATTTCGATTTTCCAAAATATGTAGTCATCAAAACTTACAGGGGCTTTCATATAACAAATCAAATGCTACCAAAAATCTTACAGGGGCTTGCACGGTACAAAACACAATGCTACCCAAATGGCCAAAATAAACATACACAATAGTAATGACTCTACGTGTCTCATACCTCCGGCGACAGAATTGTCAGTTTTTCAGACCGGTCAGGTCTGATTTTATTTATAATAGTCTGTGATATTTGGTGTGTATGCTATTTTAAGCAAGATACTTTCAGTTTATTTGTGATATATGTATGATTTTGGAGATTTCATAAGACCTCTGTCATGAGTTGATAATCTCACCATTTGGCACCACCTATACGGTGTATTTAACTTGTATGGGCGTGCGGCCGGAGTTATGGGACACGTAGAGTCACACCTATTATGTATGTATGTTTGGCCATTTGGGGTAGTATTGTACTTTGTACCGTGCAAGCCCATGTAAGATTATGGGTATCGTTTGATTTGTTCTACGCAATCCCCTGTAAGTTTTGATGACTACATATTCTGGAGAACCGAAATGTAGGACATCTTGTAAGTGTAAGATTATCTCTCATTTTTGTAAGTAAGTTCACTTTTAATCTATTTGATATTATTATCAGTAAGTGGTAAGAGTATATGTAAGATTAAGAATATTTATGATTTAAGAATATGTAAGTTGATATTGTAAGATACCTATCGTGTCTTTTTACTTTATCTGTTATTTGTTTATATTTTGAGTTAAGTATGACATATATCTTTTATCTATTTCGATTTGTTTCAGCATTCTTTATTAATATATTCTTTTTATTCAAATTATCAGCGTGTCTAACCATTGTACTCTTTGCATAATTTTATATTCGTATATAACTCATTCGCTCACTATCGGTCTATGTTTCTTGATATCCCCCGTCATGTATTTATTATTAGATGTGATACCTTTTGGGAAGAGTGCGAGTTGTTGATTTTGTGGAGTTGTAAAGTTTATATTTAGATTTGAATTTGTATAATTAAGTTGTATTTTTGGATTGTAAGTTGTTGGATATTGAGAAGTTGCAACTTTTTATTGGATTTTTGAAGAATTTTATTAAAGTGAATAATTCAGGATTTTAAATTTGGCATCAGAGCTAGAGTTTTTATGATTTTGTTGATTTGCCTTTAGGCTTGACTTGTGATATTTAGGTACTTGTAAGATAGGTTTAAAGATTATTAATATTTGTTGTTAGGCTTGACCTGTGAGTATGGGTAGATAATTGGTTTGCTAGTTAAGAACATTTTTTGTTTTGTATTTTTTGGATATCTTTTTGTGAGTATTTAGAATCATCTTTTAGTGCAATTATTGTATCAATATGATGAAAACTACTAGATAAAGATGTAATTTGAAGGCTCAGTCGTAAACAAATTTTTGAAAGAAAACCAGGTTCATGGAAAACATTAAAGACATTTTCATCAGTTTCAACTTAATGTGTTGCATTTTGTTAGATTTAATTGTGGATATTGTGTATTTTAGTGTATTACTCAAGTAGCAGTGATGGAAAGAGGCCGACAACATGTAATGGGAATAGAGGACGCTTTCAGGATATTGTCAAGTTGCGGCTGATTTAGGACTTGTAGTGTTAGTCATCAAGGAACACCATGATTATAGTTAAATATAACTTTAAGATGGAGCTACGTACGAGTTTAGAGGAAACAGTTCGTGTACGTTATCACATTTTCTTTTAATAGAGGCGTGCAAGTTTAATGTCGAGGACGAAATTTCTATTAAGAGAGAAGAATGTAACATCCCGTATTTTTTAGAATATATTTAGTTATATTATTTTAATATTAGGAATAATATTAGTGAGTTATTATTAATTTATTAGTTGCATATATTTATATTTAGTTTATTATTAGGATATTTTAGAAAATATTATTAGTGGACAAAAGAAAAAAAGGAAAAAGAATAAAAATAGGAAACACTTAGGGTTTTGAAAAAAAAAAGAAGTTACATAAGTTTTGTAGGAACAGCCATATGAAAGAAAGAAAAAGAAAAAGAGAGGAAGAAAGAGATAAAGATAGAGAAAAAGCTTAAGAAGATAGGTTATATTGTTTAAATTGGGGTTCTTGTGATTGACAACAATTCATAATTTTTGACTCTTAAGGTACGGATATTTCTACACACTCTCTCCTTGTTCTCGTATTATTAATGTACAGATTTCTTTTCAGAACTCTTTATCTTCGCATCATTACTCGAAATTCGTATTGTTGCTTCGAAATTATATGTATATGGTATATTCATATGTATCGGTTTGTCTCCATTCTGATTCTTGTTAAATTCGTATCTCCTTCATTATTTATCGGATTGTTACGATCTTATTATGCCTAGAAAGCTATTTCAATTATCTATAATTTTCGTTCTTATGTTTGCTGAAATTCTTCCCACAAACATGTTGAAATCTGTCTTTTGTACAATGTGATAGAAATTTCGAGTTATTATCTTGTAACTTCGAAAATTCATAGTAAATTGAATATTTGTTCAGTAATTATGTGTAATATAATTCAGGAAAGATATTTTCGAGCACTTCGTTCTTTAGTATTCCGCTCTGAAATTCTGTGATTTCGTTGTCATAAATATCAAAATACTACTGTGATTAAAGCCTGATTTTGTTATGGGAGTCCATATTTTAATTGTTTCTGAATTCGTTACTTCTCCATTTTTAACGAGGCTTACCATTTTGGAAAGACCTCATAATTTTCTACGTTTTTCGTGTTCTGCACTTTTTCATTTGAGTTCAACTTTATATAGTAAACTGTCAGTTTTCCGGACCGGTCAGGTCTGATTTTATTTGTAATAGTCTGTGATATTTGGTGTGTATGATATTTTGAGCAAGATACTTTCAGTTTATTAGTGATATATGTATGATTTTAGAGATTTTGTAAGACCTCTATCATGAGTGCAGAATCTCATACTTTGGCACCACTTATACGGTGTATTTAAATTGTATGGGCGTGTCGCCGAAGTTATGAGACACGTAGAGTCACGACTATTGTGTGTGTATATTTGGCCATTTGGGTAGTATCGTGCTTTGTGTCATGCATGCCCCTATATGATTATGGGTACCATTTGATTTATTCTATACAAGCCCCTGTAAGTTGAAGAGTTTCGTGACACAAACGCAGCGGAATAAACGCGAAAAATAAATCAAAATAGCGAAACCCTCCGCATGATCCATGCGAAAACAAAAGATTTAATTCGGAGATAAAGAATAAATACCTTTAGAAGCTTTAACAGTTCATTAATGGAAGATTAATGGAGGTCCAAAGCTTGTTTAATCACCACGTATCCCGCTCTCGCGATCTACGCTCTACGGTATCCACACGAACACTTTTCATGAAGGATTGATGTGTACTAGCACCCGAAAACTTCTTCTCTCTCTATCTTCCTCCTCTCTCAGAGCGGCTAGGGTTTTTGTAAAATCTCTATCTTATTAAATCAGCCCATAAAGAGATTATATAGAGAGAGGAATAAGTTTTCTAATTATAATCCAATTATAATTAATACTAATCCAAAATTCTAAATTATTTAATTAAGTCTCACTTAATTAATTAATTATTAATTTTGGAATTAGTTTAAGTAATTCATTTATTCTATTTATATAATTAATTAAGTCATACCTAATTAATATCATAAATAAAATAAATTACTTATTTAATTTAAATTCATAATTTAAATTATTTCTCCTTCAAGCGTTCTTTGTGTGTGACCTTGTAGGTTATTATTACGTTGGCAACAATTTTAATATCTAATTAAAATTGTAAACAATGAGCGGCATCTAGTAATACATCATTGCTACCCAAGTAATAATAATAAATCGGTGATTCGATTAAGCCTTTCGTGAATAATGTTCCATGTAATATAATCCTTTTAATCTTGATATTATAGATTAAACTCAAGGCATGTCTCGTGTCATCCTCTTCATAATTTAATCTTTATTTTCTTGATCGATGAGTAGACTATTAAAATCAAATCAACATTTGAGCACGGCCGTGCATTTCATAGTCTCACTCAAACAAGAGGCCAATAATATCACTCCTAAAATTAGGAGGATTAAATCTCATCTAGATCATTCATATTTCTCATACGATTCATAATATACCCAATGTCCACTTTTATCATCACTCGGTCAAAGGTAACTTTTAATGTAATCAAAGTATATTAATTCTCGTATAGAAATATAATGATTTCAGGTCTAAGGATCATTACACCATTATCACAGTGAGAATTACTTATGACACTTACTTAACATGTAGAATCTCACGGCGGGTCATTCCAGTGCCATGCATTGATACATGCACTTATGTTCTTGACTTTAGTATCCCCATACCTATGACCAATGAGATGTGGTCATCTGTCAAGAAACATACTAGTCTTTGTGCATTATTATTGTCCTTAAATAATAATACTCGACTAGGAAATTTTAGGAATAAGATACTATTCATATAATCTCATTTTTTAAGTCACATACTTAAAGATATATAATACGTATCAAAATTCCAAGGACATTTATTATGCTTTCAATTTATTACGCAGTAAATAAAACATAATAAATAAATAATAATCAATAAAACATAATCCTTAATAATAAATATTTTCCTTAAAATATAAAAAGTATTGTCTCTAGAGCACAATTACTAACATAAGTTTTGTTGACTACATATTCTGAAGAACCGAAATGTAGGACATCTTGTAAGTGTAAGTTTATCTCTCATTTTTATAAGTAAGTTCACTTTTGATCTATTTGATATTATTATCAGTAAGTGGTAAGAGTATCTGTAAGAATAAGAATATTTATGATTTAAGAGCAAGTAAGTTGATATTGTAAGAAACCTATCGTGTCTTTTAACTTTTTCTGTTATTTGTTTATATTGTGAGTTAAGTATGACCAGTATTTTTTATCTATTTCGATTTGTTTCCGCATTCTTTATTCAAATATTCTTTCTATTCATATTATCAGCTTGTCTAACCATTTTACTTTTTGCATAATTTTATATCCTTATATGAGCCTTTCGCTCACTGTTTGTCTATGTTTCTCGATTTCCCTCGACATATATTCATTATTAGATGGGATACCTTTTGGGAAGAGTGCGAGTTGCTGACTTTGAGGAGTTGTAAAGTTTATATTTAGATTTGAATTTGTATAGTTGAGTTATATTTTTTATTTTTGGATTGTAAGTTGCTGGATATTGAGAAGTTGTAACTTTCTATTGGATTTTTAAAGAATTTTATATAAGTGAATAATTCAGGATTTTAAAGTTGTCATTAGAGCTAGAGTTTTTATAATTTTGTAGACTTGCCTTTCGGCACGACTTGTGATATTTAGGTACTTGTAAGATAGGTTTTAGGATTATTAAGATTTGTTGGTAGGCCTGACCTGTGAGTATGGGTACACAATAGGTTTGCTTGTTAAGAACATTTTTTGTTTCTTATTTTTTGGATAACTTTTCATGAGTATTTAGAATCATCTTTTCATGCGATTACCATAAGTGTGTGCAATATGATGAAAACTACTAGATAAAGATGTAATGTGAAGACTCAGTCATAAACAAATTTTCAAAAGAAAACCAGGTTCATGGAAAACAAGAAGGACATCTTCATTAGTTTCGACTTAACGTGTTGCATTTTGTTGGATTTAATTGTGGATATCGTGTATTTTAGTGTATTACTCAAGTAGTAGTGATGGAAAGAGGCCGATAACACGTAATGAGAATAGATGACACTTTCAGGATATTGTCAAGTTACGGCCAATTTTGGACTTGAAGTGTTAGTCATCGAGGAACACCATGATTGTAGTTAAATACAACTTTAATATGGAGCTACGTACGAGTTTAGAGGAAATAATTCATGTATGTTATCACATTTTCTTTTAGTATAGGCGTGCAAGTTTAATTTCAAGGACGAGAATTCTATTATGAGGGAGGAATGTAATATCCCATATTTTTTAAAATATATTTAGCTATATTATTTTAATATTAGGAATAATATTAATGAGTTATTATTGATTTATTAGTTGCATATATTTATATTTAGTTTATTATTAAGATATTTAGAGAATATTATTAGTGGACAAAAGAAAAAAAAGAAAAGACTTGGGGTTTTGGTAAAAAGAAGAAGTTATATAAGTTTTATAGGAATAACCATATGGAAGAAAGAAAAAGAGAAAGAGAGGAAGAAAGAGATAAAGATAGAGAAAAGTTTAAGAAGATAGGTTATGATGTTTAAATTGGGGTTCTTGTGATTGGGTGCAATTCATAATTTTTGACTCTTAAGGTACTGATATTTCTACACACACTCTCTTTGTTCTCGTATTATTAATGTACAGATATCTTTTCAGAACTTTTTATCTTCGCATCATTACTCGAAATTTGTATCGTTGCTTCGAAATTGTATGTATATGGTATATTCATATGTATCAGTTTGTCTCCATTCTAATTCTTATTAAATTCGTATCTCCTTCATTATTTATTGGATTGTTACGATCTTATTGTGCCTATAAATCTATTTCAATTATCTACACCTTTCGTTTTTTGTATTTTCTGAAATTCTTCTCACAAACATGTTGAAATCTGTCTTTCGTGCAATCTGATAGAAATTTTGAGTTGTTATCTTATAACTTCAAAAATTCATAGTAAATTGAATATTTGTTTAATAATTATGTGTAATATAATTCTGGAAAGATATTTTTGAGCACTTCGTTCTTTATTTGTATTCCGATGTGAAATTCTGTGATTTCTTTGTCGTAAATATCGAAATACTACAGTGATCAAAGCCTTATTCTGTTATGGCAGTCCACATTTTAATTGTTTCTGAATTCGTTACTTCTCCATTTTTAATGAGGCTTACCATTTTGAAAATACCTCGGATTTTTCTACGATTTTCGTGTTCTGGACTTTTTCATTTGAGTTCAACTTTATATAGTAAATTGTCAGTTTTCCGAACTGATCAGGTCTGATTTTATTTGTAATAGTATGTGATATTTGGTGTGTATGATATTTTGAGCAAGATACTTTCAGTTTCTCAGTGATATATGTATGATTTTAGAGATGAGTGGATAATCTCATTCTTTGGCACCACCTATAGGGTGTATTTAAATTGTATGGGCGTGTCACCGGAGTTATGTGACACGTAGAGTCACGACTATTGTGTATGTATGTTTGGCCATTTGGGTAGTATCTGAAGGGTTTCGGGCATGAAAACGCAGCGGAATTAACGTAAAAACAATAAAAAAAATCCAAACCCAATCGCAGGATCCATGTATAACGTTGGATGATTATGGTGAATAAGTTTGTACCTTAACAAAGCTTTCGTATGCTGTTTAATGGAGGTCTAGAAAGATGAATCACAACAGTCCTTTGTTGCAAAGATTTGCTCTCTAAAGAAGTCCACACGAACGCTCGATCGTCCTACGATCACCGAAGTCGGTACTAGCCGAATTATTTGTCTCTCTCTCTCTCTTTCTCTAGCCTCTCTTGATGTTGAGCAGCTAGGGTTTTTCTCTAAAATAAAATTTGATGATTAAACCCTAATACTATACATCATTATGTATATATAGGGGAGAGAGAGATTTTGGGCCTAACCCTAATCCATGTGATTTCCAAAACCCATTATGACTTTGGGTTATTATTATTATTAAATCTGAATTCTAATATAATTAATAAAGTCCCACTTAATTAATTCAATAATTAAATTCGAATAATAATAATACTTATTAAATCCGAATTCTAATATAATTAATCAAGTCCCACTTAATTAATTTAATAATTAAATTCGAATAAACAATAATATATATTTAAATTCGTAATTTAAATAAACCTCCGTTTCGACGTTCTTTGTGTGTGACCCTTTAGGTTATTATTACGTTGGCAATAATTTTATTATTTAATAATAAAATTATAAACAATGAGCGGCATCTAGTAATACATCATTGATACCCAAGTAACAATAATAATTGGTGATTCAATTAAACCTATCGTGAATAATGTTCCATGTAATATAATCCCTTTAACCTTATATTATAGATCAAACTCGAGGCCTGTATAGTGTCATCCTCTTCAACGTTTAATCTCGGTTTCCTTGATCAATGAGTAGACTATTTAAACAAATCAATATTTGAGCATGGCCATGCATTTCATAGTCTCACTCAATCAAGAGGCCAATAATATCACTCCTAGAATTGGAGGGTTAAATCCTATATCTATCATTCATATTCCCCGTACGATTCATAGCATACCCAATGTCCACCTTTATCATTACCCGGTTAAAGGTAACTTTGAGTGTAATCAAAGTATATTAATTCTCGTATAGAAATATAATGATTTCAAGTCAGAGGATCATTACATCATTATCACTGTGAGATTTCTTATGACACTCATTAATATGTAGAATCTCATGGCGGGTCTTTCCAGTGTCATGTATTGATACATACACTTATGTTCTTGACTTTAGTATCACCATACCTATGACCAATGAGATATGGTCATCTGTCAACAAACATACTAGTCTTATTGCATTATTACTGACCTTAAATAATAATACTTGACTAGGGAATTTTAGGAATAAAATACTATTCATATAATCTCATTTTTAAGTCACATACTTAAAGATATATATTACGTATGCACTTTACATATATGTATATCTCCTTGATCATTAATCTCATTAATTAGGTGATATCTCCTAAGTACATCCCCAAACAATCTCCTTGGCTGCTTCATAAGCATCAATATACTCAGGCTCTATTGTAGAATCAACAACTGTCTCTGCTGTGAACCATTCCAGCATACAATATCTCTATTTAGACAAAACACCAATCCAGACTGAGAAATCGAATCATCCTTGTCTGTCTAGAAACTAGCGTCGGTGTAACCTTTTACAACAAGCTTATCTTCTCCTCCATATACCAAGAATTAATCTTTAGTCCTCTTCAAGTACTTAAGAATATTCTTGACTGCTGTCCAGTGACCTTCACCTGGATTAGACTAGTATCTACTCTAACTTAGGCCGATCATTCTTCTTGATCTATCTCTATAGATCTTGATACCTAAAATATAGGTCGCTTCGCCTAAGTCTTTCATTGAGAAATTCTTACTCAACCAAGTCTTAACAGCCTATAAAGAAGGAATGTCATTCCCTATTATTAATATATCATCAACATATAATTCTAGGAATGCCACATTGCTCCCACTTACCTTCTTGTAGGCACATGGTTCATCTTCATTTTGAATAAACCCAAACTCTTTGACAGTTTCATCAAAACGAATGTTCCATCTCCTTGAGGCTTGTTTCAATCCATAAATGGATCAACGCAGCTTACATACCTTTACAGCATTCTTTGGATCAATAAAACCTTCAGGCTGTGTCATATACACATCCATATCTTCTTCAAGGCTCCCATTTAAGAAAGCGGTTTTGACATCCATCTGTCAGATTTCATAATCATAGTAAGCAGCTATAGCAAGAAAAATCCTGATGGACTTGACCATAGCCACTGGTGAAAAAGTCTCATCATAGTCAATACCATGAATTTGCTTGAAACCTTTTGCCACCAATCGTGCCTTATAGGTCTGTACATTACCATCCATGTCCGTCTTCTTCTTGAAAACCCACTTACACCCTATAGGTTTTACCCCTTTAGGTGGATTAACCAAAGTCCATACTTGATTAGTATATATGGATTCCATCTCAAATTTCATGGCATCCAGCCATCTCTTAGATTCTGGAGTGTTCATAGCATCTTAGTAGGTGAGAGGCTCATCTTCGTCGATAAGCATCACATCACCATCTTGAGTTAAGAGAAATTCATAATATCTCTCAGGCTCATGGCGAATCCTACTAGACCTACGAATAACCTGTGTTTCTTGAGCAGTGTTGTGGTCTTGTACATCCTGCTCAAGTTCCTCCATTGGTTCAATGTTATCTTGTGGGCCTCGAACTTCATCGAGATCTATTATCCTCCCACTGTTTTTCTTCGAAAACATTTCTCTTTCAAGAAAAACTGTAGTTCGAGCAACAAACACTTTGTTCTCGGAAGGAATATAGAATGAATAACCCTTTGTTTCAATTGGGTATCCCACAAAATTATATTTGTCTGATTTAGGTCCTAGCTTGTCAGAAGTTAAACGTTTCACAAACGCTTCACATCCCCATATTTTCATAAATGACATGCTATGACGTTTCTTAGTCTATATCTCATATGGAGTCTTCTGAACCGTTTTAGTAGGAACTCGATTAAGTGTATAAGCAGCCGTCACTGGGGCGTAGCCCCAGAAACTAATTGGAAGATCTGCATGACTCATCATCAATCGTACCATGTCCAACAAAGTACGATTCCTCCTTTCAGAAACTCCATTCCATTGTGGTGTTCCGGGAGGAGTGAGTTGTGATACAATACCACACTCTTTTAATAAACTCTTAAATTCATGGCTTAAGTATTCACCTCCACGATCAGATCGTAGAGTCTTAATACTTTCGCCAGTTTTCTTTTCTACTTCAGTTTTGTATTCTTTGAACTTTTCAAAAGAATCGGATTTGTTCTTCATAAGATGCACATATCTACTGAAATTATCAGTAAACGTGATAAAGTAGTAAAAGCCACCTCTTGTTATAGTACGCATAGGACCACATACATCACTATGTATAAGTTCTAATCGTTCAGTGACCCTTTCACCTTGTCCAGTAAAAGGAGATTTAGTCATTTTTCCAATGAGACAAGGTTCGCATGCTTCGTATGATTCAAAGTCAAACTTATCCAAGTATCCATCCTTATGTAACTTGGAAATGCGCTTCTCATTTATATGGCCTAAACGACAGTGCTAGAGGTATGTTTGATTTGAGTCATTTATTTAAGACGTTTGTAATTCACATTATAGATAGGAGTGTCTAAATCAAGAATATATAAACCGTTAAATAAACGTGCAACCCCATAGGTAACATTATTCAAAGAAAAGGAACAACTATTGTTCTGAATTAAAATGCAAAACCTTTCTTGTCTAAACAAGAAACCGAATTAATGTTTCTGCAAATTGCAGGCACGTAAAAACAGTTCTCAAGTTCTAAAATAAGCCCAGTGGGCAATGATAAATAATAAGTCCCTACAGCTAAAACAGAAACCTTTGCTCCATTGCCAACTCGTAGGTCGACCTCTCCTTTAGCCAAAGTCCTACTCCTTTGTAGTTCATGTACATTTATACAAATGTGAGAACCACATCCAGTATTCAATACCCATGATGTAGAAGTTGACAAATTGACCTCTATAACATAAATACCTGAATCAGAAGCTTGACCAGCCTTCTTCTTCTTCAGATCCTCCAAATAAGCATGACAGTTTCTCTTCCAATGACCTGGTTTACCATAGTAGTGACAATCACCCTTTGCAACAACACCCTTAGGCTTTAAAGCCTGTTTGGGATTAGCCTTTAGCTTGGGACCAGAAACAGATCCAATCTTCTTCTTTCCCTTCCATTTGCCTTTCCTATTAGCCTTACCTTTGTTATCTACCATCAACATGGCAGCAGGTTCAACCTTTTCATGTTGGTTTCAGTAGTTCGTAACATGGCCAACAATTCAGTGGGTGTTTTGTCTATCTCATTCATATTGTAGTTCATAACAAAATGAGTATAGTTGCGGTTCAAAGATTGCAAGATTATGTCAATCTGAGCTTCCAAACCAATCGGGAAACCTAAAGTATCAAGATACTCAATATAACCTATCATCTTCAGAACATGTGGTTCAACAGGTTCACGCTCTCCCTGTTTGCAAGCATGCAGTGCTTTGCTCGTGTCGAACCTTTCTTGACGAGCTTGTCCCTCAAACATTCTTTGAAGGTGTTCAATCATCTCATAAGCATCCATATGCTCATGTTGTTTTTGAAGCTCAACACTCATGGTTGCCAGCATGAGACATGCAATATCATTCACATCATCAATATGCATCTGATAAGCATTTTGCTGAACGCGAGTTGCATTCTCAGCAGGAGGAGCAGGTGAAGGAATTTCAATGACATGGAGCTTACGTTCTTGCCTGAGGACAATCCTCAAATTCCTATACCAATCCAGGAAGGTAGTTCCTGTCAGCTTGTCCTTCTCAAGGGTTGCTCGTACGGAGAAAGTATTTGTATTGTTTGCCATTTAAATATTTATAATGTTTAAAATGCATAAAATAAACATTAGATTGTCTGAGTTATTTATTATGTTCAAATGATTATGATATATTCATAATATATCTCCCACTATTTTTATCAAATTAATAGCCCTTACTATTAATTTGGAAAGTATATCCCATAATTCTTTCTAGTGAGCCAAGATCCATATTTCATCATGTCCTAAGTCAACCACTGGAAGTCCTTAAAAATGATTATTTAGGTAGACAACAGTTGTCAATTATATCATATATAATTCTTGGATAGTTTGGTGAACAACGATTGATCTTATCTATCTAATAGACTTTTAACCAAACTCTATGCTTCTAAGTTCATAATGGTTGAATATAACCGTTTATTTTCACCTTATTATGACGACTCAGTTAAGTTAGACCCAATGATACAACGGCCGAATATAACCGTTTATATTCGTTGCATCTCACCACGATAGATAGGAGTCCCCTGCCACTGACAGTCCTTCCCCTAAGCGATCTAGGATTCGATGAGTGTTCATTCATTGGAAAGCATCCGAGTAAAACTTAATATTTTGTTAAGGGGTTTAGAAAATTTATAATTATCATGATCACATCATAAAGAGATCCTCAATTTTTTCTTGAACCAAATATTTCAAATTGACATCTTAAATTGTTCATTTCCCAGTTAGATGGAGGATACTAGTGGTCACACTTAAAACCCATCAGCCTTACGAATACGCATATCCGTTTTTGTCAGAAAATCTCAGTTATAGATATCAAAAATCAATATTTAATTCCGTGTTTTAAAAATCCATATTTCATAAACACAAGAATCTCATGATCGTTTGTTAATTTTAAAATCTTGAATCATTACAGATTTTATCTTTCTTAAGCAGACATGGCATGGGTGTCGTATCTAATACATACATCATTCCAACACATACATATCTACAAATGCATTCATATACATATATGTATTGTGCATAAATTAAACGTGTTTGGTTATGGCCCCATCCTATGTGATATTTCCAAGCTAATGGAATTATCAAGGTCAATCTATGGTGGTTTCAAATACAACACTATTACATATCTTTATCTTCTTCATTGCTCCATCATCTGGATTGCCTCCTAGCTTCCTTGCTTCCAAGTCTCCATTAAACAATTACATTGAATAATAAATAAATCTATTCTAATGAAATTACAAGAAGAACTCGAGTTACATTCGAGATTAACAATTACAATGAATAAACGACATGCAAGTCGTATTTAGAAACCAAAACCATAAAACAAAACCACTATCCTATGGGTCTTTAGGCCATAACCATCCACCATATTATCACATAACACATGTAATATATCTCAGATTATATAAACATATCATATAATCATATATAATAAATTTCAAAATTTCAGAAAATCAAATAAATTTCAGAAAATAATAAATCGCCGTTTCGGGGCCTGTAACGTCATCAAACGCCTTACAGACGCGAAGCTGATTTAATCAGTATTGCTCAGTGACATGATTCCAGTCAGAAAACACATATCGTTTGCGAAAATCGGACACTGGACACAGATTTCAGAAAATCTACTGAAGCCGTTTCAGAATTCGTATCGAATACGATTTCCATAACAAGAACAAACATGTATCATATACATACATCAATACACACAATCATCCCATGATTATACAACACATGAATATCATATATTCAAAATCATATAAAACATATATATCAATATATAGTTATGGCATATCATATATATGTTTACATACATCGAAAAATTGTTAAACACATAACCAAATCATCCCATTATACACGTAGCTCTGATGCCATTGAAGGGTTTCGGGCATGAAAACACAGCGGAATTAACGTAAAAACAATAAAAAAATCGAAACCCAATCGCAGGATCCATGTATAACGTTGGATGATTATGGTGAATAAGTTTGTACCTTAACAAAGCTTTCGTATGCTGTTTAATGGAGGTCCAGAAAGATGAATCACAGCAGTCCTTTGTTGCAAAGATTTTGCTCTCTAAAGAAGTCCACACGAACGCTCGATCGTCCTACGATCACCGGAGTCGGTACTAGCCGAATTATTTGTCTCTCTCTCTCTCTTTCTCTAGCCTCTCTTGATGTTGAGCAGCTAGGGTTTTTCTCTAAAACGAAATTTGATGATTAAACCCTAATACTATACATCATTATGTATATATAGGGGAGAGAGAGATTTTGGGCCTAACCCTAATCCATGTGGTTTCCAAAACCCATTATGACTTTGGGTTATTATTATTATTAAATCTGATTTATAATATAATTAATCAAGTCCCACTTAATTAATTCAATAATTAAATTCGAATAATAATAATACTTATTAAATCCGAATTCTAATATAATTAATCAAGTCCCACTTAATTAATTTAATAATTAAATTCGAATAAACAATAATATATTTAAATTCGTAATTTAAATAAACCTCCGTTTTGACGTTCTTTGTGTGTGACCCTTTAGGTTATTATTACGTTGGCAATAATTTTATTATTTAATAATAAAATTATAAACAATGAGCGGCATCTAGTAATACATCATTACTACCCAAGTAACAATAATAATTGGTGATTCAATTAAACCTTTCGTGAATAATGTTCCATGTAATATAATCCCTTTAACCTTATATTATAGATCAAACTCGAGGCATGTATAGTGTCATCCTCTTCAACGTTTAATCTCGGTTTCCTTGATCAATGAGTAAACTATTTAAACAAATCAATATTTGAGCATGGCCATACATTTCATAGTCTCACTCAATCAAGAGGCCAATAATATCACTCCTAGAATTGGAGGGTTAAATTCTATATCTATCATTCATATTCCCCGTACGATTCATAGCATACCCAATGTCCACCTTTATCATTTCCCGGTTAAAGGTAACTTTGAGTGTAATCAAAGTATATTAATTCTCGTATAGAAATATAATGATTTCAAGTCAGAGGATCATTACATCATTATCACTGTGAGATTTCTTATGACACTTATTAACATGTAGAATCTCACGGCGGGTCTTTCCAGTGTCATGTATTGATACATACAGTTATGTTCTTGACTCTAGTATCACCATACCTATGACCAATGAGATGTGGTCATCTGTCAACAAACATACTATTCTTATTGCATTATTACTGTCCTTAAATAATAATACTTGACTAGGGAATTTTAGGAATAAAATACTATTCATATAATCTCATTTTTAAGTCACATACTTAAAGATATATATTACGTATTAATATTCCAAGGACATTTATTATTCTTTCAATTTATTACGCAGTAAATAAAGACATAATAAATATTAATTAAATAATCACATAAAACATAATCCTTAATTGTTTTCAATAAAACATTAAAAGTATTGTCTCTAGGACACCAATACTAACAGTATCGTGCTTTGTGTCGTGCAAGCCATTGTAAGATTATGGGTAGCACTTGATTTGTTCTATACAAACCCCTATAAGTTTTGATGACTACATATTCTGGAGAACCGAAATGTAGGACATCTTGTAAGTGTAAGATTATCTCTTATTTTTGTAAGTAAGTTCACTTTTGATCTATTTGATATTATTATTTGTAAGTGGTAAGAGTATGTGTAAGAGTAAGAATATTTATGATTTAAGAGTACGTAAGTTAATATTGTAAGATACTTATCATGTCTTTTTACTTTTTCTGTTATTTGTTTATATTGTGAGTTAAGTATGATCAGTATCTTTTGTTTCTTTCGATTTGTTTCAGTATTCTTTATTCAGATATTCTTTTTATTCATATTATCAGCGTGTCTAACCATTGTATTCTTTGCATAATTTTATATATGTATATGAGTGTTTCGCTCACTGCCGGTCTATGTTTTTTGATTTCCCCTGACAGATATTCATTATTAGGTGGGATACATTTTGGGAAGAGTACAAGTTGCTGTCATTGAGGAGTTGTAAAGTTTATATTTAGATTTGAATTTGTATAGTTGAGTTATATTTTTTATTTTTGGATTGTAAGTTGTTGGACATGGAGAAGTTGTAAGTTTTTATTGGATTTTTGAAATTTTTTATTTAAGTGAATAATTCAGGAGTAAACCCACACTTGATTCTAAACCATCATTTTCACTCTTGATCATACTTTCATAGCTGTTAATGAAAATCATCATGCTTTTATTTCTAATGACTTAGACCATGATAAAAAAATTTAAGTAATCAATCTTCTTAAACAACTTAAGCGTCTAATTGGTCTATGGATGATTTTAATGCTATTAGTTTTATCTTGTCGCACGATCATATTTTTCTAGTGGATGATGTTGTTCTTGAGATTGTATTTCAACAGTGTGCTTACTCTACAATAAAGGAATTTTTCACTTGATGTGGTGTTAGTTAGTAAGTTATTTTTTATTGTCTCTCATAGTCAAGTATAGATATGTTGGAGTAACTATCTGTATGCGTTTGTGTCTGTGTTTGTTTGTGTGTTATAGGTAATTTTTTATCTCCGCCATTTCTTTATCAGGTATTCTCGTCCTTTTACTTTGTCATTTCTCTGTTATTTGCATACATTGAGGACAATGTATGATTTAGGTATAGGGGAAGGTTTTAGTGTTATTAAAAAAAATCCAAAAATCTAAAAAAAAATTCAAAAAATAGAAAATCCGGAAAAATAGAGAAATTTTAGCTAAGTTTTTCACTCTTTTACTTTGATGATAGTTGGTGTTAACAGTTTTTTTAAATTAATATATTTGTAATGCATTAAGATAATTTGAACATAGTTGAGTAAGGTTTTCTTCATGATACTTGTGTCGAATAAATTTCTGCTTAAAAGTCCAAGTGTCACTTATTGCACAAGGTCTTTGTTGAAAAGATTGTTTAGGGAAGTTTTCTATACCTGAGAGAGAGCCCACGTGTTAAAATAATGTCGAATCAATTTTTTGCGAAAAAAGAGAGAAAAAAAGTGTGATTAAACTACTTCAATACCCAAAATTCCTCACAAATAAATATAAATTAAATTTGAGATGATGGGTAAAAGTAGATTGATTAGTCTTGTTTTGTGGCATTTATTATTCGAGTTATTAAGTCCGTAAGGGTATTTCAAAACCTAGTGCCCTAAAGGCAACTAGTTTGGGAGTCATTGGCCTAAAACTCCCTATATGGGTAACATAGAAAGCCTAAGAAAACGAACATTTTATAGTCAATTAGAGAAAAATGCGGAAAAGGAAAATAAAAGAAAAGAGAAACAAAATGCGAATTTTGGCTAGATACTTGTTTTGATAGAGATTGGGTCAGTTTAATATTGGTTTAAAAAGAGGAAATGTACTTATTCAATTGATTCTTGATAAGTAGATATTTATTAGTAGTTTATCCCAATATTTTTAGTTAATTTTGTATGAAATTGGATTTTATTTATGTGCTTTAATATATTATTGCAGGATACAAGAAAGTATTGGACTGAAGCTCGAAGGGGAAGATTTGGGCTTAATTCATATAAAATTCAGATTTTTGGGCATCTTTTACAGTATTCATTGTTTGGAAACTAATTAGAGTTCTATAAATCCATTTTAGGCCTGTAAACTGTCATTGGAATATTTAGAAGAAGACCTTTATTTCTATCATGGGCAAAAAATTTAAATCTGCTCTCATCTGCTTAGAATAGCCCAATAACAGAAGCCTACGAATTTCTTAATTAGAATTATATTCTATTTAGGATTGTTTTTTTGTATTATCAATAATTTATTAAAAGACATTTTTAAATAGATTTATAGAGATATTATTAAGTGAAAAAAAGAGGGGGATAGAACATGGGAGAAAAGAGTGATACACACGAGGAAGACCTAGACGCAAGAACAAGGAAGAAGATTCAAGGGAGAATAATAATTCTAGAGCTTTATCTTCTTTTCTTCACTTTTCTTTATTGTAAACTTGTTATCATGTCTTCTTTCTTGTATTCTTTACTCTCTTTTGTGATGTTGAACTAAATCTCTTTCTAGGCCTTTAATGGATTCTTATGTTTATATATAAGTTTTATTCTCAATTCTCTACTTTCATGGTCATATTAATTGCCTATAGTAATTTAATCTTAATTCTTTTTTAGGATTGATCAAACTTGTAATTGAATTGGTTGTTTAGGTTTATTTAAAAGAGTAGCCTAAATTGAGACTCAATTACTATAACTTGAGATTAGCATACTTGTTAATTTGTGTTTAGGATAGCAATATACCTAAATACCTTAGGTAGTCAAATTAAGGTTGTGTGTTAATGCTACTCATGGATTTAAATTCTACATAGGGATATGAGAGTTAATCTTATGAGTTAGAGTCACTTGAGATTCGAAAATTCCTTTTGAATAGATAATTACCTTCGACTGGCAATTCTGACATGAAATAGAGGTTGTAGAGATGCTTGTAAAACTCAAGATGAAGTTAAAGACCTAGATATTTAATTCACTTGTTTATTCGTAAGTTGGTGCATTTATTTTATATTTTAGGATTATTTTATAGTATAATTTTAGTCATATTTTTTTTAAACTTGAATTGAGAGAACGGTAGTGTTTGATTATTAACAGCAGACTGGCAATTAGACCATAAAAATAGAGATAAGGGAAGAAACTCGTTGATTAACAAAAGATGAAGTTAAAGCTCTAGTTTCCATTGTCTTGAAATTTATCTATTGAACATTGTATTATTTTAATTGTTTAGTGATAATTTAGTTAGCACTTACATTGATTTATATTCGACTTGTATTGAGAGAAATATAGTTATTGGTATTTAACAGCTTAAATTAGTCCTCGTGAGAACGAATTTTATATACTACTTGTTGTGATACGTGCACTTACGTATAGGTTGCAAAACCATTAACAATTCTTCAGAGACCAATTTTCACGACACACCTTGGGTGTTTTTACAAACGTTTGAGTCGATATAAGTGGATTTTAGATACCTAGATCTTGTTTATTATTAGAAGAGTCTTTAATGCATGTATTTTTCTAAAAATTTCTTTTGTTGAACATTATTGTTACTTGAGTTAGATACTTACTAGAATATTTCACAGATTTTTTGGGTATATCTTCTGCAAACCCTTAGGAGACAACACTTATCTAGTAGAGATCGTCTACGAGTTTAAATTGGTTGTTACACCTAAAAGTAACTGTGAGTCGTACGATAGTGGCTAAGTTTTTGTATAGTATTTTTCCTTTCGATTTTTCTTGAAGACTATAAAATATCGGTATGGGGTATTTGATGGGTCCATATTTAATACAGTTTTAATATGAGGAAGGATGTGGAAATTATTTGGAGGCAAAACAATTAAAAAAAATCGAATGCTTATTGGAGAAGAAAAAAGAATAGAAGGAAAGATTTATAATTCAATTTGTAATCGATATAGAAGACCTACATTATTTTCCCTATATATATGGGGCTCTTCTCTTCTATTTCACAACTTTAACTTTAACTTTAGAATTCATAAATAAGAGTACGAGTAGAGAAATTTTATTTTCTTGCTTTTTCAATACAAACAAGTTTTTCTATTCAAATAATTTTTCCGTTATTCGCAATTTTCGCATGTCTTATATTTGTTGCTTCGTTTTCTTCTATAATCATGTCTAGCTAATTATCTTTCCCTAGGATGAAGATGAAGTTAGTTATTTATTTTTAATATTTTCAAGCCTGTTCATATTTATTAGTTCTCATAATTGTTTTTTGTGCTTAATTATTTAATTAACAAAGTGATTTTGATATATTATTGTTATCGAATTTATTTTTCGTAGCCTATGCTTGCTCCATGAAGTTTTGATGGGTTATTGTTAGATAAAAAGTTTCATAGTATATGTTTCTCTCATTAATTGATATTTATTTTTTTTATGAAAGAAAATTGATTTTTAGGGTAAGTTGTATATTAATTGTGATTGATTGATGGATTGAGATTTCTAGGTTTTAAATATTTATTTGATCTTATTTACTTATTATGTTAAACAAATCTCATCTCAATATTATTTGGCTAGTGTGCCTAATTTATTTGTTAGGGTTTGGAAGTTTAATTTCATAATATCTGAGATCGATATGTGATTGCTATAATTAAACATTATGCGCCTGTAGTATTTTTACCCAACATGCACTATAAATCTGATATGCCATCAGGGATTTTCTACATCTACAAGTTACAAGTCTTTAAACAATTCCGATGAGCACACCTTTTCACACTTCGGTATAAATGTATAATATCAACAGATTAGGTAATTATGTATGAAGCATGAATTGGTAATAACGACCCATTTATGGTAACAATTTACTTCTTTCCATCATTCCAAGCATGATGTATATATAGTAGGGGCAATTTGAAACTTTCCTTAGAAAATAATCTTCTTTATTTTCAATAAGATATTATCCACTCCACAGGCCACAACAAATGAGTAATTGATATGTTCTATACTTCTGTTTCGTTTTCAGATTCTATATTTAAATTAATATAAGACTTTTACATTGAGGAATTTAAAGTAGCTGTAAAGATTTCATGATTCTCTCATATCAAGTAAAAATAAGCTAGTTCCTTGCTGACAATTCAATTTGAACCTTTAAAACCAAGTTCAAAGATTTCCTTCAAGATTGTAAAAACTAGAGAACATTATGCTATATTTGTTTTGAGATGTTGTAATTTTTGTCATTATTCAGTGCTCTAATAAGCTTCAACGTACTTTTGGAGAAATACAGTTAGCTTAAGGATCCTCATTCCTTAGGCTTCCCTGTAAAGGCACCCTGCATCTGTAAATTATATCGTACGTGGTACAAAACATCGTGAAAAGAATCCAAAGAACTTTTTCTGTAAAAAAAATGAAAACAAAGACATATGATTATATTAGATCAACTTCATCGATGGGATTAACGCAACACTTTCTAGAAAATGAATATTAATCTTTTCACCATTTGTCATGCATGTTTGACGGTGTCCATTGTTAATCTGATGTATTTTGATGATATATAACAACATGCTGATTTGCTATGTGCTATTGTGACAACTTACTATGTTACCATTTTTACTCTATACAGCTTACCATTATATGATTGACTCACTTGATATATCATATATATATATGAGTTTGCTATGTATAAGTATATTCTCAGGTAACTTGGTTGTGTATGTGGAAAGACAGAGTTTCAGGAAAGTGGTTGTAACAGCCTGCTAAGATCAGTCGCAGAAACATAACAGGAAGCTGACACTGTTCCGCCCAGAAGCTATTCAAAAATAATTTCTATCATGGATATTCCTTGAAGATGCTTGAAGATATCAAAAATTGGTTAGGATTTAAATCTGTAAGGACTCTATTATATAATATATAGTTTATATAATTAATAGAGCTCAAAAAGGTTTTTCAAATACCTTCTTTATTTACTCAGATTTGATTTTCCTTACCATATATTTTCAAAACAGATTTATATCAATCTTTTCCATATCAAAATCTTTCTATAACAACTCAAATTCATTTTGATATTTTTCTAGCCGTTGGAAATTGATATTACCTTTCAAAATTAATATGTTAAAAGATTTAAACTATTTTAAATTTCAAAATTCAAATCTTCTAATTACCTAGTTGTTGAAGAATATTTTTTATGCAAATCAAATATCTTATTATTGCATAATATTTTCACAACCGTTGTATGCTTCTTAAATATATTCACTTGCAATATTTGTTATAAGTAACCAATCGAAATACAACGTCAAAAGTTTTGAGGCTGAATATACATGTTTTCTCTCTTCTCTCTCAAAACACTTTGACTTTATAAACTCTGAGCTTTATTGTTATATACACGTATATTATGTGCAAGAGTTTATAGTTTAGGTTGTAACACTTTATTCTTGTAAACAAAGTTGTATTATTAGTTGCTGAAGTAGTGGCAAGTGATCTAGGTGATCGGGAATATATTACTCTGGGAAACTCTTTGTATTAGAGAACAAGTTGTTCGGGAACTAAGGAATTCAAAGGAGTCGGTTGATCAAGGAATTCGGAGGAATTCGGAGTTCAAGAGGAACAAGTTTGTTAGAGAATCTTGGAGTTCAAGAGGGCCGATTATTCAAGGGGAAACATAGTATTTCAGCAAGCCGTTTTCAGTAACTACGTTAAAGGGAGATATATTATTGTATCGTGTAATTGGTATTTTTATTGATCAATAATATATTCTCTTACCGGATTGGTAAAGAACCAGGACGTAGACCATTAGTGGATATGGGTCGAACCTGACTAAAATCAATTGTATTTTTTATTATTTTCAGTATTTACATTCTGCACTACATCATAACAACAAACTATTATATTCTGTAATCTGTAATGTAAACTGTTTTGTGTATAACAGTCGATACAAGTTGGTAAAAATTAAAATTAGTCTTATTTTCCTTCTAATTTCACCCCTATAGGTGTGCATTCACATTCTTCTAATTTTTCTTGTTTATGTGTTCAACAGATCTCTATGACAACTTATGCTTATAGATATATGGTTTAGGACAAAAATACCACTACTCAAATAATGCACATTGTTGATTTACGTTACTTATCCAAGACACTGCTGTTTATCATCAGTATTTAGGACGCAGACTCTTCGACTTATTCCAAGACTTGTTTGTTATTCATGCTCTACATGACGTCTCACATACAATGTATAATTGCACAAAAGATTTTGAATTTCGAAAAGAAAAGAGGGTACTTACTCGCTTGGAATTGTGTAGGATTTCGGAGGTAATTTTGTACAAATCCTCGTCCACAGGTTTGATGGTGGGTAGAAGTTTGCGGGGAGAAGCAAAAACAACACCTCTGGTTATATTTTGGTTTTGAACCTGACTATGCATGTGCGTACATGTGTACGAAACCTTGTCTCCTTTCTTCTCATGTTCCTCAAAATGTTTCTTCTCATGTTCCTTAAAATGGGAAGAGGTCTTGAATGTAGTATTCCTTTTCTGCAGATAGTCACACGCTTGAATTAGTAAGGAGTAGACCCGGCAAAATGTTCGGGATCCGAAGAACTGAATCGAAATTTATGGAACCGAATCTGATTTCACATGCATCCGAAATTACATAATCCGATAAATATCTCAAAATCAATTTGATCCGAATCAAAAATTATCGGAACCGAAAATAATTCGAAATACTAGATCCGATAATGACTTGGAACCAATTGGAACGAAATAAACAATTATCTGAACTGAATATGACTGGAAGTACGAGATCTGGTTCAATATAAATACGAATTACATCGAATTAGAAAAGAGATAAATTGAATTTTAATCTAAATTTTTAGCTCTAGCTATTTTAATTATTCATAGTTTATAGTATAAACCCACTTTTTATTCACTAAATTAATCAAATTTTAAGCAAAATTCATATTTAAAATAATTTTATATCAAAAAAAAATAGTTATACAATCAAAATTCTAAAAACTTATATTATTTTATATTGTAACTAATATATTTAATAATAAGATGATTTTTAAAGTCTTACAAATTAACAAACAGAAGGAGAAATGATAATGAATAAGTATTATTTCAACAAACTTATTTAACGAACTTTAATTTTAGTTTACTATAATTAAAAACTAATTCAAGATTAATCCACGTTCTATTTTTCCGATCCAAAATTATTTGAACCGAACTTAATATGATCTTGATCCGAAATTTAACATATTTTAATCCATACTAGATTTCATCCGAACAATACTCCAAATATATCAGAACCGAAAATTATTCCAATCGATCCAAAACTGATCCGTTTATTCAAATTGAAAAGTATAGTGAGGAGTATTAAGGAATTAATGGTAAATTTTACCTCTATCAAAAATCGTAAATTGTGCGTCGAAATTGTATAGCATCAGTTTTTGGTTTGCCTGCAATTTTTATTCCCTAATATATGGACAAGATCAAGATCATTCCTATTTTCTCTAAAAATATCATTAAGTAATTGTCCTTTTAATTTTTTATACATATTTTAGGGCTTATAGAAAATATATAAAAATTATTTTCATATTTCTTTTAAATGAAAATTTAAAATGATAAATAATATAATAAAATTAATATAAATAATACAAAATAAAATTTCAAATAATTTTAAATAAACATAGAAGCAACAATCAATACGGTTAAAAATATAATAACATATTTATATTAATATTAAATTAAAATATTGGTCAAAGAATAAATATAAATATAAATTGAAAATAAAAATAAATAAAAATAAAAATAAAATATTAAAAGATAAAAGAGTTCAAATGATTTATGAGCAAGTGGGTGTCCTGAAATAAAAAAAAATCTAAAAAGGGGAGAAAAGAGTAATCAAGAACACTTGTCCCGTCCGTCAAAAAGAAATATATAAAAAAGAAAAAACTGTAATTGAAAGAATATTTAACAAAAAATACTTTTACATAATATTTAATAAAAATAGAAAACTAAAAAATATATTACAAATACGCATATATAGTGAAAGAATTATATAAGAAATTATCAAAATATAATAAGTAATTATTAAATCAATAATTTTACACTTAATATTAAACATACATTTTATTCTTTACTGGGTGTTCGCGGTGCGGACGGTGCGATTTTTTACTAAAACCGCAAATCAACCCGGCATCCATTTGGGTCAAATATTTAAATCGTAAACGTACCACGTAACTCAAAAATCACATAAATCACACAACGAAAATGTGGTGGGGTGCGGTTTAAAATTTTTAGAATATTTATTTTAAACATAATATAAATAAAAGTTTTAATAATGTAAGAATAAATTTTTTTAATATTTATAATATTATAAATTGGAGTTTAATAATATTTATAACTCCGAATATACATTAAATGTATAAATATTTTTAATTATACACTAAAGTAATAAAATAATAATGAAAATTGAAAAGGTTTATAATCAACTAATCGTAGGATATTTTTTGTATGAAAAAGTATATATTATTAATAATAAATTTATAATATTATCTCTGTTTTTAATCTACAAGTAAATTAGGATGACTAATTATAAAAATAAAATGAAAAAAGATACAATACACACACGTATATAATTGCGGCTGCATTACAACCCGCACCGCAACGCGTCCCGCGATTTATCAAAATTTGAAGTGACGCCTAAATCGTGAAAATTAAAATCGCATTTTACGGTGTGATGTGAGCGGTTTATGTAGTTTGTTGAATACCCCTGCTCTCTACTTACCTAATTAGTTGTACATTTTCATTTTTATAATTAAATGGACTAATATTTAAGTAATAATCAAAAATAATTTAAAAAAATTTAAAAACATATTTTAAAGTAAAATATATTTATTTTTTAATAATTTAAAATTTAAAATTTTTATTATAAATTATTTTTAAAATTTTAATCAAATATTAATTAATTTAATTACATAAAAATAAAATAAATAAATAATTAAGGACGGAGGAGTAAGAATTTAAGAGAGAGTTCCCTATAACGCACGGATTTATGCTCGTGTCAATAGTAAGTCAAATGTGACGCCGACATCCGCCTAATAAAGATAAGATGGAACATGCATATGCGTACAACAGTTACTCCTACCAATCAATTCTTAGGCATGATGAAATAAGAGAAATATCCCTCGGTATGATATATGGATGGGCAAGATGGACGCGGCTTCAACTCCAAAAGTCAGAACTTCATTCATATAATTATTAATTAGGTATAAGATTTTTAGACCCTCGATTTTTTTGCACACGCCTTCGAATTATGATCATAGTATCATTGCAAATTTTATGTCTCAATTTTCTAATTTTAATATACATGATCATAGTATATCAAATCTTTTGAAGTGTTAATGTGTTTTTTGTTATGTGGAATTATTAATTATAATAATGATTCATAATTAAAGATTGGTATGAACAATTTATTGAATATATTTAAAAAAAAACAAATATACATATTTCTTATTAATCACAACAAATCGTTATATTCTCCCAAAGAAACTGTATATTCTGGTGGTACAAATGATGTAACGATGATAGTTTTAATAAAAGAAAATTTCATTTAATTTATTTTGATACGTATTCGTTAAATTTTGATTACTGATTATTTTTATAAATGATGTACTCCCTCTGTTTCAAATTACTTGTCGAGTTTTACTTTTATGCGTAATTTAAGGTGTAATGACTGTATAATTATATAATTTTTTTCAAAAAATTTCTTTTTATGAATAAAAATCCAAATATTAAACTTTATTTACAAAAAGAATTTTTTTAAAATAATTTATATAACTATGCCGTCAATACACCTTAAATTACATGTAAAAGTCAAAGTGGACAAAAATTATGCGATCAATACATCTGTGTAAAAATCAAAGTGGACAAATAATTTGGAATAGAAATAATATGATTTTTAGTTAATGAATTTTTATTATAATATATATATATATATATATATATATGTATAGCTAATTTCCAGTTCGGTCTTTGATTATCAGCTCTTAAAAAATGTGTATCTAATTTCCAATTGTTCTCTGATTACGAGCTCTTAAAATTTTATATCTCCATGAATGTGAATTATTATTCATTCCATCCTTAAGTTTAGCTAATTACTGTATTAAATAAATTAGCAACATCAAATGATGCAAGAAATTATAAAAAAAAAATTGATACATGAATGTTTCCTGGAAGAAAATTTGCAAGAGAGAATAAACACAGAATGGAATGAAGTCGTAAGTAATAGTATGTTACCTTTTTGTAAGGAAGATGAGGAGGGTGATAAAACTTGGTTTGGTCACGGGAATGACAAGTTCTAGTAGTGTTTAAGCCTGCTTGTCTTGCATTTTCGAAGTATTGAGTGATTGGCAGCTCCTTTACTTCATCCCAGTTTCCGAATGCCGGAATTTTACCACTCCGGAGTTGTTGTTTACCAGTACTATACTCCTGCACTCAAACATTATCAATTCACAAACACAAACCTGTTTAGAGTTATTTACACACATAAACAAGCCAAAGTGATGGTTCTGAAGAGTGGTTTAAGGACAGTGACTTACATTCATTTCCGGCGGCACAACGAGGAACCCGCGTAAAGAAAGAACGATTACTTTGCTTATAATTGGTAAGATTTTTGTAGTGGAATAATCAGGAATTATAAACCATGGTCGAAACTGTAGGTAGGAAGGGAGTGATATAGTCAAACTTGTAGATTTTTAATGACTTTTGGTATGTGTAAATTCAACATTCACAGCCCATTTTGTTCACACTAGCGATCGATTTTTGTCAAATACACCCTTGCCACTATTCCCGCCTTGCAGAGTGAGTTACACAAAGATCGGGTAATGCCACTGCCAGAGTTCATACTTATACTCAAAACTCGATCCGAACTTATGTGTTAGCTTTAACTAGTGTTTTTTAAAAACAGAAATTAGCCGCTAAAGTTCACCGTTAGACCTGTAAATTGATTCGAGTTTGGATCGGATCACTTTAAATGTATTTATTTTTCAGGTTGCATCAAATATCAATTATTTTAAAAGTCAATATATATTCACTTTATTCGGATCATAGATAATCGAATTAAATAATCAATTTTATCAAGTTTTTTACTGATTTTCATAACTAAACACAAGGTATATTTTAATTATATATTAATAAATATTAATATTATTATATAACATTATAAATATAAAAATATTTATCTTTAACTATTTTAAAAAGCTCACATAATAAAATTAATTTTTTTAATTATTTACGAAATTTATTTTAAATATATTAATATCTCGTTTAATATTATTATTTACAATATTTTATAGGTGTTAATTTTATGTAATTTACTCATAAAATAATATTTTATGTATTTTAATTCATATTTAACTTTTAATTTTAATATGTTATATATAATATTTTATTTGAAATTGTTTTTTCAAACTACTTATAATATTCTATTTATCTTAAATTTACATTAATGAACTTACGTCAGCATTTCACAATTTGATCAGAAGGTTATCATAATATATATTACATTAGTGAGTAATTTTATATTTGATAGTTGTTAGAAATAATTTTAAATATATTTTTTAAATGTGATATGCTACCTATTTGTTCACATGCCAAAACAGAAAAGAATTGTTTCTGTTTATGCACTTACTAATATTAAGAGGTGTGGCAAAAAAATAATATTAAGACAAAATACTACATATCCGATACGAAGTTCCATAATCTCTGGGATAATAATAATAAAAACCAATAATTATACAAGTTAGCTAAATAAATAATTTTATGTTAACCGGAATAAATTTGAATGTGTAAAATTTGTAAATTTGACAATTTAACCGTGAAAATGCACAGCTAGAGGTAAATAGGTGTTGCGGTCTACTATATATATCCAATTTTAATAATTACCGGATAGTTAGCTTGCTGCAGTTGTATAATTATGATAAGCTATTATTATACAATGCAAACTAATAAAAAAGATGCAGGAATTTGAGTCAGGTTGAACCCATATTCCCCTGATGGCGTATGTATTGTGCCTTACCAACTCGGTAAGAGAATATACAGTAAAACCTCTATAAATTAATATAGTTTGGACCGGAGAATTCTATTAATTTAGAGATGTATTAATTAATCGATAAATTAATAATTATTAATTTATAGAGAATTTTCGGTAGCAAACAAAATTAACTTTTGATTAAATTTTTATTCACATAAATTTAAATAAAATGAATTGTACAATTTATATTTTATACTTAATTCAATTAATTCAATGTATATGAATTTAGAAAGTCAATGTAATGTACAATATATTAGATTCAAAGTCCATGTAGTGTATAAGTTAAATTCATTGTATTTTACATAGAAAATATTCAATGTATATTAGGAAAATTCAAAGTACATGAATTAATTTAATTCATTGTATTTTACATAGAAAGTATTCAATGTATGTGTAGTCATAAAATATATTATATATACTGTATATACTAGATTGGGGAAAAAATTATACAAATAAAACAATGGCTTCTCATCTAAAAGGTGTCACAAAATCAACAATGACGGATGAAGCAAGAAAAGCATTATGTGAATATAAAAGAGAAAATTCATCATGCACTCAAAAAGATCTCCAGTTGTGGCTCGAGAATAAGTTTCATCTAAAAGTTAGTCAAGGTACAATATCAAATACACTGAAAAGGTCAGCAGACTATCTTGCAGCTAATTACTTGGAGAAAAGAAAAGATATTAAGCGACATAAACCAGCAAAATATCCAGATATGGAGAAGGTTCTCTATGAATGGTTTCTCCAGTACCAATATCGTGTTAATATGACAGGAGAGCTAATTTTAGAGAAGGCAAAAGAGACCATGAAAATTTTATACCCTCAACAAGAATAGGAGCACACTTTTTCTCAAGGTTGGCTTGAGAAATTCAAGTTAAGACATGGTATTAAGTCATTTCGTCGCTTTGGAGAAAGTGGTTTTGTTGATGTACAGGACATGGAGAAGAAACTGGAGTCCATAAGGGAAAAAATAAACCAGTTCCCTATGAAAGATGTTTTTAACATGGACGAAACTGGTTTGTTTTACAGGTTACAAGCTGATCACTCTCTTGCTACGAAACAACTTGAAGGAAGAAAACAAGACAAAGAAAGGCTCACGGTTGTTATATGTTGCAATGAAGATGGCTCTGAAAAAATTCCTTTATGGATTATTGGAAAGTATGCAAAGCCACGGTGCTTCAAGAATGTTAACATGGGCAGCTTGAATTGTCATTATCGTGCAAACAAAAGAGCTTGGATGACTAGTGTACTTTTTGATGAATACATTCGTTGGTTTGATAGCCAAATGCAAGGCAGAAGAATTTTGTTTGTGGTAGATAACTGTCCAGCACATCTAAAAAATATTGAAGGACTACAAAATGTTGAGTTGTACTTTTTGCCACCTAACATGACATCAAAAATCCAACCTTGTGATGCAGGAATTATAAGAGCTTTCAAGATGCACTATCGCAGGAGATTTTATCGTGGGTTATTAGAAGGTTATGAGTTGGGACAATCTGATCCAGGAAAGATTAATGTTTTGGATGCTATCAATTATGCAGTCGCGACATGGACGACAAATGTAAAACAAGAGTCAATAGCAAGGTGCTTTCAACATTGCAAAATTCGTTCCATAGATGAAGTTTCGAGCAATTTAAATGAACATACAACTCCGGAAGAATACATTCATGAACTTGAGGTGATGATTAAGGATCTAGGTTATCGTAATAAAATGGATGTTAATAACTTCTTAGATTATCCGGGTGAAAATGAATCATGTTCCGAGGTCCAGAGTATAGAAGAGATTGCAAACACCATCCTTGAAAATAGTGTTAAAGATGATCTTGAAGACGATACAACACCGTTGGAGCCGGTTACACGTAAAGAAGCACTCAAGGCATAAAAAATGCTTAATAACTTTTTGATGCAACATGAAAGCACCACACCCGAGCTTTTGGATGCAATAAGGAAGATTAGGGATGAGCTTCATGTTGATTTAAATTATATGAAAAAGCAAACTACAATTGAATCATATTTTACAAAGATGTAATAGCTATATTTTTATGAATATAAGGGAATTATTAATTTATAGTTTTATTGGGACCATATTTTTATACAGGGTTTTCAAAAAAATTATTATCTTATTATCTTATCGAAATTGATCATTTTTTGAACTGGCCCAAGTCGGGACCGGACAAAATTATTAATTTAGAGAGATTATTAATTAATCGAGTATTAATTTACAGAGGTTTTACTGTATTATTGTTAGTGAGATTTAGAATTACACAATATAATAATATATATCCCTGGGCACTGAGTTGCTCGTAATGGCATGCTGAAATACCTCTATTCCTTGAACTATAGCTCTATAATTAAGCATCTAATTAAGCAGTATACTCCCTGTACACTAGCTAGCTTTCCAAACAACTACCCAATACACTTTGAGCAATACAAGTAAAATATGAAAGTTACAACTTACAACTCGAATAATATGATTATCTATATAACTATAATGCATAGTATATATCAATGAGCTCTTAGAAAAGCAAAACGAATTTACCAATGTAAAACTGAGTTGTCTACGTGTGTTGTGTTCAAAAAATTACATGGGCTGGATTTGGGCCCATAAGTTTTTGGAGGTCCAATCCACTAAGTTAGAGGACCTCTAAAAAGGTTCCAAGACAAGTTGACAGGAATTACAGAGGTTCCATTGTGTTAAGGTGACTTGTGGAAGCTGCCAAGAGTGCCTAAAGGCTAAGGGTCTGTCCAAGGATGAGGAATCATTAGGTAAAAGGAACCTGATGAGGCAGGAGCCTAGTTGTCCAAAGAGCTTCCATTATATCAGGGCTGAAACCTAATTTAAGGAGGTTCCAAGAGTCCCATGAAGTGGAGAATTAATCTGGGAGGTCCTGATGTGCTATTGTTTCCAGGAAACAGGTTCTAGGTCCCATGTGATAGGTTCCAGAAACTAGTTACCAGGACAGCCGATTGGTATCTCCTTGAAGGACAATTATACATCGACTGTTTCACCTGATTTTTAGGAAATGATATCTCCACGATTTTGGAAAATAATTATCATATTATTCTTATCAGATTAAGGATAATTATGAGGAATATATATATATATATATATATATATATATATATATATATATATTAATATACTCAACCGATTATTCGTCATGAAACAGCTTCCAAGGAGTCCTAGCCGACATGGACTCTCATTATAGCTCTACTTCGAGATATTCTACTTCGAGATATACATTCAAACAGATGTTGAAGCTTATCAAAACATAACTGATAACTCATCAAATGAGTCATAACAACCAAGAACTACATATGGACTTGATCTCTATAAATAGGGTATGTAGAAAACTAACAAAGGGTTCGAAAATACTGAGAGGGGAGAGAACACTAGAAAACTCGAGTATTCATTGATATTCTGAGGTGCTTGACTTGTATAATCCCATGGTTATACGTTGGTGCCTTGGACCTTTGCTAGCTCAGTCCATTTGTTAAGAATATATTCATTTGATGATGTACAAAATACTAGAACAGAGTCCAACATAGATATATCTGTAATAAAATAAGTATTTCTAGTCTCTGATCAAAGTAAATGTAAATCAGAGTCTAGTTAGTCCATGTACATGTATCAAGAGTATTTGTACTTAGAAGATTTTCAGAAGAAATAAAACTAGAGTCTGGATGCCAATCAGAGTCTGGGAGTTGATCAGAGTCTATATACTATCAGAGTCTATAGTTTGTCAGAGACTATAGATCGTCAGAGTCTGAAGGTTTTCAGAGTCTATAAAACTGAAGCTGAATTTGGAAGATGATCACAGTAATGGAAAATCTTCGAAGATAAAGACAAATATATTGCAAATGTGGTATGGGAAGGAAGGAGAATACAGAAGGAAACCGTTAACTAATAATTAGGAATTCTATTCCTATTTTAATTTGATTTTATGTTATTAGTTGATAGGCATCTCTTTATATAAACACTCTATGTAACCTAATTTGATTGGTCGAAGTTTTGAAGAGCATAGAGATAGAGAGAGTTGATGTGAGAAACACAGAGTAGTTGTTATGATTTGTATACACCCTAGGAGAGTCTGTATTTGACCATTAATAATACAAACAGTATTTTCTTCATACTTTATGTTTAATCTTTGTTACTTGTTCGAACTTAAATACCTTGCGTTTGATTTTAAAGCAGGCAAAAAGAAAACACAAGTATTCAACCCCCCTTCTACTTGTGTAACTGGGAAAACAAATGGTATCAGAGCCTAAAGTTTAAAAATCGATCAAAGATGTCTAGAAACAAAGATGACAATTATAAAATTCCTATGCTCAAAAGGAACGAGTACACCTACTGGAAGGTTAAGATGCTGCACCATCTATAGGCTACAGAAAATGACTATCTAGATAGAATTCATGATAGACCTTATCTGCCCTCAAGGCTTGTTCCTCAAACCATTGTTAAAGGAAAAATAATTGGAGAGCACTTTGTTGACAAACCAAAGGCTGAGTGGTCAAAGGGGGACCATAAAAATGTTCTTGTTAGGAATTATGAGTTTTGATGATAACAAATTACTTAGAATTTCAATAGGGACTCAAAATTATTTTTGTAACTGATCAATGGATATGACTTATAAATATCCATTGATTAGGAAACCAGCTATCAGTTGAAACTTGTTTCTCAACTGATAAACTGGATTGTAGCATTGATTTATGTTTCACTATCAATTGATTGTATTACCTCGATGGATGCAATGATGTAGTCAACTGATGTTATTGACTTCAATTTCTAGCTTCTCAACAGATGTGAAGAATGGCTGATCAATTGTAAATATTCTAAGTCAGAATTCTCACAAGTGAAGTGATCAACTGATGTTGAAGTCGATGGATGAAGACACTACTCAACGGATGAAAGCTATCAATGGATAATTACAGTCAACGGATAAAGAATCATCAATGGATAAGGAGTCGATGGATAGCTCAATTATCCATCGACACATCAACTGATCAACAGATATCCTATCCATCGATGGATAAGCAAAGGTGAATCAACTGATAAGCTTAACATCATTTATCAGTTGATTAAAGTTTCCCTATTTAGCTAAAAGCCAGATTTCACGGGAACAGTGCAGAAACTGAATCATTGGAAGACAGTCCTGTCAGGACTGTGAAGACTTTCTAGGCAACACAGCATCCAAGGAATATCTTAAGACAAAAGACACTTCCAGAGCTAGTAAGTTCTACAAGGAAAGCTGTGAAAAGGAGCTAGTTTCTATTTTTATGTAAACAGTATAAATTGTAATATTATATTGTTATCAGTCGATAGAAAACTAGAGGAGTAGTTGTTGTTTATAAAAAGCAACAACACAGTAGCAAAGAAGCAGTTGTTTTTGTAATAGAACTCAAGAAAAGCAAAGTAGAAAATCAGGCAGAACTTGTAATGCTTTTCTAGATTCTACATTCAACTTTGTACGCAGCTTAGTATTTTTACTAAGATCAATTGAAAGCAAAAACACACTAGTGGAAAAACAATCCACTAGTAATTTTTAATCTTGTTGTTTCTGTTATCAACACTTTAGTTATCCAGTTCTTAGTTACATCAATCTTAATTAAACACTCTCTTTGTACAAACTTATTTCCGCAAGAAGTTGACTTAATTCTTAAGTTTGTATTCAACCCCCCCCTTCTCCAAACTTAGTGTACTTAAGGGCGAATAACAATTGGTATCAGAGCAAGCTTTCGACAAACAGAAAGTCAAGATCTAAAAGTACATCAAGAATGGGTCAAAGAGAAACAGGAGTTAAGATTCCAGTTCTAGAGAAAGATGAATATTTTCCCTGGAAAGTAAAAATGCACTTGCATCTGCTATCTATTGATCCTTCCTATGTTCATTGCATAGAGAAAGGTCCACATGTGCCTATGAAAATAGTTACAAGTGTAAATGCAGACGGTACTCAAGCACCAGACAAACTCATTCCTAAATCTGTGAGTGAGTATACAGATGAAGATGAAAAGGAAGTACACAAGGACAAAAAGGCCATGAATATTTTGTTTAATGGTCTTGACAAGGACATGTTTGACAATGTCATCAGTTGTACAACCTCCAAAGAAGTCTGGGACACTCTTCAAACCCTCTGTGAAGGTACTGAGCAAGTAAGAAAGAACAAGATGCAACTCTTGATTCAAAAGTATGAGGCCTTTCACTTCAAGGGTGGTGAAACAATAAATGATACATATAGTAGGTTTCAAAAGCTGCTGAATGAGCTTAAACTATATGGAAGAGTTTATGCTGTTGAGGACACCAACCTCAAATTCTTGAGGTCCCTACCCAAAGAATGGAAACCAATGACTGTCTCTATAAGGCAATCTCCTGACTTTAAAGATTATACCTTGGACAAGCTGTATGGCATCTTGAAAACCTATGAGTTGGAGCTACAGCAAGATGAGGAAATTGAGAAAAGTCAGAAGAGAGAAAAGTCCATTGCTTTGATGGTCAAGGAAAAGCAAGTTGCAGAAAAAGATGAAGATGCTGATTTCAAAGAAGGGAAGAAAGAAGGTCATGGCAATGGTGCAAATTATGTTAGATATGATGAATCTTCTACTGGTAAAGGAAAAGAACTTTGTGATAGTGATGAGTCACTCATCAAAGATGAAATGGATGAAATAGATGAGCATTTAGCTTTTCTATCAAGAAAATTTTCCAAACTCAAGTTCAAAAGGAATCCAATGCAAAGGCCTGGATCACAGTTCAGGAGAGACACTCAACAAGGCAAAAATCTTGTTGACAGAACTCAATTCAGATGCTTTAACTGTGGATTGGCTGGTCACTTTTCAAGTGAATGCAGAAAGCCCAAAGTTGAAAAGAGGTCAAAGTCTAGTGATGGTGTTGACTATAAAAAGAAGTACTTTGACTTGCTCAAACAAAGAGAGAAGGCTTTTGTGACAGAAGAAAAGGACTGGGCTGCTGAGGAGGATTCTGAAGAAGAAGAAGAACACATCAATCTTGCACTAATGGCCAATCAAGATGACCAGGAAGCTAGTTCATCTAGCAATCAGGTAATTTCTACAAATCTATCTGAGTTGTCCAAAGATGAATGCAATATTACAATTAATGAAATGTCTAATGAATTGTATAATTTGCATGTCACTCTTAAGTCTTTGAACAAAGAGAACACTAGGCTCAAATTAACATTAGAAACTCTCACTGAAAGAAACAATTTCTTAGAGAGTGAGCTAGTGCAATTGGACAGACTCAAGATGGAAAACAAAGATGCTAGAAATGAACTAGTTGACAGTAAAAAGGAAATAGAGAAGTTAAAAGAAAAATTAGAGGATGAACTAAGAACCATTGACAAGTGGAACAGGTCAAGTAAAGCCAGTAAGAAGATGAATGACATTCATGGAACAAACTCTTTCACCATGTTGTCTGAAACTCTTGAGAAAATAGCCATTGATGAAGATCAATCTTTAGAAAAGAAGCAATCGATTGATAACTCTGAATCAACTGATAAGAATTATCCATCGATTGATAATGCTATTTCAACGGATAATTATCCATCGATTGAGAAGTCATCAACTGCTAAGAAATGTAATATTAAAACTAAGTTTAACAGACCTATTAAATTTGTCAAAGAAAGTAGCTCCTCTGAAGCTAAAATCGAAGTTGAAAAGGCTAATATAGGATTCTTATCTAAAAATCAGTTGAAAGAGAAATTGGAAAAGATAGAACCTAATATTCAGCCAAATGAAAAGAAGAAGAAAAATAGAAATGGTAAAGTAGGCATAAACAAGCACAATAACTACACACCTGACAAATATGCTCCTAGGAAAGTTTGTGCTAAGTGTGGTAGTAAAAATCATTTATCTGTGCAATGTAAACTCACCATGCCTACAACAACAAATGTACCTGCTATACCCAACATGCATACCAGTTCTGTTTTTCCTCATTCAGTTGATTCTCATGCTGTTCATGCTCAGTATGCATCAATGCCTTATATGTTTAATCCATATCTTGCATTTGCCAATATGAATATGCCTGCTATGCCATGGAATATGCTTAACAGTCTTCATGCACCAAATTTTTTCAACTCTGCAAGCATGAGCATTCCAAATATTAGCACTGAGAATTCTGAGGTAGGAAGACCAACACCTAAGGTTGAAGTGGAAGTAAAACCACCCAAACCAAAGGTACAAAAATTGGAAACCAAGCCAAAGATAACAACTAATAAGAAAGGACCCAAGGCAACTTGGGTACCAAAATCAACTTGATTTGTTTTGACTGTGTGCAGGGAAAGAGAAGAAATCTTTGGTACTTGGACAGTGGATGTTCAAGACACATGACTGGAGATAAATCCCTGCTCACAAAGTTTGAGGAGAAAGCTGGCCCTGGAGTAACTTTTGGAGATGACAGCAAAGGGCACACCATGGGATATGGCTTGATTTCAAGAGAGAATGTCATCATTGAACCTGTTGCATTAGTTGATGGCTTAAGACATAACTTGTTAAGCATAAGTCAACTATGTGACAATGGAAATAAAGTCTGTTTCACAACAGAAACATGCATAATTTCCAACAAGGTAGATGGAAGCCTGGTCATGACTGGGAATAGAAAAGGGAATGTGTACATAGCTGACTTCAACTCAACAAATGCAGAATCAATGACTTGTCTTCTCTCTAAGGCAAGTACAAATGAAAGTTGGCTGTGGCATAAGAAATTAGCTCACTTGAATTTCAAAGCCATGAATCTCTTGGTTAAGAAAAATCAAGTGAGAGGCTTACCACAAATGGAATTTGTCAAGGATGGACTTTGTGATGCTTGTCAGAAAGGAAAACAGAGGAAGGCATCATTTAAGTCGAAATTGGAATCTTCAATTGAAAAGCCACTTGAGTTATTACATATGGATTTGTTTGGTCCTGTAAATATTATGTCTATTGCAAAGAAGAGGTATGCTCTAGTCATTGTGGATGATTTTTCAAGATTCTCATGGACTTATTTTCTACATTCAAAGGATGAAGCTAGTCATCTCATCATCAAGCACATAAGAGAAAATGAGAAAAATCTTGAATTGGATGTAAAGAAGATAAGGAGTGACAATGGAACAGAATTCAAAAATTCCACAATGAAAGAGTTCTGTGAATCAAAAGGAATCATACACACATTCTCTGCACCCAGAACACCTCAACAAAATGGGGTAGTTGAAAGGAAAAATAGGACATTGATTGAAGCTGCTAGAACCATGTTGGAAGATGCCAAACTCCCAACATACTTCTGGGCTGAGGCCATAAACACAGCATGTTTTACTCAAAACATCTCCCTAGTAAATAAAGCTCAAGGGAAGACTCCTTATCAATTGATCAAGAAAGACAAAAAGCCAAAGGTGGGATTTCTTCATGTCTTTGGCTGCAAGTGTTATGTACTAAGAAATCAAGGTGAAAATCTAGGAAAATTTGAAGCCAAGGCTGATGAAGCTATATTTATTGGGTATGCACTATCAGGTGTAGCCTATAGAATCTACAGTCTCAGACTACACATTGTTATGGAATCTGTACATGTAGTATTTGATGATAAAAAGATTCAAGGCTTGTTTGATGAAGGAAATCATGACACACTGCATTTTGAGAATGAATCAAATGATGTAAATGACGATGAAGAGGCAGAAATTATAAAACCTCAAGTGTTCAGAAACCCAATATCAGTTGATGTTACTGCATCAATGAATAATTTATCAGTTGACAGAAATCCATCAACTGATAATGCATCAACTGATATCTCCTCAACGGATAATCAACAATCTTCATCAAGGGTATCCACTTCAGGGGGAGGGTTTCAGAATCATTCTACAAATTCAGATCACTTTGAGTTCAATACAAATGATCATGAAGCTTCATCATCAAGGCAAAATTTGTATCCTCAAAGAAAATGGACAAGAAGCCATCCATTTGAACTAATTATTGGAAATGCAGAAGATGGTGTCAAGACAAGAAGTGCTACTCAAAATGAGTGTCTGTATAGCAGTTTTCTATCTCAAGAAGAACCCAAAAGAATTGAAGAGGCTCTCATGGATCCTGATTGGGTTTTGGCTATGCAAGAAGAACTGAATCAGTTTGAAAGAAATAAAGTATGGAAGCTGGTGCCCAGACCAAAAGACAGATCAGTAATTGGTACAAAATGGGTATTCAGAAACAAAATGGATGAAACTGGTATTGTGACTAGGAATAAAGCAAGGCTTGTAGCAAAGGGTTATTCACAAGAAGAAGGAATTGATTTTGATGAAACTTTTGCACCAGTTGCAAGGTTAGAAGCAATTAGAATCTTTCTGGCCTATGCTGCACATGCTAATTTCAAAGTCTACCAGATGGATGTGAAAAGTGCATTTTTAAATGGAGTACTAGAAGAGGAAGTCTATGTGGAACAACCTCCTGGCTTTGAAGATCTAAAATTTCCTAACTCTGTCTACTTTTTACTCAAAGCACTTTATGGCTTGAAGCAAGCACCAAGGGCCTGGTATGACACTCTATCTCAGTTTCTCATTGAGAATAATTTCACAAGAGGTACTGTTGATAAAACTCTATTCAGTAGACATGTTAATGGCTCTATCATTCTTGTACAAATTTATGTGGATGACATTATTTTTGGATCAACAAATGAGGAACTTTGCAAGAAGTTTGCCAAACTAATGCAGAGTAAATATGAAATGAGCATGATGGGAGAGCTTACCTACTTTCTTGGGTTACAAGTCAAACAGGTTAAGGATGGTATTTTTATAAATCAAACAAAGTACATTCATGATTTGTTAAAGAAATTTGAGTTAAGTGAATGTTCTTCTGCAAAAACTCCCATGGCCACTGCCACTAAACTTGAATTAAATACCAAAGAAGCTAAGGTGGATATTTCAAGTTATAGAGGCATGGTAGGCTCACTTTTATATTTAACTGCTAGTAGGCCAGATATAATGTTCTCTACATGCTTATGTGCTAGATTTCAGGCTGATCCTAGAGAATCTCATTTAGTAGCTATTAAAAGAATTTTCAAATATCTTAAGGGTACATCAAATTTAGGTATTTGGTATCCTAGAGATTCTGGTTTCAATCTAATAGGCTACTCAGATGCTGATTATGCAGGTTGCAAAATAGACAGGAAAAGTACTACAGGCACCTGTCAATTTCTGGGAAATAAACTTGCGTCATGGTTTAGCAAAAAGCAACACTCAGTATCAACTTCAACTGCAGAAGCTGAGTACATTGCTGCTGGAAGTTGCTGTGCACAAATTTTATGGATGAGGAATCAACTATTTGACTATGGGTTCAACTTGAACAAAATTCCCATCTTCTGTGACAATACAAGTGCCATTGCAATAACAGAAAATCCTGTGCAACATTCCAGAACTAAACACATTGACATTAGGTATCATTTCATTAGGGAACATGTAATGAATGGTACAGTTGAATTACATTTTGTCCCTAGTGAACAACAACTTGCAGACATATTTACCAAACCTCTAGATGAATCTACTTTTAATAGATTAGTCTGTGAGTTAGGTATGCTTAATTATACTCATGCTTAAAATGTCTGTCAAGTTTTGCAGCCATTGTTCACAATTCAATGGATATTTATCTATCGACAGATAATTACCTAAGTAATTGTTTATCGATGGATAAATCCCATCCTATTTGATCAACAGATAAATGTTATTCCTATCGATGGATATTTATCTATCGACAGTTAATTATCTTGGTAGTTAGTGATCGATCGATAAATGATTAATTCTCTATTTTTTATCCGTCGATAGTAATAGAATTTCTACAGTTTTATTCATCCGTTGATCAAATTATAGCCGTTGGAGAATTACCATCAAGGGTAATAAATTACAGTCTTTTATACATCAACGGTTATCTACTAATTAAAAAGTCATTTCAAGTCTTTTTAATACTAGGAAATATAAATAGCAGCAACAATTAAAAATTCATTCTTACCTGCTATTTTTTTTCTATTCATCTCTGTCTCTCTCTCAAGCTAATTTTATCTAATTCCCACGAGCTCTCACAAATTCTTTCAAGTTCACTTTAATTTCTTGAATATCAACTGAAAGAATGGCACCACAAAAGAAGATCGTCTCTTCCACTGGGTTCACCTATGAACAGAACAACTTCACAGCATGTCTAACGGTGAATGATGCTCCTGTGGACTTTCATCCATTGATGCGATTCCTAGGAGATTGCAAAGTTTCCAAAGCTCTCAGCGAAGCACCAACAATCGTGTGTTCCTTTGTTGAAGAACTGTGGACCTCTGCAGAGATTTCATCAGATGGGAAGGTAATTTCTTATTCTTGCAAAGGTAATACCTATACAATAAATAGTACTTCATTATCTGAATGTTTAGGATTGCCTGCAAATAATTGTGATAAGCCCCCAACTGAAGAAGAAATTAGGGACATGTTAGAATCCGTTAATTATGCAAATGCTGAAACTGGATTAGGAGAAGTTGTTAGGAAGAATCTTAGAAAAGAATGGAGTTATTTCTTTGATGCCATAATTAAAGTATTTTCTGGAAAAATAAGTAATTTTGATGCAATTACAATAAGTATGCAAGAAATTGCTTATTCTGTCCTATTTGATAAATATTTTAATTTTGGCACATTACTCCTAAATGAATTAACTGCCAAATTAGGACCCAAGTCATCTAGGAAACATAATATCTACTTTGCAAGATTTTTCATGATGATTATTAATGCCTCTGTTGGAGAATATGAAATAAGTGCAGATATGGAGTCCTTGGAGCCATGGATGCAAAACAAGAGGGTCTTCAAGGATCTTGTGAGAATCAACTTACACCCTAAGTTGTGCCTCATTTATCCTCCTCTTGTGCAGGTATATCTTCAAAATCTCAATCTTTTACATTCTTCTTCAAAATATCAAATTTCTTTGCCTTCTGCAACAATGGAGGGAGATGGAAATGCCCCCATTCCTCCTACCCAAGTTGCACAACCTTCAAAACCCAAGTCTAATCAAACCACCTCAGTAGTTTCTCAAAAGACTACTGTTGTAAGAAGTAAGAAAAGAAAAATCACTGAGGGGAGAGTGAAGGTGGTTGATAAGGGTGAGGGAACTGGCCAACATCAAGAAAGCCAGAAGGATAAGGAGAGTGAGATTGAGAGGAACCAGCCAGCCTCCAGTCCAATCTCCCAACAGATTGAGGCTGTAGTAAAGGACTTGAACACATCCCTAGTTGCATCTTCTCAAAAAGATGTAACTATTGAAAAGAGGTCTCAACCAGGACCATCAGATGGGGATAAGGGTCACCAAATAATACAACCATACAAAAGAAGAAAGAAGGTTACAAATACTGCACAGGGCACACACACACTTGCAAAGCCAAATGAAAATTTGGTGGAGCCTTCCGTTTCTTCTTTTGATGTGTCTCAGAATCTTCCTGAGGCACAGCCCCATTCTTTATCTGAATTTTCTTCTCAATCTCCCTCAAAAACTATTTCTTCAGAAACAGTGTTGATTGACAACTTCATTGTTTCAAATTCACCCTCTTTGCAACTCAGGGTGGAGCCAACACTCTCACCTGCATCACCAAATAAGGTTAACACCTTGGTTGATCAGGCAAATACTGTTAGTTCTCTCCAGTCAATGGATATTATGCAATCAACTGATAACTTCCAACATCCATTGACTAGTTCACTATCATCGATGGATATCCTTACATCCATCGACGAGCTCCCATCAACGGATATTCATCCATCGATGGATACTTCTTATCCATCGATTGATCCCTTAATGTCAATTCATGAATCATCCATTGAAACACTTCAAGTGGCCAATACCCTATTAGGATTGAGTGGAGTGGGTGAGGTGTGTGAGAGGCAAGGTTTGCATACCTTGGCAAAAGGAGAGTGTGTGACTGAGGGGCCCTCAAATTCTTCTGAGGTGGCAAAAGGAGAGGGTGTGAGAAAAGAGAGTCCTACCTTAGCAGCTGATGAAAAAGGAGAGGAAAGTAAGGGAGAGGTGAGAATCCAGGATGAGATCCTGATGCAAGAAAAGAGAGAAGAGAGTGAGAGAGAAAAGAATAGAGAGAAACAAATTTCACCATCTCATGAAGCATCAACTTCTAAAACTGAGCAGAATGAAGCAGGACTCACCCAGAAGTTGGGGCTGGAGTCAGGGGGAGCTGTAGACTATGAAGTCCCTGCAGGAGGTGCAGAAGTCAACTTGGAGGTGGAGGATGAAATTGATGTAAATCTTGATGCTTCAACCTTTCAACATGAAGATCCTCATTATCAGGAACTAGCAGCAGCATCTAATCAAATAGCTGAGCAAATGCTGGGTTTAGTGCAGACAGAAGAGCAATTCAGGAGTGGGAAAGAGTTTTTGGCCAGTCAACCTGATGATATATCCCACATGAATCCTGAAGATTTTGATGACAATTCTGATGATGACCTTCTAGATCCACAAGTGGCTAGTGATGAAACTAATTTGGCTGAAACAGAAAGGGCCATTATTTCTCTTTACAGAAGGTCCATGGCTGAAGTAGATGTGGTGGATCCCCTGCACAGGAGAATTCTGAACTTTTACAGGGATAATTTGAAGATCCAGAAAATGCATGTCACAAGCTCCAAGTATGAATTGAAGAAAATAAGAGAAGACATTGACAGCTCAAGGATGCATTTTGACACCACCATTGACTCCAGACTCAGCCTCACAATGCTGACTAGAATCAAGCAAAGGTTGGACACTGAGTTTTCAGCAAAGGACAAAGTAATGGAATTGGAGAAAAGAGTAACCTCCATGGAACTTAGCATGCAGCAAATTTTGAAGAATCAAGTCACTCAAATCAATCTTCTGGGTAAACTCTTAGAGACTCCCATACTCTCTCAGTCAGTAGCACAAGTGCCAGTTGCTGATAACAAAAAGGGGGAGAAGCAAGAAGCTGATGCATTGGAGAAAGCAAGTGGTACTGAAGATGTGGTAAAGACTACAGATCCCAAGAAGGAGTTGGCTCAAGACATAGTAAGGAAATTTGATGCAATTGCTAGCAAATTCAAAGAAACAAGTACCAGCAGCTTACAACCTGGTGACAGGAAAGGAAAGGGAAAGCTAATTGAAGATGATAAAAAGAAAGCTGTCACAGGTGGAGGGGAAAGTGAAAAATTATTGAGCAAAGCCATAGCAGTTGGCATAAAAGAAAAGGAGCAACAAGAAAGAAGACAAGAAGAATTAGCCATTCAATTGCAAAGGGAATATGATGAAGAGGATAGGCTAATAAGAGAAGCCAGAAGAAAAGAAGGTGAAAGGAGGCCAAGGATGAAGCAAAGAGCAAACAAGCCCAAAGATGCACCAAAATCATCTGGAGTTAAAAGACCATTAGCTGATGAAGACAAGGAGAAGAAGCCAAAACAAGTCAAGACTGAAGGTCAAGCTTCTGGGAGTAATCAAGCCAAAGAAATAGAGGTGTTCAAACATAAATCTGAAAACTTTGTGCCAATCAAAGCTGAGGGAATGATTGCAGCAAAAGGGCAAAGGAAGAAAGATGTTGATCTTCTTCACATTGAGTATGAAGATGGATCACACTCAACCTTCACATTCAACCAAGTTTTGGATCAAGGATATGGCATCTTGAGGAAGATCTACACTATGCTCAACAGGAAGTATTATCTAACTGAAGAGCTAGGAAAGGCCATCCTTGAAAGAATGAAGAAGATAAGGGAGGCACCTGTTCAAGAAGAAAGGGATGACACAATAAAGATCTGGAATCCTGAAGGAAGAAAAGTGCTTCATGAGCCCTTCTACTTGATGATATACAAGGACAGGGAAGGCAGAGAAAAATGCATTGATATTTGTCAAGAAATAGACAAACTTCCAAATCTGGAATTAAATCATCTGGCAAGTCAATTGGACTACAGGATTGAAGATGAGAAGATATTGAAGGGAACCCTCTACAGGAAGATGAAGGAGAATGAAGACAAGATGAATGAGTCAAGGGGAAGAAGGAGAAGATAGGAGATTCAACCTCAATCATCAAAATTATCAGAATTCATCCCTGTCTGGTATCTGATTACTCTGTCTAAAACTTTACTTATCAATATTGTAATTCTTGCTAAGAATGAAAATGTTCAGGAGTTTTGTTATCATCAACAGAAAATTTATGCATATTTTAAATATTCATAAATAGGGGGAGATTGTTAGGAATTATGAGTTTTGATGATAACAAATTACTTAGAATTTCAATAGGGACTCAAAATTATTTTTGTAACTGATCAATGGATATGACTTATAAATATCCATTGATTAGGAAACCAGCTATCAGTTGAAACTTGTTTCTCAACTGATAAACTGGATTGTAGCATTGATTTATGTTTCACTATCAATTGATTGTATTACCTCGATGGATGCAATGATGTAGTCAACTGATGTTATTGACTTCAATTTCTAGCTTCTCAACAGATGTGAAGAATGGCTGATCAATTGTAAATATTCTAAGTCAGAATTCTCACAAGTGAAGTGATCAACTGATGTTGAAGTCGATGGATGAAGACACTACTCAACGGATGAAAGCTATCAATGGATAATTACAGTCAACGGATAAAGAATCATCAATGGATAAGGAGTCGATGGATAGCTCAATTATCCATCGACACATCAACTGATCAACAGATATCCTATCCATCGATGGATAAGCAAAGGTGAATCAACTGATAAGCTTAACATCATTTATCAGTTGATTAAAGTTTCCCTATTTAGCTAAAAGCCAGATTTCACGGGAACAGTGCAGAAACTGAATCATTGGAAGACAGTCCTGTCAGGACTGTGAAGACTTTCTAGGCAACACAGCATCCAAGGAATATCTTAAGACAAAAGACACTTCCAGAGCTAGTAAGTTCTACAAGGAAAGCTGTGAAAAGGAGCTAGTTTCTATTTTTATGTAAACAGTATAAATTGTAATATTATATTGTTATCAGTCGATAGAAAACTAGAGGAGTAGTTGTTGTTTATAAAAAGCAACAACACAGTAGCAAAGAAGCAGTTGTTTTTGTAATAGAACTCAAGAAAAGCAAAGTAGAAAATCAGGCAGAACTTGTAATGCTTTTCTAGATTCTACATTCAACTTTGTACGCAGCTTAGTATTTTTACTAAGATCAATTGAAAGCAAAAACACACTAGTGGAAAAACAATCCACTAGTAATTTTTAATCTTGTTGTTTCTGTTATCAACACTTTAGTTATCCAGTTCTTAGTTACATCAATCTTAATTAAACACTCTCTTTGTACAAACTTATTTCCGCAAGAAGTTGACTTAATTCTTAAGTTTGTATTCAACCCCCCCCTTCTCCAAACTTAGTGTACTTAAGGGCGAATAACAGTTCTCAAGGAGGCAAAAGTAAAGAATATTCTCTTTAACAGTTAGACCCTGTTCTCACAAACTGTGTAATATCATGAAAAACTACTAAAGAGATGTGGACAAAACTTGAATTGCACTGTGAAGGAACCAAGGATGTCAAGAAGAATGCAAGGTCTCTCTGCTAAATCAGAAGTATGAGTATTTTGAGGCAAAAGATGGAGAAACCATCACTGAGATGTATGATAGGTTTACTAAACTCCTGAATGAGATGGCTATTCTTGGTAAAGTGTATGATTTTGAAGACACAAATGCCAAGTTTCTAAGAGCCCTTCCAGAAGAATGGGATAATAAAACAATTTTTATAAGGGAAGGTAAAAATTTGGATGAAATAACTCTAGAAGAATTGAATGAAAGAGTCAAAGCATATGATTTGGCTATGTTTGCTAAGAATTTCAAAACAATGAAATTCAACAAAAGAACTGGAAAATTTAGCAAGAGGCCAACACTCTAAAAGGAGGATGAAAAAGTTAAGAAAAGAAAAAGCACCATAATTAAGCTTGAAAATGCAAAAGTCAAATGCTTCAACTATGGAATATTGGGGCATTTTACTAGTGAGTATAGAAAAACTATAAATCAAGGTAAAGGAAAGGCACTCATCTTAACAGGAAAGGATTGGGCAGATTCAAGATCAGAGGATGAAATAGATTATGAAAATGTAGCATTGATGGTTGTTTCCTCAGAAAATCAAAATCTCTCAAAGAAATCTCATCTCCTAAATCTCAGGTATCAATCTTTTCTGCTGAATCTTTACTTAATTTAGACTCTAATGGTGTAAAGATTGTTCAAAGTGAAGTTAAAAAGTTAATGACTAATTTTAGATCACTCATAAATGACAATGATAGGTTAACATAAGAAAACCTAATCTTAACAAGTAGGAATAACCATCTAGGGTCTGAATTAGTTCTAATGGAAGAATACAAAAAGGATTCTGAGAAGTGTAGACACAACTACAATGAAGTTTTAAAAGCCTATGACTATGTTAGAAAAGAACTAGAAGAAGAAAGGCTTAAATTAAAAGTGTGGACAGACTCTGGAAGAAAAGTTCAAAAAATTCTTAATAATCAAAATGTGAGTCAAACTGCTGGTCTAGGCTATGGTAAGAGTCGAGGTAAAAGACCTGTTGTTGAGAATAATGACAATAGAGAAGCTAGCCAATCTAGTGAGAATAAGGATAGAAAAATCTTTACTCCTGTTAAGTTTGTGCCATCTGAAGTGAACTCTAACAACTCTAATTACATAGACCAATCTGCCAATAATGTTACTAGGGATAATAAATAGACTGATAAAAGAGGAGTGCAGAAACCCTTGAAGAATGTTAATATAGGTTTTCTATCCAAGTCTAAATTGAAAAAAAGGCTAGACAGTATACCAGAGTCTAACAAGACTAGGAGAAATAGGAATGGTAAGAAAGGTATAAACAAAGCCAATAACTGCCAAAAATATCCTAATGCTCCTATAAAAAAAATCAATAGATGTGGAAACTACAACCATCTTGTTCTAGATTGTAAAACAAAACTTGAGAAAAAATCAGAGTCTAAATCCCCTCAAACTCTAACTAGTCACTACATTCCACAGAAACCCTGTTATCACTATGGTAGTATATTTCACTATATTTATATGTGTAGGGACTATCATGATTGGTATTACAATTTTTATGAGCTAAAATCTTCTATTGATAAATGTTAGCATGACACTGTCAAGACTCCACCAGAGTCTAAGGCAAAAAAGGAAATAGGTAAATCCAAAGTAAAAATTTATAAACCTATTTCACCTAAGGTTAATAAGAAGGGATCCAAAACTGTTTGGGTCCTCAAAACACCTAACTAGTTTTTATCTATATGCAGGGAACAAGGGTAAAGAAAGTAACCCTTTTTAGGAATTATGAGTTTTGATGATAACAAATTACTTAGAATTTCAATAGGGACTCAAAATTACTTTGTAACTGATCAATGGATATGACTTATAAATATCCATTGACTAGGAAACCAGTTATCAGTTGAAACTTGTTTATCAACTGATAAACTGGATTGTAGCATTGATTTATGTTTCACTATCAATTGATTGTATTACCTTGATGGATGCTATGATGTAGTCAACTGATGTTATTGACTTCAATTTCTAGCTTCTCAACAGATGTGAAGAATGGCTGATCAATTGTAAATATTCTAAGTCAGAATTCTCACAAGTGAAGTGATCAACTGTTGTTGAAGTCGATGGATGAAGACACTACTCAACGGATGAAAGCTATCAACTGATACAAGTCATCAATGGATAAAAACAGTCAACGGATAAAGAACCATCAATGGATAAGGAGTCGATGGATAACTCAATTATCCATCGACACATCAACTGATCAACAGATATCCTATCCATCGATGGATAAGCAAAGGTGAATCAACTGATAAGCTTAACATCATTTATCAGTTGATTAAAGTTTCCCTATTTAGCTAAAGCCAGAAATTACGGGAACAGTGCAGAAACTGAATCATTGGAAGACAGTCCTGTCAGGATTGTGAAGACTTTCAAGGCAACACAGCATCCAAGGAATATCTTAAGACAAAGACACTTCCAGAGCTAGTTAGTTCTACAAGGAAGGCTGTGAAAAGAAGCTAGTTTCTATTTTTATGAAAACAGTATAAATTGTAATATTATATTGTTATCAGTCGATAGAAAAACTAGAGTAGTAGTTTTTGTATAAATAAGTCACAAAAACACAGTAGCAAAGTATGAGTTTTTTTGAAGAACTCAAGAAAAGCAAAGTAGAAAATCAGGCAGAACTTGTAATGCTTTTCTAAGTTCTACATTCAACTTTGTAAGCAGCTTAGTATTTTTACTAAGATCAATTGAAAGCAAAAACTCACTAGTGGAAAAATAATCCACTAGTAATTTTTAATCTTGTTGTTTCTGTTTTCAACACTTTAGTTATCCAGTTCTTAGTTACATCAATCTTAATTAAACACTCTCTTTGTACAAACTTATTTCCGCAAGAAGTTGAATTAATTCTTAAGTTTGTATTCAACCCCCCCTTCTCCAAACTTAGTGTACTTAAGGGCGAATAACAACCCTAATCCTAGATAATGGATGCTCATGACACATGACTAGAAAGAAATCCCTACTTACAGACTTTGTGGAGATGGCTGGCCTAGAAGTATTCTTTGGAAATGGCAATAAAGGCCAACACAGGGATATGACAAGATTGTATTTGGAAATGTCATCATTGAAGAAGTAGATCTAGTTGATGGCTTGAAACAAAACTTGATCAATATAAGTCAACTTGGAGATAAATGTTAATATACTGGTTTTGACAACAAAGAGTGTCTTGTAACTCACACAGAAATATGCACTTTAGTTTTTAAAGGACACATACATGGTAACATATATGAAGCGAACTTTGAGGATTGCACTCCAAATGAAATCACATGTTTATACAGCAAGACCTCAATTGAAGAAAGCTGGAAATGGCACAAGAAACTGTCACACGTCAACTTCAAAACACTCAACAAGTTGGTAAAAATAGTCTTGTGAGAGGTTTACCACATGTTGATTTTGTTCAAGATGGACTTTGTGAAGCATGTCAACTTGGAAAACAAAGGAAAACATCCTTCAAGAGCAAAATAATAAACACCATTTCTGAACCCTTTTATCTATTACATTTTGATTTGTTTGGTCCAGTAAATGTGATGTCAATTAACAAAAATAAATATGCTCTTGTCATTATAGATGATTTTACAAGATTCACATGAGTTTGTTTTTGCACTCAAAGGATGAAGCTTCACAACACATAATAGACCATGTCACTTTTCTGGAAACTAAATCAAAGAAAGTAGTATGAATTCTAAGGAGTGACAATGGTACTGAATTCAAGAATGCAATTATAGAGGAATACTATGCATTAAAGGGAATTACTCAATAATTTTCTGCACCAGGAACACCCCAACAAAATAGAGTTGTGGATAAAATTAATAGAACACTCATAGAGGCAGCTAGGAAAATGTTGGCAGAGTCTAAACTGCCAGTATATTTCTGGGGCTGAGGCAGTCAATACATCATGTTTCACTCAGAACTGTACATTGATAAATATGCATGAAAAGACTCCCTATGAAATGGTAAAGGACGATAAGCCAAGTGTGAAACACTTTCACATGTTTGGGTACAAATGCTTTGTACTGAAAGTACATCCTGAAAATCTAAGTAAATTTGAAGCAAAGGCCTATACAAGAGTAAGAATACTTTGAAGCTAAACAAAATGAGTCTCTCACTGATATATATATGAAAGATTTCTTACTATGTTGAATGATTTAGCTTTGGTTGATAAGGTGTATGATAATGAGGATTCAAACACCTAGTTTTTAAGGGCTCTTCTTGAAGAATGGGATTTACAAACATTCTTGATAAGTGACAAGGCTGATTTGGAAGACATTTCTCTAGATGAAGTGTATGGAAGGCTGAAGACTCATGACTTGGAGTTACAACAAAGGAAGAATTGGAAAAGTAGCAAGGCAAAATATATTGCCTTGAATGTTGAGATAGGTTGAAGAACCAAAAGAAAAGGACTTAAAAGTCTCAACAAGAAAAGGAAAAGTTATGATGGTAAAGGAAATAAGTGAATCAGAGTATGAGGCATACTCTGATGCAAACTCTAATGAATCCACAGACTCTGACATAATGGAAATGGTTGTCATGATTGTCAAAGAATTCAAGAAGATGAAGTATATGAAGGTCAGAAAGCAAGGAAATTTCCAAAAGAAGCAGGGAGAGTCTGAGAACAGAGACAGATTCAGAAAGAGAGAAGACAGATATGGGATGTCCAAAGCACTTGATAAATCAAAGGTCAAATGTTACAAATGTAATAAGTTGGGGCAGTTTGCTACTGAGTGCAGAAGTAAGGAATCTAAGAAAGCTATCATAACTTCCAAGAAAGATTGGATAGATTCCTCAGACTCTGAAGAGGAAAAAATCTATGCTCTCATGGCAAACACTAATGCGCCCATCTTAAACTCTGACAAGGTACCAGACTCTATCTTCAATATTAATACTGAAAATGTTCATGAGTTGAAATCTTTCCTTCGAACCCTGCACGTTAGTTTTAAATCACAATCACTTAAAAATGAAAGATTAAAATTTGAAATTCAAACTCTATCTGCTAAGAATGATTTTCTTGAATCTGAACTTGTACAGATGCTTAGCACTAAGAAAGACTGTGAGGACCCTATTCATATGCAAACTCAGTTAGAAATATAGGTTGAATATTTAAAAACCTACATAGCTAAAGAATAGGAGACTTTCAGAGTTTGGACAAACTTTGGCAAGAAAGTCTAACAAATTCTTTCTGACAAGAATTGGACATCTGCTCTAGGTTATGAATCTGACAAGGAGACACATGCTAAGAATGATAAAACAACACAGGAATAAAAGAAAGTTGAGTGAACCTGTGAATTTTGTTAGAGCTAGTAATGAAAAGGACACTTATGATAAATACTCTAATAATCACAAAACCAAATAGAATAGTGTGTCAGAGAATAAACGAGTCAATATTGGGTTACTCTCACAGAAGAAACTTAAGGAAAAGTTGAAGTCTGTCACCAACAAGAGTAAATCTAAAAAGGTCAAGAGGAATAGAAATTGCAAAGTAGGAATTTCTAGGGAGAATGCCTATAAGAATATTCCTGATGCTCCTAGAAAAACCTATTTAACATCTGGAAATTCTAATCATCTTATTATTGACTGCATGCAGAATTAAAAAAAGGAACCTGAAAGACCTAGATCAGAGGATAGGAAACAGACTTGATATAGACCACAAAATCCTTGTTTTCATTGTGGTAGTTTATGGCATTCCATTTACACATTTAAAGAATATCATAGTCTGTATTTCAATTATTATGAACTCTTGCCTCATTTGAAAAGAAATCCAGTTTATTTTAATTATTCTGTTAAATAATAGTATGTGGTAAATGCTGACAGAAGAAACACAAACTCTGAAAATGCAAACTATGTTAACTTATACTTTGATAAAGTTCTTTCTACTGCAAAAGTTAACAATCTTAAAAAGAAAGGATCCAATCTTGTTTGGGTATTCAAAGCTACTAATTAAGTTGCATAAATGTTTGCAGGGAAACAGGAAAAACATCCTAGTAATTGATAGTGGATGTTCTGCACACATGACTAGAAAAAAATCCCTACTTTCAGAGTTTGAGGAGAAGGCTGACTCAGCAGTATCTTATGATGATGGAAATATAGAAAGAACACTAGGATATGGAAATATTGTGATTGAAAATGTCATCATTGAAAATGTAGCTCTGGTTGAAGGACTCAAACAAAATCTCTTGAGTTTGAGTCAAATGACAGACAAAGGTTATTATGTGGAGTTTCATGAAACACATTGTGAAGTCAAAAGAAAAAAGGCTGGCAAAGTGGTTCTCATTGGTCATAGACATAACAATTTATTTGAAGCTAGCTTTGAGGTAAACTCTGTGTTGGGTTCCGAGGCATAAAACGCAGCGGATAAACGTAAATATAACAAAAAAAAATTCGGAACCCAAACTCAGGATCCATGTATAAGATTGGACAGATTATGGTGAAACAAAATTATACCTATTAAGATCTTGACTTTCACGAACTCAACAAAGATCCTAGCTTTCACGACTTGTGTCTTCCTCTCGAAAAACACCTCTATGGTATCCACACGAGCACCTTCAAGAACATCTCACGATCTTGACTGCGGAATGGACGTACTAGCCTCCATCTTGATAATTCGAGTTAATGTTTCTACCTCCTTGTTGCTACCCCCTCTAGGGTTTTATTTATCAAAAACGTAATGGCCTCTTAACGCTTCATTATCTATTTATAATGGCTGATAGGCCCATAACAACAAAACCTAACCCATGTACGTATAGGATTAAATAATAAAATGAATTTCTATTATTTAATTAATAACTAAGTCATACTTAATTATTATGGGCAGAAATACTCCTCTAATTTGAATTTATATTATCTCAATTAATTAAGTATCACTTAATTAATATAATAAAATTCAAATAATCATCAATTAATTTAAATCTATAATTTAAATTAACTATTCCTCTAAGTGCTCCATGCGTGTGACCCTATAGGCTATTATTTAATTGACAATAATTTTATTCTCCAATAAAATTATAAACAATGAGCGGTATCTAGTAATACATCATTGCTACCCAATTAAACAATAATTAAATCGTGATTCGATAAAACCTTTCGTGATTAATGTTTCTGTGTAATATAATCCCTTTAACCATATATATTATAGATTAAACTCGAGGCATGTATTTATTCATCCTCTTCAACATTTAATCCGGGTTTACTTGATCCATGAGTAGACTATGAAAAACAAATCATTATTTGAGCACGGCCATGCATTTTATAGTATCACTCAATCAAGAGGCCAATAATATCTCTCCTAATTATAGGAGGGTTAAATCCTTTATCTATCATTCATATTTCTCATACGACTCATGATATACCCGATGTCCACTTTTATCATCACCCGGTCAAATGTAACTTTTAATGTAGTCAAAGTATATTAATCCTCGTATAGAAATATAATGATCTCAAGTCAAAGGATCATTACACCATTATCACTGTGAGTCTTTCTTATGACTTTATTAAACATGAAGAATCTCACTGTGGGTCTGTCCAGTACCATGTACTCCTATATGTACCTATGTATTGACTTTAATATCCCTATACTTATAACCAATGAGATGTGGTTATCTGTCAAACAACATACTAGGCTATTTATGTATTATTATTGTCCTATAATAGTAATACTCGACTAGGGACCTTTAAGAATATGATATATTATATAATCTCAAGTTCAAGTCATGTACTTAAACTATACAATGTGTATCATGATTCTAAGGACATTTATTATGCTAACAAATATATCGCAGTAATTAAAGTCCTAATAAATACGTTTATTGAATAATCAAATGACATAAAGGTCTATTAAAAGAAACAATGTATTGCCTCTAGGGAACCTACACCAACAATCTCCCACTTGCATTAGAGCCAATCACCCATGTATCTAATACCCATGGAACTAGTGTGACCGTCATGCTTCTTCTACGACAAGCCTTTGGTCAGTGGGTCTGCAATATTATCATTTGTGTGCACTTTACATATGTGTATGTCACCCCTTTCATTAATCTCTCGAATAAGGTGAAATCTCTTGAGTATATGTTAGGATCGAGAGTGAGATCTAGGTTCTTTAACCTGTGCAATGGCTCTATTATTATCATAGTATAGATCAATGGGATCTGTGATCAATGGAACCACTCCCAAATCAGTAATGAATTTTCGAATCCAAACAGCTTCCTTAGCTGCTTCACAAGCTGCAATGTACTCAACCTCCATTGTAGAATCAGCTACTGTTTCTTTCTTTGAACTCTTCCAACTTACAGCACCTCCATTTAGACAAAACACAAAACCAGACTGTGATACAGTATCATCCTTGTCTGTTTGGAAGCTTGCATCGGTGTAACCTTTTACAACCAGTTTCTCCTCTCCTCCATACACCAAGAATGAATCTTTAGTCCTTTTCAAGTACTTTAGAATATTTTTGACTACCGTCTAGTGACCTTCACCTGGATTAGATTGGTATCTGCTCGTCATGCTTAAAGCATACGAAACATCTGGGCGAGTACATACCATTGCATACATGATAGATCCAATTGCTGAGGCATATGGAACCTTACTCATGTGGTCCTTCTCATCTAATGATTTCGGACACTGATCTTTAGAAATCGTTATCCCTTGAGACACGGGGACATATCCCCTTTTTGCATTTTGCATACCAAAACGATGCAAAACCTTATCGATGTATGTACTCTGACTTAGACCGATCATCCTTCTAGATCTATCCCTATAGATCCTCATTCCTAGAATATAGGATGCATCTCCTAAGTCTTTCATAGAGAAGTTGCTCCCTAACCAAGTCTTAGCAGCCTTAAGAGAAGGTATGTCATTCCCCATTAGTAGTATGTCATCAACATATAATACTATGAATGCCACATAGCTCCCACTAACCTTCTTGTAAATACAAGGTTCATCTTCGTTTTGAACAAAGCCATACTCTTTGACTATTTCATCAAAACGGATATTCCATCTCCTAGAGGCTTGCTTCAATCCATAAATGGATTGACCTAATTTATATACCTTGTTAACATTCCTTGGATCAACAAGGTGCGATTTCTCCTCTCTGAAACTCCATTCCATTGAGGTGTACCTGGCGGAGTGAGTTGTGATACAATACCACACTCCTTTAAATAATCTTTAAATTCTGTGCTAAAGTATTCTCCTCCACGATCAGATCGTAAGATTTTAATACTTGCACCTCCGCCAATTTGCTTCTCTACTTCAGCCTTGTATTCTTTGAACTTTTCAAAAGAATCAGATTTATTGTTCATAAGATATACATATCCATATCTACTGAAATCATCAGTAAATGTTATGAAGTAGTAGTAGCCTCCTCTAGCCATCACACGCATTGGGCCACATACATCACTATGTATTAGCTCCAGACGTTCAGTGGCCCTTTGACCCTTACTAGTGAAAGGGGCTTTAGTCATTTTACCAAGCAAACAAGATTCGCATTTTTGGTATGATTCAAAATCAAACTTATCCAAGTATCCATCCTTATGTAATTTGGATATGCATTTCTCATTTATATGGCCTAGACGACAATGCCAGATGTATGTTTGATTTGAGTCATTAACTTTAAGTCATTTGTTTTCTATATTATAGACAGGATTATCTAAGTCAAGAACATATAAACCATTAAACAAATGCGCAACACCATAGATTAAATCATTCAAAGCAAAAGCGCAACTGTTTTTCTTTATCGTAAACGAAAAACCTTTCTTGTCCAAACAAGAAACAGAAATAATGTTTCTGCGAATCGCAGGCACGTAAAAACAATTCTCCAGTTCTAGTAAGATCTAGTAAGAGGTCTTCTAAAATTCAATTTCATCCTGATGGACTCTGTGATTCTTGTCAAAAGGAAAAACAAAAGAAGACATCTTTCAAGAGCAAGACTGAAAATTCTATTGACCAACATTTTCATTTATTGCATCTTGATCTGTTTGGCCCTGTAAACATAATGTCCATTGGAAAGAAGAAATATACTCTGGTGATAGTAGATGACTACACAAGATTTACCTGGGTGTACTTTTTACACAAAAAGGATGAAACAGCTGAGATCATTTTTGATCATGTTGCCATGATTGAGAATGGATCACCTTTCAAAGTAAAAATTCTAAGGAGTGACAATGGAATAGAGTTTAAGAACTCTGCAATGGAGGAATTCTGCTAAACCAAAGGAATTATTCAACAATTCTCAGCACCTGGTACACTTTTGGGCAGAAGCTGTGAATACTGCATGCATCACTAAGAATTATACCTTGATAAAAAAACATGGAATAACTCCATATGAAATGATGGAGGGAAGGACGCCAAATGTGAAATACTTTCACATATTGGAAGCAAGTGTTTTATTCTTAAAACACATCCTAAGCAGTTGAAAAAGTTTGAACTCGAAGCAGATGAAGGTATTTTTCTTGGTTATTCAACAACTTCCAAAACTTCTTCAAGGGCATTCAAGGTGTTTAATATGAGAACCAAGGTATTCATGGAATCTATTCATGTTTCTTTTGGTGAAGGAAAAATAACAGGATTACATAATGAAGATGCTCAGGAATCCCTAAATTCTGAAAATGAATTGCTTAAAGCTCATCAAGACATAGACTCTGATAAGCTAAACTCTGACTCCCTAAACTCTGATTCAGATAAAACTGAAATAGTAATTGAAGATTCTGCACATGTTGAGGGGAAGCAACATCAATCTTCTACTAAAATTGCAGAACCAACTTCAATCATTGAAATTTCAGAGTCTGATCAAACTTTAAAAGAGACAAACTCTGAAAGATTAAACTCTAACCCATCAAACTCTGAAGAAAGCACAACTTCAGGGGGAGCATCAGCATTTACTGAGGAATCATACTATGAAGGCACAGATCATGGGGGAGCATCTAGTTCAAGAAATCTTCCTCATCCAAGGAAATGGACCAAAGATTATACACCTGACTTGATTACTGGTGATCTAGAAAGTGGAGTGAAGACAAGAAAAACTACTCAAAATGAATGTCTATATCATAGTTTTCTTTCTCAAATAGAGCCAAAGAAAGTTGAAGATGCTCTAAAGGATGTAGATGCAAGAAGAGTTAAATGAGTTTGAAAGAAATGAGGTTTGGACTCCTGTTCTAAGACCAAAGAATAGATCCATTGTTGGCACAAAATGGATGTTCAGAAACAAGACAGACTCTAATGGAATCATAACAAGGAACAAAGAAAGACTAGTTGCCAAAGGTTACTCTCAATACGAAGGTATTGACTATGATGAAACATTTGCACCTCTAGCTAGACTTGAAGCAATTAGAATATTTCTTGCTTATGCTACACACAAGAAGTTCAAAGTATACCAGATGGATGTTAAAAGTGTATTTTTAAATGGTGAGCTCGAGGAGGATGTATATGTTGAAAAACTTATTTTCTTTGTGAATCCCAAATATCCAAATCATGTTTATAGATTGGATAAAGCTTTATATGGATTCAAGCATGCTCCTAGAGCCTGGTATGAAACACTAGCTCAATTTCTACTTGAAAGTGGTTTCACAGTAGGTACAATTGATAAAACCTTGTTTTATAGAACTCAGGGTAAGGATTTATTATTTGTTCAAATATATGTTGATGATATTATATTTGGATCTACTAACGAGAACCTCTGTGAAAGATTTTCAAAGCTAATGTAGTCTAGGTACCAAATGAGCATGATGGGAGAGATGAGCTATTTCATAGGGTTGCAAGTGAAATAGACCGATGAAGGCATTTTTATAAGTTAGTCCAAATATAAGAAGAATCTACTCACAAAGTTTCAAATGCAAGACTCTACAGCTGCTACGACTCTAATGGCTACTGCAACCAAGCTAGATCAAGATACTGGTGAGCCTGTAGAGATAACAACATACAGGGGTATGATTGGTTCACTTCTTTATTTGACTGCTAGTAGACTAGATATCATGTTTGCAACCTGTATATGTGCTAGATTTCAGCCAAATCTAAGGGAACCACATTTGATTGTTGTTAAGAAAATTTTTAGATATCTCAAGGGCACCATCAATCTTGGTTTATGGTATCCTATAGAGTCTGACTTTAAATGTATAGGCTATTCAGATGCTGATTTTGCAGGATGTAAAATAGATAAGAAAAGCACTAGTGGAAGTTTTCAATTTCTAGGTGGAAGAATTGTCTCATGGTTTAGCAAGAAGCAGAAATCAATCTCAACATCAACATCAGAGGCAGAATATATAGCTGCAGGAAGCTGCTGTGCACAAGTTTTATGGATGAGAAATCAACTGTTAGACTATGGTTTGAACTTTATAAAAATTCCTATTTATTGTCATAATCAAAGTGTTATTACAATGATAGGAAATCCAGTTCAACATTATCTGACAAAACACATCAGCATTAGATACCATTTCATAAGAGAACATGTCATGGAAGGAACAACTGAAATGCATTTTGTTCCAACAGATCAACAGTTAGCAGATATATTCACAAAACCTCTGTGTGAAGTAACTTTTACAAGATTGGTTTCTGAATTGGGAATGGTGACAAGTGGTTCAACTCCAAACAGCAAGTAGTAGCCATAATCAGTAATTATGGTAAACTCTGTCAGAGTATGTGGTAAACACTGTTAGAGAATGAAGTAAACTCTGATTTTTGGAATACCTAATCTCTGATGATCTCAAGAGATCGGTGTTTATGGTAAACTCTGTCAAAGTATGTGGTAAGCTCTGCCAGAGGATGCAACAAACTGTGATTCATGAAAAGTCTAATCTCTGATCTTGGTTTACATGTCAAACTCTGAGTTATTATTGATTATTCTATTTATGACATCATATTTAATTATGTGACATCATATTTGTTAATCTCTAATTGGAGTAATACTGATTGCACGTATCTGATACGAAAAACATTTCATCTTTATACACAGATACACACATATATGCTATATTTTGAGAAATGTACTACTCATTACTCAACCTATCATATCATGCCACATGTCCCACTACAGGTTATAAGCTATTGAGAGGGAATAGGTTAATTCATTCATAATCTTATTTTGAATTATCATATGTAACTTATTCTCTCTATCTATCTCTCGTATTCTCAAAACTTTAATATCGTATACCTGCATATCTCTGTATCAATGGAATCTAAGGGTCTCTCTTTCAAGAATTACACTTTTTATGATGACATTCTTAATGATGAACAAATCAGAGAATTCTTTCAAGACATAGGCTATGGAGGCAGCCTATCCAAACTAGGGAGCCTCACAAGGCCACATCTGCGAAGATAATGGAGTTTCTTCTTTGACTATGTTACTAGGGCTTTTACTGCGAAGTGCACTAACTTTGATGCCATTCCTCGACTATCTCAAAAAATTCGGTATTCTCTGACCCATAATTTGAATTTGAATTTTCCTTGCTTGTTGATTAGACAAATAACTAATAAAATTAGTGATGATGAACATGGTATATACTATGCTAGATTTTTATAGTTAATTTTTAGTTATCTCTTGCCTAATGTTAGTTTTGATAATGACAAGTGTTTTCCTAATTTTAGCAAGAATAAGAGGATTTTTGCTGACTTGACAAGGAAGGATGTCAAGAAAGACATTGAAGGTATGTTACCTAGGCTATTTTATCCCACACGGGTCAGGTTTCTACTAAATCAGAGAATGTATACTGTGTATGGGAGGGAATTTTCGTCAGAGATTGAGAATCAGAGTTTAGCCCCATTTGGTTCTAACCCAAGTCAACATCCAAATACTGATACACAAACTCAGCCAACCTCTGTTGTCTCCCAAAAAACTTCAATTATAAAACACACCTCAGAAGCACAGGGATCAGGCCTGAAGAGAAAAGGGCAAATCAGTTATAGAATCTTCTCCTAGAAAAAGGATTTTAATTGATGAAAATACAGACTCTGATATAGTGCTGAGGGTTTGGTATTTCCTTTGAATAAAACTGTTAAAATAGCCTATGATATTCCTCCTACCCCCTTCATGAAGCCATTTCATGTTAGTCCCCATCTCAGAGCCTGCCAAGAAGAGGAGAAGATTAGTCAAGGCTTTAAACTCTGATACACTAAACTTTGATCATCTAAACTCTGATCAAGTTCAAGCCTTAGACTCTGAGCCATTAAACTCTGATACTGGGATAAAGTCTGGTGACTCTGCATTGCTTGACCAAATAAATAGTAACATTGGTGGAATTGAAGTATATGGTGATGGTGAAAATGCCAATAGAGAAGAAAATGAATAATTGGCTGGTACTGAAATTATTGATTCTCCTAAAGTTGCTCCAGTATTAATCTCTAATTCACCTATCCACTCTCCTCAACCTATTAAGGAGATTTCTTATGAAAGAGTAAATGAGTTAATTGGGGAAGTAAAGAGAGAAATGGTTGCTCAGAAATCTAAACAATCTCCAGTCTCTAGTACTTCAAAGCTATTTATTAGAAGGAAGAAGAAGAAGGTTTCCTTTGGCCTAGACACACAAGAACCTGGTTTTCAAAGTGAAGTAGCAGCCTATGAAAGGCCAGCCACACAAGAACATATTGATCAAAGTTCAATAGAAGCCACATTTCCAGCAAATGAAGCCAACATGGATGAGGGGTACAGACCACAGGAACCTTCAGCTCAAAGGGTTGAAGAAGCTGTTCATGCCCCGGACACATAAGAACCATCCAATCAAAGTTTGGATGCAGGCACACATACTCTGATAGAAGATCATATTGTTGTTGATGCTGAAGGCCAAACTCTAGCAGAGTCAAGCCCACAAGAACCTTCACCTCAAAGTGGTGAAACAGCTGCTGACAAGACTCATGTCCCATAAGAACCAATCACCAACTTTATGATTGCAGACCAAGATATGAAGGTACAGACAAACTCTGATGATAATCCATTGACAATTTTTGATGCAATTCTGGTGCAACCTCTATTTGCCAAGCCATTGGACTCTACTATTTCTCAAGGTATAAACTCTGACTTTTCTTCAGAATTTACATACTCTGATAACATATGTTCAGACTTTATATTTCCATCTTTTACTACTGGAATGACCATGTATAGTCCTGGAAAGGAACCCTCTATCCATGTGACCACAAATCTCTTTTCTCAGCCACCTCTTATTTCTGTAGGCCATTGTGATATGAGCCTTTCTTGGGAGACTGAGGTAAAATGTGTGAAAAACAGAACTAATAATTAGAGACAGACACTGGATCTGGCAAAAGGAGAGGTAGATATGAGGCATAAGTTAGTTACTTCTAGTGAGCAAACTCTAACTCTCAAAAGTCATGAGATGTGTGATGTGAAAAGTAATGAGATTACTTTAAAAGAAAATAGTGTTTTAGGGTGTTCTATTCTTTGTGCAGGTACTCAGAATATACATGCACAGGCTCTGCTGCTCAATCTGTTCCTCACTCTCTAAATTCTGAGGTACCAAACTCTGATGTTGTTTTGATGATGATGATGCAAACTCTGAGGATTCCAGTCCTATCTTTGTAGATGAAGAAGTTACTGATCTCTCTATTCCTTACACTCTGAGATACAGTTCAAAGAGATGGCCCATTGATGATTTTGATGCTCATGATAAACTAAGACTGACCTATCCTGACTACTATGTTATTGAACAGCTGAAAGTGCAATTGAATCTGCTCTCACACATAAAGGTATAAGTAGGGATAGTAGCAGGGAGGATCCATCTAATGCAGATCTTCTAAGCTCTAAGAGACAAAATATCTGGGATATGTCTTGGAAGTTTTCCCATGAAGATATTTCTTGGCCCCATGTTCATGATCTCATCAAGAAACTATACTCTGGTATACACTCTGATGAGATGAAAACAGTTCTCAAGGCTACCACTATCTTGACTAAGGATCTTCACAGTAAAGTTTGTGCTCTTAAAGACTCTATTAGCAAGACAAGTGCTTCAGTTCAAGGTTCTATTTCTGTTGCTCAACATGCCTTGAAATCTAAAATTAAGGTTGTTTTAACTAAACAAGATGCCTTGGAGTCCAAAGTTGACAAAATTGCTACTGTTATCACTTCCATGCAGACCATGTTGCATACTATTGCAGACCTCCTGACTATTTCTTCTGATGTCAGAAAGGGGGAGAAAAGATCTAAGGACATATGCAAGGTGGATTATGTTTTAAACTCTGATAAACCTGATGGTGATTGCAGTGGTGTTCCTGATAAAATCCAAGGGAGTCATAAGGGTGGAAAGAGTTTATAAAATCAAACTCTGATTCCCTTAGGATCTGGAAAGGGTAAGCAAACTCTGATGGAACTTGATGAAGATCTGGCTAGAAGGCATGCAGAGGAAGAAAAACCTGAGAATATTGAAGAAAGAAACAAGAAAGATACAGAAATGGCAAATAAACTTTTTGAAGAAGATTATCTGGGAATGGATCCAATTGCTGTTGAAGAAGAATTGAAGAAAACTGGTACTGAAAATGCTCAAGTCGAGTCAAAAAAGAAAAGATATGTGAGTTCAAAGAAAACTCTAGCTCAGAAGAAGGTGCCTGATCAAGAAAAGTAAACTGTAACTAAACCTGTTGAAATTTAAACAAAGTCATCTCAAGCAGTTCAGCATAAAGCTCCATTAAAATCAAAAAATCCACTCACCATGCTTGGAACTAAATTTCTTCTAGGTGGAACAAGTTTTGAATATGAGAAAGAAGAACAACAGTCTTTGTGTAGAAAGAAGAATCCTGATCTTCTATAGATAAAAACTCAAACTTTGACTCTCAATGCCAGACTTGGTAAGAACAAGGGAGGTATTGGTGACTCAAAAGCTAAAGTCTACAAAGGAGAAGCAAATACATTTAGGGATCCTTATTCTTTAAAGAATAAACCTGAAGAAGAGCTATTATAAGATCATTTGGACAAGCTAATTGTTGTTCATATAGTAAAAGATATTTTTGATGGTGTTGTTCCAAAAGAAAAGCTATTGTATTTTCTAGAAGATGGGAGGGTGATGAAAATAGTTGAAGAAGATTTGATTCATAAATCATCAAAAGAACTTGAGTATGTTCTTTATTTGTTAAATGATGAGAATGAGATCACAGCTAAGTGGGTGAAGATTTAAGAAGGAGTAATTGATGAAAAGAAGAAGAATGAGAGACTTTTGATGATAAACTCCGAGGAATACAGACCTAGATATGTGCTTGAAGATGATACTGAAAGGGAAATGATCAAAGGGGATGCAAAGGTCAAAATGGTGTTAAATATTCTGGCACTAATATTAAATCCTAATGGTCAAAGAGCCTGTTGCATACCTTTGGATGAAAGAATGGAAAGGACATCAATCTACAACTTGAGTGCTGTAATTTTTCAAATTGATGATTCGAGTGATCAAATGAAGGAGTTGAAGGAAAAACTGGTGGAATTATTGAAGATAGCTGAAAAGAAGTTGCTTGATAATTTTCTGTCTGGAGATTTTTCTTACAAGAGAGTATAAGACAAGGTAGAAAACTCAAACACTGATACATTTGTCTATGAGGTTTCTGACATCATAAGTTCAAATTTATGTTTTACTGAATAAAACATAAATTGGGGGAGATTGTTAGATATAAAGAACTGATGCTGTCAGAGAATACTTCAAACAGAGTTTACCGAAGCCAATCAAAGTTTAGATGATGTCATCAGAGTTTAGAAGATGTTGACAGAGTTTACTCAATCAGAGTTTACTAACTGACAGAGTTTATGATGATCAGAGTTTGATATATAGAAACCGATAAATCATTAGGTGATTGGGATAAACAAGGAACTATTTGAATAAAATTCTATTACCTTTCTAGAAGCTATATGTTAGGAAGATAATGATGAAAATAATATTTATGTATTTAATGATCATTATCTTTGTTGTAATTGGATAGATGGCTGTGTACTATATAAACACAGGATTAGGTTAACATTGATGTAATCATTTAAGCAATTATCTTTCTCATAACCTAGCAGCTCTTAAGAACTTTGTTTTTCTTAAGGGAGTTTGGTATTAAGTTAACCAAAGTTAATAAGAAATAATACTTCTTTTACATACTTGTGTTCATAATCGATTGTTTGGTACTATTATATTCAACCCCCCATTCTATAATAGTTTATCATCTAGGTAACAAAATAAATTACTTGATTATAGACTAACATTTTCAAATATTCCTATGTACTGTGATAATACTAGTGCTAATAAAATTGTAGAAAATCTAGTCCAACATTCCAAAACAAAGCACATTGATGTCAGGTATCATTTTAGTAGAGAACATGTTGAAAATGGTACTGTTGAACTTCTTTATGTTCCAACTGACAGACAGATTGCATATATTTTAACAAAACCACTTGATGAGTCTACCTTTCTCAGACTGGTAGTTGAGTTAGGTATGTTAAATATATAATTGCATAGTCATTAAAAGCGGAAAGGTATGTACTTTAATTATAGTCCCTGATTTGTCAAACTATAATTTATTATTTCAATATTCATGAAGTACTTTATCTTGATGAAGTCTAATTTCTAGACTCTAACGGGTCTATAGATTCTGAGAGTCTGTAGACTCTAAAGGCCATGACTATTAGACTCTAAAACAGTTAGAATTCGCGTCTGCAGATTCTGATTATTTTTTGAACCGTTCAAATGACTTGAAATAAGCGGTAACAGCTATGTTGACTAGATACAAACTGTAGACTCGTGTATATTGTATGCAACTTAAACAAAATAGAAAATTTACATACATTTTACTCACATTTTTATTGTGAATTATTTCTTAAGGAAAAAATACAATCAAATCTTTCTATGAAACTTAGTTCATTTTTCAACTCCATCATTCAAATGGTTGCACAATCAACTGTAATGAGAGGACCTAAAGCTATTGCCTTTATCTTTGGGAATTTTGAGTTCATGACAATGAACCATGTCGCAGCTCTAGGAGAGAAGAAGGGTGTAGATGCTGACTACTACCTTGTTAGGAATTATAAGTTTTGATGATAACAAATTTCTTAGAATTACAATAGGGACTTAAAATTACTTTATAACTAGTCGATGGATATGACTTATAAATATCCATTGACTAGAAAACCGGTTATCAGTTGAAGCTTGTTTATCAACTGATAAACTGGATTGTAACATTTGATTCAAGTTTCATTATCAATTGATTGTATTGCCTCGATGGATGCTATGAAGTAGTCGATTGATATTACTGACTTCAATCTTTAGCTTCTCAACAGATGCGAAGAATGGCTGATCAACTGTTAATATCCCAAGTCAGAATTCTCACAAGTGAAGTGATCAACTGATATTGAAGTCGATGGATGAAGACACTACTCAACGGATGAAGGCTATCAACGGATACCAATCATCAATTGATAAAGAACCATCAATGGATAAGGAGTCGATGGATAACTCAATTATCCATCAACACATCAACTGATCAACAGATATCTTATCCATCGATGGATAAGCAAAGGAGGATCAACTGATAAGCTTAACAACTTTATCAGTTGATTAAAGTTTCCCTATTTAGCCAAAGCCAAGAATTACGGGAACAGTGCAGAAACTGAATCATTGGAAGACAGTCCTGTCAGGATTGTGAAGACCTTCAAGGCAACACAACATCCAAGGAATATATCAAGACAAAGATATCTCCAGGACTAGTCAGTTCAAAAAGGAAGGCTGTGAAAAGTAGCTAGTTTCTATTTTCATGTAAACAATATAAATTGTAATATTATATTGTTAGCTGTTTATGGAAAACTAGAGATGTAGTTTTTCTATATAGTAGTTAGAAAAACACAGTAGCAAAGTGAAGGCAATAGTTTTCAAGAACTCAAGTAAGGCAAAGTAAAAATAGGCAGAACTTGTAATGCTTTTCTGAGTTCCAAATTCAACTTTGTAAGCAGCTTGGTATTCTTACTAAGATCTATTGAAAGCAAAAACACACTAGTGGAAAATCAATCCACTAGTAATTTTTAACCTTGCTGAGTTTTGTCTTCAATACTTTAATTATCTAGTTCTTAGTTACATCAGTCTTAAATAAACACTCTCTTTGAACAAACTTAAATCCGCAAGAATTTTCACTTAATTCTTAAGTTTGTATTCAACCCCCTTCTCCAAACTTAGTGTACTTAAGGGCGATTAACAATTGGTATCAGAGCAAACTTTCAACAAACAGAAAGTCAAGATCTAAAAGTACATCTAGAATGGGTCAAAGAGACACAGGAGTTAAGATTCCAGTGTTAGAGAAAGATGAGTATTTTCCCTGGAAAGTAAAAATGCACTTGCATCTTCTATCTATTGATCGTTCCTATGTTCATTGCATAGAGAAAGGTCTACATGTGCCTATGAAAATAGTTACAAGTGTAAATGCAGATGGTACTCAACCACCAGACAAACTCATTCCTAAATCTGTGAGTGAGTATACAGATGAAGATGAGAAGGAAGTGCACAAGGACAAAAAGGCTATGAACATCTTGTTTAATGGTCTTGACAAGGACATGTTTGACAATGTCATCAGTTGTACAACCTCCAAAGAAGTCAGGGACACTCTTCAAACCCTCTGTGAAGGCACTGAGCAAGTAAGAAAGAACAAGATGCAACTCTTGATTCAAAAGTATGAGGCCTTTCACTTCAAGAGTGGTGAAACAATAAATGATACATATAGTAGGTTTCAAAAGATGTTAAATGAGCTTAAACTATATGGAAGAGTTTATGCTGTTGAGGACACCAACCTCAAATTCTTGAGGTCCTTACCCAAAGAATGGAAACCAATGACTGTTTCTATAAGACAATCTCCTGACTTTAAAGATTATACCTTGGATAAGGTGTATGGTATCTTGAAAACCTATGAGTTGGAGCTACAACAAGATGAGGAAATTGAGAAAAGTCAGAAGAGAGAAAAGTCCATTGCTTTGGTGGTCAAGGATAAGCAAGTTGCAGAAACAGATGAAGATGCTGATTTCAAAGAAGGGAAGAAAGAAGGTCATGGCAATGGCGCAAATCATGTTAGATATGATGAATCTTCTACTGGTAAAGGAAAAGAACTTTGTGACAATGATGAGTCACTCATCAAAGATGAAATGGATGAAATAGATGAGCATTTAGCTTTTCTATCAAGAAAATTTTCTAAACTCAAGTTCAAAAGGAATCCAATGCAAAGGCCTGGATCACAGTTCAGGAGAGACACTCAACAAAGCAAAAATCTTGTTGACAGGACTCAATTCAGATGCTTCAACTGTGGATCGGCTGGTCACTTTTCAAGTGAATGCAGAAAGCCTAAAATGGAAAAGAGGTCAAAGTCCAGTGATGGTATTGACTATAAGAAGAAGTATTTTGACCTGCTTAAACAAAGAGAGAAGGCTTTTGTGACAGAAGAAAAGGACTGGGCTGCTGAGGAGGATTCTGAAGAAGAAGAAGAACACATCAACCTTGCACTAATGGCCAATCAAGATGACCAGGAAGCTAGTTCATCTAGCAATCAGGTAATTTCTACAAATCTATCTGAGTTGTCCAAGGATGAATGCAATATTACTATTAATGAAATGTCTAATGAATTGTATAATTTGCATGTCACTCTTAAGTCTTTGAACAAAGAGAACACTAGGCTCAAATTAACATTAGAAACTCTCACTGAAAGAAACAATTTCCTAGAGAGTGAGCTAGTGCAATTGGACATACTCAATATGGAAAACAAAGATGCTAGAAATGAGCTAGTTGAGAGTAAAAAGGAAATAGAGAAGTTAAAAGAAAAATTAGAAGATGAACTAAGAACCATTGATAAGTGGAACAGGTCAAGTAAAGCCAGTAAGAAGATGAATGACATTCATGGAACAAACTCTTTCACCATGTTGTCTGAAACTCTTGAGAAAATAGCCATTGATGAAGATCAATCCTTGGAAAAGAAGCAATCGATTGCTAATTCTGAATCAACTGATAAGAATTATCCATCGATTGATAATGCTATTCCAACGGATAATTATCCATCGATTGAGGAATCATCAACTGCTAAAAAATGTGTTATCAAAACCAAGCTTAACAGACCTGTTAAATTTGTCAAAGAAAGTAGCTCCTCTGGATCTCAAATCAAAGTTGAACAAGCTAATATAAGATTCTTATCTAAAAATCAGTTGAAAGAAAAATTGGAAAAGATAGAACCTAACATTCAGCCAAATGAAAAGAAGAAGAAAAATAGAAATGGTAAAGTAGGCATAAACAAGCACAACAACTACACACCTGACAAATATGCTCCTAGAAAAGTATGTGCTAAGTGTGGTAGTAAAAATCATTTATCTGTGCAATGTAAACTCACCATGCCTACAGCAACAAATGTACCTGCTGTACCTAACATGTATACCAATTCTGTTCTTCCTCATTTAGTTGATTCTCATGCTATTCATGCTCAGTATGCTTCAATGCCTTATATGTTTAATCCATATCTTGCATTTGCCAACATGAATATGCCTGCCATGCAATGGAATATGCTTAATAATCTTCATACATCAAATCTTTCCAATTCTGCAAGCATAGGCATTCCAAATATTGGCACTGAGAAGTCTGAGGTAAGGAAACCAAAACCTAAGGTTGAAGTGGAAGTAAAACCACCTAAACCAAAGGTACAAAAATTGGAAACCAAGCCAAAGATAGCAACTAATAAGAAAGGACCCAAGGCAACTTGGGTACCAAAATCAACTTGATCTGTTTTGACTGTGTGCAGGGAAAAAGAAGAAATCTTTGGTACTTGGACAGTGGGTGTTCAAGACATATGACTGGAGATAAATCCCTGCTCACAAAGTTTGAGGAGAAAGCTGGCCCTGGAGTAACTTTTGGAGATGACAGCAAAGGGGACACTATGGGATATGGCTTGATTTCAAAAGAGAATGTCATCATTGAACTAGTTGCATTAGTTGATGGCTTGAGACATAACTTGCTAAGCATAAGTCAACTATGTGACAATGGAAATAAAGTTTGTTTCACAACAGAAGCATGCATAATTTCTAACAAGGAAGATGGAAGCCTAGTTATGACTGGGAACAGAAAAGGAAATGTATACATAGCTGACTTCAATTCAACAAGTGCAGATTCAATGACTTGTCTTCTCTCTAAGGCAAGTACAAATGAAAGTTGGTTGTGGCATAAGAAATTAGCTCACTTGAATTTCAAAGCCATAAATTTACTGGTCAAGAAAAATCAAGTGAGAGGCCTACCACAAATGGAATTTGTCAAGGATGGACTTTGTGATGCCTGTCAGAAAGGAAAACAAAGGAAGGCATCATTTAAGTCAAAATTGGAATCATCAATTGAAAAGCCACTTGAGTTACTACATATGGATTTGTTTGGTCCTGTAAATATCATGTCTATTGCAAAGAAGAAGTATGCTCTAGTTATTGTGGATGATTTTTCAAGATTCTCATGGACTTATTTTCTACATTCAAAGGATGAAGCTAGTCATCTCATTATCCAGCACATAAGAGAAATTGAGAAAAACCTTGAATTGGATGTAAAGATGATAAGGAGTGACAATGGGACAGAATTCAAAAATTCCACAATGAAAGAGTTCTGTGAATCAAAAGGAATCATACACACATTCTCTGCACCTAGAACACCTCAACAAAATGGGGTAGTTGAAAGGAAAAATAGGACATTGATTGAAGCAGCTAGAACCATGTTGGAGGATGCCAAACTTCCAACATATTTCTGGGCTGAGGCCATAAACACAGCATGTTTCATTCAAAACATCTCCCTAGTAAATAAAGCTCAAGGGAAGACACCTTATCAATTGATCAAGAAAGACAAAAAGCCAAAAGTGGGGTTTCTTCATGTTTTTGGCTGCAAGTGCTATGTGCTAAGAAATCAAGGTGAAAACCTAGGAAAGTTTGAAGCCAAGGATGATGAAGCAATATTTGTTGGGTATGCACTATCAGGCATAGCCTATAGAGTCTACAATCTCAGACTACACATTGTTATTGTAACACCCCCTTCCCAAAATGAGATGAGGGGTTACTTTCAAACCACAAACCTGTATATAGAGTACTAAAATCCACCTTATAATAAATAAATAGGTCCAACAATGTCTCCAAAATAATATTAAAACCTCCAGAACAATTCAAAACCTCTAATAATAAACAATGTCTAAAAAGAAATGCGAGAAGTTCAAACGTCCTAATAAATGAATTAAAGGTAGCTCTCCATCACAAGCCCAAGATTCCCCCTAAGTACCTGCCAGAAGAAAGAATACGGCATGAGCCAAATGCCCAGTACGGATTGGAATACAGTTTATAAAGCAGAAACAAGATATATAGTTTGACAGTTAGAAATAAACATTAATTTTTAAAACAAGGCTGAAGCAAAGAGGGGTTAGGATATTTCATACCGATACAGAACAGATAACAGATACACACATCATAGGGTACATAATGCGTGCAACAAACCGGACAACGTGTACGGCATATACAACGTCACCGTCAAATATCAAATCACAAATCAAATCAAATCTGGGTGCACCCACGTATCCTCAAACAAATATTAAATGCGCAAAGCTCGCCACCTGAGCTATCAGAAGGATACGCCGTGACTAATCACACTGCCACGGAAGTGTCATGCCACTGGTGCCGCAATGACATGGCTGTAGTACCCCCACAGCTGGTTAACTCGGTATACCCTATATCACTCTAAGGGTTCAAATAAAATAATTTTCACAATTTTAAAATCACCTGAACAGATATTTCAAATATTCTACGCAAATATGTAACATACATAATTTTTGAGAATCGCAGAGACAAATATTTAAATATTTCGAAACAGACTTTAAAATAACTTTCGGAGAATCAAAACAGTTAAAACGAATAATAATGGAAGGAACAGATTTACGAACGGAACGAATTAAATATAACTAATCCTAAAAAGAGTAGCACTGAAGAGAAAGGGGACGAAATCCGTACCTTGAAAATAGCAATTACAATTTCTAACGATATTGAAAATCGGCTCGCTAAACGCTAAACTCCTGGCTCCCGATCTAATTACATAAATATAACTTATTATTGTTTTATATTTATTAGCTATTAACGATAATAGATTATTAAAATATAGCTCGATAAATAATTATTAAATGTTAAACAATCACCGTAAACATCAATGACTTAAAAAAAAACATAACTCGAATTACAAAACTGGATCTCTGCTATGCCTCATTCAATATGTATAATATGTATTATATAATCCCCAAACTCATATATGTCAAAACTAGTTATATGCTCATTGACCTGGACAAAACACGAGATTAGCTTGCCTATCACATGCTCACCTATAAAAATATTTAATTATTAATATGAGTGTACAACGCAACAATTGAGGCACAGATTAGTAATAAATATTATTAAAGCATAGTATTTCACTTACTTCTTTACCGAATATGCAGAAAGAATTTAGACCATCTTTTCATCCTTTCGTGACCCTTTTCTTCAATTCACCACTGCGACTTAATCAATTTTAGGGTTTTTATAAAACTCACGGATGTTTATATAAGGGTAGGGTATATATATAAAGGTCTAATAAATATTACTCTTTTTCTAATATAATTACTAATCTAATTTTAAATTCTATTCTAAATCAAATTCAATATAAATAAATATTATTATTAAAATCTAATCTTACAAATTCTAATTCTAATCTAATTCTAATTATTAATATCATAACTAATTAAATAAGAAAATACAGATATTACATATATACCTCCTTAAAAAGGATTCCGTCCCCGGAATCTAACGAAACTAAAACTCGTACCTGAATCAAATAAGTGCGGATATTTCTCACGGATAGATTCTTCTAACTCCCAAGTAGCCTCTCTCTCAGAATGGTTCTTCCACAAAACTTTAACAAATGGAATAGTTTTCTTCCTCATAATTCGTTCCTCTCGAGCTAAAATAGTTTCAGCTTCTTCCTCACAAGAAAGATCTTCCCTAATCTTATGTAACGGATATTGAACTACGTGCAACGGATGATACTTGTAGCCCCTCAGAACAGACACGTGGAACACATTATGCACATGAGATAACTGTGGTGGCAATGCTAATCTATAAGCAACTTCCCCTACTCTCTCTAACATCAAAAGGGCCAACATATCTCGGAGTAAGCTTTCCCTTCATACCAAAATGTTTAACACCCTTTCAAGGAGACACTTTTAAAATCACATGATCACCAGACTCAAATCCGCCAAACTTCCTCTTTTGATCTGCATAGCTTTTGTGACGCAATTGAGCTTCCTTTAAGTTTTCTTTAGCCTGCTCTATCTTCTCGTTAGTTATCCGAACTAACTCTGACCCTTCAATGACTCTCTCTCCAACCTCATTCCAACAAGTCGGAGCTCTACATTTTCTACCATACAACGCCTCAAATGGCGGCATGTCAATGCTCACTTGCCAAATATTATTGTACGCAAACTCCACAAGATACAAATATTTATCCCAATCACCAGAACACTTCAAATCACAAGCCCTTAACATATCCTCTAACGTCTCGATCGTCCTCTCTGACTGTCCATCAGTTTGTGAATGAAAAGTTGTGCTATAATTAAGGCTCGTACCCCAAGCCTGCTGAAATCCCTTCCAAAAACGCGAAGTAAACCTCGTATCCCTGTCTGAAACTATCGACACAGGCACACCATGAAGTCTAACAATATCCCGTTGAAATATCTCTGCCAATTCATGAATAGGAGTAGTCTCTGTAATAGGTAAGAAATGAGCTGATTTTGTAAGTCTATCAACTACCACCCAAATAACATCATTCTTCTTGAAGGTCCTTGGTAAACCGGTCACAAAATCCATGGTAATGTTTTCCCACTTCCAAACCGGGATATTCAACTGCTATAACAGTCCACTAGATCTCTGGTGTTCAATTTTCACCTATTGACATTTAAGACATTTCCCCCACAAATTCTGTTATGTCTCGTTTCATCCCACTCTACCAAAAGTGCTTCTTCAAATCCCTATACATCTTAGTAGAACTTGGATAAATAGAGAATGAAAAACTATGAGCCTCAGTCAAAACTGCTTCACGAATCGCTACGTCTGAAGGTACACACAAACTACTATCCAACCATACCACACCATGATCATCACATGAAACTCTGTTTGCTTACCATCTGCCACATTCGATCTAATAGCTTCTAGCCCTGTATCATTTTTCTGAGCTTTCTTAACCCTTGAGACTAGATTTGATTCCACCTTCAAACTTGCTAAGCTTGCAGCTGGTTCCCAATATACAACTCCATACCCAAACGCTTCATATCTGAAATAAGGTGCTGCTGAGTAATAAGAGATGCAACACTTCCCAAATTCTTCCTACTAAGAGCACCTGTGACTACATTTGCCTTTCTTGGATGATACTGAATTTTAGCATCATATTCTTTAATAAGTTCAAGCCACCTCATCTGCCTCATGTTTAACTCTTTTTGTGTAAAAATGTGACTCTTATGATCAGTGAAGATGTCACAAGTCTTTCCATACAAATAATGCCTCCAAATTTTTAAGGCAAAGACCACTACTGCTAACTCCAAGTCATGGGTAGGATAATTTACCTCATAAGGTTTAAGTTGCCTAGAGACGTAAGAAATTACCTTCCCACGGTGAATAAGAACACACCACAATCCTCTATTAGTAGCATCACCATAAATCCGATGTCCTCCACTCCGTGATGGTAAAACAAGTATAGGAGCAGACACCAATCTATTCTTCAACTCTTGAGAACTCTACTCACGATCATCATTCCACTCGAACTTAACACCCTTTCGCATCAGCTGAGTCAATGACAAATCTATGGATGAGAAACCCTCTACAAAACGCCTATAGTAGCCTGCCAAACCCAAGAAACTCCTCACCTCTGTCACAGTGCTAGGTCTCGACCAATTTGTGATAGCCTCGACTTTCGCAGGATCCAACTCAATCCCCTTACTAGACACAATATGCCCCAAAAATGCAACCTGCTCCAACCAGAATTCACACTTCGAAAATTTTGCAAACAATTTCTTCTCCCTCAAAATTTCAAGTACAATGCGCAAATGTTCCTCATGCTCTTCCTTACTCCTAGAGTATATTAAGATATCATCAATGAAAACCATAACGAGCTTATCCAAGTAATCATGAAACACCCGATTCATCAAATCTATAAATACTGTTGGTGCATTCGTCAACCCAAAGGACATCACAAGAAACTCATAATGACCATATCGAGTGTGAAATATTGTCTTCAGAATATCCTCATTTCTTACTTGTACTAGTGATAACTCGATCTCAAATCTATCTTCGAAAAATACTTCGGCCCCTGCAACTGATCGAACAAGTAATCAATGCATGGCAAAAGATACTTGTTTATGACAGTCACCTTATTCAACTCCATGTAGTCAATACACAATCTCATAGACCCGTCTTTCTTCTTCACAAAAAATAGTGAAGCACTCCATGAAGATAGACTCGGTCTGATAAATCCCTTATCCAACAAGTCTTGTAGTTATTCTTTTAATTCATATAACTCTACTAGTGTCATCGTATACAATCATTTTAAATAACTTCAGCCCTCGTGACAAATTCAAGAATAACATATACATGCTTTTGTGAAATAACACATCTTTTCATGTCTCTGGAGTATTCTCAAACCTACAATTATAAAATCCATCCACTACTTTCTTTTTATACTCCAACATCTCTAGTTATATGGAACCACTTAGGTTAGATCTCAATTCATATTTAAATCTCTCATTACTTTAAAGATGTATCATGAACCCTTCAAAAAATCCAACTTAACAGACCTTGTTTTAAAATATTCTCATCATTATTCTACTTAATAAATATAAGATCCTAAAGGTAAGCTTTCTTAGGCGCAACTAAGAAATATTGTCATCCAAACACATTATTAAATCATTTTCAATCCATTGCCATCTTGAAATCTTTTCATCTAGTCGCATTCATATTTCGTCACCACATTCCAAATTCTATATATTTGATATCACGTCCTACCATGGTAGTGAACCTAGTATCAATAATCTTTAATATGTAACTCATAGCCCTAATTGAAGTCTAAAAGCAATACAATCCTTAGCCAAAAGTTATCTTACTCATAGAGTTAAAATAATTCTAAATACACCTTTCATTTAAAAATCTTGATCTACAGTTACTAACATACTTGCATCCTCATAGATCATTCACTTTCCTTTTCAATTAATTGCTCCAAAATGTTAAATCAATAAATCCTTAAGATTTAATCAAGGTCATGCATCACTATCGATAATAAGTTTGCCTAGATACGTATATTCTACAGATTCTAAACACTCTTGATAATTATCACGAAGGCACATGAAAGGATCCATTTACGAAGACTAAAAGGAAAGATTCTGAAGAGATGAGAAAGAAGCAACAAAATGAGTCAAAACATATTCAAATAATGCAAAAGCTCCACGTCCAAAAAGGATTCACAATATCAAATACAGATACGAATGAATTCGCAGAAAGAGGCAAGCTGAAGTATTTCATAAAAAAAAATTGTGACATAATGTTGAAATGAGCAACTACATGAAGTCTCAAAATTGAATACCCATCCTAACGGCTACCCAAACTCACAGGTCAAACCTAAATAGGTTTTCTACAAGAAAGAACCTAAGCTCTGATGCCATCTCTATAACACCCCTTCCCAAAATGAGATGAGGGGTTACTTTCAAACCACAAACCTGTATATAGAGTACTAAAATCCACCTTATAATAAATAAATAGGTCCAACAATGTCTCCAAAATAATATTAAAACCTCCAGAACAATTCAAAACCTCTAATAATAAACAATGTCTAAAAAGAAATGCGAGAAGTTCAAACGTCCTAATAAATGAATTAAAGGTAGCTCTCCATCACATGCCCAAGATTCCCCCTAAGTACCTGCCAGAAGAAAGAATACGGCATGAGCCAAATGCCCAGTACGGATTGGAATACAGTTTATAATGCAGAAACAAGATATATAGTTTGACAGTTAGAAATAAACATTAATTTTTAAAACAAGGCTGAAGCAAAGAGGGGTTAGGATATTTCATACCGATACAGAACAGATAACAGATACACACATCATAGGGTACCTAATGCGTGCAACAAACCGGACAACGTGTACGGCATATACAACGTCACCGTCAAATATCAAATCACAAATCAAATCAAATCTGGGTGCACCCACGTATCCTCAAACAAATATTAAATGCGCAAAGCTCGCCACCTGAGCTATCAGAAGGATACGCCGTGACTAATCACACTGCCACGGAAGTGTCATGCCACTGGTGCCGCAATGACATGGCTGTAGTACCCCCACAGCTGGTTAACTCGGTATACCCTATATCACTCTAAGGGTTCAAATAAAATAATTTTCACAATTTTAAAATCACCTGAACAGATATTTCAAATATTCTACGCAAATATGTAACATACATAATTTTTGAGAATCGCAGAGACAAATATTTAAATATTTCGAAACAGACTTTAAAATAACTTTCGGAGAATCAAAACAGTTAAAACGAATAATAATGGAAGGAACAGATTTACGAATGGAACGAATTAAATATAACTAATCCTAAAAAGAGTAGCACTGAAGAGAAAGGGGACGAAATCCGTACCTTGAAAATAGTAATTACAATTTCTAACGATATTGAAAATCGGCTCGCTAAACGCTAAACTCCTGGCTCCCGATCTAATTACATAAATATAACTTATTATTGTTTTATATTTATTAGCTATTAACGATAATAGATTATTAAAATATAGCTCGATAAATAATTATTAAATGTTAAACAATCACCGTAAAAATCAATGACTTAAAAAAAAACATAACTCGAATTACAAAAACTGGATCTCTGCTATGCCTCATTCAATATGTATAATATGTATTATATAATCCCCAAACTCATATATGTCAAAACTAGTTATATGCTCATTGACCTGGACAAAACACGAGATTAGCTTGCCTATCACATGCTCACCTATAAAAATATTTAATTATTAATATGAGTGTACAACGCAACAATTGAGGCACAGATTAGTAATAAATATTATTAAAGCATAGTATTTCACTTACTTCTTTACCGAATATGCAGAAAGAATTTAGACCATCTTTTCATCCTTTCGTGACCCTTTTCTTCAATTCACCACTGCGACTTAATCAATTTTAGGGTTTTTATAAAACTCACGGATGTTTATATAAGGGTAGGGTATATATATAAAGGTCTAATAAATATTACTCTTTTTCTAATATAATTACTAATCTAATTTTAAATTCTATTCTAAATCAAATTCAATATAAATAAATATTATTATTAAAATCTAATCTTACAAATTCTAATTCTAATCTAATTCTAATTATTAATATCATAACTAATTAAATAAAAAAATACAAATATTACAGTTATAGAATCTGTACATGTAGTATTTGATGATAAAAAGATTCAAGGCTTGTTTGATGAAGGAAATCATGACATATGGCACTTTGAGAATGAATCAAATGATGTAAATGATGATGAAGAGGTAGAAATTATAAAACCTCAAGTTTTCAGAAACCCAATATCAGTTGATGTTACTGCATCAATGGATAATTTATCAGTTGAAAGAATTCCATCAACTGATAATGCATCAACTGGTAACTCTTCAATGGATAATCAACACTCTACAACAAGGGTATCCAACACAGGGGGAGGGTTTCAGAATCAATCGAGAAATTCAAATCAATTTGAATTCAATACAAATGATCATGAAGCTTCATCATCAAGGCAAAATTTGCCTCCTCAAAGAAAATGGACAAGAAGCCATCCATTTGAACTGATCATTGGAAATGCAGAAGAAGGTGTCAAGACAAGAAGTGCTACTCAAAATGAGTGTCTGTATAGCAGTTTTCTATCTCAAGAAGAACCCAAAAGAATTGAAAATGCTATTATGGATCCTGATTGGGTTCTAGCTATGCAGGAAGAACTGAATCAATTTGAAAGAAATAAAGTATGGAAGCTGGTGCCCAGACCAAAAGATAGAGCAGTAATTGGTACAAAATGGGTATTCAGAAACAAAATGGATGAAACTGGTATTGTGATTAGGAACAAAGCAAGGCTTGTAGCAAAGGGTTATTCACAAGAAGAAGGAATTGATTTAGATGAAACATTTGCACCAGTTGCAAGGTTAGAAGCAATCAGAATCTTTCTGGCTTATGCTGCACATGCTAATTTCAAAGTCTACCAGATGGATGTGAAGAGTGCATTTTTGAATGGAGTACTAGAAGAGGAAGTCTATGTGGAACAACCTCCTGGTTTTGAAGATCCAAAATTCCCTAACTTTGTCTACTATTTACTCAAAGCACTTTATGGCTTGAAGCAAGCACCAAGGGCCTGGTATGATACTCTATCTCAGTTCCTCATTGAGAATCACTTCACAAGAGGTACTGTTGATAAAACTCTATTTAGTAGGAATGCTAATGGCTCTATCATTCTTGTACAAATTTATGTGGATGACATTATTTTTGGATCAACTAATGAGGAACTTTGCAAGAAGTTTGCCAAATTAATGCAGAGTAAATATGAAATGAGCATGATGGGAGAGCTTACCTACTTTCTTGGGTTGCAAGTCAAATAGGTTAAGGATGGTATTTTTATAAATCAAACAAAGTACATTCATGATTTGTTAAAGAAATTTGAGTTAAGTGAATGTTCTTCTGCAAAAACTCCCATGGCCACTGCCACTAAACTTGAATTAAACACCAAAGAAGCTAAGGTGGATATTTCAAGTTATAGAGGCATGGTAGACTCACTTTTATATTTAACTGCGAGCAGACCAGATATAATGTTCTCTACATGCTTATGTGCTAGATTTCAGGCTGATCCTAGAGAATCTCATTTAGTAGCTATTAAAAGAATTTTTAGATATCTTAAGGGTATATCAAATTTAGGTATTTGGTATCCTAGAGATTCTGGTTTTAATCTAATAGGCTACTCAGATGCAGATTATGCAGGTTGCAAAATAGACAGGAAAAGTACTACAGGCACCTGTGAATTTCTAGGAAATAAACTTGTGTCATGGTTTAGTAAAAAGCAACACTCAGTATCAACTTCAACTGCAAAAGCTGAGTACATTGCTGCTGGAAGCTGCTGTGCACAAATATTATGGATGAGGAATCAACTATTTGACTATGGGTTCAACTTGAACAAGATTCCCATTTTCTGTGACAATACAAGTGCCATTGCAATAACAGAAAATCCTGTGCAACACTCCAGAACCAAACATATTGTCATAAGGTATCATTTCATTAGGGAACATGTAATGAATGGTACAGTTGAGTTACATTTTGTCCCTAGTGAACAACAACTTGCAGACATTTTTACCAAACCTCTAGATGAATCTACCTTTAACAGATTAGTCTGTGAGTTAGGTATGCTTAATTTTGCTCAATCTTGAAATGTCTGTCAAGTTTTCTTTAAATTGTAGCCATTGTTCACAATTATCTGTTGAATCCAAGTAATCAATTGATAAATGTGTTAATTATCAATGGATATTTATTTCTATCAATGGATATTTGTCTATCGACAGATAATTACCTCAATAATTGTTTAATCGATGGATAAATTCTTTACTTATTGATCAACTGATAAATTTTATTCCTATCGATGGATATTTATGTATTGACAGATAATTACTCCAGTAATTAGTGATCGATCGATAAATGATTAACTCTTTATTATATCAGTCGATAGTAATAGAATTTATACAGTTTTATTTATCCGTTGATCAGATTATAGCCGTTGGATAATTACTATCAAGGATAATCAACTACAGTCTTTTATACATCAACGGTTATCTCCCTAATTAAAAATGTCTTTTCAAGTCTTTTTAATACCAGAAAATATAAATAGAAGTTGCAATTAAAAATTCATTCTTACCTGCTATTTTACTTTCTAACTCTAATCTATTCATCTCTGTATCTCTCTCTCTAAAGCTAATTCTCTCTAATTCTCACGAATTCTCTTAATTTCTTGAATATCAACTGAAAAATGGCACCACAAAAGAAGATTGTCTCTTCCACTGGGTTCATCTACGAGCAGAACAACTTCACAGCATGTCTAACGGTGAATGATGCTCATGTGGACTTTCATCCATTGATGCGATTCCTAGGAGACTGCAAAGTGTCCAAAGCTCTCAGCGAAGCACCAACAATCGTGTGTTCATTTGTTGAGGAACTGTGGAACTCTACAGAAATATCACCAGATGGGAAGGTAATTTCTTACTCTTGTAGAGGTAATACCTATACAATTACTAGTACTTCGTTATCTGAATGTTTAGGATTACCTGCAAATAACTGTGATAAACCACCCACTGAAAATGAAATTAGGGATATGTTAGAATCCGTTAATTATGCAAATGCTGAAACTGGATTAGGAGAAGTTGTTAGGAAAACTCTTAGGAAAGAATGGAGTTATTTCTTTGATGCCATAATTAAAGTATTTTCTGGAAAAATAAGTAATTTTGATGCAATTACAACTAGTATGCAAGAAATTGCTTATTCTGTCCTATTTGATAAATATTTTGATTTTGGCACATTACTTCTAAATGAATTAACTGCCAAGTTAGGAACCAAGTCATCTAGGAAAAATAATATTTATTTTGCCAGATTTTTCATGATGATTATTAATGCCTCTATTGGAGAATATGAGATAAGTGCAGATATGGAGTCCTTGGAGCCATGGATGCAAAACAAGAGGGTCGTCAAGGATCTTGTGAGAATCAACTTACACCCTAAGTTGTGCCTCATTTATCCTCCTCTTGTGCAGGTATATCTTCAAAATCTCAATCTTTTACATTCTTCTTCAAAATCTCAAATTTCTTTGCCTTCTGCAACAATGGAGGGAGATGGAAATGCCCCCATCCCTCCTACCCAAGTTGCACAACCTTCAAAACCCAAATCTAAACAAACCACCTCAGTAGTTTCTCAAAAGACTACTGTTGTAAAATCTAAGAAAAGGAAAACCACTAAGGGGAGTGTGAAGGTGGTGGTTGAGGGTGAGGGAACTGGCCAACATCAAGAAAGCTAGAAGAATAAGGAGAGTGAGATTAAGAGAAACCAGCCAGCCTCCAGCCCAATCTCCCAACAGATTGAGGTTGTAGTAAAGGACTTAAACACATCCCTAGGTGCATCTTCCCAAAAAGGTGTAACTATTGAAAAGAGGTCTGAACCAGGACCATCAGATGGGGATAAGGGTCACAAAACAATACAGCCATACAAAAGGAGAAAGAAGGTTACACATATTGCACAGGGTACACACAAACAACTTACAAAGCCAAATGCAAATTTGGTGGAGCCTTCACCTTCCTCTTTTGATGTGTCTCATAATCTTCCTGAGGCACAGCCCCATTCTTTATCTGTTTCTTCTCCTCAATCTCCTTCAAAATCTTTTTCTTCAGAAACAGTGTTGATTGACAACTTCATTGTTTCAAATTCATCCTCTTTACAACTCAGGGTGGAGCCAACACTCTCACCTGTATCACCGAATAAGGATAACACCTTGGTTGATCAGGCAAATGCTGAAAAATCTCTCAAGTCAATGGATAATATTCAATCAACTGATAATATTCAATCAATTGATAATATTCAATCAACTGATATCCCACATCCATTGACTAGTTCACTTCCATTTATGGATATCCTTACATCCATCGACGAGCTCCCATCAACGGATATTCATCCATCGATGGATATTCCTTATCCATCGATTGAGAAATTTATTTCAATTTCTGAAGCTTCCACTGAAACACTTGTGGCAAATACACTCTTAGGTTTGAGTGGAGTGGGTGAGATGAGTGAGAGGCAAGGGTTGCATACCTTGGCAAAAGGAGAGTGTGTGAATGAGGGGCCCTCAACTTTTTCTGAGGTGGCAAAAGGAGAGGGTGTGACAAAAGAGAGTTCCACCTTAGAAGGTGATGAAAAAGGAGAGCTAAGTAAGGGAGAGGTGAAAATCCAGGATGAGATCCTGATGCAAGAACAGAGAGATGAGAGTGAGAGAGAAAAGAATAGAGAGAATTTTTTTTTTCAATCCGATGAAGCATCAACTTCTAAAACTGAGCATGTAGCAGCTGAACTCACCCATGAGTTGGGGCTAGAGTCAGGGGGAGATGGAAAACATGAAGTTCCTGCAGGAGTTGCAGATGTCAACTTGACAATGGAGGATGAGACTGATGTCAATCTTGATGCTTCAACCTTTCTACATGCAGATCCCCATTATTAAGAACTAGCAGCAGCATCTAATCAAGAAGCTGAGCAGATGCTGGGTTTGCTGCAAACAGAAGAACAATTCAGGAGTGGGAAGGAGTTCCTGGCCAATCAACCTGATGATGTATCTCACATGAATCCTGATGATTTTGACGACAGCTCTGATGATGATGGACTTCTAGATCCTCAGGTGGCTAGTGATGAAACAAATTTGGCTGAAACAGAAAGGGCCATCATTTCTCTCTACAGAAGGTCAATGGCTGAAGTAGATGTGGTGGATCCCTTGCACAGAAGGATTCTGGACTTTTACAGAGACAATTTGAAGATCCAGAAAATGCATGTCACAAGCTCCAGATTTGAGTTGAAGAAGATAAGAGAGGACATTGAAAGCTCAAGGATGCACTTCGACACCACCATTGATTCTAGGCTTAGTCTCACAATGCTAACTAGAATCAAGCAAAGGTTAGACACTGAGTTTACAGCCAAGGATAAGGCAATTGAATTGGAGAAAAGAGTAGCTGCCATGGAGCTCAACATGCAGCAAATCTTGAAAAACCAAGTCACTCAGATCAATCTTCTGAGCAAACTGTTAGAGACCCCTATTATCTCATAATCATTAGCACAAGTACAAGTTGCTGATAACAAAAAGGGGGAGAAGCAAGCAAGTGAAGCTGAATTGGACAAAGCAAGTGAAACTGTAGTGACAAAGACTACAGATCCAAAGAAGGAGTTGGCTCAGGATATAGTAAGGAAATTTGATTTGATTGCTAGCAAATTCAAGGAGACAAGTTCCAGTAGCTCACAACCTGGTGACAGGAAAGGAAAGGGAAAGCTAATTGAAGATGGTAAAAAGAAAGCTGTCACAGGTGGAGAGGAAAATGAAAAATTGTTGAGCAAAGCCATAGTAGTTGGCATAAGAGAAAGGGAGCAACAAGAAAAATCCCAAGAAGAATTAGCCATTCAATTGCAAAGGGAATATGATGAGGATGATAGGCTAATAAGAGAAGCCAGAAGAAAAGAAGGTGAAAGGAGGCCAAGAGTGAAGCAAAGAGCAAACAAGCCTAAAGATGCACCAAAATCCTCTGGAGTTAAAAGACAATTGGTTGTTGAAGACAAAGGAGACAAGGAGAGGAAACCAAAACAAGTCAAGGCTGAAGGTCAAGCTTCTGGGAGTAATCAAGCCAAAGAAATAGAGGTGCTCAAACACAAATCTGAAGACTTTGTGCCAATTAAAACTGAGGGAATGATTGCAGTAAAAGGACAAAGGAAGAAAGATGTTAATCTTCTCCACATTGAGTATGAAGATGGATCACACTCAACTTTTACATTCAACAAAGTCTTAAATCAAGGATATGGCATCTTAAGGAAAATGTACACTATGCTCAACAGGAAGTATTATCTAACTGAAGAGCTAGGAAATGCCATCCTTGAAAGAATGAAGAAGATGAGGGAGGCACCTGTTCAAGAAGAAAGGGATGACAGAATAAAGATTTGGAACCCTAAAGGAAGAAAGGTGCTTCATGAGCCATTCTACTTAATGATATATAAGGACAGGGAAGGCAGAGAAAAATGCATTGATATTTGTCAAGAAATAGACAAACTGCCTAATCTGGAATTAAATCATCTGGCAAGTCAATTAGACTACAGGATTGAAGATGAGAAGATATTGAAAGGAACCCTTTACAGGAAGATGAAGGAAAATGAAGACAAGATGAATGAGTCAAGGGGAAGAAGGAGAAGATAAAAGATTCAACCTCAATCATCAAAATTATCAGAATTCATCTTTTTCTGCTATCAGATTACTCTGTCTCAAACTATACTTGTCAATATTGTAATTCATTCTAAGAATAAAAATTGTTCAGAAGTTTTGTTATCATCAACAGAAGATTTATGAATGTTTTACACAGTCATAAATAGGGGGAGATTGTTAGGAATTATAAGTTTTGATGATAACAAATTTCTTAGAATTACAATAGGGACTTAAAATTACTTTGTAACTAGTCGATGGATATGACTTATAAATATCCATTGACTAGAAAACCAGTTATCAGTTGAAACTTGTTTATCAACTGATAAACTGGATTGTAACATTTGATTCAAGTTTCATTATCAATTGATTGTATTGCCTCGATGGATGCTATGAAGTAGTCGACTGATATTACTGACTTCAATCTTTAGCTTCTCAACAGATGTGAAGAATGGCTGATCAACTGTTAATATCCCAACTCAGAATTCTCACAAGTGAAGTGATCAACTGATATTGAAGTCGATGGATGAAGACACTACTTAACGGATGAAAGCTATCAACGGATACTAATCATCAATTGATAAAGAACCATCAATGGATAAGGAGTCGATGGATAACTCAATTATCCATCAACACATCAACTGATCAACAGATATCCTATCCATCGATGGATAAGCAAAGGAGGATCAACTGATAAGCTTTACAGCATTTATCAGTTGATTAAAGTTTCCCTATTTAGCCAAAGCCAAGAATTACGGGAAAAGTGCAGAAACTGAATCATTGGAAGACAGTCCTGTCAGGATTGTGAAGACTTTCAAGGCAACACAGCATCCAAGGAATATATCAAGACAAAGATATCTCCAGGACTAGTCAGTTCAAAAAGGAAGGCTGTGAAAAGTAGCTAGTTTCTATTTTCATGTAAACAATATAAATTGTAATATTATATTGTTAGTTGTCTATGAAAAACTAGAGATGTAGGTTTTCTATATAGTAGTTAGAAAAACATAGTAGCAAAGTGAAGGCAATAGTTTTCAAGAACTCAAGTAAAGCAAAGTAAAAATAGGCAGAACTTTTAATGCTTTTCTGAGTCCAAATTCAACTTTGTAAGCAGCTTGGTATTCTTACTAAGATCTATTGAAAGCAAAAACACACTAGTGGAAAATCAATCCATTAGTAATTTTTAACCTTGCTGAGTTTTGTCTTCAATACTTTAATTATCTAGTTCTTAGTTACATCAGTCTTAAATAAACACTCTCTTTGAACAAACTTAAATCCGCAAGAATTTTCACTTAATTCTTAAGTTTGTATTCAACCCCCCTTCTCCAAACTTAGTGTACTTAAGGGCGAATAACATACCTAATGATGGATTTTTTTTAGCAAAGTGAGCTTAGCTATGTGGTAAAGGCATCTACTGTCATTCACATGGATGCAACCTCTCAAGCATGGAGCTCTGCAAAGGTTGTTGATCCTACTCAAGATAAACCAGGTAAAATAGTGTTCACCTTTGGCTCTTCTACTTTTGATGTCACTGTTGATGTGATTAACTCTGTGTTTAAATTATCTTTAAATACACCTTTTGATGATACTGTATCTGATGATGATATAAAGGGCATGTTTAAATCAATAGGTCATTCTGCTAGTTTAGAGAATATGAGTAAAATAACTAGGTCTTACTTGAGAAAAGAATGGTCTTTTTTCTTTGATCAAATTACTAAGTGTTTCACTGGTAAGTTTAGTGGCTTTGATGCTATGACTTTTATTAATTATCAAATTGGTCACAGTCTCATATTTGATAAAGTGATCAATATTGGTGATATGTTGCTCACTCAAATGAGAGCTAAATTAAATAATGTGCAAGAGGGGAGGAAGAAAGTCGAATATCATAGATTTTTGATGATTCTCTTCAACTACTTCATTCTTGACTTGTCAACCAGGTTGGCAGATGATTGATGTGTACAGGCCTACAAGCAACAAATAAGGCTATTCTCTAACATCAAGAGAATTGATGACAAGAAAAAGAGTATACCTTCCATGGTGGCTAGGGGCATAGGTGTTCAGCATGTCTCACCCATACAAGAACCACCTAGCCAGAGATTGGGTGATAGTGGGGCAGAGGAGCATGCTGATAGGCCCTCTTTGACAACTCAACAATATGCTGATGAGAACCCCAATGATATGGGAGGACAGACTCTGATGGATACTCGAGAATAAAATCAACAATCAATTCTATCAAAATCTATCCACTTTGAGAGGAAGTCTCATGCACCAATAGTCAAAGATGGTGACACTAAGGCTTTGGCTACTAATGAAGTGATACCAAAGCAGTCAGAGTCTATAGTAGATCCTGAGACTGGGATACTGGAGCCAACAGACTCTAATAAGAGAGAAAAGACTAATAAGGGTTCAGAGTCTGTTGTTGCTCACCCCTTGGTGGTAATCCCTAGCCTTCAGACATTTGAAGGGGTTCCCCTCCATTAAGGTGGTGGTATTGATGCACTTTCATTCTCTCTAAACCCCCATTTTGTAGGACATATGAGTGCACACATCCAAATGAGTGGAAAAATCAATTCTGAGAGGCTGGCACTGGTCCAGGAAAAAGAAGAGGTAAAAAAGGTTGTAGAGAGCCTGAATGAGATTAAGAAAGTGGGTGTCCAATCCCACTGTGAGAATGAGAGATTAGGGTATCCTGAACCTAGCTTCACTTATTGGGATCAAGATTTTTCCAAGATTTGGTCCAATGAGTTGGGGCAGGGAATGGATGAAAACACTTATTCTCTTATTTTTCAGATTTCCAAGAAGGAGGAGGCTCTAGTTGCTCAAAAATCTTTTACACAGAGGCCACAACTTCATTTGGTGGATTCTCTAGCCAAAAGAGCAGATAGAGTCAGGGAAACTTTGGTGGATGATTCACAAAATCAACCTGGTAATACATCTTTTAAGTTAGGACAACCTATCTTAATCATGCCAATTCAGGCAAGGCTTCCAGAGTCTACAGATCCTGATCATTCTGTTGTGGAGTCAGGGTCTAAAGTCCCTTATGCAGTGTCAGAGTCTACACTTCCATCAGAGTCTACACCTATAGTAAAAAAGATTGAGCTTGTGGATGCCGTTGATGATTCAGCCTCTGAAGATGAAGGGGATGTGAATCCATCTTTCAACTACATTGATCAAGTGTTTCCCCAATCTTGCAAAACAGCCCAGTCGAAAAGCATTGTTGATGAAGATACTTTTGCATGCATACTGGATATTTATAAATCTGAGAGACTGAAGGCTTTTCAAAAGAAGTCCTTCTTTCAAGAGTATGTTCATTATCTTGATGAGAATCCTGATGCTTCTCTACTTGAAGAAGAAAAAGATGTGGCTGCTGACCTCAGCTCTGTACACGCTTAACTAGGTGCTGCGGTCATAGATATATCTTATAAGTTTCAATGATTTGGGCCATGAAAAAATAATGTCTTTGTGCAAATGCCAACCAATGGTTTATGAGGCTACCAGGAGATTCTATAAAGTTCTGGGAGCAGATAGGGGTCCTATTTGTAGCTCAATTTAGAGCATCTGTGGCCTATTCTCCGTCTGTCAATACATTGGTGAACATTAAACAAAGGGACAGAGAGACTCTAAGGGACTACTTTATGAGGTTTAATGAGGAGGTTCCCAGGGTGAGAAAAACTTCTAATGAAACATTGAAAAACTTCCTCATTGCAGGTGTGAGGCCAAGAACTGATTTCTGGAAGGAGCTCCAAGGACGGGAACCTGAAACCCTTTCTGATTTTTATGCAAAGGTATAACCTCACAAGATTGTAGAGGAATCATTGGCCAAACTGTCAAACAATGCCAACCAAGGAGGTACCGAGGGGTGGAGCAGGAATAAAAGAAATCGCTCCTACAGCCCCAAAGACAAGAATGCTAAGAAAAGAACCTCTAGTAGGGGAACCTCTGATTCAAGGACTTATAATTGTGATGACAAAACAAAACCCATCTCTGTAAATGCTAACAGAGACAGGTCCCATGATGGGTGAAGATATTCTCCTACTGATAGGTTCTCAAGGTTTGAGGAATATACTCTCATCAATGCCTCTATCAACCACATATACGAGGTTTCAGAGATGATAAGGATGTTCAAAAAGCCTTACCTTGGAAGGAAGGATTTGAGAAAGTATTGTGCCTTTCATAGTAGCAATGGTCATAAGACAGTAGATTGCAGGCACCTCAAAGACCAAATTGAGGAATTAATAAGAGGTGGGTACCTCTTAGAATTTGTGGCTAGAGAAGCTAAGAGGTTGTAGGATGAGAAGGCAGTGAAGGAAGCTGGACAGTCAGGTGCCACAAGAGCTATAAGGACAGGAAGCATCAGGACCATTATTTGAGGTCCCCAACAAGGAAGTTCCAGCAGAAATGCATGGAAAGCTATGCACGGGAAGATAAGGGAAAACCCTTAATAAATGTTTTAAATCTGGCAGAGAGACACCCAAAGTTGTTCAAAGGAGAAACTGCACAATTTTCTTTGATGACGATCATTATCTACATAATGATGCCCTAGTGGTAACTGTCATGATTGGATGGCTAAATGTGCACAGGATCCTGTTGGATAATAGGAGCTCTGTGAATATTCTGGCTTACACCACCTACCAAAAGATGGGGCTGCTAGATAATGAAATGGATACTACTATGAATAAATTGTATGGATTTACTAGGAAGTCAGTGAGGATCCTTGGAAAGATAAACCTCTCAGTTACTATAGGAGAGGAACCTAAGGTGGCTACACAGATGGTTAAATTCATGGTGCTAAATGAGGATATTTCCTATAATGCAATTTTGGGGAGACCAGTACTAAAAGATTTGAGGATAGTAACCTCCATTTACCACATGGCCATGAAGTTCCCCACACCCAATGTAGTGGGATTTGTTAGAGGCTGCTAGTATGAATTCAGGGAGTGCTACAACAAAGTGATACAGGTTGCTGAAAAGCAAAAAAAGAGCTTCCAAGCAACAAAGAAAGAGGATTATGAGGTACCGATATTAGAACTTGTAGAAAATTGGAAAGGTTCCTGCAATGGCATCAGAATTGTAAAATTGGATTGTGAGGAACCTTTTCCAGAAGTTTCAGTTTTTTTGGGCTAGCACCATCAGGATTGCTAATGCTGAAAGCTACACCAACAGAAACTCTCACTATAGAGGAGGTTCAAGATGTTGAAGTTGAGATAGACCTGGACCCAAGAATGCCTAAAAATACCGAGAAGCAAGACCAGTTGGTGATACAGTTGTTATGGTAATGGATGACAATGATGCCTCAAAGGTACTAATTATTGGGAAGCACCTGGAACCTACTATAAAGGAGAAGATGGTCAGGTTCCAGAAGAAAAAACTAGATGTTTTTGCTTGGTGCCACTCAGATATGATTAGAGTTATCCCCAAAGTGATGTGTCACCATCTAAATATTGACCCTGAAAAGAAAGGAGTAAGACAGAAAAGAAGAGCTATAAGTGGAGAAAGAGCTTCCGCTTTAAAGGTAGAGGTGAACCGGTTGCTCAAGGCTGGTTTAGTCAAAGAGTCATTCTACCCCATATGGTTGGCTAACCCAGTATTGGTTAAAAAACCTAATGGGAAATGGAGGAATTATGTGGATTTAACAGACCTAAACAAAGCATGTCCTAAGGACAACTTCCCTCTTCCAAGGATTGACCAGTTAATAGATGCCACAGTTGGACATGCCTTGCTCTATTTTATGGATGCTTATTCAAGCTATAATCAGATTCCCATGTACGAACCTGACCAAGAGCATACCTCTTTCATCATAGATAAAGGCCTATATTGCTACGTGGGGATGCCATTTGGGTTGCTCAATACAGGAGCTATCTACCAAAGGTTAGTAAATAAGATGTTCCATGAGTAGATTGGTAAAATAATGGAGGTTTATGTGGATGATATGCTGGTCAAGTCTAAGGAATATTTGACATACTGAAGAGTAACTAGATGAAGCTCAATCCAAGTACAAAAATGTGTGTTTGGGGTGGAGTTTGGAAAGTTTCTAGGTTTGATTGTGAATCACATAGGTATTGAAGCAAACCCTGCAAAAATTAAAGCTTTCATGGAAATGAGGTCCCTGATAAATTTAAGGAGGTATAATATTTGACAGGGAGAGTCGTTGCTCTCAACAGATTTGTTTCTAGAAGCTCAGATAAGTGCAAGGAGTTTTTTAAAGCTATCAAGAAAGGAAAGGAGTTCCAATGGACACAGGAATGTGAAGCTGCCTTCCAGAGGCTCAAGGAGTAGTTGAGAAGCCCCCCATTGCTATCCAAGCCCTTGGAAGGGGAGGTTCTCATACTGTACCTAGTTGTTTCAAAATATTCTGTCAGTGCAATCCTGATAAGGGAAGAGGAACATGTACAGTACCTAGTGTATTATGTAAGAAAGAGGCTGTTGAATGCAGAAACCAGGTACCCCAAGCATGGAAAAGTTGGTGTATGCCTTAGTCATGGCATCTAGGAAGCTTAGGCCCTATTTTTAGGCCCACAAAGTGGAGGTATGATCCTCATATCGTTTGAGACATGTCTTGCACAAGCCAGAAGCTTTGGGAAGACTCATGAAATGGGCAATAGAATTAGGACAATTTGATATCGATTACAAGCCAAGGACATCAATTAAAGGTCAGGTTCTAGCTGATTTTATATTGGAATTCCAATCAAAAATAGTGGTGGAAGTCATGCATCTGGTACCTGAACATGGTAACTCAGTGGTACTTGGAGAGAATTATGCACATTGGTAGAACCTGTATGTGGACAAGGCAGTAAAAAATAGTGGAGTAGGAACTAGAATTGAACTCATTAGCCCTGAGGGGCATCGCCTCCAAGGTTCCATTCACTTCTCGTTCAGAGCTAATAATGATGATGCAAAATATGAAGCCCTAATTGCAGGATTGAATCTAGCCCTTGAAATGAAAGTGGAGAACCTTATTGTCTACGGTGACTCAATGTTCGTAATGTGGCATATTAGGGGTGACTATCAAGCTAGGGGATCCAGTACAGACCTATATATGAGATATGCTCAGGACCTGATGCAGAGGTTCCATGAAGTAAAACTTGAACAGATTCCAAGGGCAGAAAATGCTAATGCAGATGCCTTAGCAAAATTGGGATCTCAAAGGTCTACAACCTTGTTGGGAGTGATTCCCCATGAGATACAGTCTTAATAAAGAATCCCACAAGAGAAGGTAATGGAAATTGTGGTTCTAGTGGATAATCTGTGGACAGATCTCATTAGAGCCTACATTACCAAGTCCTGAAGATAAAGATGAAGCTAGGAGAATCAGGTACCAGTCAGCTAGATATGTTATCTATGATGGGTATCTCTACAAAAGAGGTTTCAATCAGCCCCTACTCAAGTGGGAATAACTGTGAGTACATTCTGAGGGAGGTCCATGAAGGCATTTATGGAAATCACTCGGGGGCGTACCTCTCTTGCCCACAAGGTGCTATGGCAGAGATACTATTAGCCGACTCTAAAGTCAGATGCTCACTAATTTACCAAGTCATGTGATCATTGTGAAAGGTATGCAAACCACAATAGAAGACCAACGACTTCTCTTAAGCCCTTGGTCAACCCTTGTCCATTTGCAGTATGGGGAATTGATCTAATTAGGGAGCTGCCAAAAGGAAAAGAAAGTGTGAAATATGTTATGGTAACTGTGGACTACTTCACAAGATGGGCAGAAACTGAACCTCTAGCTACCATTACTGCTGGGAAGCTAAGGTAGTTTGCCTACAGGGAAATCATTTACAGGTATAGGATTCCATACAAATTAATTTCTGACAATGGAAAATAGTTTGGCAACAGAGAAATGAGGACGTTGTGTGATGATTTATGAATAAAGAAGAGTTTCTCAACTGTTTTCCACCCTCAAAGTAATGGCCAAACAGAAGCTATGAATAAGATAATTAACCATACTTTGAAAGAAAAGTTGGAGGAAAGAAAGGGAAGCTGGCCAGATGAGCTTCCAATGGTATTGTGGTCTTATAATACAACACCCCGGTCAACTATAGGGGAATCCCCCTTCTCCCTCATATATGGTTGTGAAGCCATTGTACCTATTGAAATTGGGGCAAGTTCCTTTAGGAGGGACAACTATCAGGATGAAAATAATGAAATCAATCATCATCTGTACCTGGACCTAGTGGAAAAAATGAGGGCATCCTCACAATTGAAGTTGGCTGCCTATCAACAAGGGACTATGATGTATTACAACAACAAGGTGGAACCTCGACCATTAAAAGTTGAGGACCTGGTATTGAGAAAGATGATGCTAAATATGAAGGTTCCAGGTCATGGAGCATTTGAAGCTAACTGGGAAGGTTCGTGTAAGATACGATCAATGTTGTGGGAAGAAACCTACCATCTTGAAAACTTGGAGGGGAACCTCCTCCCAAGGGCCTGGAATGTTGAGCACCTCAAGAAGTATTACCCGTAATAACTCTTGTTTCAATCAAGTAGGAAAATTAGGCCTCTTTCATGCTAGGAATATAAAACAAGCTTATGCTTTCGCATTTTCAAGCTTCATATAGTTAATAGTTATAATTTTCATTTCATGCTCGGGGGATGGTACCTATAAACCCACCTGAGTTTTCATGTAATGTTTTTCATTTTAATGGAAATAGTGGCAATTTACCTTTATCTATATTTCTAAAAGTACTACATGGCACCATGTAAGAAGTTTCAACAGAGTAAGTTCTACAGTCTATCAAGCTACACTGCAACACTTGGGGGTAGTAGGTGACATGTTGCCTAGAAAAGGATCTTGAAAGAGTCAATTTTCAAGCAAAAACCCAGGAAGTGCCTAGTCCTGGCTCTTGAGGTTCTTGTGACTTAATCTCGGAGGTGCCTAATCCTGGCTCCCATGGTTCCTGATTTGACCCAAGAGGTGCCTAGTCCTGGCTCCTGAGGTTCCTGTGATTTAATCTGGGAGGCGCCTAGTTCTAGCTCCCATGGTTTCTGATTCCACCCGGGAGGTGCCTGGTCGATCCTGGCTCCTGAGGTTCCTATGTTTTAACTTGGGAGGGGCCTAGTCCTTGCTCTTGAGGTTCCATTCAATCAACCTAGGAGGTTCCTAGTCCTAGCTTCTATGGTTTATACTTAACCAAGAAGGTGCCCAGTCCTGGCTCCTAAGGTTCCTACGATTTAACCTGGGTGGTGCCGAGTCCTGGCTCTTGAGGTTCCATTTAATCAACCTAAGATGTGCCTAGTCCTAGCTCATATGGTTCATACTTAACCAATGAGGTGCATAGTCCTGGCTCCTGAGGTTCCATTCATTCAACCTAGGAGGTTCCTAGTCATGGCTCATATGGTTCATACTTAACCCAGGAGGTGCCTTGTCCTGGCTTCTGAGGTTTCATTCATACATAACCCAAGAGGTGCCTAGTCCTGGCTCATGTGGTCTTCAAGATATAATTAACTTAAAAGTTGTTTTGTCACAATTATCACGATACATATGCATATGGAAGGATGAGAAGACCCCTTAAAGAGGAGTTATAGTTAAATCAAAAGAAGATAGTTGTTCTTTAAAATGATCAAGTTTAACAGGTGCTAGTAGTGAGGAGAGGTATCACCCATATTATTGGAATCTCATCAGCACAATGATACCAGCAACAAGGAGAGGTTTCATCCATGTAACTGAAACCTCATCAACAGAGAGGTGTCATACAATGAGGGAATGTTTCACTCTTGAGATTGGAACCTCATCAACATAAAGATGACAGATAATGGGAACAGGTTCCACCAGTACCATTGGTACCCCATCAACAGTGAGGTCCCAACACCCGAGGAGGCACTAAGGCACCTTTAGGGTTTTCCTAATGTGAAGGATGATAACTACACCACACCCATAACATCATCTACATAAACCCATGGCACACATTTCAAATTAATATAAAGCATGCATCAAGGGAGTGGAAGCTAAAAACTTCAGAAGAAAACAAAATTGTGATAGCGAGAAAGTCAAAATTTCCAAGCAACCGGAAAAATATTCAAGATTACATCTGTGGAGCATTTGAGGTTCCCACCCCCTCATTTAAAACCAGTTTAAAATATCCAAGAACCAAGAGCCATAAAATATTCAAGGAACCATTAAAAGAAAGTTAAGAAGAGGGGGAAATAATGGAAATTATTCAGCAAGAGGAGTGTCATCGGTATTGGAGGAATCTTTTTCAGCAAGAGTTGTGGAGTTGGCACCTCCATACAGGGCCTCATCGGGATGGAGTGTTGGAACCTCAGTCTGCAGGGCTTAAGGTACGGGAGCTGGTTCTTCTCCTTTCATGGCCGCTTCCACAGCACCAGGAACCTCTAGATTCCCCCCAATGGCACCTGGGTCTTCATTTTTCAGCTTCGTAACCAAAGCAACAACATCATCCCAAGGAGAGACCAGTTGAAGTCCGGTACCTTCTCGAACATAGACCTCAAGTAGTCCTTGACACCATTGTCATAACCAGCTTCATACTTGTCCATCTCTCTAGGAGCTCTTAGTGTTTTGTATGTGGTCACTGCACCTTGAAGGGCATCCACTTGATTCTTTAGCTCCTGAAGCAATAGAGCATGATTGGTTTGAAGCTCCTCTCTCTCCTTCTTCTGCTGCTTAACTAAGTTGTTCAATTGCCCTCTTTCTTTGGTCAATATGGACTCTGCAGTCTTCAACTTCTTGTTGGCATCCACCAGCTTCTTATTCTCATCCTCAGAAGCTTTGAGCTTGGTTCTTAATTCCTTCACCCCTTCCTTCTTCTTCTGGTCACCTCTAGCTGTTGCTGATATTTGCTCACCGAATCTAAGTTGCAAAAAGGTACTTTGAGCAGCAAAAACTAGCAGGGCTTGTGAAGTTTCATTCGTCCTCATCTTAGACCAATCAGCCACAACCTTTTATAGAACCTGCTCCCCCAATATCCTGGTGAAGGCCTGCCTCTCAGGGGAGGCAGCAGGTACTATAGCCAGTCGAGATCTCTTTCCTAAACGGAGGTCAGGTGTGGAAGCTGTGGCTGGGGAACTGGTTGATAATTTTCTCTTGAAAGAGGTTCCAGAGGGTTCTTGAGCAGGTGTCATCACAATGGCTGTAGAAATATTCTGAATGTAGCATGTAGTGTTGATTGCTTCTACCCAAAGATATGTGGGCAATTTGGCTTCTTCCAACATTGTTCTTACAGCTTCAATTAAGGTCCTATTTTTCCTTTCAACTACCCCATTTTGTTGAGGAGTTCTAGGATCAGAGAAATTTTGAGTGATTTCTTTTTCATCATAGAATTCTGTCATAGTTGCATTCTTGAACTCAGTACCATATCACTTCTAATTTTCTTTACTTGCATTATGTGCCTGTGTCAACAATCTTCACATGATTGATAATGAATTTGCTTGGCTCATCCTTGGAGTGTAGGAAGTACCCCATATGAATCTTGTGAAGTCATCCACAATTACTAAGGCATATATCTTTTTAGCAATTAACATGATGTTGACTGGTCCAAATAAATCCATATGCAATCATTCTAAGGGCTTATCAATTGATGATTCTGTCTTAGACTTGAATGATGCCTTCCTTTGTTTTCCCTTTTAACATGCATCATACAAGCCATCCTTGGTGAATTTCATTTGTGGAATGCCTCTAACCAAATTCTTTCTAACCAATTGTTTCATGGATTTGAAATTTAGATGGCTAGCTTCTTATGCCAAATCCAACTTTCATCTTTATTGGCCTTAATAAGCAGACATTTCATTGAGTCTACCTTTACAGAGTTGAAATCAGCAACATAGACATTTCCTTTTCTTCCACCAATTAGAAAAATTTCACCAGATTCTGTATTAGATATGATGCATGATCCAGTTGTAAACTATACACCATTTCCATTGTCACACAGTTGACTAATGCTCAGCAAGTTATGCTTTAATCCATCAACTAGTATTACAGGTTCAATGATAGCATTTTTACTTGCAATAAAGCCATATCCCAAAGTATATCATTTGTTGTTATCTCCAAAGGTAACTCCTAGGCCAGCTTTCTCCATAAATTTTTTGAGTAAGGACATATCTCCATTCATGTGTCTAGAACATCCACTGTCTAAATACCATAGATTTATTCTTCTTCTTTTTCCATGCACACAATTAAAACAATCAAGTTACTTTTGGTACCTAAGTTTCCTTGGGTCCTCTTTTATTAGTTACAGCCTGTGCCTTGGTTGCCAACTTTGATTCCTTTAGTTTTTGTGGATTTAAGTCCTCTTTAACTTTTAGAGTTGATTTTTGAGGCACAGACACCTTGGAACTCATGACAGGAATATCATTCACAATTTTGGACTTGACAGTTTGATTAGCATGATTGTTAACAGTTATATGCATATTCCATGGCATTGCAGGCATGTTTATATTTGCATATGCAAAGAATGGATTGTACATGTATGGCATTTGTGCATATGGCATGTGAACATTTGATGCAACCAAATTAGAGGTCATGACATTCATGAGCATAGGATTGGCAGGCATGGCATTTGCAGTCATGGTGTGTGTAGTGGAATCATTTATAGGTATGGAATTCTTTTCTTTCTTGCAGTGCATAGATAAATGATTTATACTACCACACTTTATACATACCCTTCTAGGTGCATATATGTCAGGGGTATAATTATTGTGCTTGTTTATACCTACCTTACCATTCTTATTTTTCTTCCTTGTCTCTGACTTAGGTTGAATGATTTCAACAGGTGCTATCGTTTCTAGTTTATCCTTTAACTGTTTCTTATATAAGATACATATATTTATCTTTTCAACTCTAGCCACAACTTGTTCTGTGGATTCACTTTCTTTCACAAACTAAATGGGTGTGCTAAGTTTGTGTTTCTTATTAATCATTGATTGTTTACCTATCAATGGATGTTTATCAGTTGACTTAGCATCAATCGATTAATAATCCTAATCAATTGATATAGAATTAACAGTCGATTGATCTTTATCCATTGAGGCATTAATCAATGACTTGCCTATAGACTTGGTGAATTCTCCTAGAGTATCCATTCCTTGAACATCAATAATCTATTTTGCAGTTTTAAAAAACCTATTTCATTTGTTGATTGTCTCAATTTCATTAGCTAATTAATCTTTCAACAATTCTTCTCTTTTCAAACTGTTCACTAATTCATTCATAGCATATTCACTTTCATATTTAAATCTATCCAAACAAACTATTTCATTTTCAAGAAATGCATTTCTCTCAGTCAAAGCATCAATGGTGTTCTTTAACTTATAGTTTTCTTTGTTTAGTGATTTAAGAGTGATATGCCAATTTTACAGTTCATTTGACATTTCATTTATAATACTATTGCATTCATCTTTTGAGAGTTCAGAAAAGTTTATAGCTAGTACCTGATTTGATGATGGAACTAACATCGCATCCTCATAGTTGGCCATTAAAGCTAGATTGATGAACTCTTCACTAGAATCATTGTCATCGGTAGCCCAGTCTTTCTCTTCAGTCACAAAAGCCTTTTCTTTTTGTATGAGAAGGTCAAATATTTCCTTTTGTACTCAATGCCATCATATGACCTTGCATTTTTTTCCCTTGTTTTGGATTTCTGCATTTATTGGAGAAATCAACCTATCCATAATTATAGCATTTGAATTTAGATCTATTAACCAAATTTTTGTTTTGATTGTCACTTCTAAACTGAAATACAAGCCTTTAAACATTTAAATTCCTCTTGAATTTCAAATTTGAAAACTTCCTTGACAGAAATGGAAGGTGTTCATCAATTTCATCAAAATCATCTTGAAAGCATGCTTCACTCTCATTACCTTTGATCTTTTTTTATCTTTGGATGATTAAACAACAGCATCATCAGCCACCATGCTAAAACCATTTACACAGCCCCTTTCACTATCAACCTTCTTGTCTTCATTTTCGTTGACTATCAAAGCAACAATTTTGGCCCCGTTTGGCCAAGCTTATAAGCAGCTTATAAGCTGAAAAAGTTGGTATATATGTACTTTTTCTGAAAATAAGTAACTTATTTTCAAATTTGGAAATAAGATTTGGTCTTAAATTTCTATAATAAATATTAATTTTCAAAAAAATAAATAAAAATACTTTAAAAAAAAAGTAACTTATTACTTATAAGCTTAAGACAAACACCCCCTTTGTTTTTTCTTTGATTCAACTAAATCTCTTCATTCTGTCAGATTTCCAACTCATATGTCCTGAAAATATCATAAAGAGTATCAAGAGTGTAGTCCTTGAAGTCCTGAGGTTGTCTGATAGATAAAATCATTGCCTTCCATTCTTTTGGAAGAGATGTAAGAAATTTCAAGTTTGTATCCTCGGTTGCATAAACCCTACCATATAGTTTTAGTCTATTCATAAGCTTTTGGAACCTATTATAGGTATCATTGATGGACTCACCACTCTTGAAATGAAAGGCTTCATTTATTAATCAAGAGTTGCATCTTGTTTTTCCTGACTTGTTCAGTTCCTTCACAAAGAGTTTGGAGAGTATCACATACTTCCTTGGATATTGTGCAGTTGATTACATTGTCAAACATGTCTTTATCTAAACCATTGAATAGAATATTCATGGCCTTTTTATACTTTAGCACTTCTTTTTCATCATATCCCGTGAACTCAGTGATGAGTTTTGGAACATGTTTGTCGAAGGCAGGAGTACCATTAGGGTTTACACCTGTGACCAGCTTCATGGGAACATGAAGACCTTTCCCTGTGTAGTTGACATAGGAAGTGTCAAGTGAAAGTAGAAGTAGGTGCATTTTTACTTTCCAGTGAAAGTAATCTTCTTTTTCCAATACTGGAATTTTCACTCCTGAATCTTTGTGGCGTATATTGACTTGTTTGTGATCTTACAACTTTATGTATGTTGAAAACCTGTATTTGATACTAATTGTTATTTGTCCCTTAATAATGTTAATATTCCTAGAAGGGGGGTTGAATACAAATATCAAAACTTTTTGTAAGCCTTTAAAGTTTGTATTTGTTCTTCTAAGTTTAAGTATTTGAGATACATTCTGGTAAAGTTCTTCAATGTAGGAAATACAACTTCAATTTGAGTCTTCATAGATAATGTAGACTGTCTTCCATAGCTCTACTATCGTCTGAAGATTCCTGACATTTTGTCTTTTGTGCTATACCTATCAATTGATAATTTGCTATTAAGCATATCAATTGATTCTTCCTTGTATCCTTCAACTGATGTTCTTCTTCAATTGATCTTGATATCCATCGATTGATAATAGCAATTGACTTACCGATTGATAATGTTTATCAATCGATATATACATATCGATGGGTCTTCATATCAGTTGATGGCCTTCAATTTAACTTAGCTTCATATCAATTGATTCTTTAATATCAATTGATTATCTTTCACTTGTATATGTTTCCTGTCCTCAATATATTCACAATTTTAACAGTCCAAAATACACATCAATTGATGACCTATATCAATCAACTCTGGTATTAATTGATGAGTAAAACACTATCAATTGATCTAGCCTTATCGATTGAAAAGACTAATTACAAGTATACTTCAATCCATTTTATTAGTTGATTACTATAGACACTTTAACTGATAAATGGTTTCCTAATCAAGTAATATTCATAAATTTATATCAATTGATCAGTTACAATAAGTAAAATTTCTATGATTCAAAGGTTGAGTGTATCATCAAGACAAAATTAATTCCTAATACATCAAATTATCAATTGATATTTACTTATCCTGAAGAATAAGACAAAGTGTCAGGAATCCTGGCAGACTAAAAACAACAATGAAAGACAGTCAAATTGTCATTAACAGTGAAACTCTAGGAGGAACTGTATTTTTGGGAGAATGCAGGGACAAAAATATACCCTAAATTACGAAATGCAAAGGAGAAAGACAGAAGTAGCAAAATTCTAGTGTAGGGAAATATTGTTTTATCTGTTGACTAGTAATACTGTAATAACACTTGTAATATATTAACAAGTGTAGTCGCATAGTAGAAGACACACTTTTATAATATTTCAATTTCTAGGATATAACTTATTAAGCCAAATTGTAAGGACATGTAATATCTCTACTTTGTAAAAACAACTAGGTTTTCAGACCTGTATTTCTATAGAGCAAAAATACTTCTGGTGGATAAAGTCATCCCACTAGTAATTTTAAATATTGGTTTTTCTGTTTTTATAATTTTCAATACATTTTCATAGTTTTATAAATATCTATTGATATAACATCTAGGGTTCTTGATTACAAAGTTCAAAAGAAAATTTTGGTAAAATTACTATATTTGTATTCAACCCCCTTCTATAAATATACATAGTGACTTTAAGAGATTCTCTAACTAACAAATGGTATCAGAGCCGAGCTTTCAACATACAAAAAGTTTTAAGATCAGAAGTCATTATGGGTCATAAATTTGTCAAAGAGGATAATGACCAAGAAACAATACAAGAAAAAGTTGATAATGTTAATATAGGTTTTCTATCCAATAAAGAATTAAAAGAAAGACTTAAAAAGGTAGAACCTGTGGTTAAACCCAAGGCAGACAAGAAAAAAAAATATGAATGGCAAAGTAGGAACCAATAAGCACAATAATTATATTCCTAACATGTATGATCCCTGGAAAACATGTGCTAAATATGATAGTGTCAATCATTTGTCTGTGCTTTGTAAGAAGCCGAACCCTGTCATGACTACTAATTAGATGCATTCCAATTTAGTTGCACAAAGTATTCCTATATCATATGCATCAATGCCATATATGTTTAATCCATACTTTGCATATTCTCACATAAGTCTACCTATCATGCCTTAGAATATGCCTTATGAAAACAATGAACATGCATCTAAATTCTCTAATTCAAATTAAACCAATGGCATATCTAACATGATTAATAATATGCCAATATTTCAAGGTCTAACTCCAAAAGTTAAAGTGGACTTGAATCCACCTTAAACAAATGTTGACAAGTTGGGGCCGAAGGCAAACACTGCAACTAATAAGAAAACACCCAGGGCAACTTGGGTAGCAAAATTAACTTGATTGTTTTTGGATGTGCACAGAGAAAGAAAAGAAATCTTTGGTACTTTAAGAGTGGCTGTTCAAGACATATGACTAGAGGTAGATCCCTACTCACACAGTTTGACGAGAGACGTGGCCCAAAAGTAATTTTTGGAGATGACAACAAATGTTATATAATGGGATATGGCTTGATATCAAAAGAAAAGGTCATAAACAAACCTATAGCCCTAGTTGTTGGTCTTAGACACGATCTTGTAAGTATCAATCAACTGTGTGATAATGGATATGGTGTGTCTTTTACAATTAAAGCATGCATCATCTCAAACAAAGAAATTAGTGATGTTCTGTTAACTAGAAATTAAAAAGGAAATGTTTATGTTGTTGATTTCAACTTAATCAAGGCAGACACAATGACATGCCTATTTAGTAAAGCAAAAATTAATGAGAGTTGTTTGTAGCAAAAGAAACCAGCATCATTCAGAAAGAATGTGGTTAGAATCATTCCTCAGGTGGAATTCACCAAGGATGGATTGTATGATGTCTGTCGAAAAGGTATACAATCAACAAGATCATTCAAACCCAAAACTGAATCATCAATTAATAAAGCCCTTAAATTCCTATACATGGATTTGTTTGGACTAGGAAACATCATCTCCATCTCTAGGAAGAAATATTCTTTGGTGATAGTGGATGACTTCACAAGATTCTCTTTGGTGTATTTTCTGCTCTCAAAGGATGAAGCAAGACAATTCATTATCAATCATGTGAAAAATGTTTAGACTGGCACAGATTTTAAAGTGAAGACAATCAGGAGTTACAATGGAATCGAGTTAAAAAATTCCATTATGAAGGAATTTACTGAAGAAAAAAGAATTAGAATTTTTCAGCACCAAGGACATCTTACCAAAATGGGGTAGTTGAAAGGAAAAAAAGAACCCTGATTGAAGTTGCAAGGACAATGCTTGAAGAAGCCAAACTACCTACATACTTTTGGGCAGAGGTAATCAACCCAATCTGCTATATTCAAAATATATCTTTTGTGAACCAAACCCAAGGGAAAATAGCATATAGAGTTCTCGATCAAAACAATTCTTAACTATATTTACATGAGTTCTCGAAAAGAATTGTGTCAGTTCTCTAGTAAAGTAACTTTAGCAAACTCTTGAGTTCTCGATCAAATAAAACATTTACAATTTTAGGTCGAGATGTCTATCCTTATAAATAGCAAAGTAGGTTTACAATTCAATTCAATCAACAAGCTCTGATACCAATTGTTAGGTCCAAAATCATCATAGAAGGGGGGGTTGAATATGATGTTGTAGATTTTCAACTTTGTTTTGCGGAAGTGTTTGTGTTTTTATATGATATGAGCTTGGCAGTAAATAAAACACAAAGCTGGGAAATAACAAGTTATTATTAAATCCCTGGGGTGCTACAAATCTAATCAAATGATTAGCTGCAGTGGGTTCAAAATAATATTACAACAATTACAGTTGGGAGATATAAATGAGTGTCTTTAATGGAGCTTCCCGGCTGTATTTGTTGATAGCTTGAAGATGATAACCAATTAAAACAATTGATTTGAACCCATATATATTTGCAGTCTTCTTGGAATTTAATTCCACAATTGCTTAAGTCCTGAGTGGCGCCTACACAGTGGTAATGGTGTAGAGGCGCCACTTGAGGCTTGTTGAGGCTGAAGTCTTGAGTTGCGCCGAGTATGTGAGTTGCGCTTACACTCTTGTTGCACTGTGTAGGCGCCACTCATATACTATCTTTGCCTTAGAAATTTTAGAGCAGCTGAGTTGCGCCTAGAAGTTGTGTTGCGCCTGTACAGTGTCTTCCCTGTACAGGCGCCACTCACGCCTTGGACTGTGTGTGTACCTGTTAGACTTTGAGTTGCGCCTATACAGTGGTTACCCTGTATAGGCGCCACTCATGACTTAGACACCATTTCGTGTGCCTTCACTTGACAAAATTGTTGCACCTTGAAATGTAGACTGCACCTCTTCACAGCTTCAAGAATAAAACCACCAATTGTAGTAATTCCTTCCTTAGCATATTTATCTTGAATTCTTGAATTAATTACCACTTGGATTTTACTCTTCTGGCTTGGCTTGATCAACTGATTTTCTCTTGATTAATTAAGATAATTCTTTTCTTGTTGTGCTGACGCTTAGTGCACTGGTCTGGTTCACAAACGACTAACACCGAATGAATTCCCTTAATCTCTGTTCTGTTTCAGCTGACTAACCCTGGACTTTTGCATTGCTTCTGATCACTGAAACCCTTTGACAATTATACATGGATCACTGCTCTGTCTTTAGAATGAAGTCTTCTGAACTCTTATTTGTCACTGAGGCTTGAACATATTAATGAACTTCTCTCACTGACGTTCAGTAATTCTTCTGTCTTGAAAGCTCAGCAATGATGAATGTATTATCTTCTTGATTATGTCCTTCTGAATTTCTGTGCTGCATGTTAGTATTATTTATTTGTCTTTGTTTCTTAGTTGAGTTATCGTTATCACTATTACATACTACGTTACATTATGCTTTACAATCTCCCCCTATTTGTTTGAGAGAGATCGACAAGCAAATCCTGTGAGAGGATAACTCAACTGATACTTACAAGAAAGAGTAACGTACAGAAAGACAGTGAATAATATTAATTACATTCTGGATTAGATATTACATTTCCAGATTTCTTTGTGTACAAAAGAAGTTTGTTCCTTTAGCCTGAACAAATAATTCTATGGTCTTCTGCTTCTTTGTACTGTGTCTTGCTTTTGCTTAGACCTTGTTTCGGAATAATGCTTCCTCAGCCCTTCTTCTTTTTGCTCTAACCTTGCCTTCACCAAATCTCTTGCTTCTACTTCAAGAGTGTTAACTGGAGGTGGATCTTCTAGCTTCTTTAAAATCTCAGTCAGAAACGCCGTTGAATTCATTTTGGAGATTGACTCGAAGGCCAAAGATTGTCTCTTTGTAAACACGAACACTGTTATCCTTTTCGGAAAACCTTTTACTCTATCAGTGTCGTGCATTGACTCTTCTGCCAGTTTCTCCCTTAGTGTATCTTCAATCATCCTCAAAGCCTTCTTGTCTGATTTGACAGTGGATCTTTTTACCCTTGAGAAGACTTTTCGAATAACCTCAGAGTTGTTTCTTTTGAGCTTTGATAATTCTTTCCTTCTGATCACACCATCCTTCTTGAGTAGTAAGAATTTTATTCCATTTGAATCAGTGTGAGTGCAAGGTTCAGAATCTGGGATGGATTCGAGTACTTCTGTGCCGTCATCTTTTCTAACAAACACTGGATCTTGGTAGTATCTGGACGTCTCCAAAAGATATCTTCCTGAAGTTTGAATTGCTCTGTTCAGCCTGAATGCATAGATCAACTCAGCAGCATTAAGGTCTTCTGCAGTTCTGTTCTTCTTACTCCTGAGTTTTCCCTCTACATACTGCATGAACAAGAGATGGCTTGAGTCCAAACACTCGTCTGACAAAGTTAAGTTGTGAAGAGTTGTTGCTTTGTAGTACTTGACAACTGGAGGCTTTTCAAATGCTTCAACACCGATCTCCATTATCTTCTTTTCAATCATGTCTCTCAGTATCTCATTTGTTTTGTGCCCTCCAAAGATGACTTTCCTCTTCAGCACATACAGCTCCACTATATTCATCTTTTCAAAGCTCTTTGTCGACAGAACCCTCGACCCCAGTGATGTTGTATTTATGTGCATCTTCCAGCCATTTTTAAGTGCACTGACTGACACACTTGAAATTTCCTCGGACAGCATGGAGTAGAATTCATGAACATCTTCAAATTTGTCCTTCATGGTTCTGAAGAGATCAAGGACTTCTCTGTCTTTCTTATTAGAAAGGGATAGCTCCTTCTTCTTGAGCAAGTTCCTTGCTTCATCCCAATCAGGACCTACTTTTGCTTCTATGTCCTTCACCCTGTTCCTCCTTTCAATTGCTTGCTGCACTCTCTTCCATTTTCTCTTTACTAAGTCCTGAGCTTCGGATACACCTCTCGTAATGACTTCATCCACACCAACTAGAAGACAGTCATTATCGAAGGCATATTCTTCAGCAAACTCCTCTTCGACGTCTATCCCTTCAGCCTGTACAGTCTTCTCTATCTCAGCTTCAGTAGGAATATCCATTGGTACATAGGGTTCAAAGATTTCTCCTTCTTCAAGTTGCCTCGCTCCAGGCCTATAGAAGAAATCCATCTCCCCCTGAGCTGTATATTCCATTATCATTGCAGCTCCAACATCTTTTTCTTGTGCTAATCTCTCCCCCTCAGTTGGGTTATCCTCCCTTCTGATCGGAGTAATCTGAGCTGTTGGAGTTGATTGAGTAAAGACAGGAGCCTTCTGAGCCAGCAGCTGTTGAGCTAGATCTTTGAGTTCTTTCATTTCAGATCGCTGCTGCTCTTGCACTTCCAAGATTTTGCTTAAAGAATGATGAATTTCAGTAACCTGGGCCTCCAGATTTAGAATCCTTTGGCTATGTGCAGTGTGTGTATTGTGTGGGGTGAATATTTGGTCAGTGGGTGTCTCACTCCTCACTGGAACTGTTTGAGCACGACCCTCAACACTCACACTTGGCTGTTCGGGGTCAGGGAATTGAAGATCACTTAGGTTAAATGTTTCACTCATTATAGCATCCATATCTTCAATACCTGCAAGAAAATCCCTATCCCTTCTATGGGTAGGTTGCCTCTCCGCCTGACCACTGTGGGTGGGGAGAACTCCTTTTTCAGGAACTGGGGAGTTTAGACCCAGTGTGGTCACCACTATTGATTCTGTAATGATTGGCAATATAAAAGAATCAGTGATGCCAGCTGAAGCCATTGAAGGCATTACCTGTCCAGAGACACCCTGAACAGGTTCTACTACCGAAGTAGCAGATACTCTATTAATAGAGTCCACATCCCTTCTATGGGTGTGTTGTCCCTCCACCTGACCTGTAGAGGTGGGGAGGACCTCCGTTGAAGGAGCTGGACTTTGAATTTCCAGGGGGGTCACCACCTCAGGCAATGTAATATGTGACAAGTAAGAGCCTGTGATGCCCCACGAAGCCTGTGAAGGCATTTCCACTTGAAGTGGTGGTGCTGTTGACACAGCTTCTCCTTGAATGGAGACCTCTTCCCTTCTATGGGAGAGTTGCCTTTCTACTTCACCCACCTGGGGAGGGAAAACATCCTTAATAGGATCTGGAGATGTTAAGTCCAGGGGGGTCACCACATTTGACAATGTAATGAATGGCTCGTGAGAGTCAGTGATGCCCCCTACTGTCTGTGAAGACAGAGTCTGAATTGGATCAACCAAAACAGTACAAGCTCCTGAAGTAGCGGATGTTACAACCTCTGTTTCTCTTTCCGGACCTTTCAGGATGTTATCAATTTCAGAATTTAGGTTACGAAGAAAAAGAAGGTGTTCAGAGATTGGAGAATCAGGTTCCTGGCTCACAGATGCCTTTGGCTTAAAATCCATTTTACGACGTTTTTGAGAAGGCAGAGCTGTAGGGGATATTTGAAAAATGTCCTGATCCGGTTGAGAAACGGTCCTATCATCTATTTCATGGGTTCTTTTTCTGGTTGGAGGTGATGAGGGATCTGTTTGTTGTTCTCTGGCATTGGTTAGAACTGGTGGGTTGCCAAGTTCATTGCCAGCTTCAATGGCCACTGAGGGCTCTAGTGTGTGCATTGCCGTTTGAGGCACAGATGGAGATATTGTGACATGTTCATCTGAAAGAAAAGCAGAGAGGTCAAAGTAAAGAAGTGAACCTTCATCCATACCTTCATCAGACATGCTGGGGATGTATACATCTGTAGCTTGAGGTTCTTCTTCTACTTCTGGCTCAACCACTATCTCCTCTGTTGGATTTTTAGGGGAATTCCTTTGTTCTTCTTCAGGAATTTGATCTTGCTCAGCTTCAGAACCAGCTTCTTCCATAACTTCATCTTCTTGATCAGTGGTTGGTTCTGCTTCTACTTCTTCTTCTTCTTCTTCTGAGCTTCCAGAGCTGCCTGAGGTTTCAGCTTCACTGGCCTCTGCAGAGATTGATGCTTCTTCTTCTCGATCTTCTGCACTTTCCTGTCTAAGAAGAGCAATAAAATCCCTGATGGGCTCAGTCATAGGGGCAGGAGCATACCTATTGGGATAGTCAGTCTCAGTGTTGAGCAGCACCAATGCTCTTAACTGTAGAGATGGTGACTCATCCATTTGACTGTTCTGAAACATTCGTAGTTGATCAGCTTCCAGAACTTCATTCAGCACCAGCTGCAAGAATCTTGGATACAGGCAGAAGTTTTCCATTTTGGCCTGGTTCTTCAAGATCTCAGCCATGATCAATTTTCCAAAATTGATTCTAGTGCTTGTAGCCACTGAGTATCCTATCACCTTATTGAATTGTGTAATCCCATGGAATCCACCTGTCTTTGGTGCAAAGGCATGAGATAAGATGTTGAAGAACAGATTCCACTCCTTGGGCAGATGATTCTTGTAGATCTTCCTTGGAAGATTAGAGTTTTCTCTGGTGCAGTGGATGAACAGGAAGAAGTTGTTTAGATCTTCTTGAGATGGATCCTCCTCAAAGTTTTCAGTAGGCAGATGTAGTGCTCTGTTGATGTCAGCTTCTGTTATCTGCACCGGCTGCTTCTGAAGTTTGAAAGTGAAGCTCAGGATCCCATCTTCAGATGTGTCTAGAGCAGACCTGTAGACCTGTCTTAATAAATTTTTATTCAAGGGAACAGAAGTTGTTAGTGCATAACTGACTATTGAATTTTCATTTAAAAACCTAGCCCAGTTACCTAAGTCCCCGGCCTCAGTCCAATCATCTACTAAAATGGATAAATAATTAGTCTTTTTAATCTCAAAATGACTTCCCATTTAATCAAAAATGAAAAGTAATTTTTAATAATTAAAAGTACTAATTAAAGTCAAATAATTTTAGTAAAATTTTGAACTAAAACCCTAACTTCAAAAATTACTTGAATTTTCTTAAAATTAACAACTAATAAACTACTAGTAATTTTTAGCACACTTTTAAGATCAATAAAATTTTAATCGATTGAACACTATAGAACAGTGACCAAACAGTTTGAATTTTGCCAAAAATTTGAATTTTAAAACCTTAATCAAATCAAGTGAAACCGATTGCAAAAGACAGATGTGTTCAAGGTGATCACAAAACTGATTTTAGTTTAAAAATCGGGCATGAAATGGTCAAGTAATGTTCGATTAAAAAGTAGATCTGAATTAGTGTTTGTGTTGCGCTGATGCTGTGTGTAACCGTGTATGTAACAAAACGACAACAAAGAAAACACTACTCAGTTATTTATAGGCACAGCAAAGAAAAAAAAATGTTAAGTGCTGAGTGGCGCTCCTACAGTGGTTATACTGTGTAGGCGCCACTCAACCTACTGTGCCACAGAATGAAAATATTAGCCAAGTAAAGGTGAGTGGCGCCTGTACAGTGGTTACACTGTATTGGCGCCACTTAGAAATGAAATCTAACTTGGCCAATTTTTACTCACAACACTTGAGTTGCGCCTATACAGTGTGTGCACTGTATTGGCGCCACTCAGGTTTATTTAGCAACATTAATTTAAGTGGTGAGTTGCGCCTATTCAGTGAATGCACTGTATTAGCGCCACTCAACACTTGAGGCGCCACTTGAAATTGTACAAGAAAAATCCTAAGTACTAAAGAATGAGTTGCGCTTATACAGTGAGTATGCTGTATAGGCGCCACTCAGTACTTAGACAGTTTTTGAAGTGGTTCCAAATTTTGTTACTAATTAACAATAATATCCATAAATAATTCGAGTAAATAGACAAATAGAAATGAATTACTCACAAATATTATTTTCACAAAATATTCATGAATAACAATAATAACATTAATTGTTAAAATTATTATTATAAATAAATTATGCTTCTAATTATTTTACTTTTATTTTAAATAAGAGAATAAATATAAATATTCATTCTTATTATTTAAAATAATTTCAAATAATATTTAAATAAATAAGTGCTAAGAATTTATCATTTAAATACAAGCACTTAAATATTTTTAAGATCAAAATTAAATAAATACCAGATTAATAAATTAAGCAGGCATGCACAAGGTATTTATCTAAAATTGAATCTTAACAGCTGGAAAATGATTTTTGGTAGATAAATTCACAAGTCCTAAAAATATTGAAATTAATCAACCAGTGAATTTATCAGCTTCAAATTGCAGTTTTTGATTACCAACTTGTTAGTCAGTAGAATTTAACATCCCAAGTTCACAAACCAGTCTAGTGAAAGTGATTTCATCTAGTGGTTTAGTAAAGATGTCTGCAATTTGCTGCTCTGTAGGTACAAAATGTAACTCTACAGTACCATTCATGACATGCTCTCGAATGAAATGATACCTGATATCAATGTGCTTGGTCCTCGAGTGTTGAACAGGATTGTTGGTTATGGCTATGGCACTTGTGTTGTCACATAATATTGGAATTTTGCTCAGCAACAGTCCATAGTCCTGAAGTTGGTTCCTTATCCACAGAATTTGTGCACAGCAACTCCCAGCAGCAACATACTCAGCTTCAGCTGTCGACATTGCAACTGAGTGCTGCTTCTTGCTATACCAGGATACCAACCTTCTACCAAGGAATTGACAACTCCCTGATGTACTCTTTCTATCAATCCTACACCCTGCATAATCAGAATCTGTATAGCCAACAAGGTCAAAACCTGTATCTTTAGGGTACCAAATTCCAAGATTCAGACTTCCCTTAAGATACCTAAAAATCCGTTTAACAGCTATAAGATGTGATTCTTTAGGATCTGATTGGAACCTAGCACACAAGCATGTAGAGAACATTATATCTGGCCTACTTGCAGTAAGATAAAGTAATGAGCCGATCATACCTCTGTAGCTTGTGATGTCTACCTTCTTACCAGGCTCATCTTTATCAAGCTTAGTGGCAGTTGCCATTGGAGTTTTAGCTGAAGATGCATCTTCAAGACCATATTTCTTCAATAATTCTTTGATGTACTTGGTCTGGCAAATGAAGATTCTATCTTTCCTTTGACTTACTTGGAGTCCAAGAAAATAGTTCAGCTCTCCCATCATGCTCATTTCATACCTACTCTGCATTAGCTTAGCAAATCTACTACACAACTGATCGTGAGTAGAACCAAATATAATATCATCTACATAGACTTGCACTAATATCATATCATTTTTATGCATTTTATGGAATAGAGTCTTATCTATGACACCTCTAGTAAAACCATTTTCAAGTAAAAATATAGATAGTGTGTCATACCATGTTCGAGGGGCTTGCTTCAGGCCATAGAGTGCTTTGAAGAGGAAGTACACAAAATCTGTAAATTCTGGATCTTCAAACCCTGGGGGTTGTTCCACATATACTTCTTCTTCCAGCTCTCCATTCAGGAATGCACTCTTCACATCCATTTGATATACTTTAAAGTTGGAATGTGCTGCAAATGCCAAGAACATCCTGATAGCTTCAAGCCTTGCCACTGGTGCATATGTTTCATCATAATCTATTCCTTCCTCCTGGGAATAACCTTTAGCAACCAGTCTGGCTTTGTTCCTCGTAACAATGCCATCTTCATCCAGCTTGTTTCGGAATACCCACTTTGTGCCAATAATAGACTTGTTCTTTGGCCTGGGTACTAGTTTCCATACCTTTTGTCTCTCAAATTGATTGAGTTCTTCTTGCATGGCAAGAACCCAATCTGGATCTTCTAGTGCTTCTTCCACTTTCTTTGGTTCTATTTCAGAGAGAAAACCAGAGAATAAACATTCATTTTGGGAAGCACGTCTTGTTTGAACTCCAGCATCTGGATCTCCAAGAATCAATTCAAAGGGGTGATCTCTACTCCACACCCTGTGTCTAGGCATATTTGCCCTAGATGATTCAGCCTGATTTTCATTATTGTGCTGGGTCCTGTTTGTTGATCCTTCATTTGCTCCCCCTGAGCTGCTGCTTGGATGAGAATGAGATTCTCTGCCACTACTAGTAGTTTCTGTGAATCTTCCACTGTTTCCACTACTAGGGACAGAATCATCATTGTTGATATTCTCATTTGGAACTTGAATCTCTGTTGCAGCTTCAGGTTCTACTTCACCTCCATCTGAGTTTAAATTTTCAAACTGCAGAGTTTCAGTGTCGTCTGTTCTTTGTAGACTTGGGAGCTTTAGATCATCGAAAGTTACATTCATGCTTTCAATGACCTTTTTGTGATCAATCACATAAACCCTGTACGCCTTAGATTCCATTGAGTAGCCAAGAAATATGCCTTCATGAGCCTTGGATTCGAACTTTCCCAGATGCTCATCATCTTTCAATACGAAGCACTTTGCTCCAAACACATGAAAGTATTTCAGTGTTGGTTTCTTGTTGGCCATTAACTCATAAGAAGTCTTGTCATGTTCTTTATTGATCAGGGTACGATTTTGAGTGTAGCAAGCTGTGTTGACTGCTTCAGCCCAAAGGTATAGAGGCAACTTTGCTTCATTCAGCATTGTTCTTGCTGCTTCAACCAAAGTCCTGTTCTTCCTCTCTACCACTCCATTTTGTTGTGGAGTTCTGGGCGCTGAGAATTGTCTTGTTATTCCTTTTTCCACACAGAATTCATTCAGGATTGCATTTCTAAATTCTGTTCCATTGTCAGACCTTATTTTCCTGACAGGCAGACCAGCTTCCAACTCAAGTTTCTTTAAGTGATTGATGATTGTTTGAGGGGCCTCATCCTTTGCGGCTAGAAACAACACCCACGTGTACTTGGAGTAGTCATCAACAATTACAAGTGCATATCTCTTCCTTGACATTGACATGACGTTGACTGGACCAAATAAATCCATATGCAGTAGTTGCAGTGGTTCAGTAATGTCAGTTGAGTCTTTGCTTCGATGAGATGCTTTCTTTGACTTCCCTTTTTCACATGCTTCGCATAGCCCTTCTTGACAGAATTCCATCTCGGGCAGACCTCTAACCAATTCCCTCTTTACTAAAGAGTTCATAGTTTTAAAGTTGAGGTGAGAGAGTTTCTTGTGCCACAACCAACTGTCCTCTGTTGAAGCTTTGCTATAAAAACATTGAACTTCACCTTTGCTTGCAGAGAACAAATCAGCTATGAAGAGGTTCCCCTTTCTCACTCCCTGAAGAGCAAGCTTCGAATCCTTCCTGCTTTGGATAGCACATCTTTCCTTCTCAAAAGTTACTTTGTATCCCTTGTCAGTGAACTGACTGATACTCAGAAGGTTGTGCTTTAATCCGTCCACAAGAGAGATGTTCTCAATGATAACATTCCCGATTTCCAGATTGCCATATCCCTTTGTGAATCCCTTACTGTTATCTCCAAAGGTCACTATCGGGCCAGCTTTCTCAACCACATTTGTTAGCAGGGCTTTGTCTCCAGTCATGTGCCTAGAACATCCGCTGTCAAGTATCCACATGACACGCTTGTTCTTTGCTGTACCCTGCATCCACAGATTGATTACTTTTTCTTTGGCACCCAAATTTGATTGGGTCCAAGAGGCTTAGATAAGTAAAAAGATTTAGCTATAGAAATTTTCTGGTCCTTGTCTTTCTCATCGACTGAACCCTTGCCCTTTGGTTTAGCCTTGACAGAGGTGTCTTTAGGCTTAGGGACAGGGGTTTCCTTCCTAACTTTAGGAGGACTGGCAGTCTTTGCCCTAACATGCTTTCTAGTCATGTTCACATCTGTATTCATGCAAGTACTTGATGAAGAATTCATTAAGTTAATGTATGCAGACATGATATTGAAAGCACATGGCATGCATCCTACTTTACCGCATGGTTGATGAGGAATAGACATGGCAGGCATGGCAGGCATACTAGAAGTTCCTGTTTTAACTACTTTTATCTTATTGCATGCATGCGTAAGATGACCAGTAGACTTGCAATTATTACAAACTTTTCTAGCATTGTTAGCACCTACCTTACCATTTCTGTTAGCTTTCTTGTTTTCATTTTTATTGCCTATCTCAATTTTAACCTGTTTCTTAGGTTGTTCAATTTTAACAGTTTTCTTAGGCATGTTCTTCTTATCTACAACCTTTTCCTTTTTCTCCTCAACAAGGAGTTCTTCTTTCATTAAGAGATCATCTTCATTAAGGGGTTCTAAGATAAATTTCTTATAAAGGGGCTTAGCTACATTCTTCAATACATGTGGAATGTCTTGCTTCATAGGACTTTCCTCAGCAATAGATTCTACATGCGTTTTTCCAGCTTTCTTATCATAGTCAAAACCTATTCCTGTTTTCTGACCTATGACTTGTTTGTCTATAGCCTCTTTTACAAGATTCGCAGATTTCTTATAAGCTTGAAGTTTTAACTCTAGATCAGAAATTTTACTTCTAAGAGCTGCTTCTACTTCCTGGTTGCACCTATCTCTATTCTGAAGATATTCTATTTTCTGTTTCAGATCTTCTACATTAACACATGCAAGCTCTAGTTTTTCGTTTTTAGTTTCTAACAGTTTATTCTTAAGAACTAGTTTAGCATTTTCTTCTACAGATGCTAGCATGCTTGTATGTATGTTAAACATTTCTATGCTCAGATCTTCCACAGTTTTCTTATACTCAGAATTAGACATATCAACGGAGGAAAGAAATGATACCTTAGATGATTGAGGTGATTCCTCTGAAGAGTCTGCCATTAGTGCAAGATTTCCATAGACCTCTTCTTCATCGATGTCAGAATCATCCCAGCTCTTGCCTTCAGCTATATAAGCTCTTCCTTGATGCTTCTTCACCAGCGCATCATATTTCTGCTTTAGTTCATCGTAGGACTCCTTCCTTTCATTCCCTTGTTTTGGTTTCCGGCATTCTGTTGCAAAATGACCGAGTTCTCCACAATTGTAGCATTTAAACTTGCTTCTATCTACCATCCCTGTCTTATAGCCTCCTCTGCTGTGAGACCCTGAAGACGATCCACCTCGATTACTGCTTTTGTCCCTGGAACCACTGTAACTTGAATTACTCTTAAATTTGAACTTTGGGTTCCTTCTGAATCTGAGGTTCTTGAACTTTCCTGCCATGTAGGCCATAGTCTTGTTTTCCAGTTGTTCAAGTTCTTCTATTGAATAGAAGTCGTCTTCATCACCCGGTTGAGAATTCTCTGTGAATTCAGCTTCTAAGATTTCTTCTTTCTCGACTGCAGGTGCTTCTTTGTTGGTCTCTTTCACAGCAATGTCCTTGGCTACTAGAGCTGTCGTCTTCAACAGTGCAGAATTCTTATTGTCCACTGTACCTGAGCCATAAATGATTTGTCGCTGCTCTTGCTCCATCTCATGAGTCTTGAGCTTTCCGTATAGCATTTCAATGGACATTTCATTTATATCACTTCTCTCTCTGATGGCAGAGATTTTGTGCTCTAGGTGTGCTGGCAGTGTCAACATAAACTTTCTGTTGATCTCCCTACGTGTGTAGGTCTTCCCATGTAGAGACAAGTCATTTAGCAATTTGTTGTATCTCTCGAAAACCTGAGTGATACTTTCTCCAGGTAATGACTTGAATGCTTCATATTGGGAGGTAAGAATGTCTAGCCTGTTTTCCTTCACTTCAGCTGTACCCTCCATCAACAGATCAATCGTGTCCCACATCTGTTTGGCACTGGTGCAATTTATCACCTGATTTAGCATAGTTGTGTCCAAAGAATCCATCAAGATGCATTGTAGATGATTGTCCCATGCTACTTTCTCTTTGTCAGTGTCAGTAAATTCTGATGGTTCCTTTGGGGTAAACCCTTGAGGAATCCGAACGCCATCTTCTGAAACTGTCTCTGGTGTAAGCTTTTGAGGAACATAGGGGCCATTTTCAAGAATCCCAAGATATTGAGAATTACTAGTCTTGATGAAAATGGTCATCTTTTTTTTCCACAAAATGTATTCATTTTTGTCGAAGGTGGGAATTTTGATACTGCTTAATTTTTGGGTACTCATGGTTGTTAAGAATTTTAAATCTTAAGAAATAATTAATTTCTCAAAAATTAAAATCAATTCAAATAAAAAAATTAAATATTGAGAATTTAATTTTAATTCGAATTCTTGATGATTGATAGCTTTTTAAAATTTAATGAATTTAAAATCAATGAAAAATTCGAAATTGAATTTTCTTTTAAAAATAAAAGAAAATTCAAGATAAATTTTCCTAGATCTAAACATGCACTTTTTAGAAAAACTATTTTTGGATCTTGATTTGTAAAGTCAATCAACAAGCTCTGATACCAATTGTTAGGTCCAAAATCATCATAGAAGGGGGGGTTGAATATGATGTTGTAGATTTTCAACTTTGTTTTGCGGAAGTGTTTGTGTTTTTATATGATATGAGCTTGGCAGTAAATAAAACACAAAGCTGGGAAATAACAAGTTATTATTAAATCCCTGGGGTGCTACAAATCTAATCAAATGATTAGCTGCAGTGGGTTCAAAATAATATTACAACAATTACAGTTGGGAGATATAAATGAGTGTCTTTAATGGAGCTTCCCGGCTGTATTTGTTGATAGCTTGAAGATGATAACCAATTAAAACAATTGATTTGAACCCATATATATTTGCAGTCTTCTTGGAATTTAATTCCACAATTGCTTAAGTCCTGAGTGGCGCCTACACAGTGGTAATGGTGTAGAGGCGCCACTTGAGGCTTGTTGAGGCTGAAGTCTTGAGTTGCGCCGAGTATGTGAGTTGCGCTTACACTCTTGTTGCACTGTGTAGGCGCCACTCATATACTATCTTTGCCTTAGAAATTTTAGAGCAGCTGAGTTGCGCCTAGAAGTTGTGTTGCGCCTGTACAGTGTCTTCCCTGTACAGGCGCCACTCACGCCTTGGACTGTGTGTGTACCTGTTAGACTTTGAGTTGCGCCTATACAGTGGTTACCCTGTATAGGCGCCACTCATGACTTAGACACCATTTCGTGTGCCTTCACTTGACAAAATTGTTGCACCTTGAAATGTAGATTGCACCTCTTCACAGCTTCAAGAATAAAACCACCAATTGTAGTAATTCCTTCCTTAGCATATTTATCTTGAATTCTTGAATTAATTACCACTTGGATTTTACTCTTCTGGCTTGGCTTGATCAACTGATTTTCTCTTGATTAATTAAGATAATTCTTTTCTTGTTGTGCTGACGCTTAGTGCACTGGTCTGGTTCACAAACGACTAACACCGAATGAATTCCCTTAATCTCTGTTCTGTTTCAGCTGACTAACCCTGGACTTTTGCATTGCTTCTGATCACTGAAACCCTTTGACAATTATACATGGATCACTGCTCTGTCTTTAGAATGAAGTCTTCTGAACTCTTATTTGTCACTGAGGCTTGAACATATTAATGAACTTCTCTCACTGACGTTCAGTAATTCTTCTGTCTTGAAAGCTCAGCAATGATGAATGTATTATCTTCTTGATTATGTCCTTCTGAATTTCTGTGCTGCATGTTAGTATTATTTATCTGTCTTTGTTTCTTAGTTGAGTTATCGTTATCACTATTACATACTACGTTACATTATGCTTTACAATAAGTAATACTACTTTAGATTTATCTGTGACGGACTATGATTATGGTCTTACACTTCAGGACTTCGGCTATGAACCTGACAACACACAGGTTCAATCCCAAGCAGATATAGAGCCCCAAACAGTTTCTCCTTCTTCAACTTCACTGAGTCTTATTAGAAAAAGGAAGAAACCTGTTAGGAAAGTAAAAGGTAGAAGTGTTCCTGTGAGTGAACCCGCAACTCTGTCTCCACCAACAAAAAGATCGAGAATTGAACCTGAGACAACTGCAGACCCGTTCTTATCCTCTTAGTGGGATATGGAATTTGAAAAGGCAATTCAACCGTCATTGGACTCACTCGATCAAACGGGTGATTCTATTGAAATTCGCCGTCCGGCCGCGGCATCTTGTAAAGAGTCATGCACACTGCTAGTGCTCACACTAGCAAGACCTCCACTTGAAGCAACACAATCAAATGAGGGCACATCTAGAAATGAAGAAAATGTTTTTAAAACAAACTGGCCGGATGCTACGTTTTCAGTGGACCAAGACTTTTTTGATGCAGTGCAGCATCACATACCATTAGAGGTATTAAGGGGCACCAAAGAATCTCACGAGCCACTCACAACATTGTCTAAGGTGGTGACCCCCTGGATTTCTTACATCCGGGTTCCTTAAAGGAAGTTCTCGAATCCACTAGTGGATTTGAGAGGCAACCACTCTTTAGAGGGAGTTGAGACTCTATTCACGGAGTAGCTACGTCAGTAGCGGAGCCAATGCAAGATAATCTTGTTGAGGAAGCGCCTTCACAGGCATCAGAAGAGCATTTTGACTCTTCAAAAGCTATTTTTTTATATACAGGTACAACATCTGGATCTGGAAAGGAGCTAAACACTAGTGATGTGAGGCAAAAACATAGTGAAACATATGCACAGAGTGATAGTGAATTAAACAGGAGTGCAAGTGAGATGAGTGCACACACACATAGTGAACTGCTATCTAAAATGGAAGCTCTCTAGAAGGAAATGCAAATTGTCCAAGCTGAGTTAGTAAAGGTTAAAGCACAAGTAGAAGAGAAGTCTACATCTGCCTCTGTAACTCAACAGCTGAAAATGGTGCGCAAAGATGTTGATGATGTCAAATCCTCCATACTTCTAAAAACACAAGATATCCAGAATGTTCAGTGTCTCATTGCTGAGGACAAGAAAGAAGTGACCAAATTACATGAGAGAATTGATGAAGTTGAGAAAAGCTTGACCTTAACAATAATTTAGAATGAAAGGATATCAACGCAACGATTCAGCAAACTGGATGATGGAATGACTCATCTGAATGAGGGCATGAAGCAAGTCTATCTGACTATGAAAAAACTGATGACATCTTTTGAAGCCTCAAAATCTCAAGAGGATCCCTCAATTAAGGGGGGAGAAAATAAATGAGAAAGTACCTGTAGATGAAGGGGCTACTACTTAAGACAAAGGGAAAGCTAAGCTGTATTCTGAAGAACAATTTCAATCGTATGATCCAGAACCAGAAGAACAGTATTATGCTCAATAGCAATTCATTGATGACAATGCTCATGATGAATCATACATTCCTGACTACTGCAGAGCTGATGAAGAGACTGCATTTGATGAAGAATTTTTGTTTCCAAAAGAAAAAGAAGTTGATCCAGCCTATGAAGAGGCAATGAAGAAACTAAAAGAAGACATCAAGGCAAGTCATGCAAAGACCGAGAAACTGAAAGCTCTAGTCATGGAAAGAACAAACGCTGAAAAAGAAGCAAGCCTAGAAAAGCAGAATCTCTGGGCCATTGCAGTTAGAGAAAAGTAGAGAGATGTACAGCTCAAGATTGGAAAGAAATGGGACATTGTAAGAGAAATAATGAACAAACAACAGAAGGGTCCATTTGAAGACAAGCATCTGAAATCAATAATTGAGCGTCTAGAAAAGTCAAATGACAACATTGACACTTCATGTAAGCTCTGAAAGAGGAAGTGGACTATATCACTATCCTAGTGGATCACATTTTTGAAGACTGGCAGATTTTAGTCTACACTCACAGAAATGGTACATTCAGAATTTCTTTGGAGTTTTTTAGGCAAAGAAGTTTATCAGTGATATGGACTGTTGGGGTTTAGAGCATGAACACGCAGCGGAATTAATGAAAAAATAATAAAAATTCGAAACCCCATCGCAGGATCCATGTATAAGATTGGACAGATTATGGTGAAACAGAATTATAACTATTAAGAGCTTGACTTTCACGAAGTCAACAGAGATCCTAGCTTTCACGACTTGTGTCTTCCTCTCGAAAACACCTCTATGGTATCCACACAAGCACCTTCAAGAACGTCTCACGATCTTGACTGCGGAATGGACGTACTAGCCTCCCTCTTGATAATTCGAGTTGTTTGTTTCCACCTCCTTTTGCTGCTCCCTCTAGGGTTTTATTTATCAAAAACGTAATGGCCTCTTAACCCTTCATTATCTATTTATAATGGCTGATTAATAGGCCCATAACAGCAAAACCTAACCCATGTAGGTATAGGATTAAATAATAAAACGAATTTCTATTATTTAATTAGTAACTAAGTCATACTTAATTATTATGAGCAGAAATACTCCTCTAATTTGAATTTATATTATCTCAATTAATTAAGTATCACTTAATTAATATAATAAAATTCAAATAATAATCAATTAATTTAAATCAATAATTTAAATTAACTATTCCTCTAAGTGCTCCATGTGTGTGACCCTATAGGCTATTATTTAATTGGCAAAAATTTTATTCTCCAATAAAATTATAAACAATGAGCGGTATCTAGTAATACATCATTGCTACCCAATTAAACAATAATTAAATCGTGATTCGATAAAACCTTTCATGATTAATGTTTCCGTGTAATATAATCCCTTTGACCATATATATTATAGATTAAACTCGAGGCATGTATTTATTTATCATCTTCAACATTTAATCCGGGTTTACTTGATCCATGAGTAGACTATGAAAAATAAATCATTATTTGAGCACGGCCATGCATTTATAGTCTCACTCAATCAAGAGACCAATAATATCTCTCCTAATTATAGGAGGGTTAAATCCTTTATCTATCATCATATTTCTCATATGACTCATGATATACCCGATGTCCACTTTTATCATCACCCGGTCAAAGGTAGCTTTTAATATAGTCAAAGTATATTAATCATCGTATAGAAATATAATGATCTCAAGTCAAAGGATCATTACACCATTATCACTGTGAGTCTTTCTTATGACTTTATTAAACATGAAGAATCTCACTGTGGGTCTGTCCAGTACCATGTACTCCTATATGTACCTATGTATTGACTTTAATATCCCCATAGTTATAATCAATGAGATGTGGTTATCTGTCAAACAACATACTAGTCTATTTATGTATTATTATTGTCCTATAATAGTAATACTCGACTAGGGACCTTTTAGAATATGATATATTATATAATCTCAAGTTCAAGTCATGTACTTAAACTATACAATGTGTATCATGATTCTAAGGACATTTATTATGCTAACAAATATATCGCAGTAATTAAAGTCATAATAAATACGTTTATTGAATAATCAAATGACATAAAGGTCTATTAAAAGAAACAATGTATTGCCTCTAGGGCACTTACACCAACAATCTCCCACTTGCACTAGAGCCAATCACCCATGTATCTAATACCCATGGAACTAGTGTGACCGTCATGCTTCTTCTGCGACAAGCCTTTGGTCAGTGGGTCTGCTGAAGGGTTTCGTGACACAAACGCAGCGGAATAAACGCGAAAAATAAATCAAAATAGCGAAACCCTCCGCAGGATCCATGCGAAAATAAAAGATTTAATTCGGAGATAAAGAATAAATACCTTTAGAAGCTTTAACAGTTCATTAATGGAAGATTAATGGATGTCCAAAGCTTGTTTAATCACCACGTATCCCGCTCTCGCGATCTACGCTCTACGGTATCCACACGAACACTTTTCATGAAGGATTGATGTGTACTAGTACCCGAAAACTTCTTCTCTCTCTATCTTCCTCCTCTCTCAGAGCGGCTAGGGTTTTTGTAAAATCTCCTTTTTTATTAAATCAGTCCATAAAGAGATTATATAGAGAGAGGAATAAGTTTTCTAATTATAATCCAATTATAATCAATACTAATCCAAAATTCTAAATTATTTAATTAAGTCTCACTTAATTAATTAATTATTAATTTTGGAATTAGTTTAAGTAATTTATTTATTTTATTTATATAATTAATTAAGTCATACTTAATTAATATCATAAATAAAATAAATTACTTATTTAATTTAAATTCATAATTTAAATTATTTCTCCTTCAAGCGTTCTTTGTGTGTGACCCTGTAGGTTATTATTACGTTGGCAACAATTTTAATATCTAATTAAAATTGTAAACAATGAGCGGCATCTAGTAATACATCATTGCTACCCAAGTAATAATAATAAATCGGTGATTCGATTAAGCCTTTCGTGAATAATGTTCCATGTAATATAATCCCTTTAATCTTGATATTATAGATTAAACTTAAGGCATGTCTCGTGTCATCCTCTTCAAAATTTAATCTTTATTTTCTTGATCGATGAGTAGACTATTAAAATCAAATCAACATTTGAGCACGGCCGTGCATTTCATAGTCTGACTCAAACAAGAGGCCAATAATATCACTCCTAAAATTAGGAGGATTAAATCTCATCTAAATCATTCATATTTCTCATACGATTCATAATATACCCAATGTCCACTTTTATCAACACCCGGTCAAAGGTAACTTTTAATGTAATCAAAGTATATTAATTCTCGTATAGAAATATAATGATTTCAGGCCTAAGGATCATTACACCATTATCACAATGAGAATTACTTATGACACTTACTTAACATGTAGAATCTCACGGCGGGTCATTCCAGTGCCATGCATTGATACATGCACTTATGTTCTTGACTTTAGTATCCCCATACCTATGACCAATGAGATGTGGTCATCTGTCAAGAAACATACTAGTCTTTGTGCATTATTATTGTCCTTAAATAATAATACTCGACTAGGGAATTTTAGGAATAAGATACTATTCATATAATCTCATTTTTAAGTCACATACTTAAAGATATATAATACGTATCAAAATTCCAAGGACATTTACTATGCTTTCAATTTATTACGCAGTAAACAAAACATAATAAATAAATAATAATCAATAAAACATAATCCTTAATAATAAATATTTTCCTTAAAATATAAAAAGTATTGTCTCTAGAGCACAATTACTAACAATCTCACACTTGCACTAGAGCCAATTACCCAAGTATCCAATACTCATGGAACTAGTGTGACTTTCGTGCTTCTGCTGCGACAAAGCCTTAGTCAGTGTGTCTGCAATATTATTATTAGTATACACTTTACATATATGTATATCTCCTTGATCATTAATCTCATTAATTAGGTGATATCTCCTAAGTACATGCCCAAACAGCCTCCTTGGCTGCTTCACAAGCATCAATATACTCAGGTTCTATTGTAAAATCAACAATTGTCTTTGCTGTGAACCATTCCAGCATACAACATCTCAATAAAACACAAAGCCAGACAGAAACATTAAATTATCGTTATCTGTCTAGAAACCAGTATCACTGAAACCTCTTACAACTAGCTTCACATCTCCTCCATATAACAAGAATGAATCTTTAGTCCTCTTTAAGTACTTAAGAATATTCTTGACTGTCGTCCAGTGACCTTCACCTGGATTAGATCGGTATCTACTCATCATGGTTAAAGCATACGAGACATCAGGACAAGTACATATCATTGCATACATTATAAAACCAATTGCTGACGCATATGGAATTTTACTCATGCAGTCCCTATCATCCAATGATTTAGGACAAATTTTATTTTGAGATCACTATCCCATGAGACATTGGGACATATCCATTTTAGTCTCTTTGCATTTGAAATCGATGCAAAACTTTGTCAATGTATGTACTCTAAATTAGGCCGATCAATCACCTTGATCTATCTCTATAGATCTCGATCCCTAATATATATGTCACATCGCCTAAGTCTTTCATTGAGAAATTATTTCTCAACCAAGTCTTCACAGTCTGTAGAAAAGGAATGTCATTCCCTATTAGTAATATATCATCAACATATAATACTAGGAATGCCACATGGCTCCCACTAAACTTCTTGTAAACACAAGTTTCATCTTCATTCTGAATAAAGTCAAACTCTTTTTGACTGTTTCATGAAAACAAATGTTCCATCTCCTCGAGGCCTGCTTTAATCCATAAATGGATCGACGCAACTTACATACATTTCCAGCATCCTTTAGATCAACAAAACCCTTAGGGTGTGTCATGTACACATCCATATCTTCTTCAAGGCTCTCATTTAAGAAAGCGGTTTTGACATCCATTTGCCAGATTTCATAGTCATAGTAAGCAGCTATAGCAAGCAAAATCCTGATAGACATGACCATAACAACTGGTGAAAAGGTCTCATCATAGTCAATACCATGAATTTTCTTGAAACCTTTTGCCACCAATCGTGCCTTATAGGTCTGTACATTAGCATCCATGTCGGTCTTCTTCTTGAAAACCCACTTGCACCCTATAGGTTTTACCCCTTCAGGTGGATCAACCAAAGTCAATACTTGATTAGTATACATGGATTCCATCTCAGATTTAATAGCATCCAGCCATCTCTTAGAATCTGGAGTGTTCATAGCGTTTTGGTAGGTGAGAGGCTCATCTTCATCCATAAGCATCACATCACCATCTTGAGTCAAGAGAAATCCATATTATCTCTCGAGCTCATGGCGAATCCTACTAGACCTACGAATACCTGTGTTTCTTGAGCAGTATTATTTTTCTTGTATATTCTGCTCAGGTTCCTCCATTGGTTCAACATTATCATGTGGGTCTCAAACTTCATTGAGATCTATTATCCTCCCACTGTCTCTCAGCAGTTCGAGCAACAAACACTTTATTCTCGGAAGGATTATAGAAAGAATAACCCCTTGTTTCAGTTGGGTATTCCACAAAATTACATTTATCTGATTTTGGTCCTAGCTTGTCATAGATTAGACGTTTCACAAACGCTTCACATCCCCAAATTTTCATAAATGACATGCTGTGACGTTTCTCAGTCCATATCTCATAAGGATTCTTTTGAACCATTTTAGTAGGAACAATGTTAAGTGTATGTGGAGCCGTTTCCAGAGTGCAACCCCAGAAACTAATTGGAAGATTCATTGACTCAACATTGATCGCACCATGTCCAACAAGGTGTGATCTCTCCTATCAAAAAAACTTTTCTTTGATATTTTCTACTTCATCTTTATAGTCTTTGAACTTTTCAAATGATTCGGATTAGTTCTTCAAAAGATACATATATCCGTATCTACTAAAATAATTAGTAAATTTTATGAAGTTAATAAAATCTACCTTTTGTCATCGTACACATATGACCACATACATCACTATGTATAAGTCATACCCATTCAATGATCCCTTCACCATGTCCGGTAAAAGGAGCTTTAGTCATTTTACCAAATAAACCAAGATTCGTATCCTTTGGTATGATTCATAATCAAACTTATCCATGAATGCATCCTTATGTATTCTGGAAATGCGTTTCTCATTAATATGGCCTCAGTGACAGTGCCAAAGGTAATATTTGATTTGAGTCACTTTAGAACATATAAATTGTTAATTAGATGTGCAACATTATAAGGCTCATCATCAAAATAGAATAAACAACTATTGTTATAAAATGAAAAAGCCTTTCTTGTCCAAACAAGAAACTGAAATAATGTCTCTGCCAATTGCAAGCACGCTATAACAATTATTTAGTTCTAAATTTTCCTTATAGGCCAAAAATTAAGTAACGAGTTCCTCGAACCAGATCAACTATCTTTACTCCAATTCCATCCCGATACCTTAAGCTTGACCCTTATTGATCATCATCTTCCGATCTTCCAATTAAGCATGACAGTTTAATTTCCAGTCTCCCAACTTTCCACAGAAGTGACAATCATCTTCTTTATCAACACCTCATTCAGACTTTAGAGTCTGCTTTTGGGATTGGACTTTGGTTTGACAACGGAACTAGATCAAATCTTCTCCTTGCCTTTCCATTTTCCTTTCCCTTTTGCATTCCCTATGTTTACCATCAATATAGTAGTAGTTCATGCATTTATCATATTACTTTCAGCAGTTCTCAACATGCTTAGCAACTCAATGAGTGTTTTACCAATCTTATTCACTTTATTGTTCATAACAAAATAAGAATAATATTTGTCCAAAGATTGTAAGATCAAATCTAACTGTCTCCAGACCAATCTGGAAACCCAAAATATCAATGGTATTCATTATACCCTATAATCTTTAGAACATGTGGTGTAACCGGGTCTCACTCTCCCTACTTGTAAGTGTATAGTGCCCTTTCAAATATATATTGTGCTCAATCGTTTCATAAGCATCTATATGCTTGTATTGCTTCTTAAGCTCAGCACATATATTTGCGAGCATGAGACATTAAACATCAGTCGCAACATCAATTTGCTTCCAATAAACACTATGATTTGCACATGTTACATTCTCAACTTTAAGAGCAGGGGAAGAGATTTGACTAATATCGTGGTGCCCGAGGACGATCCTCAAGCTCCTATGTCAGTCAAGGAAATATATTCTCGTCAACTTGTCCTTCTCAAGAACTGATCGCATAGAGAAGTTGTTTGTGTTTATCATTTGATATCTACAATATTAAAGTGCATAAAATAAACTAGATTGCAAATTTAATATTAATTATGTTTAAGTGATTATGGTATATCATCATATACCTCCCACTATTTTTATCAAACTAATAGACCTTACTATTAATTTGGAAAGTATATCCCATAATTCTTTCTAGTGAGCCAAGATCCATATTTCGTCATGTCCTAAGTCAACCACTAGAAGTCCTTAGAAAATGATTATTTAGGTAGACAATAGTTGCCAATTATATCATATATAATTCTTGGATAGTTTGGTGAACAACGATTGATCTTATCTATCTAATAGACTTTTAACCAAACTCTATGCTTCTAAGTTCATAATAGTTGAATATAACCGTTTATTTTCACTTATTATGACGACTCAGTTAAGTTAGACCCAATGATACAACGGCCGGATATAACCGTTTATATTCGTCGCATCTCACCACGATAGATAGGAGTCCCCTGCCACTGACAGTCCTTCCCCTTATCGATCTAGGATTCGATGAGTGTTCATTCATTGGAAAGCATCCGAGTAAAACTTAATATTTTGTTAAGGGGTTTTAGAAAATTTATAACGATCATGATCACATCATAAAGAGATCCTCAATTTTTCCTTGAACCAAATATTTCAAATCGACATCTTAAATTGTTCATTTCCCAGGTAGATGGAGGATACCAATGCTCACACTTAAAACCCATCAGCCTTACGAATACACATATCCGCTTTTGTCAGAAAATCCCAATTATAGATATCAAAAATCCATATTTAATTCCGTGTTTTAAAAATCCATATTTCATAAACACAAGAATCTCATGATCGTTTATTAATTTTAAAATCTTGAATCGTTACAGATTTTATCTTGTTTAAGCAAACATGGCATGGGTGTCGTATCTAATACATACATGATTAATCAATATTAAGCATGCATCTCAATTATATCTACGCATACATACCAATACATGCAATCATATACATATATGTAATGTGCGTAAATTAAACGTGTTTGGTTATGGCCCCATCCTATGTGATATTTCCAAGCTAATGGAAATATCAAGGTCAGTCTATGGTGGTTTTAAAAATACTATCTATTACATGTCTTCTTTCTTCATTGCTCCATCATCCCCTTTTGGATTGCCTCCTTGCTTGCAAGTCTTCATTGATAATTACATTGAATAATAAAAATAAAACTATTCTAATGAAATTACAAGAAGAACTATTCGTTTTGATAAAACCCTAGCAGCTCTACATTATTTGAGAGGCTAGAGAAAGAGAGAGACAAAGAGGCAGAAACAGGCTAGTACCTAACTCCGGTGATCGTTAGACGATACGACGTTCGTGTGGATACCGATAGAGAGCTTTGCGAAGGGCTGCTGTGATTCATCGCTTTTGGACCTCTATAATCATCATAAGGAAATCTTTAATAAGGTACACATACGATTCTCCATAATCATCCGCTTATTATACACGGATCCTGCGTTTGAGATTCGTTTTTTTGTATTTATTTTTCATGTTTTTCCGCTGCGTATGTGCCCGAATCCCAACAAAAGGATAGACTACCTAGACTTAGACTAAAATAAATGAAAAATGAGTCATATGTGGTGAGTCTAGAAAGAAGAATCGTGGCATCTTTCTTTGATGTGGAGGTCAGAGAAGTGTATTAGTATCATTAACATATACAAAATAGCAAATTTGTTCAAGGTAACAACACACAAACTAGTTAATAAATATATAATTATTGTTATAAATTGGAAACTTTAAGGTCTGTTTTCTTTAGACTCTTAATGTAATTTTTGAAATATAATAGTTGAAGGTTGTTCCATGATATGAGGACTTAAACCTTCAGGTATGATTTTAAGTAAATTTCTTAGTGGAATCTATAGAAAAATGAAGGCAATGTTGCTTGTTTGAAATGGGTGTGTGGGCTTGTCCTAATTTAAATTTGTAATTGTAAAAAAAGGGGTTTATAACTCTATTTTTTTTTATCACAAGTTCATTTAAATATTTTAATTATAAGAATTGCCCGGAGCTATTTTATCCTAGAAGTGATATCGCGGCATCCCAACACAGATAGGTGGGGTGTAATCTTTCCAAGAATAGTCAAGTTCTTTCGAGTGCTTGACGACTCAGCTGGTTATTTTATTTGTGTTAAAGCGACAGTGATAACTAAGCATTTGTTCTCTCTCTCTCTCTTGTTATTTTCCCGTTATTGATATTGTGTATTGTTTCGCCCTTCATCATTTATTTCATTAATAGGTTTAATTTTCTTCTTCTTGTATGGTCATTTTTTTTATTTTGTGGATATAACTGTCATTGTTGCGATTGGTCATTTCCAACAATCTTGAAGTGATTATTTGTTATATTTTATTAATTGTGAATTCACAAGATGGTTATTGAAACTGAGATTCCTACTAGTTCCATTGTTACTGTTGTTGGTGTTACCATACCCACCATTGATTGGACTACATATCTTTTCCCACATCCCATTGATTTATCAAGCGTGCTTGAGAAATTCAGTGGGGGTGTTGGTTTTTTCGCTGGCAGAAAAAGATGAAATTGCGGTTAACTCTAAAGGGTCTATGGCCGGTGATACAGTATGATTCACCTGTTGTTGATCAAAGAAAGGCTAAAACCGTGATTACATATGATTTATAGGGTGAAAAAGATGGGGTGACTAGAGTTGTAATTTTTGTAGCCTTAGTGACACTCTGTTTGATGTTTATTCATCAGATACCTCTAATGCTAAGTTGTTATGGGAAAACCTGGACAAAACACATAATACTGACTCCCAAAGTCTGAAAAAAGTATTCTTTGGCTAGGTTCCTTGATTTTAAACTTGTGGATACAAAATCCATGACTGAGCAGGTGTCTGAATTTGAAATGTTGGTGCATACTTTTAAGGAGTCTGAAATGGACCTTCCTGAAAAGTTTCAGGTCATGTCTGTGATTGAAACTCCTCAAGTCTTGGGAAGAGTTTGCTCTATCCCGGAAAAGGCAAAAAGGAGAGGTCACTTGGACAAACATGATGTTGGACATCTCTATGCATGAGAAACTCACGTCCAAATAGGGACATGTGATGCCTGCTGATGGTGGGAGTTTGAAGGTGAATGTAGTGACGGCAAGACAGAAAAGAAAATCTATCGCTCAGAAAAGTAACACTAAACTTGGTACAGATAAAAACACGACTAAGAAACCAAATGAAAACAAACCTTGTTGGACTTGTGGGCGGGTTGGTCATTGAAGCAAGGACTGCCAGAATAAGAAGGTAAAAATCTGATGTGGTAGCTCATGCAAATACTATGTTTGTAGATGTTACCATTATTGGGCATGTGCCTAACATAGTTGTTGGTGAAGTTGATGCTTCTGGAATGAATGACGGGTATGTTACATACAACCCTGTATTACTATCCACTTATATGTCTCATGAATGGTTAATTGATACTAGAGCTAATGTGCATATTTATACTGATAAAAATCTATTTGTATCTTATCAACAAACCCATGGGAAGATAGTGACAATGGGGAATTCTAGTGCTGCACAAGTGCATGGAATAGAAAATGTGGACGTGAAGTTTACTTTTGGGCATATTCTATCCTTGACTATAGAGTGCATCATATTCCCAAAATTCATTGAAATATAATAAGTGGCTCTTGTTTAGTTAAGGATGGATTTGAACTTTCTTTAAAGTGTAATAAAGTAGTCATTATATATTTTGGGGTTTTCTTTGGCAAATGTTACAAGTCTAATGATTTTTTTTTAATGTTGAACCTTTGCATGGTGGTTTAATTAATGAAAGTGTTTCTCCTTCTGTTAATTCTGTTGAATCATACCATTTATTTAAATTTTGGTGCTCTAAAGTAGTTGATGAATTTAGAGTTGATTCCAAAACATGTTATTGATAAGAAAAAGAAAATCTTTTTATAATATTGTAAGCGATTATGAGATATTGGATTTAGTTCACACTGACATGTGTGAGTTTAATGGCATGTTAACTAAAGATAATAAATGATATTTTATTGTTTTTATAGATGATTGTTGTATATATTGTTATGTTTATTTGGTTAAACATAAAGATGAAGTACTTGAAAAATTCATTATATACAAAAATGAAGATGAAACACAAATTTGTAAAGTACTTAAGAGGTTAAGATTTGATAGATGAGGTGAGTATGCGAGTACCTCGTTTGACGAATTTGTTGGGTTCCGAGGAATAAAACGCAGCGGATTAAACGTAAATATAACGAAAAATTTTGGAACCCTAACGCAGGATCATGTATAATCATGGACTGATTATGGTGAAACGGAATCATACCTTTGTTTGGTCTTGACTTTCACGAACTCAACAGAGATCCTAGCTTTCACGACTTGTGTCTTCCTCTCGAAAACACCTCTATGGTATCCACACGAGCACCTTCAAGAACGTCTCACGATCTTGATTACGGAATGGATGTACTAGCCTCCTTTGATGATTTCGAATTTGTCTCTGCCTTTTCTATGTGGCTGCTCTTCTAGGGTTTTCTTATAAAAAACGTTAACCCTTATTAACCCTACATTATCTATTTATAATGGTTGGTTAATAGGCCCATAATAGCAACCCATAACAGCAAAGCCTAACCCATGTAAGTTTAGGATTAAATAATAAAACCGAATTTTATTATTTAATTAATAACTAAGTCACACTTAATTATTAATGACAGAATTCAAATTCGAATTTATATTATTTCAATTAATTAAGTCTCACTTAATTAATATAATAAAATTCAAATAATCATCAATTAATTTAAATCTATAATTTAAATTAATTATTCCTTTAAGTACTCTATGTGTGTGACCGTATAGGCTATTATTTAATTAGCAATAATTTTATTCTCCAATAAAATTATAAACAATGAGCGGTATCTAGTAATACATCATTGCTACCCAATTAAATAATAATTAAATCGTGATTCGATAAAACCTTTCGTGATTAATGTTTCCGTGTAATATAATCCATTTAACCATATATATTATAGATTAAACTCGAGGCATGTATTTAGTCATCCTCTTCAACATTTAATCCGGGTTTACTTGATCCATGAGTAGACTATGAAAACAAATCATTATTTGAGCACGACCATGCATTTTATAGTCTCACTCAATCAAGAGGCCAGTAATATCTCTCCTAATTATAGGAGGGTTAAATCCTTTATCTATCATTCATATTTCTCATACGACTCATGATATACCCGATGTCCACTTTTATCATTACCCGGTCAAAGGTAACTTTTAATGTAGTCAAAGTATATTAATACTCGTATAGAAATATAATGATCTCAAGTCAGAGGATCATTACACCATTATCACTGTGAGTCTTTCTTATGACTTTATTAAACATGAAGAATCTCACTGTGGGTCTGTCCAGTACCATGTACTCCTGCATGTACCTATATATTGACTTTAGTATCCCCATACTTATAACCAGTGAGATGTGGTTATCTGTCAAACAACATACTAGTCTATTTATGTATTATTATTGTCCTATAATAATAATACTCGACTAGGGACATTTAAGAATATGATATATTATATAATCTCAAGTTCAAGTCATGTACTAAACTATACAATGTGTATCATGATTCTAAGGACATTTATTATGCTAACAAATATATCGCAGTAATTAAAGTCATAATAAATACGTTTATTAAATAATCAATTGACATAAAGGTTTATCAAAATAAATATTGTATTGCCTCTAGGGCACCTACACCAACAATCTCCCACTTGCACTAGAGCCAATCACCCATGTATCTAATATCCATGGAACTAGTGTGACCGTCGTGCTTCTTCTGCGACAAGCCTTTGGTCAGTGGGTCTGCAATGTTATCATTTGTGTGCACTTTACATATGTGTATGTCACCCCTTTCATTAATCTCTCGAATGAGGTGATATCTCCTGAGTATGTGTTTGGTTCGGGAGTGAGCTCTAGGTTCTTTGGCCTGTGCAATGGCTCCATTATTATCGCAGTATAGATCAATGGGATCTGCGATCGATGGAACCACTCCTAAATCAGTAATGAATTTTCGAATCCAAACAGCTTCCTTAGCCGCTTCACAAGCTGCAATGTACTCAGCCTCCATTGTAGAATCAGCTACTGTTTCTTGTTTTGAACTCTTCCAACTTACAGCACCTCCGTTTAGACAAAACACAAAACCAGACTGTGATACAGTATCATCCCTGTCTGTTTGAAAACTTGCATCGGTGTAACCTTTTATAACCAGTTTTTCCTCTCCTCCATACACCAAGAATGAATCTTTAGTCCTTTTCAAGTACTTTAGAATATTCTTGACAGCCGTCCAGTGACCTTCACCTGGATTAGATTGGTATCTGCTCGTCATGCTTAAAGCATACGAAACATCTGAGCGAGTACATACAATCGCATACATGATGGATCCAATTGCTGAGGCATATGGAACTGTGACGCCCCCAGATCCGGGGTCAGGAATCTAGGTTGTCACTATCCAATTTTCACCACAATAACATCACTCACCTACTTTAACCATTATAATAACCAAACATAAAAGCAGTGACCCCAAACCAAATACACAACTCAAGTTATAGTCTCAGGAAACGAACTTAAAATAGTAATAGTTATTACAAACCAATGTATCCTCAGGATCTCACACTACTAATATAACTTCCACATGATGTTACATTAGAAGTAAACATTAATCCAAGATCTACTGTCACATTACATATTTTTCAATGAGTCTAGGATTCTAATCTGGAATCCCGCCTTTCTTGCACCATTTATCGAAGTCCTGAACCTGACTAGCTCAAGCTCGAATCTTCCTGTTCCTTAACATAATACCCGAGGTAGACAATTCATAGTCATCTCTTTCTGCAAGATATAAGATTTACAAAAAGCAAGAATGAGCCAAAGAATGCTCAGCAAGTTATTTATCAGAATATTTCAAGGAAAAGGTGATAGCCATAATTATCCCAACTGGATATTCAACAATAAAGTACATAACTAGCAATCTGCTTGAAGATGTATAGCCAGTTATATCTCGACAATAAATGACTCAAGGTTCACGATGCAAGAAGATATTCACAACAATAATGCAGTTCACGTTACTGCAATACAACAATTTAAGTTCATAATTTTTGAGACTGACAGTATCAATAACTTAGCACAATGGCCTCAATCACCGAGTACCATTCGTTTGAGTATCAATAAGCAAGCAGTTCAATATATTGCGAAAAGAATGAATGAAAGTTCAACAATTCCCATTAACACTATCAGTAGCTTAGCACCATGGCTTTCGTTATAGTGTAGGAACAATGAAATTGATATATGCGAATAAAACAATACTCAAAGCAATCAACAAACTCAGAGTGGATTACATTCCCCGTTAACACTATCGGTAACTCAGCACCTAGGCTTTCGTTACAGTGCAACGTCAAATTCCAATTGGAAGAAACGGGATTAACTGGAGATTTTTCAACGCCTTATTGTACTCGATGATCAGTCGCATGTACAATCGACATTTCGTCATTTTCTCTACTAGTAGAAGGACAACCCCTTATCGGGACGTCACCCTAGGCAACTCATGGGCCTTTAATTACGGCTGGGTCGTGCGTCCCCGACCTCTTACGCAACTTTTACTCCATTCCCTGATGAATACTTTAAAAATCATCAAACCTAGAAGGAAATTTAATCAAACCTTCTAGAATAACAACAATCCACTCTAGGATTTCAATCAACTGTTAAGGAAGGGAATTCAATACCACCTTCCAGAACAACAAAAATCCATCATAGGATTTCATCAACAGATAAGGAAGGGAATTTAATACAACCTTCCAAAACAACAACAATCCACTCTAGGATTTCAATCAACATATAAGGAAGGGAATTTAATACAACCTTCCAGAACAACAACGACAATCCATCACAGGATTTCAATCAACAGATAAGGAAGGGAATTTAATACAACCTTCCAGAACAACACAACAATCCATCACAGGATTTCAATCAACAGATAAGGAAGGGAATTTAATACAACCTTCCAGAACAACAACGACAATCCATCACAGGATTTCAATCAACGGATAAGGAAGGGAATTTAATACAACCTTCCAGAACAACAACGACCTATTGTAAGATTTCAATATCTGACAATAGCTTGGCTCCCTAAACCAAGTGGGAGTATTCTCGAAACATCTGGGTTGACTCTCAGTCAACGAATTCAACAAGACAGAAACCCTTGAATCAAGGAGACTCAAGAACGCGACCGGGGAGCCGCTAATACTAGCTAAAATAGACTCCACAAAACATTACAGTTTTGGAGTGAAAAATGGGCCTTAAAGGCACCAATACAACAGGGAGGAATATCGGAGTCGGACGTTACCTCCCGAACCTGGAGTTATCGACTCAGAATAAATATAAAATATCCGAGTCATCGCTCACTGTTGGTCCCTGATATTGTAGAAGGGGGGTTGAATACAATATCTGAAAATTAACCGCGGAATAATTAGGATTAAAAATATTATTTTAATTTCTCTCGAAATATTAATTATAATGAAATACTGTTCAAGTGAAAGATATAATTTTAACTTGATTAGTATTACACAATTAATATGAAGATTAGATTCTATAACTGATATAAAAATCTAGAACGAATTCGACATGAAGTGTTCGAGTTTAATCAATTATATTCAAACTTGCACAGAAATCTGTGAATATTACAATGCAGACAAATTTCTGAATTTGAACTGATTTTCTTAACTCTTAACAAGTTGAACACTAACAAATGAAGCAAGCACCTCATATTTATAGAGGTTGGAAAAAGGCTGGTATGACCTTTTTCCATATGACTTAATTTCAAGAAAATAAGTCTGTATGACTTATTTTAACACTTGTATGACTTACAAAAGACTGGGCATGACTTATTTTGGTCGGTATGACTTATTTTTCTAATTAAAAAATCGGTATGACTTTTTAATTAAATAAAAAATCAATCCAGTATGACCTTTTGAGCATTTGAAATCTCGGTATGACTTATTATATATATATATATAGTTCGGTATGACTTATTAACAAGTCCTTCGGTATGACTTATTAATAAGTCATACTAACTGATTATATATATATATATATACACAATTCGGTATGACTTATGCTAACATGCTCGGTATGACTTATATATATATATATATATATATATATATAAAGAATTTCGGTATGACTTATTGATAAGTCATACTAGCAGTTTATATATATCTATATAAGTCATTTTAAAGCATTTCTTTTATAGTAAATTAATTCTACTTAATTTAATTAGTTAATTTATAAATTAAATTAATTTCAACTTGAATTAATTTAATTAGATAAATTAAATAATTAATTAACAATTGATAGTAGAATTAAAATACTATCTTTAGTCGCAGCCGTGCTGATAGTCTTGAAATCTTCCTGTCTTTTCTTCGTCTTCTAATCTTGAAACCTCTTGAATTAAATGAAGAATAAATATTATATTAGTTGACACACAAATGTACTGTCTGGTTCATTTGTGTCATCCAAATAAATATTCTCCATTTAAATAACATTTAACTAGAGGCCTTCTGTCATTAATTCTTCTTCATTGTTTGCATTCTTCTTCTGGAATCTGCTTGTAGTAACCACTTGAAATCTTCTATATCTTCTGTCTTCAATAGAAGTACTACTACATTATTAATTTCACTGACGCTTGAACAAATAATTGAACTTCTTCCAGTGTTGAGTAGCAATCCTACAAAATACCTCTGATACTTAGATCCTTTGTGATTAGTTGACTGTCTTCGTCTTGATTCCTGTTTAGTGTTTAGTATTTACTTCTCTTTATTAGTTAGAGTTGAGTTGCCATCTAATTATTACAAATAGGCCTAGTCATATGCCTTTCAATCTCCCCCTATTTGTTGTTAAACATTTAACACACAAATTCCTAGAGGATAACTCAACTAACAACTAAGAAAGTAGTACGACATTTAATGACTTGTAAATAATAAACAAAAGTTCTGGTTTTATATTTAACAATTTTCCAGATTCATACATAAAAGATAAATACAAGATAGATGTTCCTCTAGCACTGAACAAATATTACAAAGTTTCTATCTTGTCCTATCTACGTTTTCAGTCTTTAGAAGTATCAACTTCACCTTCTTCCAGGGTTGTACTTTTATGCACAGGTGTCCTTGGTACCTCTTCGGTTACTGATTGTTCTGTTGTAGTGGCCTCTCCATACAACCTTCTTTGCTCAGCTCTTGCTAACTGCCACAGTACTTCCTGTTCAACAGGATCTACTATCTCTTCTTCTACATCAGATGGTTGTGTTGAATCTATCTTTGGTATTTGCCTGATGTATGAATGAATTCTTTTTGACAGACAGTAGTTTCTTATCTTCTCTGCAGCATCCATTTTAGCTTGAGATTTGAAACCTTTTGACCTTAGCATCCTTTCAACTTGAATCATGTACTTAACTGTGTAGTCCTTAAAAGATTCCTCATTTAACTGCATGATTTGATACAACTTGTTTGAGAAAAATCTTACCTCATGAGGATCAAATAAGATCTGAGGACTAACAGCTGTGGCAAAGACTCTAAGTCTATCCCTGAGAAGTTCATTTTCTTCTGAGCTCCTTTTTATTTTGTTCAAGAACGTCCATATTACTGATAAACTTCTTTGCCTGAAAAACTCTAAGGAAATTCTGAATGTTCCATTCCTGTGTGTGTAGACTAGTATCCGCCAGTCTTCAAGAATGTGATCCACTAGGATAGTGATGTAGTCCACTTCCTCTTTCAGAGCTTTCATGAAGTTGTCAATGTTGTCATTTGACTTTTCTAGACGCTCAATTATTGATTTCAGATGCTTGTCTTCAAATGGACCCTTTTGTTGTTTGTCCATTATTTTTCTTGCAGTATCCCATTTCTTTCCAATCTTGAGCTGTACATCTCTCTTCTTTTCTCTGACTGCTATGGCCCAGAGATTTTGCTTTTCTTGGCTTTCTTCTCTTTCTGCCTTTGTTCTTTCTATGACTAGAGCTTTCAGATTTTCAGTTTTTGCATGACTTGCCTTGATGTCTTCTTTTAGTTTCTTCATTGCCTCTTCATAGGCTGGATCAACTTCTTTTTCTTCTGGAAACAGAAAATCTTCATCAAATGCAATCTCTTCCTCAGCTCTGCAGTAGTCAGGAAAGTTTGATTCATCATGAGCACTGTCATCAATGAATTTCTCTTGATCATAAAACTGTTTTTCTGGTTCTGGATCATACGACTGAAATTGATCTTCAGAGTACAGTTTATCTTTCCCTTTTTGTTTATCTTTCCCTTTTTCTTGAGTAGAAGCCCCTCCATCTTTAGCTACTTTCTCTTTTGATTTCTCCCCCTTAGTTGAGGGATCCTCTTGAGTTTTAGAGGCTTCAAAAGATGTCAACATTTTCTGCATAGTCAGATAGACTTGCTTCATTCCTTCATTCAAATGTGTCATTCCATCATCCAGTTTGCTGAATCTTTGTGAAGAGATCTTCTCATTTTCAATGATTGTTAATGTCAAGCTTTTCTCAACCTCATCAATCTTTTCATGTAATTTGCTGACTTCTTTCATGTCTTCAGCAATAAGATTCTGTACACTCTGGATGTCTTGAGTTTTTAGAAGAATGGAGGTTTTGACATCATCAACATCTTTTCGTACTATTGTCAGCTGCTGTGTTACAGAGGCAGATGTAGTTTTTTCTTCTGCTTGTGCTTTTACTTTTACCAACTCAGCCTGAACAATTTGCATTTCTTTCTGGAGAGCTTCCATTTTAGATAATAGAACACTGTGTGTGTGTGCACTCAGCTCACTTGCACTCCTGTTTATCTCACTATCACTCTGTGCATGTGTTTCACTTTGTGTTTGCCTCACATCACTCGTGTTTAGCTCTTCTCCAGATCCTGAAGCTGTACCTGCATATATAACAATAGCTTTTGAAGAGTCAAATTGCTCTTCTGATGCCTGTGAAGGCGCGTCCTCAACAAGATTAACTTGAAGTGGCTCCGCTACTGACGTAGCTACTCCGTGAATGGAGTCCCATCTCCCTCTATGGAGTGGTTGCCTCTCAAATCCACCAGTGGATTCGAGACCTTTTAAAATCACTGGATGTAATATATCCAGGGGGGTCACCACCTTAGACAATGTAGTGAATGGCTCATTAGAGTCTGTGGTGCCCCTAAGTACCTCAGAGGGTATCTGATGCTGCATTGCATCGAAAGTGTCATGGTCCACATCATAGGTGGCATCCGACCAGTTTTTATTAAAAACATTTTCTTCAACAAATGTGCCCTCATGTGTTTGTGTATCTGCAAGCGGAGGTCCTGCTAGTGTGAGAGCTAGCAGTGTGCTTTCCTCACTATCTGAAGCTGTAGCCGTGCAGCGAATTAGATCACCTGGTTGAGCAAGTGTATCTAAAGAACCTTGGATGGCCATGTCAAAATCCATATCCCATTGAGAGGAAAAGGATGAGTCTGCAGGTGTCTCTGGTTGAAATTTAGATCTTTTAGATTGTGGAGACAGAGCTGCGGGTTCACTCACATCAGCACCAAGACCCCTAACTATTCTAACAGGTTTCTTCCTTTTTCTGACTTTTAGTGAAGAGGAGGATGAAGGAGAAACTGTTTGAGGCTCTAATTCAGCTGGGGGCGGAACCTGTGTGTTTTCAGGTTCGTAGCTGACATCCTGGAGTGTAAGAACACCATCATAGTCCGCCACAGATAAATCTAATAGTGCATTGGATATTTCTATAGGTATTGAACTAGAAGATTGTGAGTGAGATATTACCTGTTGATCTTGTGCCACTTGATCGACATGCTGAGCAGCTTCAAGTAGAAGGTGCACAGGATGTTCTAATTGCATAGGCACTTGTTCTTGCTCTTGTTCCTGCACAGGATTAGCAATATGATCTAATATCTCAGCCATGTAATCTGTCCTTACCACTTGCACATCTTGAAACTTGGGGTTGTTGTGGAGCCTTGCAAATAAGTTGTTCTGAGAAGTCGGAGATTCTTCTACAGGACCATTCTGAAATAAGGCTTTGTCTTCTTCCATCAACAAGTCATTCATAAACAGCATCAGGAACCTCGGATAGTAGACTTGAACATTCTGTTCCCTGCTTTCTGGTTTCCCCATCTTCCTTATAATTTCTTTTAGAAGCAACTTCCCAAAATTTATCCTCCTATTGTGAGCCACAGAATACCCAAAGATTTGCAGTAGTGAAGATATATTGTTGAAGTTGTTCTTTGTAGTGGGAGCAAACACTTTGGCTAACGTGTCAAAGAAATAGTCCCACTCACTTACCAACTTGGACTTTGTCAGTCTTACCAAATTGATCTCACCCTGATATCTAATAGAATAGAAAAATTCTAGAATTTCTGGTACAGTGGGTGGATCCATGAAATTGTCAGTTGGAAAGCCCAAAATCCTGTTCACGTCTTCTTCAGACACCATATATTCATGATCTCCTATGCTGAAAGAGAATTGAACTCTGTCTGCAGTACTCCTATTCCTCGCAGTGGAATACAGAGCCCTAAGTGCTAACACTTGCAACGGGGCATCCAGAGTAATTGCAGTTCTGACGAGTGAATGTTCATTCATAAACACGATCCATGGTCGAAACCTCTCGACTGAACAATTCACCGGATTGAAATATCCTACAAAATTAGTTTTTACTAATTCGCAATAACCAGCCATTTTTGTTTAAACTATTACAATTAATAAAATTACAAAGTGCGATTACAACTCAAAATTAACAATTACAATTCAAGATTCGAAAATTACACTTGAAAAATTGAAACCCTAAGTAATAATCCCCAAATTGACTATAATCAACAATTCACTACACAGCTGTCTTTCAGTCACTCTAAGCACAAAAACCACTTGCTTGCTTCGAATTTTTTTTCAAAAACAAGAACAGGAACAGTAGATTTTACTAAAATCGGGCAGAGCTCTGTTTGTTTTAATCGTTTTTAACACACTAGCAAGCAAAGATGCTTGTAAACAAGGATAAGCAACTGAAGGCAGTTGATTTAGATGGATAACAGTCGATTTATGAAGAAAAAAAATCGACTGTTCGTGTGTATATATGTGTAACAGCGTGTGTATGTGTTTATTAAACTGAGTATGACTTAATGTTTAATAAGAATAGAACCTTAGCATTTCTCGGTATGACTTATTAAAAGTCATGCCGAGTTTTAAAAAAAACTTAAGTAAATCAGTTGCTAAGGAGTCGGTATGACTTACTATACTAGTTTCTCGGTATGACTTTTTATTTAAAATAAAAAGTCATGCCGAGTTTTAATATCTCAAGTCATTCCGGGAAGGAAAAAAAAATTGTCAGTATGACTTATTTCTTAATTCTCGGTATGACTTATTATTAACATAACAAGTCATGCCGAGTTTTAATTATAAAAGTCATACTGAGATAATACAAAATTATACAATAAATAATAATAGGCAGAAATTATGAGATAAATATTAATAAATTAAATACTAAAAGATATAAAATAAATATTTACATTACTAATTATTTTAATTAATTTAAAAGTTAAATTAACTCATGTTGAATTAATTTAATAAGCAAATTAATTGAATAATTAATAACATAATCATTTATATTAATGTACACATGCTTAAAAAAAATATATACTTATTTACATAATGCTTATAAATGCTTAATTTAAACAAAATTACTTATGCTTTAATTGAAACAATTATCTTCTAAGAATATTGATTTAATCTTAAGATAATTTTCCAAAAATTCATAAGCTCTAGGATTTTATTAATTCAAGACTCATAAATTCTTTAAATATTAACATTTAATATTTTATGAGCTTAAATTAATTCCTAGCAACCAAACATTTAGCCATAGTTTAACATCCCTAATTCACTAACCAGCTTTGAGAAAGTGGATTCATCAAGTGGTTTTGTGAAGATGTCGGCTAACTGTTCTTCTGTGGGTACAAAATGTAGCACCACAGTTCCGTTCATGACATGCTCTCTGATAAAGTGATACCTTATGTCAATGTGCTTGGTTCGTGAATGTTGTACAGGATTGTTGGAAATAGCTATAGCACTTGTGTTGTCGCAGTAAATTGGAATTTTGTTCAACGCAAGTCCATAGTCATTTAGCTGATTCCTAATCCACAAGATCTGTGCACAACAGCTACCTGCCGCAATGTATTCTGCTTCGGCTGTCGAGGTAGATACTGAATGTTGTTTCTTGCTGTACCAGGAGATCAACCGTCGTCCTAGAAATTGACAGCTTCCAGAGGTACTTTTCCTGTCCATCCTGCACCCTGCATAGTCTGAATCTGTATAGCCTATTAGGTCAAAACCTGTATCCTTAGGGTACCAAATTCCAAGATCTGGTGTACCCTTTAGATATCTAAAAATTCGTTTAACAGCTATTAGATGAGATTCTCTTGGGTCAGATTGAAACCTTGCACATAAGCAAGTTGCGAACATTATGTCGGGTCTACTTGCAGTTAGATATAATAATGAGCCTATCATACCTCTGTAGCTTGTGATGTCAACTTTCTTACCAGTTTCATCTTTGTCAAGCTTCGTGGCTGTTGGCATTGGGGTTTTTGCCGGTGAAGAATCTTCTAGATTGTATTTTCTGAGAAGATCTCTTACATACTTTGATTGGCAAATAAAAATCCCATCTTCCTTTTGCTTTACTTGCAATCCAAGGAAGAATGACAGCTCACCCATCATGCTCATCTCATATCTGCTCTGCATTAACTTAGCAAATCTCTTGCACAAGTTTTCGTTAGTAGAACCAAATATAATATCGTCAACATAAACTTGGACAAATATCATATCTTTTCCATGCAATTTATAAAAGAGAGTTTTATCTATGACACCTCTAGTGAAACTATTTTCAAGTAAAAACTCAGAGAGAGTGTCATACCATGTCCTCGGTGCTTGCTTGAGTCCATAGAGAGCTTTGAAAAGAAAGTACACAAAATCAGCAAACTCTGGATTTTCAAAGCCAGGGGGCTGTTCCACATATACTTCCTCTTCTAGCCTTCCGTTCAGAAATGCACTCTTCACATCCATTTGGTAGACTTTAAAATTGGAATGTGCTGCGAATGCCAGAAATATCCTGATGGCTTCAAGTCTTGCAACTGGTGCGTAGGTTTCGTCATAATCAATTCCCTCTTCCTGGGAGTAACCTTTTGCAACCAGTCTGGCTTTGTTCCTTGTAACAATGCCATCACCGTCTAATTTGTTCCTGTATACCCATTTTGTGCCAATAACAGATCTATCTTTAGGCCTGGGTACCAGTGTCCAGACTTCTTGTCTTTCGAACTGATTGAGCTCTTCTTGCATGGCAAGAACCCAATCTGGGTCAATTAGTGCATCTTCAATCTTCTTTGGTTCTTCTTGAGATAGAAAAACTGAGAATAAACATTCATTTGAAGTTGCACTTCTGGTTCTTACTCCAACATCTGGATCACCTATGATCAATTCAAAAGGATGATCTCTGCTCCATATCCTTTCCCTAGGTAGGTTTGATCTTGATGATTCGCCTCGAAATTCATTGTGATGTTGTGTTCTGCCAGTTGATCCTTCATCTCCCCCTGAGTTGCTGCCAGGATGACTTGTTGATCCACCACTGGTATTAGTAGAATCCCCAGTGTTGCCATTGTTTCCACCATTAATACCTGGATCATTACCATCAATGATGTCATTATTTCCTGCTGCAACTTCAGGTTCTTCTTCATCATCAGTATGTGAGTCTGGATAATTGTCGAATTTTAATGACTCAGAAGAATCTTCAGTTTGGATACTTGGGAGTTTAGTGTCATCAAAAGTTACATTGACACTTTCCTTCACTTGGTGCTGATCAATTATGTAAACCCTATATGCTCTTCTTGAATATCCGACAAAAATGGCTTCATGTGCCTTGGCCTCAAATTTGCCAATGCGTTCATCTCCATCTTTTAGCACAAAGCATTTGGCTCCAAATACATGAAAGTACTTGAGAGTTGGTTTCTTGCCAGCCATTAATTCATAGGGAGTTTTCATATGATCTTTGTTGATCAGAGTTCGATTCTGAGTATAACAAGCTGTATTAACTGCTTCAGCCCAGAAGTAGATAGGTAACCTTGATTCACTTAGCATAGTCCTTGCAGCTTCAATCAGGGTTTGATTTTTCCTTTCTACAACTCCATTTTGTTGTGGAGTTCTTGGTGCTGAGTACTGCCTTGTTATCCCCTTGTCTGAGCAGAAGTTATTCAGAACTTCATTTTTGAATTCTGTTCCATTATCTGATCTGATTGCTCGGACAGGTAACTTTGAATCTAACTCAATCAGCTTTATATGATCAATCACCAAATGTGGAGTTTCATCTTTAGAATTCAAGAATAAAACCCATGTATACTTTGTGAAGTCATCCACAATCACTAAGGCGTATTTCTTCCTTGACATAGACAGAATATTTACTGGACCAAATAAATCCATGTGAAGGAGTTGAAGTGGTTCAGTGATGTTTGTAGTGTCTGTGCCTCTGTGAGTTGCTTTCTTTGACTTGCCTTTTTGACATGCCTCACACAATCCTTCTTGTGTAAATTCCATCGGAGGCAGTCCTCTCACCAAATCCCTCTTGACTAGAGAGTTCATTGTTTTGAAATTCAGGTGTGAGAGCTTCTTGTGCCATAGCCAACTTTCCTCTGTTGAAGCTTTTGAATAGAAACAGTTTGCTTCAGCTTCAGTTCCCGAGTTGAAATCAGCTACGTACAAGTTTCCTTTCCTTACTCCACGCAAGGCTAGTCTGTCTTCTTTAGAATGAGCTATTAAGCACTTCTCCTTGATAAAGTTTACTTTGTAACCTCTATCACAAAATTGACTGACGCTGAGTAGATTGTGCTTAAGTCCTTCCACCAAAGAGACATTTTCAATGATAACATTTCCTGTATTTAACTTGCCATATCCCATAGTCATTCCTTTGCTGTTATCTCCAAAGGTGACGATTGGGCCAGCTCTCTCAACCACGTCTGATAGCAGGGCTCTATCTCCGGTCATATGCCTTGACGATCCGCTGTCCAGGATCCATATAACTCGGTTTGCCTGTTTAACTCCCTGCAATTATCAAACGGATTAATTCGTCTTCGGAGCCCAAAATTGATTGGGCCCGGCATACTTAAAGAATTGACCTTTGTCTGCTTTGACAACAGATCCTTTTCGAACAACATCATTTTCTTCCTTGACTGTTCCTACCTTCCTATAAGCAGTCTTAACAACTTTCTGTTTAGACTTAGGAATATATGATTCCTTCTTCTCAGGTGAAGGAGTCGCAGTCTTGGATTTAGCAAATTTACTATTGATGTGCTGTCTAGGTGTCATGTTATCTTTCTTAGCTATCATGCGTTTGAAGTAAGCAGTCATAGCATTAAAAGCACATAACATGCAATTCATTATACCACATGGTTTATGGAAAGCATCAATAGTAGGCATGTTATTCAATACAGTAGGGGGTTTAACAGATTCTACTTCAATTTTATCAGCATATTTGAAGTTTTCAGTAGAATGAAATTTATTGTTACTGTTCCTACTGTTCACAAACGTGTTGGGTCTGTTCATTTTATTCTTTAAGTCTTTTGCACCTACACCAGGTCTGGAGGAATCAGAAGTTCCCACATCTTTCACTGGTGTCTCTAGTGCACATTTTTCTTTCTGGACATTAACTCCTTTTATGTCCTTAACCTGTTCTCCTCTCTTCTTCTCTTCCTCAAGATCTTCCAACTGCATTTCATATGCAATTAGAACAGAGCTCTCAAGGATGGGTTCAGCTATCGGTGTTATGAAGAGAGGTTTCGGTGTGTCTTTAACAACATGTGGGATACCCCTTTCTACAGCACTTTTTCTAAAGGGGGTTATGTTGCTTGGCTTTCCTACAGATTTGTTATACTCGAAACCTATTCCAACTTTACGACTTATTTCTTGTTGGTCAACTAGGTTCTTAACAATATATGAGGAATTCTTATAAGCAAGACACTTCTTCTTTTCTTCTTCTATCTGGTTTCTGAGATTAGTTTCTACTACAACATGACAACTGACTTTGCTGACTTGAACAGCTAAGTCTTCAGTCAACTTAATAGTCAACTTGTCATGATTTCTTTTTAACTGTTTAAAAACTTCAGTCTCATCAATTAACTCTTTGACTTTGAGTCTGAGTTTCTTAACTTTATCTCTTTCACCATCTAGTTCTTTACCTAGCAAAGCAAACATCTTAGGACACGAAGGATTTACCTCTATTCCTCTGTCACTGGTGGGAGACAGTGATCCCTCTGATGAAGCCATAAGAGCAAGATTTCCCAGCTCTTCCTCATCATCGTTATCTGAGTCATCCCAGCTTTTGCCTGCTGCTAGATAGGACTTTCCTTGATGCTTTTTCACTAGCGCATCATACTTCTCCTTGAGCTCTTCATAAGACTCTCTCTTCTTCCCTTGCTTAGGCTTCTTGCACTCAGTTGCAAAGTGGCCTAGCTCATTACAGTTGAAGCAACGAAACTTGCTTCTATCAACTAAGCCGGTCTTGTAGCCGCTTTTTGATACTGCTGTCGAAGAACCTCCTCTTTGGAATCTTCCAAAATTAGGCTTACTTCTGAATGAGGAGTTTCTTCGGAATCTCATGTTGCCAAACTTCCTGGCAACCATAGCTAGAGATTCATCTTCTAGCTGATCTAGTTCTTCCAGTGAGTAGAAATCACCATCTTCTTGTTTGTCAGCAGTATGTCCAAGTTCTGGAACCACATACTCTGTTGAACTGTTAGAAGGTGCAACAGCCTTCACTTCTTCTTTCTCTGGTGCTTCTACCATTAATGCCTTGGAGGAACTCAGTACCTTACCTCTTCCATACATTTCTCTGGTTTGGATCTGTTCCAGCTCATAAGTTTTTAAAACTCCGTAGAGTCTTTCTAGGGTTACTTCTTTCATGTCCCTAGATTCCCGGATGGCTGCAATCCTGTGCTCCAGATGCTCTGGTAAGGTCAACAAAAACTTCCTGTTCACCTCTTGGTTCTGATAAAACTTTCCATTCATGTTTAGCTCGTTTATCAATTTGTTTAGTCTCTGAAACACCTCAGAGATACCCTCACCAGGGTTGGATCTAAACTGTTCATATTGGGTGGTCAGGATCTCCAGTCTATTCTCCTTAACTTCTTCAGTTCCCTCATTGATAATTTCAATTGTTTCCCAGATTTGTTTTGCATTCTTGCAATTGACTACTTGGTTGTACATGATGTAGTCTAGGGATTCAATTAATATGAGCTTCAGATTATTATCAAGGGACACAGCTTCTGTTTCCTCATCTGTATAGTCTGCCGAACTTTTCGGAAACTGTCTGTGGGGAATTACGACCCCATCTACTGTATGTTCGAGAACAACTGATATAGGGAGCTCAACACCTTTAGCCATAATCAATGCATACTTAGGATTTGCAATCCCGATAAACAGTAGCATTTTTTGTTTCCACAAGTTGTAGTGTTCTCTGTCGAACTGTGGAATCTTGATGCTTGTAACTTTCTGGGTACTCATCTTTAATAAGATTAAAAATTAAGTGTTTCAAAAAAAATATTTTAATTTTTGACTGAAAACAATTTTTGATCAGAAATAATTTTTAGTGAAAAATTATTTCGAATAAAAAATTATTTTGAATTAAAAATAATTTTTGAGATCTGTATGAGTTGCGGAATTTTTGGTTTGGATCTGATATTTTCTATATCAACCAGCTCTGATACCAATTGTTGGTCCCTGATATTGTAGAAGGGGGGTTGAATACAATATCTGAAAATTAACCGCGGAATAATTAGGATTAAAAATATTATTTTAATTTCTCTCGAAATATTAATTATAATGAAATACTGTTCAAGTGAAAGATATAATTTTAACTTGATTAGTATTACACAATTAATATGAAGATTAGATTCTATAACTGATATAAAAATCTAGAACGAATTCGACATGAAGTGTTCGAGTTTAATCAATTATATTCAAACTTGCACAGAAATCTGTGAATATTACAATGCAGACAAATTTCTGAATTTGAACTGATTTTCTTAACTCTTAACAAGTTGAACACTAACAAATGAAGCAAGCACCTCATATTTATAGAGGTTGGAAAAAGGCTGGTATGACCTTTTTCCATATGACTTAATTTCAAGAAAATAAGTCTGTATGACTTATTTTAACACTTGTATGACTTACAAAAGACTGGGCATGACTTATTTTGGTCGGTATGACTTATTTTTCTAATTAAAAAATCGGTATGACTTTTTAATTAAATAAAAAATCAATCCAGTATGACCTTTTGAGCATTTGAAATCTCGGTATGACTTATTATATATATATATATAGTTCGGTATGACTTATTAACAAGTCCTTCGGTATGACTTATTAATAAGTCATACTAACTGATTATATATATATATATATATACACAATTCGGTATGACTTATGCTAACATGCTCGGTATGACTTATATATATATATATATATATATATATAAAGAATTTCGGTATGACTTATTGATAAGTCATACTAGCAGTTTATATATATCTATATAAGTCATTTTAAAGCATTTCTTTTATAGTAAATTAATTCTACTTAATTTAATTAGTTAATTTATAAATTAAATTAATTTCAACTTGAATTAATTTAATTAGATAAATTAAATAATTAATTAACAATTGATAGTAGAATTAAAATACTATCTTTAGTCGCAGCCGTGCTGATAGTCTTGAAATCTTCCTGTCTTTTCTTCGTCTTCTAATCTTGAAACCTCTTGAATTAAATGAAGAATAAATATTATATTAGTTGACACACAAATGTACTGTCTGGTTCATTTGTGTCATCCAAATAAATATTCTCCATTTAAATAACATTTAACTAGAGGCCTTCTGTCATTAATTCTTCTTCATTGTTTGCATTCTTCTTCTGGAATCTGCTTGTAGTAACCACTTGAAATCTTCTATATCTTCTGTCTTCAATAGAAGTACTACTACATTATTAATTTCACTGACGCTTGAACAAATAATTGAACTTCTTCCAGTGTTGAGTAGCAATCCTACAAAATACCTCTGATACTTAGATCCTTTGTGATTAGTTGACTGTCTTCGTCTTGATTCCTGTTTAGTGTTTAGTATTTACTTCTCTTTATTAGTTAGAGTTGAGTTGCCATCTAATTATTACAAATAGGCCTAGTCATATGCCTTTCACTCACCATTTATTATTTAATGAAAAATAATATTTAAAGAAAATTAGACAACTCCAGAATATTTTTAAAGAACAAATAAATATTTTATTAATATTTAGGAGGCCCAGAATAGTCCTCGAAAAATATTAAAAGGATTTAAAAGAATTAAAATATTTAATCCCAATATAATCAAGATTATTTAATATTTAAATAATCTTAAACGATTCAACATATTTAAATAATATTTAATCAACATTAAATAATATTTAAATAAACCAAAACGAATTGAAAGTATTTAATCAGTAGTTAAATACTTTTAAATATCCCAAAATATTTAAATAATATTTAATCAATATTAAATAATATTTAAATAATCTCAAATGCCCTGAAAGTATTTAATTAACCCTTAAACACTTTCTATATTCTTTAAATAATATTTAATAAACTAAATATTATTTAAAACATTGAATATCGACTAACCGTCGAGACACACTAGACTACTCCCGGTCGACCATCGAGCACCAAAAAGATGTACTCGACGCCAGATTCAATTATACAAAACTGAAAGCAAACGTCCTCTAACTTTTTAAGAAGTTCAGAGGCATCTCAAAACTAAGTTGAAAAGATCTCATTCTACCCACAAGAAACAATCTTAAACAACCTACGCATACTTGTGTCCTACATCAGAATAATAGTGATGAAGCGTCGGACACTTGCATACTCTAACTTTTCGAGAAGTTTAGAGTAGCAGACGAATCAAGTTATAAATGAACAAGACAGTTCAAGGGAAATGCCGACGTGCATTTCCAACGACTACAATAAGCTAGATAGTTCCAAACACAGCAAAAATGCATAATTGAAGAACTTATCATTAAGTCAAAGATTTCAAAAAATTTGGCATCACCATGAATTAATAATATTCTGATATGGAATAAAACGATAGAGTCGGAAACTTGCCTGAAGTCCATGGAATGTTATTCCAGCTTCTCCACGCTCCGGGTACTCTATAATCATATAAGAACCCACTTTTAGTTTACATACGCATGTATCAGGTTAATTGTAATTTATACAATTACTCTACATTTCGCCCGGTACTTCACCTCATCGGGTCTACTTTAGCTATTCATAAAACTATCCTCTCAATAGTTTTTAATCAAGTTCTTTTCACCTACGTATAGTCATGATATTCCTCAACAACTTCCGTTACTGGGTCGACTCGAGACAAGACATCTATCTTGCTCGAAATTGTTTCCCAAAACGGTTGTTCAACCTTTTCTTATGTTCATCTCACTTAACACCCTGTTTTCTATCATTTTTCATAAATTGGAAATTAATCATTTTGACACGATTCCTTCTCTGGGGTCTTATATGACTGTCAAAGAATCTCCCATAAAAGTTTCAGATTTTATTACGCTCCGTAGCTAGTCCAATCATAGCCTCAAAGTTGGACAAAAACAGGATTTTCATTTCCTGCGCTACCGTTACTAAAACGTTCATAACTTTTGACTCGTAACTCCGAATGACGCAAAATTAGCGCTCAAACGATCTAGAGACTATCTACTATCTAACCATATCAACCATAAGCCAAGAACAGTGACTGAATGTTGCCAGATTTTCTGGACAGTTACAGCAGTTAGTTCAAGAAAAAATTTGGCATGGTAACGTTTGTAAACTCATCGTTTCCCATTTTTATACTACTCCAATCCAACCAACAACAATCCCAAACTCCTCAAACAACATCAACAATTAACATACGACAATCTCAAGCCAAGAAATCAGTCACTATTATGAAAATGTAACTAAAAATCAAATGAGCAACCAAGCTTGACATAACTCTTGTACTAAAACCACAATATCTCAATGATCGTTAATCGAAATGACACAATTCTTTCTCCATGAACATCCTGGATGTTCCTATTATTTTACATAAAAGTTTCAAGATTTATGGAGTAACCTAGCTAGCATGATCACATCCTCCAAGTTAGGTGAAAACAGAGTTGCTGAGTTTTCTGACCTCCCTTACCGTTTTGGCCATAACTTTTAGCTCATAACTCCGTTTGACGCAAAATTAGCGCGCAAACGATCTAGAGACCGATATCTATCTAACCATATAAAGAAATCATCAAGCAAGGCAGGTTAGACCCTTCGGGTTTTATGAACAGTTGGTAGGCAGAAACAAATTTTGCATGGTTCCGTTTGTACGTTCATCGTTTACCTCGTTTTAAACTCATCCAATTCAACTCAAACGACTTCGATATATTTTACACTACTACTTAGGAATGTACTCAAGACATCCCAAGCCCAAACACAATTAATCGACACTCCAAACATTGCCAATAACTCATCCAATTCATTACCAATGCAACATAGCTTTTAAAACCAATTTACTTATTCGAACATAACAATTTACTCACTCCTCTTAACATCCTCAACTCTTAACCAAGTCATCTTCACATTACACATTTATAAGTCTTAACCAAATCATCACTACATCACACAACCATAGACAACAAAACAAGCACTTATTCTTATGATCAAAGCCATAACATAGCATGCTATATCACATAAACACTATATAGCTAGGGTTTGTATTTTCAAGGCTACCCATGCTCATTAACAATTACCCAAAGCTTAAACAACTCATAACAATCATCTAACAAGCCATAGGAACTCAAGAATTAAAGAAAATAAATTTTTAATTTTCGAATTCGCTGTTCATCGTCACTTTCAAGTTGTGAAAAGAGTAATCTAGAGATGGTGGGTGCTTGAGACGTTACCTTGGTTAGGAAGAGCTTGGAAGCACCTTTCTTTTAAGCTATTATATGCAATAATCCACCAAGTATCCATGTAGTTCCACCATCTTCTTCCTCCATTCTTCCCTTCGGTTTTTCTCCATGGAAAGGAGGAGAACTCAGCTGCCTTTTCTTATTTTCGGTCGTGTGTGGTGGAAGCTAGTGTTTTAAAAGATTCGCGCGGTAGTCGCGTAATTTCCCGATAACGTTTTACTCTCTCGTTATCGTACTCTTTTCTTTCGTCCCACCTAAGTTTTAAAACTTCAAAATCTCATATTATGATTCTAATATATTTTAGAATCATTAAATTAATACTCTTTAATTGTTTCGAGAATTTACGAAACAATTCTCCGAATAAATGCTATTCGCTTACACTGCTTTTCAAACTCTGTTACGACTTTCATCCAGACTTCAAATTTATTTTGTTAGACTAAAAATAATTATTAGTCCTATATTTATTATGTATGCTACCGTAACACCGATACGCATATTTTCAAATATCCTGTATATTAACAATACGGTCTCACAGTTCCCGTACCTTATGAAGAAAATAAATCCATAAAATCATTTCTCCATAAAATGAAAAATTTTATCAAAAAATCTTAATAACCCCGAGCGTCAAAAATACCGGTTATTACAGTCTCCCATCCTTAAAAGGATTCCGTCCTCGGAATTCATACGAGAACAACCAAGGTTACTATTTTCACACCTGGCTTTCTACTTTCTAGGTTGAAACTCCAGCCTTCTTGGTTTCGTACAACCTTCTCAGCATTATTACTTCATTTTCACCATTTGCTCTATTCAGTCGATTATATATATAATTTCGTATTTTAACGCATGCTTAATGTCCACGTTACAATTTCGAAGCACTCGCGTATGATACGCAGGATTGATTCCTTAAAATTTTGGGAAAGAACGTCACTTCATATACACCTTAATATACTCCAAGACCTTGAAGGATTCAATACTCCTCGAGCTTAAGTTCTCTTGCTTACTAAATCTCGTTACTTCTTTCCACGATAATGCTGTCAGCAACACGAAGTCTTTCGCTTCATACTCTCTGCCATTCCTGACTTGGTCACCAAATTTGCTTTGTCTACCTTGAGTTATCATTAATCGCTTCCCATACTAAACTTCGTAAGGTGGCATGACTATATATGAGTGGTAACCAGAGTCGTATAAAAGCTCTAACCGTAGTAAGTAACTACTGCCACTCCTTTTTGAAATCCAAGGTATAAATTTTCTATAGAAAGATAACCTTGTACATAATTTTAATAGAGATCTTTTCAATGAAGATCATTGTAACAAAACAATCAGAGTGATTCGTAGATCACTAAGCTCATTTTCGAATGTATATGAGAGATAAGGAAGAAATTAATTTGGATATGACTGAGAACAACCATATTTGTACTCAAGATGGCCAGTCTTTAGTACTTTCTGGCTTATAATACATAATCGAGTGGTTGCCCACCAGACTTTTGTCACACAGACAAGAAGTCACACCATACGCATTATTCATCTCAATCAGATGAAAAATAGTTAACATTTAGAAGAAAATGATTTTTGAAAGGGAGAGAAAATATATTTTGAAATTTTCATTCCTTAATGCATTACAACTCAATATACCACAGTCCCTACTCGTTTAGGAACCTGCTGACAAAATCCCCAAATTTCTTATTTCCCATTTCTATTCTTCACTTTCCTCAAACTTTCTCCGCCACTTACTATATGTTTCACAATTTCAGCTCATTTTACCCAAACTCATTCTTATGGGATTTGTCATCCAACCTCTTTTCTCTTAAGATTTTCCAGTGATATATATATTTTACCTTCGGGTTCTTCCTTCACTTTTAGACCGATTAGGATATCCTCTATGAAGATTATGACAACTTGTCCAATTATTTCTTACCACTCCAATTAATCCTTGGAAGGTACACGTGCATACCTTAATATAACCTACCTCATCAAAGACTCATACTGTCCTTATCGCGTTCTCAATGCCATCCTTGGCATACTATCAAGGCAAATATTTTGAAAGGCTGTATGTATAGACCTATATGTAACATAGGGTTATAACTCAACACAAGAACATGACGTGTAAATAATATGAAGTTATCACCGGAATCAGGAAGACATGAAGACTTGGTAAAGACAAATGATAAAGAAGAAATCTACAGACTTGAAGCATTAGCTCACTGGAAGAAGTTCATTAATATGTTCATGCCTCAGTGAAGAATAAAGGTTGAAGTATTAAAGGATGTGGAAGCAGTGAAGCAGTTGTCAAAGTACCAGAAAGATTCTAGTGATCCAAATCTGCAAGTTAGTCAAGCAATGAATTGCAGAGCTCAAGTACATGAATCGATAAGATAGAATATACGGCAAATACAAAGAATCAAAATATTAGATGGAATCTTGGAGTCTATTATAGATTGCTGGAGGAAGTTCATTTATATGTTCAGACTTCAGTGAAGGATAAAGTTCGAAGATGTTCAGGGTTTCAGATATGTTTATGGTTCAGCATAAGTGCCAGAGGATTCCAATGTACTTACAATCGAAGCACTTCTAAACAACAAGGAACAAAGTCAATTGTATTGTAAAGAAGATGTGCAGATCAAGATCGTGTTAGTCGTTTGTGAACCAGACCAGTTGCACCAAACGTCAGCACAAAAGAGATTGAGAATTGCATCTATGAATGAGAAGAATTGACTATCTACTGAAATGGGTAACAAGTGAAGTGGTATATGATGAAGCTCAGAATAAATCAAGTTCGAATTAACAAGGAAATATTTATTTGACTTGGTTGCAGTGGAAGAAATTATATTAAGAGCTTAACAGGTTCGAAATTGGCTAAGTAAAGAAGACTACAGAAGCTGTATCCAGAAGTCAACTTGGTCAAGCTGTTTCGTCTCATTCACCGATGGTTAACAAGCTATTTTGTCTTATTCACAGATGGTTAACAACCATCGGGTGAAATGGAAAAGAATTGGTGAAATGAAAAGGGCTTATTTTGTCTTATATGCCGATAGTTACTAACTATCGGAAAAGAAACAAAAGCCAACTAGCCACTTCCCGATCGTTACTAAGTTTGAAGTAATTGATTTTATTTCAGTAATTGTTTTAATCCTCCGATACTTATTCTACAGACTCATCGATGGTTAAACATTTACTCAGTAAATTGTTCCGATACTTAAGGAAAAACAGAAGTGAATAAGCAGGTCAGTTACTTGGACCACATGAAGCCACGTAGCTGTACTGAAAAAGTCTACACATAAATTGAAGCAGAGCCATTCATTTGAGTCAGTCTTCTGCAACACAACAAAAATAACCAGAGAGAGAGAAGGCAACCGGAGAAGAGAGAACACCCAGAAAATCTATACCTCCTCACCGGAGATGTATTAGTGGCCGGTCCCTTAACGGAAAATGTTCAGGACCACTATATATCACTCTCTACGGTCTTAGTTTCCTTTTTGATGATCTAGAAATACTTGTATAAGAAATTGAGAGTTATATGTTTTTGTTAAGCAGCGAAGAACTTGTTCTTCGGACCGGATTTGTTGACCGGGTGTAGCAACCTCAGGGTTTATATTTATCAAATGATATATTCCCCGAATCTTGTGTTGTTTATTTTCCTGCTGATTTTCCAGAACCGAAATGATTAATCCTAAACACAGAAAATTAGTAAACAGCTCCGTAAACACTATTCACCTCAAGAACACGAGCCCACTAACCGAACTCTAAATTTATTTATCCGCAAAAGATTCGAAAGAATTTTTTAATTTAGTGAGTATCGTATTCAACCCCCTTCTACGATACTTCCGGGGCCTAACAATTGGTATCAGAGCTAACTGATTGATATACAAATCAAGATCCGTAGCTCAGTGAAGCTCACCGTGCGGAAGCTGTTTGAACTCAGAAGGAGGCTTGTTAAATAAGTTTAATTATAAACTTTTAATAAGTTTATTTTATAAACTTTTATAAATTTGTTTTATAAACTTTTATTAGTTTATATTATAAATTTTAATTAGTTTATTTTATAAACTTAATATTAAATTTATTTTATAAACTTTTATAAAATATATTTTATAAACTTTTATTAGTTTATATTATAAATTTTAATTAGTTTATTTTATAAATTTAATAAAGTTTAAAATTTAAGTTTATTAAACATTTTATTGGTCCAATTTGTTTTTGCACTCGACCTTTGTTACAGCAGCATGGTATTGATGGTGGCCAATAATCAAGAACATGTGTAATTGCACGCGCCCATAATAGCCAACAAAACTCCTGTGAAATTAATACACGCAACTGAAATGGTTTCTAAGGTAATTGTTCGATAGTTATTAACTATCGACACGTCCCCGATAGTTACTAACTATCGGAGCCGCTCTGATATTTTTTATTTTTGATTTATTATGTTTTAAAAATTTTAAAATTCTTAATTTTAAATTTTTCTTAAATATTAATTTACGATTTATTTAATTTTTAAGAAAATTTGAAATTCTTGAAAATTAAATTTTTTGTAAATATTTATTTTTGATTAATTTATTTTTAAAAAAATTAAAATTTTTGGAAATTTAATTTTTTCTTAAATATTAAATTAAGGGTGTCGAAGCTGCTTGGACGTCGCAGAGTGTTCATTTTTGAATTGCGTCTCAGAAAAAGATATTTGCCCCTGGAGTAATTTTTGTTTCCGGAATAAAAATTGACCAGTGTTTATTAAACTCTGAAACATGATCATATAGTATTTTTACTGTGTAATCATGTCTTAGGTATTAATATTGGCGAAGTTTCTTTTTGAGTAAAATGTGAATCATTAGTGTTACTCTTGGACATAAGCGCCTCAGATGCTATTTTGGCCTACTTAACGTTTTGAAACTCTAATATCTATTTTAGATTTATTTATTTTTCCAGAAAATTTAATATTCTTGTTAATTAAATTTTTCTTTAATATTAATTTATAATATTTTAATTTTTAAGAAAATTCAAAATTCTTGAAAATTAAGTTCTGTAAATTTTTATTTTTGTTTAATTTATTTTCTAAGAAAATTAAAAATTCTGTAAATTTAAATTTTTCTTAAGTACTTATTCGAGGATGTTCAGAAGTTAGTAGTTGAAGATTTTTGCGGGTTATTGAAGATAATGAAGATCAACTGAAGATTATCCAAAGAAGTTGATTCTGGTTATGAAAAGATTATTTGGGTACAGTTTTTAGTTGGTTTGAGTTGAATTTGAAGATGAAAAATCTTAGGGGTTTAAGTAGTGTGAAGGAGAACAAACCGGACATCCTAGCATCTCAGTACAGAAGCCTTAAAGATTATTCTACAGAGAGATTACAGGAAGTTCGTGCTAACACTGCAGATCATCTGGAACACAGGATTACAGCCAACGGGATTCTAAGTATATAACCACATTATCTTTAGAAGATCTATATGTTGTGCTGAAGGCCTATGAACTAGAACAAGAGCTGAAGAAGATAATATTTGGTAAAGCAGGTTGTTGGCATATCCACTGTATTTGTGACCCAGGAACCAAATTGATTGAAGTCAAGGTTGAGAACCTCTGAACAGAAACGAATTGATCCTAGAAGCTGAATTGAAGATGTTGTAGCTCGAGGTAGTGGTCAAGGTGTTGCATGAATTTGACACTTTGGAATGTCTTGAGAACTGGACTGCAAGTCAAGCCTGCAGGGCAACAGGAAGTTCAGTGACATCAGATTCAGACGGAATCCCAATTCTAAATCTAAGGTCCTTACCTATAGATTCCATAAAGGAGATTTTCAAGATCAGTTAAAGAGGCGGTTGCAAGACAGGGATGGTTTATATTTGAAAGACAAGATCAGGAGTTTGCTACACAGTTTGAAGAAGCCTGTACAAGCAAAAGATGACAGACACTATGTTGGGTTGTAGCAGGAATCTCAAACATTAGTGAGGATGCAGCAAGGGAAAGCATTTGTTGATGAAGTTAAATGCAAGGTTGATTCTATCAGTGACAGTGATGAACCAAATGAATATCTGGCATCAATGACCAACACTAGAGATGAATCACTAAGCACTTCACAGGTACACTTACTAACTAGTATATCTTTATCTAATTCATAATTGTATGATTATTATGTTTTGAAATGTATTAGGCTCGTGTCAGCATGTTAGCATCTTAGAACTTAAATGCTTAATTGATTGCTAAGAATAAGAGTTCATGCTTAGTTATATGAGTTTAGTGAGTACATTTCATACTTGATTTTCTATGCAGTAAAATGAATATCTAGAATTAAATAGGGTGTTCTAGACGGTTAGGTGTATCCCTAAACATTTGTTGAAACTTGATTTAAATCTTCTGTGATTTAATACCTCTGCTAATGTAGTGAAAATTGCTAATAGACAAACAGGTCATAGATCATATATTTCATATTTGTTCTTATAAATGACTTGATAAGTATGTGTGGAATTTGATATTGCTTATAATGTTTTATTCAAATATTCTGCATATTCTTAAATTGTTTATGTGCTTATTTTCACATGATTTGCTTGCACTCACATAGTTGCACTTAAATGTCATATTAGATCATGTATTGCTTGTTAGGGATAAGATGGTAGAATTATCTAAGTTGTCAGTAACATTTGTAGATTCAAGGTTTAATCTAAAACTGACTTAGGTAATTAGAGATAGTTAAAAATGTTAGACAACGACAGAAATGGACTAGACAGAATTAGTAACTAATTTGTTAGTTCTTCTATCCATGTGTTTTTATGCATATTGAAGCTGTTGTTATCTTTGATAATATCTCTAACCCATCTGGACTCAATTAAAATTGAGTACCAAGAAGCTTAATCATTTGTGATTGCAGAGTATGTAACAAAAGACATAGATTAAAGCTCTGACATCATAGTTGGTTGAGAAGGCCTCCCCGATGGTAACCTTTGGAGATGACAGCAAAGGATGTACAAGGGATATGGCCATCATGATTTAAGAACTGTCATCAGTGGAAGCATCTTTCTTGTGGAAGGACTTAGGCACTATCTACAGGACACTAGGGAATTCTTTGTCAAGAGTTTTCTGGAAAAGCATTGAAAAGGAAAAGTGTTTGATCTCAAATAAGAAGGTTGGAAGCTCGCTCAACTGAGAGTGAGGAAGTTTGTTCGTAGCTGACATGGAGTTTATATGCAAAGGTGAAGTGAACTTTTCAGTAAAGCTTCATCAGTAAAGAGTTAGCTATGGAACAGGAAGCTCTCACACTTGATATTCAAGACAATGGATTTCTGATAAAGATGAAATTGGTGAGAGGACTGCTTCATTTGGAATTCTATCCAGAAGGACATTTTGAAGTACGTCACATAGGGAAATCAATGAAAACATCACACGAAGCAAATCAAGTCATGGAAGAAATATGCTTAATGGTGATTGATGACCCTAGTTATAATTTGGTGATGTTCGTGCATTCAACATATATTGAAGCATCACAGATGGTGATTGATCACATCAGAAAGATTAGTTGGAAGTAAAGTAAGCTGTGAGAACTTTGAAGTCAGATAATGGAACTGAGTTTCGCGAATGAAGTTCTAAGAAGTCTGCACTTTAAGGGGATTATGAAGCTGAAGCAATTAACACAACATGCTACTGTATTCAACAAAGATCGTGAAAAGACTTAGTCGAAAGCTATCAAGGCATTTGTGATTAAAAACTAGAAGGTGATTGAAAGTCTGAATGTATCGACCTACTACACCAAGCTCCCAAGCATTTAAATGAAAGACTATTCTGAATCTTTGAAGTTTGACATCTTGTCAGAGTCAAATTCAGATACTGATGTTGAGGCTGAGGTTACAGAAGGAATCAATGATAATGATGATGATTCAGGTCCTATTAGTGGAAATGGTAGTAAAACTACACAACTCGTGAACTTTAACAGAATCCACTGTAAAAGGTGAAGGATCTTCAACACATCCTAACAGCAACTCAGGGGGAGCAAAATAAAAGAAAGATCTACTAGTCGTACTCAACACAATGAAGATCAAAGGAATACATCAAGAACATATCTGTCGAGACAAAGGGTTTGAAGTCAAAGTCATTCCTGGAGTCTAGTTCTTAGTAAACCGGATTTTGTGTAAAGGCTAGAAGTGTTAATCAAAATGAACATATATTTTTCGGGACCCAACAATCAATAATTGGTATCCCAAAGAATAGTGAAGATGCACTAATTGATCAAGATTGGGTGATTGCAATGGAAGATGATCTCAATCAATTCGAAGGCAGAAACTACTGAAGCTGGAACCCAGACCACTAAAGTTGAAGCTGAAATTGGTACAGTAAGGGTTCTCAAAGACTGGAAGATTTTTGGCATTGTTATGAGGGACAAAGCCAAACTGGTTGCTACAGGTTACTTTCAGGTAGAAGGTGTCGACGATGATGGAAACAAAATCTTCGGGACTTTCAAGATCTAACAGCAAGCACCAGTGACGAGACTTGATTCTTTTAGGGCCTAACAAGATGAGGACCTAACAAGACATCCCTAGCATCTGTTGAGCATTCAAGCATGAAGATCTATCAGATGAATGTGAACAAGGGCACTCCTGAATTGTGAGTTAGAAGTTGAAGTTGATGTACAACATTTCCTGGACTTTGAAGTTGCAAATACATTGGGATTTGTACATCATTCTCTTCACAAGCTATCTATGACGGAGGTAGGGATTGAAGCAAATCGTCAAGGACATGGTATGACACTCTAACTAGTTTATTACTTGAAAATGATTTTATATTAGAGTATTTATACACATATATATCTCTTTAGAATACAAAGCACACATAATGTAATATATGTGCAAGAATACCATGATTATATTATATGTGGGTCTACTAACGAAAACTTTGGCAAGAGTTTATTGCTAAGTTAGTGCAGAGTAGGTACAACATGAGCATGTTGGAAGAGTTGCAATTCTTTTTGGATTATAATTAATTCAAAAGAATGATGGCAATTAAAGTAAGTCAGGTATCTTTTGAAAATGCGCAATTTGGAAGATTCTAGACCTGCCAAGACTTCTTGCCAACAGACCACTAAGCTTGATCAGTGCAAATCAGGTATATGAACTGAAGTGACAAGCTATAGAGGTATGATCAGCTCATTACTTATTCTATGCATAAAGACCATATATTTTATTCTCGATATGCCTATGTGCAAGTTTCCAAGTGGATACTAGAGAATCTTATCTTATAGCTAAGTTATGAATTGTTAGATATCTTAAGGGATCACCAATTCTGAGAATCTGGGACCCTAAAGATACTAGGTTTAACCTAATTGGCTATATAGATATAGATAATGCAGGTTGTAAGAAAGACAGGGAAGTCATTCCTGGAAGCTGTCAACTCCAACAACTCTGTTGATCTCTCCACACCACTTAAGGAACAAGCTCATGGACACCAGGTATCATTTCTTTCGAGATTGTCATTAGTAGAATAACTTGCAGATATTTGCTGAACAACTTGATAAATTTATTTTATCTAAGTTGATTAGTGAATTTGGGATATTAATTATATGAATATTTGTTGGAAATCCCATCTGCAAGGAATTCTCGAATGAGTTCACAAGTATTAAATTTCCATATTTAAAGGACTTGTGAATTTATTTTAAATCCAGTTCCTCATACTTTTTGTTATTAGTTTAATTATCATGCTTATAATGTAATATGCATAAGTGGTAGTTAAATTATTTAGCATAAGTTAGAAGCATAATTATTTGCATGTTAAATATTTGATGAGTATTAGTGAAGATGTCTTGCTTAATTGCTCTGATATTTTGCTCTGATATTTTTAAATATTTTATTACAAATAATTGTGATACTTTTGATATTAGTGACGGTATTTAGAATTTCTATTCTAAATAATTAATGCATATTTCAAAACTCACTAATATTGGAAGATGAAGCATTTTCTAAGTCATGTGTATAAAATTCTCAATGTTTTATATACTTAGAAAATATTTCTAAAATTGATTTTGTTTGCGAGGAGTTGCAATTAGGATCACAAGTATTAAATGTCTATATTTAAAGGACTTGTGAATTTCTATTCAACTAATTCTCGAGCTTACATATATCAATAATAATTGTTATGAGTATAATTGTAATATGCTAGAGTGACAATTATTAGATATAGTGTAGGAAGTTAGATGCTAATATTCAATCTTATGAATATTTTAGTATTTAGCGAAATTATTTTATTCTATTAAAATTATGGATTGAAGCAATTCAATGATTATCAGTTTCATAATTTTGATTTGATAAAATATAAGAAGCACAATTTCTTGCATCTTGAAATTATTGATAAATATCGAATAATTGGTATCAGCGTGCAATTAATTGTGATATTTTTAATATTAGTGGTAACACAAGTTGCTTATCTGAAATCACTAATAATAAAAATATGTCTTAATGCTTATTGTTCTACTGAATGATTGCCATGTTTAGTTAATATATATATGCATGTGATTGACAATTGCTTAGTGCAACATAAGTAATTAATTTATTTTGATTTGTTTAAATCATGATGATATAAAACAATTCAGTGAAATATCTGTTCCATGATTTAAGTAAATTAAAATAAATTTGAAGCATAATTATTCGTAGTATAAATATTCTCTTTTATTATTTTGTGATAATTGAATAATATTTTATTACAAAATAATTGTGATATATTGATACTAATGGATTTGCTTAGTTTTTATTCTAAGTAAAAATTGGTTTTTGAAAAAGCCGTTAGTATTAGTATATTTAGTTTTCTTTATTTAACTGAATTTTAAACTTGAATGTATTAAAAAGAATTTATTGTCTGATTCTTTTTCAAAACGTTTTATTCAAAGATACATTCATTTTCCTTTCAGTTTTAGAGAAGAAAACATCAAATTCTTTTTCAAAACTTCTCTTTTGAAAATCATTTGATTTACAGCCCTACTTTGATTTCTAAATCCTAGGGTGTGAATCAAACTTTTCTTGAGGATAATCTTTCTTTAATTCTCAAAATATTTTATCCTCTCTCCAAAGTTGGTTTTAAATGCTATATTTTCAAAACCGTTTTCTCTCTTAATTTTTCTTTTTAAAGTGGCAGAAACTTTGTGACTGCTATTTGATTTGGAAAAATTGTTTTAACTTCGAGGTATCAATCACTTGTAAAATGATTTATTTTTAAATACTTGTTTCAATGTATGTTTCACATTGATTCATAGTACCAAAACAGTGATTGTTGCTTTGAAGGCCTAGTACTGTATTGTTAAACATTCATTCACCCCAATTGTCATATTTTTATTTTAAGTCGGGGATACTATCAGGTGGACGAAAATGATGTAAATCATAATTGTATTATGAGTCGGAAAATCATATTCCTCTATCTGATAAAGATGTTTTGCAAAACTATTTTCAAAACATACAGTGCTTAGGTTTAAAGGAAAAGAGTCATTTTAATTGAGATAAAATTTTGTAAAAGAGTTGAGTTTCTTATTTGGTATAAATTCCCGCGTTTTATTATGGGAAGTTTGCCTTATAAGAAATTCATAAGGGTTAGAATTTTTCTCTGATACTCCCGTGTTTTATTATGGGATAAGTATCTTAAAGAAAATTTCTATTGGTGTCACGCTCTTAAATGATAAATCTTTAGAACCAACAAAACTCTTTTATTAAAAGTGCTTTAATGCAATCCATTACCATTCCTTATTATATTTTTCCTTCTCATTGAGATAAAAAATATGTTTTGGAATGTTAAAGTGATTATTTCGTTTTATCTTATTTAATTGATTTTATCCGTTTAGCCCCCAGAGGCTACAGAAGCTGGCCAAGAGGTTGAAAACCCATCAATCTCTTACCCAGGCCTTAATACCAAACACTCATTCATCCACTTCCATATATTAACCCCTGGAGATATAAGGAACAAATGTTACTTAGAGGTTGATAAGGGAGAAACTGCACTTGATGCAGCAAATAAGGATGAAGTCGGAAGTGCACCCACAGCTCTACCTCCAGAGAAGAAAAGTAGTATACTAACTGAGGTAACTGTAAGCTCATCTGTATCTTCTCAAAAGGATGCAGAGCTGAAAAGGCAATAAAACTGTCTCTGGAATCATTCTCTCAACAGGGTGAGTCCATTGAAATTCGCTCGTCAGCCAGAGCATCTTGTAATGAGTCAAGCACACCACTAGCGCTCACGCTGATGGTAAGCCTAAACAGATAAATTCTAGGAACACATTGCAAGACGTGTACAGTGAGAGGTATAGGCATGTTAACAAATTACCCGTCACAGGGTTACGAGGGAAACGTAGACTCTAATTTGCCATTCATTACATTGTCTACTACGTCGCCCCTCCTGGAAGGAACATTTCCAGATCCTGAAAAGGAATGTCCACCTCCCGTTTACGGAGAAGGTGTGAGGCAACTCCTTGATAGAACAAGGCAGGATTCCCTAACAGATTTTAAAATCTTGGGATAACCCATCTCAAAGAGGTGAGGCTCCACTAGACAGTGATTTAGCAACTGCTATTGAGTCTGGTGATGAGACAGTGCTTATGCATGATAGATCAATAACACCTCAACGAGGAAATTCTCCACTTGATAGTGATTCAGTTCATTCTGATGAATCAGGTGTTGGGAATATATGAATTGACGGATTTCACTTGCAGGTACATAATGCTATATTTGGAATGCATAGTAAAAGTGAGAGAGAGAAACACTTAAGTGAAAGTGAGGGAGAGATACACTTGAGTGAGAGATAGGGAGAGAAAGAGTTAAACACTTCTAAGTGCTCGACACTTGAGTGTAAACACTAACAGAACGTAGTAGAAGTGAGGAAACCTTAAGCCAAACACTTACCCTTGCTACTTGCTACTTCTGAAAGAAAAGCTACTATATTTTTCCCGATCAATGACAGACGAGAACCTTCTTTGGAAGACAAACAATTCAAAAGTGGGCCATTGGAGGATTCCTCAACTAAGGGGGAGAATTTATAGGGAGAAAAAGGAGAGGTTAATAAAGTCTTATCTTCGTACTTGGGAAAAGTTAATATCCTAAAGGGGTTCGTATCCTGGATCCTTAAGGGAAGATCCTTAGAAAAAGGAGTTCGTATCCTTGGGAGAAGTTAATATCCTTAGGGGGAGATTTTAGACAAGAAAAAGAAGAAAATCTTATCTCCTGATCCTGAAGGGAAACAACAGAAATATGGGAGAATCAAGAAACTGTATCCTATAATTGAAAGGAGTTGTCAGAAGAGGATTCCTCATCCAAGTGGGATGTACATAAAAGAATTGACACTTCCATTGATTATCTAAAGGGAGAAGAAGAGAAAGAAGAAGAATCACATTCTCAGGGGGAGAACATTATTTGAGCAATGTTCGATATTTTATTAAAGATGTTCCCAGGAATTTTGATTCTTATGAAGCTCAGTTTATGATAAGTTCTTTATAGGTCAAGCAATGAAGGATTTTGAAGCAGAGAAAAGCTCAAACACAGAGGAATGAAGATGATATCAATTGAAGATGCGTTCAGTGCTAAAGGAACACTCATTTTCTATTTCTCTTTACTTTATAGAAATCTGGAAATGTATTATATGATCCAGAACCCAAGTAGTATTATTTACAAGTCTAGAGCATTAATATTTTCTTGTAGTTAGTTGAGTTATCCTCTAGGGATTTGCTTGTTAATCTCTACCAAACAAATAGGGGGAGATTGAAAGGCTGTATGTATAGACCTATATGTAACATAGGGTTATAACTCAACACAAGAACATGACGTGTAAATAATATGAAGTTATCACCGGAATCAGGAAGACATGAAGACTTGGTAAAGACAAAGGATAAAGAAGAAATCTACAGACTTGAAGCATTAGCTCACTGGAAGAAGTTCATTAATATGTTCATGCCTCAGTGAAGAATAAAGGTTGAAGTATTAAAGGATGTGGAAGCAGTGAAGCAGTTGTCAAAGTACCAGAAAGATTCTAGTGATCCAAATCTGCAAGTTAGTCAAGCAATGAATTGCAGAGCTCAAGTACATGAATCGATAAGATAGAATATACGGCAAATACAAAGAATCAAAATATTAGATGGAATCTTGGAGTCTATTATAGATTGCTGGAGGAAGTTCATTCATATGTTCAGACTTCAGTGAAGGATAAAGTTCGAAGATGTTCAGGGTTTCAGATATGTTTATGGTTCAGCATAAGTGCCAGAGGATTCCAATGTACTTACAATCGAAGCACTTCTAAACAACAAGGAACAAAGTCAATTGTATTGTAAAGAAGATGTGCAGATCAAGATCGTGTTAGTCGTTTGTGAACCAGACCAGTTGCACCAAACGTCAGCACAAAAGAGATTGAGAATTGCATCTATGAATGAGAAGAATTGACTATCTACTGAAATGGGTAACAAGTGAAGTGGTATATGATGAAGCTCAGAATAAATCAAGTTCGAATTAACAAGGAAATATTTATTTGACTTGGTTGCAGTGGAAGAAATTATATTAAGAGCTTAACAGGTTCGAAATTGGCTAAGTAAAGAAGACTACAGAAGCTATATCCAGAAGTCAACTTGGTCAAGCTGTTTCGTCTCATTCACCGATGGTTAACAAGCTATTTTGTCTTATTCACAGATGGTTAACAACCATCGGGTGAAATGGAAAAGAATTGGTGAAATGAAAAGGGCTTATTTTGTCTTATATGCCGATAGTTACTAACTATCGGAAAAGAAACAAAAGCCAACTAGCCACTTCCCGATCGTTACTAAGTTTGAAGTAATTGATTTTATTTCAGTAATTGTTTTAATCCTCCGATACTTATTCTACAGACTCATCGATGGTTAAACATTTACTCAGTAAATTGTTCCGATACTTAAGGAAAAACAGAAGTGAATAAGCAGGTCAGTTTCTTGGACCACATGAAGCCACGTAGCTGTACTGAAAAAGTCTACACATAAATTGAAGCAGAGCCATTCATTTGAGTCAGTCTTCTGCAACACAACAAAAATAACCAGAGAGAGAGAAGGCAACCGGAGAAGAGAGAACACCCAGAAAATCTATACCTCCTCACCGGAGATGTATTAGTGGCCGGTCCCTTAACGGAAAATGTTCAGGACCACTATATATCACTCTCTACGGTCTTAGTTTCCTTTTTGATGATCTAGAAATACTTGTATAGGAAATTGAGAGTTATATGTTTTTGTTAAGCAGCGAAGAACTTGTTCTTCGGACCGGATTTGTTGACCGGGTGTAGCAACCTCAGGGTTTATATTTATCAAATGATATATTCCCCGAATCTTGTGTTGTTTACTTTCCTGCTGATTTTCCAGAACCGAAATGATTTATCCTAAACACAGAAAATTAGTAAACAGCTCCGTAAACACTATTCACCTCAAGAACACGAGCCCACTAACCGAACTCTAAATTTATTTATCCGCAAAAGATTCGAAAGAATTTTTTAATTTAGTGAGTATCGTATTCAACCCCCCTTATACGATACTTCCGGGGCCTAACATATTTATTTGGTGATAACATATCCTTAAAAGTAGACTAATTTCTTCGAGTGGTCGAATATTATGCCTATCCATATTATGGATATCCAATATTGATTGCTAAATTAATCAATTCACTTAATCCATTCTCACCAATGTATGCGCAGTCTCATGCCGCTATCCGTTTCCTTTACAAACAAACCATGTGCACCTCATAGTAACACTTTCAATCTTATGATACCTTTATATATAATAGTCTTTATAACTGATGGACTAACCCTCTTATGCTGCCAGGTGCCATCTTCTAAGATGCCTCCAATGCCTAAGTTGTTCATAACACTAGGTCAATAATGAATGACGTGATCTCCATTGGTGGTAACCCTAAAATATCACTAAGGGTTACTTTTCCCAATTCTTTAACTACTCTCCTTATTGAATAGTTCCTTTTTCATATCCATTACCGGTGTCCCATGACTTAGCATCCAACGCGTAATATACTTTTTATTCAAGTCTTAATTTGAACCTTCTCAATTTATCTCTATCTTTCAAATCCCCACTTTATCCAATGTCAGGAAATCTTAACTTCACTGTTTTATTGTTACCATCAGTTGAAACATCCTTATTTGGACAATCATCCATTCTCAACATCACATCAATTCTTTAATCTGGAAGGGACTTAAATCTATCTCAAACTGGTACACTAGTCAATCTTCATACCATATTACCTTTCCCTATTTTCCATATTTAAACATGTCATCCCTTCTTTTAGGGCAATCATTAACATAACATCTAGACTTTACAGTTATAGCTTCTTGCTGTCCATTTCACATATTCTCCCATATTAGGCTCACTGTTTAGTAAGTGAGGCCTCGATTGGCTTGGGTGAACCATAATTAATAGCACGCCAACCCGCTCATATTTCTTAATCCACTATTCTTCCAGAAGTAGAACTCTGGTTCTTTGTTAAAAGTTCATGGTATTTCCATATATGCAGCCACTTTATTTTTCATATTCTGTCATAGTTGATTCTTCCCAACACTGTGACTTTATTCTCAATTCACTTCTTTTGGGACAATCTTGGCAATTCCCATAGACTTTAATTCATGATCTGACACACTCTTGTTTCAGGTCTAGAACTTTAATTACATCTGAATTTCCAGATACTTAGGAAACAGTTGCATAATGCAAGAAATAGCTATGGCTAAAGAATTCTTTGTTCAACAAAGTTCATAAGAATTCTTGCTGAATCAACGATCTTATTAGGCCTCGACCAAATACTTTTCAGAAATTTAGGATCATCAATGACTACTCGGACCGCTCTCTAGTCCGGAATTCCACTATTAAAACAAGTAACTTCATACAAGCATTTATGCCATAACTCATTTATACTGGTTAATCCAACAACCACCTTTGCAATGTGGCGGTCATCTCTATCCCAAGGCTTACTTTAATCCAACATCCTTGATATATTCAAGAATTATATCAAGTGTGTATCTCATCTCTTTGTTGCGACTCTACATTGTATGCATACCATACACCATTTTAATTAAGGCTTTACTTTTTACTCTCAGAGAATCCTCAACAGAATCCTCAATATTACTCATATATAGATGGCTATATTCTTTAAGCCATACTACTCCATTTTACCCTGAAACATTCCATTTACACGTCCTCTTATTTCTAAATTTTATTAAACTAATGGGAACGTATTTTCCACAGAAATTTGGGCATGACCTATTCATATGTCGGACTATGCCCGGTGTAAAAACACCTCAATTATAATCTCAAAACATTCACAGTTCCCAAACATCAACATCTCATCGGTCACTTATAACATAATGTATTCCAAAAGGGGAAATAACTATGAGTCACTATATATAAATATACCCACTCTCGAGTATCCACAAGTCAGTCAACAACAATATTAATGGTCAATATCATGGACCATCAATGACATCCGCTCCATAACATTAATAAGGGTTTACTGAAATGTAGACTATCTCTTCGGCTTACCACCAATAGATGAAAGATTGGTGAAGATTTGACACGCCATCAATTTGAACATGGTCATCTTAATGATTGTGCCAAGAATGAAGTGGTTTTTCTTCTCTTAGTAATGCTCCCCTCAGTCCTGGGGTACTAGCATACTTAGTGCTACACTTATAGCACATCTGGGCTCCAATAATTCTCAAACTCCCATTCTCAATCATAAATCCTCTTACTCCGATGAGTCTCCTCGGCTAGAGTTCAACATCTTTGTAAGGAAAGTTCTTATTATCTTTCCTAACTATTCTTATATGAGTATATTAGTCTCATAATATAAATAACTTCTACATCCGATAGCCCGAATATGAATTCGATAGGAGCTCGCTCTCTATCAATCTTATCCAAACATAACTCTTAACTCTCTCGTTCCTGAGTACTATAACCTAGAGCTCTGATACCATCTCTGTGACGCCCCCAGATCCAGGGTCAGGAATCTAGGTTGTCACTATCCAATTTTCACCACAATAACATCACTCACCTGCTTTAACCATTATAATAACCAAACATAAAAGCAGTGACCCCAAACCAAATACACAACTCAAGTTATAGTCTCAGGAAACGAACTTAAAATAGTAATAGTTATTACAAACCAATGTATCCTCAGGATCTCACACTACTAATATAACTTCCACATGATGTTACATTAGAAGTAAACATTAATCCAAGATCTACTGTCACATTACATATTTTTCAATGAGTCTAGGATTCTAATCTGGAATCCCGCCTTTCTTGCACCATTTATCGAAGTCCTGAACCTGACTAGCTCAAGCTCGAATCTTCCTGTTCCTTAACATAATACCCGAGGTAGACAATTCATAGTCATCTCTTTCTGCAAGATATAAGATTTACAAAAAGCAAGAATGAGCCAAAGAATGCTCAGCAAGTTATTTATCAGAATATTTCAAGGAAAAGGTGATAGCCATAATTATCCCAACTGGATATTCAACAATAAAGTACATAACTAGCAATCTGCTTGAAGATGTATAGCCAGTTATATCTCGACAATAAATGACTCAAGGTTCACGATGCAAGAAGATATTCACAACAATAATGCAGTTCACGTTACTGCAATACAACAATTTAAGTTCATAATTTTTGAGACTGACAGTATCAATAACTTAGCACAATGGCCTCAATCACCGAGTACCATTCGTTTGAGTATCAATAAGCAAGCAGTTCAATATACTGCGAAAAGAATGAATGAAAGTTCAACAATTCCCATTAACACTATCAGTAGCTTAGCACCATGGCTTTCGTTATAGTGTAGGAACAATGAAATTGATATATGCGAATAAAACAATACTCAAAGCAATCAACAAACTCAGAGTGGATTACATTCCCCGTTAACACTATCGGTAACTCAGCACCTAGGCTTTCGTTACAGTGCAACGTCAAATTCCAATTGGAAGAAACGGGATTAACTGGAGATTTTTCAACGCCTTATTGTACTCGATGATCAGTCGCATGTACAATCGACATTTCGTCATTTTCTCTACTAGTAGAAGGACAACCCCTTATCGGGACGTCACCCTAGGCAACTCATGGGCCTTTAATTACGGCTGGGTCGTGCGTCCCCGACCTCTTACGTAACTTTTACTCCAGTCCCTGATGAATACTTTAAAAATCATCAAACCTAGAAGGAAATTTAATCAAACCTTCTAGAATAACAACAATCCACTCTAGGATTTCAATCAACTGTTAAGGAAGGGAATTCAATACCACCTTCCACAACAACAACAATCCATCATAGGATTTCATCAACAGATAAGGAAGGGAATTTAATACAACCTTCCAAAACAACAACAATCCACTCTAGGATTTCAATCAACAGATAAGGAAGGGAATTTAATACAACCTTCCAGAACAACAACGACAATCCATCACAGGATTTCAATCAACAGATAAAGAAGGGAATTTAATACAACCTTCCAGAACAACACAACAATCCATCACAGGATTTCAATCAACAGATAAGGAAGGAAATTTAATACAACCTTCTAGAACAACACAACAATCCATCACAGGATTTCAATCAACTGTTAAGGAAGGGAATTTAATACAACCTTCCAGAACAACACAACAATCCATCACAGGATTTCAATCAACAGATAAGGAAGGGAATTTAATACAACCTTCCAGAACAACAACGACAATCCATCACAGGATTTCAATCAACGGATAAGGAAGGGAATTTAATACAACCTTCCAGAACAACAACGACCTATTGTAAGATTTCAATATCTGACAATAGCTTGGCTCCCTAAACCAAGTGAGAGTATTCTCAAAACATCTAGGTTGACTCTCAGTCAACGATTTCAACAAGACAGAAACCCTTGAATCAAGGAGACTCAAGAACGCGACCGGGGAGCCGCTAATACTAGCTAAAATAGACTCCACAAAACATTACAGTTTTGGAGTGAAAAATGGGCCTTAAAGGCACCAATACAACAGGGAGGAATATCGGAGTCGGACGTTACCTCCCGAACCTGGAGTTATTGACTCAGAATAAATATAAAATATCCGAGTCATCGCTCACCATTTATTATTTAATGAAAAATAATATTTAAAGAAATTTAGACAACTCCAGAATATTTTTAAAGAACAAATAAATATTTTATTAATATTTAGGAGGCCCAGAATAGTCCTCGAAAAATATTAAAAGGATTTAAAAGAATTAAAATATTTAATCCCAATATAATCAAGATTATTTAATATTTAAATAATCTTAAACGATTCAACATATTTAAATAATATTTAATCAACATTAAATAATATTTAAATAAACCAAAACGAATTGAAAGTATTTAATCAGTAGTTAAATACTTTTAAATATCCCAAAATATTTAAATAATATTTAATCAATATTAAATAATATTTAAATAATCTCAAATGCCCTGAAAGTATTTAATTAACCCTTAAACACTTTCTATATTCTTTAAATAATATTTAATAAACTAAATATTATTTAAAACATTAAATATCGACTAACCGTCGAGACACACTAGACTACTCCCGGTAGACCATCGAGCACCAAAAAGATGTACTCGACGCCAGATTCAGTTATACAAAACTGAAAGCAAACGTCCTCTAACTTTTTAAGAAGTTCAGAGGCATCTCAAAACTAAGTTGAAAAGATCTCATTCTACTCACAAGAAACAATCTTAAACAACCTACGCATACTTGTGTCCTACATCAGAATAATAGTGACGAAGCGTCGGACACTTGCATACTCTAACTTTTCGAGAAGTTCAGAGTAGCAGACGAATCAAGTTATAAATGAACAAGACAGTTCAAGGGAAATGCCGACGTGCATTTCCAACGACGTGCATTTCCAACAACTACAATAAGCTAGATAGTTCCAAACACAGCAAAAATGCATAATTGAAGAACTTATCATTAAGTCAAAGATTTCAAAAATTTTGGCATCACCATGAATTAATAATATTCTGATATGGAATAAAACGATAGAGTCGGAAACTTGCCTGAAGTCCATGGAATGCTATTCCAGCTTCTCCACGCTCCGGGTACTCTATAATCATATAAGAACCCACTTTTAGTTTACATACGCATGTATCAGGTTAATTGTAATTTATACAATTACTCTACATTTCGCCCGGTACTTCACCTCCTCGGGCCTACTTTAGCTATTCATAAAACTATCCTCTCAATAGTTTTTAATCAAGCTCTTTGCACCTACGTATAGTCATGATATTCCGGTCGACTCGAGACAAGTCCTCTATCCTGCTCGAAATTGTTTCCCAAAACGGTTGTTCAACCTTTTCTTATGTTCATCTCACTTAACACCCTGTTTTCTATCATTTTTCATAAATTGGAAATTAATCATTTTGACACGGTTCCTTCTCTGGGGTCTTATATGACTGTCAAAGAATCTCCCATAAAAGTTTCAGATTTTATTACGCTCCGTAGCTAGTCCAATCATAGCCTCAAAGTTGGACAAAAACAGGATTTTCATTTCCTGCGCTACCGTTACTAAAACGTTCATAACTTTTGACTCGTAACTCCGAATGACGCAAAATTAGCGCTCAAACGATCTAGAGACTATCTGCTATCTAACCATATCAACCATAAGCCAAGAACAGTGACTGAATGTTGCCAGATTTTCTGGACAGTTACAGCAGTTAGTTCAAGAAAAAAATTGGCATGGTAACGTTTGTAAACTCATCGTTTCCCATTTTTATACTACTCCAATCCAACCAACAACAATCCCAAACTCCTCAAACAACATCAACAATTAACATACGACAATCTCAAGCCAAGAAATTAGTCACTATTATGAAAATGTAACTAAAAATCAAATGAGCAACCAAGCTTGACATAACTCTTGTACTAAAACCACAATATCTCAATGATCGTTAATCGAAATGACACAATTCTTTCTCCACGAACATCCTGGATGTTCCTATTATTTTACATAAAAGTTTCAAGATTTATGGAGTAACCTAGCTAGCATGATCACATCCTCCAAGTTAGGTGAAAACAGAGTTGCTGAGTTTTCTGACCTCCCTTACCGTTTTGGCCATAACTTTTAGCTCATAACTCCGTTTGACGCAAAATTAGCGCGCAAACGATCTAGAGACCGATATCTATCTAACCATATAAAGAAATCATCAATCAAGGCAGGTTAGACCCTTCGGGTTTTATGAACAGTTGGTAGGCAGAAACAAATTTTGCATGGTTCCGTTTGTACGTTCATCGTTTACCTCGTTTTAAACTCATCCAATTCAACTCAAACGACTTCCATATATTTTACACTACTACTTGGGAATGTACTCAAGACATCCCAAGCCCAAAAACAATTAATCGACACTCCAAACATTGCCAATAACTCATCCAATTCATTACCAATGCAACATAGCTTTTAAAACCAATTTACTTATTCGAACATAACAATTTACTCACTCCTCTTAACATCCTCAACTCTTAACCAAGTCATCTTCACATTACACATTTATAAGTCTTAACCAAATCATCACTACATCACACAACCATAGACAACAAAACAAGCACTTATTCTTATGATCAAAGCCATAACATAGCATGCTATATCACATAAACACTATATAGCTAGGGTTTGTATTTTCAAGGCTACCCATGCTCATTAACAATTACCCAAAGCTTAAACAACTCATAACAATCATCTAACAAGCCATAGGAACTCAAGAATTAAAGAAAATAAATTTTTAATTTTCGAATTCACTGTTCATCGTCACTTTCAAGTTGTGAAAAGAGTAATCTAGAGATGGTGGGTGCTTGAGACGTTACCTTGGTTAGGAAGAGCTTGGAAGCACCTTTCTTTTAAGCTATTATATGCAATAATCCACCAAATATCCATGTAGTTCCACCATCTTCTTCCTCCATTCTTCCCTTCGGTTTTTCTCCATGGAAAGGGGGAGAACTCAGCTGCCTTTTCTTATTTTCGGTCGTGTGTGGTGGAAGCTAGTGTTTTAAAAGATTCGCGCGGTAGTCGTGTAATTTCCCGATAACGTTTTACTCTCTCGTTATCGTACTCTTTTCTTTCGTCCCACCTAAGTTTTAAAACTTAAAAATATCATATTATGATTCTAATATATTTTAGAATCATTAAATTAATACTCTTTAATTATTTCGAGAATTTACGAAACAATTCTCCGAATAAATGCTATTCGCTTACACTGCCTCTCAAACTCTATTACGACTTTCATCCGGACTTCAAATTTATTTTGTTAGACTAAAAATAATTATTAGTCCTATATTTATTATGTATGCTACCGTAACACCGATACGCATATTTTCAAATATCCTGTATATTAACAATACGGTCTCACAGTTCCCGTAGCTTATGAAGAAAATAAATCCATAAAATCATTTCTCCATAAAATGAAAAAATTTATCCAAAAATCTTAATAACCCCGAGCGTCAAAAATATGGGTTATTACAGGAACCTTACTCATGTGGTCCTTGTCATCCAATGATTTTGGACACTGATCTTTAGATATCATTATCCCTTGAGACACGGGGACATATACCATTTTTGCATTTTGTATACCAAAACGATGCAAAACCTTATCGATGTATGTACTCTGACTTAGATCGATCATCCTTCTAGATCTATCCCTATAGATCCTCATTCCTAGAATTTAGGATGCTTCTCCTAAGTCTTTCATAGAGAAGTTGCTCCCTAACCAAATCTTAACAGCCTTGAGAGAAGGTATGTCATTCCCCATTAGTAGTATGTCATCAAAATATAGTACTATGAATGCCACATGGCTCCCACTAACCTTCTTGTAAACACAAGGTTCATCTTCGTTTTGAACAAAGCCATACTCTTTGACTGTTTCATCAAAACGGATATTCCATCTCCTAGAGGCTTGCTTCAATCCATAAATGGATCGACGTAATTTACATACCTTGCTAACATTCCTTGGATCGACAAAACCTTCAGGTTGTGTCATGTACACATCCACATCCTCTTCAAGGATTCCGTTAAGGAAGGATGTTTTGACATCCATTTGCCAGATTTCATAATCATGGAATGCTGCAATAGCAAGCAAAATCCTTATGGACTTGACCATAGCCACTGGTGAGAAAGTCTCATCATAGTCAATACCATGAATTTGTCTGAAACCTTTTGCAACCAGCCTTGCTTTATAGGTCCGAACATTTCCATCCATGTCAGTTTTCTTCTTGAAAACCCATTTGCACCCTATGGGTTTTACCCCTTTAGGTGGATCAACCAAAGTCCATACTCGGTTTTCGTACATGGAATCCATCTCGGATTTTATGGCTTCTAGCCATCTCTTAGAGTCTGGACTGTTCATAGCATCTTGGTATGTGAGAGGCTCATCTTCATCTATGAGCATCAAATCACCACATTGAGTCAAGAGAAATCCATATCTCTCTGGCTCATGGCGAATTCTACCAGTTCTACGAACAACCTGTGTTTGTTGAGCATTATCATTATCCTGCACCTGTTCCACTTCAGGTTCAATGCTATTTTGTGGTTCTCGATCTTCATCGAGGTCTATAGTTCTCCCACTGTTTCTTTTGGAAACAAAATCTCTTTCCATGAAAACAGCGTCTCGAGCAATAAACACCTTCTGCTCAGAAGGACTATAAAAATAATACGCCTTTGTTTCTTTAGGGTATCCCACAAAATTGCACTCTTCAGATTTAGGTCCAAGCTTGTCAGATACTTGACGTTTCACAAACGCCTTGCATACCCAAACTTTCATAAAGTTCATGCCTGACCGTTTCTTCTCCCATATTTCATATGGAGTCTTTTGAACCTTCTTAGTAGGAACACGGTTAAGTGTGAAAGCCGCTGTTTCTAGAGCGTAACCCCAGAAACTAATTGGAAGATCTGCATGACTCATCATCGATCGCACCATGTCCAACAAGGTGCGATTTCTCCTCTCTGAAACTCCATTCCATTGAGGTGTACCTGGCGGAGTGAGTTGTGATACAATATCACCCTCCTTTAAATAATCTTTAAATTTTGTGCTCAAGTATTCTCCTCCACGATCAGATCGTAAGATTTTAATACTTGTGCCTCCGCCAATTTGCTTCTCTACTTCAGCCTTGTATTCTTTGAACTTTTCAAAAGAATCGGATTTATTGTTCATAAGATATACATATCCATATCTACTGAAATCATTAGTAAATGTTATGAAGTAGTAGTAGCCTCCTCTAGCCATCACACGCATTGGGCCGCATACATCACTATGTATTAGCTCTAGACGTTCAGTGGCCCTTTGACCCTTACCAGTGAAAGGGGATTTAGTCATTTTACCAAGCAAACAAGATTCGCATTCTTGGTATGATTCAAAATCAAACTTATCCAAATATCCATCTTTATGTAATTTGGATATGCGTTTCTCATTTATATGGCCTAGACAACAATGCCAAAGGTATGTTTGATTTGAGTCATTAACTTTAAGTCGTTTGTTTTCTATATTACAGACAGGATTATCTAAGTCAAGAACATATAAACCATTAAACAAACGCGCAACACCATAGGTTAAATCATTCAAAGCAAAAGAGCAACTGTTGTTCTTTATTGTAAACGAAAAACCTTTCTTGTCCAAACAAGAAACAGAAATAATGTTTCTGCGAATCGCAGGCACGTAATAACAATTTTCCAGTTCTAAAACTAGCCTAGGGGGCAAAGATAAATAATATGTTCCTACAGCTAAAGCAGCAACTCTTGCTCCATTGGCAACTCGTAGGTCCATTTCTCCTTTAGCCAATGTCCTACTTCTCTGCATTTCCTGCACATTTATAGAAATATGCGAAGCACATCCAGTATCCAATACCCAAGATGTAGAAATAGATAGATTAACTTCTGTAACATATATACCTGAAGTAGAAGCTTGCTCAGCCCTCTTCTTCTTCAGATCCTCCAAGTAAACTGAACAGTTTCTCTTCCAGTGACCAGTTTTCTTACAGTAGTGACATTCACCCTTAGCGACCCCACCTTTAGGCCTTAAAGCCTGTTTGGGACCTGACTTTGGCTTGGGTGTAGAATCAGAACCTGTCTTCTTCTTACCCTTCCACTTGCCTTTCCCTTTGGCCTTACCTTTATTGCCCACCATCAGTATGGGAGCAGGTTCAGCCGTCTTCATGTTGGTCTCATATGTTCTCAACATAGCCAACAATTCAATAGGTGTTTTGTCAAATTCATTCATGTTGTAGTTTATGATAAACTGGGTGAATTTGTTGTTCAAAGAATTCATGATTAGGTCAATACCAATTTCCTGAATAATCGGGAAACCCAAAGTATCAAGATACTCAATGTAACCAATCAACTTCAGAACATGTGGGCCAACTGGTTCACTTGCCCCTTGTTTACAATTAAAAAGTGACTTGCTCGTGTTGAACCTTTCTTGACGAGTTTGGCTTGCAAACATGCTTTGCAAGTGCTCATAGATAGTATATGCATCCATATGCACATGCTGTCTTTGAAGCTCAGCACTCATAGTTGCCAACATAAGACATGCAACATCAGTTGCATCATTCTCATCATTTATGTGGGCCGCTCGTTCCTCAACAGTAGCGCCCTCAGGAAGGGGACCTGCCGGAGGAGTATCAATGACATGAATATTGCGCTCCTGCCTGAGGACAATCCTCAAATTCCTCTGTCAGTCTAGGAAGTTGTTTCCTCCTGTCAGCCTATCCTTCTCAAGGACAGATCGTACGGATAGTGTGTTTGTGTTGTTTGTCATTATTTGGTATCTACAATGATAAAAGCGCAAAATAAACATTAGATTGTCTGAGTTATTTATTATGTTCAAATGATTATGATACATTCATAATATATCTCCCACTATTTTTAACAAATCAATAGCCCTTACTATTAATTTGGAAAGTATATCCCATAATTCTTTCTAGTGAGCCAAGATCCATATTTCGTCATGTCTCAAGTCAACCACTCGAAGTCCTTAAGAATGATTATTTAGGTAGACAACATTTGTCAATTATATCATATATAATTCTTGGATAGTTTGGTGAGCAACGATTGATCTTATCTATCTAATAGATTTTTAACCAAACTCTATGCTTCTAAGTTCATAATGGTTGAATATAGCCGTTTACTTTCACCTTATTATGACGACTCAGTTAAGTTTGACCCAATGATACAACGGCCGAATATAACCGTTTATATTCGTCGCATCTCACCACGATAGATAGGAGTCCCCTGCCACTGACAGTCTTTCCACTAATCGATCTAGGATTCGATGAGTGTTCATTCATTGGAAAGCATCTGATTAAAACTTAATATTTTGTTAAGGGGTTTATAAAATTTATGACGATCATGATCACATCATGAAGAGATCCTCAATTTTTCCTTGAACTAAATATTTCAAATTGACATCTTAAATTGTTCATTTCCCAGGTAGATGGAGGATATCAGTGGTCACACTTAAAACTCATCAGCCTTACGAATACGCATATCCGTTTATGTCAGAAAATCCCAATTATAGATATCAAAATCCATATTCAATTCCGTGTTTTAAAAATCCATATTTCATAAACACAAGAATCTCATGATCGTTTGTTAATTTTAAAATCTTAAATCGTTACAGATTTTATCTTGTTTAGCATGACAAGCATGGCATGGGTGACGTATCTAATACATGCATACATCATTAATCTAATTAAAGCATGCATCTTCTACTTTACACATACATTCATACATCAATATGTAAAGTGCAGTATGTAAACGTGCTTGGTTATGGCCCCTTTCCTATGTGATCCTTTCGAGCTGATGAAAGGATCAAAGTCAATCTATGGTGGTAAAATATAAATACAATTACATGTCTTCATTCTTCTTGTATCCATGGGTGCTTGCTCCTCTTCTTGGATCATCCTTCAATCTTCAAGTACATTACATGGAATAATTGAATACAACCTATACTAATGTACTTACATAAGAAAACTCGAGTTACATTCGAGGTTAAACAATTACAAGAATGAAGAAAACGACATGCAAGTCGTATTTATAAAACCAAAACCAAAAACCATTAATCTAGGGGTCTAAAGGCCATAACCAGCACCATGCTCAAGTATACAACAAAAATAATGCGGGGGTCCGGGGGCGGAAGCCCCTGGGTGGGGGTCCGGGGGCGGCAGCCCCCGGGCGAGGTCCGGGGTGGCAGCCCCGGGCGGGGTCCGGGGGCGGCAGCCCCAGACTGGGGTCGAGCTGACCAGTCCTATTCAGAAATCATCAATTTCTGAACTACAGATCATATCTGTTGGCCTTTTTCCCCACTGTAACTTATACAGTTTCAGAAGCATGTATCATATACATACTTATCATATCCCAGTTAACAGATCATGTCCAACATAATCTGTCCACCAGTTTGTATCACTATACAAACTGACCCTCATGCATAATATACAAATCGCAATAAGGCATATAAATCAGTCATGACAAATCATAACATGCTATTATCATCATCTATATACTCATCATATGAATAAAAATTCGAATATACATGGCAGTAGCATGGCAGTAGCATGGCAGTGTCATGGCAGTCACCAAAACAGGCATATTTGCATCATATACAGTTACCACGTAACCAAATCAGTCCCTTATACACGTAGCTCTGATGCCATTGTTGGGTTCCGAGGCATAAAACGCAGCGGATTAAACGTAAATATAACGAAAAATTTTGGAACCCTAACGCAGGATCATGTATAATCATGGACTGATTATGGTGAAACGGAATCATACCTTTGTTTGGTCTTGACTTTCACGAACTCAACAGAGATCCTAGCTTTCACGACTTGTGTCTTCCTCTCGAAAACACCTCTATGGTATCCACACGAGCACCTTCAAGAACGTCTCACGATCTTGATTACGGAATGGATGTACTAGCCTCCTTTGATGATTTCGAATTTGTCTCTGCCTTTTCTATGTGGCTGCTCTTCTAGGGTTTTCTTATAAAAAACGTTAACCCTTATTAACCCTACATTATCTATTTATAATGGTTGGTTAATAGGCCCGTAATAGCAACCATAACAGCAAAGCCTAACCCATGTAGGTTTAGGATTAAATAATAAAACCGAATTTTATTATTTAATTAATAACTAAGTCACACTTAATTATTAATGGCAGAATTCAAATTCGAATTTATATTATTTCAATTAATTAAGTCTCACTTAATTAATATAATAAAATTTAAATAATCATCAATTAATTTAAATCTATAATTTAAATTAATTATTCCTTTAAGTACTCTATGTGTGTGACCCTATAGGCTATTATTTAATTAGCAATAATTTTATTCTTCAATAAAATTATAAACAATGAGCGGTATTTAGTAATACATCATTGCTACCCAATTAAATAATAATTAAATCGTGATTCGATAAAACCTTTCGTGATTAATGTTTCCGTGTAATATAATCCCTTTAACCATATATATTATAGATTAAACTCGAGGCATGTATTTAGTCATGCTCTTCAACATTTAATCCGAGTTTACTTGATCCATGAGTAGACTATGAAAACAAATCATTATTTGAGCACGGCCATGCATTTTATAGTCTCACTCAATCAAGAGGCCAATAATATATCTCCTAAGTATAGGAGGGTTAAATCCTTTATCTATCATTCATATTTCTCATACGACTCATGATATACTCGATGTCCACTTTTATCATTACCCGGTCAAAGGTAACTTTTAATATAGTCAAAGTATATTAATCCTCGTATAGAAATATAATAATCTCAAGTCAGAGGATCATTACACCATTATCACTGTGATTCTTTCTTATGACTTTATTAAACATGAAGAATCTCACTGTGGGTCTGTCCAGTACCATGTACTCCTGCATGTACCTATGTGTTGACTTTAGTATCCCCATACTTATAACCAGTGAGATGTGGTTATCTGTCAAATAACATACTAGTCTATTTATGTATTATTATTGTCCTATAATAATAATACTCGACTAGGGACATTTAAGAATATGATATATTATATAATCTCAAGTTCAAGTCATGTACTAAACTATACAATGTGTATCATGATTCTAAGGACATTTATTATGCTAACAAATATATCTCAGTAATTAAAATCATAATAAATACGTTTATTGAATAATCAATTGACATAAAGGTTTATCAAAATAAATATTGTATTGCCTCTAGGGCACCTACACCAACAGAATTTTGCAAAAGCAGTATTATAATACATGAGGTAACTTCGCCATACACTCTTGAGTGTAATGGGGTGGCAGAATGAAAGAATAGAACTTTAAAAGATATGATCAATAATATTCTTATTAATCCAAGATTACCTAAGTACATATAGGGAGAGGCTCTGAATACGACTTTCCATATTCTGAATAAGGTCCCTTTAAAACACATGGAAAAGACTCCTTATGAATTATAGAGAAACATGAAAACTAGTGTGAAATATCTTCTTCTATGGGGGTGCCTTGCTAAGGTACATGTCCCAGAATACAAAAGAAAGAAACTAGGACCCAAAACTATTGATACGATTTTTCTAGGCTATATTGAGACTACAACTGGAACAAGATTTTTGGTATTAAAATCTGACATAGATGCTATTGTGGCCAACGCTATAGTTGAATTTCGTGATACAACTTTCTTTGAGGATGTATTCCCTATAAAAACTGGTATTCCTTAGATTATTTCTAATGATGATCCTACCCGCATATTGATTCCATTTTTGATCATGTGAAAAGGATGAAAAATGCGGGGATAGATCCTGGCAGTAGCTCTACTTAAAATGGAGTTGAGGAACTTAGAAGGAGTAAGCGTGTTAGGGTTGTTAAGGACTTTGGAAGTGATTTTATCACTTACAATGTTGAGGATGAACCTTTGACTTTTTAATAAGCCATGGATTCTTTAGAATCAAGGCATTGGAAAGGTGATGTAAAGAGTGAAATGGATTATTAGGTCCCAAAGTGTTGAAGAAGGGGGGTTGAATACAACACTTCCTATTTTTGTGGATTATTAATTTGTGTTCTCGAGTTTTTTTGAGAAATATATGAAAAATCATAGTTGCAAGATTTTTAGAAATATATTATTTATATATAAACTTAAATATTGGTACACCCTAGAGTAAATTAAACTCTAGCTACAATGATCTCTCTTGTTACAATAATTTCCCAAAATGAATGCTCTAAAGAAATTATGAAGAAGAAGACAACTGCAAAAGCTTATTTTTCCTTTAATTGCTTCGAAGAGAGAGAGTAATATGGTGCAGACTTCCACCAATGATGTGGCCACTTTCAGCCTATCAAGCAGATTTCTTCAGGATAAGGTTGTGGATAGAATGGAATATTTCCTGGAATATTCCATTTTTTAACCGATTGAAAGTTTCCGAGAACTGTGGCGATAGAGTGCTTCAGCTTGAAAAATGGCATTATCATCTTAATTTGTTCGAGAACTGTGACATTGAAGACAAACTATGGTTATGTGACTAATTGACTGAGAACTCTAGCAAAGGAGTGAACTGTGTCATTTTAGAAAACTGTGGCAATTTCCTTCGTGAGAACTATGATGATACATTTCCGCCATAGTTTTCTCCTCCAACAATGGAGATGGCATTCAATTGTGGTGTTTTACTAACCTGCTTTTTAAAAACCTAATCCTGGTCCATTTCTGAATCAAAATCCTAACTCTTTTTCTCCTCAAAATTTTGGCCCATGTCTGAACTCAGTTTCAATCCCTTTGAATCCTCTTGGTTTTAATTAAACAGAAAAAATTGAATTCTTTGAAAAAAAGTGTGGATGCATTACTTGAATCTTAACAGCCTTTCATGCAAACTATGACCCAAGATAGGTAGTTATTAAATTCCAATACTCAAGTCATATCTAAGCTAAAGGTCGAAGTTAGCCAACACAATCAATGAGAGAGAGAAAAACCGATTTCTTAGTCAATCTGATGATAATCCTAAATTTCATCCAAACCAACAAAATCATGAAAATGTGAATTCCATTATCTCTCTATGGTCTGGTAATCAATTCAATAATCATGCTGGTATTAATACTCAAGAGGAGGAAACTCACTTTTGACCCAAATCCTTTATTTTTAAATCCTACCCTTAATCAATCCTAGTCTCCCAAGAGTTCTGATAAAGTAGTGAAATCAAGTGAACCTTCCAAATCTAATAAACTTCCTTCAAAACCCATAAGTAACATGTTTAGTGAAAGAGTCTTCAAGCCAAAAGCCCCATTTCCTCAAATGCTTACTTCAAACAAATAATCTACTCAGTTAGACAAGATTTTGGAAATCCATAAACAAGTCAAGATCAACATTCCTCTTTTAGATGCAATTCAACAAGTTCCCTCTTATGTTAAGTGTGTAAAAGATTCGTGTACTCATAAAAGAACCACTCATGTTCCTAAGAAAGCTTTTCTAATGTCTCATGTCTATTCTATCATATCACATCAAATACCTGTGAATTATAAGGATCTGGGTTGTCCTAAAATCTCTTGTGTCATAGGTGATACTTTCATTGACAAAGCTTTACTTGATCTAGGTACTAGTGTAAATCGTTTTTCATTATATTTCTATCAAACTTTGGATGTAAGTGAGCCTAAAAAGACTAATGTCACTTTTCAGTTAGCTGATCGTTCTGTTAAATCTCCTAAGAGTATAATTTAAAATCCCGAACTTATTCACTTAAATAAATTCAAATAAAAATTACAACTCCTTAATATCCACAACTTACAATTCATAAATATAAAATTACAATTAAACTCTCCAAATTCAAATTTAAATATAAATGTTACAATTTCTCAAAGTCTGCAACTCATATTCATTCAAAAAGTAGCCCACCTAATAATGAATATATGTTGGGGGAAACAAAAAAATATAGACTAGCAGTGAGTGAAAGGCTCATATACGGATATATAAAAATGCAAAGAGTACAAAGGTTAGAACGATGACAATATGAACAAATAAAATATCTGAATAAAGAATGATGAAACAAATCGAACGAGACAAAAAATATTGGTCACACTTAACTCACAATATAAACAAGTAAAAAGACACGATAGATACTTATCTTATAATTTCAATGTACATACTTTTTAATCACAAATATTCTTACTTTTACTCAATATATTCTTACCACTTACACATACTCTTACTAGTTACATATTATAATAACAAAATACTGAAATGCTAATTTACTTACTAATATGTGAGACAATCATACACTTACATCATGTCCTACATTTCGGTTTTCTAAAATATGTAGTCATCAAAACTTACAGGGGCTTTCATATAACAAATCAAATGCTACCAAAAATCTTACAGGGGCTTGTACGGTACAAAACACAATGCTACCCAAATGGCCAAAATAAACATACACAATAGTAATGACTCTACGTGTCTCATACCTCCGGCGACAGAATTGTCAGTTTTTCAGACCGGTCTGGTCTGATTTTATTTATAATAGTCTGTGATATTTGGTGTGTATGCTATTTTAAGCAAGATACTTTCAGTTTATTTGTGATATATGTATGATTTGGGAGATTTCATAAGACCTCTGTCATGAGTTGATAATCTCATCATTTGGCACCACCTATACGGTGTATTTAACTTGTATGGGCGTGCGGCCGGAGTTATGGGACACGTAGAGTCACACCTATTATGTATGTATGTTTGGCCATTTAGGGTAGTATTGTACTTTGTACCGTGCAAGCCCATGTAAGATTATGGGTATCGTTTGATTTGTTCTACGCAATCCCCTGTAAGTTTTGATGACTACATATTCTGGAGAACCGAAATGTAGGACATCTTGTAAGTGTAAGATTATCTCTCATTTTTGTAAGTAAGTTCACTTTTAATCTATTTGATATTATTATCAGTAAGTGGTAAGAGTATATGTAAGATTAAGAATATTTATGATTTAAGAATATGTAAGTTGATATTGTAAGATACATATCGTGTCTTTTTACTTTATCTGTTATTTGTTTATATTTTGAGTTAAGTATGACATATATCTTTTATCTATTTCGATTTGTTTCAACATTCTTTATTAATATATTCTTTTTATTCAAATTATCAGCGTGTCTAACCATTGTACTCTTTGCATAATTTAATATTCGTATATAACTCATTCGCTCACTATCGGTCTATGTTTCTTGATATCCCCCGTCATGTATTTATTATTAGATGTGATACCTTTTGGGAAGAGTGCGAGTTGTTGATTTTGTGGAGTTGTAAAGTTTATATTTAGATTTGAATTTGTATAATTAAGTTGTATTTTTGGATTGTAAGTTGTTGGATATTGAGAAGTTGTAACTTTTTATTGGATTTTTGAAGAATTTTATTAAAGTGAATAATTCAGGATTTTAAATTTGGCATCAGAGCTAGAGTTTTTATGATTTTGTTGATTTGCCTTTAGGCTTGACTTCTGATATTTAGGTACTTGTAAGATAGGTTTAAAGATTATTAATATTTGTTGTTAGGCTTGACCTGTGAGTATGGGTAGATAATTGGTTTGCTAGTTAAGAACATTTTTTGTTTTGTATTTTTTGGATATCTTTTTGTGAGTATTTAGAATCATCTTTTAGTGCAATTATTGTATCAATATGATGAAAACTACTAGATAAAGATGTAATTTGAAGGCTCAGTCGTAAACAAATTTTTGAAAGAAAACCAGGTTCATGGAAAACATTAAAGACATTTTCATCAGTTTCAACTTAATGTGTTGCATTTTGTTAGATTTAATTGTGGATATTGTGTATTTTAGTGTATTACTCAAGTAGCAGTGATGGAAAGAGGTCGACAACATGTAATGGGAATAGAGGACGCTTTCAGGATATTGTCAAGTTGCGGCTGATTTAGGACTTGTAGTGTTAGTCATCAAGGAACACCATGATTATAGTTAAATATAACTTTAAGATGGAGCTACGTACGAGTTTAGAGGAAACAGTTCGTGTACGTTATCACATTTTCTTTTAATAGAGGCGTGCAAGTTTAATGTCGAGGACGAAATTTCTATTAAGAGAGAAGAATGTAACATCCCGTATTTTTTAGAATATATTTAGTTATATTATTTTAATATTAGGAATAATATTAGTGAGTTATTATTAATTTATTAGTTGCATATATTTATATTTAGTTTATTATTAGGATATTTTAGAAAATATTATTAGTGGACAAAAGAAAAAAAGGAAAAAGAATAAAAATAGGAAACACTTAGGGTTTGGAAAAAAAAAGAAGTTACATAAGTTTTGTAGGAACAGCCATATGAAAGAAAGAAAAAGAAAAAGAGAGGAAGAAAGAGATAAAGATAGAGAAAAAGCTTAAGAAGATAGGTTATATTGTTTAAATTGGGGTTCTTGTGATTGACAACAATTCATAATTTTTGACTCTTAAGGTACGGATATTTCTACACACTCTCTCCTTGTTCTCGTATTATTAATGTACAGATTTCTTTTCAGAACTCTTTATCTTCGCATCATTACTCGAAATTCGTATTGTTGCTTCGAAATTATATATATATGGTATATTCATATGTATCAGTTTGTCTCCATTCTGATTCTTGTTAAATTCGTATCTCCTTCATTATTTATCGGATTGTTACGATCTTATTATGCCTAGAAAGCTATTTCAATTATCTATAATTTTCGTTCTTATGTTTGCTGAAATTCTTCCCACAAACATGTTGAAATCTGTCTTTTGTACAATGTGATAGAAATTTCGAGTTATTATCTTGTAACTTCGAAAATTCATAGTAAATTGAATATTTGTTCAGTAATTATGTGTAATATAATTCAGGAAAGATATTTTCGAGCACTTCGTTCTTTAGTATTCCGCTCTGAAATTCTGTGATTTCGTTGTCATAAATATCAAAATACTACTGTGATTAAAGCCTGATTTTGTTATGGGAGTCCATATTTTAATTGTTTCTGAATTCGTTACTTCTCCATTTTTAACGAGGCTTACCATTTTGGAAAGACCTCATAATTTTCTACGTTTTTCGTGTTCTGCACTTTTTCATTTGAGTTCAACTTTATATAGTAAACTGTCAGTTTTCCGAACCGGTCAGGTCTGATTTTATTTGTAATAGTCTGTGATATTTGGTGTGTATGATATTTTGAGCAAGATACTTTCAGTTTATTAGTGATATATGTATGATTTTAGAGATTTTGTAAGACCTCTATCATGAGTGGAGAATCTCATACTTTGGCACCACTTATACGGTGTATTTAAATTGTATGGGCGTGTCGCCGAAGTTATGAGACACGTAGAGTCACGACTATTGTGTGTGTATATTTGGCCATTTGGGTAGTATCGTGCTTTGTGTCATGCATGCCCCTATATGATTATGGGTACCATTTGATTTATTCTATACAAGCCCCTGTAAGTTGAAGGGTTTCGTGACACAAACGCAGCGGAATAAACGCGAAAAATAAATCAAAATAGCGAAACCCTCCGCAGGATCCATGCGAAAACAACAGATTTAATTCGGAGATAAAGAATAAATACCTTTAGAAGCTTTAACAGTTCATTAATGGAAGATTAATGGAGGTCCAAATCTTGTTTAATCACCACGTATCCCGCTCTCGCGATCTACGCTCTACGGTATCCACACGAACACTTTTCATGAAGGATTGATGTGTACTAGCACCCGAAAACTTCTTCTATCTCTATCTTCCTCCTCTCTCAGAGCGGCTAGGGTTTTTGTAAAATCTCTATCTTATTAAATCAGCCCATAAAGAGATTATATAGAGAGAGGAATAAGTTTTCTAATTATAATCCAATTATAATTAATACTAATCCAAAATTCTAAATTATTTAATTAAGTCTCACTTAATTAATTAATTATTAATTTTGGAATTAGTTTAAGTAATTCATTTATTCTATTTATATAATTAATTAAGTCATACCTAATTAATATCATAAATAAAATAAATTACTTATTTAATTTAAATTATTTCTCCTTCAAGCGTTCTTTGTGTGTGACCTTGTAGGTTATTATTACGTTGGCAACAATTTTAATATCTAATTAAAATTGTAAACAATGAGCGGCATCTAGTAATACATCATTGCTACCCAAGTAATAATAATAAATCGGTGATTCGATTAAGCCTTTCGTGAATAATGTTCCATATAATATAATCCTTTTAATCTTGATATTATAGATTAAACTCAAGGCATGTCTCGTGTCATCCTCTTCATAATTTAATCTTTATTTTCTTGATCGATGAGTAGACTATTAAAATCAAATCAACATTTGAGCACGGCCGTGCATTTCATAGTCTCACTCAAACAAGAGGCCAATAATATCACTCCTAAAATTAGGAGGATTAAATCCCATCTAGATCATTCATATTTCTCATACGATTCATAATATACCCAATGTCCACTTTTATCATCACCCGGTCAAAGGTAACTTTTAATGTAATCAAAGTATATTAATTCTCGTATAGAAATATAATGATTTCAGGTCTAAGGATCATTACACCATTATCACAGTGAGAATTACTTATGACACTTACTTAACATGTAGAATCTCACGGCGGGTCATTCCAGTACCATGCATTGATACATGCACTTATGTTCTTGACTTTAGTATCCCCATACCTATGACCAATGAGATGTGGTCATCTGTCAAGAAACATACTAGTCTTTGTGCATTATTATTGTCCTTAAATAATAATACTCGACTAGGGAATTTTAGGAATAAGATACTATTCATATAATCTCATTTTTTAAGTCACATACTTAAAGATATATAATACGTATCAAAATTCCAAGGACATTTATTATGCTTTCAATTTATTACGCAGTAAATAAAACATAATAAATAAATAATAATCAATAAAACATAATCCTTAATAATAAATATTTTCCTTAAAATATAAAAAGTATTGTCTCTAGAGCACAATTACTAACATAAGTTTTGTTGACTACATATTCTGAAGAACCGAAATGTAGGACATCTTGTAAGTGTAAGTTTATCTCTCATTTTTATAAGTAAGTTCACTTTTGATCTATTTGATATTATTATCAGTAAGTGGTAAGAGTATCTGTAAGAATAAGAATATTTATGATTTAAGAGCAAGTAAGTTGATATTGTAAGAAACCTATCGTGTCTTTTAACTTTTTCTGTTATTTGTTTATATTGTGAGTTAAGTATGACCAGTATTTTTTATCTATTTCGATTTGTTTCCGCATTCTTTATTCAAATATTCTTTCTATTCATATTATCAGCTTGTCTAACCATTTTACTTTTTGCATAATTTTATATCCTTATATGAGCCTTTCGCTCACTGTTTGTCTATGTTTCTCGATTTCCCTCGACATATATTCATTATTAGATGGGATACCTTTTGGGAAGAGTGCGAGTTGCTGACTTTGAGGAGTTGTAAAGTTTATATTTAGATTTGAATTTGTATAGTTGAGTTATATTTTTTATTTTTGGATTGTAAGTTGCTGGATATTGAGAAGTTGTAACTTTCTATTGGATTTTTAAAGAATTTTATATAAGTGAATAATTCAGGATTTTAAAGTTGTCATTAGAGCTAGAGTTTTTATAATTTTGTAGACTTGCCTTTCGGCACGACTTGTGATATTTAGGTACTTGTAAGATAGGTTTTAGGATTATTAAGATTTGTTGGTAGGCCTGACCTGTGAGTATGGGTACACAATAGGTTTGCTTGTTAAGAACATTTTTTGTTTCTTATTTTTTGGATATCTTTTCATGAGTATTTAGAATCATCTTTTCATGCGATTACCATAAGTGTGTGCAATATGATGAAAACTACTAGATAAAGATGTAATGTGAAGACTCAGTCATAAACAAATTTTCAAAAGAAAACCAGGTTCATGGAAAACAAGAAGGACATCTTCATTAGTTTCGACTTAACGTGTTGCATTTTGTTGGATTTAATTGTGGATATCGTGTATTTTAGTGTATTACTCAAGTAGTAGTGATGGAAAGAGGCCGATAACACGTAATGAGAATAGATGACACTTTCAGGATATTGTCAAGTTACGGCCAATTTTGGACTTGAAGTGTTAGTCATCGAGGAACACCATGATTGTAGTTAAATACAACTTTAATATGGAGCTACGTACGAGTTTAGAGGAAATAATTCGTGTACGTTATCACATTTTCTTTTAGTATAGGCGTGCAAGTTTAATTTCAAGGACGAGAATTCTATTATGAGGGAGGAATGTAATATCCCATATTTTTTAAAATATATTTAGCTATATTATTTTAATATTAGGAATAATATTAATGAGTTATTATTGATTTATTAGTTGCATATATTTATATTTAGTTTATTATTAAGATATTTAGAGAATATTATTAGTGGACAAAAGAAAAAAAAGAAAAGACTTGGGGTTTTGGTAAAAAGAAGAAGTTATATAAGTTTTATAGGAATAACCATATGGAAGAAAGAAAAAGAGAAAGAGAGGAAGAAAGAGATAAAGACAGAGAAAAGTTTAAGAAGATAGGTTATGATGTTTAAATTGGGGTTCTTGTAATTGGGTGCAATTCATAATTTTTGACTCTTAAGGTACTGATATTTCTACACACACTCTCTTTGTTCTCGTATTATTAATGTACAGATATCTTTTCAGAACTTTTTATCTTCGCATCATTACTCGAAATTTGTATCGTTGCTTCGAAATTGTATGTATATGGTATATTCATATGTATCAGTTTGTCTCCATTCTAATTCTTATTAAATTCGTATCTCCTTCATTATTTATTGGATTGTTACGATCTTATTGTGCCTATAAATCTATTTCAATTATCTACACCTTTCGTTTTTTGTATTTTCTGAAATTCTTCTCACAAACATGTTGAAATCTGTCTTTCGTGCAATCTGATAGAAATTTTGAGTTGTTATCTTATAACTTCAAAAATTCATAGTAAATTGAATATTTGTTTAATAATTATGTGTAATATAATTCTGGAAAGATATTTTTGAGCACTTCGTTCTTTATTTGTATTCCGATGTGAAATTCTGTGATTTCTTTGTCGTAAATATCGAAATACTACAGTGATCAAAACCTTATTCTGTTATGGCAGTCCAAATTTTAATTGTTTCTGAATTCGTTACTTCTCCATTTTTAACGAGGCTTACCATTTTGAAAATACCTCGGATTTTTCTACGATTTTCGTGTTCTGGACTTTTTCATTTGAGTTCAACTTTATATAGTAAATTGTCAGTTTTCCGAACTGATCAGGTCTGATTTTATTTGTAATAGTATGTGATATTTGGTGTGTATGATATTTTGAGCAAGATACTTTCAGTTTCTCAGTGATATATGTATGATTTTAGAGATGAGTGGATAATCTCATTCTTTGGCACCACCTATACGGTGTATTTAAATTGTATGGGCGTGTCACCGGAGTTATGTGACACGTAGAGTCACGACTATTGTGTATGTATGTTTGGCCATTTGGGTAGTATCTGAAGGGTTTCGGGCATGAAAACGCAGCAGAATTAACGTAAAAACAATAAAAAAAAATCCAAACCCAATCGCATGATCCATGTATAACGTTGGATGATTATGGTGAATAAGTTTGTACCTTAACAAAGCTTTCGTATGCTGTTTAATGGAGGTCTAGAAAGATGAATCACAACAGTCCTTTGTTGCAAAGATTTGCTCTCTAAAGAAGTCCACACGAACGCTCGATCGTCCTACGATCACCGAAGTCGGTACTAGCCGAATTATTTGTCTCTCTCTCTCTCTTTCTCTAGCCTCTCTTGATGTTGAGCAGCTAGGGTTTTTCTCTAAAATAAAATTTGATGATTAAACCCTAATACTATACATCATTATGTATATATAGGGGAGAGAGAGATTTTGGGTCTAACCCTAATCCATGTGATTTCCAAAACCCATTATGACTTTGGGTTATTATTATTATTAAATCTGAATTCTAATATAATTATAAAGTCCCACTTAATTAATTCAATAATTAAATTCGAATAATAATAATACTTATTAAATCCGAATTCTAATATAATTAATCAAGTCGCACTTAATTAATTTAATAATTAAATTCGAATAAACAATAATATATATTTAAATTCGTAATTTAAATAAACCTCCGTTTCGACGTTCTTTGTGTGTGACCCTTTAGGTTATTATTACGTTGGCAATAATTTTATTATTTAATAATAAAATTATAAACAATGAGCGGCATCTAGTAATACATCATTGATACCCAAGTAACAATAATAATTGGTGATTCAATTAAACCTATCGTGAATAATGTTCCATGTAATATAATCCCTTTAACCTTATATTATAGATCAAACTCGAGGCATGTATAGTGTCATCCTCTTCAACGTTTAATCTCGGTTTCCTTGATCAATGAGTAGACTATTTAAACAAATCAATATTTGAGCATGGCCATGCATTTCATAGTCTCACTCAATCAAGAGACCAATAATATCACTCCTAGAATTGGAGGGTTAAATCCTATATCTATCATTCATATTCCCCGTACGATTCATAGCATACCCAATGTCCACCTTTATCATTACCCGGTTAAAGGTAACTTTGAGTGTAATCAAAGTATATTAATTCTCGTATAGAAATATAATGATTTCAAGTCAGAGGATCATTACATCATTATCACTGTGAGATTTCTTATGACACTTATTAATATGTAGAATCTCATGGCGGGTCTTTCCAGTGTCATGTATTGATACATACACTTATGTTCTTGACTTTAGTATCACCATACCTATGACCAATGAGATATGGTCATCTGTCAACAAACATACTAGTCTTATTGCATTATTACTGACCTTAAATAATAATACTTGACTAGGGAATTTTAGGAATAAAATACTATTCATATAATCTCATTTTTAAGTCACATACTTAAAGATATATATTACGTATGTACTTTACATATATGTATATCTCCTTGATCATTAATCTCATTAATTAGGTGATATCTCCTAAGTACATCCCCAAACAATCTCCTTGGCTGCTTCATAAGCATCAATATACTCAGGCTCTATTGTAGAATCAACAACTGTCTCTGCTGTGAACCATTCCAGCATACAATATCTCTATTTAGATAAAACACCAATCCAGACTGAGAAATCGAATCATCCTTGTCTGTCTAGAAACTAGCGTCGGTGTAACCTTTTACAACAAGCTTATCTTCTCCTCCATATACCAAGAATTAATCTTTAGTCCTCTTCAAGTATTTAAGAATATTCTTGACTGCTGTCCAGTGACCTTCACCTGGATTAGACTAGTATCTACTCTAACTTAGGCCGATCATTCTTCTTGATCTATCTCTATAGATCTTGATACCTAAAATATAGGTCGCTTCGCCTAAGTCTTTCATTGAGAAATTCTTACTCAACCAAGTCTTAACAGCCTATAAAGAAGGAATGTCATTCCCTATTATTAATATATCATCAACATATAATTCTAGGAATGCCACATTGCTCCCACTTACCTTCTTGTAGGCACATGGTTCATCTTCATTTTGAATAAACCCAAACTCTTTGACAGTTTCATCAAAACGAATGTTCCATCTCCTTGAGGCTTGTTTCAATCCATAAATGGATCAACGCAGCTTACATACCTTTACAGCATTCTTTGGATCAATAAAACCTTCAGGCTGTGTCATATACACATCCATATCTTCTTCAAGGCTCCCATTTAAGAAAGCGGTTTTGACATCCATCTGTCAGATTTCATAATCATAGTAAGCAACTATAGCAAGAAAAATCCTGATGGACTTGACCATAGCCACTGGTGAAAAAGTCTCATCATAGTCAATACCATGAATTTGCTTGAAACCTTTTGCCACCAATCGTGCCTTATAGGTCTGTACATTACCATCCATGTCCGTCTTCTTCTTGAAAACCCACTTACACCCTATAGGTTTTACCCCTTTAGGTGGATTAACCAAAGTCCATACTTGATTAGTATATATGGATTCCATCTCAAATTTCATGGCATCCAGCCATCTCTTGGATTCTGGAGTGTTCATAGCATCTTAGTAGGTGAGAGGCTCATCTTCGTCGATAAGCATCACATCACCATCTTGAGTTAAGAGAAATTCATAATATCTCTCAGGCTCATGGCGAATCCTACTAGACCTACGAATAACCTGTGTTTCTTGAGCAGTGTTGTGGTCTTGTACATCCTGCTCAAGTTCCTCCATTGGTTCAATGTTATCTTGTGGGCCTCGAACTTCATCGAGATCTATTATCCTCCCACTGTTTTTCTTCGAAAACATTTCTCTTTCAAGAAAAACTGTAGTTCGAGCAACAAACACTTTGTTCTCGGAAGGAATATAGAATGAATAACCCTTTGTTTCAATTGGGTATCCCACAAAATTATATTTGTCTGATTTAGGTCCTAGCTTGTCAGAAGTTAAACGTTTCACAAACGCTTCACATCCCCGTATTTTCATAAATGACATGCTATGACGTTTCTTAGTCTATATCTCATATGGAGTCTTCTGAACCGTTTTAGCAGGAACTCGATTAAGTGTATAAGCAGCCGTCTCCGGGGCGTAGCCCCAGAAACTAATTGGAAGATCTGCATGACTCATCATCGATCGTACCATGTCCAACAAAGTACGATTCCTCCTTTCAGAAACTCCATTCCATTGTGGTGTTCCGGGAGGAGTGAGTTGTGATACAATATCACACTCTTTTAATAAACTCTTAAATTCATGGCTTAAGTATTCACCTCCACGATCAGATCGTAGAGTCTTAATACTTTCGCCAGTTTTCTTTTCTACTTCAGTTTTGTATTCTTTGAACTTTTCAAAAGAATCGGATTTGTTCTTCATAAGATGCACATATCTACTGAAATTATCAGTAAACGTGATAAAGTAGTAAAAGCCACCTCTTGTTATAGTACGCATAGGACCACATACATCACTATGTATAAGTTCTAATCGTTCAGTGACCCTTTCACATTGTCCAGTAAAAGGAGATTTAGTCATTTTTCCAATGAGACAAGGTTCGCATGCTTCGTATGGTTCAAAGTCAAACTTATCCAAGTATCCATCCTTATGTAACTTGGAAATGCGCTTCTCATTTATATGGCCTAAACGACAGTGCTAGAGGTATGTTTGATTTGAGTCATTTATTTAAGACGTTTGTAATTCACATTATAGATAGGAGTGTCTAAATCAAGAATATATAAACCGTTAAATAAACGTGCAACCCCATAGGTAACATTATTCAAAGAAAAGGAACAACTATTGTTCTGAATTAAAATGCAAAACCTTTCTTGTCTAAACAAGAAACCGAATTAATGTTTCTGCAAATTGCAGGCACGTAAAAACAGTTCTCAAGTTCTAAAATAAGCCCAGTGGGCAATGATAAATAATAAGTCCCTACAGCTAAAACAGAAACCTTTGCTTCATTGCCAACTCGTAGGTCGACCTCTCCTTTAGCCAAAGTCCTACTCCTTTGTAGTTCATGTACATTTATACAAATGTGAGAACCACATCCAGTATTCAATACCCATGATGTAGAAGTTGACAAATTGACCTCTATAACATAAATACCTGAATCAGAAGCTTGACCAGCCTTCTTCTTCTTCAGATCCTCCAAATAAGCATGACAGTTTCTCTTCCAATGACCTGGTTTACCATAGTAGTGACAATCACCCTTTGCAACAACACCCTTAGGCTTTAAAGCCTGTTTGGGATTAGCCTTTAGCTTGGGACCAGAAGCAGATCCAATCTTCTTCTTTCCCTTCCATTTGCCTTTCCTATTAGCCTTACCTTTGTTATCTACCATCAACATGGCAGCAGGTTCAGCCTTTTCATGTTGGTTTCAGTAGTTCGTAACATGGCCAACAATTCAGTGGGTGTTTTGTCTATCTCATTCATATTGTAGTTCATAACAAAATGAGTATAGTTGCGGTTCAAAGATTGCAAGATTAAGTCAATCTGAGCTTCCAAACCAATCGGGAAACCTAAAGTATCAAGATACTCAATATAACCTATCATCTTCAGAACATGTGGTTCAACAGGTTCACGCTCTCCCTGTTTGCAAGCATGCAGTGCTTTGCTCGTGTCGAACCTTTCTTGACGAGCTTGTCCCTCAAACATTCTTTGAAGGTGTTCAATCATCTCATAAGCATCCATATGCTCATGTTGTTTTTGAAGCTCAACACTCATGGTTGCCAGCATGAGACATGCAATATCATTCACATCATCAATATGCATCTGATAAGCATTTTGCTGAACGCGAGTTGCATTCTCAGCGGGAGGAGCAGGTGAAGGAATTTCAATGACATGGAGCTTACGTTCTTGCCTGAGGACAATCCTCAAATTCCTATACCAATCCAGGAAGGTAGTTCCTGTCAGCTTGTCCTTCTCAAGGGTTGCTCGTACAGAGAAAGTATTTGTATTGTTTGCCATTTAAATATTTATAATGTTTAAAATGCATAAAATAAACATTAGATTGTATGAGTTATTTATTATGTTCAAATGATTATGATATATTCATAATATATCTCCCACTATTTTTATCAAATTAATAGCCCTTACTATTAATTTGGAAAGTATATCCCATAATTCTTTCTAGTGAGCCAAGATCCATATTTCATCATGTCCTAAGTCAACCACTGGAAGTCCTTAAAAATGATTATTTAGGTAGACAACAGTTGTCAATTATATCATATATAATTCTTGGATAGTTTGGTGAACAACGATTGATCTTATATATCTAATAGACTTTTAACCAAACTCTATGCTTCTAAGTTCATAATGGTTGAATATAACCGTTTATTTTCACCTTATTATGACGACTCAGTTAAGTTAGACCCAATGATACAACGGCCGAATATAACCGTTTATATTCGTTGCATCTCACCACGATAGATAGGAGTCCCCTGCCACTGACAGTCCTTCCCCTAAGCGATCTAGGATTCGATGAGTGTTCATTCATTGGAAAGCATCCGAGTAAAACTTAATATTTTGTTAAGGGGTTTAGAAAATTTATAATGATCATGATCACATCATAAAGAGATCCTCAATTTTTTCTTGAACCAAATATTTCAAATTGACATCTTAAATTGTTCATTTCCCAGTTAGATGGAGGATACTAGTGGTCACACTTAAAACCCATCAGCCTTACGAATACGCATATCCGTTTTTGTCAGAAAATCCCAGTTATAGATATCAAAAATCAATATTTAATTCCGTGTTTTAAAAATCCATATTTCATAAACACAAGAATCTCATGATCGTTTGTTAATTTTAAAATCTTGAATCATTACAGATTTTATCTTTCTTAAGCAGACATGGCATGGGTGTCGTATCTAATACATACATCATTCCAACACATACATATCTACAAATGCATTCATATACATATATGTATTGTGCATAAATTAAACGTGTTTGGTTATGGCCCCATCCTATGTGATATTTCCAAGCTAATGGAATTATCAAGGTCAATCTATGGTGGTTTCAAATACAACACTATTACATATCTTTATCTTCTTCATTGCTCCATCATCTGGATTGCCTCCTAGCTTCCTTGCTTCCAAGTCTCCATTAAACAATTACATTGAATAATAAATAAATCTATTCTAATGAAATTACAAGAAGAACTCGAGTTACATTCGAGATTAACAATTACAATGAATAAACGACATGCAAGTCGTATTTAGAAACCAAAATCATAAAACAAAACCACTATCCTATGGGTCTTTAGGCCATAACCATCCACCATATTATCACATAACACATGTAATATATCTCAGATTATATAAACATATCATATAATCATATATAATAAATTTCAAAATTTCAGAGAATCAAATAAATTTCAGAAAATAATAAATCGCCGTTTCGGGGCCTGTAACGTCGTCAAACGGCTTACAGACGCGAAGCTGATTTAATCAGTATTGCTCAGTGACATGATTCCAGTCAGAAAACACATATCGTTTGCGAAAATCGGACACTGGACACAGATTTCAGAAAATTTACTGAAGCCGTTTCAGAATTCGTATCGAATACGATTTCCATAACAAGAACAAACATGTATCATATACATACATCAATACACACAATCATCCCATGATTATACAACACATGAATATCATATATTCAAAATCATATAAAACATATATATCAATATATAGTTATGGCATATCATATATATGTTTACATACATCGAAAAATTGTTAAACACATAACCAAATCATCCCATTATACACGTAGCTCTGATGCCATTGAAGGGTTTCGGGCATGAAAACACAGCGGAATTAACGTAAAAACAATAAAAAAAATCGAAACCCAATCGCAGGATCCATGTATAACGTTGGATGATTATGGTGAATAAGTTTGTACCTTAACAAAGCTTTCGTCTGCTGTTTAATGGAGGTCCAGAAAGATGAATCACAGCAGTCCTTTGTTGCAAAGATTTTGCTCTCTAAAGAAGTCCACACGAACGCTCGATCGTCCTAAGATCACCGGAGTCGGTACTAGCCGAATTGTTTGTCTCTCTCTCTGTCTTTCTCTAGCCTCTCTTGATGTTGAGCAGCTAGGGTTTTTCTCTAAAACGAAATTTGATGATTAAACCCTAATACTATACATCATTATGTATATATAGGGGAGAGAGAGATTTTGGGCCTAACCCTAATCCATGTGGTTTCCAAAACCCATTATGACTTTGGGTTATTATTATTATTATTAAATCTGATTTATAATATAATTAATCAAGTCCCGCTTAATTAATTCAATAATTAAATTCGAATAATAATAATACTTATTAAATCCGAATTCTAATATAATTAATCAAGTCCCACTTAATTAATTTAATAATTAAATTCGAATAAACAATAATATATTTAAATTCGTAATTTAAATAAACCTCCGTTTTGACGTTCTTTGTGTGTGACCCTTTAGGTTATTATTACGTTGGCAATAATTTTATTATTTAATAATAAAATTATAAACAATGAGCGGCATCTAGTAATACATCATTGCTACCCAAGTAACAATAATAATTGGTGATTCAATTAAACCTTTCGTGAATAATGTTCCATGTAATATAATCCCTTTAACCTTATATTATAGATCAAACTCGAGGCATGTATAGTGTCATCCTCTTCAACGTTTAATCTCGGTTTCCTTGATCAATGAGTAGACTATTTAAACAAATCAATATTTGAGCATGGCCATACATTTCATAGTCTCACTCAATCAAGAGGCCAATAATATCACTCCTAGAATTGGAGGGTTAAATCCTATATCTATCATTCATATTCCCCGTACGATTCATAGCATACCCAATGTCCACCTTTATCATTTCCCGGTTAAAGGTAACTTTGAGTGTAATCAAAGTATATTAATTCTCGTATAGAAATATAATGATTTCAAGTCAGAGGATCATTACATCATTATCACTGTGAGATTTCTTATGACACTTATTAACATGTAGAATCTCACGGCGGGTCTTTCCAGTGTCATGTATTGATACATACAGTTATGTTCTTGACTCTAGTATCACCATACCTATGACCAATGAGATGTGGTCATCTGTCAACAAACATACTATTCTTATTGCATTATTACTGTCCTTAAATAATAATACTTGACTAGGGAATTTTAGCAATAAAATACTATTCATATAATCTCATTTTTAAGTCACATACTTAAAGATATATATTACGTATTAATATTCCAAGGACATTTATTATTCTTTCAATTTATTACGCAGTAAATAAAGACATAATAAATATTAATTAAATAATCACATAAAACATAATCCTTAATTGTTTTCAATAAAACATTAAAAGTATTGTCTCTAGGACACCAATACTAACAGTATCGTGCTTTGTGTCGTGCAAGCCATTGTAAGATTATGGGTAGCACTTGATTTGTTCTATACAAACCCCTATAAGTTTTGATGACTACATATTCTGGAGAACCGAAATGTAGGACATCTTGTAAGTGTAAGATTATCTCTCATTTTTGTAAGTAAGTTCACTTTTGATCTATTTGATATTATTATTTGTAAGTGGTAAGAGTATGTGTATTTATGATTTAAGAGTACGTAAGTTAATATTGTAAGATACTTATCATGTCTTTTTACTTTTTCTGTTATTTGTTTATATTGTGAGTTAAGTATGATCAGTATCTTTTGTTTCTTTCGATTTGTTTCAGTATTCTTTATTCAGATATTCTTTTTATTCATATTATCAGCGTGTCTAACCATTGTATTCTTTGCATAATTTTATATATGTATATGAGTGTTTCGCTCACTGCCGGTCTATGTTTTTTGATTTCCCCTGACAGATATTCATTATTAGGTGGGATACATTTTGGGAAGAGTACAAGTTGCTGTCATTGAGGAGTTGTAAAGTTTATATTTAGATTTGAATTTGTATAGTTGAGTTATATTTTTTATTTTTGGATTGTAAGTTGTTGGACATGGAGAAGTTGTAAGTTTTTATTGGATTTTTGAAATTTTTTATTTAAGTGAATAATTCAGGAGTAAACCCACACTTGATTCTAAACCATCATTTTCACTCTTGATCATACTTTCATAGCTGTTAATGAAAATCATCATGCTTTTATTTCTAATGACTTAGACCATGATAAAAAAATTTAAGTAATCAATCTTCTTAAACAACTTAAGCGTCTAATTGGTCTATGGATGATTTTAATGCTATTAGTTTTATCTTGTCGCACGATCATATTTTTCTAGTGGATGATGTTGTTCTTGAGATTGTATTTCAACAGTGTGCTTACTCTACAATAAAGGAATTTTTCACTTGATGTGGTGTTAGTTAGTAAGTTATTTTTTATTGTCTCTCATAGTCAAGTATAGATATGTTGGAGTAACTATCTGTATGCGTTTGTGTCTGTGTTTGTTTGTGTGTTATAGGTAATTTTATATCTCCGCCATTTCTTTATCAGGTATTCTCGTCCTTTTACTTTGTCATTTCTCTGTTATTTGCATACATTGAGGACAATGTATGATTTAGGTGTAGGGGAAGGTTTTAGTGTTATTAAAAAAAATCCAAAAATCTAAAAAAAAATTCAAAAAATAGAAAATCCGGAAAAATAGAGAAATTTTAGCTAAGTTTTTCACTCTTTTACTTTGATGATAGTTGGTGTTAACAGTTTTTTTAAATTAATATATTTGTAATGCATTAAGATAATTTGAACATAGTTGAGTAAGGTTTTCTTCATGATACTTGTGTCGAATAAATTTCTGCTTAAAAGTCCAAGTGTCACTTATTGCACAAGGTCTTTGTTGAAAAGATTGTTTAGGGAAGTTTTCTATACCTGAGAGAGAGCCCACGTGTTAAAATAATGTCGAATCAATTTTTTGCGAAAAAAGAGAGAAAAAAAGTGTGATTAAACTACTTCAATACCCAAAATTCCTCACAAATAAATATAAATTAAATTTGAGATGATGGGTAAAAGTAGATTGATTAGTCTTGTTTTGTGGCATTTATTATTCGAGTTATTAAGTCCGTAAGGGTATTTCAAAACCTAGTGCCCTAAAGCCAACTAGTTTGGGAGTCATTGGCCTAAAACTCCCTATATGGGTAACATAGAAAGCCTAAGAAAACGAACATTTTATAGTCAATTAGAGAAAAATGCGGAAAAGGAAAATAAAAGAAAAGAGAAACAAAATGCGAATTTTGGCTAGATACTTGTTTTGATAGAGATTGGGTCAGTTCAATATTGGTTTAAAAAGAGGAAATGTACTTATTCAATTGATTCTTGATAAGTAGATATTTATTAGTAGTTTATCCCAATATTTTTAGTTAATTTTGTATGAAATTGGATTTTATTTATGTGCTTTAATATATTATTGCAGGATACAAGAAAGTATTGGACTGAAGCTCGAAGGGGAAGATTTGGGCTTAATTCATATAAAATTCAGATTTTTGGGCATCTTTTACAGTATTCATTGTTTGGAAACTAATTAGAGTTCTATAAATCCATTTTAGGCCTGTAAACTGTCATTGGAATATTTAGAAGAAGACCTTTATTTCTATCATGGGCAAAAAATTTAAATCTGCTCTCATCTGCTTAGAATAGCCCAGTAACAGAAGCCTACGAATTTCTTAATTAGAATTATATTCTATTTAGGATTGTTTTTTTGTATTATCAATAATTTATTAAAAGACATTTTTAAATAGATTTATAGAGATATTATTAAGTGAAAAAAAGAGGGGGATAGAACATGGGAGAAAAGAGTGATACACACGAGGAAGACCTAGACGCAAGAACAAGGAAGAAGATTCAAGGGAGAATAATAATTCTAGAGCTTTATCTTCTTTTCTTCACTTTTCTTTATTGTAAACTTGTTATCATGTCTTCTTTCTTGTATTCTTTACTCTCTTTTGTGATGTTGAACTAAATCTCTTTCTAGGCCTTTAATGGATTCTTATGTTTATATATAAGTTTTATTCTCAATTCTCTACTTTCATGGTCATATTAATTGCCTATAGTAATTTAATCTTAATTCTTTTTTAGGATTGATCAAACTTGTAATTGAATTGGTTGTTTAGGTTTATTTAAAAGAGTAGCCTAAATTGAGACTCAATTACTATAACTTGAGATTAGCATACTTGTTAATTTGTGTTTAGGATAGCAATATACCTAAATACCTTAGGTAGTCAAATTAAGGTTGTGTGTTAATGCTACTCATGGATTTAAATTCTACATAGGGATATGAGAGTTAATCTTATGAGTTAGAGTCACTTGAGATTCGAAAATTCCTTTTGAATAGATAATTACCTTCGACTGGCAATTCTGACATGAAATAGAGGTTGTAGAGATGCTTGTAAAACTCAAGATGAAGTTAAAGACCTAGATATTTAATTCACTTGTTTATTCGTAAGTTGGTGCATTTATTTTATATTTTAGGATTATTTTATAGTATAATTTTAGTCATATTTTTTTTAAACTTGAATTGAGAGAACGGTAGTGTTTGATTATTAACAGCAGACTGGCAATTAGACCATAAAAATAGAGATAAGGGAAGAAACTCGTTGATTAACAAAAGATGAAGTTAAAGCTCTAGTTTCCATTGTCTTGAAATTTATCTATTGAACATTGTATTATTTTAATTGTTTAGTGATAATTTAGTTAGCACTTACATTGATTTATATTCGACTTGTATTGAGAGAAATATAGTTATTGGTATTTAACAGCTTAAATTAGTCCTCGTGAGAACGAATTTTATATACTACTTGTTGTGATACGTGCACTTACGTATAGGTTGCAAAACCATTAACAATTCTTCAGAGACCAATTTTCACGACACACCTTGGGTGTTTTTACAAACGTTTGAGTCGATATAAGTGGATTTTAGATACCTACATCTTGTTTATTATTAGAAGAGTCTTTAATGCATGTATTTTTCTAAAAATTTCTTTTGTTGAACATTATTGTTACTTGAGTTAGATACTTACTAGAATATTTCACAGATTTTTTGGGTATATCTTCTACAAACCCTTAGGAGACAACACTTATCTAGTAGAGATCGTCTACGAGTTTAAATTGGTTGTTACACCTAAAAGTAACTGTGAGTCGTACGATAGTGGCTAAGTTTTTGTATAGTATTTTTCCTTTCGATTTTTCTTGAAGACTATAAAATATCGGTATGGGGTATTTGATGGGTCCATATTTAATACAGTTTTAATATGAGGAAGGATGTGGAAATTATTTGGAGGCAAAACAATTAAAAAAAATCGAATGCTTATTGGAAAAGAAAAAAGAATAGAAGGAAAGATTTATAATTCAATTTGTAATCGATATAGAAGACCTACATTATTTTCCCTATATATATGGGGCTCTTCTCTTCTATTTCACAACTTTAACTTTAACTTTAGAATTCATAAATAAGAGTACGAGTAGAGAAATTTTATTTTCTTGCTCTTTCAATACAAACAAGTTTTTCTATTCAAACAATTTTTCCGTTATTCGCAATTTTCGCATGTCTTATATTTGTTGCTTCGTTTTCTTCTATAATCATGTCTAGCTAATTCTCTTTCCCTAGGATGAAGATGAAGTTAGTTATTTATTTTTAATATTTTCAAGCCTGTTCATATTTATTAGTTCTCATAATTATTTTTTGTGCTTAATTATTTAATTAACAAAGTGATTTTGATATATTATTGTTATCGAATTTATTTTTCGTAGCCTATGCTTGCTCCATGAAGTTTTGATGGGTTATTGTTAGATAAAAAGTTTCATAGTATATGTTTCTCTCATTAATTGATATTTATTTTTTTTATGAAAGAAAATTGATTTTTAGGGTAAGTTGTATATTAATTGTGATTGATTGATGGATTGAGATTTCTAGGTTTTAAATATTTATTTGATCTTATTTACTTATTATGTTAAACAAATTTCATCTCAATATTATTTGGCTAGTGTGCCTAATTTATTTGTTAGGGTTTGGAAGTTTAATTTCATAATATCTGAGATCGATATGTGATTGCTATAATTAAACATTATGCGCCTGTAGTATTTTTACCCAACATGCACTATAAATCTGATATGCCATCAGGGATTTTCTACATCTACAAGTTACAAGTCTTTAAACAATTCCGATGAGCACACCTTTTCACACTTCGGTATAAATGTATAATATCAACAGATTAGGTAATTATGTATGAAGCATGAATTGGTAATAACGACCCATTTATGGTAACAATTTACTTCTTTCCATCATTCCAAGCATGATGTATATATAGTAGGGGCAATTTGAAACTTTCCTTAGAAAATAATCTTCTTTATTTTCAATAAGATATTATCCACTCCACAGGCCACAACAAATGAGTAATTGATATGTTCTATACTTCTGTTTCGTTTTCAGATTCTATATTTAAATTAATATAAGACTTTTACATTGAGGAATTTAAAGTAGCTGTAAAGATTTCATGATTCTCTCATATCAAGTAAAAATAAGCTAGTTCCTTGCTGACAATTCAATTTGAACCTTTAAAACCAAGTTCAAAGATTTCCTTCAAGATTGTAAAAACTAGAGAACATTATGCTATATTTGTTTTGAGATGTTGTAATTTTTGTCATTATTCAGTGCTCTAATAAGCTTCAACGTACTTTTGGAGAAATACAGTTAGCTTAAGGATCCTCATTCCTTAGGCTTCCCTGTAAAGGCACCCTGCATCTGTAAATTATATCGTACGTGGTACAAAACATCGTGAAAAGAATCCAAAGAACTTTTTCTGTAAAAAAAATGAAAACAAAGACATATGATTATATTAGATCAACTTCATCGATGGGATTAACGCAACACTTTCTAGAAAATGAATATTAATCTTTTCACCATTTGTCATGCATGTTTGACGGTGTCCATTGTTAATCTGATGTATTTTGATGATATATAACAACATGCTGATTTGCTATGTGCTATTGTGACAACTTACTATGTTACCATTTTTACTCTATACAGCTTACCATTATATGATTGACTCACTTGATATATCATATATATATATGAGTTTGCTATGTATAAGTATATTCTCAGGTAACTTGGTTGTGTATGTGGAAAGACAGAGTTTCAGGAAAGTGGTTGTAACAGCCTGCTAAGATCAGTCGCAGAAACATAACAGGAAGCTGACACTGTTCCGCCCAGAAGCTATTCAAAAATAATTTCTATCATGGATATTCCTTGAAGATGCTTGAAGATATCAAAAATTGGTTAGGATTTAAATCTGTAAGGACTCTATTATATAATATATAGTTTATATAATTAATAGAGCTCAAAAAGGTTTTTCAAATACCTTCTTTATTTACTCAGATTTGATTTTCCTTACCATATATTTTCAAAACAGATTTATATCAATCTTTTCCATATCAAAATCTTTCTATAACAACTCAAATTCATTTTGATATTTTTCTAGCCGTTGGAAATTGATATTACCTTTCAAAATTAATATGTTAAAAGATTTAAACTATTTTGAATTTCAAAATTCAAATCTTCTAATTACCTAGTTGTTGAAGAATATTTTTTATGCAAATCAAATATCTTATTATTGCATAATATTTTCACAACCGTTGTATGCTTCTTATATATATTCACTTGCAATATTTGTTGTAAGTAACCAATCGAAATACAACGTCAAAAGTTTTGAGGCTGAATATACATGTTTTCTCTCTTCTCTCTCAAAACACTTTGACTTTATAAACTCTGAGCTTTATTGTTATATACACGTATATTATGTGCAAGAGTTTATAGTTTAGGTTGTAACACTTTATTCTTGTAAACAAAGTTGTATTATTAGTTGTTGAAGTAGTGGCAAGTGATCTAGGTGATCGGGAATATATTACTCTGGGAAACTCTTTGTATTAGAGAACAAGTTGTTCGGGAACTAAGGAATTCAAAGGAGTCGGTTGATCAAGGAATTCGGAGTTCAAGATGAACAAGTTTGTTAGAGAATCTTGGAGTTCAAGAGGGCTGATTATTCAAGGGGAAACATAGTATTTCAGCAAGCCGTTTTCAGTAACTACGTTAAAGGGAGATATATTATTGTATCGTGTAATTGGTATTTTTATTGATCAATAATATATTCTCTTACCGGATTGGTAAGGAACCAGGACGTAGACCATTAGTGGATATGGGTCGAACCTGACTAAAATCAATTGTATTTTTTATTATTTTCAGTATTTACATTCTGCACTACATCATAACAACAAACTATTATATTCTGTAATCTGTAATGTAAACTGTTTTGTGTATAACAGTCGATACAAGTTGGTAAAAATTAAAATTAGTCTTATTTTCCTTCTAATTTCACCCCTATAGGTGTGCATTCACATTCTTCTAATTTTTCTTGTTTATGTGTTCAACAGATCTCTATGACAACTTATGCTTATAGATATATGGTTTAGGACAAAAATACCACTACTCAAATAATGCACATTGTTGATTTACGTTACTTATCCAAGACACTGCTGTTTATCATCAGTATTTAGGACGCAGACTCTTCGACTTATTCCAAGACTTGTTTGTTATTCATGCTCTACATGACGTCTCACATACAATGTATAATTGCACAAAAGATTTTGAATTTCGAAAAGAAAAGAGGGTACTTACTCGCTTGGAATTGTGTAGGATTTCGGAGGTAATTTTGTACAAATCCTCGTCCACAGGTTTGATGGTGGGTAGAAGTTTGCGGGGAGAAGCAAAAACAACACCTCTGGTTATATTTTGGTTTTGAACCTGACTATGCATGTGCGTACATGTGTACGAAACCTTGTCTCCTTTCTTCTCATGTTCCTCAAAATGTTTCTTCTCATGTTCCTTAAAATGGGAAGAGGTCTTGAATGTAGTATTCCTTTTCTGCAGATAGTCACACGCTTGAATTAGTAAGGAGTAGACCCGGCAAAATGTTCGGGATCCGAAGAACTGAATCGAAATTTATGGAACCGAATCTGATTTCACATGCATCCGAAATTACATAATCCGATAAATATCTCAAAATCAATTTGATCCGAATCAAAAATTATCGGAACCGAAAATAATTCGAAATACTAGATCCGATAATGACTTGGAACCAATTGGAACGAAATAAACAATTATCTGAACTGAATATGACTGGAAGTACGAGATCTGGTTCAATATAAATACGAATTACATCGAATTAGAAAAGAGATAAATTGAATTTTAATCTAAATTTTTAGCTCTAGCTATTTTAATTATTCATAGTTTATAGTATAAGCCCACTTTTTATTCACTAAATTAATCAAATTTTAAGCAAAATTCATATTTAAAATAATTTTATATCAAAAAAAATAGTTATACAATCAAAATTCTAAAAACTTATATTATTTTATATTGTAACTAATATATTTAATAATAAGATGATTTTTAAAGTCTTACAAATTAACAAACAGAAGGAGAAATGATAATGAATAAGTATTATTTCAACAAACTTATTTAACGAACTTTAATTTTAGTTTACTATAATTAAAAACTAATTCAAGATTAATCCACGTTCTATTTTTCCGATCCAAAATTATTTGAACCGAACTTAATATGATCTTGATCCGAAATTTAACATATTTTAATCCATACTAGATTTCATCCGAACAATACTCCAAATATATCAGAACCGAAAATTATTCCAATCGATCCAAAACTGATCCGTTTATTCAAATTGAAAAGTATAGTGAGGAGTATTAAGGAATTAATGGTAAATTTTACCTCTATCAAAAATCGTAAATTGTGCGTCGAAATTGTATAGCATCAGTTTTTGGTTTGCCTGCAATTTTTATTCCCTAATATATGGACAAGATCAAGATCATTCCTATTTTCTCTAAAAATATCATTAAGTAATTGTCCTTTTTATTTTTTATACATATTTTAGGGCTTATAGAAAATATATAAAAATTATTTTCATATTTCTTTTAAATGAAAATTTAAAATGATAAATAATATAATAAAATTAATATAAATAATACAAAATAAAATTTCAAATAATTTTAAATAAACATAGAAGCAACAATCAATACGGTTAAAAATATAATAACATATTTATATTAATATTAAATTAAAATATTGGTCAAAGAATAAATATAAATATAAATTGAAAATAAAAATAAATAATAAATAAAAATAAAATATTAAAAGATAAAAGAGTTCAAATGATTTATGAGCAAGTGGGTGTCCTGAAATAAAAAAAAATCTAAAAAGGGGAGAAAAGAGTAATCAAGAACACTTGTCCCGTCCGTCAAAAAGAAATATATAAAAAAGAAAAAACTGTAATTGAAAGAATATTTAACAAAAAATACTTTTACATAATATTTAATAAAAATAGAAAACTAAAAAATATATTACAAATACGCATATATAGTGAAAGAATTATATAAGAAATTATCAAAATATAATAAGTAATTATTAAATTACATACATTTTATATTAAACATACATTTTATTCTTTACTGGGTGTTCGCGGTGCGGACGGTGCGATTTTTTACTAAAACCGCAAATCAACCCGGCATCCGTTTGGGTCAAATATTTAAATCGTAAACGTACCACGTAACTCAAAAATCACATAAATCACACAACGAAAATGTGGTGGGGTGCGGTTTAAAATTTTTAGAATATTTATTTTAAACATAATATAAATAAAAGTTTTAATAATGTAAGAATAAATTTTTTTAATATTTATAATATTATAAATTGGAGTTTAATAATATTTATAACTCCGAATATACATTAAATGTATAAATATTTTTAATTATACACTAAAGTAATAAAATAATAATGAAAATTGAAAAGGTTTATAATCAACTAATCGTAGGATATTTTTTGTATGAAAAAGTATATATTATTAATAATAAATTTATAATATTATCTCTGTTTTTAATCTACAAGTAAATTAGGATGACTAATTATAAAAATAAAATGAAAAAAAGATACAATACACACACGTATATAATTGCGGCTGCATTACAACCCGCACCGCAACGCGTCCCGCGATTTATCAAAATTTGAAGTGACGCCTACATCGTGAAAATTAAAATCGCATTTTACGGTGTGATGTGAGCGGTTTATGTAGTTTGTTGAATACCCCTGCTCTCTACTTACCTAATTAGTTGTACATTTTCATTTTTATAATTAAATGGACTAATATTTAAGTAATAATAAAAAATAATTTAAAAAAATTTAAAAACATATTTTAAAGTAAAATATATTTATTTTTTAATAATATAAAATTTAAAATTTTTATTATAAATTATTTTTAAAATTTTAATCAAATATTAATTAATTTAATTACATAAAAATAAAATAAATAAATAATTAAGGACGGAGGAGTAAGAATTTAAGAGAGAGTTCCCTATAACGCACGGATTTATGCTCGTGTCAATAGTAAGTCAAATGTGACGCCGACATCCGCCTAATAAAGATAAGATGGAACATGCATATGCGTACAACAGTTACTCCTACCAATCAATTCTTAGGCATGATGAAATAAGAGAAATATCCCTCGGTATGATATATGGATGGGCAAGATGGACGCGGCTTCAACTCCAAAAGTCAGAACTTCATTCATATAATTATTAATTAGGTATAAGATTTTTAGACCCTCGATTTTTTTGCACACGCCTTCGAATTATGATCATAGTATCATTGCAAATTTTATGTCTCAATTTTCTAATTTTAATATACATGATCATAGTATATCAAATCTTTTGAAGTTTTAATGTGTTTTTTGTTATGTGGAATTATTAATTATAATAATGATTCATAATTAAAGATTGGTATGAACAATTTATTGAATATATTTAAAAAAAAAACAAATATACATATTTCTTATTAATCACAACAAATCGTTATATTCTCCCAAAGAAACTGTATATTCTGGTGGTACAAATGATGTAACGATGATAGTTTTAATAAAAGAAAATTTCATTTAATTTATTTTGATACGTATTCGTTAAATTTTGATTACTGATTATTTTTATAAATGATGTACTCCCTCCGTTTCAAATTACTTGTCGAGTTTTACTTTTATGCGTAATTTAAGGTGTAATGACTGTATAATTATATAATTTTTTTCAAAAAATTTCTTTTTATGAATAAAAATCCAAATATTAAACTTTATTTACAAAAAGAATTTTTTTAAAATAATTTATATAACTATGCCGTCAATACACCTTAAATTACATGTAAAAGTCAAAGTGGACAAAAATTATGCGATCAATACACCTGTGTAAAAATCAAAGTGGACAAATAATTTGGAATAGAAGTAATATGATTTTTAGTTAATGAATTTTTATTATAATATATATATATATATATATATATATATATATATATATATATATATATATATATATATATATATATATATATATATATATATATATATATATATATATATATATATATATATATATATATATAATTTCCAGTTCGGTCTTTGATTATCAGCTCTTAAAAAATGTGTATCTAATTTCCAATTGTTCTCTGATTACGAGCTCTTAAAATTTTATATCTCCATGAATGTGAATTATTATTCATTCCATCCTTAAGTTTAGCTAATTACTGTATTAAATAAATTAGCAACATCAAATGATGCAAGAAATTATTAAAAAAAAATTGATACATGAATGTTTCCTGGAAGAAAATTTGCAAGAGAGAATAAACACAGAATGGAATGAAGTCGTAAGTAATAGTATGTTACCTTTTTGTAAGGAAGATGAGGAGGGTGATAAAACTTGGTTTGGTCACGGGAATGACAAGTTCTAGTAGTGTTTAAGCCTGCTTGTCTTGCATTTTCGAAGTATTGAGTGATTGGCAGCTCCTTTACTTCATCCCAGTTTCCGAATGCCGGAATTTTACCACTCCGGAGTTGTTGTTTACCAGTACTATACTCCTGCACTCAAACATTATCAATTCACAAACACAAACCTGTTTAGAGTTATTTACACACATAAACAAGCCAAAGTGATGGTTCTGAAGAGTGGTTTAAGGACAGTGACTTACATTCATTTCCGGCGGCACAACGAGGAACCCGCGTAAAGAAAGAACGATTACTTTGCTTATAATTGGTAAGATTTTTGTAGTGGAATAATCAGGAATTATAAACCATGGTCGAAACTGTAGGTAGGAAGGGAGTGATATAGTCAAACTTGTAGATTTTTAATGACTTTTGGTATGTGTAAATTCAACATTCACAGCCCATTTTGTTCACACTAGCGATCGATTTTTGTCAAATACACCCTTGCCACTATTCCCGCCTTGCAGAGTGAGTTACACAAAGATCGGGTAATGCCACTGCCAGAGTTCATACTTATACTCAAAACTCGATCCGAACTTATGTGTTAGCTTTAACTAGTGTTTTTTAAAAACAGAAATTAGCCGCTAAAGTTCACCGTTAGACCTGTAAATTGATTCGAGTTTGGATCGGATCACTTTAAATGTATTTATTTTTCAGGTTGCATCAAATATCAATTATTTTAAAAGTCAATATATATTCACTTTATTCGGATCATAGATAATCGAATTAAATAATCAATTTTATCAAGTTTTTTACTGATTTTCATAACTAAACACAAGGTATATTTTAATTATATATTAATAAATATTAATATTATTATATAACATTATAAATATAAAAATATTTATCTTTAACTATTTTAAAAAGCTCACATAATAAAATTAATTTTTTTAATTATTTACGAAATTTATTTTAAATATATTAATATCTCGTTTAATATTATTATTTACAATATTTTATAGGTGTTAATTTTATGTAATTTACTCATAAAATAATATTTTATGTATTTTAATTCATATTTAACTTTTAATTTTAATATGTTATATATAATATTTTATTTGAAATTGTTTTTTCAAACTACTTATAATATTCTATTTATCTTAAATTTACATTAATGAACTTACGTCAGCATTTCACAATTTGATCAGAAGGTTATCATAATATATATTACATTAGTGAGTAATTTTATATTTGATAGTTGTTAGAAATAATTTTAAATATATTTTTTAAATGTGATATGCTACCTATTTGTTCACATGCCAAAACAGAAAAGAATTGTTTCTGTTTATGCACTTACTAATATTAAGAGGTGTGGCAAAAAAATAATATTAAGACAAAATACTACATATCCGATACGAAGTTCCATAATCTCTGGGATAATAATAATAAAAACCAATAATTATACAAGTTAGCTAAATAAATAATTTTATGTTAACCGGAATAAATTTGAATGTGTAAAATTTGTAAATTTGACAATTTAACCGTGAAAATGCACAGCTAGAGGTAAATAGGTGTTGCGGTCTACTATATATATCCAATTTTAATAATTACCGGATAGTTAGCTTGCTGCAGTTGTATAATTATGATAAGCTATTATTATACAATGCAAACTAATAAAAAAGATGCAGGAATTTGAGTCAGGTTGAACCCATATTCCCCTGAAGGCGTATGTATTGTGCCTTACCAACTCGGTAAGAGAATATACAGTAAAACCTCTATAAATTAATATAGTTGGGACCGGAGAATTCTATTAATTTAGAGAGGTATTAATTAATCGATAAATTAATAATTATTAATTTATAGAGAATTTTCGGTAACAAACAAAATTAACTTTTGATTAAATTTTTATTCACATAAATTTAAATAAAATGAATTGTACAATTTATATTTTATACTTAATTCAATTAATTCAATGTATATGAATTTAGAAAGTCAATGTAATGTACAATATATTAGATTCAAAGTCCATGTAGTGTATAAGTTAAATTCATTGTATTTTACATAGAAAATATTCAATGTATATTAGGAAAATTCAAAGTACATGAATTAATTTAATTCATTGTATTTTACATAGAAAGTATTCAATGTATGTGTAGTCATAAAATATATTATATATACTGTATATACTAGATTGGGGAAAAAATTATACAAACAAAACAATGGCTTCTCATCTAAAAGGTGTCACAAAATCAACAATGACGGATGAAGCAAGAAAAGCATTATGTGAATATAAAAGAGAAAATTCATCATGCACTCAAAAAGATCTCCAGTTGTGGCTCGAGAATAAGTTTCATCTAAAAGTTAGTCAAGGTACAATATCAAATACACTGAAAAGGTCAGCAGACTATCTTGCAGCTAATTACTTGGAGAAAAGAAAAGATATTAAGCGACATAAACCAGCAAAATATCCAGATATGGAGAAGGTTCTCTATGAATGGTTTCTCCAGTACCAAGATCGTGTTAATATGACAGGAGAGCTAATTTTAGAGAAGGCAAAAGAGACCATGAAAATTTTATACCCTCAACAAGATCATGAGCACACTTTTTCTCAAGGTTGGCTTGAGAAATTCAAGTTAAGACATGGTATTAAGTCATTTCGTCGCTTTGGAGAAAGTGGTTTTGTTGATGTACAGGACATGGAGAAGAAACTGGAGTCCATAAGGGAAAAAATAAACCAGTTCCCTATGAAAGATGTTTTTAACATGGACGAAACTGGTTTGTTTTACAGGTTACAAGCTGATCACTCTCTTGCTACGAAACAACTTGAAGGAAGAAAACAAGACAAAGAAAGGCTCACGGTTGTTATATGTTGCAATGAAGATGGCTCTGAAAAAATTCCTTTATGGATTATTGGAAAGTATGCAAAGCCACGGTGCTTCAAGAATGTTAACATGGGCAGCTTGAATTGTCATTATCGTGCAAACAAAAGAGCTTGGATGACTAGTGTACTTTTTGATGAATACATTCGTTGGTTTGATAGCCAAATGCAAGGCAGAAGAATTTTGTTTGTGGTAGATAACTGTCCAGCACATCTAAAAAATATTGAAGGACTACAAAATGTTGAGTTGTACTTCTTGCCACCTAACATGACATCAAAAATCCAACCTTGTGATGCAGGAATTATAAGAGCTTTCAAGATGCACTATCGCAGGAGATTTTATCGTGGGTTATTAGAAGGTTATGAGTTGGGACAATCTGATCCAGGAAAGATTAATGTTTTGGATGCTATCAATTATGCAGTCGCGACATGGACGACAAATGTAAAACAAGAGTCAATAGCAAGGTGCTTTCAACATTGCAAAATTCGTTCCATAGATGAAGTTTCGAGCAATTTAAATGAACATACAACTCCGGAAGAATACATTCATGAACTTGAGGTGATGATTAAGGATCTAGGTTATCGTAATAAAATGGATGTTAATAACTTCTTAGATTATCCGGGTGAAAATGAATCATGTTCCGAGGTCCAGAGTATAGAAGAGATTGCAAACACCATCCTTGAAAATAGTGTTAAAGATGATCTTGAAGACGATACAACACCGTTGGAGCCGGTTACACGTAAAGCACTCAAGGCATAAAAAATGCTTAATAACTTTTTGATGCAACATGAAAGCACCACACCCGAGCTTTTGGATGCAATAAGGAAGATTAGGGATGAGCTTCATGTTGATTTAAATTATATGAAAAAGCAAACTACAATTGAATCATATTTTACAAAGATGTAATAGCTATATTTTTATGAATATAAGGGAATTATTAATTTATAGTTTTATTGGGACCATATTTTTATACAGGGTTTTCAAAAAAATTATTATCTTATTATCTTATCGAAATTGATCATTTTTTGAACTGGCCCAAGTCGGGACCGGACAAAATTATTAATTTAGAGAGATTATTAATTAATCGAGTATTAATTTACAGAGGTTTTACTGTATTATTGTTAGTGAGATTTAGAATTACACAATATAATAATATATATCCCTGGGCACTGAGTTGCTCGTAATGGCATGCTGAAATACCTCTATTCCTTGAACTATAGCTCTATAATTAAGCATCTAATTAAGCAGTATACTCCCTGTACACTAGCTAGCTTTCCAAACAACTACCCAATACACTTTGAGCAATACAAGTAAAATATGAAAGTTACAACTTACAACTCGAATAATATGATTATCTATATAACTATAATGCATAGTATATATCAATGAGCTCTTAGAAAAGCAAAACGAATTTACCAACGTAAAACTGAGTTGTCTACGTGTGTTGTGTTCAAAAAATTACATGGGCTGGATTTGGGCCCATAAGTTTTTGGAGGTCCAATCCACTAAGTTAGAGGACCTCTAAAAAGGTTCCAAGACAAGTTGACAGGAATTACAGAGGTTCCATTGTGTTAAGGTGACTTGTGGAAGCTGCCAAGAGTGCCTAAAGGCTAAGGGTCTGTCCAAGGATGAGGAATCATTAGGTAAAAGGAACCTGATGAGGCAGGAGCCTAGTTGTCCAAAGAGCTTCCATTATATCAGGGCTGAAACCTAATTTAAGGAGGTTCCAAGAGTCCCATGAAGTGGAGAATTAATCTGGGAGGTCCTGATGTGCTATTGTTTCCAGGAAACAGGTTCTAGGTCCCATGTGATAGGTTCCAGAAACTAGTTACCAGGACAGCCGATTGGTATCTCCTTGAAGGACAATTATACATGGACTGTTTCACCTGATTTTTAGGAAATGATATCTCCACGATTTTGGAAAATAATTATCATATTATTCTTATCAGATTAAGGATAATTATGAGGAATATATATATATATATATATATATATATATATATATTAATATACTCAACCGATTATTCGTCATGAAACAGCTTCCAAGGAGTCCTAGCCGACATGGACTCTCATTATAGCTCTACTTCGAGATATTCTACTTCGAGATATACATTCAAACAGATGTTGAAGCTTATCAAAACATAACTGATAACTCATCAAATGAGTCATAACAACCAAGAACTACATATGGACTTGATCTCTATAAATAGGGTATGTAGAAAACTAACAAAGGGTTCGAAAATACTGAGAGGGGAGAGAACACTAGAAAACTCGAGTATTCATTGATATTCTGAGGTGCTTGACTTGTATAATCCCATGGTTATACGTTGGTGCCTTGGACCTTTGCTAGCTCAGTCCATTTGTTAAGAATATATTCATTTGATGATGTACAAAATACTAGAACAGAGTCCAACATAGATATATCTGTAATAAAATAAGTATTTCTAGTCTCTGATCAAAGTAAATGTAAATCAGAGTCTAGTTAGTCCATGTACATGTATCAAGAGTATTTGTACTTAGAAGATTTTCAGAAGAAATAAAACTAGAGTCTGGATGCCAATCAGAGTCTGGGAGTTGATCAGAGTCTATATACTATCAGAGTCTATAGTTTGTCAGAGACTATAGATCGTCAGAGTCTGAAGGTTTTCAGAGTCTATAAAACTGAAGCTGAATTTGGAAGATGATCACAGTAATGGAAAATCTTCGAAGATAAAGACAAATATATTGCAAATGTGGTATAGGAAGGAAGGAGAATACAGAAGGAAACCGTTAACTAATAATTAGGAATTCTATTCCTATTTTAATTTGATTTTATGTTATTAGTTGATAGGCATCTCTTTATATAAACACTCTATGTAACCTAATTTGATTGGTCGAAGTTTTGAAGAGCATAGAGATAGAGAGAGTTGATGTGAGAAACACAGAGTAGTTGTTATGATTTGTATACACCCTAGGAGAGTCTGTATTTGACCATTAATAATACAAACAGTATTTTCTTCATACTTTATGTTTAATCTTTGTTACTTGTTCGAACTTAAATACCTTGCGTTTGATTTTAAAGCAGGCAAAAAGAAAACACAAGTATTCAACCCCCCTTCTACTTGTGTAACTGGGAAAACAAATGGTATCAGAGCCTAAAGTTTAAAAATCGATCAAAGATGTCTAGAAACAAAGATGACAATTATAAAATTCCTATGCTCAAAAGGAACGAGTACACCTACTGGAAGATTAAGATGCTGCACCATCTATAGGCTACAGAAAATGATTATCTAGATAGAATTCATGATAGACCTTATCTGCCCTCAAGGCTTGTTCCTCAAACCATTGTTAAAGGAAAAATAATTGGAGAGCACTTTGTTGACAAACCAAAGGCTGAGTGGTCAAAGGGGGACCATAAAAATGTTCTCAAGGAGGCAAAAGTAAAGAATATTCTCTTTAACAGTTAGACCCTGTTCTCACAAACTGTGTAATATCATGAAAAACTACTAAAGAGATGTGGACAAAACTTGAATTGCACTGTGAAGGAACCAAGGATGTCAAGAAGAATGCAAGGTCTCTCTGCTAAAACAGAAGTATGAGTATTTTGAGGCAAAAGATGGAGAAACCATCACTGAGATGTATGATAGGTTTACTAAACTCCTGAATGAGATGGCTATTCTTGGTAAAGTGTATGATTTTGAAGACACAAATGCCAAGTTTCTAAGAGCCCTTCCAGAAGAATGGGATAATAAAACAATTTTTATAAGGGAAGGTAAAAATTTGGATGAAATAACTCTAGAAGAATTGAATGGAAGAGTCAAAGCATATGATTTGGCTATGTTTGCTAAGAATTTCAAAACAATGAAATTCAACAAAAGAACTGGAAAATTTAGCAAGAGGCCAACACTCTAAAAGGAGGATGAAAAAGTTAAGAAAAGAAAAAGCACCATAATTAAGCTTGAAAATGCAAAAGTCAAATGCTTCAACTATGGAATATTGGGGCATTTTACTAGTGAGTATAGAAAAGCTAAAAATCAAGGTAAAGGAAAGGCACTCATCTTAACAGGAAAGGATTGGGCAGATTCAAGATCAGAGGATGAAATAGATTATGAAAATGTAGCATTGATGGTTGTTTCCTCAGAAAATCAAAATCTCTCAAAGAAATCTCATCTCCTAAATCTCAGGTATCAATCTTTTCTGCTGAATCTTTACTTAATTTAGACTCTAATGGTGTAAAGATTGTTCAAAGTGAAGTTAAAAAGTTAATGACTAATTTTAGATCACTCATAAATGACAATGATAGGTTAACATAAGAAAACCTAATCTTAACAAGTAGGAATAACCATCTAGGGTCTGAATTAGTTCTAATGGAAGAATACAAAAAGGATTCTGAGAAGTGTAGACACAACTACAATGAAGTTTTAAAAGCCTATGACTATGTTAGAAAAGAACTAGAAGAAGAAAGGCTTAAATTAAAAGTGTGGACAGACTCTGGAAGAAAAGTTCAAAAAATTCTTAACAATCAAAATGTGAGTCAAACTGCTGGTCTAGGCTATGGTAAGAGTCGAGGTAAAAGACCTGTTGTTGAGAATAATGACAATAGAGAAGCTAGCCAATCTAGTGAGAATAAGGATAGAAAAATCTTTACTCCTGTTAAGTTTGTGCCATCTGAAGTGAACTCTAACAACTCTAATTACATAGACCAATCTGCCAATAATGTTACTAGGGATAATAAATAGACTGATAAAAGAGGAGTGCAGAAACCCTTGAAGAATGTTAATATAGGTTTTCTATCCAAGTCTAAATTGAAAAAAAGGCTAGACAGTATACCAGAGTCTAACAAGACTAGGAGAAATAGGAATGGTAAGAAAGGTATAAACAAAGCCAATAACTGCCAAAAATATCCTAATGCTCCTATAAAAAAAATCAATAGATGTGGAAACTACAACCATCTTGTTCTAGATTGTAAAACAAAACTTGAGAAAAAATCAGAGTCTAAATCCCCTCAAACTCTAACTAGTCACTACATTCCACAGAAACCCTGTTATCACTATGGTAGTATATTTCACTCTATTTATATGTGTAGGGACTATCATGATTGGTATTACAATTTTTATGAGCTAAAATCTTCTATTGATAAATGTTAGCATGACACTGTCAAGACTCCACTAGAGTCTAAGGCAAAAAAGGAAATAGGTAAATCCAAAGTAAAAATTTATAAACCTATTTCACCTAAGGTTAGTAAAAAGGGATCCAAAACTGTTTGGGTCCTCAAAACACCTAACTAGTTGTTATCTATATGCAGGGAACAAGGGTAAAGAAAGTATCCCTTTTTAGGAATTATGAGTTTTGATGATAACAAATTACTTAGAATTTCAATAGGGACTCAAAATTACTTTGTAACTGATCAATGGATATGACTTATAAATATCCATTGACTAGGAAACCAGTTATCAGTTGAAACTTGTTTATCAACTGATAAACTGGATTGTAGCATTGATTTATGTTTCACTATCAATTGATTGTATTACCTTGATGGATGCTATGATGTAGTCAACTGATGTTATTGACTTCAATTTCTAGCTTCTCAACAGATGCGAAGAATGGTTGATCAATTGTAAATATTCTAAGTCAGAATTCTCACAAGTGAAGTGATCAACTGTTGTTGAAGTCGATGGATGAAGACACTACTCAACGGATGAAAGCTATCAACTGATACAAGTCATCAATGGATAAAAACAGTCAACGGATAAAGAACCATCAATGGATAAGGAGTCGATGGATAACTCAATTATCCATCGACACATCAACTGATCAACAGATATCCTATCCATCGATGGATAAGCAAAGGTGAATCAACTGATAAGCTTAACATCATTTATCAGTTGATTAAAGTTTCCCTATTTAGCTAAAGCCAGAAATTACGGGAACAGTGAAGAAACTGAATCATTGGAAGACAGTCCTGTCAGGATTGTGAAGACTTTCAAGGCAACACAGCATCCAAGGAATATCTTAAGACAAAGACACTTCCAGAGCTAGTTAGTTCTACAAGGAAGGCTGTGAAAAGAAGCTAGTTTCTATTTTTATGAAAACAATATAAATTGTAATATTATATTGTTATCAGTCGATAGAAAAACTAGAGTAGTAGTTTTTGTATAAATAAGTCACAAAAACACAGTAGCAAAGTATGAGTTTTTTTGAAGAACTCAAGAAAAGCAAAGTAGAAAATCAGGAAGAACTTGTAATGCTTTTCTAAGTTCTACATTCAACTTTGTAAGCAGCTTAGTATTTTTACTAAGATCAATTGAAAGCAAAAACTCACTAGTGGAAAAACAATCCACTAGTAATTTTTAATCTTGTTGTTTCTGTTTTCAACACTTTAGTTATCCAGTTCTTAGTTACATCAATCTTAATTAAACACTCTCTTTGTACAAACTTATTTCCGCAAGAAGTTGAATTAATTCTTAAGTTTGTATTCAACCCCCCCTTCTCCAAACTTAGTGTACTTAAGGGCGAATAACAACCCTAATCCTAGATAATGGATGCTCATGACACATGACTAGAAAGAAATCCCTACTTACAGACTTTGTGGAGATGGCTGGCCTAGAAGTATTCTTTGGAAATGGCAATAAAGGCCAACACAGGGATATGACAAGATTGTATTTGGAAATGTCATCATTGAAGAAGTAGCTCTAGTTGATGGCTTGAAACAAAACTTGATCAATATAAGTCAACTTGGAGATAAATGTTAACATACTGGTTTTGACAACAAAGAGTGTCTTGTAACTCACACAGAAATATGCACTTTAGTTTTTAAAGGACACATACATGGTAACATATATGAAGCGAACTTTGAGGATTGCACTCCAAATGAAATCACATGTTTATACAGCAAGACCTCAATTGAAGAAAGCTGGAAATGGCACAAGAAACTGTCACACGTCAACTTCAAAACACTCAACAAGTTGGTAAAAATAGTCTTGTGAGAGGTTTACCACAGGTTGATTTTGTTCAAGATGGACTTTGTGAAGCATGTCAACTTGGAAAACAAAGGAAAACATCCTTCAAGAGCAAAATAATAAACACCATTTCTGAACCCTTTTATCTATTACATTTTGATTTGTTTGGTCCAGTAAATGTGATGTCAATTAACAAAAATAAATATGCTCTTGTCATTATAGATGATTTTACAAGATTCACATGAGTTTGTTTTTGCACTCAAAGGATGAAGCTTCACAACACATAATAGACCATGTCACTTTTCTGGAAACTAAATCAAAGAAAGTAGTATGAATTCTAAGGAGTGACAATGGTACTGAATTCAAGAATGCAATTATGGAGGAATACTATGCATTAAAGGGAATTACTCAATAATTTTCTGCACCAGGAACACCCCAACAAAATAGAGTTGTGGATAAAATTAATAGAACACTCATAGAGGCAGCTAGGAAAATGTTGGCAGAGTCTAAACTGCCAGTATATTTCTGGGGCTGAGGCAGTCAATACATCATGTTTCACTCAGAACTGTACATTGATAAATATGCATGAAAAGACTCCCTATGAAATGGTAAAGGACGATAAGCCAAGTGTGAAACACTTTCACATGTTTGGGTACAAATGCTTTGTACTGAAAGTACATCTTGAAAATTTAAGTAAATTTGAAGCAAAGGCCTATACAAGAGTAAGAATACTTTGAAGCTAAACAAAATGAGTCTCTCACTGATATATATATGAAAGATTTCTTACTATGTTGAATGATTTAGCTTTGGTTGATAAGGTGTATGATAATGAGGATTCAAACACCTAGTTTTTAAGGGCTCTTCTTGAAGAATGGGATTTACAAACATTCTTGATAAGTGACAAGGCTGATTTGGAAGACATTTCTCTAGATGAAGTGTATGGAAGGCTGAAGACTCATGACTTGGAGTTACAACAAAGGAAGAATTGGAAAAGTAGCAAGGCAAAATATATTGCCTTGAATGTTGAGATAGGTTGAAGAACCAAAAGAAAAGGACTTAAAAGTCTCAACAAGAAAAGGAAAAGTTATGATGGTAAAGGAAATAAGTGAATCAGAGTCTGAGGCAGACTCTGATGCAAACTCTAATGAATCCACAGACTCTGACATAATGGAAATGGTTGTCATGATTGTCAAAGAATTCAAGAAGATGAAGTATATGAAGGTCAGAAAGCATGGAAACTTCCAAAAGAAGCAGGGAGAGTCTGAGAACAAAGACAGATTCAGAAAGAGAGAAGACAGATATGGGATGTCCAAAGCACTTGATAAATCAAAGGTCAAATGTTACAAATGTAATAAGTTGGGGCAGTTTGCTACTGAGTGCAGAAGTAAGGAATCTAAGAAAGCTATCATAACTTCCAAGAAAGATTGGATAGATTCTTCAGACTCTGAAGAGGAAAAAATCTATGCTCTCATGGCAAACACTAATGCGCCCATCTTAAACTCTGACAAGGTACCAGACTCTATCTTCAATATTAATACTGAAAATGTTCATGAGTTGAAATCTTTCCTTCGAACCCTGCACGTTAGTTTTAAATCACAATCACTTAAAAATGAAAGATTAAAATTTGAAATTCAAACTCTATCTGCTAAGAATGATTTTCTTGAATCTGAACTTGTATAGATGCTTAGCACTAAGAAAGACTGTGAGGACCCTATTCATATGCAAACTCAGTTAGAAATATAGGTTGAATATTTAAAAACCTACATAGCTAAAGAATAGGAGACTTTCAGAGTTTGGACAAACTCTGACAAGAAAGTCTAACAAATTCTTTCTGACAAGAATTGGACATCTGCTCTAGGTTATGAATCTGACAAGGAGACACATGCTAAGAATGATAAAACAACACAGGAATAAAAGAAAGTTGAGTGAACCTGTGAATTTTGTTAGAGCTAGTAATGAAAAGGACACTTATGATAAATACTCTAATAATCACAAAACCAAATAGAATAGTGTGTCAGAGAATAAACGAGTCAATATTGGGTTACTCTCACAGAAGAAACTTAAGGAAAAGTTGAAGTCTGTCACCAACAAGAGTAAATCTAAAAAGGTCAAGAGGAATAGAAATTGCAAAGTAGGAATTTCTAGGGAGAATGCCTATAAGAATATTCCTGATGCTCCTAGAAAAACCTATTTAACATCTGGAAATTCTAATCATCTTGTTATTGACTGCATGCAGAATTAAAAAAAGGAACCTGAAAGACCTAGATCAGAGGATAGGAAACAGACTTGATATAGACCACAAAATCCTTGTTTTCATTGTGGTAGTTTATGGCATTCCATTTACACATTTAAAGAATATCATAGTCTGTATTTCAATTATTATGAACTCTTGCCTCATTTGAAAAGAAATCCAGTTTATTTTAATTATTCTGTTAAATAATAGTATGTGGTAAATGCTGACAGAAGAAACACAAACTCTGAAAATGCAAACTATGTTAACTTATACTTTAATAAAGTTCTTTCTGCTGCAAAAGTTAACAATCTTAAAAAGAAAGGATCCAATCTTGTTTGGGTATTCAAAGCTACTAATTAAGTTGCATAAATGTTTGCAGGGAAACAGGAAAAACATCCTAGTAATTGATAGTGGATGTTCTGCACACATGACTAGAAAAAAATCCATGCTTTCAGAGTTTGAGGAGAAGGCTGACTCAGCAGTATCTTATGATGATGGAAATATAGAAAGAACACTAGGATATGGAAATATTGTGATTGAAAATGTCATCATTGAAAATGTAGCTCTGGTTGAAGGACTCAAACAAAATCTCTTGAGTTTGAGTCAAATGACAGACAAAGGTTATTATGTGGAGTTTCATGAAACACATTGTGAAGTCAAAAGAAAAAAGGCTGGCAAAGTGGTTCTCATTGGTCATAGACATAACAATTTATTTGAAGCTAGCTTTGAGGTAAACTCTGTGTTGGGTTCCGAGGCATAAAACGCAGCGGATAAACGTAAATATAACAAAAAAAAATTCGGAACCCAAACTCAGGATCCATGTATAAAATTGGACAGATTATGGTGAAACAAAATTATACCTATTAAGATCTTGACTTTCACGAACTCAACAAAGATCCTAGCTTTCACGACTTGTGTCTTCCTCTCGAAAAACACCTCTATGGTATCCACACGAGCACCTTCAAGAACATCTCACGATCTTGACTGCGGAATGGACGTACTAGCCTCCATCTTGATAATTCGAGTTAATGTTTCTACCTCCTTGTTGCTACCCCCTCTAGGGTTTTATTTATCAAAAACGTAATGGCCTCTTAACGCTTCATTATCTATTTATAATGGCTGATTAATAGGCCCATAACAACAAAACCTAACCCATGTACGTATAGGATTAAATAATAAAATGAATTTCTATTATTTAATTAATAACTAAGTCATACTTAATTATTATGGGCAGAAATACTCCTCTAATTTGAATTTATATTATCTCAATTAATTAAGTATCACTTAATTAATATAATAAAATTCAAATAATCATCAATTAATTTAAATCTATAATTTAAATTAACTATTCCTCTAAGTGCTCCATGCGTGTGACCCTATAGGCTATTATTTAATTGACAATAATTTTATTCTCCAATAAAATTATAAACAAAGAGCGGTATCTAGTAATACATCATTGCTACCCAATTAAACAATAATTAAATCGTGATTCGATAAAACCTTTCGTGATTAATGTTTCTGTGTAATATAATCCCTTTAACCATATATATTATAGATTAAACTCGAGGCATGTATTTATTCATCCTCTTCAACATTTAATCCGGGTTTATTTGATCCATGAGTAGACTATGAAAAACAAATCATTATTTGAGCACGGCCATGCATTTTATAGTATCACTCAATCAAGAGGCCAATAATATCTCTCCTAATTATAGGAGGGTTAAATCCTTTATCTATCATTCATATTTCTCATACGACTCATGATATACCCGATGTCCACTTTTATCATCACCCGGTCAAATGTAACTTTTAATGTAGTCAAAGTATATTAATCCTCGTATAGAAATATAATGATCTCAAGTCAAAGGATCATTACACCATTATCACTGTGAGTCTTTCTTATGACTTTATTAAACATGAAGAATCTCACTGTGGGTCTGTCCAGTACCATGTACTCCTATATGTACCTATGTATTGACTTTAATATCCCTATACTTATAACCAATGAGATGTGGTTATCTGTCAAACAACATACTAGTCTATTTATGTATTATTATTGTCCTATAATAGTAATACTCGACTAGGGACCTTTAAGAATATGATATATTATATAATCTCAAGTTCAAGTCATGTACTTAAACTATACAATGTGTATCATGATTCTAAGGACATTTATTATGCTAACAAATATATCGCAGTAATTAAAGTCCTAATAAATACGTTTATTGAATAATCAAATGACATAAAGGTCTATTAAAAGAAACAATGTATTGCCTCTAGGGAACCTACACCAACAATCTCCCACTTGCACTAGAGCCAATCACCCATGTATCTAATACCCATGGAACTAGTGTGACCGTCATGCTTCTTCTACGACAAGCCTTTGGTCAGTGGGTCTGTAATGTTATCATTTGTGTGCACTTTACATATGTGTATGTCACCCCTTTCATTAATCTCTCGAATAAGGTGAAATCTCTTGAGTATATGTTAGGATCGAGAGTGAGATCTAGGTTCTTTAACCTGTGCAATGGCTCCATTATTATCATAGTATAGATCAATGGGATCTGCGATCAATGGAACCACTCCCAAATCAGTAATGAATTTTCGAATCCAAACAGCTTCCTTAGCTGCTTCACAAGCTGCAATGTACTCAACCTCCATTGTAGAATCAGCTACTGTTTCTTTCTTTGAACTCTTCCAACTTACAGCACCTCCATTTAGACAAAACACAAAACCAGACTGTGATACAGTATCATCCTTGTCTGTTTGGAAGCTTGCATCGGTGTAACCTTTTACAACCAGTTTCTCCTCTCCTCCATACACCAAGAATGAATCTTCAGTCCTTTTCAAGTACTTTAGAATATTTTTGACTACCGTCTAGTGACCTTCACCTAGATTAGATTGGTATCTGCTCGTCATGCTTAAAGCATACGAAACATCTGGGCGAGTACATACCATTGCATACATGATAGATCCAATTGCTGAGGCATATGGAACCTTACTCATGTGGTCCTTCTCATCTAATGATTTCGGACACTGATCTTTAGAAATCGTTATCCCTTGAGACACGGGGACATATTCCCTTTTTGCATTTTGCATACCAAAACGATGCAAAACCTTATCGATGTATGTACTCTGACTTAGACCGATCATCCTTCTAGATCTATCCCTATAGATCCTCATTCCTAGAATATAGGATGCATCTCCTAAGTCTTTCATAGAGAAGTTTCTCCCTAACCAAGTCTTAGCAGCCTTAAGAGAAGGTATGTCATTCCCCATTAGTAGTATGTCATCAACATATAATACTATGAATGCCACATAGCTCCCACTAACCTTCTTGTAAATACAAGGTTCATCTTCGTTTTGAACAAAGCCATACTCTTTGACTATTTCATCAAAACGGATATTCCATCTCCTAGAGGCTTGCTTCAATCCATAAATGGATTGACCTAATTTATATACCTTGCTAACATTCCTTGGATCAACAAGGTGCGATTTCTCCTCTCTGAAACTCCATTCCATTGAGGTGTACCTGGCGGAGTGAGTTGTGATACAATACCACACTCCTTTAAATAATCTTTAAATTCTGTGCTCAAGTATTCTCCTCCACGATCAGATCGTAAGATTTTAATACTTGCACCTCCGCCAATTTGCTTCTCTACTTCAGCCTTGTATTCTTTGAACTTTTCAAAAGAATCAGATTTATTGTTCATAAGATATACATATCCATATCTACTGAAATCATCAGTAAATGTTATGAAGTAGTAGTAGCCTCCTCTAACCATCACACGCATTGGGCCACATACATCACTATGTATTAGCTCCAGACGTTCAGTGGCCCTTTGACCCTTACTAGTGAAAGGGGCTTTAGTCATTTTACCAAGCAAACAAGATTCGCATTTTTGGTATGATTCAAAATCAAACTTATCCAAGTATCCATCCTTATGTAATTTGGATATGCATTTCTCATTTATATGGCCTAGACGACAATGCCAGATGTATGTTTGATTTGAGTCATTAACTTTAAGTCATTTGTTTTCTATATTATAGACAGGATTATCTAAGTCAAGAACATATAAACCATTAAACAAATGCGCAACACCATAGATTAAATCATTCAAAGCAAAAGCGCAACTGTTTTTCTTTATCGTAAACGAAAAACCTTTCTTGTCCAAACAAGAAACAGAAATAATGTTTCTGCGAATCGCAGGCACGTAAAAACAATTCTCCAGTTCTAGTAAGATCTAGTAAGAGGTCTTCTAAAATTCAATTTCATCCTGATGGACTCTGTGATTCTTGTCAAAAGGAAAAACAAAAGAAGACATCTTTCAAGAGCAAGACTGAAAATTCTATTGACCAACATTTTCATTTATTGCATCTTGATCTGTTTGGCCCTGTAAACATAATGTCCATTGGAAAGAAGAAATATACTCTGGTGATAGTAGATGACTACACAAGATTTACCTGGGTGTACTTTTTACACAAAAAGGATGAAACAGCTGAGATCATTTTTGATCATGTTGCCATGATTGAGAATGGATCACCTTTCAAAGTAAAAATTCTAAGGAGTGACAATGGAATAGAGTTTAAGAACTCTGCAATGGAGGAATTCTGCTAAACCAAAGGAATTATTCAACAATTCTCAGCACCTGGTACACTTTTGGGCAGAAGCTGTGAATACTGCATGCATCACTAAGAATTATACCTTGATAAAAAAACATGGAATAACTCCATATGAAATGATGGAGGGAAGGACGCCAAATGTGAAATACTTTCACATATTGGAAGCAAGTGTTTTATTCTTAAAACACATCCTAAGCAGTTGAAAAAGTTTGAACTCAAAGCAGATGAAGGTATTTTTCTTGGTTATTCAACAACTTCCAAAACTTCTTCAAGGGCATTCAAGGTGTTTAATATGAGAACCAAGGTATTCATGGAATCTATTCATGTTTCTTTTGGTGAAGGAAAAATAACAGGATTACATAATGAAGATGCTCAGGAATCCCTAAATTCTGAAAATGAATTGCTTAAAGCTCATCAAGACATAGACTCTGATAAGCTAAACTCTGACTCCCTAAACTCTGATTCAGATAAAACTGAAATAGTAATTGAAGATTCTGCACATGTTGAGGGGAAGCAACATCAATCTTCTACTAAAATTGCAGAACCAACTTCAATCATTGAAATTTCAGAGTCTGATCAAACTTTAAAAGAGACAAACTCTGAAAGGTTAAACTCTAACCCATCAAACTCTGAAGAAAGCACAACTTCAGAGGGAGCATCAGCATTTACTGAGGAATCATACTATGAAGGCACAGATCATGGGGGAGCATCTAGTTCAAGAAATCTTCCTCATCCAAGGAAATGGACCAAAGATTATACACCTGACTTGATTACTGGTGATCTAGAAAGTGGAGTGAAGACAAGAAAAACTACTCAAAATGAATGTCTATATCATAGTTTTCTTTCTCAAATAGAGCCAAAGAAAGTTGAAGATGCTCTAAAGGATGTAGATGCAAGAAGAGTTAAATGAGTTTGAAAGAAATGAGGTTTGGACTCCTGTTCTAAGACCAAAGAATAGATCCATTGTTGGCACAAAATGGATGTTCAGAAACAAGACAGACTCTAATGGAATCATAACAAGGAACAAAGAAAGACTAGTTGCCAAAGGTTACTCTCAATACGAAGGTATTGACTATGATGAAACATTTGCACCTCTAGCTAGACTTGAAGCAATTAGAATATTTCTTGCTTATGCTACACACAAGAAGTTCAAAGTATACCAGATGGATGTTAAAAGTGTATTTTTAAATGGTGAGCTCGAGGAGGATGTATATGTTGAAAAACTTATTTTCTTTGTGAATCCCAAATATCCAAATCATGTTTATAGATTGGATAAAGCTTTATATGGATTCAAGCATGCTCCTAGAGCCTGGTATGAAACACTAGCTCAATTTCTACTTGAAAGTGGTTTCACAGTAGGTACAATTGATAAAACCTTGTTTTATAGAACTCAGGGTAAGGATTTATTATTTGTTCAAATATATGTTGATGATATTATATTTGGATCTACTAACGAGAACCTCTGTGAAAGATTTTCAAAGCTAATGTAGTCTAGGTACCAAATGAGCATGATGGGAGAGATGAGCTATTTCATAGGGTTGCAAGTGAAATAGACCGATGAAGGCATTTTCATAAGTTAGTCCAAATATAAGAAGAATCTACTCACAAAGTTTCAAATGCAAGACTCTGCAGCTGCTACGACTCTAATGGCTACTGCAACCAAGCTAGATCAAGATACTGGTGAGCCTGTAGAGATAACAACATACAGGGGTATGATTGGTTCACTTCTTTATTTGACTGCTAGTAGACTAGATATCATGTTTGCAACCTGTCTATGTGCTAGATTTCAGCCAAATCTAAGGGAACCACATTTGATTGTTGTTAAGAAAATTTTTAGATATCTCAAGGGCACCATCAATCTTGGTTTATGGTATCCTATAGAGTCTGACTTTAAATGTATAGGCTATTCAGATGCTGATTTTGCAGGATGTAAAATAGATAAGAAAAGCACTAGTGGAAGTTTTCAATTTCTAGGTGGAAGAATTGTCTCATGGTTTAGCAAGAAGCATAAATCAATCTCAACATCAACATCAGAGGCAGAATATATAGCTGCAGGAAGCTGCTGTGCACAAGTTTTATGGATGAGAAATCAACTGTTAGACTATGGTTTGAACTTCATAAAAATTCCTATTTATTGTCATAATCAAAGTGTTATTACAATGATAGGAAATCCAGTTCAACATTATCTGACAAAACACATCAGCATTAGATACCATTTCATAAGAGAACATGTCATGGAAGGAACAACTGAAATGCATTTTGTTCCAACAGATCAACAGTTAGCAGATATATTCACAAAACCTCTGTGTGAAGTAACTTTTACAAGATTGGTTTCTGAATTGGGAATGGTGACAAGTGGTTCAACTCCAAACAGCAAGTAGTAGCCATAATCAGTAATTATGGTAAACTCTGTCAGAGTATGTGGTAAACACTGTTAGAGAATGAAGTAAACTCTGATTTTTGGAATACCTAATCTCTGATGATCTCAAGAGATCGGTGTTTATGGTAAACTCTGTCAAAGTATGTGGTAAGCTCTTCCAGAGGATGCAACAAACTGTGATTCATGAAAAGTCTAATCTCTGATCTTGGTTTACATGTCAAACTCTGAGTTATTATTGATTATTCTATTTATGACATCATATTTAATTATGTGACATCATATTTGTTAATCTCTAATTGGAGTAATACTGATTGCACGTATCTGATACGAAAAACATTTCATCTTTATACACAGATACACACATATATGCTATATTTTGAGAAATGTACTACTCATTACTCAACCTATCATATCATGCCACATGTCCCACTACAGGTTATAAGCTATTGAGAGGGAATAGGTTAATTCATTCATAATCTTATTTTGAATTATCATATGTAACTTATTCTCTCTATCTATCTCTCGTATTCTCAAAACTTTAATATCGTATACCTGCATATCTCTGTATCAATGGAATCTAAGGGTCTCTCTTTCAAGAATTACACTTTTTATGATGACATTCTTAATGATGAACAAATCAGAGAATTCTTTCAAGACATAGGCTATGGAGGCAACCTATCCAAACTAGGGAGCCTCACAAGGCCACATCTGCGAAGATAATGGAGTTTCTTCTTTGACTATGTTACTAGGGCTTTTACTGCGAAGTGCACTAACTTTGATGCCATTCCTCGACTATCTCAAAAAATTCGGTATTCTCTGACCCATAATTTGAATTTGAATTTTCCTTGCTTGTTGATTAGACAAATAACTAATAAAATTAGTGATGATGAACATGGTATATACTATGCTAGATTTTTATAGTTAATTTTTAGTTATCTCTTGCCTAATGTTAGTTTTGATAATGACAAGTGTTTTCCTAATTTTAGCAAGAATAAGAGGATTTTTGCTGACTTGACAAGGAAGGATGTCAAGAAAGACATTGAAGGTATGTTACCTAGGCTATTTTATCCCACACGGGTCAGGTTTCTACTAAATCAGAGAATGTATACTGTGTATGGGAGGGAATTTTCGTCAGAGATTGAGAATCAGAGTTTAGCCCCATTTGGTTCTAACCCAAGTCAACAACCAAATACTGATACACAAACTCAGCCAACCTCTGTTGTCTCCCAAAAAACTTCAGTTATAAAACACACCTCAGAAGCACAGGGATCAGGCCTGAAGAGAAAAGGGCAAATCAGTTATAGAATCTTCTCCTAGAAAAAGGATTTTAATTGATGAAAATACAGACTCTGATATAGTGCTGAGGGTTTGGTATTTCCTTTGAATAAAACTGTTAAAATAGCCTATGATATTCCTCCTACCCCCTTCATGAAGCCATTTCATGTTAGTCCCCATCTCAGAGCCTGCCAAGAAGAGGAGAAGATTAGTCAAGGCTTTAAACTCTGATACACTAAACTTTGATCATCTAAACTCTGATCAAGTTCAAGCCTTAGACTCTGAGCCATTAAACTCTGATACTGGGATAAAGTCTGGTGACTCTGCATTGCTTGACCAAATAAATAGTAACATTGGTGGAATTGAAGTATATGGTGATGGTGAAAATGCCAATAGAGAAGAAAATGAATAATTGGCTGGTACTGAAATTATTGATTCTCCTAAAGTTGCTCCAGTATTAATCTCTAATTCACCTATCCACTCTCCTCAACATATTAAGGAGATTTCTTATGAAAGAGTAAATGAGTTAATTGGGGAAGTAAAGAGAGAAATGGTTGCTCAGAAATCTAAACAATCTCCAGTCTCTAGTACTTCAAAGCTATTTATTAGAAGGAAGAAGAAGAAGGTTTCCTTTGGCCTAGACACACAAGAACCTGGTTTTCAAAGTGAAGTAGCAGCCTATGAAAGGCCAGCCACACAAGAACATATTGATCAAAGTTCAATAGAAGCCACATTTCCAGCAAATGAAGCCAACATGGATCAGGGGTACAGACCACAGGAACCTTCAGCTCAAAGGGTTGAAGAAGCTGTTCATGCCCCGGACACATAAGAACCATCCAATCAAAGTTTGGATGCAGGCACACATACTCTGATAGAAGATCATATTGTTGTTGATGCTGAAGGCCAAACTCTAGCAGAGTCAAGCCCACAAGAACCTTCACCTCAAAGTGGTGAAACAGCTGCTGACAAGACTCATGTCCCATAAGAACCAATCACCAACTTTATGATTGCAGACCAAGATATGAAGGTACAGACAAACTCTGATGATAATCCATTGACAATTTTTGATGCAATTCTGGTGCAACCTCTATTTGCCAAGCCATTGGACTCTACTATTTCTCAAGGTATAAACTCTGACTTTTCTTCAGAATTTACATACTCTGATAACATATGTTCAGACTTTATATTTCCATCTTTTACTACTGGAATGACCATGTATAGTCCTGGAAAGGAACCCTCTATCCATGTGACCACAAATCTCTTTTCTCAGCCACCTCTTATTTCTGTAGGCCATTGTGATATGAGCCTTTCTTGGGAGACTGAGGTAAAATGTGTGAAAAACAGAACTAATAATTAGAGACAGACACTGGATCTGGCAAAAGGAGAGGTAGATATGAGGCATAAGTTAGTTACTTCTAGTGAGCAAACTCTAACTCTCAAAAGTCATGAGATGTGTGATGTGAAAAGTAATGAGATTACTTTAAAAGAAAATAGTGTTTTAGGGTGTTCTATTCTTTGTGCAGGTACTCAGAATATACATGCACAGGCTCTGCTGCTCAATCTGTTCCTCACTCTCTAAATTCTGAGGTACCAAACTCTGATGTTGTTGTTGATGATGATGATGCAAACTCTGAGGATTCCAGTCCTATCTTTGTAGATGAAGAAGTTACTGATCTCTCTATTCCTTACACTCTGAGATACAGTTCAAAGAGATGGCCCATTGATGATTTTGATGCTCATGATAAACTAAGACTGACCTATCCTGACTACTATGTTATTGAACAGCTGAAAGTGCAATTGAATCTGCTCTCACACATGAAGGTATAAGTAGGGATAGTAGCAGGGAGGATCCATCTAATGCAGATCTTCTAAGCTCTAAGAGACAAAATATCTGGGATATGTCTTGGAAGTTTTCCCATGAAGATATTTCTTGGCCCCATGTTCATGATCTCATCAAGAAACTATACTCTGGTATACACTCTGATGAGATGAAAACAGTTCTCAAGGCTACCACTATCTTGACTAAGGATCTTCACAGTAAAGTTTGTGCTCTTAAAGACTCTATTAGCAAGACAAGTGCTTCAGTTCAAGGTTCTATTTCTGTTGCTCAACATGCCTTGAAATCTAAAATTAAGGTTGTTTTAACTAAACAAGATGCCTTGGAGTCCAAAGTTGACAAAATTGCTACTGTTATCACTTTCATGCAGACCATGTTGCATACTATTGCAGACCTCCTGACTATTTCTTCTGATGTCAGAAAGGGGGAGAAAAGATCTAAGGACATATGCAAGGTGGATTATGTTTTAAACTCTTATAAACCTGATGGTGATTGCAGTGGTGTTCCTGATAAAATCCAAGGGAGTCATAAGGGTGGAAAGAGTTTATAAAATCAAACTCTGATTCCCTTAGGATCTGGAAACGGTAAGCAAACTCTGATGGAACTTGATGAAGATCTGGCTAGAAGGCATGCAGAGGAAGAAAAACCTGAGAATATTGAAGAAAGAAACAAGAAAGATACAGAAATGGCAAATAAACTTTTTGAAGAAGATTATCTGGGAATGGATCCAATTGCTGTTGAAGAAGAATTGAAGAAAACTGGTACTGAAAATGCTCAAGTCGAGTCAAAAAAGAAAAGATATGTGAGTTCAAAGAAAACTCTAGCTCAGAAGAAGGTGCTTGATCAAGAAAAGCAAACTGTAACTAAACCTGTTGAAATTTAAACAAAGTCATCTCAAGCAGTTCAGCATAAAGCTCCATTAAAATCAAAAAATCCACTCACCATGCTTGGAACTAAATTTCTTCTAGGTGGAACAAGTTTTGAATATGAGGAAGAAGAACAACAGTCTTTGTGTAGAAAGAAGAATCCTGATCTTCTATAGATAAAAACTCAAACTTTGACTCTCAATGCCAGACTTGGTAAGAACAAGGGAGGTATTGGTGACTCAAAAGCTAAAGTCTACAAAGGAGAAGCAAATACATTTAGGGATCCTTATTCTTTAAAGAATAAACCTGAAGAAGAGCTATTATAAGATCATTTGGACAAGCTAATTGTTGTTCATATAGTAAAAGATATTTTTGATGGTGTTATTCCAAAAGAAAAGCTATTGTATTTTCTAGAAGATGGGAGTGTGATGAAAATAGTTGAAGAAGATTTGATTCATAAATCATCAAAAGAACTTGAGTATGTTCTTTATTTGTTAAATGATGAGAATGAGATCACAGCTAAGTGGGTGAAGATTTAAGAAGGAGTAATTGATGAAAAGAAGAAGAATGAGAGACTTTTGATGATAAACTCCGAGGAATACAGACCTAGATATGTGCTTGAAGATGATACTGAAAGGGAAATGATCAAAGGGGATGCAAAGGTCAAAATGGTGTTAAATATTCTGGCACTAATATTAAATCCTAATGGTCAAAGAGCCTGTTGCATACCTTTGGATGAAAGAATGGAAAGGACATCAATCTACAACTTGAGTGCTGTAATTTTTCAAATTGATGATTCGAGTGATCAAATGAAGGAGTTGAAGGAAAAACTGGTGGAATTATTGAAGATAGCTGAAAAGAAGTTGCTTGATAATTTTCTGTCTGGAGATTTTTCTTACAAGAGAGTATAAGACAAGGTAGAAAACTCAAACACTGATACATTTGTCTATGAGGTTTCTGACATCATAAGTTCAAATTTATGTTTTACTGAATAAAACATAAATTGGGGGAGATTGTTAGATATAAAGAACTGATGCTGTCAGAGAATACTTCAAACAGAGTTTACCGAAGCCAATCAAAGTTTAGATGATGTCATCAGAGTTTAGAAGATGTTGACAGAGTTTACTCAATCAGAGTTTACTAACTGACAGAGTTTATGATGATCAGAGTTTGATATATAGAAACCGATAAATCATTAGGTGATTGGGATAAACAAGGAACTATTTGAATAAAATTCTATTACCTTTCTAGAAGCTATATGTTAGGAAGATAATGATGAAAATAATATTTATGTATTTAATGATCATTATCTTTGTTGTAATTGGATAGATGGTTGTGTACTATATAAACACAGGATTAGGTTAACATTGATGTAATCATTTAAGCAATTATCTTTCTCATAACCTAGCAGCTCTTAAGAACTTTGTTTTTCTTAAGGGAGTTTGGTATTAAGTTAACCAAAGTTAATAAGAAATAATACTTCTTTTACATACTTGTGTTCATAATCGATTGTTTGGTACTATTATATTCAACCCCCCATTCTATAATAGTTTATCATCTAGGTAACAAAATAAATTACTTGATTATAGACTAACATTTTCAAATATTCCTATGTACTGTGATAATACTAGTGCTAATAAAATTGTAGAAAATCTAGTCCAACATTCCAAAACAAAGCACATTGATGTCAGGTATCATTTTAGTAGAGAACATGTTGAAAATGGTACTGTTGAACTTCTTTATGTTCCAACTGACAGACAGATTGCATATATTTTAACAAAACCACTTGATGAGTCTACCTTTCTCAGACTGGTAGTTGAGTTAGGTATGTTAAATATATAATTGCATAGTCATTAAAAGCGGAAAGGTATGTACTTTAATTATAGTCCCTGATTTGTCAAACTATAATTTATTATTTCAATATTCATGAAGTACTTTATCTTGATGAAGTCTAATTTCTAGACTCTAACGGGTCTATAGATTCTGAGAGTCTGTAGACTCTAAAGGCCATGACTATTAGACTCTAAAACAGTTAGAATTCGCGTCTGCAGATTCTGATTATTTTTTGAACCGTTCAAATGACTTGAAATAAGCGGTAACAGCTATGTTGACAAACTGTAGACTCGTGTATATTGTATGCAACTTAAACAAAATAGAAAATTTACATACATTTTACTCACATTTTTATTGTGAATTATTTCTTAAGGAAAAAATACAATCAAATCTTTCTATGAAACTTAGTTCATTTTTCAACTCCATCATTCAAATGGTTGCACAATCAACTGTAATGAGAGGACCTAAAGCTATTGCCTATATCTTTGGGAATTTTGAGTTCATGACAATGAACCATGTCGCAGCTCTAGGAGAGAAGAAGGGTGTAGATGCTGACTACTACCTTGTTAGGAATTATAAGTTTTGATGATAACAAATTTCTTAGAATTACAATAGGGACTTAAAATTACTTTATAACTAGTCGATGGATATGACTTATAAATATCCATTGACTAGAAAACCGGTTATCAGTTGAAGCTTGTTTATCAACTGATAAACTGGATTGTAACATTTGATTCAAGTTTCATTATCAATTGATTGTATTGCCTCGATGGATGCTATGAAGTAGTCGATTGATATTACTGACTTCAATCTTTAGCTTCTCAACAGATGCGAAGAATGGCTGATCAACTGTTAATATCCCAAGTCAGAATTCTCACAAGTGAAGTGATCAACTGATATTGAAGTCGATGGATGAAGACACTACTCAACGGATGAAGGCTATCAACGGATACCAATCATCAATTGATAAAGAACCATCAATGGATAAGGAGTCGATGGATAACTCAATTATCCATCAACACATCAACTGATCAACAGATATCTTATCCATCGATGGATAAGCAAAGGAGGATCAACTGATAAGCTTAACAACATTTATCAGTTGATTAAAGTTTCCCTATTTAGCCAAAGCCAAGAATTACGGGAACAGTGCAGAAACTGAATCATTGGAAGACAGTCCTGTCAGGATTGTGAAGACCTTCAAGGCAACACAACATCCAAGGAATATATCAAGACAAAGATATCTCCAGGACTAGTCAGTTCAAAAAGGAAGGCTATGAAAAGTAGCTAGTTTCTATTTTCATGTAAACAATATAAATTGTAATATTATATTGTTAGCTGTTTATGGAAAACTAGAGATGTAGTTTTTCTATATAGTAGTTAGAAAAACACAGTAGCAAAGTGAAGGCAATAGTTTTCAAGAACTCAAGTAAAGCAAAGTAAAAATAGGCAGAACTTGTAATGCTTTTCTGAGTTCCAAATTCAACTTTGTAAGCAGCTTGGTATTCTTACTAAGATCTATTGAAAGCAAAAACACACTAGTGGAAAATCAATCCACTAGTAATTTTTAACCTTGCTGAGTTTTGTCTTCAATACTTTAATTATCTAGTTCTTAGTTACATCAATCTTAAATAAACACTCTCTTTGAACAAACTTAAATCCGCAAGAATTTTCACTTAATTCTTATGTTTGTATTCAACCCCCCTTCTCCAAACTTAGTGTACTTAAGGGCGATTAACAATTGGTATCAGAGCAAACTTTCAACAAACAGAAAGTCAAGATCTAAAAGTACATCTAGAATGGGTCAAAGAGACACAGGAGTTAAGATTCCAGTGTTAGAGAAAGATGAGTATTTTCCCTGGAAAGTAAAAATGCACTTGCATCTTCTATCTATTGATCGTTCCTATGTTCATTGCATAGAGAAAGGTCTACATGTGCCTATGAAAATAGTTACAAGTGTAAATGCAGATGGTACTCAACCACCAGACAAACTCATTCCTAAATCTGTGAGTGAGTATACAGATGAAGATGAGAAGGAAGTGCACAAGGACAAAAAGGCTATGAACATCTTGTTTAATGGTCTTGACAAGGACATGTTTGACAATGTCATCAGTTGTACAACCTCCAAAGAAGTCAGGGACACTCTTCAAACCCTCTGTGAAGGCACTGAGCAAGTAAGAAAGAACAAGATGCAACTCTTGATTCAAAAGTATGAGGCCTTTCACTTCAAGAGTGGTGAAACAATAAATGATACATATAGTAGGTTTCAAAAGATGTTAAATGAGCTTAAACTATATGGAAGAGTTTATGCTGTTGAGGACACCAACCTCAAATTCTTGAGGTCCTTACCCAAAGAATGGAAACCAATGACTGTTTCTATAAGACAATCTCCTGACTTTAAAGATTATACCTTGGATAAGGTGTATGGCATCTTGAAAACCTATGAGTTGGAGCTACAACAAGATGAGGAAATTGAGAAAAGTCAGAAGAGAGAAAAGTCCATTGCTTTGGTGGTCAAGGATAAGCAAGTTGCAGAAACAGATGAAGATGCTGATTTCAAAGAAGGGAAGAAAGAAGGTCATGGCAATGGCGCAAATCATGTTAGATATGATGAATCTTCTACTGGTAAAGGAAAAGAACTTTGTGACAATGATGAGTCACTCATCAAAGATGAAATGGATGAAATAGATGAGCATTTAGCTTTTCTATCAAGAAAATTTTCTAAACTCAAGTTCAAAAGGAATCCAATGCAAAGGCCTGGATCACAGTTCAGGAGAGACACTCAACAAAGCAAAAATCTTGTTGACAGGACTCAATTCAGATGCTTCAACTGTGGATCGGCTGGTCACTTTTCAAGTGAATGCAGAAAGCCTAAAATGGAAAAGAGGTCAAAGTCCAGTGATGGTATATATTGACTATAAGAAGAAGTATTTTGACCTGCTTAAACAAAGAGAGAAGGCTTTTGTGACAGAAGAAAAGGACTGGGCTGCTGAGGAGGATTCTGAAGAAGAAGAAGAACACATCAACCTTGCACTAATGGCCAATCAAGATGACCAGGAAGCTAGTTCATCTAGCAATCAGGTAATTTCTACAAATCTATCTGAGTTGTCCAAGGATGAATGCAATATTACTATTAATGAAATGTCTAATGAATTGTATAATTTGCATGTCACTCTTAAGTCTTTGAACAAAGAGAACACTAGGCTCAAATTAACATTAGAAACTCTCACTGAAAGAAACAATTTCCTAGAGAGTGAGCTAGTGCAATTGGACATACTCAAGATGGAAAACAAAGATGCTAGAAATGAGCTAGTTGAGAGTAAAAAGGAAATAGAGAAGTTAAAAGAAAAATTAGAAGATGAACTAAGAACCATTGATAAGTGGAACAGGTCAAGTAAAGCTAGTAAGAAGATGAATGACATTCATGGAACAAACTCTTTCACCATGTTGTCTGAAACTCTTGAGAAAATAGCCATTGATGAAGATCAATCCTTAGAAAAGAAGCAATCGATTGCTAATTCTGAATCAACTGATAAGAATTATCCATCGATTGATAATGCTATTCCAACGGATAATTATCCATCGATTGAGGAATCATCAACTGCTAAAAAATGTGTTATCAAAACCAAGCTTAACAGACCTGTTAAATTTGTCAAAGAAAGTAGCTCCTCTGGATCTCAAATCAAAGTTGAACAAGCTAATATAAGATTCTTATCTAAAAATCAGTTGAAAGAAAAATTGGAAAAGATAGAACCTAACATTCAGCCAAATGAAAAGAAGAAGAAAAATAGAAATGGTAAAGTAGGCATAAACAAGCACAATAACTACACACCTGACAAATATGCTCTTAGGAAAGTATGTGCTAAGTGTGGTAGTAAAAATCATTTATCTGTGCAATGTAAACTCACCATGCCTACAGCAACAAATGTACCTGCTGTACCTAACATGTATACCAATTCTGTTCTTCCTCATTTAGTTGATTCTCATGCTATTCATGCTCAGTATGCTTCAATGCCTTATATGTTTAATCCATATCTTGCATTTGCCAACATGAATATGCCTGCCATGCAATGGAATATGCTTAATAATCTTCATACATCAAATCTTTCCAATTCTGCAAGCATAGGCATTCCAAATATTGGCACTGAGAAGTCTGAGGTAAGGAAACCAAAACCTAAGGTTGAAGTGGAAGTAAAACCACCTAAACCAAAGGTACAAAAATTGGAAACCAAGCCAAAGATAGCAACTAATAAGAAAGGACCCAAGGCAACTTGGGTACCAAAATCAACTTGATCTGTTTCGACTGTGTGCAGGGAAAAAGAAGAAATCTTTGGTACTTGGACAGTGGGTGTTCAAGACATATGACTGGAGATAAATCCCTGCTCACAAAGTTTGAGGAGAAAGCTGGCCCTGGAGTAACTTTTGGAGATGACAGCAAAGGGGACACTATGGGATATGGCTTGATTTCAAAAGAGAATGTCATCATTGAACTAGTTGCATTAGTTGATGGCTTGAGACATAACTTGCTAAGCATAAGTCAACTATGTGACAATGGAAATAAAGTTTGTTTCACAACAGAAGCATGCATAATTTCTAACAAGGAAGATGGAAGCCTAATTATGACTGGGAACAGAAAAGGAAATGTATACATAGCTGACTTCAATTCAACAAGTGCAGATTCAATGACTTGTCTTCTCTCTAAGGCAAGTACAAATGAAAGTTGGTTGTGGCATAAGAAATTAGCTCACTTGAATTTCAAAGCCATAAATTTACTGGTCAAGAAAAATCAAGTGAGAGGCCTACCACAAATGGAATTTGTCAAGGATGGACTTTGTGATGCCTGTCAGAAAGGAAAACAAAGGAAGGCATCATTTAAGTCAAAATTGGAATCATCAATTGAAAAGCCACTTGAGTTACTACATATGGATTTGTTTGGTCCTGTAAATATCATGTCTATTGCAAAGAAGAAGTATGCTCTAGTTATTGTGGATGATTTTTCAAGATTCTCATGGACTTATTTTCTACATTCAAAGGATGAAGCTAGTCATCTCATTATCCAGCACATAAGAGAAATTGAGAAAAACCTTGAATTGGATGTAAAGAAGATAAGGAGTGACAATGGGACAGAATTCAAAAATTCCACAATGAAAGAGTTCTGTGAATCAAAAGGAATCATACACACATTCTCTGCACCTAGAACACCTCAACAAAATGGGGTAGTTGAAAGGAAAAATAGGACATTGATTGAAGCAGCTAGAACCATGTTGGAGGATGCCAAACTTCCAACATATTTCTGGGCTGAGGCCATAAACACAGCATGTTTCATTCAAAACATCTCCCTAGTAAATAAAGCTCAAGGGAAGACACCTTATCAATTGATCAAGAAAGACAAAAAGCCAAAAGTGGGGTTTCTTCATGTTTTTGGCTGCAAGTGCTATGTGCTAAGAAATCAAGGTGAAAACCTAGGAAAGTTTGAAGCCAAGGATGATGAAGCTATATTTGTTGGGTATGCACTATCAGGCATAGCCTATAGAGTCTACAATCTCAGACTACACATTGTTATTGTAACACCCCCTTCCCAAAATGAGATGAGGGGTTACTTTCAAACCACAAACCTGTATATAGAGTACTAAAATCCACCTTATAATAAATAAATAGGTCCAACAATGTCTCCAAAATAATATTAAAACCTCCAGAACAATTCAAAACCTCTAATAATAAACAATGTCTAAAAAGAAATGCGAGAAGTTCAAACGTCCTAATAAATGAATTAAAGGTAGCTCTCCATCACAAGCCCAAGATTCCCCCTAAGTACCTGCCAGAAGAAAGAATACGGCATGAGCCAAATGCCCAGTACGGATTGGAATACAGTTTATAAAGCAGAAACAAGATATATAGTTTGACAGTTAGAAATAAACATTAATTTTTAAAACAAGGCTGAAGCAAAGAGGGGTTAGGATATTTCATACCGATACAGAACAGATAACAGATACACACATCATAGGGTACCTAATGCGTGCAACAAACCGGACAACGTGTACGGCATATACAACGTCACCGTCAAATATCAAATCACAAATCAAATCAAATCTGGGTGCACCCACGTATCCTCAAACAAATATTAAATGCGCAAAGCTCGCCACCTGAGCTATCAGAAGGATACGCCGTGACTAATCACACTGCCACGGAAGTGTCATGCCACTGGTGCCGCAATGACATGGCTGTAGTACCCCCACAGCTGGTTAACTCGGTATACCCTATATCACTCTAAGGGTTCAAATAAAATAATTTTCACAATTTTAAAATCACCTGAACAGATATTTCAAATATTCTACGCAAATATGTAACATACATAATTTTTGAGAATCGCAGAGACAAATATTTAAATATTTCGAAACAGACTTTAAAATAACTTTCGGAGAATCAAAACAGTTAAAACGAATAATAATGGAAGGAACAGATTTACGAACGGAATGAATTAAATATAACTAATCCTAAAAAGAGTAGCACTGAAGAGAAAGGGGACGAAATCCGTACCTTGAAAATAGCAATTACAATTTCTAACGATATTGAAAATCGGCTCGCTAAACGCTAAACTCCTGGCTCCCGATCTAATTACATAAATATAACTTATTATTGTTTTATATTTATTAGCTATTAACGATAATAGATTATTAAAATATAGCTCGATAAATAATTATTAAATGTTAAACAATCACCGTAAACATCAATGACTTAAAAAAAAACATAACTCGAATTACAAAACTGGATCTCTGCTATGCCTCATTCAATATGTATAATATGTATTATATAATCCCCAAACTCATATATGTCAAAACTAGTTATATGCTCATTGACCTGGACAAAACACGAGATTAGCTTGCCTATCACATGCTCACCTATAAAAATATTTAATTATTAATATGAGTGTACAACGCAACAATTGAGGCACAGATTAGTAATAAATATTATTAAAGCATAGTATTTCACTTACTTCTTTACCGAATATGCAGAAAGAATTTAGACCATCTTTTCATCCTTTGGTGACCCTTTTCTTCAATTCACCACTGCGACTTAATCAATTTTAGGGTTTTTATAAAACTCACGGATGTTTATATAAGGGTAGGGTATATATATAAAGGTCTAATAAATATTACTCTTTTTCTAATATAATTACTAATCTAATTTTAAATTCTATTCTAAATCAAATTCAATATAAATAAATATTATTATTAAAATCTAATCTTACAAATTCTAATTCTAATCTAATTCTAATTATTAATATCATAACTAATTAAATAAGAAAATACAGATATTACATATATACCTCCTTAAAAAGGATTCCGTCCCCGGAATCTAACGAAACTAAAACTCGTACCTGAATCAAATAAGTGCGGATATTTCTCACGGATAGATTCTTCTAACTCCCAAGTAGCCTCTCTCTCAGAATGGTTCTTCCACAAAACTTTAACAAATGGAATAGTTTTCTTCCTCATAATTCGTTCCTCTCGAGCTAAAATAGTTTCAGCTTCTTCCTCACAAGAAAGATCTTCCCTAATCTTATGTAACGGATATTGAACTACGTGCAACGGATGATACTTGTAGCCCCTCAGAACAGACACGTGGAACACATTATGCACATGAGATAACTGTGGTGGCAATGCTAATCTATAAGCAACTTCCCCTACTCTCTCTAACATCAAAAGGGCCAACATATCTCGGAGTAAGCTTTCCCTTCATACCAAAATGTTTAACACCATTTCAAGGAGACACTTTTAAAATCACATGATCACCAGACTCAAATCCGCCAAACTTCCTCTTTTGATCTGCATAGCTTTTGTGACGCAATTGAGCTTCCTTTAAGTTTTCTTTAGCCTGCTCTATCTTCTCGTTAGTTATCCGAACTAACTCTGACCCTTCAATGACTCTCTCTCCAACCTCATTCCAACAAGTCGGAGCTCTACATTTTCTACCATACAACGCCTCAAATGGCGGCATGTCAATGCTCACTTGCCAAATATTATTGTACGCAAACTCCACAAGATACAAATATTTATCCCAATCACCAGAACACTTCAAATCACAAGCCCTTAACATATCCTCTAACGTCTCGATCGTCCTCTCTGACTGTCCATCAGTTTGTGAATGAAAAGTTGTGCTATAATTAAGGCTCGTACCCCAAGCCTGCTGAAATCCCTTCCAAAAACGCGAAGTAAACCTCGTATCCCTGTCTGAAACTATCGACACAGGCACACCATGAAGTCTAACAATATCCCGTTGAAATATCTCTGCCAATTCATGAATAGGAGTAGTCTCTCTAATAGGTAAGAAATGAGCTGATTTTGTAAGTCTATCAACTACCACCCAAATAACATCATTCTTCTTGAAGGTCCTTGGTAAACCGGTCACAAAATCCATGGTAATGTTTTCCCACTTCCAAACCGGGATATTCAACTGCTATAACAGTCCACTAGATCTCTGGTGTTCAATTTTCACCTATTGACATTTAAGACATTTCCCCCACAAATTCTGTTATGTCTCGTTTCATCCCACTCTACCAAAAGTGCTTCTTCAAATCCCTATACATCTTAGTAGAACTTGGATAAATAGAGAATGAAAAACTATGAGCCTCAGTCAAAACTGCTTCACGAATCGCTACGTCTGAAGGTACACACAAACTACTATCCAACCATACCACACCATGATCATCACATGAAACTCTGTTTGCTTACCATCTGCCACATTCGATCTAATAGCTTCTAGCCCTGTATCATTTTTCTGAGCTTTCTTAACCCTTGAGACTAGATTTGATTCCACCTTCAAACTTGCTAAGCTTGCAGCTGGTTCCCAATATACAACTCCATACCCAAACGCTTCATATCTGAAATAAGGTGCTGCTGAGTAATAAGAGATGCAACACTTCCCAAATTCTTCCTACTAAGAGCACCTGTGACTACATTTGCCTTTCTTGGATGATACTGAATTTTAGCATCATATTCTTTAATAAGTTCAAGCCACCTCATCTGCCTCATGTTTAACTCTTTTTGTGTAAAAATGTGACTCTTATGATCAGTGAAGATGTCACAAGTCTTTCCATACAAATAATGCCTCCAAATTTTTAAGGCAAAGACCACTGCTGCTAACTCCAAGTCATGGGTAGGATAATTTACCTCATAAGGTTTAAGTTGCCTAGAGACGTAAGAAATTACCTTCCCACGGTGAATAAGAACACACCACAATCCTCTATTAGTAGCATCACCATAAATCCGATGTCCTCCACTCCGTGATGGTAAAACAAGTATAGGAGCATACACCAATCTATTCTTCAACTCTTGAGAACTCTACTCACGATCATCATTCCACTCGAACTTAACACCCTTTCGCATCAGCTGAGTCAATGACAAATCTATGGATGAGAAACCCTCTACAAAACGCCTATAGTAGCCTGCCAAACCCAAGAAACTCCTCACCTCTGTCACAGTGCTAGGTCTCGACCAATTTGTGATAGCCTCGACTTTCGCAGGATCTAACTCAATCCCCTTACTAGACACAATATGCCCCAAAAATGCAACCTGCTTCAACCAGAATTCACACTTCGAAAATTTTGCAAACAATTTCTTCTCCCTCAAAATTTCAAGTACAATGCGCAAATGTTCCTCGTGCTCTTCCTTACTCCTAGAGTATATTAAGATATCATCAATGAAAACCATAACGAGCTTATCCAAGTAATCATGAAACACCCGATTCATCAAATCTATAAATACTGTTGGTGCATTCGTCAACCCAAAGGACATCACAAGAAACTCATAATGACCATATCGAGTGTGAAATATTGTGTTCAGAATATCCTCATTTCTTACTTGTACTAGTGATAACTCGATCTCAAATCTATCTTCGAAAAATGCTTCGGCCCCTGCAACTGATCGAACAAGTAATCAATGCATGGCAAAAGATACTTGTTTATGACAGTCACCTTATTCAACTCCCTGTAGTCAATACACAATCTCATAGACCCGTCTTTCTTCTTCACAAAAAATAGTGAAGCACTCCATGAAGATAGACTCGGTCTGATAAATCCCTTATCCAACAAGTCTTGTAGTTATTCTTTTAATTCATATAACTCTACTAGTGTCATCGTATATGAAAGGCATAGGTGTACTAACTTGTAACACTTAATTATTATGTAACTCAACTAAGTAAAAGATAAAACAACAGCAAAACAAGAGAAACGGAAGAAGCACATGGAATCAATCAACTGAAGAAATGGTAATGATACTTGGTAACTACAAGTAACTAATTTGGTTAATCAAGGATGCATAAGTGAGAAGAAGTTCAATCTGAGTATTGCTCATGCCCTAACTTATCTAATGGAGAATCAAATTAATGTCAAGGAAGTATCAAGAAGACCAAAGTGATTTCATGTAATGTATATCAACATCTGGATAATGTAAAGGTTAATCAACAAATGAGAACTGACATTCAGAAGCAAGAACCCCTACAAGACTAGTCACTTATGAACCAGACCGTTGCATCAAGTGTCAGGACATTGGAGGCAAGTTCATGTCAGTAATAGAAGATCTCATTTGAATTGAGTGAGGAAAAGAAATTGAAGAAGCTAAGGAAACTTGCTCATAAAGGTTAACTCTCAATTAGTCACTAAAGAAGGTCAACATTGGATGTGTGCATATTTGCCAAGGCAAATGTCGATCCACAGCAGATCGAGATGCGGGTCGAGATTTACAAGTGAAGTAAAACACTGCTAAGGCAAATCTCGATCCAGGCGATAGATCGAGATCGAGATTCTCCCAGATCGAGATCGAGATCTTCACAGATCGAGATCGAGATCTTCATAGATCGAGATCGAGATTCTCCCAGATCGAGATCGAGATTTTCACAGATCGAGATCGAGATCTTCATAGATCGAGATCGAGATTCTCCCAGATCGAGATCGAGATTTTCACAGATCGAGATCAAGATGGGTCCAGGCGAAGATCGAGATGCGGGTAGAAATGTAACATTTAATGTTCAAGGGACAAGTGGCTTATTGTAAACGGTTGATCCAGAGTTGTTGTTAAAGTACTTTTTGTTGTCGAAATCCTGATTGGGCCACGTACACAAAAAGGACAAGATCAAGACTACATGACATTATAAAAGCAGCACTTTGTTATTTAGTAGGTACAAGTATCTCTGTATTTTCAACGATAATTTTTAAGAGAGAGCATTTACTGTAAAACAAAAAGTGAGAGAGAGGATCAGTTGAATCTAGCTTTAATTGCTGTATTTATTGTTCAACTGATCATGATGCTTTTATGAATGTTGTAGCAAATCCATCAATGAATATAATGATATATTCTTGAAATTCTGTGTCATCATTTATTACTTGCACATTGTTTATTCTCTTATTTTTTGAACAGTTGTATTCACCCCCCCCCCCCTCTACAACACTTTGGACCTAACAATTGGTATCAGAGCCCCTGTTAAACACATCTAACAGAGATCCTACTGTGTTGTTTGAGTTGGTTCTTGAAAATCCCAGATCTAATTTTTTTTCTTGAAGTTTGTGCCGGAAGTTTTTATTTGTGTCTTCTTGAAAAAGTCGTAGATCTAAAAAGTTCTGAGTCATGGTGTAAGGAATACTTGTACAAAATTCCAAAATACTGTACTTTAGAGCTTTGTGGATTTTCTTGTGGTCAAAACTGGAATCAACTGATTGACTAAACAAAAAGGACAATTTCGAACTTCTGTCAACTAGAAAGTGGACACCTTTTTGTTTGGACTTGAAAAATTGTGGACCCTGCTACTGTTCCTGTGATTAAAACTAACTTGCTTGAATCTTAAGTGCAAAATCCGTTGGATATTAAGCGTTGGATATTTAAAGTGAGATAATTAATTTTTCAAGTAAATACAATTTATTGTAATTTGAAAAGTGTATTATCTTAATTTTAAATTTTATTAAAATGGCCGCCGCACACAGATTTAAGATACCTCCGTTTGATGCACAACATTATGACGAATGGACCGGAAGGATGAGAGCTTACCTTGAATCAATAAACAAGGTATACTTGAGAATATTGGAAAACGGTCCATACATACCCATGAGAATTGAGCCAGAGCGAATGGAAGGAGGGATACTAATTCCATCCCGGTCTGTTCCTAAAGAGGAAATGGAGTTTTCAGACGCAGATAAAGAATTGGTTGGTATGGATGCGTCGTTATGCAATGTCATAATTGAATCCCTAAACTCAGAGTACTATGTTCAAATAAAGGGATTAAAAACAGCTAAAGCCATGTGGGATAAACTGGCTGTGGTGATGGAGGGGACCGAGGAAGTTAGAGATAATCACAAACGCATTCTGATATCTGAATATGAATCGTTCAGATGCGAACGAGGAGAAAGCGTAGCGGATGTTTACAAACGTTACAGTAAATTGCTTATCGAGTTGAGTATAAGAGATAAAGTCTATCCACTAGCAGATTCAAATATCAAGTTTCTATTGAATTTGCCTAAACATCTGGAACACAGGATCACTGCCATTCGAGAGTCAAGAGACTTGAAAAATACTTCTCTCGAAAAGCTGTATGGTGTTTTGAAGACCTACGAGCTGGAGCAGGAACAAAATGACAGAAGAAGATCCTACAATAGTGGAGAAAACAAAGCGGTAAGTGAGTCTGGACTTGTAGCTGAAGAGTCTGCTGTAAAGGCACTTGCAGCTGTCTCATTGAAAACTGCTAATCCTGAAAGGGTGGTATTAGACATTGAAGATCCATCCGAAGAAAGTGAGGATGAATACTATACCCTTGAAGAGCTGGACAAATTAGAAGACAAGTCGTATGCTTGTATTGCTCGAGAATTTGCTCATATCAGCTTCAGGAAGCAAAGAAGTGGTAAAGGACGATTTGGTAGTTCTTTCAGCCGAAGAGGCAGCAGTAGCGGCAGAGGCAGTAGTGTAAGTGGTCGGGGAAGTTACAGTGGCCGAGGTAGCACATCCGGTAGTGGCTACAGACCTAACCTGGTAGACAAGAACAAGTTCAGATGCTACAACTGCAATGAATTGGGGCACTTCGCAACAGAGTGCAAGAAGCCCAAGTACGTTCATCCCAAGGAATCCTATGCTGATCTGAAAAAGAAATATGATGCCTTGGTTAGCAAGTAACAGAAGGGAAGCCGGGCGTATGTTGTGACTGAAGGGAAGGGTTGGGACGAGTCTGATGAAGATGAAGATCAGGAGCTATGCAATTTCGCTTTAATGGCAAAATCTTCAGAACAATCAGAGGTACCGATTCTAACCGTAAATGAAATGTCTATACCTGAGTACCAAAATGAATTAGCTGCCATGACTAAAGATATGTACAATCTCCAACTAAATCTAATTGCTGTTAATGAGGAAAATGCTAAACTCTCCCTTAAGAATAGACTTCTCGAGGCCAGGGTAGAGGAATTAGAATCAGGAGAAAGTAAAGAAAGGCAGTTAATGAATCAGGTAGACGTTTTAGAACACAAGCTTAAGATTAGGGAAGACCTTAACGAAGAACTTAAAAATGAATTAGCTGAGCTTAAAATAACATGTAAATCTTTTGAAGAAGCTGCTAATAAAGTTTTTGTAGAAAGGGACATGTACATGAAACTGGCAGGCAAGAGTAAAAATGAAAAAGTAAACATAGGACTTGACTACACACAGAAAAAGAAAAATAGGGCTGCTGAGTTGTTAGAGCCAGTGTTAGTCAAAGAAAATGTGCCTGAGGTTTTAATGGATGTTAGAAAACCTATCTTTAAGCATTTTGAGCCTAGGACCATAGATCCTGTTGCTACTGAAATTGAACATGAGATTAAAATTGAAAGAGATTCAGAAGAAAAAGTAGTAGAACCTACAACTTCTAAAAGAGCGAGTAAGATTGCTTATGCTAAGAGAGGAGTAGGAACCAAGGAGGCTAAGACGGTGTCATATAAACAATGGGTAGCAGGATCAGACCAAATGAAAGCACCTGTAAAGGCAGTTAAAACTGAACCTGCATCTGTATCTACATCTACACGAGCTAGAAAGGCATGCTATATCTGTAATCAAACTGATCATTTGTCTTACTATTGCCCGTTCTATGTAGAGGAAGAAAAATCTGTTGGTTGTAATACCATGCCTGCAACTACTGCTTTGCCTAACATGCATGCAAATCATGCTAAATGTAATAATCCTAATTGTATGCCATGTGCTGTAAACATCATGCATGCTTATTTTAATTTAATGAATACTGCTAGTGCATCTGTTGAACATACATCTAGTAGTGGTAAGAAAAAGCATGTGGGGTCAAAGACTAAGACTTCAAGTCCTCCTAAAGTTAGGAGTGACCAGTCTACTCCCAAACCTGACAAGCCTGTCAAGGTTGACAAGGGAAAAGACAAAGTCAAGATGAATGCCCCTGATGGCAACAAGGCAAAGCCTTCTGTATCTGAAAAGAAAAAGGAAATTATTGATGCCGGGCCCAAACATCATTGGGTTCCGAAGAACACCTAATCTTTCTGGATTTGCAGGGCAGTGAACAGGAAAAGAGTAAAGTCATATGGGTGCTAGACAGTGGAGCATCGAGGCATATGACCGGCAATAAGTCCCTGCTAACAGATTTGGTGTTGAGAGCCGGCTCCGTGGTTACTTTTGGAGATAACAGCAAAGGTTACACCAGGGGATATGGCAAGATCGTTTGTGGAAATGTTATCATTGAGGACGTGTCCTTTGTGGACGGATTGCGAGATAATCTTCTCAGCGTTAGTCAGTTCACCGACAGGGGTTTTGACGTCAACTTTGGGAAGCATGATTGTTCGATTCGAAGCAAAAAGGATGGAAGCCTTGCTCTCAAAGGAGTAAGGAAGTCAAATTTGTTCATAGCTGACATGAATTCTGCTGATCAGTCTGAAGTCACGTGTTTCTACAGCAAGGCTTCTGCTGATGAAAGTTGGCTATGGCATAAAAGATTATCTCACCTGAACTTTAAAGCAATGAATAATCTCGTAAGGAGAGAATTGGTGAGAGGGCTGCCGCAGATGGAGTTCACCCCAGATGGACTCTGCGAAGCATGTGAGATGGGAAAATCAAAAAGAGCCTCGCGTAAGGATAAACAAGTGAATAGCATTACCGAGCCCCTACAACTCCTTCACATGGATTTGTTTGGACCTGTTAATGTTATGTCAATGTCAAGGAAAAGATATGCGCTGGTGATTGTCGATGACTTTTCCAAATACACATGGGTGAAGTTTGTGACATCGAAAGATGAAGTGCCACATGAGATCATTAGACATGTACTGGAAATTGAAAATGTAGCAAGTCTGACTGTGAAGACTATCCGATCCGACAATGGGACAGAATTCAAGAACTCAGTGTTAATGGATTTCTGCATATCTAAAGGGATCAGACGACAGTATTCAGCACCGAGAACACCGCAGCAGAACGGGGTGGTAGAAAGGAAGAACAGGACGCTGGTTGAAGCAGCTAGGACAATGCTGTATGAGTCAAAACTTCCTTTATATTTTTGGGCTGAAGCAGTTAGCACGGCTTGTTATACACAGAACAGAACCCTGATTATAAAGGACCATAATGAGACGCCGTATTACATGATGAATAAACGAAAACCATCTATCAAGTACTTTCACGTATTTGGTGCCAAATGCTTTGTGTTAAGAGACAATGCACAACTTGGAAAGTTTGATGCCAAAGCAGATGAAGGGTTTTTCATTGGATATTCTCTTGAAGTAGTAGCAGCGTACAGGGTGTTTGTGCTTAATGATCGCAAGGTGGTTGAAAGCCTTAATGTCACATTCGACGACTCAAAGCTCCCTTCTATACAAAAAGAAGATAGTGAGCCCACTTCCCTAAGATTTGAAAATATGGATGTTGATGAAGTGGATACAGTTCCTGAGTCAGTAGTGCAGGGTAGTGATCTAACTATAAATAATGAAATTAATCAAGAGTCTAGTGTTTCGCAAATTCAAAACCCTAGGACTGAGGGATCACCTTCCGTCAGACCTGGTACTAACTCAGGGGGAGTCAGTATGCACTCAGGGGGAGCAGCTCACTCAGGGGGAGCTAGTACTAGCTCAAGAGAAGCTAGTGAAAGTGCTTCTAGACTAAGTCACCTTCACTTACAAGATCAAGCTGAATCATCAAGAACATTTGCTAGGGATCGCACTTGGAACAAGGACCATCCGTTCGAGCTAATTATTGGTGATCCAGAAGCCGGAGTGACTACTAGAGGAAAAGCTAGAGCTGAAATTGCCACTGAGAATGAATGTCTATATTCAGTGTTCCTTTCTCAGATGGAACCTAAAGTGGTGGAAGAAGCTCTAGATGACGCTGATTGGGTGATTGCTATGCAAGAGGAACTCAATCAGTTTGAAAGGCAGAAGGTGTGGAAGCTGGTACCCAGACCAAAGAATAGATCTGTTGTTGGGACAAAATGGGTATTCAGGAACAAGCTGGATGAAGACGGACGTGTAACACGAAATAAAGCTCGCCTGGTTGCTAAGGGTTACACTCAAAGAGAAGGAATTGATTATGATGAAACCTATGCACCAGTAGCAAGGCTAGAGGCAGTGAGGATGTTCTTGGCATTCGCAGCACATCATGGTTTTAAAGTCTATCAAATGGATGTCAAGAGTGCATTCTTAAACGGTGAACTGGATGAAGAGGTGTATGTCGAGCAACCTCCCGGGTTTATCGATATCAAATATTGTGATTATGTTTATCGACTCTTCAAATCAGTATATGGCCTTAAGCAGTCTCCGCGGAAGTGGTATGAAACTCTGTCAGACTTCTTACTAGAAAGTGGTTTTACAAGAGGAGTAATCGACAAGACGCTTTTCTACAAGAAATGCAAAGATGATCTAATAATGGTGCAAGTATATGTGGATGACATTATCTTTGGGTCTGCAAATGAGAAGCTGTGTGCTAAATTCGCTAAGTTAATGCAATCAAGGTATGAGATGAGCATGATGGGAGAGCTGACGTTCTTTCTGGGCATACAAGTTAGTCAGAAGAAGGACGGGATATTTATCTGCCAGACCAAGTACATTCATGATCTATTGAAGAAGTATGGTCTCCAAGATGTATCACAAGCAAAGACTCCTATGGCAACAGCCACGAAGCTTGACGAGGACAAAGCGGGTAAACCTATAGACATCTCAAGCTATCGAGGTATGATCGGCTCACTTTTGTATTTAACTGCTAGCAGACCTGATATTATGTTCTCTACATGCTTATGTGCAAGGTTCCAAGCGGATCCTAGAGAGTCACATCTCATAGCCGTAAAGCGTATTTTTAGGTATCTCAAGGGAACATCAAATCTTGGGATTTGGTATCCAAGAGATACAGGGTTTAATCTTGTTGGCTATTCGGATTCAGATTACGCAGGTTGTAGAATAGACAGGAAGAGCACTTCAGGAAGCTGTCAGTTCCTTGGAAGAAGGTTGGTGTCTTGGCAAAGCAAGAAACAACACACAGTATCTACCTCGACAGCTGAAGCAGAATATATTGCTGTTGGAAGCTGTGTGGCCCAGATACTGTGGATGAAGAACCAACTCAAGGACTACGGTGTGGAAGTATCTAAGATTCCTATCATGTGTGACAACACAAGTGCTATTGCAATGACCAACAATCCTGTGGATCACTCAAGGACCAAGCACATTGACATCAGGTATCATTTTATTAGAGAGCATGTAGAAAATGGAACTGTAGAGTTGCATTTTGTGTCTACTGAACGTCAAATAGCAGATATATTCACTAAACCTCTAGACGAATCAACATTTTCTAGACTGGTTGGTGAATTGGGGATGCTTAACACCTGTTAGTTTTGCTACCTATCTGTTATAATTCAGTTTGTGTACATATTATTGTTACTCATGAATATTCATAATTAATAATGTGTACTTAACTTCATAAATGTATGTGTTGCATATCATAAGGGGTTAGAAAGTTTCATGACATTAATCTTGTGATGATCTGTATATCGTTATGGTTAGTGTCTAAATGAAGTAATGAGAAATTTTCTATGACAAATCTCGATCTATCCAACATCGAGATCGACATCGAGATGTAGATCGAGATGCGGATCTCGAGATCGAGATGTGACTTGTCTTTTCAGTCACTTCTTTTTAGGCGTGCAAGTATATATTATAGCATTAAAAAGGCTGTTCATTATTTACATTAACTTTCTTTCTCTCCAAAAGCTTAAGCTCTTCAAATACACACGCGTATACATACATTACATCAAGTTTTCTTGTGATTTTCTTAAACAAAAATCACTAACTGTTACTTAAAAGCATCAATAACTAAAACGAAACTCTGCTAAATTTTGTTTAAAACTGTTGAACTTCTTGTGTTATTTTCACGTCATTACTGTTCTTGCAAATAGTTCTTTAGTTTTCTTCTTCATTCGAGTGAGTTTGTTTTTGTTTCGTGCTTTCTTATTCTTAAGTTCTTTGTGTTCTTGAGCAAAAATAGTTGTGAGTACTACTGGTTAATCCTTAAAGTGCAACTTTACCGCCGTGTTTGTGGTTTTCTGGAAAAATAATTTATTTTGTAACGGCTGTTCACTTTAATTTTCGAAAACTCAACTGTCAATCATTAGTGGGGAGTTAAGTGGTCATTAGTGGGCAGTTAATTTGTTTTAATTTGTGTCACTAATTACGTGGGTTAATTAGTGGGGTTCGTGTACGTTTTATTTTGTTTAAATTTAGAACTTGTTCTCTAAAAAATTCCATTGCAAAACCATTTCAGAACATTTCTTTTCTCAAACACAAATTTAAAATGGCAAACCCAAATTTCACAATTCCCAAGACCAACTTTGTTAATCTCTCTGCTGATCGAGCAACTGGTAGATTTATTCACTATCAGTTCTGGATTGAATCCCTCAACAACACATCAATCATAAGTCATGCCTTAACCGCCTCTCCCATCCTGAATGTCGAAGCCCTTCAAGCTGCTTACTCTACACTAGAGATTCAGGGTGGAAAAGCCAATCCAACAGGCCTATCCTTTACTATTAGTGGTGTCAAATATGAAGTCAGTCTGCGGAAGTTCAATGAGTTACTCGGGCTTCTTACAGAAGATTATGCTCCGGAACCCACTATGGAGGATATGTTGCAATTATTCAAGGAGATAGGTTGTCGCCCTCCCACGGGTCCTATCAAGGTAACAAAGGTTAACACCGGTATGCTACCAGCTGAGTGGGATTATGTAGTTCAGGCCATTCAGCGCTGCATGTTCCCAAAGGACAAAGACTACAGGCCAATGAACAACAGCTGCCGGGTAATACTATATGGAGTGGCAAACAACATGAGAGTGAATGTGGGCAAACATCTGTTGATTCAGTTGCATGAGAGGTGGGCATTGGAGAAAAATGCATCAAGGAATCCGGAAGATGGTCCAGTCAAATGCTGGATGCCAAGATTTCTTCAGATGGTTCTGGATGACGTCCTTTCAGAGGAACACCGAAGAATATTTCAAGGCTCTGAAAGGATGGCATGTTTTGATATGACTCTAAAGAGTATCTCCACCATGGAAACCCAGCAAAAGTCAAGACTTTTTGAGTTGCGCCTGACTCCATTCTTCCAGGATCTGCAAGATGAGTATGCTAGGAGGCATGCTTCTCAGTTTACTGCAGTAGAAGCTGAGAGTAGCGGTAACGAAGCTGAAGGTGGAGATCACGTGCCTAGAAATTTGGAACAAGCAGGTATGGATGTTGACATGGCTGAGGCAAATGTTGCAGAAGCTGGAGCTGACAAGGATGACGATCTTCTGAGTCAGGTACCTATTCTTGCTGATCTTGATCAATCATCAATTCAACCTGTTTTCTACAGCCGTGGGCCTGAAAACCCCCAGGCTCTATCCTAGGCTGCAAGCCCTTCTGTTCATAAACGTTCAGCCAGCCCTAAAACTGGTGATAAAAGGAAGGCAAGCTTATCTGAGTCGAGTGAATCGAGTGGAGGGAGTGTAGGAGTTGAGAGAGTAGTCACTTCAGCAGTTCTGCCACCTCCAAAGAAGCAAAAGGTGGATTCAAACCCAGTGGCAACTGCACAACCTGTTAAGGCTAGTTCACCTCTCACAGCCACCACACCTCACGCTGGTGGCTCTCCTCTCCAAATCATTTCAACACATTCGCACTCGCCTAGGCATGTTGGTGAGAGTCAAGAAGGGGGTCCAGCTCAACAGCCAATAGGAGCTGGCCCTACCTTCCCTGAGTTGTCCGCTCAGGGCTCTTTGAGCAATTTCTCGGAAGGGGAATGGCAAACTGAGACTAGCACTTCTGATACTAGTATCTCAGGAAGTTTTAATGAGGAAGAGTCTGTCGAATCCAGTACGGATGACGCTTCCTCATCTAAATCAGAAAACAAGTTGCTTGCAGAGCAACGACATCTGGTGACTGGTGGGTCTACGCCTCCAGAACAGCCCAGCGAACCAGAAAAGGTTCTAAGTGAACAAGGGGATGACATGGTCATAACGTCATCTCCCGTCGTAGACACAGCGCTTAAAGGTTCAGTCTCACTGACCGATATCGCCGACCAGCTCACCGCTAGTCCCCAGCGATTAGTGGATGAGGCTCTAGTACTGTTAGGCTCTAAACACGAGGGAGAGACAGGGAGAGTAGATCCCTTCTTTTTAGGGATCTTGAGTGAAACAGAACCCGGCGAGAGTAAACAGTCTAACCCAAGCCAAACACCGTCCCCCAAATTGCAGGATTTAGTGAAGAAAGTGGAGGCTTTGGAGGCTGGAGTTGCTGGTGTTACTGCTGCTGTCTCTTCTCACTCTGGAAGATTGGAGGTTGGAGCTCAGTTCATGGAGAACCTCATTGCCGTCCAAAATCAAATGATTGACAAGATAAACAATCTCGGATTGGCACAGGTGGAGGTTGGAAGATCAGTCGATGATGTCACTTATGGCATGTCTCAGGTTTGGACGAAACTTAATGAACTACTTGATGCTGTCTTTGGACGTAACAAGGATGGACCTGGTCCTTCAACCGGTGGTGGTGGTGACGATAATAATGATGATGATGCTCCTGATGAGGATAACACACCTAAGGGGGAGAAGGAGGATCAGGGTCTGAAAAAGCTGACTAGTAAGGGTCCGGTGATCGAGTCCTCAAACAAATCTGGTGAAAAGGTGGAGGAGGCTCAACCGGCTCTTAAGGACAAAGGCAAGCAGAAGATGGTAGTTGAAGAAGAAGCTGAGAAAGAAACACCTCTTGTTGATGCATTTATGGGAGACTTTATTGAAGATTCTGATGATGACGAGATGGATGTAGAAGCCTTAGTGGCAAGGAGGTCGAGACTCGAGCAACGGGCAAGAGAATGGGAACAAGAAAGAGGTCTAAATCCTGGAGGATCTGGCGCAGGAGTTGCAGGTGATGCAGGAGACCACTCGGTTGCTGACGAGCATGTTCTAGAAGAAGAAGTTGATGAAGCGGAGATGCAAGGAGAGATTTTCAGGGAAGCCAGAGAAAGAGTAAATGAAGAAGTTCTACAAGGGATAGTTGAAAAAGAACTAATGGCAAAGGAGAAGAGAGCGGCTCAGAAAACTCAGCATGAGTTTGAAATGAAAAAGATCAATGATCCTAAGGTCCAGGCTGACATAAGGAGGGAAGGTCCCGAGTGGGACAAGGCTAGAGAAGCCTTAGCTGGACCAAGAGCCTATGCTCATGACTCAGGAAGATTGAGCTTTCTTCTTCATAAGCTAGAAAATCTAAACCCTGGGCTGCTGAATTATCTAAATTGCATAAGACAGGGATGCACCTCCGTACAAGTCATATTCAAGGAGAAGGCATGGAATCTGATGATCACTTGGACACCCATAACAAAAATCGGGCTGTGTATGGTCGATGAAGCTTTCTTTCATGAAAGGGGTGCAAGTGAACTGGTAGAATTCGCTCACAAGGTAGACACCTCTGTCAAGACTGGAGTGCTGTTTAAGGAGAAATTGTTGAAGATGGCTGAAGACAGAGGGGTTAATATTATTCTAAATCCCTACCAGATCAGATATGTCCATGACAAGGTCTTGAGGATCGTAAATCTGCATGACTCGAAACTAACTCCGAGCGGAAATGTGCTGAAGGCAGTTGCAAAGCTAGTCCTCTCTAAGGGTTTTCTAACAAAGGAAAAGAAGCTGGTGGCTAAGGACTTGGAGAAGCTAATAAGAAGGCAAGACGCTCGATACAAGTTGCCTGAAGCTACACTACCAGTGGTTAAGAAGGAACCTGAAGACTATGCATTCGAGCAGCAAGACGAGGCAATAAGGGAACATGTGCAGAGATACGGAGATCCAAGAATAGACATTCCAGAAGAAGGGGAAATAAGGAAGGAAGCTAGTGCAGTGGCTGGTGCAAATGTCAAGTTTGTCAAGAGCAAAGCTGAGAATGAGAATGATCTGCTGATCTATACAGACAAGCATAAGGTGGAAATCATCATTGAAATCAAGTACGACATCTTTGCAGAACACAGTCATGAAACACTGTGTATTATAAGAGAATTGATTGAGGAGATGGATGATATTGACGAGTTTGATCAGGATTATCTGAGGGTCACGTTTGATAACTTCTGTAAGAGAAGACAACAGCTTGATATTCAGAGGCTACAACAATGCACCACCGCTATTGTCATTGGATACCCTAAGCAGCTGGTTATAAGGAAGAAAGGGGAAAAGGGGTACCCTGACAAAGTCACAAAGCTGAGGTTTAAAGACATTCCCACGAAGCTTACCACTCGCAGCATGGTTGAAAGGTGGTTGATGTTGTTTCGAAATTACAAGATCAGAAATCATGTGGAAGCAGAAGGACTTAATCTTCTCAAGAAAAGAATGAACGAAGTCTGCGACCCTGAGTTCATGAAAAAGGAAAAAGCAGCCAAGAAGAAAGCTCGTGAGGAAGAGGAGCGCAAGAAATAAAAGTTTTAATGTATCATGCTTGTAATGTTTTTTTGCGTTGTAATTTGTTTTCTTGTTTTCCTGCATTGTAAAAATATATTATCTGTTTTCTTGTGTAGTGTAAGGTAGAAGTTAGTTAGCTAAGTGTCTTGAAACTGGTTTATATTAGGCGTCAATTATTTCGCGAAGTTCGGCGGTGGTAATACTGCTAAAAGGACTTCATAAGGATAATTGAAGATTGAGTGGACCGTGCTCTTAAAGTACTTAGAGAAAATCTCTAGAAGAGCATGAAGCCATTTAATCGAGCCAACAGGTGTCCAATTTTGGCACTTGAAGTATCAGTAATAGACATGAAGTTAATTAATCAAGCCAAGCATTATGCAAGTTGACATGATCCTTTATGAATGTTATTTTATCTTTTTCAGTCCCTGGTTAGTTGAGTTATCCTCATTGTGAATTTGGTTGTCATTGTTAGACAATCAAATAGGGGGAGATTGAAAGGCATAGGTGTACTAACTTGTAACACTTAATTATTATGTAACTCAACTAAGTAAAAGATAAAACAACAGCAAAACAAGAGAAACGGAAGAAGCACATGGAATCAATCAACTGAAGAAATGGTAATGATACTTGGTAACTACAAGTAACTAATTTGGTTAATCAAGGATGCATAAGTGAGAAGAAGTTCAATCTGAGTATTGCTCATGCCCTAACTTATCTAATGGAGAATCAAATTAATGTCAAGGAAGTATCAAGAAGACCAAAGTGATTTCATGTAATGTATATCAACATCTGGATAATGTAAAGGTTAATCAACAAATGAGAACTGACATTCAGAAGCAAGAACCCCTACAAGACTAGTCACTTATGAACCAGACCGTTGCATCAAGTGTCAGGACATTGGAGGCAAGTTCATGTCAGTAATAGAAGATCTCATTTGAATTGAGTGAGGAAAAGAAATTGAAGAAGCTAAGGAAACTTGCTCATAAAGGTTAACTCTCAATTAGTCACTAAAGAAGGTCAACATTGGATGTGTGCATATTTGCCAAGGCAAATGTCGATCCACAGCAGATCGAGATGCGGGTCGAGATTTACAAGTGAAGTAAAACACTGCTAAGGCAAATCTCGATCCAGGCGATAGATCGAGATCGAGATTCTCCCAGATCGAGATCGAGATCTTCACAGATCGAGATCGAGATCTTCATAGATCGAGATCGAGATTCTCCCAGATCGAGATCGAGATTTTCACAGATCGAGATCGAGATCTTCATAGATCGAGATCGAGATTCTCCCAGATCGAGATCGAGATTTTCACAGATCGAGATCAAGATGGGTCCAGGCGAAGATCGAGATGCGGGTAGAAATGTAACATTTAATGTTCAAGGGACAAGTGGCTTATTGTAAACGGTTGATCCAGAGTTGTTGTTAAAGTACTTTTTGTTGTCGAAATCCTGATTGGGCCACGTACACAAAAAGGACAAGATCAAGACTACATGACATTATAAAAGCAGCACTTTGTTATTTAGTAGGTACAAGTATCTCTGTATTTTCAACGATAATTTTTAAGAGAGAGCATTTACTGTAAAACAAAAAGTGAGAGAGAGGATCAGTTGAATCTAGCTTTAATTGCTGTATTTATTGTTCAACTGATCATGATGCTTTTATGAATGTTGTAGCAAATCCATCAATGAATATAATGATATATTCTTGAAATTTTGTGTCATCATTTATTACTTGCACATTGTTTATTCTCTTATTTTTTGAACAGTTGTATTCACCCCCCCCCCCTCTACAACACTTTGGACCTAACAGTATACAATCATTTTAAATAACTTCAGCCCTCGTGACAAATTCAAGAATAACATATACATGCTTTTGTGAAATAACACATCTTTTCATGTCTCTGGAGTATTCTCAAACCTACAATTATAAAATCCATCCACTACTTTCTTTTTATACTCCAACATCTCTAGTTATATGGAACCACTTAGGTTAGATCTCAATTCATATTTAAATCTCTCATTACTTTAAAGATGTATCATGAACCCTTCAAAAAATCCAACTTAACAGACCTTGTTTTAAAATATTCTCATCATTATTCTACTTAATAAATATAAGATCCTAAAGGTAAGCTTTCTTAGGCGCAACTAAGAAATATTGTCATCCAATCACATTATTAAATCATTTTCAATCCATTTCCATCTTGAAATCTTTTCATCTAGTCGCATTCATATTTCGTCACCACATTCCAAATTCTATATATCTGATATCACGTCCTACCATGGTAGTGAACCTAGTATCAATAATCTTTAATATGTAACTCATAGCCCTAATTGAAGTCTAAAAGCAATACAATCCTTAGCCAAAAGTTATCTTACTCATAGAGTTAAAATAATTCTAAATACACCTTTCATTTAAAAATCTTGATCTACAGTTACTAACATACTTGCATCCTCATAGATCATTCACTTTCCTTTTCAATTAATTGCTCCAAAATGTTAAATCAATAAATCCTTAAGATTTAATCAAGGTCATGCATCACTATCGATAATAAGTTTGCCTAGATACGTATATTCTACAGATTCTAAACACTCTTGATAATTATCACGAAGGCACATGAAAGGATCCATTTACGAAGACTAAAAGGAAAGATTCTGAAGAGATGAGAAAGAAGCAACAAAATGAGTCAAAACATATTCAAATAATGCAAAGCTCCACGTCCAAAAAGGATTCACAATATCAAATACAGATACGAATGAATTCGCAGAAAGAGGCAAGCTGAAGTATTTCATAAAAAAAAAATTGTGACATAATGTTGAAATGAGCAACTACATGAAGTCTCAAAATTGAATACCCATCCTAACGGCTACCCAAACTCACAGGTCAAACCTAAATAGGTTTTCTACAAGAAAGAACCTAAGCTCTGATGCCATCTCTATAACACCCCCTTCCCAAAATGAGATGAGGGGTTACTTTCAAACCACAAACCTGTATATAGAGTACTAAAATCCACCTTATAATAAATAAATAGGTCCAACAATGTCTCCAAAATAATATTAAAACCTCCAGAACAATTCAAAACCTCTAATAATAAACAATGTCTAAAAAGAAATGCGAGAAGTTCAAACGTCCTAATAAATGAATTAAAGGTAGCTCTCCATCACAAGCCCAAGATTCCCCCTAAGTACCTGCCAGAAGAAAGAATACGGCATGAGCCAAATGCCCAGTACGGATTGGAATACAGTTTATAAAGCAGAAACAAGATATATAGTTTGACAGTTAGAAATAAACATTAATTTTTAAAACAAGGCTGAAGCAAAGAGGGGTTAGGATATTTCATACCGATACAGAACAGATAACAGATACACACATCATAGGGTACCTAATGCGTGCAACAAACCGGACAACGTGTACGGCATATACAACGTCACCGTCAAATATCAAATCACAAATCAAAAGACTTGTTAAAACAGTTAAAACGAATAATAATGGAAGGAACAGATTTACGAACGGAATGAATTAAATATAACTAATCCTAAAAAGAGTAGCACTGAAGAGAAAGGGGACGAAATCCGTACCTTGAAAATAGTAATTACAATTTCTAACGATATTGAAAATCGGCTCGCTAAACGCTAAACTCCTGGCTCCCGATCTAATTACATAAATATAACTTATTATTGTTTTATATTTATTAGCTATTAACGATAATAGATTATTAAAATATAGCTCGATAAATAATTATTAAATGTTAAACAATCACCGTAAACATCAATGACTTAAAAAAAAACATAACTCGAATTACAAAAACTGGATCTCTGCTATGCCTCATTCAATATGTATAATATGTATTATATAATCCCCAAACTCATATATGTCAAAACTAGTTATATGCTCATTGACCTGGACAAAACACGAGATTAGCTTGTCTATCACATGCTCACCTATAAAAATATTTAATTATTAATATGAGTGTACAACGCAACAATTGAGGCACATATTAGTAATAAATATTATTAAAGCATAGTATTTCACTTACTTCTTTACCGAATATGCAGAAAGAATTTAGACCATCTTTTCATCCTTTCGTGACCCTTTTCTTCAATTCACCACTGCGACTTAATCAATTTTAGGGTTTTTATAAAACTCACGGATGTTTATATAAGGGTAGGGTATATATATAAAGTTCTAATAAATATTACTCTTTTTCTAATATAATTACTAATCTAATTTTAAATTCTATTCTAAATCAAATTCAATATAAATAAATATTATTATTAAAATCTAATCTTACAAATTCTAATTCTAATCTAATTCTAATTATTAATATCATAACTAATTAAATAAGAAAATACAAATATTACAGTTATAGAATCTGTACATGTAGTATTTGATGATAAAAAGATTCAAGGCTTGTTTGATGAAGGAAATCATGACATATGGCACTTTGAGAATGAATCAAATGATGTAAATGATGATGAAGAGGTAGAAATTATAAAACCTCAAGTTTTCAGAAACCCAATATCAGTTGATGTTACTACATCAATGGATAATTTATCAGTTGAAAGAATTCCATCAACTGATAATGCATCAACTGGTAACTCTTCAATGGATAATCAACACTCTACAACAAGGGTATCCAACACAGGGGGAGGGTTTCAGAATCAATCGAGAAATTCAAATCAATTTGAATTCAATACAAATGATCATGAAGCTTCATCATCAAGGCAAAATTTGCCTCCTCAAAGAAAATGGACAAGAAGCCATCCATTTGAACTGATCATTGGAAATGCAGAAGAAGGTGTCAAGACAAGAAGTGCTACTCAAAATGAGTGTCTGTATAGCAGTTTTCTATCTCAAGAAGAACCCAAAAGAATTGAAAATGCTATTATGGATCCTGATTGGGTTCTAGCTATGCAGGAAGAACTGAATCAATTTGAAAGAAATAAAGTATGGAAGCTGGTGCCCAGACCAAAAGATAGAGCAGTAATTGGTACAAAATGGGTATTCAGAAACAAAATGGATGAAACTGGTATTGTGATTAGGAATAAAGCAAGGCTTGTAGCAAAGGGTTATTCACAAGAAGAAGGAATTGATTTAGATGAAACATTTGCACCAGTTGCAAGGTTAGAAGCAATCAGAATCTTTCTGGCTTATGCTGCACATGCTAATTTCAAAGTCTACCAGATGGATGTGAAGAGTGCATTTTTGAATGGAGTACTAGAAGAGGAAGTCTATGTGGAACAACCTCCTGGTTTTGAAGATCCAAAATTCCCTAACTTTGTCTACTATTTACTCAAAGGACTTTATGGCTTGAAGCAAGCACCAAGGGCCTGGTATGATACTCTATCTCAGTTCCTCATTGAGAATCACTTCACAAGAGGTACTGTTGATAAAACTCTATTTAGTAGGAATGCTAATGGCTCTATCATTCTTGTACAAATTTATGTGGATGACATTATTTTTGGATCAACTAATGAGGAACTTTGCAAGAAGTTTGCCAAATTAATGCAGAGTAAATATGAAATGAGCATGATGGGAGAGCTTACTTACTTTCTTGGGTTGCAAGTCAAATAGGTTAAGGATGGTATTTTTATAAATCAAACAAAGTACATTCATGATTTGTTAAAGAAATTTGAGTTAAGTGAATGTTCTTCTGCAAAAACTCCCATGGCCACTGCCACTAAACTTGAATTAAACACCAAAGAAGCTAAGGTGGATATTTCAAGTTATAGAGGCATGGTAGGCTCACTTTTATATTTAACTGCGAGCAGACCAGATATAATGTTCTCTACATGCTTATGTGCTAGATTTCAGGCTGATCCTAGAGAATCTCATTTAGTAGCTATTAAAAGAATTTTTAGATATCTTAAGGGTATATCAAATTTAGGTATTTGGTATCCTAGAGATTCTGGTTTTAATCTAATAGGCTACTCAGATGCAGATTATGCAGGTTGCAAAATAGACAGGAAAAGTACTACAGGCACCTGTGAATTTCTAGGAAATAAACTTGTGTCATGGTTTAGTAAAAAGCAACACTCAGTATCAACTTCAACTGCAGAAGCTGAGTACATTGCTGCTGGAAGCTGCTGTGCACAAATATTATGGATGAGGAATCAACTATTTGACTATGGGTTCAACTTGAACAAGATTCCCATTTTCTGTGACAATACAAGTGCCATTGCAATAACTGAAAATCCTGTGCAACACTCCAGAACCAAACATATTGTCATAAGGTATCATTTCATTAAGGAACATGTAATGAATGGTACAGTTGAGTTACATTTTGTCCCTAGTGAACAACAACTTGCAGACATTTTTACCAAACCTCTAGATGAATCTACCTTTAACATATTAGTCTGTGAGTTAGGTATGCTTAATTTTGCTCAATCTTGAAATGTCTGTCAAGTTTTCTTTAAATTGTAGCCATTGTTCACAATTATCTGTTGAATCCAAGTAATCAATTGATAAATGTGTTAATTATCAATGGATATTTATTTCTATCAATGGATATTTGTCTATCGACAGATAATTACCTCAGTAATTGTTTAATCGATGGATAAATTCTTTACTTATTGATCAACTGATAAATTTTATTCCTATCGATGGATATTTATGTATCGACAGATAATTACTCCAGTAATTAGTGATCGATCGATAAATGATTAACTCTTTATTATATCAGTCGATAGTAATAGAATTTATACAGTTTTATTTATCCGTTGATCAGATTATAGCCGTTGGATAATTACTATCAAGGATAATCAACTACAGTCTTTTATACATCAACGGTTATCTCCCTAATTAAAAATGTCTTTTCAAGTCTTTTTAATACCAGAAAATATAAATAGAAGTTGCAATTAAAAATTCATTCTTACCTGCTATTTTACTTTCTAACTCTAATCTATTCATCTCTGTATCTCTCTCTCTAAAGCTAATTCTCTCTAATTCTCACGAATTCTCTTAATTTCTTGAATATCAACTGAAAAATGGCACCACAAAAGAAGATTGTCTCTTCCACTGGGTTCATCTACGAGCAGAACAACTTCACAGCATGTCTAACGGTGAATGATGCTCATGTGGACTTTCATCCATTGATGCGATTCCTAGGAGACTGCAAAGTGTCCAAAGCTCTCAGCGAAGCACCAACAATCGTGTGTTCATTTGTTGAGGAACTGTGGAACTCTACAGAAATATCACCAGATGGGAAGGTAATTTCTTACTCTTGTAGAGGTAATACCTATACAATTACTAGTACTTCGTTATCTGAATGTTTAGGATTACCTGCAAATAACTGTGATAAACCACCCACTGAAAATGAAATTAGGGATATGTTAGAATCCGTTAATTATGCAAATGCTGAAACTGGATTAGGAGAAGTTGTTAGGAAAACTCTTAGGAAAGAATGGAGTTATTTCTTTGATGCCATAATTAAAGTATTTTCTGGAAAAATAAGTAATTTTGATGCAATTACAACTAGTATGCAAGAAATTGCTTATTCTGTCCTATTTGATAAATATTTTGATTTTGGCACATTACTTCTAAATGAATTAACTGCCAAGTTAGGAACCAAGTCATCTAGGAAAAATAATATTTATTTTGCCAGATTTTTCATGATGATTATTAATGCCTCTATTGGAGAATATGAGATAAGTGCAGATATGGAGTCCTTGGAGCCATGGATGCAAAACAAGAGGGTCGTCAAGGATCTTGTGAGAATCAACTTACACCCTAAGTTGTGCCTCATTTATCCTCCTCTTGTGCAGGTATATCTTCAAAATCTCAATCTTTTACATTCTTCTTCAAAATCTCAAATTTCTTTGCCTTCTGCAACAATGGAGGGAGATGGAAATGCCCCCATCCCTCCTACCCAAGTTGCACAACCTTCAAAACCCAAATCTAAACAAACCACCTCAGTAGTTTCTCAAAAGACTACTGTTGTAAAATCTAAGAAAAGGAAAACCACTGAGGGGAGTGTGAAGGTGGTGGTTGAGGGTGAGGGAACTGGCCAACATCAAGAAAGCTAGAAGAATAAGGAGAGTGAGATTAAGAGAAACCAGCCAGCCTCCAGCCCAATCTCCCAACAGATTGAGGTTGTAGTAAAGGACTTAAACACATCCCTAGGTGCATCTTCCCAAAAAGGTGTAACTATTGAAAAGAGGTCTGAACCAGGACCATCAGATGGGGATAAGGGTCACAAAACAATACAGCCATACAAAAGGAGAAAGAAGGTTACACATATTGCACAGGGTACACACAAACAACTTACAAAGCCAAATGCAAATTTGGTGGAGCCTTCACCTTCCTCTTTTGATGTGTCTCATAATCTTCCTGAGGCACAGCCCCATTCTTTATCTGTTTCTTCTCCTCAATCTCCTTCAAAATCTTTTTCTTCAGAAACAATGTTGATTGACAACTTCATTGTTTCAAATTCATCCTCTTTACAACTCAGAGTGGAGCCAACACTCTCACCTGTATCACCGAATAAGGATAACACCTTGGTTGATCAGGCAAATGCTGAAAAATCTCTCAAGTCAATGGATAATATTCAATCAACTGATAATATTCAATCAATTGATAATATTCAATCAACTGATATCCCACATCCATTGACTAGTTCACTTCCATTTATGGATATCCTTACATCCATCGACGAGCTCCCATCAACGGATATTCATCCATCGATGGATATTCCTTATCCATCGATTGAGAAATTTATTTCAATTTCTGAAGCTTCCACTGAAACACTTGTGGCAAATACACTCTTAGGTTTGAGTGGAGTGGGTGAGATGAGTGAGAGGCAAGGGTTGCATACCTTGGCAAAAGGAGAGTGTGTGAATAAGGGGCCCTCAACTTTTTCTGAGGTGGCAAAAGGAGAGGGTGTGACAAAAGAGAGTTCCACCTTAGAAGGTGATGAAAAAGGAGAGCTAAGTAAGGGAGAGGTGAAAATCCAGGATGAGATCCTGATGCAAGAACAGAGAGATGAGAGTGAGAGAGAAAAGAATAGAGAGAATTTTTTTTTTCAATCCGATGAAGCATCAACTTCTAAAACTGAGCATGTAGCAGCTGAACTCACCCATGAGTTGGGGCTAGAGTCAGGGGAAGATGGAAAACATGAAGTTCCTGCAGGAGTTGCAGATGTCAACTTGACAATGGAGGATGAGACTGATGTCAATCTTGATGCTTCAACCTTTCTACATGCAGATCCCCATTATTAAGAACTAGCAGCAGCATCTAATCAAGAAGCTGAGCAGATGCTGGGTTTGCTGTAAACAGAAGAACAATTCAGGAGTGGGAAGGAGTTCCTGGCCAATCAACCTGATGATGTATCTCACATGAATCGTGAGGATTTTGACGACAGCTCTGATGATGATGGACTTCTAGATCCTCAGGTGGCTAGTGATGAAACAAATTTGGCTGAAACAGAAAGGGCCATCATTTCTCTCTACAGAAGGTCAATGGCTGAAGTAGATGTGGTGGATCCCTTGCACAGAAGGATTCTGGACTTTTACAGAGACAATTTGAAGATCCAGAAAATGCATGTCACAAGCTCCAGATTTGAGTTGAAGAAGATAAGAGAGGACATTGAAAGCTCAAGGATGCACTTCGACACCACCATTGATTCTAGGCTTAGTCTCACAATGCTAACTAGAATCAAACAAAGGTTAGACACTGAGTTTACAGCCAAGGATAAGGCAATTGAATTGGAGAAAAGAGTAGCTGCCATGGAGCTCAACATGCAGCAAATCTTGAAAAACCAAGTCACTCAGATCAATCTTCTGAGCAAACTGTTAGGGACCCCTATTATCTCATAATCATTAGCACAAGTACAAGTTGCTGATAACAAAAAGGGGGAGAAGCAAGCAAGTGAAGCTGAATTGGACAAAGCAAGTGAAACTGTAGTGACAAAGACTACAGATCCAAAGAAGGATTTGGCTCAGGATATAGTAAGGAAATTTGATTTGATTGCTAGCAAATTCAAGGAGACAAGTTCCAGTAGCTCACAACCTGGTGACAGGAAAGGAAAGGGAAAGCTAATTGAAGATGGTAAAAAGAAAGCTGTCACAGGTGGAGGGGAAAATGAAAAATTGTTGAGCAAAGCCATAGTAGTTGGCATAAGAGAAAGGGAGCAACAAGAAAAATCCCAAGAAGAATTAGCCATTCAATTGCAAAGGGAATATGATGAGGATGATAGGCTAATAAGAGAAGCCAGAAGAAAAGAAGGTGAAAGGAGGCCAAGAGTGAAGCAAAGAGCAAACAAGCCTAAAGATGCACCAAAATCCTCTGGAGTTAAAAGACAATTGGTTGTTGAAGACAAAGGAGACTAGGAGAGGAAACCAAAACAAGTCAAGGCTGAAGGTCAAGCTTCTGGGAGTAATCAAGCCAAAGAAATAGAGGTGCTCAAACACAAATCTGAAGACTTTGTGCCAATTAAAACTGAGGGAATGATTGCAGTAAAAGGACAAAGGAAGAAAGATGTTAATCTTCTCCACATTGAGTATGAAGATGGATCACACTCAACTTTTACATTCAACAAAGTCTTAAATCAAGGATATGGCATCTTAAGGAAAATGTACACTATGCTCAACAGGAAGTATTATCTAACTAAAGAGCTAGGAAATGCCATCCTTGAAAGAATGAAGAAGATGAGGGAGGCACCAGTTCAAGAAGAAAGGGATGACAGAATAAAGATTTGGAACCCTAAAGGAAGAAAGGTGCTTCATGAGCCATTCTACTTAATGATATATAAGGACAGGGAAGGCAGAGAAAAATGCATTGATATTTGTCAAGAAATAGACAAACTGCCTAATCTGGAATTAAATCATCTGGCAAGTCAATTAGACTACAGGATTGAAGATGAGAAGATATTGAAAGGAACCCTTTACAGGAAGATGAAGGAAAATGAAGACAAGATGAATGAGTCAAGGGGAAGAAGGAGAAGATAAAAGATTCAACCTCAATCATCAAAATTATCAGAATTCATCTTTTTCTGGTATCAGATTACTCTGTCTCAAACTATACTTGTCAATATTGTAATTCATTCTAAGAATAAAAATTGTTCAGAAGTTTTGTTATCATCAACAGAAGATTTATGAATGTTTTACACAGTCATAAATAGGGGGAGATTGTTAGGAATTATAAGTTTTGATGATAACAAATTTCTTAGAATTACAATAGGGACTTAAAATTACTTTGTAACTAGTCGATGGATATGACTTATAAATATCCATTGACTAGAAAACCAGTTATCAGTTGAAACTTGTTTATCAACTGATAAACTGGATTGTAACATTTGATTCAAGTTTCATTATCAATTGATTGTATTGCCTCGATGGATGCTATGAAGTAGTCGACTGATATTACCGACTTCAATCTTTAGCTTCTCAACAGATGTGAAGAATGGCTGATCAACTGTTAATATCCCAACTCAGAATTCTCACAAGTGAAGTGATCAACTGATATTGAAGTCGATGGATGAAGACACTACTTAACGGATGAAAGCTATCAACGGATACCAATCATCAATTGATAAAGAACCATCAATGGATAAGGAGTCGATGGATAACTCAATTATCCATCAACACATCAACTGATCAACAGATATCCTATCCATCGATGGATAAGCAAAGGAGGATCAACTGATAAGCTTTACAGCATTTATCAGTTGATTAAAGTTTCCCTATTTAGCCAAAGCCAAGAATTACGGGAAAAGTGCAGAAACTGAATCATTGGAAGACAGTCCTGTCAGGATTGTGAAGACTTTCAAGGCAACACAGCATCCAAGGAATATATCAAGACAAAGATATCTCCAGGACTAGTCAGTTCAAAAAGGAAGGCTGTGAAAAGTAGCTAGTTTCTATTTTCATGTAAACAATATAAATTGTAATATTATATTGTTAGCTGTCTATGGAAAACTAGAGATGTAGGTTTTCTATATAGTAGTTAGAAAAACATAGTAGCAAAGTGAAGGCAATAGTTTTCAAGAACTCAAGTAAAGCAAAGTAAAAATAGGCAGAACTTTTAATGCTTTTCTGAGTCCAAATTCAACTTTGTAAGCAGCTTGGTATTCTTACTAAGATCTATTGAAAGCAAAAACACACTAGTGGAAAATCAATCCATTAGTAATTTTTAACCTTGCTGAGATTTGTCTTCAATACTTTAATTATCTAGTTCTTAGTTACATCAGTCTTAAATAAACACTATCTTTGAACAAACTTAAATCCGCAAGAATTTTCACTTAATTCTTAAGTTTGTATTCAACCCCCCTTCTCCAAACTTAGTGTACTTAAGGGCGAATAACATACCTAATGATGGATTTTTTTTAGCAAAGTGAGCTTAGCTATGTGGTAAAGGCATCTACTGTCATTCACATGGATGCAGCCTCTCAAGCATGGAGCTCTGCAAAGGTTGTTGATCCTACTCAAGATAAACTAGGTAAAATAGTGTTCACCTTTGGCTCTTCTACTTTTGATGTCACTGTTGATGTGATTAACTCTGTGTTTAAACTATCTTAAATACACCTTTTGATGATATTGTATCTGATGATGATATAAAGGGCATGTTTAAATCAATAGGTCATTCTGCTAGTTTAGAGAATATGAGTAAAATAACTAGGTCTTACTTGAGAAAAGAATGGTCTTTTTTCTTTGATCAAATTACTAAGTGTTTCACTGGTAAGTTTAGTGGCTTTGATGCTATAACTTTTATTAATTATCAAATTGGTCACAGTCTCATATTTGATAAAGTGATCAATATTGGTGATATGTTGCTCACTCAAATGGGAGCTAAATTAAATAATGTGCAAGAGGGGAGGAAGAAAGTCGAATATCATAGATTTTTGATGATTCTCTTCAACTACTTCATTCTTGACTTGTCAACCAGGTTGGCAGATGATTGATGTGTACAGGCCTACAAGCAACAAATAAGGCTATTCTCTAACATCAAGAGAATTGATGACAAGAAAAAGAGTATACCTTCCATGGTGGCTAGTGGCATAGGTGTTCAGCATGTCTCACCCATACAAGAACCACCTAGCCAGAGATTGGGTGATAGTGGGGCAGAGGAGCATGCTGATAGGCCCTCTTTGACAACTCAACAATATGCTGATGAGAACCCCAATGATATGGGAGGACAGACTCTGATGGATACTCGAGAATAAAATCAACAATCAATTCTGTCAAAATCTATCCACTTTGAGAGGAAGTCTCATGCACCAATAGTCAAAGATGGTAACACTAAGGCTTTGGCTACTAATGAAGTGATACCAAAGCAGTCAGAGTCTATAGTAGATCCTGAGACTGGGATACTGGAGCCAACAGACTCTAATAAGAGAGAAAAGACTAATAAGGGTTCAGAGTCTGTTGTTGCTCACCCCTTGGTGGTAATCCCTAGCCTTCAGACATTTGAAGGGGTTCCCCTCCATTAAGGTGGTGGTATTGATGCACTTTCATTCTCTCTAAACCCCCATTTTGTAGGACATATGAGTGCACACATCCAAATGAGTGGAAAAATCAATTCTGAGAGGCTGGCACTGGTCCAGGAAAAAGAAGAGGTAAAAAAGGTTGTAGAGAGCCTGAATGAGATTAAGAAAGTGGGTGTCCAACCCCACTGTGAGAATGAGAGATTAGGGTATCCTGAACCTAGCTTCACTTATTGGGATCAAGATTTTTCCAAGATTTGGTCCAATGAGTTGGGGCAGGGAATGGATGAAAACACTTATTTTCTTATTTTTCAGATTTCCAAGAAGGAGGAGGCTCTAGTTGCTCAAAAATCTTTTACACAGAGGCCACAACTTCATTTGGTGGATTCTCTAGCCAAAAGAGCAGATAGAGTCAGGGAAACTTTGGTGGATGATTCACAAAATCAACCTGGTAATACATCTTTTAAGTCAGGACAACCTATCTTAATCATGCCAATTCAGGCAAGGCTTCTAGAGTCTACAGATCCTGATCATTCTGTTGTGGAGTCAGGGTCTAAAGTCCCTTATGCAGTGTCAGAGTCTACACTTCCATCAGAGTCTACACCTATAGTAAAAAAGATTGAGCTTGTGGATGCCGTTGATGATTCAGCCTCTGAAGATGAAGGGGATGTGAATCCATCTTTCAACTACATTGATCAAGTGTTTCCCCAATCTTGCAAAACAGCCCAGTCGAAAAGCATTGTTGATGAAGATACTTTTGCATGCATACTGGATATTTATAAATCTGAGAGACTCAAGGCTTTTCAAAAGAAGTCCTTCTTTCAAGAGTATGTTCATTATCTTGATGAGAATCCTGATGCTTCTCTACTTGAAGAAGAAAAAGATGTGGCTGCTGACCTCAGCTCTGTACACGCTTAACTAGGTGCTGCGGTCATAGATATATCTTATAAGTTTCAATGATTTGGGCCATGAAAAAATAATGTCTTTGTGCAAATGCCAACCAATGGTTTATGAGGCTACCAGGAGATTCTATAAAGTTCTGGGAGCAGATAGGGGTCCTATTTGTAGCTCAATTTAGAGCATCTGTGGCCTATTCTCCGTCTGTCAATACATTGGTGAACATTAAACAAAGGGACAGAGAGACTCTAAGGGACTACTTTATGAGGTTTAATGAGGAGGTTCCCAGGGTGAGAAAAACTTCTAATGAAACATTGAAAAACTTCCTCATTGCAGGTGTGAGGCCAAGAACTGATTTCTGGAAGGAGCTCCAAGGACGGGAACCTGAAACCCTTTCTGATTTTTATGCAAAGGTATAACCTCACAAGATTGTAGAGGAATCATTGGCCAAACTGTCAAACAATGCCAACCAAGGAGGTACCGAGGGGTGGAGCAGGAATAAAAGAAATCGCTCCTACAGCCCCAAAGACAAGAATGCTAAGAAAAGAACCTCTAGTAGGGGAACCTCTGATTCAAGGACTTATAATTGTGATGACAAAACAAAACCCATCTCTGTAAATGCTAACAGAGACAGGTCCCATGATGGGTGAAGATATTCTCCTACTGATAGGTTCTCAAGGTTTGAGGAATATACTCTCATCAATGCCTCTATCAACCACATATACGAGGTTTCAGAGATGATAAGGATGTTCAAAAAGCCTTACCTTGGAAGGAAGGATTTGAGAAAGTATTGTGCCTTTCATAGTAGCAATGGTCATAAGACAGTAGATTGCAGGCACCTCAAAGACCAAATTGAGGAATTAATAAGAGGTGGGTACCTCTTAGAATTTGTGGCTAGAGAAGCTAAGAGGTTGTAGGATGAGAAGGCAGTGAAGGAAGCTGGACAGTCAGGTGCCACAAGAGCTATAAGGACAGGAAGCATCAGGACCATTATTTGAGGTCCCCAACAAGGAAGTTCCAGCAGAAATGCATGGAAAGCTATGCACGGGAAGATAAGGGAAAACCCTTAATAAATGTTTTAAATCTGGCAGAGAGACACCCAAAGTTGTTCAAAGGAGAAACTGCACAATTTTCTTTGATGACGATCATTATCTACATAATGATGCCCTAGTGGTAACTGTCATGATTGGATGGCTAAATATGCACAGGATCCTGTTGGATAATAGGAGCTCTGTGAATATTCTGGCTTACACCACCTACCAAAAGATGGGGCTACTAGATAATGAAATGGATACTACTATGAATAAATTGTATGGATTTACTAGGAAGTCAGTGAGGATCCTTGGAAAGATAAACCTCTCAGTTACTATAGGAGAGGAAGCTAAGGTGGCTACACAGATGGTTAAATTCATGGTGCTAAATGAGGATATTTCCTATAATGCAATTTTGGGGAGACCAGTACTAAAAGATTTGAGGATAGTAACCTCCATTTACCACATGGCCATGAAGTTCCCCACACCCAATGTAGTGGGATTTGTTAGAGGCTGCTAGTATGAATTCAGGGAGTGCTACAACAAAGTGATACAGGTTGCTGAAAAGCAAAAAAAGAGCTTCCAAGCAACAAAGAAAGAGGATTATGAGGTACCGATATTAGAACCTGTAGAAAATTGGAAAGGTTCCTGCAATGGCATCAGAATTGTAAAATTGGATTGTGAGGAACCTTTTCCAGAAGTTTCAGTTTTTTTGGGCTAGCACCATCAGGATTGCTAATGCTGAAAGCTACACCAACAGAAACTCTCACTATAGAGGAGGTTCAAGATGTTGAAGTTGAGATAGACCTGGACCCAAGAATGCCTAAAAATACCGAGAAGCAAGACCAGCTGGTGATACAGTTGTTATGGTAATGGATGACAATGATGCCTCAAAGGTACTAATTATTGGGAAGCACCTGGAACCTACTATAAAGGAGAAGATGGTCAGGTTCCAGAAGAAAAAACTAGATGTTTTTGCTTGGTGCCACTCAGATATGATTAGAGTTATCCCCAAAGTGATGTGTCACCATCTAAATATTGACCCTGAAAAGAAAGGAGTAAGACAGAAAAGAAGAGCTATAAGTGGAGAAAGAGCTTCCGCTTTAAAGGTAGAGGTGAACCGGTTGCTCAAGGCTGGTTTAGTCAAAGAGTCATTCTACCCCATATGGTTGGCTAACCCAGTATTGGTTAAAAAACCTAATGGGAAATGGAGGAATTATGTGGATTTAACAGACCTAAACAAAACATGTCCTAAGGACAACTTCCCTCTTCCAAGGATTGACCAGTTAATAGATGCCACAGTTGGACATGCCTTGCTCTATTTTATGGATGCTTATTCAAGCTATAATCAGATTCCCATGTACGAACCTGACCAAGAGCATACCTCTTTCATCATAGATAAAGGCCTATATTGCTACGTGGGGATGCCATTTGGGTTGCTCAATACAGGAGCTATCTACCAAAGGTTAGTAAATAAGATGTTTCATGAGCAGATTGGTAAAATAATGGAGGTTTATGTGGATGATATGCTGGTCAAGTCTAAGGAATATTTGACATACTGAAGAGTAACTAGATGAAGCTCAATCCAAGTACAAAAATGTGTGTTTGGGGTGGAGTTTGGAAAGTTACTAGGTTTGATTGTGAATCACATAGGTATTGAAGCAAACCCTGCAAAAATTAAAGCTTTCATGGAAATGAGGTCCCTGATAAATTTAAGGAGGTATAATATTTGATAGGGAGAGTCGTTGCTCTCAACAGATTTGTTTCTAGAAGCTCAGATAAGTGCAAGGAGTTTTTTAAAGCTATCAAGAAAGGAAAGGAGTTCCAATGGACACAGGAATGTGAAGCTGCCTTCCAGAGGCTCAAGGAGTAGTTGAGAAGCCCCCCATTGCTATCCAAGCCCTTGGAAGGGGAGGTTCTCATACTGTACCTAGTTGTTTCAAAATATTCTGTCAGTGCAATCCTGATAAGGGAAGAGGAACATGTACAGTACCTAGTGTATTATGTAAGAAAGAGGCTGTTGAATGCAGAAACCAGGTACCCCAAGCATGGAAAAGTTGGTGTATGCCTTAGTCATGGCATCTAGGAAGCTTAGGCCCTATTTTTAGGCCCACAAAGTGGAGGTATGATCCTCATATCGTTTGAGACATGTCTTGCACAAGCCAGAAGCTTTGGGAAGACTCATGAAATGGGCAATAGAATTAGGACAATTTGATATCGATTACAAGCCAAGGACATCAATTAAAGGTCAGGTTCTAGCTGATTTTATATTGGAATTCCAATCAAAAATAGTGGTGGAAGTCATGCATCTGGTACCTGAACATGGTAACTCAGTGGTACTTGGAGAGAATTATGCACATTGGTAGAACCTGTATGTGGACAAGGCAGTAAAAAATAGTGGAGTAGGAACTAGAATTGAACTCATTAGCCCTGAGGGGCATCGCCTCCAAGGTTCCATTCACTTCTCGTTCAGAGCTAATAATGATGATGCAAAATATGAAGCCCTAATTGCAGGATTGAATCTAGCCCTTGAAATGAAAGTGGAGAACCTTATTGTCTACGGTGACTCAATGTTCGTAATGTGGCATATTAGGGGTGACTATCAAGCTAGGGGATCCAGTACAGACCTATATATGAGATATGCTCAGGACCTGATGCAGAGGTTCCATGAAGTAAAACTTGAACAGATTCCAAGGGCAGAAAATGCTAATGCAGATGCCTTAGCAAAATTGGGATCTCAAAGGTCTACAACCTTGTTGGGAGTGATTCCCCAAGAGATACAGTCTTAATAAAGAATCCCACAAGAGAAGGTAATGGAAATTGTGGTTCTAGTGGATAATCTGTGGACAGATCTCATTAGAGCCTACATTACCAAGTCCTGAAGATAAAGATGAAGCTAGGAGAATCAGGTACCAGTCAGCTAGATATGTTATCTATGATGGGTATCTCTATAAAAGAGGTTTCAATCAGCCCCTACTCAAGTGGGAATAACTGTGAGTACATTCTGAGGGAGGTCCATGAAGGCATTTATGGAAATCACTCGGGGGCGTACCTCTCTTGCCCACAAGGTGCTATGGCAGAGATACTATTAGCCGACTCTAAAGTCAGATGCTCACTAATTTGCCAAGTCATGTGATCATTGTGAAAGGTATGCAAACCACAATAGAAGACCAATGACTTCTCTTAAGCCCTTGGTCAACCCTTGTCCATTTGCAGTATGGGGAATTGATCTAATTAGGGAGCTGCCAAAAGGAAAAGAAAGTGTGAAATATGTTATGGTAACTGTGGACTACTTCACAAAATGGGCAGAAACTGAACCTCTAGCTACCATTACTGCTGGGAAGCTAAGGTAGTTTGCCTACAGGGAAATCATTTACAGGTATAGGATTCCATACAAATTAATTTCTGACAATGGAAAATAGTTTGGCAACAGAGAAATGAGGACGTTGTGTGATGATTTATGAATAAAGAAGAGTTTCTCAACTGTTTTCCACCCTCAAAGTAATGGCCAAACAGAAGCTATGAATAAGATAATTAACCATACTTTGAAAGAAAAGTTGGAGGAAAGAAAGGGAAGCTGGCCAGATGAGCTTCCAATGGTATTGTGGTCTTATAATACAACACCCCGGTCAACTATAGGGGAATCCCCCTTCTCCCTCATATATGGTTGTGAAGACATTGTACCTATTGAAATTGGGGCAAGTTCCTTTAGGAGGGACAACTATCAGGATGAAAATAATGAAATCAATCATCATCTGTACCTGGACCTAGTGGAAAAAATGAGGGCATCCTCACAATTGAAGTTGGTTGCCTATCAACAAGGGACTATGAGGTATTACAACAACAAGGTGGAACCTCGACCATTAAAAGTTGAGGACCTGGTATTGAGAAAGATGATGCTAAATATGAAGGTTCCAGGTCATGGAGCATTTGAAGCTAACTGGGAAGGTTCGTGTAAGATACGATCAATGTTGTGGGAAGAAACCTACCATCTTGAAAACTTGGAGGGGAACCTCCTCCCAAGGGCCTGGAATGTTGAGCACCTCAAGAAGTATTACCCGTAATAACTCTTGTTTCAATCAAGTAGGAAAATTAGGCCTCTTTCATGCTAGGAATATAAAACAAGCTTATGCTTTCGCATTTTCAAGCTTCATATAGTTAATAGTTATAATTTTCATTTCATGCTCGGGGGGTGGTACCTATAAACCCACCTGAGTTTTCATGTAATGTTTTTCATTTTAATGGAAATAATGGCAATTTACCTTTATCTATATTTCTAAAAGTACTACATGGCACCATGTAAGAAGTTTCAACAGAGTAAGTTCTACAGTCTATCAAGCTACACTGCAACACTTGGGGGTAGTAGGTGACATGCTGCCTAGAAAAGGATCTTGAAAGAGTCAATTTTCAAGCAAAAACCCAGGAAGTGCCTAGTCCTGGCTCTTGAGGTTCTTGTGACTTAATCTCGGAGGTGCCTAATCCTGGCTCCCATGGTTCCTGATTTGACCCAAGAGGTGCCTAGTCCTGGCTCCTGAGGTTCCTGTGATTTAATCTGGGAGGTGCCTAGTTCTAGCTCCCATGGTTTCTGATTCCACCCGGGAGGTGCCTGGTCGATCCTGGCTCCTGAGGTTCCTATGTTTTAACTTGGGAGGGGCCTAGTCCTTGCTCTTGAGGTTCCATTCAATCAACCTAGGAGGTTCCTAGTCCTAGCTCCTATGGTTTATACTTAACCAAGAAGGTGCCCAGTCCTGGCTCCTAAGGTTCCTACGATTTAACCTGGGTGGTGCCGAGTCCTGGCTCTTGAGGTTCCATTTAATCAACCTAAGATGTGCCTAGTCCTAGCTCATATGGTTCATACTTAACCAATGAGGTGCATAGTCCTGGCTCCTGAGGTTCCATTCATTCAACCTAGGAGGTTCCTAGTCATGGCTCATATGGTTCATACTTAACCCAGGAGGTGCCTTGTCCTGGCTTCTGAGGTTTCATTCATACTTAACCCAAGAGGTGCCTAGTCCTGGCTCATGTGGTCTTCAAGAGATAATTAACTTAAAAGTTGTTTTGTCACAATTATCACGATACATATGCATATGGAAGGATGAGAAGACCCCTTAAAGAGGAGTTATAGTTAAATCAAAAGAAGATAGTTGTTCTTAAAAATGATCAAGTTTAACAGGTGCTAGTAGTGAGGAGAGGTATCACCCATATTATTGGAACCTCATCAGCACAATGATACCAGCAACAAGGAGAGGTTTCATCCATGTAACTGAAACCTCATCAACAGAGAGGTGTCATACAATGAGGGAATGTTTCACTCTTGAGATTGGAACCTCATCAACATAAAGATGACAGATAATGGGAACAGGTTCCACCAGTACCATTGGTACCCCATCAATAGTGAGGTCCCAACACCCGAGGAGGCACTAAGGCACCTTTAGGGTTTTCCTAATGTGAAGGATGATAACTACACCACACCCATAACATCATCTACATAAACCCATGGCACACATTTCAAATTAATATAAAGCATGCATCAAGGGAGTGGAAGCTAAAAACTTCAGAAGAAAACAAAATTGTGATAGCGAGAAAGTCAAAATATCCAAGCAACCGGAAAAATATTCAAGATTACATCTGTGGAGCATTTGAGGTTCCCACCCCCTCATTTAAAACCAGTTTAAAATATCCAAGAACCAAGAGCCATAAAATATTCAAGGAACCATTAAAAGAAAGTTAAGAAGAGGGGGAAATAATGGAAATTATTCAGCAAGAGGAGTGTCATCGGTATTGGAGGAATCTTTTTCAGCAAGAGTTGTGGAGTTGGCACCTCCATACAGGGCCTCATCGGGATGGAGTGTTGGAACCTCAGTCTGCAGGGCTTAAGGTGCGGGAGCTGGTTCTTCTCCTTTCATGGCCGCTTCCACAGCACCAGGAACCTCTAGATTCCCCCCAATGGCACCTGGGTCTTCATTTTTCAGCTTCGTAACCAAAGCAACAACATCATCCCAAGGAGAGACCAGTTGAAGTCCGGTACCTTCTCGAACATAGACCTCAAGTAGTCCTTGACACCATTGTCATAACCAGCTTCATACTTGTCCATCTCTCTAGGAGCTCTTAGTGTTTTGTATGTGGTCACTGCACCTTGAAGGGCATCCACTTGATTCTTTAGCTCCTGAAGCAATAGAGCATGATTGGTTTGAAGCTCCTCTCTCTCCTTCTTCTGCTGCTTAACTAAGTTGTTCAATTGCCCTCTTTCTTTGGTCAATATGGACTCTGCAGTCTTCAACTTCTTGTTGGCATCCACCAGCTTCTTATTCTCATCCTCAGAAGCTTTGAGCTTGGTTCTTAATTCCTTCACCCCTTCCTTCTTCTTCTGGTCACCTCTAGCTGTTGCTGATATTTGCTTACCGAATCTAAGTTGCAAAAAGGTACTTTGAGCAGCAAAAACTAGCAGGGCTTGTGAAGTTTCATTCGTCCTCATCTTAGACCAATCAGCCACAACCTTTTATAGAACCTGCTCCCCCAATATCCTGGTGAAGGCCTGCCTCTCAGGGGAGGCAGCGGGTACTATAGCCAGTCGAGATCTCTTTCCTAAACGGAGGTCAGGTGTGGAAGCTGTGGCTGGGGAACTGGTTGATAATTTTCTCTTGAAAGAGGTTCCAGAGGGTTCTTGAGCAGGTGTCATCACAATGGCTGTAGAAATATTCTGAATGTAGCATGTAGTGTTGATTGCTTCTACCCAAAGATATGTGGGCAATTTGGCTTCTTCCAACATTGTTCTTACAGCTTCAATTAAGGTCCTATTTTTCCTTTCAACTACCCCATTTTGTTGAGGAGTTCTAGGATCAGAGAAATTTTGAGTGATTTCTTTTCCATCATAGAATTCTGTCATAGTTGCATTCTTGAACTCAGTACCATATCACTTCTAATTTTCTTTACTTGCATTATGTGCCAGTGTCAACAATCTTCACATGATTGATAATGAATTTGCTTGGCTCATCCTTGGAGTGTAGGAAGTACCCCATATGAATCTTGTGAAGTCATCCACAATTACTAAGGCATATATCTTTTTAGCAATTAACATGATGTTGACTGATCCAAATAAATCCATATGCAATCATTCTAAGGGCTTATCAATTGATGATTCTGTCTTAGACTTGAATGATGCCTTCCTTTGTTTTCCCTTTTAACATGCATCATACAAGCCATCCTTGGTGAATTTCATTTGTGGAATGCCTCTAACCAAATTCTTTCTAACCAATTGATTCATGGATTTGAAATTTAGATGGCTAGCTTCTTATGCCAAATCCAACTTTCATCTTTATTGGCCTTAATAAGCAGACATTTCATTGAGTCTACCTTTACAGAGTTGAAATCAGCAACATAGACATTTCCTTTTCTTCCACCAATTAGAAAAATTTCACCAGATTCTGTATTAGATATGATGCATGATCCAGTTGTAAACTATACACCATTTCCATTGTCACACAGTTGACTAATGCTCAGCAAGTTATGCTTTAATCCATCAACTAGTATTACAGGTTCAATGATAGCATTTTTACTTGCAATAAAGCCATATCCCAAAGTATATCATTTGTTGTTATCTCCAAAGGTAACTCCTAGGCCAGCTTTCTCCATAAATTTTTTGAGTAAGGACATATCTCCATTCATGTGTCTAGAACATCCACTGTCTAAATACCATAGATTTATTCTTCTTCTTTTTCCATGCACACAATTAAAACAATCAAGTTACTTTTGGTACCTAAGTTTCCTTGGGTCCTCTTTTATTAGTTACAGCCTGTGCCTTGGTTGCCAACTTTGATTCCTTTAGTTTTTGTGGATTTAAGTCCTCTTTAACTTTTAGAGTTGATTTTTGAGGCACAGACACCTTGGAAATCATGACAGGAATATCATTCACAATTTTGGACTTGACAGTTTGATTAGCATGATTGTTAGCAGTTATATGCATATTCCATGGCATTGCAGGCATGTTTATATTTGCATATGCAAAGAATGGATTGTACATGTATGGCATTTGTGCATATGGCATGTGAACATTTGATGCAACCAAATTAGAGGTCATGACATTCATGAGCATAGGATTGGCAGGCATGGCATTTGCAGTCATGGTGTGTGTAGTGGAATCATTTATAGGTATGGAATTCTTTTCTTTCTTGCAGTGCATAGATAAATGATTTATACTACCACACTTTATACATACCCTTCTAGGTGAATATATGTCAGGGGTATAATTATTGTGCTTGTTTATACCTACCTTACCATTCTTATTTTTCTTCCTTGTCTCTGACTTAGGTTGAATGATTTCAACAGGTGCTATCGTTTCTAGTTTATCCTTTAACTGTTTCTTATATAAGATACATATATTTATCTTTTCAACTCTAGCCACAACTTGTTCTGTGGATTCACTTTCTTTCACAAACTAAATGGGTGTGCTAAGTTTGTGTTTCTTATTAATCATTGATTGTTTACCTATCAATGGATGTTTATCAGTTGACTTAGCATCAATCGATTAATAATCCTAATCAATTGATATAGAATTAACAGTCGATTGATCTTTATCCATTGAGGCATTAATCAATGACTTGCCTATAGACTTGGTGAATTCTCCTAGAGTATCCATTCCTTGAACATCAATAATCTATTTTGCAGTTTTAAAAAACCTATTTCATTTGTTGATTGTCTCAATTTCATTAGCTAATTAATCTTTCAACAATTCTTCTCTTTTCAAACTGTTCACTAATTCATTCATAGCATATTCACTTTCATATTTAAATCTATCCAAACAAACTATTTCATTTTCAAGAAATGCATTTCTCTCAGTCAAAGCATCAATGGTGTTCTTTAACTTATAGTTTTCTTTGTTTAGTGATTTAAGAGTGATATGCCAATTGTACAGTTCATTTGACATTTCATTTATAATACTATTGCATTCATCTTTTGAGAGTTCAGAAAAGTTTATAGCTAGTACCTGATTTGATGATGGAACTAACATCGCATCCTCATAGTTGGCCATTAAAGCTAGATTGATGAACTCTTCACTAGAATCATTGTCATCGGTAGCCCAGTCTTTCTCTTCAGTCACAAAAGCCTTTTCTTTTTGTATGAGAAGGTCAAATATTTCCTTTTGTACTCAATGCCATCATATGACCTTGCCTTTTTTTTCCCTTGTTTTGGATTTCTGCATTTATTGGAGAAATCAACCTATCCATAATTATAGCATTTGAATTTAGATCTATTAACCAAATTTTTGTTTTGATTGTCACTTCTAAACTGAAATACAAGCCTTTAAACATTTAAATTCCTCTTGAATTTCAAATTTGAAAACTTCCTTGACAGAAATGGAAGGTGTTCATCAATTTCATCAAAATCATCTTGAAAGCATGCTTCACTCTCATTACCTTTGATCTTTTTTTATCTTTGGATGATTAAACAACAGCATCATCAGCCACCATGCTAAAACCATTTACACAGCCCCTTTCACTATCAACCTTCTTGTCTTCATTTTCGTTGACTATCAAAGCAACAATTTTGGCCCCGTTTGGCCAAGCTTATAAGCAGCTTATAAGCTGAAAAAGTTGGTATATATGTACTTTTTCTGAAAATAAGTAACTTATTTTCAAATTTGGAAATAAGATTTGGTCTTAAATTTCTATAATAAATATTAATTTTCAAAAAAATAAATAAAAATACTTTAAAAAAAAGTAACTTATTACTTATAAGCTTAAGACAAACACCCCCTTTGTTTTTTCTTTGATTCAACTAAATCTCTTCATTCTGTCAGATTTCCAACTCATATGTCCTGAAAATATCATAAAGAGTATCAAGAGTGTAGTCCTTGAAGTCCTGAGGTTGTCTGATAGATAAAATCATTGCCTTCCATTCTTTTGGAAGAGATGTAAGAAATTTCAAGTTTGTATCCTCGGTTGCATAAACCCTACCATATAGTTTTAGTCTATTCATAAGCTTTTGGAACCTATTATAGGTATCATTGATGGACTCACCACTCTTGAAATGAAAGGCTTCATATATTAATCAAGAGTTGCATCTTGTTTTTCCTGACTTGTTCAGTTCCTTCACAAAGAGTTTGGAGAGTATCACATACTTCCTTGGATATTGTGCAGTTGATTACATTGTCAAACATGTCTTTATCTAAACCATTGAATAGAATATTCATGGCCTTTTTATACTTTAGCACTTCTTTTTCATCATATCTCGTGAACTCAGTGATGAGTTTTGGAACATGTTTGTCGAAGGCAGGAGTACCATTAGGGTTTACACCTGTGACCAGCTTCATGGGAACATGAAGACCTTTCCCTGTGTAGTTGACATAGGAAGTGTCAAGTGAAAGTAGATGTAGGTGCATTTTTACTTTCCAGTGAAAGTAATCTTCTTTTTCCAATACTGGAATTTTCACTCCTGAATCTTTGTGGCGTATATTGACTTGTTTGTGATCTTACAACTTTATGTATGTTGAAAACCTGTATTTGATACTAATTGTTATTTGTCCCTTAATAATGTTAATATTCCTAGAAGGGGGGTTGAATACAAATATCAAAACTTTTTGTAAGCCTTTAAAGTTTGTATTTGTTCTTCTAAGTTTAAGTATTTGAGATACATTCTGGTAAAGTTCTTCTATGTAGGAAATACAACTTCAATTTGAGTCTTCATAGATAATGTAGACTGTCTTCCATAGCTCTACTATCGTCTGAAGATTCCTGACATTTTGTCTTTTGTGCTATACCTATCAATTGATAATTTGCTATTAAGCATATCAATTGATTCTTCCTTGTATCCTTCAACTGATGTTCTTCTTCAATTGATCTTGATATCCATCGATTGACAATAGCAATTGACTTACCGATTGATAATGTTTATCAATCGATATATACATATCGATGGGTCTTCATATCAGTTGATGGCCTTCAATTTAACTTAGCTTCATATCAATTGATTCTTTAATATCAATTGATTATCTTTCACTTGTATATGTTTCCTGTCCTCAATATATTCACAATTTTAACAGTCCAAAATACACATCAATTGATGACCTATGTCAATCAACTCTGGTATTAATTGATGAGTAAAACACTATCAATTGATCTAGCCTTATCGATTGAAAAGACTAATTACAAGTATACTTCAATCCATTTTATTAGTTGATTACTATAGACACTTTAACTGATAAATGGTTTCCTAATCAAGTAATATTCATAAATTTATATCAATTGATCAGTTACAATAAGTAAAATTTCTATGATTCAAAGGTTGAGTTTATCATCAAGACAAAATTAATTCCTAATACATCAAATTATCAATTGATATTTACTTATCCTGAAGAATAAGACAAAGTGTCAGGAATCCTGGCAGACTAAAAACAACAATGAAAGACAGTCAAATTGTCATTAACAGTGAAACTCTAGGAGGAACTGTATTTTTGGGAGAATGCAGGGACAAAAATATACCCTAAATTACGAAATGCAAAGGAGAAAGACAGAAGTAGCAAAATTCTAGTGTAGGGAAATATTGTTTTATCTGTTGACTAGTAATACTGTAATAACACTTGTAATATATTAACAAGTGTAGTCGCATAGTAGAAGACACACTTTTATAATATTTCAATTTCTAGGATATAACTTATTAAGCCAAATTGTAAGGACATGTAATATCTCTACTTTGTAAAAACAACTAGGTTTTCAGACCTGTATTTCTATAGAGCAAAAATACTTCTGGTGGATAAAGTCATCCCACTAGTAATTTTAAATATTGGTTTTTCTGTTTTTATAATTTTCAATACATTTTCATAGTTCTATAAATATCTATTGATATAACATCTAGGGTTCTTGATTACAAAGTTCAAAAGAAAATTTTGGTAAAATTACTATATTTGTATTCAACCCCCTTCTATAAATATACATAGTGACTTTAAGAGATTCTCTAACTAACAAATGGTATCAGAGCCGAGCTTTCAACATACAAAAAGTTTTAAGATCAGAAGTCATTATGGGTCATAAATTTGTCAAAGAGGATAATGACCAAGAAACAATACAAGAAAAAGTTGATAATGTTAATATAGGTTTTCTATCCAATAAAGAATTAAAAGAAAGACTTAAAAAGGTAGAACCTGTGGTTAAACCCAAGGCAGACAAGAAAAAAAATATGAATGGCAAAGTAGGAACCAATAAGCACAATAATTATATTCCTAACATGTATGATCCCTGGAAAACATGTGCTAAATATGATAGTGTCAATCATTTGTCTGTGCTTTGTAAGAAGCCGAACCCTGTCATGACTACTAATTAGATGCATTCCAATTTAGTTGCACAAAGTATTCCTATATCATATGCATCAATGCCATATATGTTTAATCCATACTTTGCATATTCTCACATAAGTCTACCTATCATGCCTTAGAATATGCCTTATGAAAACAATGAACATGCATCTAAATTCTCTAATTCAAATTAAACCAATGGCATATCTAACATGATTAATAATATGCCAATATTTCAAGGTCTAACTCCAAAAGTTAAAGTGGACTTGAATCCACCTTAAACAAATGTTGACAAGTTGGGGCCGAAGGCAAACACTGCAACTAATAAGAAAACACCCAGGGCAACTTGGGTACCAAAATTAACTTGATTGTTTTTGGATGTGCACAGAGAAAGAAAAGAAATCTTTGGTACTTTAAGAGTGGTTGTTCAAGACATATGACTAGAGGTAGATCCCTACTCACACAGTTTGACGAGAGACGTGGCCCAAAAGTAATTTTTGGAGATGACAACAAATGTTATATAATGGGATATGGCTTGATATCAAAAGAAAAGGTCATAAACAAACCTATAGCCCTAGTTGTTGGTCTTAGACACGATCTTGTAAGTATCAATCAACTGTGTGATAATGGATATGGTGTGTCTTTTACAATTAAAGCATGCATCATCTCAAACAAAGAAATTAGTGATGTTCTGTTAACTAGAAATTAAAAAGGAAATGTTTATGTTGTTGATTTCAACTTAATCAAGGCAGACACAATGACATGCCTATTTAGTAAAGCAAAAATTAATGAGAGTTGTTTGTAGCAAAAGAAACCAGCATCATTCAGAAAGAATGTGGTTAGAATCATTCCTTAGGTGGAATTCACCAAGGATGGATTGTATGATGTCTGTCAAAAAGGTATACAATCAACAAGATCATTCAAACCCAAAACTGAATCATCAATTAATAAAGCCCTTAAATTCCTATACATGGATTTGTTTGGACTAGGAAACATCATCTCCAACTCTAGGAAGAAATATTCTTTGGTGATAGTGGATGACTTCACAAGATTCTCTTTGGTGTATTTTCTGCTCTCAATGGATGAAGCAAGACAATTCATTATCAATCATGTGAAAAATGTTTAGACTGGCACAGATTTTAAAGTGAAGACAATCAGGAGTTACAATGGAATCGAGTTAAAAAATTCCATTATGAAGGAATTTACTGAAGAAAAAGGAATTAGAATTTTTCAGCACCAAGGACATCTTACCAAAATGGGGTAGTTGAAAGGAAAAAAAGAACCCTGATTGAAGTTGCAAGGACAATGCTTGAAGAAGCCAAACTACCTACATACTTTTGGGCAGAGGTAATCAACCCAATCTGCTATATTCAAAATATATCTTTTGTGAACCAAACCCAAGGGAAAATAGCATATAGAGTTCTCGATCAAAACAATTCTTAACTATATTTACATGAGTTCTCGAAAAGAATTGTGTCAGTTCTCTAATAAAGTAACTTTAGCAAACTCTTGAGTTCTCGATCAAATAAAACATTTACAATTCTAGGTCGAGATGTCTATCCTTATAAATAGCAAAGTAGGTTTACAATTCATTTCTATGCTTATATCGCCAACTCAAAGAACTTTTTTCTCTCTACAGTCTCAATCGAACTCTCTGTCTTTTCTAAAAATTCTTCATTTCTTCTTTTGTCTTTTCTACACACAACTCAATGGAATCGTCAAGCTCTATTCCAATTGTTGAAGTCTACATCATTCCTGAAACTAACTTTCTCACTATACCAAGAGATGCTGAGGCCAAGCCACAGTATAAATGTTTCACTAGGTTTGTCATTGAATCCTACTTGAAGGAAACATTGCTTGTAAACTCCACACTGTACTAGAATGTATTGGAAGAATTCTAGAACTGTGTCAAATGGGTAGAAAATGATCTTGAGGACGAGTGCACTAAAATGCAAGTGACCTGCAAGATACAAGAAGAAGAAATTAGTTTTAATGAAGATAATGTGAATGCAAGCCTCTCACTTCTAAATGAAAAGTTTGACAAGGATCCAACTGATGTTAAGCTAATGGAATTCATGGAGTTCATTCGATATAGTGATGATATCAAACTTGGAAAGCTAACCAAGGAGTTTGTGAGGAAGGAATGGTCATTCTTGTTCGACACACTACTCAGAGTCTTCACTTGCAGGAAAATAGGGTTCGACCAGATTAGCTCCATTGCCTTAGAGCTTGCCTACTCATTGACCTACAATCAGAAGCTCAATGTAGGGAGGCTCATACTTGGAGAACTCATAACTAGGATCCCTAAGGGAGGTAATGAAATTTTCTTTCCTCGATTTATTTAATCAATTTTAAATTTTAAGAATGTTGATTTGATTGAGTTGTCTGGAATGAAAAAAAGTATAATTGGCTATAGTAAATCCATGTCGAAGATAATATTTGGTACATTGGATAGACGAAACACTGTCCATGTACCTCTTCAAATCACACCTCATATGAGGAGTGTATTTTAAAGGTATCCACTAGTGCAACCTAAATATGGTTATATCACTACAGTAAAAAGACCCAAGGATGCAGAAGTAGCAAATGCACCTAACTCAGGGAACCTTAATCCAACTAAAACCTCTTCTTCAACTCCCCTAGATGTTAGTGAACCAACATCTGCATCCTCTTAACATGGTGTGGTTGAAAAGAAGAGAAAGAAGAAACTTGCTGCCAAGAAATTAGAAGTATTTGTAGAGGATGAAAATGAACCTGTCACCAATGGTTTCCCTAACCAGGAGGAAGAAAAAGAAAGGGACCACAACAGACCACTCTACATCATCTCAACAGGATGTAGAGGTTTCACATGGACTACACCTGCTACTAGGTGTAGTCTCTCAGCAGGGTATACCTATTAAACTTGGGAGTCAGCCCACTCCACTTATAATGAGTCTACACCAACACAAGAACTCACTCATGTTGATGCTAGGAGTTTAGTTGAAAGGAAGACATAGTTGCACTTAGGGACTCCTATTGAAACTTTCTCATTCTCTCATGGGGAGTTGCCAACACTCAATTATGAGCAACTCACTTCTTTAACCTCTAATATTTCTTTTCAACTGATTGTGCAAAGTGATGCACAAAAGGTTCTTGATCATTTGGAATCCAATTCTCCCGGTGAGCCAAAATCAAGTGACTTGGTGCATGAGACCTTGTTTACCACCCAGGACATATATTTAGATGGTGAGAGAATGAAACACCCTCCATTAGTCTCATTCAGTAGCCATTGGAAAATATGTCTTAACAGACATTGAGGATTCCAAGAGACCTTCAGTCCATGCAAATGGCATCTCCTGGACAACCTCCAGTCATTGAAAGACTGTTTCCAATGGAGAAATCACCTATCCATCTAGGGTCTATCAATGATTCATTTGAGAAAGTGGATGAGGAAATAGACACTGCAGGAGCCACTACCACAAGTGGTGATCCTAGCTCTAACTTTCTGTCACAATGACTGAAACCTGTGCAACATGACAGGGATTCAGGACTATCTTCTGGCACCTTTCTTCTTGAAAAAAATTAAAAGAACTGTATGGTGACCAGTTTAATGGGTTTGTTATTTCACCCTTAGACTAACAATGACTTTGTAGAAGGGGGTTGAATACAAAACTCCAGAACTTTTTGTAATTCTTGCGGATTTAGGGAGTTTTTATTTTTTTTATATGATTGAGTATTTGTAAAAGGAGATATAGAAATATAAAACAAGAAAATTAAACTAGACGATTTGAAAACAGTGTTTAAAAATTACTAGTGGATTGTTTTTCCACTAGTGAATTAATTTTGTGTTTAAATAAACTTGGTTTAAAAACCAAGATGCTTACAAGTATATGATGAACACAGAAAAACACTACAAATGATTCCTATCTCTTAATGTTCTTTTCTTGTGTTTTTGTTCTTCAATACTTCTACAATTGTTACAATGAACTACTACAATTTATATAGCAGTTCATTTTCTAAACCTATTTCTATCAACTGATACAAGTACAAATTATATTTTACAATGTTTGCACTAAAATAGAATATAGCTTCTTTCACAGTCTTCAAAGGTCTTGGCTTTGTTCTGGAAAAGTCTTTGTCTTGTTCTTCCCTTTAAGAACTGTGTTTCTTGAAAGACTTCATAGTTCTGACATAATTCTTCCGCTGATCCAAAATTCTACAAAGATTCCATTCAGTTTGTCTTTAACCATTTGGGGAAACTTTGATCAATTGATAACTCCTATAAAGTTTATCAATCGATCCTCCTTTGCTTATCCATCGACAGATAGGTTATCCATTGATTTAGTTGATGTATCAATAAATATTTGAATATCCATCGATTGCTCCTTTATCCGTTGATTGTCTTTGACAGATTCATCCAATGACGAAGATCCATTAATTAATTTTTGTTAATTGGCATCCATCGACCAACATCCATTAATTGACATCCATTGACTTATTTTTTATTGATCACTTCATTTATGAGAATTGTGACTTAGAATATTTACACTTTGTCAGCCATCTTTCATATCAGTTGAAGAGCTATCAATCGAAGCCAATAAATATCAGTTGACTAATATAGTGCATCCATCGAATTATTATAATCAACTGATAATAAAAACAACTCTAGATCAACTGTTACTGTCCAATTTAGCAGTTGATTAATAATTACTTCAACTGATAAATGGTTCTCTAGTCAATGGATATATATATAAGTCACACATCCATTGACCAGCTACAAAAATTAATTGTCAAACTTATGATTCTAAGTAATGAGTTATCATTACTCTACATAATTCCTAACAGGGTTATATTACATTGCTCACCTCCCACCTACCAAATGAAGATTATACTATTATTCTACTTGAATATGCCAAAGATCTGGAGGAGATCAAGGATAAAAATGCTGATATGGTTGAAGAAGGTGAAGCAAATATAGATGCTTGGTTGGATGCAAAAAAATCTGTGAACATGGAAGAGATGATACAGTGGATGAGGGAGAAATACTTGACTTCTCTAGGATTATGCTCCAAAACCTTCACTCCCTCGATAATTTATGATGCCATCCATGAAGCTGCCAAGATGCAATAACAGGCCAATCATTATCTTGCAAGAGGTCTCCAATCAGAACTTAGATCTCATAGGGAAAAGATGGGGACAAGAATGACAAGTATTGACAACAAAAAATAGCCACTCCATGAACTACCTTAATCTAAGTCTGAAACCTCCATCTGCAGAACAAAGATAGTTGAGATGCAATCCAAAATGGAGAAGATGGAGAAAGACTTCAAAGACTTGGTTGAGAGTAATGCTGAGTAGAAGCAGAATCAATCCAAGATTTATTCCATGGTGGATGTGCTCTACAAGAATAGGCATGCTGACATGATGCCTAAGGATGTTCAATTACATGACTTGACACCTTTTCTAATAGATTTTTACTATCAATCCAAAGTCAAAGATGAACAATTGCTAAATGATAAATTGTAAAAACTGGCTAAAGCTTGTACCTCTCTCTCTAACACTGTAAATAAAGTGGTTGCTATAGTTGGAACTCTTCAAAGAGAAGTCAACACCTCCATGCTAACTCATTCTCTTACTCTCACACAAGTGTCAAATCAACTGATCTCAATTCAAGATCTTTTATCAACTATAACTGGCTCAACTCATGCTCCCGAGTTCAGGTGACTCCCCTCTCTGAGCCAACACATTCTACATTCCTGCCTAAATAAGATATCAATTCTAAGGGGGAGAAGGAAATAAAGGTTGAAACTGAACATGAAAAACAAGAAAGATGAGATGAGATTGAGGTTGAAAGGCAAAAGGTTGTCATGGCAATCCTGAGAGAAGAAGCTAGGAAGCCAATAACTGACAAAGAATTCATGCTAACCTTAACAACCGTCAAGGCAAATGTCAAGGATAATCATTAGAGCTACTGGAAAAAGTTTCGAAACACCATATACATTGTGAGGGGAGTAAAAGTTCAAGAAAATGACAAAGAGTTCAAGGTGCCGGTAGTGTAGATGAAATCTGGCTATTTTAGGTTATCTCTTAAATTATTCAACTATCTTTTTTACACTGAATTAGAATGCCTATACAAAGCAGTGGATGAGGTATCTAAGGAGGATAGGGAGTTGAAAACTCTGATAAAACCTATTATGCCATTGACACTACCAGAAGCCTACTACAACCTAGATGGAATTCTGTACAAGACAATGTCAAACTCTTTGACTCACTTCAAGATTCCTCAGCATCTCAATCAGAAAAATAGATGCCAAGTTATGAGTCTGACGAATTTACTCCAAAAATGCCTTTTGTGATAGATGAAGACAAGAAGATAATTGAAAAATTGAGGAAATTCATAAATGGACAAGTCTCAAATTTTGCAAATGAAAAATTGAAGAAGAAGAAGGATGATGAAGACAAGCGGCAGGGAAAGAAAGATGACAAGTCTGAACCCAGGAGTGACAAGGATGGAAATAAAGATAAAGATAAAGATGATGATCAAAATAAGAAAAATGATGACAAGGGAAAGGAAAAGAAGTATGAAAGAAAGAAACATCAAAAGAAGCAAGTTGCTGTTAGAACAATTAATGATCCTATCAAAATTCTGGACATTAATTTTACTAACACGATTTCTGAAACTGCTCAACAACTCTTATCCAAACCACCTAAGGCTCCAAAAAGGCATCTAGTCAAAGTAACTGCTAATGGATTTATAAGAAAGGAAAGAAAGAAGGAACATATCTCTAAACTGAAGCCATGTCAACAGATCAAGGTCAATATTGCAACCAGAATGAAAGTCAAGAAATCTACCAATTCATTTCTAGTGAGATGTCCAAGATGGAGAAAACAAATCATTGTTCCTGACAAAGGACATGCCATCAATCCAATCCAAACAGAAGAGGTGTATGATAAAAGAAAATTCAAACATATGATTGCAAACAGAATCTCCAAGGTTGTAATGAGGGACAAAAAAATGTATGGGCCCAATCTTGATGGAGAAGAAATGGAATTCAACCATGATAACTCATCAGTCACCACCATCAGTATCTATGATAAGAAGTGTATGGTGGACAAACTCAAGATAATTGAAGTGGCTGAGTATCTGGCTAGAAAATATCAAAAGAAAATTGATAAAGTCATTTAGAGAAAAAAAATGGCTGAGAAAAAGATCAAAGAAGATGAGGAAATAGAGAGAAGATCTGAAGAATTGAAAAGATAGGGAAAGTGCAGAGTATTCAAGAATCCTGATAGAATTGAGATCAAGACTTACAATGGGACAACAATCAAAGTAAGACTCAAGTTTATCAAGGACTATTCTCTTGAATCTCTTCAGATTGCAGCTAACATGCTCAAAGATTCAATCCCGATTGAAGAAATAATGGGAAGATAAGAATGCCTTAAAGCCATGGAGGAGAACAACAAGAGGAATAAAGAAAAAAAGTAGTCCCTCTATGACATATATCTAGACAAACAAAGGTAGGCTGGATATCTTGAATTAATTTTTAAAAATGTCTTTCCCAAATTGGGGGAGATTGTTGTATCTAGACAAGCCTACTTTATTTTTTAATGTATTACTTGTACAGTTGATTACAACACAACTAGAACTTCTTTTATAGGATTGTGACTTAGTTGTTATCATAAAGATTTGCAAATAGAAGTCTTTTTCTGCGGCAATGCAAGATTGTAAATAAAGGTGAAGAATAAAGGTCTGATATAAGATTAAAAATGGATCACGCATCAAGATAATGAAGACCTCACTAGAATAATGAATGCAGAGTGAAAATTCTTTTAAGGCATATAATCAAACGAGAAGTCATCCTAGTAGAGTAGTCGGTTGTAAAACTAGTAGAGAATTCTCAAACAACAAATGGCCGAGTTGTCATTCGATAAGTGAATCAATAGAGAAGTCTCTTTCATTTGAAAAGTCTCAAATCGAGAAGTTCAAAAAAAGGAATATGTCGAGAAGTAAGATATTGAAGTATTCGAGAAGTATGAGAAATGAGGCTGATCGAGAACTCAATGAAAGAAATCCAATTAAGAAGTCTAAGCTAATCGAGAAGTCATCATGTATTGTCCAATCGAGAAATCTAAGCCAATCAAGAAGTGTTAAAGAGAATTGGTCGAAAAGTCTCAGGAGTAGCCAATTGAGAAGTCTTCAACATGACTTCTCAAAGAGATTTCAAGTGAGTATTCGATTCTTTCAAATGGGCTAAATTCAAGGAGATGTGTAAAAGCAATAGACAAGTATTTTGAAGTATTGTCATGATCAGATCAGTCAAACCTCTGAAGATAATGATAAGTCTACAATGAAGCTTAAAGAGAGATCAAGGCAAAAATAGAAGGAAGAAAGCCAAAATAGAGCATATTGTCAAATCAAAAGACTTGGCTAGAAATATATTTTGTACAATGTAAAGATGTTTTGTCTATTTCTAGTTATAGTAAAACAGATTGTGCAAGCATGTGCACACAAGACATGTTGTCTATTTAGTCATTGCACAGATTTATTAGTTTGGTGTGTTGAATAGTTTTCAAACCTTGTTTTCTTCCAAGAACAAGAAGTTAAGGTTGACACTTGAATCTCATAATTTTAGCAATTTCAATTCTAATAAATATATTAGATTGAAAGTTAATTTTTGTGTGTGTTCTTTAGTTATTCAATTCGGCACTTTGTTAAAGCAATCATACACAATAAGTTAACCTACAAGTATTTAAACAGTTTTATTCAACAAGATAAACAAAAAGAAATCAACATATACATTCACCCCCTATGTATAAGTTTTTCACTACTCAAAACTAACAACATCGATATGTTATCAAGACCCAACGTTTTTCAGTTTCATAAATATGTAAATTAATTCTAATGTTCCTGAACTATTAGTCATTTTTTATATAAGTCCCCAAACTAAAAATTTAAATTGATAGGTAATTAATCTTTTAAATTTTTCTCATCTAAATCCTTCCGTCAAATATCATTAAACGTCAGTTAACTTTTTCTGACGTGGCATTCTAAATAAAGATGAATTAATTTTAACGTCACTAAACTATTAGCAATTTCTTATGTAAGTCCCTAAATTGAAAATTTAAAATTAAATCACAATTTTATATTAAAAATCACATTTATTGCTATTTTATTTTTATTTTATTTTCTAATGTTTTTTAGAACAGAAATATTTGCAAAGCTAAAAATGTTTTAACGTCCCTAAATTATTAGAAATTTTTTATGTAAGTCCCTGAACTGAAAATTTAAATTTAAATCTCAATTTTATATTAAAATATATATTTATTGCTCTTTTATTTTTTATTTACTTTCATTTATTTAGTTTAGAATTTTAGTTAATTTATTTTTTAGATTTGCATATATTTGTGTTTTAAAAAATATTAGAAAATAAAATAAAAATAAAAGAGTAATAAAGGTGATTTATAATATAAAATTGGAATATAAATTTAAATTTTCAGTTCAGGGACTTACATAAGAAATTTTTAATAATTTAATTAAGTTAAAAGTAATTTATCTTTATTTAGGATGTCACGTCAGCAAAAGTTAACGGATGTTTAATGAAATATAACAGAAGGACTTTGATGAGAAAATTTTAAAAGTTTAATTACCTATCAGTTTACATTTTTAATTAAGGGACTTAGATAAAAAATAACTAATAGTTCAGGGACCTTAAAATTAATTTACTCTTTCATAAATCACATATTAATCTCCCAATTAAATAATTGATTTATGTATATCATATCATGAACTAGAATTATAATTCCTCTCCCGATTAAATGTATTTCTTATGGATATAATTAAAGGTTCATGACTCCTATAATTGTATTAAGCACTCAATGACAGATTAGCAAAGCAGAGAGATCACAATACAATATTAAACAAACATCTCAAACCAAAGAATACTACCTAGTACCCGAATTAGAGAATTAGTTACACATAACGAAGAAAGAAAATAAACATATATTAATGATGAAAATCATGGTTACAAGAGTATAGAATTGACTTTTGTTGACTGGCATCCATCGACCGACATTCATTGATTGACATACATTGACTTCCTTATCTATTGATCACTTCATTTATGAGAATTATGACTTAGAATATTTATACTTTGTTAGCCATCCTTCATATCCGTTGAAGAGCTATCAATCGAAGCCAATAAACATTAGTTGACTAATATAGTGCATCCATCGAATTATTACAATCAACTGATAATAAAAAGAACTCTAGTTCAACTGTTACAGTCTAATTTATGAATTGATTAACAATTACTTCAACTGATAAATGGTTCCCTAGTCAATGGATATTTATAAGTCACACATCCATTGACCAGTTATAAAAATTAATTGTCAAACTTATGATTCTAATTAATGTGTTATCATCACTCCACAAGATTCGTAACAAGGTTCTATTACATTGTTCACCTCTCACATACCAAATGAAGATTATACGACTATTCTATTTGAATATGCCAAAGATGAGGAGCAGATCAAGGATAAAAATGCTGATATGGCTGAAGAGGGTGAAGCAAATATAACTGCTTGGTTGGATGCAAAACAATCTGTGAGCATGGAGGAGATGCTACAGTGGATGAGGGAGAAATACTTGACTTCTCTAGGATCATGCTCCAAAACCTTCACTCCCTCGATAATTTATGATGCCATCCATGAAGCTGCCAAGATGCAATTGCAGGTCAATCATTATCTTGCAAGAGTTCTTCAATCAGAACTTAGAGCTCATAGGGAGAAAATGGAGGCAAGAATGACAAATATTGACAATAAAATAAAGCCACTCCATGATATATCTTAACCTAAGTCTGAAACCTCCATCTACATAACAAAGAGATGAGATGCAATCCAAAACGGAGAAGATGGAGAAAGACTTCAAAGAATTGGTTGAGAGTAATGCAGAGTAGAAGCAAAATCAATGCAAGATTCATTCCATAGTAGAGGTGCTCTACAAGAATAGGCATGCTGACATGATGCCTAAGGATGCTCAATTACATGACTTGACTCCTCTTTAAGTAGATTTGTACTATCAATCCAAATCCAAAGATGAACAATTGCTAAATGATAAAGTGTAGAAATTGGCTGAAGCTCATACCTCTCTCTCTAACACTATAAATGAAGTGGTTGCTATAGTGAGAATTCTTTAAAGGGAAGTCAACACCTCCATGTCAATTCATCTCTTACTCTCACACAAGTCTCAAATCAGCTGATCACAATTCAATCTCTTCTATCAACTATAACTAGCGCAATTTATGCTTCCCAAGTTAAAATGTGTCCCCTCTCTGAGCCAATACACTCTACATTCCTGCCTAAACAAGATATCTATCCTACAGGGGAGAAGGAAAGAAAGGTTGAAACTGAACAAGCAAAACAAGAAAGAAGATATGATATTGAGGCTGAAAGGCAAAAGGTTGTCATAGCAATCCTGAAAGAAGAAGCTTGGAAGTTAATAACTGACAAAGAATTCATGCTCACCTTAATAGTCGTCAAGGAAAATGTCAAGGATAATCATTGGAGCTACTGGAAGAATTTTCAAAACACCATATACAGTGTGAGGGGAGTAAAAGTTCAATCAAATGGAAAAGAGTTCAAGTTGCCGGTAATGTAGATGAAATCTGGCTATTTTAGGTTATCTCTCAACCTATTCAACTATATTTCTTACACTGAGTTAGAATGCCTATACAAAGAAGTGGAGGAGATAACTAAGGAGGATATGGAGTTAAAAAATCTGATAAAACCTATAATGCCATTGACACTTCCAGAAGCCTACTACAACCCAGATGGAATTATGTACCAGACAAAGTCAAACTCTTTGACTCACTTCAGGATTCCTCAGCATCTTAATCAGGAAAATAGAAGCCAAGTTATGAGCCTAACGGTTTTACTCCAGAAAAAGCCTTTCGTGATAGATTAAGATAAGAAGATAATTGAAAATTTGAGGAAATTCATAAATGGACAAGTCTCAAATTTTACAAATGAAAAATTGAAGAAGAAGAAGAAGGATGATGATGATGAGGACAAGGGGGATAGAAAGAAAGATGACAAGTCTGAACCCAGGAATGATAAGGATGGAAAGAAAGATAAAGATAAAGATGATGATCAAAACAAGAAAAATGATGACAAGGGAAATGAAAAGAAGTAAAAAAGAAAGAAACATCAAAAGCAGCAAGTTGCTGTTAGGACAAATAATGATCCTATCAAAATTCTGGACATTAATTTGACTAACATGATTTCTGAAACTGCTCAACAACTCAGATCCAAATCACCCAAGGCTCCAGAAAGGCATCTAGTCAAAGTAACGGCAAATGGAGTTATAAGGATGGAAATAAAGAAGTCTCATATCTCTAAACCGAAGCCATGTTAACATATCAAGGTAAATATTGCAACCAGAATGAAAGTCAAGAAATCCACCAGTTCATTGCTAGTGAGATGTTCAAAATGGAGAAAACAAATCATTCTTCCTAACAAAGGACTTGTCATCAATCCAATCCAAACAGAAGAGGTGTATGATAAAATAAAAATCAAACATATTATTGCATACAGAATCTCCAAGGTTGGAATGAGGGACAGAAAAATGTGTGTGACCAATCTTGATGGAGAAGAAAGGGAATTTTACCATGATAACTTATTAGTCACCACTCATCAAATCAAGAGAGTAATTAGTCTCTATGACAAGAAGTGTACGGTGAACAAACTCAAGATGGTTGAGTATCTGGATAGAAAATATCAAAAAAAATTGACAAAGTCATTTAGAGAAAAGAAATGGCTGAGAAAAAGATCAAAGAAGATGAGGAAATAGAGAGAAGATCTGAAGAATTGAGAAGATAGGGAAAGAGCAGAGTATTCAAGGATCCTGATAAAATTGAGATCAAGACTTACATTGGGACAACAATCAAGGTAAGACTCAACTTTATTAAGTACTATCCTCTTGAATCTCTTCAGATTGCAGCTAACATGCTCAAAGATTCAATCCTGATTGAAGAAATAATGGCCAGATAAGAATGCCTTAAAGCCACGGAGGAGATCAACAAGAGGAATAAAGAAGAAAAGTAGTACTTCTATGACATATATCTAGTTAAATTAAGGTAGGCTTGAAATCTTGTATTAATTTGTAAAAATGTCTTTTTCCAAATTGAGGGAGATTGTTGTATCTAGACAAGCCTACTTTATTTTTCAATGTATTTATTGTACAGTTGATTGCAACACAACTAGAACTTCTTGTATAGGATTGTGTAGAGCTGTAAACGAGTCGAGTCGAGTCGAGTTTTTCCTTAACGAGTTCGATCTCGAGTTTTTCTAACCGAGTCGAGCTCGAACTCGATTATTTAACGAGTTTTTTTTTTGCGCCGAACTCGGGTTCGTTAATGACCCGAGTCGAGTCGAGTCGAGTCGGTAACGAGCCTACCGAGTCGATCCCGAGTCCGAGTCGATCCCGAGTCGAGTCGGGTTTTTCGATATTTTTTTTTTTTTTATTTAGACTTGTTTTTAAGTTTTAATGGACAGGCCCAAATATAAATAAAATCATTAAGCCCAAGTTAAACTTGCACTAAGCCCAAGTTAAACTTACAGAAAACACAATCTAGAGACTTACACTAACAGCCTAACACAATTACACACAACAGTACAACACCAATCGACTTAAAAAGTGAAAAGGGTATTAGGGTTCTTCCGCCTCTCTTCTGAGTTCTTCTAATCAATTGCAACTGCTATGTCTCCTTTCTCATATACACAATAATACATACATGTAGCATGTTCGATTAGCTTTTCTCTAATTATCTTTTTGTTTGACACTTGATAAATTTGTTTTAGGGTTTCGTATGAAATGAAAGCAAGAAAATCAAACATAGAAGTTATCCCAGAGAATGCTGTATTTGAAGAAAACATTAGAAGTATCGGAGATGAAACTCCATCGGAAGACACGGGTGAACAACAGGAGATTAGTACTAGTCTTAGAAAAAGAAAAAGAAGTGGTACAGGCTCTACTTCATCTTCCAAACAAAAATTAAGTGAAGTAACAAGTAAACAAGGCGATATGCAAACTGAAGAAGTTCTAGTTCCTTACACAAAAAGGTCAAGAAAAAAAACATCTGCATCTTGGAAGTTCCTGGTAGAATTTGAGCGCGATGGTAAAAAGTGGGCAAGGTGTACACTTTGTCAGACTGAGTTAAAACGCGGTCCTACTTCTTCAACATCATCTCTGAACAGACATGTTGACAAATGCAAGATTGCACATGGATTTGGGCTAAGGCAGACACAACTTCAATTGCAACCTGGAGATAGTTCCTCAGAGGTAACAATTACTAATTTTAAGTATGATCATGCCGATATGAGAAAAACCGTCTCCCACTATATAATGGTAAATGAGTTGCCTTTTATCCATGTTGAGAGTTTTATGTTTAACGAGCTTATGAGGAAAGCTACTCCCTTTTGGCAGAAAATTAGCAGGGCAACTGTAAAATCTGATTGTATAAGTACTTATGAAATTGAGAAGAAAAAGTTAAAAGAAATTTTTAATTCTGTTAAGAGGATTAACATTACCACGGATATGTGGACTTCATCGAGTCAGAAAATAGGATATATGGTTATTACTGCACATTGGATAGATGGTGATTGGAAGCTAAATATGAGAGTCATAAGCTTTTGTAATGTCCCTCCTCCTCATAGTGGATTTGTAATCGCAGAGGCTATATCCAAGTGTTTAACTGATTGGGAGATCGTAGATAAAATTGGAACAGTGAGTGTTGATAATGCAAGGGCAAATGATGTTGCTTTACGAACTTTAAAGGACATGTATAATATTAGGAAAACATTGTTACTTATTGAGGGAAAACTTTTCCAGGTTCGATGTTGTGCACACATACTAAATTTATGTGTAAAAGATGGATTAGAACCAATAGATGGAATTGTTGAAAAGATAAGAGATGGTGTGAAATATGTGGCTGCATCAGAAGGTCGTAGGATAAAATTTGCTGAAATTGTTAAACATCTACATTTGAAGGCTAAAAAATTAATTTTAGACGTCCCTACTCGTTGGAATTCTACTTTTAAGATGCTGATTTGTGCTATCGAATTTAAACAAGTTTTCCAGCGATATCCCTCATTTGATAAAGGCTTTTTGGAATATGTTCCGAATGCGATGGATTGGGAAAAGGTTGAAGGAATTTGTTCAATTTTAGAAGCATTTAATGTTGTCACTAATATTGTATCAGGTACTCATTATCCTACGTCAAACTTGTTCCTGGCAGAAATTAGAAAGGTTAAACAAATACTTGACCGGAAATCTTTTGATCAGAATTTACATATTAGAGAGATGGTAGGTGAGATGAAAATCAAATTTGACAAATATTGGGGGGAGAGCAATTTGGCAATGTCCATTGGTGCTGTTATGGATCCGCGTTTTAAAATGAAGCTTCTTGAATTTTGTTTTCCTACTCTTTATCCACTTGAAGGTGAGGCAGATCAAAATCTTGCTTACTTAAAAAATGTCCTAAATGAACTCTATCAAGAATATTATCTTGAATATCGAGCAAAATCTGCTGATTTTTTTGAATCAAGTCAAGTCTCATCAGATAACTACATCAATATGGATGAAACAGAGACGCCGCAAGGAATTAATGAATATGAAAATTTTGTCCGTGAGAGTGGTGCAATTATTGAACCCATCAAATCAGAATTAGATGACTATTTGGCTGAAAAAATTGTCATTCCTGCTCCTAATTGTTCAAAATCTTTTGATGTATTAGCTTGGTGGAAAGGAAATAGTGCTAAATATCCAATCTTGTCAAATATGGCTCGCGATATCTTGGCTATTCCGATGAGCACAGTTGCTTCAGAATCGACTTTCAGCGCTGGCAGAAGAGTTATTGAGCCACACCGCTCTTGTTTAAAACCTGATACCGTGGAGATGTTATTGTGTGGTGCTGATTGGGTACGTGAATTATACGGGCTTAAAAAACCAAACAAGGTATATATGCATTTCAATATTTCATACATGTTCTTTTCGTATCCATGGCAATTAAATTCACATTTTCTATTATAACTACTTTATGCAGGATTCTTACATCTTAAAGGAAGTTGAGATTGATTTGGATTTTGACAAAATGACTCTTTGACTCTACTAACTACTAAGGGAAATGCGGATTAATGAGGTTGTCTAGTTTAAATTTTAAATTTGAAGTATATTGTTACTTTTCCAGGCTGCCTATTTACTTATCAACTAATATTATCTTTCAACTTTGATTTTGTGCAGCTTGCTCATTGATGTGTTTGAAAGCTTCTCCTGGAAATTGGGAGGATAAATATTAGTTTTTGACTTTTTGTTCTGCTGCAGTGACCAAGATCATCATATTTTGGCTTATGAGAATTTTTAAATATGCTAGTGCCGAGTAGATATTACCACCAAACATTGGACACTAGTATTTTTGTCTAGTTTTAACTTTTAAGTTTAAACTAGTTTAAATTCTCAATTTAGCACTAATATTAATTTGTGTAAAGAATGTAATTTGTTAATTATAAGTTGAATGTAATTTAGCACTAATATTATTTTTATAAATTTTTATGTATATTGCTTAACGAGTCGAGTTCGAGTCGAGTTAAACGAGTCGAGTCGAGTTCGAGTCAACTCAAGTCGAGTTCGAGTCGGACACTTACAAAACTCGACTCGACTCGTTAAGCTTAACGAGCTTTTTTTTCTTGTCGAACTCGAGTTCGTTAACGAACCGAGTCGAGTCGAGTCGGGTTTTTACCGAGTCGAGTCTAGTCGAGTTCGAGTCAGCTCGGTTCGTTAAACAACTCTAGGATTGTGACTTAATTGTTATCATATACATTTGCAGATAGAAGTCTTTTTCTGCGGCAATGCAAGATTGTAAATAAAGGTCAAGAATAAAGATCTGATAGAAGATTAAAAATGGATCATGCATCAAGACAATGAAGACCTCACAAAAATAAGGAATGTAGAGTGAAAATTCTTTTAAGGCAAATAATCAATCGAGAAGTCAACCTAGTAGAGTTGTCAGTTGTGAAACTAGTACAGAATTCTTAAACAACAAATGACCGAATTGTCATTCGAGAAGTGAATCAATAGAAAAGTCTCTTTCATTCGAGAAGTCTAAAATCGAGAGGTTCAAAAAAGGAATATGTCGAGAAGCTAGCTATTGAAGCATTCGAGAAGTCTGAGAAATGAGGCTGATCGAGAAGTCAATGAAAGAAATCCATTCAAAAAAGTCTAGGCTAATCGAGAAGTCGTCATATATTGTCCAATTAAGAAATTTAAGCCAATCGAGAACTGTTAAAGAGAATTGATCGAAAAGTCTCAGGAGTAGCCAATTGAGAAGTCTTTAACATGACTTCTCGAAGAGTTTTCAAGTGAGTATTTGATTATTTCAAATGGGCTAAATTCAAGGAGATGCGCAGAAGCAATAGACAAGTATTTTGAAGCTTAGTCAAGATCAGATCAGTCAAACCTCTGAAGATAATGACAAGTCTACAATGAAGCTTGAAGAGAGAACAAGACAAAGACAAAAGGAAGAAAGCAAAAATGGAGCATACTGTCAAATCAAAAGACTTAGCTAGAAATATATTTTGTACAATGTAAAGATATTTTGTCTTTTTCTAGTTATAGTAAAACAAACCCTGAAAGCATGTGCACACAAGACATGTTGTCTATTTAGTCATTACACAGATTCATTACTTTAGTGTGTTGAATAGTTTTCAAACCTTGTTTTCTTTCAAGAACAAGAAGCTGAGGTTCACACTTGAATCTCATAACTGTAGCAATTTCAATTCTAATAAATATATTAGATTGAAAGTTAATTTTTGTGTGTGTTCTTTAGTTATTCAATTCTGCACTTTGTTAAAGCAAGCATACACAACAAGTTAACCTAAAAGTATTTAAACAGTTTGATTCAACAAGAAAAACAAAAATAAATCAACATATACATTAACCCCCCCCCCATGTATAAGTTTCTCATTACTCAAAACTAACAACAACTATATGCTATTAAGACCCAACATTTTTCAGTTTCATAAATGTGCAAATCAATTATAAGGCCCCTGAACTATTAGTCATTTTTTATCTAAGTCCCTAAACTAAAAATGTAAATTAGTAGGTAATTAACTTTTTAAAGTTTTCTCATCTACATCCTTCCGTCAAATATCATTAAACGTCAGTTAATTTTTTCTGACGTGGCATTCTAAATAAATATGAATTACTTTTAACATCACTAAACTATTAGCAATTTCTTATATAAGTCCCTAAACTGAAAATTTAAAATTAAATCCCAATTTTATATTAAAAATAATATTTATTGCTCTTTTATTTTTATTTAATTTGTAATTTTTTTAGAACACAAATATATGCAAAGTTAAAGAGTTTTAACGCTCCTAAATTATTAGAAATTTCTTATGTAAGTCCCATAACTGAAAATTTAAATTTAAATCCCAATTTTATATTAAAAATCAAATTTATTGCTATTTTATTTTTTATTTACTTTCATTTTTTTAGTTTAGAATTTTAGTTATTTTATTTTTGAGATTTGCATATATTTGTGTTTTAAAAAATATTAGGAAATAAAATAAAAATAAAAGAGCATTAAATGTGGTTTTTAATATAAAATTGTGATTTAAATTTAAATTTTCAGTTTAGGGACTTATATAAGAAATTTCTAATAATTGAGGGACGTTAAAAGTAATTTATCTTTATTTAGGATGTCACGTCAGCAAAAGTTAACGGACTTTTAATAAAATTTGACGGAAGGACTTTGATGAGAAAATTTTAAAACTTTAATTATCTACTGAAAGGCATATGACTAGGTCTATTTGTAATAATTAGATGATAACTCAACTCTAGCTAATAAAGAGAAGTAAATAATAAACACCAAACAGGAATCAAGATGAAGACAGTCAACTAATCACAAAGGATCTAAGTATCAGAAGTATTTTGATTGGGATTACTACTGAACACTGGAAGAAGTTCATTAATATGTTCAAGCGTCAGTGAAAAATAAGGTGGTAGTAATCCTAAAGAATACAGAAGATATAAAGGATTTCAAGTGGTTACTACAGAAAAATTCCAGAAGGAGAGGAAAGACAATAAAGCAGAAGAATGATAGAATGCCACATCTTATATGTTATAGATGGAGAATAATTATTATAGTATGACACAAATGAACCAGACAGTACATTTGTGTGTCAACTAAATTAATAATTATTCAACATCGAGCTCAAGTGGTTTATGACAGAAGATGAAGAAAATGGAAGACTTCAAAGCTGACTACTATGTAATAAATGACAGAGATAGTATTTTAATTCTACTATCAAAGATTAATTGATTATTTAATTTATCTAATTAAATTAATTCAAGTTGAATTTAATTTAATTTATAAATTAACTCATTAAATTAAGTAGAATTAATTTATTATAAAAGATACGACTTAATATGACTTTTTATATAATTCAAATGACTATTTATTAAGTCATACCGAATTATACAAAATGAGTCATACCGATTCTTTTTTATTAAAAGTCAAACATCAATGATTTTTAGTTAATTAAGTAATAAGTCATACCAAGCTTAAACATAAAGAGTCATACCGAATTTTGACTCTAAAAGAGTCATACCGAACAATTCAGTTAAGTCATACCGAGTTTCTTTCCTTTAAAATAAGTCATTATCATTTATTTTAATTAAAGAAAATTCAAATATGACTTACAAAGAGTCATACCGAGCTTACAATAAGTCATACCGAATTTTATAAGTCATGCTCAGTCTTTTTCTAAGTCATACAAGGGTTATTTCTAATCTTTCAAGAGTCATATTAGAAGAGTCATGCTAGCTTTTCAACATCTATAAATATGAGGTTTTGACTTCATTATTCAGAGTTAGAAAAAACAGTTCAAATTCAGAAATTTGTGTGCATTATAATATTCACAGATTTCTGTGCTAGTTTGGAATATAATTGTTAAACTCGAACAATTCATGTCAAAATCGTTCTAAGCTTTTAAACAGTTATATAAACTTTCTACTTATTAATTTTGTAATATTTTTCAAGTTAAAAATATATCTTCTACTTGATCAGTATTTTATAACAATTAATATTTCGTGTGAATTCAAAATAATATTTTTAAATCTAATATTCCGCGATAATTTATAGATATTGTATTCAACCCCCCCTTCTACAATATCAGGGACCAACAATTGGCATCAGAGTTGGTAGATATTTTTAATATCAGATCCAAACCAAATATTCCGCAACTTATACAGATCTCAAAAATTATTTTTAATTCGAAATAATTTTGTATTCGAAATAATTTTTTTTCTAAAAAAACAATTTTTGATCAAAAATTATTTTAAGTCAAAAATTAAAATATTTTTTTGAAACACTTAATTTTCAATCTTATTTAAAGATGAGTACACAAAAGTTAACGAGCATTAAAATTTCACAGTTAGACAGAGAGCATTACAACTTGTGGAAACACAAAATGCTACTGTTCATTGGGATTGTCAATCCCAAGTACGCATTAGTACTGGCCAAAGGTGTTGAGCCCCCTATATCAGTTATTCTCGAACATGAGGTAGATGGGGTCGTAATCCCCCACAGACAGTTTCTGAAATGTCCCGCAGACTATACAGATGAGGAAGTAGAAGTTGTGTCCCTGGACAATAACCTCACATTAATTCTGATTGAATCACTGGACTACGTAATGTCAATCAAATAGTCAATTGCAAAAATGCCAAACAGATATGGGATACAATAGAGATAATCAACGAAGGGACTGAAGAAGTTAACGAGAATAGAGTGGAAATCTTGACCTCCCAATATGAGCAATTTAGATCCAACTCTGGTGAGGGTATCTCTGAGGTGTTTCAGAGACTAAACAAACTGATAAACGAGCTCAATATGTATGGAAAGTTTTATCAGAATCAGGAGGTGAACAGGAAGTTTTTGTTGACCTTACCCGAGCATTTGGAACACAGGATCGCAGCTATCCGGTAATCTAGGGACATGAAGGAGGTTACCCTAGAAAGACTCTACGGATTTTTAAAAACTTATGATCTGGAACAGATCCAAACCAGATAGATAAATGGGAGAGGTAAGGTACTGAGTTCCTCCAAGGCATTAATGGTAGAAGCACCAGAGAAAGAAGAAGTGAAGGCAGTGGCACCTGTTGGGATTCGGGCACATATACGCAGCGGAATTACGCTAAAAAATAAATAACGAATCTCAAACGCGGGATCCGTGTATAATTGACGGATGATTATGGAGAATCGGATGTGTACCTTATTAAAGCTTTCCTTATGATGATTATAGAGGTCCAGAAGCGATGAATCATAGCAGCCCTTCACAGAAATCTGCTCTCTATCGGTATCCACACGAATGTCGTATCGTCTAACGATCACCGGAGTTAGGTACTAGCCTGTTTCTGCCTCTTTGTCTCTCTCTTTCTCTAGCCTCTCAGAAACGTAGAGCTGCTAGGGTTTTATTAAAAACGAATTATCTCAACCATTAACCCTAAACTATACATCTTTATGTATATATAGGGGAGAGAGGGACTTGGGCCAAAACCCTATTCTGATTGGACTTCTTAAAACCCATTCAGATTTCAGATTTATATTATTATTAAATTCGAATTCTAATATGCATATAATTAATCAAGTCTCACTTAATTAATTAAATAAATAAATTTGAATTAATAATAATAGTATTTAAATTCATAATTTAAATAACACTCCGTTTAAACGTTCTTTGTGTGTGACCCTTTAGGTTATTATTACGTTGGCAATAATTTTATTTTCTAATAATAAAATTATAAACAATGAGCGGCATCTAGTAATACATCATTGCTACCCAAGTAATAATAATAATTGGTGATTCAATTAAACATTTCATGAATAATGTACAATGTAATATAATCCATTTAACCTTATATGATAGATCAAACTCGAGGCATGTATTGTGTCATCCTCTTCAACGTTTAATCCAGGTTTTCTTGATCAATGAGTAGACTATTGTTCAAATCAATATTTGAGCATGGCCATGCATTTTATAGTCTCACTCAATCAAGAGGCCAATAATATCACTCCTAAAATAGGATGGTTAAATCATATATCTATCATTCATATTTCGCATACGATTCATAGCATACCCAATGTCCACCTTTATCATTACCCGGTTAAAGGTAACTTTGAGTGTAATCAAAGTATATTAATTCTCGTATAAAATATAATGATTTCAAGTCAAAGGATCATTACATCATTATCACAGTGAGAATTTCTTATGACACTTATTAACATGTAGATTCTCACAGCGGGTCTGTCCAGTACCACGCATTGAGACATGCACTTATGTTCTTGACTTTAGTATCACCATACCTATGACCAATGAGATGTGGTCATCAGTCAACAAACATGCTAGTCTTATTGCATTATTATTGTCCTTAAATAATAATACTCGACTATGGACTTTTAGGAATATAATACAGTTCATATAATCTCATTTTTAAGTCACATACTTAAAGATATATAATTCGCATTAATATTCCAAGGACATTTATTATGCTTTCAATTTATAACGCAGTAAATAAAGACATAATAAATATTAATTAAATAATCAAGTAAACATAATCTTTAATTGTTTATCATAAAGTATTGTCTCTAGGACACCAACACTAACAGCACCTTCTAACAGTTCAACAGAGAATGTGGTTCCAGAATTTGGACATACTTCTGACAAACAAGAAGATGGTGAGTTCTACTCGTTGGAAGAACTAGATCAGCTGGAAGATGAATCTCTAGCTATGGTTGCCAGGAGGTTTGGCAACATGAGATTCCGAAGAAACTCCTCCTACAGAGTAAAGCCTAATTTTGGAAGATTCCAAAAAGGAGGTTCTTCGACAGTAGTATAAAAGAGCGGCTACAAGACCGGCTTAGTTGATAGAAGCAAGTTTCATTACTTCAACTGTAATGAGCTAGGCCACTTCGTAACTGAATGCAAGAAGCCTAAGCAAGGGAAAAAGAGAGAGTCTTACGAAGAGCTCAAGGAGAAGTATGATGCGCTCGTGAAAAAGCATCAAGGAAAGTCCTATCTAGCAGAAGGCAAAAGCTGGGACGACTCAGATAATGATGATGAGGAAGAGCTGGGAAATATTGCTCTTATGGATTCATCCGAGGAATCACTATCTCCTACCCGTCAAGGAGGAATAGAGGTAAATCCTTCTTGCCCTAAAATGTTTGCATTGCTAGGAAAAGAACTAGATGGCGAAAGAGATAAGGTTAAGAAACTCAGACTCAAAGTCAAAGAATTAATTGATGCGATTGAAGTTCTTAAACAGTTAAAAAATAATAATGACAAGTTGACTGTCAAGTTGACTGAAGACTTAGTTGTTCAAGTCAGTAAAGTCAGTGGTCTTGTTTTAGTTGAAACCAATCTCAGAAACCAGATAGAAGAAGAAAAGAAAAAGTGTCTTGCTTATAAGAATTCTTCGTATATTATAAAGAACCTAATTGACCAACAAGAAATAAGTCGTAAAGTTGGAATAGGCTTCGAGTACAATAAATATGTAGGAAAGCCAAGCAACATAACTCCTTTCAGAAAAAGTGCTAAAGAAAGGAGGATCTCACATGTTGTTAAAGACACACCGAAACCTCTCTTCATAACACCGATAGCTGAACCCATCCTTGAGAGCTCCATACTGATTGCATATGAAATGCAGTTAGAGGATCTCGAGGAAGAGAAGAAGAGAGGAGAACAGGTTAAGGACATAAAAAGAGGTAATGTCCAGAGAGAGAAGAGTGCACCAGAGACACCAGTGAAAAATGAGGGAACTTCTAAGTCGCCCAATCCTGGTATAGGTGCAAAAGACTTAAAGAATAAAATGAACAGACCAAACACATTTGTTAATAGTAAGGATAGTAACAACAAATTTCATTCTACTGAAAACTTCAAATCTGCTGATAAAATTGAAGTAAAATCTGTTAAGTCACCTACTGTTTTGAATAACATGCCTTTTATTGATGTTTTCCATAAACCTTGTGGTATATTGAATTGTATGTTATGTGCTTTTAATGCTATGACTACTTATTTTAAACGCATGATAGCTAAGAAAGATAACATGACACCTAGAAAATGCATCAATAATAAATTTGCTAAATCCAAGACTGCAACTCCTTCACCTGCTAAGAAGGAAGAATATATTCCTAAGTCTAAACAGAAAGTTGTTAAGACTGTGTATAGGAAGGTAGGAACAGTCAAGGAAGATGATGCTGTTATTCGAAAAGGATCTGTTGTCAAAGTAGACAAAGGTCAATTCTTTAAGTATGCCAGGCCCAATCAATTTTGGGCTCCAAAGACGAATTAATCCGTTTGGTATGTGCAGGGAGTTAAACAGGTAAACCGAGTTATATGGATCCTGGACAGTGGATCTTCAAGGCATATGACCGGAGATAGAGCCCTGCTATCAAATGTAGTTGAAAGAGCCGGCCCAATCGTCACCTTTGGAGATAACAACAAAGGAATGACTACGGGGTATGGCAAGTTAAATACTAGAAATGTTATAATTGAAAACGTCTCTTTAGTGCAAGGACTTCAACACAATCTACTCAGCGTTAGTCAATTTTGTGATAAAGGGTACAAAGCAAACTTTATCAAGGAGAAATGCTTAATAGCTCATTCTAAAGATGACAAACTGGCCTTACGTGGAGTAAGGAAAGGAAACTTTTACATAGCCGATCTCAACTCCGGAACTGAAGATGAAGCAAACTATTTTTATTCAAAGGCTTCATCAGAAGAAAGCTGGCTATGACACAATAAACTCTCACATCTAAACTTCAAAACAATGAACTCTTTAGTCAAGAGAGATTTGGTGAGAGGACTGCCTCCGATGGAATTTACACAAGAAGGTTTGTGTGAGGCATGTCAGAAAGAGAAGTCGAAGAAAGCAAGTCACAGAGGCACGAACACTTCAATCATCACTGAACCACTTCAACTCCTTCACATGGATTTATTTGGTCCAGTAAATATTATGTCTATGTCAAGAAAGAAATATGCCTTATTGATTGTGGATGACTTCACAAAGTATACATGGGTCTTATTCTTGAACTCTAAGGATGAAACTCCACAATTGGTGATTGATCATGTAAAGTTGATTGAGTTAGATTCAAAGTTACCTGTCAGGGCAATCAGATCAGACAATGGAACAGAATTCAAAAATGAAGTTCTGAATAGCTTCTGCTCCGACAAGGGGATAACAAGACAATATTCAGCGCCAAGAACTCCGCAACAGAATGGAGTGTAGAAAGGAAAAATAGAACCCTGATTGAAGCTGCAAGGACTATGCTAAGTGATTCAAGGTTACCTATCTACTTCTGGGCTGAGGCAGTAAATACAGCTTGTTATACTTAGAATCGAACTCTGATCAACAAAGAACATATGAAGACTCCCTATGAATTAATGGCTGGCAAGAAACCAACTCTAAAGTACTTTCATGTATTTGGAGCTAAATGTTATGTGCTAAAGGATGAAGATAAACATCGTGACAAGTTCGAGGCCAAGGCACATGAAGCTATTTTTGTCAGATACTCAAGAAAAGTATATAAGGTGTACATAATTGATCAACATCAAGTAAAAGAAAGTGTCAATGTTACTTTTAATGACACTAAACTCCCAAGTATCCAAACTGAAGATTCTTCTAACTCATTAAAATTTTAAAATTATCCTGACTCACATTATGATGTCGAAGAAGAACCTGAGGTTGCAACAGGAATTGATGATGACAATAATAATGATGATCCATGTAATAGTGGCGAAAACAATGATAACACTAGAAATTCTACTAATACCAGTGGTGGATCAACAAGTCATCCTGGCAGCAACTCAGGGGGAGATGAAGAATCAACTGGTAGAACACAACATCACAATGAATTTCGAGGCGAATCATCTAGATCAAACCTACCCAGGGAAAGAATTTGGAGCAGAGATCATCCTTTTGAATTGATCATAGGTGATCCAGATGTTGGAGTTAAAACCAGAAGTGCAACTTCAAATGAATGTTTATTTTCAGTTTTTCTGTCTCAAGAAGAACCAAAGAAGATTGAAGATGCATTAATTGATCCAGATTGGGTTCTTGCCATGCAAGAAGAGCTCAAATCAGTTCCAGAGACAAGAAGTCTGGACACTGGTACCCAAGCCTAAAGACAGATCAGTTATTAGTACGAAATGGGTATACATGAACAAGTTAGACGGTGATGGAATTTATACAAGGAACAAAGCTAGACTGGTTGCAAAGGGTTACTCCCAGGAAGAGGGAATTGATTATGACGAGACCTACGCACCAGTTGCAAGACTTGAAGCCATCAGGATATTTCTGGCATTCGCAGCACATTCCAATTTTAAAGTTTTTCAAATGGATGTGAAGAGTGCATTTCTGAATGGAGAGTTACAAGAGGAAGTATATGTGGAACAACCCCTGGCTTTGAAAATCCAAAGTTTTCTGACTTTGTGTATTTTCTATTCAAAGTTCTCTATGGACTCAAGCAAGCACCAAGGACATGGTATTGAAGGGTTTCGGGCATGAAAACGCAACGGAATTAACGTAAAAACAATAAAAATCGAAACACAATCGCATGATCCATGTATAACGTTGGATGATTATGGTGAAGAAGTCTGTACCTTAACAAAGCTTTCGTATGCTATTTAATGAAGGTCCAGAAAGATGAATCACAGCAGTCCTTTGTTACAAAGATTTGCTCTCTAAAGAAGTTCACACGAACGCCCGATCGTCCTACGATCATCGGAGTCGGTACTAGCCGAATTGTTTGCCTCTCTCTCTCTCTCTTTCTCTAGCCTCTCTTGATGTTGAGCAGCTAGGGTTTTTCTCTAAAACGAAATTTGATGATTAAACCCTAATACTATACATCATTATGTATATATAGGGGAGAGAGAGATTTTGGGCCTAACCCTAATCCATGTGGTTTCCAAAACCCATTATGACTTTGGGTTATTATTATTATTAAATCTGAATTCTAATATAATTAATCAAGTCCCACTTAATTAATTCAATAATTAAATTCAAATAATAATAATACTTATTAAATCCGAATTTTAATATAATTAATCAAGTCCCACTTAATTAATTCAATAATTAAATTCGAATAAATAATAATATATTTAAATTCATAATTTAAATAAACCTCCGTTTTGACGTTCTTTATGTGTGACCCTTTAGGTTATTATTACGTTGGCAATAATTTTATTATCTAATAATAAAATTATAAACAATGAGCGGCATCTAGTAATACATCATTGCTACCCAAGTAACAATAATAATTGGTGATTCAATTAAACCTTTCGTGAATAATGTGCAATGTAATATAATCTCTTTAACCTTATATTATAGATAAAACTCGAGGCATGTATAGTGTCATCCTCTTCAACGTTTAATCTTGGTTTCCTTGATCAATGAGTAGACTATTTAAACAAATCAATATTTGAGCATGGCCATGCATTTCATAGTCTCACTCAATCAAGAGGTAAATAATATCACTCCTAGAATTGGAGGGTTAAATCCTATATCTATCATTCATATTCCCCATACGATTCATAGTATACTCAATGTCCACCTTTATCATTACCCAGTTAAAGGTAACTTGAGTGTAATCAAAGTATATTAATTCTCGTATAGAAATATAATGATTTCAAGTTAGAAGATCATTACATCATTATCACTGTGAGATTTCTTATGACACTTATTAACATGTAGAATCTCACGGCGGGTCTTTTCAGTGTCATGTATTGATACATACACTTATGTTCTTGACTTTAGTATCACCATACCTATGACCAATGAGATGTGGTCATCTGTCAACAAACATACTAGTCTTATTGCATTATTACTGTCCTTAAATAATAATACTTGACTAGGGAATTTTAGGAATAAAATACTATTCATATAATCTCATTTTTAAGTCACATACTTAAAGATATATATTACGTATTAATATTCCAAGGACATTTATTATTCTTTCAATTTATGACGCAGTAAATAAAGACATAATAAATATTAATTAAATAATCACATAAAACATAATCCTTAATTGTTTTCAATAAAACATTCAAAGTATTGTCTCTAGGACACCAATACTAACAATCTCCCACTTGTACTAGAGCCAATCTCTCATGTATCTAATACCCATGGAACTAGTATGACCTTCGTGCTTCTGCTGCGACAAAGCCATAGTCAGTGGGTCTGCATTATTCTTATTAGTATGCATTTTACATATATGTATATCTCCTATATCATTAATCTCATTAATTAGGTGATATCTCCTAAGTACATCCCCAAACAATCTCCTTGGCTGCTTCATAAACATCAATATACTCAGGCTCTATTGTAGAATCAACAACTGTCTCTGCTGTGAACCATTCCAGCATACAATATCTCCATTTAGACAAAACACAAATCCAGACTGAGAAATCGAATCATCCTTGTCTGTCTAGAAACTAGCATCGGTGTAACCTTTTACAACCATCTTATCTTCTCCTCCATATACCAAGAATTAATCTTTAGTCCTCTTCAAGTACTTAAGAATATTCTTGACTGCTATCCAGTGACCTTCACCTGGATTAGACTAGTATCTACTCTGACTTAGGCCGATCATTCTTCTTGATTTATGTCTATAGATCTTGATACCTAAAATATAGGTCGCTTCGCCTAAGTCTTTCATTGAGAAATTCTTACTCAACCAAGTCTTAACAGCCTGTAAAGAAGGAATGTCATTCCCTATTATTAATATATCATCAACATATAATTATAGGAATGCCACATTGTTCCCACTTACCTTCTTGTAAACACATGGTTCATCTTCATTTTGAATAAACCCAAACTCTTTGACAGTTTCATCAAAATGAATGTTCCATCTCCTTGAGGCTTGTTTCAATCCATAAATGGATCAACGCAGCTTACATACCTTTACATCATTCTTTGGATCAACAAAACCTTCAGGTTGTGTCATATACACATCCATATCTTCTTCAAGGCTCCCATTTAAGAAAGCGGTTTTGACATCCATCTGTCAGATTTCATAATCATAGTAAGCAGTTATAGCAAGCAAAATCCTGATGGACTTGACCATAGCCACTGGTGAAAAAGTCTCATCATAGTCCATACCATGAATTTTCTTGAAACCTTTTGCCACCAATCGTGCCTTATAGGTCTGTATATTACCATCCATGTCGGTCTTCTTCTTGAAAACCCACTTGCACCCTATAGGTTTTACCCCTTTAGGTGAATCAACCAAAGTCCATACTTGATTAGTATACATGGATTCCATCTCAGATTTCATGGCATCCAGCCATCTCTTGGATTCTGGAGTGTTCATAGCATCTTAGTAGGTGAGAGGCTCATCTTCGTCGATAAGCATCACATCACCATCTTGAGTTAAGAGAAATCCATAATATCTCTCAAGCTCATGGTGAATCCTACTAGACCTACGAATAACCTGTGTTTCTTGAGCAGTGTTGTGGTCTTGTACATCCTGCTCAAGTTCCTCCATTGGTTCAATGTTATCTTGTGGACCTCGAACTTCATCGAGATCTATTATCCTCCCACTGTTTTTCTTCGAAAGCATTTCCTTTTCAAGAAAAACTGTAGTTCGAGCAACAAACACTTTGTTCTCGGAAGGAATATAGAATGAATAACCCTTTGTTTCAATTGGGTATCCCACAAAATTATATTTATCTGATTTAGGTCCTAGCTTGTCAGAAGTTAAACGTTTCACAAACGCTTCACATCCTCATATTTTCATAAATGACATGTTATGACGTTTCTTAGTCCATATCTCATATGGAGTCTTCTGAACCATTTTAGTAGGAACTCGGTTAAATGTATAAGCAGCCGTTTCCAGGGCGTAGCCCCAGAAACTAATTGGAAGATCTGCATGACTCATCATCGATCGTACCATGTCCAACAAAGTACGATTCCTCCTTTCAGAAACTCTATTCCATCGTGGTGTTCCGGGAGGAGTGAGTTGTGATACAATACCACACTCTTTTAATAAACTCTTAAATTCATGGCTTAAGTATTCACCTCCACGATCAGATCATAGAGTCTTAATACTTCCGCCAGTTTGCTTTTCTACTTCAGCTTTGTATTCTTTGAACTTTTCAAAAAAATCGGATTTGTTCTTCATAAGATACAGATATCTACTGAAATTATCAGTAAACGTGATAAAGTAGTAAAAGCCACCTCTTGTCATAGTACGCATAGGACCACATACATCACTATGTATAAGTTCTAATCGTTCAGTGGCCCTTTCACCTTATCCAGTAAAAGGAGATTTAGTCATTTTTCCAATGAGACAAGGTTCGCATGCTTCGTATGATTCAAAGTCAAACTTATCCAAGTATCCATCCTTATGTAACTTAGAAATGCGCTTCTCATTTATATGGACTAAACGACAGTGCCAGAGGTATGTTTGATTTGAGTCATTTATTTAAGACGTTTATTGTTCACATTATAGATAGGAGTGTCTAAATCAAGAACATATAAACCGTTAAATAAACGTGCAATCCCAAAGGTAACATTATTCAAAGAAAAGGAACAACTATTGTTCTGAATTAAAAATGCAAAACCTTTCTTGTCTAAACAAGAAACCGAAATAATGTTTCTGCAAATTGTAGGCACGTAAAAACAGTTCTCAAGTTCTAAAATAAGCCCAGTGGGCAATGATAAATAATAAGTCCCTACTGCTAAAACAGCAACCTTTGCTCCATTGCCAACTCGTAGGTCGACCTCTCCTTTAGCCAAAGTCCTACTCCTTTATAGTTCACGTACATTTATACAAATGTGAGAACCACATCTAGTATCCAATACCCATGATGTATAAGTTGACAAATTGACCTCTATAACATAAATACCTGAATCAGAAGCTTGACCAACCTTCTTCTTCTTCAGATCCTCCAAATAAGCATGACAGTTTCTCTTCCAATGACCTGGTTTACCATAGTAGTGACAATCACCCTTTGCAACAACACCCTTAGGCTTTAAAGCCTGTTTGGGATTAGCCTTTGGCTTGGGACCAGAAGCAGATCCAATCTTCTTCCTTTCCTTCCATTTGCCTTTTCCTATTAGCCTTACCTTTGTTATCTACCATCAACATGGCAGCAAGTTCAGCCTTTTCATGTTGGTTTCAGCAGTTCGTAACATGGCCAACAATTCAGTGGGTGTTTTGTCTATCTCATTCATATTGTAGTTCATAACAAAATGAGCATAGTTGCGATTCAAATATTTCAAGATTAAGTCAATATGAGCTTCCATAACAATCGGAAAACCCAAAATATCAAGATACTCAATATAACCTATCATCTTCAGAACATGTGGTTGAACAGGTTCACGCTCTCCCTGTTTGCAAGCATACAGTGCTTTGCTCGTGTCGAACCTTTCTTGACGAGCTTGTCCCTCAAACATTCTTTGAAGGTGTTCAATCATCTTATAAGCATCCATATGCTCATGTTGTTTTTGAAGCTCAGCACTCATGGTTGCCAGCATGAGACATGCAATATCATTCACATCATCAATATGCTTCTGATAAGCATTTTGCTGAACGCGAGTTGCATTCTCAGCAGGAGGAGCAGGTGAAGGAATTTCAATGACATGGAGCTTACGCTTTTGCGTGAGGACAATCCTCAAATTCCTATACCAATCCAGGAAGTTAGTTCCTGTCAGCTTGTCCTTCTCAAGGGTTGCTCGTACGGAGAAAGTATTTGTATTATTTGCCATTTAAATATCTACAATGTTTAAAATGCATAAAATAGACATTAGATTGTCTATGTTATTTATTATGTTCAAATGATTATGATATATTCATAATATATCTCCCACTATTTTTATCAAATTAATAGCCCTTACTATTAATTTGGAAAGTATATCCCATAATTCTTTCTAGTGAGCCAAGATCCATATTTCATCATGTCCTAAGTCAACCACTGGAAGTCCTTAAAAAATAATTATTTAGGTAGACAACAGTTGTCAATTATATCATATAAAATTCTTGGATAGTTTGGTGATCAACGATTGATCTTATCTACCTAATAGACTTTTAACCAAACTCTATGCTTCTAAGTTCATAATGGTTGAATATAACCGTTTATTTTCACCTTATTATGACGACTCGGTAAGTTAGACCCAATGATACAACGGCCGAATATAACTGTTTATATTCATCGCATCTCACCACGATAGATAGGAGTCCCCTGCCACTGACAGTCTTTCCCCTAATCGATCTAGGATTCGATGAGTGTTCATTCATTGGAAAGCATCCGAGTAAAACTTAATATTTTGTTAAGGGGTTTAGAAAATTTACAACGATCATGATCACATCATGAAAAGATCCTCAATTTTTCCTTGAACCAAATATTTCAAATTGACATCTTAAATTGTTCATTTTCCAGGTAGATGGAGGATACCAGTGGTCACACTTAAAACCCATCAACCTTACGAATACGCATATCCGCTTTTGTCAGAAAATCCCAGTTATAGATATCAAAATCCATATTTAATTCCGTGTTTTAAAATCCATATTTCATAAACACAAGAATCTCATGATCGTTTGTTAATTTTAAAATCTTGAATCATTACAGATTTTATCTTTCTTAAGCAGACATGGCATGGGTGTCGTATCTAATACATACATCATTCCAACACATACATATCTACACATGCATTCATATACATATATGTATTGTGCGTAAATTAAACGTGTTTGGTTATGGCCCCATCCTATGTGATATTTCCAAGCTAATGGAATTATCAAGGTCAATCTATGGTGGTTTCAAATACTACACTATTACATGTCTTTATCTTCTTCATTGTTCCATCATCTGGATTGCCTCCTAGCTTCCTTGCTTCCAAGTCTCCATTGAACAATTACATTGAATAATAAATAAATCTATTCTAATGAAATTACAAGAAGAACTAGAGTTACATTTGAGATTAACAATTACAATGAATAAACGACATGCAAGTCGTATTTAGAAACCAAAACCATAAAACAAAACCACTATCCTATGGGTATTTAGGCCATAACCATCCATCATATTATCAAATAACACATGTAATATATCTCAGATTATATAAACATATCATATAATCATATATAATAAATTTCGAAATTTCAGAAAATCAAATAAATTTCAGAAAATAATAAATCGCCGTTTCGGGGCCTGTAACGTCGTCAAACGGCTTATAGACGAGAAGCTGACGTTGTCAGTATTGGTCAGTGACACGATTCCAGTAAGAAAACACATATCGTTTACAAAAATCTGACACTGGACACACATTTCAGAAAATCTACCGAAGCCGTTTCAGAATTCGTATCGAATACGATTTCCATAACAAGAACAAATATGTATCATATACATACAGCAATATACACAATCATCCCATGATTATACAACACATGAATATCATATATTCAAAATCATATAAAACATATATATCAATATATAGTCATGGCATATCATATATATGTTTACATACATCGAAAAATTGTTAAACACATAACCAAATCATCCCATTATACACGTAGCTCTGATGCCATTGAAGGGTTTCGGGCATGAAAACGCAGCGGAATTAACGTAAAAACAATAAAAATCGAAACTCAATCGCAGGATCCATGTATAACGTTGGATGATTATGGTGAAGAAGTCTGTACCTTAACAAAGCTTTCGTATGCTGTTTAATGGAGGTCCAGAAAGATGAATCACAATAGTCCTTTGTTGCAAAGATTTGCTCTCTAAAGAAATCCACACGACGCCCGATCGTCCTACGATCACCGGAGTCGGTACTAGCCGAATTGTTTGCCTCTCTCTCTCTCTCTTTCTCTAGCCTCTCTTGATGTTGAGCAGCTAGGGTTTTTCTCTAAAACGAAATTTGATGATTAAACCCTAATACTATACATCATTATGTATATATAGGGGAGAGAGAGATTTTGGGCCTAACCCTAATCCATGTGGTTTCCAAAACCCATTATGACTTTGGGTTATTATTATTATTAAATCTGAATTCTAATATAATTAATCAAGTCCCACTTAATTAATTCAATAATTAAATTCAAATAATAATAATACTTATTAAATCCGAATTTTAATATAATTAATCAAGTCCCACTTAATTAATTCAATAATTAAATTCGAATAAACAATAATATATTTAAATTCATAATTTAAATAAACCTCCGTTTTGACGTTCTTTGTGTGTGACCCTTTAGGTTATTATTACGTTGGCAATAATTTTATTATCTAATAATAAAATTATAAACAATGAGCGGCATCTAGTAATACATCATTGCTACCCAAGTAACAATAATAATTGGTGATTCAATTAAACCTTTCGTGAATAATGTGCAATGTAATATAATCTCTTTAACCTTATATTATAGATAAAACTCGAGGCATATATATTGTCATCCTCTTCAACGTTTAATCTTGGTTTCCTTGATCAATGAGTAGACTATTTAAACAAATCAATATTTGAGCATGACCATGCATTTCATAGTCTCACTCAATCAAGAGGCCAATAATATCACTCCTAGAATTGGAGGGTTAAATCCTATATCTATCATTCATATTCCCCATACGATTCATAGCATACCCAATGTCCACCTTTATCATTACCCGGTTAAAGGTAACTTTGAGTGTAATCAAAGTATATTAATCCTCGTATAGAAATATAATGATTTCAAGTTAGAAGATCATTACATCATTATCACTGTGAGATTTCTTATGACACTTATTAACATGTAGAATCTCACGGCGGGTCTTTCCAGTGTCATGTATTGATACATACACTTATGTTCTTGACTTTAGTATCACCATACCTATGACCAATGAGATGTGGTCATCTGTCAACAAACATACTAGTCTTATTGCATTATTACTGTCCTTAAATAATAATACTTGACTAGGGAATTTTAGGAATAAAATACTATTCATATAATCTCATTTTTAAGTCACATACTTAAAGATATATATTACGTATTAATATTCCAAGGACATTTATTATTCTTTCAATTTATGACGCAGTAAATAAAGACATAATAAATATTAATTAAATAATCACATAAAACATAATCCTATATGTTTTCAATAAAACATTCAAAGTATTGTATCTAGGACACCAATACTAACAGGTATGACACTCTCTCTGTGTTTCTACATGAAAATGGTTTCATTAGAGGTGTCATAGATAAAACTCTCTATTATAAACTGCATGAAAAAGATATGATATTTGTCCAAGTTTATGTTGACGATATTATATTTGGTTCTACTAACGAAAATTTGTGCAAAAGATTTGCTAAGCTAATGCAGAGCAGGCATGAAATGAGCATGGTGGGTAAGCTGTCATATTTCCTTGGATTGCAAGTAAAGCAAAAGGAAGATGGGATTTTTATTTGCCAATCAAAGTACGTAAGGGATCTTCTGAGAAAATACAGTCTAGAAGATTCTTCACCGGTAAAAACCCCAATGCCAACAACCACCAAGCTTGATAAAGATGAAACTGGTAAGAAAGTTGACATCACAAGCTATAGAGGTATGATAGGCTCATTATTATACTTAACTGCTAGTAGACCCGATATAATGTTTGCAACATGCTTATGTGCAAGGTTTAAATCTGATCCTAGGGAATCTCATCTTATAGCCGTTAAAAGAATTTTTAGATATCTAAAGGGTACACCAAATCTTGGAATTTGGTACCCTAAAGATACAGGTCTTGACCTAATAGGCTATACAGACTCAGATTATGCAGGGTGCAGGATGGACAGGAAAAGTACTTTTGAAAGTTGTCAGTTTCTAGGAAGACGACTGATCTCCTGGTACAGTAAGAAATAACACTCAGTGTCTACCTCGACAGCCGAAGCAGAATACATTGCGACAGGTAGCTGTTGTGCTAAGATCTTATGGATAAGGTATCAGTTAAATGACTATGGACTTGCGTTGAACAAAATTCCTATTTTTTGCGACAACACAAGTGCTATAGCTATTTCCAACAATCCTGTACAACATTCGCGAACCAGGCACATTGACATAAGGTATCATTTTATCCGAGAGCATGTCATGAATGGAACTGTGGTGTTGCACTTTGTACCCACAGAAGATCAAATAGCCGACATTTTCACGAAACCACTTGATGAATCCACTTTCTCTAAGCTGGTTAGTGAATTAAGGATGTTAAACAATGGCTAATTTTTGATAGCTAGGAGTTGATTTGAGCTCATAGATATTAAATGTTAATATTTAAAGAATTTATGAAGTTCGAATCAACATGATCCTAGTACTTTAATTTAATTTAAGTTGATTTATGTTTGTATTTATTTATCTGTTTTTCTAATTATTATTGTACATTAATAATAATTATATTATTAATTAATTAATTTAGTTATTAAATTAATTCAAGTTTGAGTTAATTTAATTCTTAAATTAATTATAACAGTTAATAATATAAATAATTATTATATGTCCTTAATAATGTAGTTTGTAAAATATTGCTTGTATAGTTATATTTATATTTATTATTATTATTATTTATTTTACTATTTTATTAATTAAATCTAAAAGTCGAATAAGATTTTCAATATATTATTTCGATTTTAGAAATAATTAATATATGTAAATATATATAATTGAGTTTAATTTTTATTGTTATTTATCGGCATGACTTTTTAAACAAATCTCTCGGCATGACTTATTAATAAGTCATACCGAGTGATTGTTAAATAAGTCATACTGACAAAACACAACTCTTTTATTTTTTTTAATTTCGATTTATTTAACATAAGTCATACCGCATATTTTTTTTGTTTTTTGTTTTTTTTCTCTCTTCGGTATGACTCTTTAACAAGTCATACCGAGTCTTTTCCTTGTTTTATTTTATAATTCTATTAATCTTTATTTCACAAGTCATAACAAATACACACAGATACACACAATCACGGTAGCAGCAATTTTTTTTCTTTATAAAAAAAATCGTTCAAACTTGATCCTTTACAACTGAATATCAGTTGCTTGTTTGCATAATACAAGTGATTTCACTTGCTGGATTGATTATAATCTTTTAAAGCAACGAATTGCTGCCCGATTTTCATTAAAAATCGAATTGACTGTTGGTTTTCTTGGACAAATTCGAAGCATAGTGTGATTCTACTGATTAGAGGACTGTTGTGTAGTTTTGATTGTTTGAAATCGACCTAAAAGATTAGTTGCAGTTAGGGTGTTAATTTTATTGTGTAATTTTCATAATTCTGGACTTGTAATTTTTATTTTACTATTTTATTGCACCTTTGTAATTTATCAATTATAATAGTTTAAATTAAGATGGCTGGATATTGTGAGTTAGTGAAAACTAATTTTGTTGGATAGTTTAATTCGGTGAATTGTTCAGTCGAGAGGTTTCGACCATGGATCGTCTTTTTAAATGAACATTCACTAATAAGAACTGCAATTTCATTGGACGTCCCGTTGCAAGTGTTAGCACTTAGGGCATTGTACTCAACAGCATGAAACAGAACTGTTGGAGACAGAGTACAATTCTCATTCACCATAGGAGAACATGAATACATGATGACTGAAGATGATGTGAACAGGATTCTAGGGTTTCCAAACAGAGATTTTGTTGATCCTCCAACTGTTCCAGAGATACTTGAATTCTTCCATGCTATTCAGTATCAAGGTGAAATCAATCTAGTAAGGCTGACTAAAGCCAAGTTGGTGAGAGAGTGGGACTACTTCTTTCACACACTAGCACAAGTTTTTGCACCCACTACCAAGAACAACTTCAACAATATTTCTGCACTGCTTCAGATTATTGGGCATTCTGTGGCCCATAACCGGAGGATTAATTTCGGGAAGTTGATTCTAAAAGAAATTATAAAGAAGATGAGAACGCTAGAAAGCAGGGAACATGATGTGCAAGTCTACTAGCCAAGGTTCCTAATGTTGTTCATGAATGATCTCTTGATGGATGAGGATAAAGAACTGTTCTAGAATAGTCCGGTAGAAGCATCTCCAACTTCGCAGAGACAAATATTCTCAAGGCTCAACAACAATCCAAAGTTTCAAGACGTGCCAGTGGTAAGAACATAGTACATTGGTCAGATCTTAGATCATATTGTAAATCCTGCACAGGCTCAACCGCATCAGCAAGAGCCAGAGCAATTTCTAGATCAAGTACCAATGGAAGTTGAAACCTCTGCACAACTTTTACTTGAAGCTGCTCAACATGTAGAACATGTGGCAGAGGTACAACAGGTAATAACTCACACTTTAGCTTCCAAATTTCAACCTATAAATATAAGTAATACTACTTTAGATTTATCTGTGACGGACTATGATTATGGTCTTACACTTCAGGACTTCGGCTATGAACCTGACAACACACAGGTTCAATCCCAAGCAGATATAGAGCCCCAAACAGTTTCTCCTTCTTCAACTTCACTGAGTCTTATTAGAAAAAGGAAGAAACCTGTTAGGAAAGTAAAAGGTAGAAGTGTTCCTGTGAGTGAACCCGCAACTCTGTCTCCACCAACAAACAGATCGAGAATTGAACCTGAGACAACTGCAGACCCGTTCTTATCCTCTTAGTGGGATATGGAATTTGAAAAGGCAATTCAACCGTCATTGGACTCACTCGATCAAACGGGTGATTCTATTGAAATTCGCCGTCCGGCCGCGGCATCTTGTAAAGAGTCATGCACACTGCTAGCGCTCACACTAGCAGGACCTCCACTTGAAGCAACACAATCAAATGAGGGCACATCTAGAAATGAAGAAAATGTTTTTAAAACAAACTGGTCGGATGCTACGTTTTCAGTGGACCAAGACTTTTTTGATGCAGTGCAGCATCACATACCATTAGAGGTATTAAGGGGCACCAAAGAATCTCACGAGCCACTCACAACATTGTCTAAGGTGGTGACCCCCTGGATTTCTTACATCCGGGTTCCTTAAAGGAAGTTCTCGAATCCACTAGTGGATTTGAGAGGCAGCCACTCTTTAGAGGGAGTTGAGACTCCATTCACGGAGTAGCTACGTCAGTAGCGGAGCCAATGCAAGATAATCTTGTTGAGGAAGCGCCTTCACAGGCATCAGAAGAGCATTTCGACTCTTCAAAAGCTATTTTTTTATATACAGGTACAACATCTGGATCTGGAAAGGAGCTAAACACTAGTGATGTGAGGCAAAAACATAGTGAAACATATGCACAGAGTGATAGTGAATTAAACAGGAGTGCAAGTGAGATGAGTGCACACACACATAGTGAACTGCTATCTAAAATGGAAGCTCTCTAGAAGGAAATGCAAATTGTCCAAGCTGAGTTAGTAAAGGTTAAAGCACAAGTAGAAGAGAAGTCTACATCTGCCTCTGTAACTCAACAGCTGAAAATGGTGCGCAAAGATGTTGATGATGTCAAATCCTCCATACTTCTAAAAACACAAGATATCCAGAATGTTCAGTGTCTCATTGCTGAGGACAAGAAAGAAGTGACCAAATTACATGAGAGAATTGATGAAGTTGAGAAAAGCTTGACCTTAACAATAATTTAGAATGAAAGGATATCAACGCAACGATTCAGCAAACTGGATGATGGAATGACTCATCTGAATGAGGGCATGAAGCAAGTCTATCTGACTATGCAAAAACTGATGACATCTTTTGAAGCCTCAAAATCTCAAGAGGATCCCTCAATTAAGGGGGGAGAAAATAAATGAGAAAGTACCTGTAGATGAAGGGGCTACTACTTAAGACAAAGGGAAAGCTAAGCTGTATTCTGAAGAACAATTTCAATCGTATGATCCAGAACCAGAAGAACAGTATTATGCTCAATAACAATTCATTGATGACAATGCTCATGATGAATCATACATTCCTGACTACTGCAGAGCTGATGAAGAGACTGCATTTGATGAAGAATTTTTGTTTCCAAAAGAAAAAGAAGTTGATCCAGCCTATGAAGAGGCAATGAAGAAACTAAAAGAAGACATCAAGGCAAGTCATGCAAAGACCGAGAAACTGAAAGCTCTAGTCATGGAAAGAACAAATGCTGAAAAAGAAGCAAGCCTAGAAAAGCAGAATCTCTGGGCCATTGCAGTTAGAGAAAAGTAGAGAGATGTACAGCTCAAGATTGGAAAGAAATGGGACATTGTAAGAGAAATAATGAACAAACAACAGAAGGGTCCATTTGAAGACAAGCATCTGAAATCAATAATTGAGCGTCTAGAAAAGTCAAATGACAACATTGACACTTCATGTAAGCTCTGAAAGAGGAAGTGGACTATATCACTATCCTAGTGGATCACATTTTTGAAGACTGGCAGATTTTAGTCTACACTCACAGAAATGGTACATTCAGAATTTCCTTGGAGTTTTTTAGGCAAAGAAGTTTATCAGTGATATGGACTGTTGGGGTTTAGAGCATGAACACGCAGCGGAATTAATGAAAAAATAATAAAAATTCGAAACCCCATCGCAGGATCCATGTATAAGATTGGACAGATTATGCTGAAACAGAATTATAACTATTAAGAGCTTGACTTTCACGAAGTCAACAGAGATCCTAGCTTTCACGACTTGTGTCTTCCTCTCGAAAACACCTCTATGGTATCCACACAAGCACCTTCAAGAACGTCTCACGATCTTGACTGCGGAATGGACGTACTAGCCTCCCTCTTGATAATTCGAGTTGTTTGTTTCCACCTCCTTTTGCTGCTCCCTCTAGGGTTTTATTTATCAAAAACGTAATGGCCTCTTAACCCTTCATTATCTATTTATAATGGCTGATTAATAGGCCCATAACAGCAAAACCTAACCCATGTAGGTATAGGATTAAATAATAAAACGAATTTCTATTATTTAATTAGTAACTAAGTCATACTTAATTATTATGAGCAGAAATACTCCTCTAATTTGAATTTATATTATCTCAATTAATTAAGTATCACTTAATTAATATAATAAAATTCAAATAATAATCAATTAATTTAAATCAATAATTTAAATTAACTATTCCTCTAAGTGCTCCATGTGTGTGACCCTATAGGCTATTATTTAATTGGCAAAAATTTTATTCTCCAATAAAATTATAAACAATGAGCGGTATCTAGTAATACATCATTGCTACCCAATTAAACAATAATTAAATCGTGATTCGATAAAACCTTTCGTGATTAATGTTTCCGTGTAATATAATCCCTTTGACCATATATATTATAGATTAAACTCGAGGCATGTATTTATTTATCATCTTCAACATTTAATCCGGGTTTACTTGATCCATGAGTAGACTATGAAAAATAAATCATTATTTGAGCACGGCCATGCATTTATAGTCTCAGTCAATCAAGAGACCAATAATATCTCTCCTAATTATAGGAGGGTTAAATCCTTTATCTATCATCATATTTCTCATATGACTCATGATATACCCGATGTCCACTTTTATCATCACCCGGTCAAAGGTAGCTTTTAATATAGTCAAAGTATATTAATCATCGTATAGAAATATAATGATCTCAAGTCAAAGGATCATTACACCATTATCACTGTGAGTCTTTCTCATGACTTTATTAAACATGAAGAATCTCACTGTGGGTCTGTCCAGTACCATGTACTCCTATATGTACCTATGTATTGACTTTAATATCCCCATAGTTATAATCAATGAGATGTGGTTATCTGTCAAACAACATACTAGTCTATTTATGTATTATTATTGTCCTATAATAGTAATACTCGACTAGGGACCTTTTAAAATATGATATATTATATAATCTCAAGTTCAAGTCATGTACTTAAACTATACAATGTGTATCATGATTCTAAGGACATTTATTATGCTAACAAATATATCGCAGTAATTAAAGTCATAATAAATACGTTTATTGAATAATCAAATGACATAAAGGTCTATTAAAAGAAACAATGTATTGCCTCTAGGGCACTTACACCAACAATCTCCCACTTGCACTAGAGCCAATCACCCATGTATCTAATACCCATGGAACTAGTGTGACCGTCATGCTTCTTCTGCGACAAGCCTTTGGTCAGTGGGTCTGCTGAAGGGTTTCGTGACACAAACGCAGCGGAATAAACGCGAAAAATAAATCAAAATAGCGAAACCCTCCGCAGGATCCATGCGAAAACAAAAGATTTAATTCGGAGATAAAGAATAAATACCTTTAGAAGCTTTAACAGTTCATTAATGGAAGATTAATGGAGGTCCAAAGCTTGTTTAATCACCACGTATCCCGCTCTCGCGATCTACGCTCTACGGTATCCACACGAACACTTTTCATGAAGGATTGATGTGTACTAGCACCCGAAAACTTCTTCTCTCTCTATCTTCCTCCTCTCTCAGAGCGGCTAGGGTTTTTGTAAAATCTCCTTTTTTATTAAATCAGTCCATAAAGAGATTATATAGAGAGAGGAATAAGTTTTCTAATTATAATCCAATTATAATCAATACTAATCCAAAATTCTAAATTATTTAATTAAGCCTCACTTAATTAATTAATTATTAATTTTGGAATTAGTTTAAGTAATTTATTTATTTTATTTATATAATTAATTAAGTCATACTTAATTAATATCATAAATAAAATAAATTACTTATTTAATTTAAATTCATAATTTAAATTATTTCTCCTTCAAGCGTTCTTTGTGTGTGACCCTGTAGGTTATTATTACGTTGGCAACAATTTTAATATCTAATTAAAATTGTAAACAATGAGCGGCATCTAGTAATACATCATTGCTACCCAAGTAATAATAATAAATCGGTGATTCGATTAAGCCTTTCGTGAATAATGTTCCATGTAATATAATCCCTTTAATCTTGATATTATAGATTAAACTCAAGGCATGTCTCGTGTCATCCTCTTCAAAATTTAATCTTTATTTTCTTGATCGATGAGTAGACTATTAAAATCAAATCAACATTTGAGCACGGCCGTGCATTTCATAGTCTGACTCAAACAAGAGACCAATAATATCACTCCTAAAATTAGGAGGATTAAATCTCATCTAGATCATTCATATTTCTCATACGATTCATAATATACCCAATGTCCACTTTTATCAACACCCGGTCAAAGGTAACTTTTAATGTAATCAAAGTATATTAATTCTCGTATAGAAATATAATGATTTCAGGCCTAAGGATCATTACACCATTATCACAATGAGAATTACTTATGACACTTACTTAACATGTAGAATCTCACGGCGGGTCATTCCAGTGCCATGCATTGATACATGCACTTATGTTCTTGACTTTAGTATCCCCATACCTATGACCAATGAGATGTGGTCATCTGTCAAGAAACATACTAGTCTTTGTGCATTATTATTGTCCTTAAATAATAATACTCGACTAGGGAATTTTAGGAATAAGATACTATTCATATAATCTCATTTTTAAGTCACATACTTAAAGATATATAATACGTATCAAAATTCCAAGGACATTTACTATGCTTTCAATTTATTACGCAGTAAACAAAACATAATAAATAAATAATAATCAATAAAACATAATCCTTAATAATAAATATTTTCCTTAAAATATAAAAAGTATTGTCTCTAGAGCACAATTACTAACAATCTCCCACTTGCACTAGAGCCAATTACCCAAGTATCCAATACTCATGGAACTAGTGTGACTTTCGTGCTTCTGCTGCGACAAAGCCTTAGTCAGTGTGTCTGCAATATTATTATTAGTATACACTTTACATATATGTATATCACCTTGATCATTAATCTCATTAATTAGGTGATATCTCCTAAGTACATGCCCAAACAGCCTTCTTGGCTGCTTCACAAGCATCAATATACTCAGGTTCTATTGTAAAATCAACAATTGTCTTTGCTGTGAACCATTCCAGCATACAACATCTCAATAAAACACAAAGCCAGACAGAAACATTAAATTATCGTTATCTGTCTAGAAACCAGTATCACTGAAACCTCTTACAACTAGCTTCACATCTCCTCCATATAACAAGAATGAATCTTTAGTCCTCTTTAAGTACTTAAGAATATTCTTGACTGTCGTCCAGTGACCTTCACCTGGATTAGATCGGTATCTACTCATCATGGTTAAAGCATACGAGACATCAGGACAAGTACATATCATTGCATACATTATAAAACCAATTGCTGACGCATATGAAATTTTACTCATGCAGTCCCTATCATCCAATGATTTAGGACAAATTTTATTTTGAGATCACTATCCCATGAGACATTGGGACATATCCATTTTAGTCTCTTTGCATTTGAAATCGATGCAAAACTTTGTCAATGTATGTACTCTAAATTAGGCCGATCAATCACCTTGATCTATCTCTATAGATCTCGATCCCTAATATATATGTCACATCGCCTAAGTCTTTCATTGAGAAATTATTTCTCAACCAAGTCTTCACAGTCTGTAGAAAAGGAATGTCATTCCCTATTAGTAATATATCATCAACATATAATACTAGGAATGCCACATGGCTCCCACTAAACTTCTTGTAAACACAAGTTTCATCTTCATTCTGAATAAAGTCAAACTCTTTTTGACTGTTTCATGAAAACAAATGTTCCATCTCCTCGAGGCCTGCTTTAATCCATAAATGGATCGACGCAACTTACATACATTTCCAGCATCCTTTAGATCAACAAAACCCTTAGGGTGTGTCATGTACACATCCATATCTTCTTCAAGGCTCTCATTTAAGAAAGCGGTTTTGACATCCATTTGCCAGATTTCATAGTCATAGTAAGCAGCTATAGCAAGCAAAATCCTGATGGACATGACCATAACAACTGGTGAAAAGGTCTCATCATAGTCAATACCATGAATTTTCTTGAAACCTTTTGCCACCAATCGTGCCTTATAGGTCTGTACATTAGCATCCATGTCGGTCTTCTTCTTGAAAACCCACTTGCACCCTATAGGTTTTACCCCTTCAGGTGGATCAACCAAAGTCAATACTTGATTAGTATACATGGATTCCATCTCAGATTTAATAGCATCCAGCCATCTCTTAGAATCTGGAGTGTTCATAGCGTTTTGGTAGGTGAGAGGCTCATCTTCATCCATAAGCATCACATCACCATCTTGAGTCAAGAGAAATCCATATTATCTCTCGAGCTCATGGCGAATCCTACTAGACCTACGAATACCTGTGTTTCTTGAGCAGTATTATTTTTCTTGTATATTCTGCTCAGGTTCCTCCATTGGTTCAACATTATCATGTGGGTCTCAAACTTCATTGAGATCTATTATCCTCCCACTGTCTCTCAGCAGTTCGAGCAACAAACACTTTATTCTCGGAAGGATTATAGAAAGAATAACCCCTTGTTTCAGTTGGGTATTCCACAAAATTACATTTATCTGATTTTGGTCCTAGCTTGTCATAGATTAGACGTTTCACAAACGCTTCACATCCCCAAATTTTCATAAATGACATGCTGTGACGTTTCTCAGTCCATATCTCATAAGGATTCTTTTGAACCATTTTAGTAGGAACAATGTTAAGTGTATGTGGAGCCGTTTCCAGAGTGCAACCCCAGAAACTAATTGGAAGATTCATTGACTCAACATTGATCGCACCATGTCCAACAAGGTGTGATCTCTCCTATCAAAAAAACTTTTCTTTGATATTTTCTACTTCATCTTTATAGTCTTTGAACTTTTCAAATGATTCGGATTAGTTCTTCAAAAGATACATATATCCGTATCTACTAAAATAATTAGTAAATTTTATGAAGTTAATAAAATCTACCTTTTGTCATCGTACACATATGACCACATACATCACTATGTATAAGTCATACCCATTCAATGATCCCTTCACCATGTCCGGTAAAAGGAGCTTTAGTCATTTTACCAAATAAACCAAGATTCGTATCCTTTGGTATGATTCATAATCAAACTTATCCATGAATGCATCCTTATGTATTCTGAAAATGCGTTTCTCATTAATATGGCCTCAGTGACAGTGCCAAAGGTAATATTTGATTTGAGTCACTTTAGAACATATAAATTGTTAATTAGATGTGCAACATTATAAGGCTCATCATCAAAATAGAATAAACAACTATTGTTATAAAATGAAAAAGCCTTTCTTGTCCAAACAAGAAACTGAAATAATGTCTCTGCCAATTGCAAGCACGCTATAACAATTATTTAGTTCTAAATTTTCCTTATAGGCCAAAAATTAAGTAACGAGTTCCTCGAACCAGATCAACTATCTTTACTCCAATTCCATCCCGATACCTTAAGCTTGACCCTTATTGATCATCATCTTCCGATCTTCCAATTAAGCATGACAGTTTAATTTCCAGTCTCCCAACTTTCCACAGAAGTGACAATCATCTTCTTTATCAACACCTCATTCAGACTTTAGAGTCTGCTTTAGGGATTGGACTTTGGTTTGACAACGGAACTAGATCAAATCTTCTCCTTGCCTTTCCATTTTCCTTTCCCTTTTGCATTCCCTATGTTTACCATCAATATAGTAGTAGTTCATGCATTTATCATATTACTTTCAGCAGTTCTCAACATGCTTAGCAACTCAATGAGTGTTTTACCAATCTTATTCACTTTATTGTTCATAACAAAATAAGAATAATATTTGTCCAAAGATTGTAAGATCAAATCTAACTATCTCCAGACCAATCTGGAAACCCAAAATATCAATGGTATTCATTATACCCTATAATCTTTAGAACATGTGGTGTAACAGGGTCTCACTCTCCCTACTTGTAAGTGTATAGTGCCCTTTCAAATATATCTTGTGCTCAATCGTTTCATAAGCATCTATATGCTTGTATTGCTTCTTAAGCTCAGCACATATATTTGCGAGCATGAGACATTAAACATCAGTCGCAACATCAATTTGCTTCCAATAAACACTATGATTTGCACATGTTACATTCTCAACTTTAAGAGCAGGGGAAGAGATTTGACTAATATCGTGGTGCCCGAGGACGATCCTCAAGCTCCTATGTCAGTCAAGGAAATATATTCTCGTCAACTTGTCCTTCTCAAGAACTGATCGCATAGAGAAGTTGTTTGTGTTTATCATTTGATATCTACAATATTAAAGTGCATAAAATAAACTAGATTGCAAATTTAATATTAATTATGTTTAAGTGATTATGGTATATCATCATATACCTCCCACTATTTTTATCAAACTAATAGACCTTACTATTAATTTGGAAAGTATATCCCATAATTCTTTCTAGTGAGCCAAGATCCATATTTCGTCATGTCCTAAGTCAACCACTAGAAGTCCTTAGAAAATGATTATTTAGGTAGACAATAGTTGCCAATTATATCATATATAATTCTTGGATAGTTTGGTGAACAACGATTGATCTTATCTATCTAATAGACTTTTAACCAAACTCTATGCTTCTAAGTTCATAATAGTTGAATATAACCGTTTATTTTCACTTATTATGACGACTCAGTTAAGTTAGACCCAATGATACAACGGCCGGATATAACCGTTTATATTCGTCGCATCTCACCACGATAGATAGGAGTCCCCTGCCACTGACAGTCCTTCCCCTTATCGATCTAGGATTCGATGAGTGTTCATTCATTGGAAAGCATCCGAGTAAAACTTAATATTTTTTTAAGGGGTTTTAGAAAATTTATAAAGATCATGATCACATCATAAAGAGATCCTCAATTTTTCCTTGAACCAAATATTTCAAATCGACATCTTAAATTGTTCATTTCCCAGGTAGATGGAGGATACCAATGCTCACACTTAAAACCCATCAGCCTTACGAATACGCATATCCGCTTTTGTCAGAAAATCCCAATTATAGATATCAAAAATCCATATTTAATTCCGTGTTTTAAAAATCCATATTTCATAAACACAAGAATCTCATGATCGTTTATTAATTTTAAAATCTTGAATCGTTACAGATTTTATCTTGTTTAAGCAAACATGGCATGGGTGTCGTATCTAATACATACATGATTAATCAATATTAAGCATGCATCTCAATTATATCTACGCATACATACCAATACATGCAATCATATACATATATGTAATGTGCGTAAATTAAACGTGTTTGGTTATGGCCCCATCCTATATGATATTTCCAAGCTAATGGAAATATCAAGGTCAGTCTATGGTGGTTTTAAAAATACTATCTATTACATGTCTTCTTTCTTCATTGCTCCATCATCCCCTTTTGGATTGCCTCCTTGCTTGCAAGTCTTCATTGATAATTACATTGAATAATAAAAATAAAACTATTCTAATGAAATTACAAGAAGAACTCGAGTTACATTCGAGATAATTAAATTACAATGAATAAACGACATGCAAGTCGTATTTAGAAACCAAAACCATAAATCAAAACCATTATCCTATGGGTCTTTAGGCCATAACCATCCACCATGCTATCATATAACACATATAATATATCTCATATTATATAATCATATCATATAATCATATATAACAAATTTCGAAATTTCAGAAAATTAAAAACAGATTTCTGAAGACAATAAATCGCTATTTCGAGGCCCTTAACGACGTCAAACGCCTTACAGACCCGTCGGTGATAGTTTAACTATCAGTTTTGTTCATTGGCCCGATTCCAGTCAGAAAACACATATCGTTTACGAAAATCGGATACAGCAATCAGATTTCTCCAAATCTGACGGTGTTTCAGAAATCGTATCATATACAATTCTCATAACAAAAATAAGCATATATCATATATACATATACAGAGATACATACAATCATCATATGATTATACATTACATGAATATCATATATTCATAATATATACATACATATACTCAAAATTTTAAAAAATCAAATAATTTTCAGAAAATCATAAATCACCGTTTTGGAGGCTGTAACGACATCTAATGGCTTACAGATGCAGAGCTGACTAAGTCCGTATTGCTCAGTGACCCGATTCCAGTCAGAAAACACATATCGTTTGCGAAAATCGGACAACGGACACAGATTTAAGAAAATCAACGGCAGCCGTTTCAGAATTCGTATCGAATACGATTCCCATAATAAGAACAAACATGTATCATATACATACATCAACACACATAATCATCATATGATTATACATCATATGAATATCATATATTCATAATATATATAAACATATACATATTATATCAATATAAAATCATGACAGATCGTATACATGCTTATATATCAAAAACTGTTAAGCACATAACCGAATTAAAACGTTTCGCAAGTAGCTCTGATGCCATTGAAGGGTTTGGTGACACAAACGCAGTGGAATAAACGCGAAAAATAAATCAAAATAGCGAAACCCTCCGCAGGATCCATGCGAAAACAAAAGATTTAATTCGGAGATAAAGAATAAATACCTTTAGAAGCTTTAACAGTTCATTAATGGAAGATTAATGGAGGTCCAAAGCTTGTTTAATCACCACGTATCCCGCTCTCGCGATCTACGCTCTACGGTATCCACACGAACACTTTTCATGAAGGATTGATGTGTACTAGCACCCGAAAACTTCTTCTCTCTCTATCTTCCTCCTCTCTCAGAGCGGCTATGATTTTTGTAAAATCTCCTTTTTTATTAAATCAGTCCATAAAGAGATTATATAGAGAGATGAATAAGTTTTCTAATTATAATCCAATTATAATCAATACTAATCCAAAATTCTAAATTATTTAATTAAGTCTCACTTAATTAATTAATTATTAATTTTGGAATTAGTTTAAGTAATTTATTTATTTTATTTATATAATTAATTAAGTCATACTTAATTAATATCATAAATAAAATAAATTACTTATTTAATTTAAATTCATAATTTAAATTATTTCTCCTTCAAGCGTTCTTTGTGTGTGACCCTGTAGGTTATTATTACGTTGGCAACAATTTTAATATCTAATTAAAATTGTAAACAATGAGCGGCATCTAGTAATACATCATTGCTACCCAAGTAATAATAATAAATCGGTGATTCGATTAAGCCTTTCGTGAATAATGTTCCATGTAATATAATCCCTTTAATCTTGATATTATAGATTAAACTCAAGGCATGTCTCGTGTCATCCTCTTCAAAATTTAATCTTTATTTTCTTGATCGATGAGTAGACTATTAAAATCAAATCAACATTTGAGCACGGCCGTGCATTTCATAGTCTGACTCAAACAAGAGGCCAATAATATCACTCCTAAAATTAGGAGGATTAAATCCCATCTAGATCATTCATATTTCTCATACGATTCATAATATACCCAATGTCCACTTTTATCAACACCCGGTCAAAGGTAACTTTTAATGTAATCAAAGTATATTAATTCTCGTATAGAAATATAATGATTTCAGGTCTAAGGATCATTACACCATTATCACAATGAGAATTACTTATGACACTTACTTAACATGTAGAATCTCACGGCGGGTCATTCCAGTGCCATGCATTGATACATGCACTTATGTTCTTGACTTTAGTATCCCCATACCTATGACCAATGAGATGTGGTCATCTGTCAAGAAACATACTAGTCTTTATGCATTATTATTGTCCTTAAATAATAATACTCGACTAGGGAATTTTAGGAATAAGATACTATTCATATAATCTCATTTTTAAGTCACATACTTAAAGATATATAATACGTATCAAAATTCCAAGGACATTTACTATGCTTTCAATTTATTACGCAGTAAACAAAACATAATAAATAAATAATAATCAATAAAACATAATCCTTAATAATAAATATTTTCCTTAAAATATAAAAAGTATTGTCTCTAGAGCACAATTACTAACATCTGCAATATTATCATTTGTGTGCACTTTACATATGTGTATGTCACCCCTTTCATTAATCTCTCGAATAAGGTGAAATCTTCTGAGTATATGTTTGGATCGGGAGTGAGATCTAGGTTCTTTAGCCTGTGCAATGGCTCCATTATTATCGTAGTATAGATCATTGGGATATGCGATCAATGGAACCACTCCCAAATCAGTAATGAATTTTCGAATCCAAATAGCTTCCTTAGCTGCTTCACAAGCTGCAATGTACTCAGCCTCCATTGTAGAATCAGCTACTGTTTCTTGCTTTGAACTCTTCCAACTTACAGCACCTCCGTTTAGACAAAACACAAAACCAGACTGTGATACAGTATCATCCTTGTCTGTTTGGAAACTTGCATCGGTGTAACCTTTTACAATCAGTTTCTCCTCTCCTCCATACACCAAGAATGAATCTTTAGTCTTTTTCGAGTACTTTAGAATATTCTTGACTGTCGTCCAGTGACCTTCACCTGGATTAGATTGGTATCTGCTCGTCATGCTTAAAGCATACGAAACATCTTGGCAAGTACATACCATTGCATACATGATAGATCCAATTGCTGAGGCATATGGAACCTTACTCATGTGGTCTTTCTCATCTAATGATTTCGGACACTGATCTTTAGAGATTGTTATCCCTTGAGACACGGGGACATATCCCCTTTTTGCATTTTGCATACCAAAACGATGTAAAACCTTATCGATGTATGTACTCTGACTTAGACCGATCATCCTTCTAGATCTATCCCTATAGATCCTCATTCCTAGAATATAGGATGCATCTCCTAAGTCTTTCATAGAGAAGTTGCTCCCTAACCAAGTCTTAACAGCCTTAAGAGAAGGTATGTCATTCCCCATTAGTAGTATGTCATCAACATATAATACTATGAATGCCACATAGCTCCCACTAACCTTCTTGTAAACACAAGGTTCATCTTCGTTTTGAACAAAACCATACTCTTTGACTATTTCATCAAAACGGATATTCCATCTCCTAGAGGCTTGCTTCAATCCATAAATGGATCGACCTAATTTACATACCTTGCTAACATTCCTTGGATCGACAAAACCTTCAGGTTGTGTCATGTACACATCCTCTTCAAGGCTTCCATTAAGGAAGGCTATTTTGACATCAATTTGCCAGATTTCATAATCATGGAATACTGCAATGGCAAGCAAAATCCTTATGGACTTGACCATAGCCACTGGTGAGAAAGTTTCATCATAGTCAATACCATGAATTTGTTTGAAACCTTTTGCAACCAGCCTTGCTTTATAGGTCTAAACATTTCCATCTATGTCAGTTTTCTTCTTGAAAACCCATTTGCACCCTATGGGTTTTACCCCTTCAGGTGGATCAACCAAAGTCCATACTTGGTTTTCGTACATGAAATCCATCTCGGATTTCATGGCTTCTAGCCATATCTTAGAGTCTGGACTGTTCATAGCATCTTGGTATGTGAGAGGTTCATCTTCATCTATGAGCATCAAATCACCACATTGAGTCAAGAGAAATCCATATCTCTCTGGCTCATGGCAAATTCTACCAGTTCTATGAATAACTTGTGTTTGTTGAGCATTATCATTATTGTTGGTCCCTGATATTGTAGAAGGGGGGGTTAAATACAATATCTGAAAATTAACCGCGGAATAATCGGATTAAAAATATTATTTTAATTACTCGCGAAATATTAATTATAATGAAATACTGTTCAAGTGAAAGATATAATTTTAACTTGATTAGTATTACACAATTAATAAGAAGATTAGATTTTATAACTGATATATAATTGATAAAAGTTCTAGAACAAATTTGACATGAATTGTTCGTGTTTAACAATTATATTCCAAACTCAGCACAGAAATCTGTGAATATTACAAAGCAGATAAATTACTGAATTTGATCTGATTCTCTAACTCTTAAATAATGAAGCATTGATCTCATATATATAGAGAAAACTGCTGGCAAGACCTTCGAATAGAACTTATTTAAAAAAATCAACAAGACTTTTTAAATAGCCTAAAAAGACTTTATTAAATTGCTGGGCAAGACACTTTTCTCACGGTAAGACTTTTAAAACACTCGGTAAGACTTTTCAAAAAGGTCTGCAAGACCTTTTCTGGTCGGTAAGACATTTTTTAAAGGTCTTAAATGATTTTTCTGCTCGGTAAGACTTTTGAAAAGGTCTTACCGAGACAGACCTTTTTAAAAGCATTCGGTAAGACTTTTTAGAAGTCTTACTGAGGATAACTCGGTAAGACTTTTAAATGTCTTACCGAGTTAATTCGGTAAGACTTTCAAATGTCTTACCGAAATAATTCGGTTTAAACTTATGAATAAATGCAGCAAGACTTTCTTAAAAAAAATAACAATTTAACTTCTTTTAACTTAATTAATTCCACCAATTATTAATAAAATAATTTATAACTTAAATTAATTCATGGTGAATTAATTTAAGTAGATAAATTAAATTATTAATTAATCTTTTGATGGTAGAATTAATTTAGTTTCTTTACTGCACTATCCTTGTTGTCTTGACTTGAGTCTTCCTGTCTTCTGTCTTTTGTAAAAATCACTTGAGCTAGGTAACGAATATTTATTAATTTAGTTGACACACAAATGTACTGTCTGGTTCATTTGTGCCATACTAAATAAATATTCTTCACCTAATTAATATTAATAGCTGTGATCTTCTGTCTTCTTCTTGCTTCTTGTCTTGTCTTCATTATTTCTTTTTCTGGAATCTTACTGTCTAAGGCACTTGGAATCTTCTGAAACTTCTGAACTGTTCTGAAATGCTACCTTTTTATTTTTCACCAATGCATGAACAAATTAATGAACTTCTTCTGGTGTTAGGTAGCAACCTCAATAAAAATCCTTCAGACAAGCGGATTCTTTGTGTCTAGTTTACATTCTTCGTCTTGATTCCTGCTTAGTACTTATTATTTACTACTGAATCTTATCTGAGTTGAGTTAACATCTAAATATTACAAATAGACCTAGTCATATGCCTTTCAATCTCCCCCTATTTGTTGTTAAACATTTAACAAACAAATTTCTAGAGGATAACTCAACTAACAACTAAGAAAGTAATTTGACATGTAAGAACTGTAAATAATAAAAAGTTCTGGTATTATATTTAACAATTTTCCAGATTCAATTTTTTAAAGATAAATACAAGATAGATGTTCCTCTAGCACTGAACAAATATTACAAAGTTTCTATCTTGACCTATCTACTTCTTCAGTCTTCAGAAGTATCAACTTCATCTTCTTCCAGGGTTGTACTTTTATGCACACGTGTCCTTGGTACCTCTTCGGTTACTGTTTGCTCTGTTGTAGTGGTCTTTCCATACAACCTTCTTTGCTCAGCCTTTGCTAACTGCCACATCACTTCCTGCTCAACAGGATCTACTATCTCATCTTCCAAGCCATATGGCAGACTGGAGTCTATCTTCTTGATTTGCCTCACATAAGATGGAATAGATTTTGATAAGCAGTAATTTCTGATCTTTGTTGCAGCATCTAGCTTTTCTTGAGTTCTATACCCTTTGGATCTCAGCATTTTTTCAACTTCAACCATATATCTGACAGTATAGCCTTTTAGAGACTCCTCATCCAATTTGAAGATTTGATAGAACTTGTTGTAAAATCTTACTTCATGTGGATCTTGAATAATCTGTGGACTGACGACTCTCGCAAAGTCCCTGAGTCTGTCTCTTAGAAGCTCATTCTCTTCTGAACTTCTTTTGACTTTGTTTAACAATGTCCAAATTACAGATAATGATCTTTGTCGGAAAAATTCCAAAGAGATTCTGAATGAGCCATTTCTGTTTGTATAGATCAGGATCTGCCAATCTTCAAGAATGTCATCAACAATTATTGTGACATAGTCTACTTCTTCAATTAAGGCTTTCATGAAATTGTCAATGCAGTCATTAGAATTTTTTAAGCGATTGATTAATGACTGAAACCTCTTGTCATCAAATGGACCTTTCTGTTGTCTGTCCATGATCTTCCTGGCAGTATCCCATTTTTGTCCTATCTTCAGAAGCACATCTCTCTTCTTTTCTCTTACAGCAATTGCCCAAAGATTCTGCTTTTCCAGATTAGCTTTCTTCTCAGCTTTAGCTTTTTCCTCGACTAGAGCTTTCAACTTTTCAGTTTTGACATTACTCACTTTGATTTCTTCTTTTAACTTCCTCATTGCCTCTTCATAGGCAGGATCAGACTCTTTTTCCTTAGGAAACAAAAAATCAGCATCAAAGTTAGTTTCTTCTTCAGCTCTGCAGTAGTCAGGATTGAACGAATCATCTACACCAGTATATGTATCTTCAATAAACTGCTCTTCCGGATAGTAATGTTCTTCTTGAAGATCTTCTGGATATAGCTTGGCTTTGCCTTTATCTTGTGTAGCTTGTGTAGTCCCTTCATCTTCAGCTACTTTCTTCTGGTCCTTCTCCCCCTTAGTTGAGGGATCCTCTTTTGATTTAGAAGTTTCGAAAGATTTGAAAAGTTTCTGTATGGTCTCGTAGACCTGTTTCATTCCCTCATTTAGATGTGTCATTCCATCATCCAGTTTGCTGAATCTTTTGGCGGAGATCTTTTCATTTTCAATAATTGTCAGAGTCAAGCTTTTCTCCACCTCATCAATTTTTTCATTTAAAGACCTAACTTCTTGCATATCCTCAGCAATTAGACTTTGTACATTCTGGATATCTTGTGTTTTTAGAAGTATGGATGACTTGACACTTGCAACATCGTTTCTCATCACTGTCAGCTGTTGTGTTACAGAGGCAGATGAAGACTTCTTTTCTGCTTGTGCTTTAACTTTTACTAATTCAGCTTTGACAATCTGCATTTCGGACTGGAGAGCTTCCATTTTTAAGAGAAGTTCACTGTGTGTGTGTGTGGTCATCTCACTTGCACTCCTGTTTAGCTCACTGTCACTCTGTGCATGTGTTTCACTCTGTGTTTGTCTCACATCACTAGTGTTTAGCTCCTTTCCAGATCCTGAAGCTGTACCTGCATATATAATAATAGCTTTTGAAGAGTCGTAATGCTCTTCTGATGCCGGTGAAGGCGTGTCCTCTACAAGTTTAACTTGTAGTGGCTCCGCTACTGACGTAGCTACTCCATGAATGGAGTCCCATCTCCCTCTAAAGAGTGGTTGCCTCTCGAATCCACCAGTGGATAAAAGAACTTCCTCGTAGGAAACTGGATGAGTGAGTTCCAGCGGGGTCACCACCTCAGACAATGTAATGTGTGGCTCGTAAGAGTCTGTGGTGCCCCTTAATGCCTGTAAAGGCAATGGATGCTGCACCGCATCTAAAATGTCTTGGTCCACTATAAATGTGGCATCTGACCAATTTGATTCAAAGACATTTTCTTCGTTTCCTGTGCCCTCCTCACTGTGTGTTTCTGAAAGTGGAGGTCCTGCTAGTGTGAGCGCTAGCAGAGTGCGTGACTCTTCACAGGATGCCGCGGCCGGACGACAAATTTCAATAAACTCACCCGTTTGATCGAGTGTGTTTAGAGACTGTTGAATTGCCATATCAAAGTCCATATCCCATTGAGAGGATAAGGATGGGTTTGCAGTTGCCTCAGGTTCATTTGTTTTCAATCTTTTTGACAGTGGAGACAGAGCTGCGGGTTCACTCATTGTAGCACCTAGAATTCTTCCTCTAACTCTCCTAACAGGTAGTTTCCGTTTTTTGAAATGACTCATGGAAGTTGAAGAAGGAGAAACTGTTTGGTGTATTACTTCAGCTTGGGTTTGAACCTGTGTGTTTTCAGGTTCATAGCCGAAATCCTGAGTTGTAAAATTACAATCATAGTCCGTCACAGATATATTTAAAGGTGCAGGTAATATATCTATAGGAAGGAATTTTGAAGCTAAAGTGTGAGATATTACCTGGTGTACCTCGGCTTCATGTTCTGCACGTTGAGCAACTTCTAGTAAAAGCTGTGCAGTTTGTTCACTTTCTAGTGGTACTTGTGGTGGCTCTTGCTGAATCGGTTGAGCCAGTGTAGGAATGGCTATCTGATTGAAGATGCTTGCCATGAATTCTGTTGTTGCAGTGACTACCCCTGGAAATTTGTTTAGATTGCTCAGTCGAGTGAACAAATTCTTCTGAGTTGATGGGGAAGCTTCCACTAAATTGTTTGCAAAGATGGCTTTGACCTCCTCTGGTAGTATATTGTTCAGCAGCAGCATTAAAAACCTTGGATAGAAACACGTCACTCTTTGAACAACATCTAGTCTTCTGCTTTCAGCAGTGCCCATCTTCCTTATTATTTCTGTCAAAATCAATTTCCCAAAGTTTATTCTCCGGTTGTGGGCCACGGAATACCCAATAACTTGAAGGAGAGTTGAGATGTTATGGAAGTTGCTTTTCATCGTTGGTGCAAACACCTTGGCTAGGGTGTCGAAGAAATAATCCCATTCAGCTACCAGCTGGGATTTGGACAGTTTGACCAAGTCAATGTGACCTTGGTAGTGAATTGACTGTAAGAAGGTAGTGATATCTTCAACTGTTGGTAGGGTCTCGAAATTGTCTGTCGGGAACCCTAACACTCTATTTACGTCAGATTCATCTATTACGAAAACTGCCTCTCCCATTTTAAATGAAAACTGAACCACCCTATCATTCGACAAATTTCTTGCTGTGGAGTATAATGCTCTCAGGGGTTCAATTTGTAGTGGCGCGTCCAGAAAAATTGCTGTTCGAACTAAGGAGTGCTCGTTCATGAACCGGATCCAGGGCCTAAATCTAGTCTCTTTGCAATTAGCCGGATCAAAGTAGCCCACAAAATTTGTCTTCGCAATTACAAAAGTGGCAACCATTTTTACTAATTAAAATAACAAATACTGCCTTTTAAACACTTGAATATTCGAATATTACAAGAACAACTTAAAAACAGTTACAAAATTCGAATAAAATTTCAGTAAATCAAAACCCTTACTCACAACTGATTTTTAACAACTAATTATGCTCCTAACAGTCCTTAATCAGTCCTTTACTCGAGTTAAAGCAGTCAATGCAGTCCAAGATCAGTTTTAACGAAAATCGGGCAGAGTAACGGTTTAAATCATAGATTTTTACCAAACTAGGCAAGCTTATAGCTTGTAGACGTGATCTTAGCAACTGGGCAGTTGAAATCAGGTAGTAATCGTAGTGGTTTTTGAAGAAAAGTTAAAGACTGTTCGTTTATATATATATAACTACGGCTGTGTGTATATGAGAGTAAAGAACTGAACTGTTAAGACTTTTAATATACAAACGTTTGAGTATAACATAAAAGGTCGGTAAGACTTTTTGTTAAACCTCGGTAAGACTTTTTTTAAAAAGTCTTGCCGAGTTTTATTAAAAAGTCTTACTGTGATTTTTCTCTTCTTTTTTTTTTAAAAAACAAACTATTAGAAATATTAGTAAAACGCTCGGTAAGACTTTTGAAAAGTCTTGCCGAGTTTTATTAACAATTTTATTGAGTTAATCTAATAAAAGTTTTACGAGGCTTTTAAAAAAAAAAAAATTCATTTTAAACAACAAAAAAAAAAATAAGACAATAATTTACAACCAATTAAATTATTAAGGACATATGATAATTATTTATATTATTAACTGTTCTAATTAATTTAGAAATTAAATTAATTCAAGTTTGAATTAATTCAACAAATTAATTAATTAATTAATTAATAACATAATCATTATTAATGTGTAATAATAATTAGATAAATATATATATATATAATGCTTTATGAAATACTAAAAATGAATAAAAGTACTTATGCTATAATTGAAATAATTATCTATTAAGAGTATTAAATTATTCTCAAGATAATTTATCCAAATATTCATAAGCCCTAGGATTTTATTAATTCGAACTTCATAAATTCTTTAAATATTAACATTTAATATTTATGAACTCAAATTAATTCCTAGCAACCAAAAATTAGCCATTATTTAACATCCCTAGTTCACTAACCAACTTAGAGAAAGTGGATTCATCAAGTGGTTTCGTGAAGATGTCGGCTATTTGATCTTCTGTGGGTACAAAATGTAACACCACAGTTCTGTTCATGACATGCTCTCTGATAAAGTGATACCTTATGTCAATGTGCTTGGTTCGAGAATGTTGTACAGGATTGTTGAAATGGCTATAGCACTTGTGTTGTCGCAGAAAATTGGAATTTTGTACAACGCAAGTCCATAGTCATTTAGCTGATTCCTGATCCACAAGATCTGTGCACAACAGCTACCTGCCGCAATGTATTCTGCTTCGGCTGTCGAGGTAGATACTGAATGCTGTTTCTTGCTGTACCAGGAGATCAACCGTCGTCCTAGAAACTGACAACTTCCAGAAGTACTTTTCCTGTCCATCCTGCACCCTGCATAATCTGAATCTGTATAGCCTATTAGGTCAAAACCTGTATCCTTAGGGTACCAAATTCCTAGATTTGGTGTACCCTTCAGATATCTAAAAATTCGTTTAACGGCTATAAGATGAGATTTCCTTGGGTCAGATTGAAACCTTGCACATAAGCAAGTTGCAAACATTATATCGGGTCTACTAGCAATTAGATATAATAATGAGCCTATCATACCTCTGTAGCTTGTGATGTTAACTTTCTTACCAGTTTCATCTTTGTCAAGCTTTGTGGCTGTTGGCATTGGGGTTTTTGCCGGTGAAGAATCTTCTAGACTGTATTTTCTGAGAAGATCTCTTACGTACTTTGATTGGCATATAAAAATCCCATCTTCCTTTTGCTTTACTTGCAATCCAAGGAAGAATGACAGCTCACCCATCATGCTCATTTCATATCTACTCTGCATTAACTTAGCAAATCTCTTGCACAAGTTTTCGTTAGTAGAACCAAATATAATATCGTCAACATAAACTTGGACAAATATCATATCTTTTTCATGCAATTTATAAAAGAGAGTTTTATCTATGACACCTCTAATAAAACCATTTTCAAGTAAAAACTCAGAGAGAGTGTCATACCATGTCCTGGGAGCTTGTTTGAGTCCATAGAGAGCTTTGAAAAGAAAGTACACAAAATCAGCAAACTCTGGATTTTCAAAGCCAGGGGCTGTTCCACATATACTTCCTCTTCTAGTTCTCCGTTTAGAAATGCACTCTTCACATCCATTTGATATACTTTGAAATTGGAATGTGCTGCGAATGCTAGAAATATCCTTATGGCTTCAAGTCTTGCAACTGGTGCGTAGGTCTCGTCGTAATCAATTCCTTCTTCCTGGGAGTAAGCCTTTGCAACCAGTCTGGCTTTGTTCCTTGTAACAATGCCATCACCGTCTAACTTGTTCCTGTATACCCATTTCGTGCCAATAACAGATCTATCTTTAGGCCTGGGTACCAGTGTCCACACTTCTTGCCTTTTAAACTGATTGAGTTCTTCTTGCATGGCAAGAACCCAATCTGGATCACTTAGTGCATCTTCAATCTTCTTTGGTTCTTCTTGTGATAAAAAAACTGAAAATAAACATTCATTTGAAGTTGCACTTCTGGTTCTAACCCCAACATCTGGATCACCTATGATCAATTCAAAGGGATGATCTTTGCTCCATATCCTTTCCCTTGGTAGGTTTGATCTTGATGATTCTCCTCGAAATTCATTGTGATGTTGTGTTGTGCCAGTTGACCCTTCATCTCCCCCTGAGTTGGTGCCAGGATGACTTGTTGATCCACCACTGGTATTAGTAGTATCTCCAGTGTTACCATTGTTTCCACCACTGTTACCTGGATCATCAATATTATTGTCATCATCATTTCCTGTTGCAACCTCAGGTTCTTCTTCGTCATCAAAATGTGAGTCTGGATAATTGTCGAATTTTAATGACTCAGAAGAATCTTCAGTTTGGATACTTGGGAGTTTAGTGTCATCAAAAGTTACATTGACACTTTCCTTCACTTGGTGCTGATCAATTATGTATACCCTATATGCTCTTTTTGAATATCCAACAAAAATAGCTTCATGTGCCTTGGCCTCAAATTTACCACTATGTTCATCTCCATCTTTTAGCACAAAGCATTTGGCTCCAAATACATGAAAGTACTTGAGAGTAGGTTTCTTGCCAGCCATTAATTCATAGGGAGTTTTCATATGATCTTTGTTGATCAGAGTTCGATTCTGAGTATAACAAGCTGTATTTACCGCTTCAGCCCAGAAGTAGATAGGTAGCCTTGATTCACTTAGCATTGTTCTTGCAGCTTCAATCAGGGTTCTATTTTTCCTTTCTACAACTCCATTTTGTTGCGGAGTTCTTGGTGCTGAATATTGCCTTGTTATTCCCTTGTCTGAGCAAAAATTATTCAGAATTTCATTTTTGAATTCTGTTCCATTGTCTGATCTGATTGCCCGGACAGGTAACTTTGAATCTAACTCAATCAGTTTTATATGATCAATCACCAAATGTGGAGTTTCATCCTTAGAGTTCAAGAATAAAACCCATGTATATTTTGTGAAGTCATCCACAATCACTAAGGCGTATTTCTTTCTTGACATAGACATAATATTTACTGGACCAAATAAATCCATGTGTAGGAGTTGAAGTGGTTCAGTGATGTTTGTAGTGTCTGTGCCTCTGTGAGTTGCTTTCTTTGACTTCCCTTTTTGACATGCCCCACACAATCCTTCTTGTGTAAATTCCATCGGAGGCAGTCCTCTCACCAAATCCCTCTTGACTAGAGAGTTCATTGTCTTGAAATTTAGGTGTGAGAGCTTTTTGTGCCATAGCCAACTTTCTTCTATTGAAGCTTTTGAATAAAAACAGTTTGCTTCAGCTTCAGTTCCCGAGTTGAAATCAGCTACGTACAAGTTTCCTTTCCTTACTCCACGCAAGGCTAGACTGTTTTCTTTAGAATGAGCTATTAAGCACTTCTCCTTGATAAAGTTTACTTTATAACCTCTATCACAGAATTGACTGACGCTGAGTAGATTGTGCTTAAGTCCTTCCACCAAAGAGACATTTTCAATGATAACATTTCCTGTGTTTAACTTGCCATATCCCGTAGTCATTCCTTTGTTGTTATCTCTAAAGGTGACGATTGGACCAGCTCTCTCAACCACGTCTGATAGCAGGGCTCTATCTCCGGTCATATGCCTTGACGATCCGCTGTCCAGGATCCATATAACTCGGTTTACCTGTTTAACTCCCTGCAATTATCAAACGGATTAATTCGTCTTCGGAGCCCAAAATTGATTGGGCCCGGCATACTTAAAAAATTGACCTTTGTCTGCTTTGACAACAGATCCTTTTCGAATACCATCATTTTCTTCCTTGACTGTTCCTACATTCCTATAAACATTCTTAACAACTTTCTGTTTAGACTTAGGAATGTATGATTCCTTCTTCTCAGGTGAAGGGATTGCAGTCTTGGATTTAGCAAATTTACTATTGATGTGCTGTCTGGGTGTTATGTTGTCTTTCTTAGCTAACATGCGTTTAAAGTAAGCAGTCATAGCATTAAAGGCAAATAACATGCAATTCATTATACCACATGGTTTATGGAAAGCATCAATAGTAGGCATGTTATTTAATACAGTAGGGGGCTTAACAGATTCTACTTCATTTTTATCAACAGATTTGAAGTTTTCAGTAGAATGAAATTTATTGTTACTGTTCCTACTGTTCACAAACGTGTTGGGTCTGTTCATTTTATTCTTTAAGTCTTTTGCACCTACACCAGGTCTGGGGGAATCAGAAGTTCCCACATCTTTCACTGGTGTCTTTGGTGCATACTTTTCTTTCTGGACATTAACTCCTTTTATGTCCTTAACCTGTTCCCCTCTCTTCTTCTCTTCCTCAAGATCTTCCAACTGCATTTCATATGCAATTAGTACAGAGCTCTCAAGGATGGGTTCAGCTATCGGTGTTATGAAGAGAGGTTTCGGTGTGTCTTTAACAACATGTGGGATACCCCTTTCTTCAGCACTTTTTCTAAAGGGGGTTATGTTGCTTGGCTTTCCTACAGATTTGTTATACTCGAAGCCTATTCCAACTTTACGATTTATTTCTTGTTGGTCAACTAGGTTCTTAACAATATATGAGGAATTCTTATATGCAAGACACTTCTTCTTTTCTTCTTCAATGTGGTTTCTGAGATTAGTTTCTACAACAACATGACAACTGACTTTACTGACTTGAACAGCTAAGTCTTCAGTCAGCTTGACAGCCAACTTGTCATGATTTCTTTTTAACTGTTTAAGAACTTCAGTCTCATCAATTAACTCTTTGACTTTGAGTCTGAGTTTCTTAACTTTATCTCTTTCACCATCTAGTTCTTTACCTAGCAAAGCAAACATCTTAGGACAAGAAGGATTTACCTCTATTCCTCTGTCACGGGTGGGAGACAGTGATTCCTCGGATGAAGCCATAAGAGCAAGATTTCCTAGCTCTTCCTCATCATCGTTATCTGAATCATCCCAGCTTTTGCCTGCTGCTAGATAGGACTTTCCTTGATGCTTTTTTACGAGCGCATCATATTTCTCCTTGAGCTCTTCGTAAGACTCTCTCTTCTTCCCTTGCTTAGGTTTCTTGCATTCAGTTGCGAAGTGGCCTAGCTCATTGCAGTTGAAGCAACGAAACTTGCTTCTATCAACTAAGCCGGTCTTGTAGCCGCTTTTTGATACTGCTGTCGAAGAACCTCCTTTTTGGAATCTTCCAAAATTAGGCTTACTTTTGAATGAGGAGTTTCTTCGGAATCTCATGTTGCCAAACTTCCTGGCAACCATAGCTAGAGATTCATCTTCCAGCTGATCTAGTTCTTCCAGCGAGTAGAAATCACCGTCTTCTTGTTTGTCAGAAGTATGTCCAATTTCTGGAACCACATACTCTGTTGAACTGTTAGAAGGTGCAACAGCCTTCACTTCTTCTTTCTCTGGTGCTTCTACCATTAATGCCTTGGAGGAACTCAGTACCTTACCTCTTCCGTACATCTCTCTGGTTTGGATCTGTTCCAGCTCATAAGTTTTTAAAACTCCGTAGAGTCTTTCTAGGGTCACCTCTTTCATGTCCCTAGATTCCCGGATGGCTGCAATCCTGTGCTCCAGATGCTCTGGTAAGGTCAGCAAAAACTTCCTGTTCACCTCTTGGTTCTGATAAAACTTTCCATTCATGTTGAGCTCGTTTATCAGTTTGTTTAGTCTCTGAAACACCTCAGAGATACCCTCACCAGGGTTGGATCTAAACTGCTCATATTGGGTGATCAGGATCTCCAGTCTATTCTCCTTAACTTCTTCAGTTCCCTCATTGATAATTTCAATTGTTTCCCAGATCTGTTTTGCATTCTTGCAATTGACTACTTGGTTGTACATGATGTAGTCTAGGGATTCAATTAATATGAGCTTCAGGTTATTATCAAGGGATACAGCTTCTGTTTCCTCATCTGTATAGTCTGCCGGACTTTTCGGAAATTATCTGTGGGGAATTACGACCCCGTCTACTGTATGTTCGAGAACAACTGATATAGGGATCTCAACACCTTTGGCCATAATCAATGCATACTTGGGATTTGCAATCCCGATAAACAGTAGCATTTTGTGTTTCCACAAGTTGTAGTGTTCTCTATCGAACTGTGGAATTTTAATACTAGTCACTTTCTGGGTACTCATCTTTAATAATTTTAAAAATTAAGTGTTTCAAAAAATATTTTAATTTTTGACTTAAAACAATTTTTGATCAAAAATAATTTTTTTTTTAAAAAAAATTATTTCGAATTTAAAATAATTTTTGAGATCTGTATGAGTTCGCGGAATTTGATTTAGATCTGATATTAACTATATCAACCAGCTCTGATACCAATTGTTGGTCCCTGATATTGTAGAAGGGGGGGTTGAATACGATATCTGAAAATTAACCGCGGAATAATCGGATTAAAAATATTATTTTAATTACTCGCGAAATATTAATTATAATGAAATACTGTTCAAGTGAAAGATATAATTTTAACTTGATTAGTATTACACAATTAATAAGAAGATTAGATTTTATAACTGATATATAATTGATAAAAGTTCTAGAACAAATTTGACATGAATTGTTCGTGTTTAACAATTATATTCCAAACTCAGCACAGAAATCTGTGAATATTACAAAGCAGATAAATTACTGAATTTGATCTGATTCTCTAACTCTTAAATAATGAAGCATTGATCTCATATATATAGAGAAAACTGCTGGCAAGACCTTTGAATAGAACTTATTTAAAAAAATCAACAAGACTTTTTAAATAGCCTAAAAAGACTTTATTAAATTGCTGGGCAAGACACTTTTCTCTCGGTAAGACTTTTAAAACACTCGGTAAGACTTTTCAAAAAGGTCTGCAAGACCTTTTCTAGTCGGTAAGACATTTTTAAAAGGTCTTAAATGATTTTTCTGCTCGGTAAGACTTTTGAAAAGGTCTTACCGAGACTGACCTTTTTAAAAGCATTCGGTAAGACTTTTTAGAAGTCTTACTGAGGATAACTCGGTAAGACTTTTAAATGTCTTACCGAGTTAATTTGGTAAGACTTTCAAATGTCTACCGAAATAATTCTCTTTAAACTTATGAATAAATGCAGCAAGACTTTCTTAAAAAAAATAACAATTTAACTTCTTTTAACTTAATTAATTCCACCAATTATTAACAAAATAATTTATAACTTAAATTAATTCATGGTGAATTAATTTAAGTAGATAAATTAAATTATTAATTAATCTTTTGATGGTAGAATTAATTTAGTTTCTTTACTGCACTATCCTTGTTGTCTTGACTTGAGTCTTCCTGTCTTCTGTCTTTTGTGAAAATCACTTGAGCTAGGTAACGAATATTTATTAATTTAGTTGACACACAAATGTACTGTCTGGTTCATTTGTACCATACTAAATAAATATTCTTCACCTAATTAATATTAATAGCTGTGATCTTCTGTCTCCTTCTTGCTTCTTGTCTTGTCTTCATTATTTCTTTTTCTGGAATCTTACTGTCTAAGGCACTTGGAATCTTCTGAAACTTCTGAACTGTTCTGAAATGCTACCTTTTTATTTTTCACCAATGCATGAACAAATTAATGAACTTCTTCTGGTGTTAGGTAGCAACCTCAATAAAAATCCTTCAGACAAGCGGATTCTTTGTGTCTAGTTTACATTCTTCGTCTTGATTCCTGCTTAGTACTTATTATTTACTACTGAATCTTATCTGAGTTGAGTTAACATCTAAATATTATAAATAGACCTAGTCATATGCCTTTCAATTATCCTGCTCTTGTTTCACTTCAGGTTCAATGCTATTTTGTGGTTCTCGATCTTCATCGAGATCTATAATTCTCCCACTGTTTCTTTTGGAAATAAAATCTCTTTCCATGAAGACAGCATCTCGAGCAATAAACACTTTCTACTCAGAAGGACTATAAAAATAATACGCCTTTGTTTCATTAGGGTATCCCACAAAATTGCACTCTTCAGATTTACGTCCAAGCTTGTCAGATACTTGACGTTTCACAAACGCCTTGCATCCCCAAACTTTCATAAAGCTCATGGCTGACCGTTTCTTCTCCCATATCTCATATGGAGTCTTTTAAACCTTCTTAGTAGGAACACGATTAAGTGTGAAAGCCGCTGTTTCTAGAGCGTAACCCCAGAAACTAATTGGAAGATCTGCATGACTCATCATCGATCGCACCATGTCCAACAAGGTGCAATTTCTCCTCTCTAAAACTCCATTCCATTGAGGTGTACCTGGCGGAGTGAGTTGTGATACAATACCACACTCCTTTAAATAATCTTTAAATTTTGTGCTCAAGTATTCTCCTCCACGATCAGATCGTAAGATTTTAATACTTGCACCTCCGCCAATTTGCTTCTCTACTTCAGCCTTGTATTCTTTGAACTTTTCAAAAGAATCGGATTTATTCTTCATAAGATATACATATCCATATCTACTGAAATCATCAGTAAATGTTATGAAGTAGTAGTAGCCTCCTCTAGCCATCACACGCATTGGGCCACATACATCACTATGTATTAGCTCTAGACGTTCAGTGGCCCTTTGACCCTTACCAGTGACAGGGGCTTTAGTCATTTTACCAAGCAAACAAGATTCACATTCTTGGTATGATTCAAAATCAAACTTATCCAAGTATCCATCCTTATGTAATTTGGATATGCGTTTCTCATTTATATGGCCTAGACGACAATGCCAGAGGTATGTTTGATTTGAGTCTTTAACTTTAAGTCGTTTGTTTTCTATATTATAGACAGGATTATCTAAGTCAAGAACATATAAACCATTAAACAAACGCGCAACACCATAGGTTAAATCATTCAACGCAAAAGAGCAACTGTTGTTCTTTATTGTAAACGAAAAACCTTTCTTGTCCAAACAAGAAACAGAAATAATGTTTCTGCGAATCGCAGGCACGTAAAAACAATTCTCCAATTCTAAAACTAGCCCTAAGGGCAAAGATAAATAATAGGTTCCTACAGCTAAAGCAGCAACTCTTGCTCCATTGCCAACTCGTAGGTCCACTCCTCCTTTAGCCAATGTCCTACTTCTCTGCATTTACTGCACATTTATACAAATGTGAGTAGCACATCCAGTATCCAATACCCAATATGTAGAAATAGACAGATTGACTTCTATAACATATATACCTGAAGTAGAAGATTTCTCAGCCCTCTTCTTCTTCAGATCCTCCAAGTAAACTGAACAGTTTCTCTTCCAGTGACCAGTTTTCTTACAGTAGTGACATTCACCCTTAGCGACCCCACCTTTAGGCTTTAAAGCCTGTTTTGGACCTGACTTTGGCTTGGGTGTAGAATCACATCCTGTCTTCTTCTTACCCTTCCACTTGCCTTTCCCTTTGGCCTTACCTTTATTGCCCACCATCAGTATGGGAGCAAGTTCAGCCGTCTTCATGTTGGTCTCATATGTCCTCAACATAGCTAACAATTCAGTAGGTGTTTTATCAAATTCATTCATATTGTAGTTTATGACAAACTGGGTGAATTTGTTGTTCAAAGAATTCATGATTAGGTCAATACCAATTTCCTGAATAATCGGGAAACCCAAAGTTTCAAGGTACTCAATGTAACCAATCATCTTCAGAACATGTGGGCCAACGGGTTCACTTGCCCCTTGTTTGCAATTAAAGAGTGACTTACTCGTGTTGAACCTTTCCTGACGAGTTTGCTTGCAAACATGCTTTGCAAGTGCTTATTGATAGTATATGCATCCATATGCACATGTTGTCTTTGAAGCTCAGCACTCATACTTGCCAACATAAGACATGCAACATCATTTGCATCATTCTCATCCTTTGTGTGGGCCACTCGTTCTTCAACAGTAGCACCCTCAGGAAGGGGACCTGCCGGAGGAATATCAATGACATGAAGTTTGCGCTCTTGTCTGAGGACAATCCTCAAATTCCTCTGCCAGTCTAGGAAGTTGTTTCCTCCTGTCAGCTTATCCTTCTCAAGGACTGATCGTACGGATAGTGTGTTTGTGTTGTTTGCCATTACTTAGTATCTACAATGATAACAACACAAAATTAACAATAGATTGTCTGAGTTATTTATTATGTTCAAATGATTATGATATATTCATAATATATCTCCCACTATTTTTATCAAATTAATATCCCTTACTATTAATTTGAAAAGTATATCCCATAATTCTTTCTACTGAGCCAAGATCCATATTTCGTCATGTCCTAAGTCAACCACTGGAATCCTTAAAAAATGATTATTTAGGTAGACAACAGTTGTCAATTATAACATATATAATTCTTGGATAGTTTGGTGAACAACGATTGATCTTATCTATCTAATAGACTTTTAACCAAACTCTATGCTTCTAAGTTCATAATGGTTGAATATAACCGTTTATTTTCACCTTATTATGACGACTCAGTTAAGTTAGACCCAATGATTCAACGGCCGAATATAACGGTTTATATTCGTCGCATCTCACCACGATAGATAGGAGTCCCCTGCCACTGACAGTCCTTTCCCTAATCGATCTAGGATTCGATGAGTGTTCATTCATTGGAAGCATCCGAGTAAAACTTAATATTTTGTTAAGGGGTTTAGAAAATTTATAACGATCATGATCACATCATGAAAAGATCCTCAATTTTTCCTTGAACCAAATATTTCAAATTGACATCTTAAATTGTTCATTTTTCAGGTAGATGGAGGATACCAATTGTCACACTTAAAACCCATCAACCTTACGAATACGCATATCCGCTTTTGTCAGAAAATCCCAGTTATAGATATCAAAAATCCATATTTAATTTCGTGTTTTAAAATCCATATTTCATAAACACAAGAATCTCATGATCGTTTATTAATTTTAAAATCTTAAATCGTTACAGATTTTATCTTGTTTAGCATGACAAGCATGGCATGGGTGACGTATCTAATACATGCATACATCATTAATCTAATTAAAGCATGCATCTTCTACTCTACACATACATTCCATACAACATATGTAACGAGCGTGAAAGTAAACGTGCAATGGTTATGGCCCAATCCTATGTGATCTTTTCAAGCTAATGAAAAGACCAAGGTCAATCTATGGGGTAATAAGTAACTATTACATATGTCTTCTCTATTGATTCCATTGACTCCTTAGCCTCCATGGATTGCCTCCTTGTTCCCCTTGTCCTTCTTGGATGTTACATTAATAACTATACTAATGAACTTATAAAAGAACTCGAGTTACATTCGAGATAAACAATTACAAATATAAAACGACATGCAAGTCATATTTATTACAAACCAAAAGAATAAACCATTACAACTAGGGTCTGAAGGCCATAACCATGCACCATGCTCAATTATACAAAAAGAACATGAAAAATATTGCGGGGGTCTGGGGGCGGCAGCCCCCAGCTGGGGTCGAGCTGTTGGTCTTTTCAGAAATCATCAATTTCAGAAGCATATCTGTTGGTCTTTTCCCCACTGCATCTTATACAGTTTCAGAAGCATGTATCATATACATACTGATCATATCCCAGTTAATAAATCATGTCCAACACAATCTGTCCACCAGTTTATATCACTATACAAACTGACCCACATGCATAATATACAAATCGCAATATGGCAGAACATTAACATGCTAGTATCATCATATATATACTCATCATATGAATAACCAGATACACATTACATGACAGTTTTAATCATATATCAACATGACAACATGCATATTAAATCTCATACATAGGCAGTATCAAAATACATGCATGGCAGATTATATACATACTGGAATATATTGAAAAACTGTTAAACACGTAACCAAATCAATCCCTTATACACGTAGCTCTGATACCATTGTTGGGGTTTAGAGCATGAACACGCAGCGGAATTAACGAAAAAACAATAAAAATTCGAAACCCCATCACAGGATCCATGTATAAGATTGGACAGATTATGGTGAAACAGAATTATACATATTAAGAGCTTGACTTTCACGAACTCAACAGAGATCCTAGCTTTCACGACTTGTGTCTTCCTCTTGAAAAACACCTCTATGGTATCCACACGAGCACCTTCAAGAATGTCTCACGATCTTGACTGCGGAATGGACATACTAGCCTCCCTCTTGATAATTCGAGTTGTTTGTTTCCACCTCCTTTTGTTGCCCCCTCTAGGGTTTTATTTATAAAAAATGTAATGACCTCTTAACCCTTCATTATCTATTTATAATGGCTGATTAATAGGCCCATAACAGCAAAACCTAACCCATGAAGGTATATGGTTAAATAATAAAACGAATTTCTATTATTTAATTAATAACTAAGTCATACTTAATTATTATGGGATGAAATACTCCTCTAATTTGAATTTATATTATCTCAATTAATTAAGTATCACTTAATTAATATAATAAAATTCAAATAATCATCCATTAATTTAAATCTATAATTTAAATTAACTATTCCTCTAAGTGCTCCATGTGTGTGACCCTATAGGCTATTATTTAATTTGCAATAATTTTATTCTCCAATAAAATTATAAACAATGAGCGGTATCTAGTAATACATTATTGCTACCCAATTAAACAATAATTAAATCGTGATTCGATAAAACCTTTCGTGATTAATGTTTCCGTGTAATATAATCCCTTTAACCATATATATTATAGATTAAACTCGAGGCATGTATTTATTCATCCTCTTCAACATTTAATCCGGGTTTACTTGATCCATGAGTAGACTATGAAAAACAAATCATTATTTGAGCACGACCATGCATTTTATAGTCTCACTCAATCAAGAGGCCAATAATATATCTCCTAATTTTAGGAGAGTTAAATCCTTTATCTATTATTCATATTTCTCATACGACTCATGATATACCCGATGTCCACTTTTATCATCACCCGGTCAAAGATAACTTTTAATGTAGTCAAAGTATATTAATCCTCGTATAGAAATATAATGATCTCAAGTCAAAGGATCATTACACCATTATCACTGTGAGTCTTTCTTATGACTTTATTAAACATGAAGAATCTCACTGTGGGTCTGTCCAGTACCATGTACTCCTACATGTACCTATGTATTGACTTTAGTATCCCCATACTTATAACCAATGATATGTGGTTATCTGTCAAACAACATACTAGTCTATTTATGTATTATTATTGTCCTATAATAATAATACTCGACTAGGGACCTTGAAGAATATGATATATTATATAATCTCAAGTTCAAGTCATGTACTTAAACTATACAATATGTATCATGATTCTAAGGACATTTATTATGCTAACAAATATATCACAGTAATTAAAGTCATAATAAATACGTTTATTGAATAATCAAATGACATAAAGGTCTATTAAAAGAAACAATGTATTGCCTCTAGGGCACCTACACCAACATGGACGTTACTGAATAAAGTAAAGAGAAGTTCAGAAAAGAATGAGCTGCTAAGAGACAGGCTCAGAGACTTCGCACAAGTTGTTAGTCCTCAGATCTTATTTGATCCTCACGAGGTAAGATTCTTCTCAAACAAGTTGTATCAAATCATGCAGTTAAATGAGGAGTCATTAAAGGTCTACACAGTTAAGTACATTATTCAAGTTGAAAGGATGCTAAGGTCGAAAGGATTCAGATCCCAAGCTAAGTTGAATGCTGCACAAAAGATCAGAAACTACTGTCTATCAAAGAAAATTCCTTCGTACATCAGGCAAATGCCAAAGATAGACTCAACTCAGCCATATGATGTAGAAGAAGAGATAGTAGATCATGTTGAGTAGGAAGTATTGTGGCAATTAGCAAGAGATGAACAAAGGAGGTTGTATGGAGAATCCACTACAACAGATCAATCAGTATCTGAAGAAGTACCGAGGACACCGGTCCATAAAGGTTCAATCCTAGAAGAAGGTGAAGTTGATACATCTGAAGACTGAAGACAAAGATAGAACAAGATAGAAACTTTGTAATATTTGTTCAGTACTAGAGGAACAACTATCTTGTATTTATCTTTCATAAATGAATCTGAAAAATTGTTAAATATAATACCAGAACTTTTGTTTATTATTTACAGTCATTACATGTCGTACTACTTTCTTAGTTGTTAGTTGAGTTATCCTCTAGGAATTTGTGTGTTAAATGTTTAACAACAAATAGGGGGAGATTGAAAGGCATATGACTAGGCCTATTTGTAATAATTAGATGATAACTCAACTCTAGCTAATAAAGAGAAGTAAATAATAAACACCAAACAGGAATCAAGATGAAGACAGTCAACTAATCACAAAGGATCTAAGTATCAGAAGTATTTTGATGGGAATTACTACTCAACACTGGAAGAAGTTCATTAATATGTTCAAGCGTCAGTGAAAAAAAAGGTGGTAGTAATCTTAAAGAATACAGAAGATATAAAGGATTTCAAGTGGTTACTACAGAAACATTCCAGAAGGAGAGGAAAGACAATAAAGTAGAAGAATGACAGAATGCCACATCTTATATGTTATAGATGGAGAATAATTATTATAGTATGACACAAATGAACCAGACAGTACATTTGTGTGTCAACTAAATTAATAATTATTCAACATCGAGCTCAAGTGGTTTATGACAGAAGATGAAGAAAAAGGAAGACTTCAAAGCTGACTACTATGTAATAAATGACAGAGATAGTATTTTAATTCTACTATCAAAGAGTAATTGATTATTTAATTTATCTAATTAAATTAATTCAAGTTGAATTTAATTTAATTTATAAATTAACTAATTAAATTAAGTAGAATTAATTTGTTATAAAAGATATGACTTAATATAACTTTTTATATAATTCAAATGACTATTTATTAAGTCATATCGAATTATACAAAATGAGTTATACCGATTCTTTTTTATTAAAAGTCATACATCAATGATTTTTATTTAATTAAGTAATAAGTCATACCAAGCTTAAACATAAAGAGACATACCGAATTTTGACTCTAAAAGAGTCATACCGAGCAATTCAGTTAAGTCATACCGAGTTTCTTTCCTTTAAAATAAGTCATTCTGATTTATTTTAATTAAAGAAAATTCGAATATGACTTACAAAGAGTCATACCGAGCTTACAATAAGTCATACCGAATTTTATAAGTTATGCCCAGTCTTTTTCTAAGTCATACAAGGGTTATTTCTAATCTTTCAAGAGTCATATTAGAAGAGTCATGCTAGCTTTTCAACCTCTATAAATATGAGGTTTTGGCTTCATTATTCAGAGTTAGAAAAAACAGTTCAAATTCAGAAATTTGTCTGCATTATAATATTCACAGATTTCTGTGCTAGTTTGGAATATAATTATTAAACTCGAACAATTCATGTCAAAATCGTTCTAAGCTTTTAAACAATTATATAAACTTTCTACTTATTAATTTTGTAATACTTTTCAAGTTAAAATTATATCTTCTACTTGAACAGTATTTCATAACAATTAATATTTCGTGTTAATTCAAAATAATATTTTTAAATCTAATATTTCACGATAATTTATAGATATTGTATTCAACCCCCCCTTCTACAATATCAGGGACCAACACCTATCAGTTTACATTTTTAATTCAGGGACTTAGATAAAAATGACTAATAGTTCAAGAACCTTAAAATTAATTTACTCTTTCATAAATCACATATTAATCTCTCAATTAAATAATTAATTTATGTATATCATCTCATGAACTAGATTTGTAATTCGTCTCCCGATTAAATGTATTTTTTATGGATATAATTAAAGATTCATGACTCTTATAATTGTATTAAGCACTCAATGACAGATTAGCAAAACAGAGAGATCACAATACAATATTTAACAAACATCTCAAACTAAAAAATACTACCTAGTACCCGAATTAGAGAATTAGTTACTCATAACGAAGAAAGAAAATAAACATATATTAATGATGAAAATCATGGTTACAAGAGTATAGAATTGACTTTTGTTGACTAGCATCCATTGACCAACACTCATTGATTGACATACATTGACTTCTTTATCTATTGATCACTTCATTTATGAGAATTGTGACTTAGAATATTTATACTTTATTAGCCATCCTTCATATCCGTTGAAGAGCTATCAATCGAAGTCAATAAACATTAGTTGACTAATATAGTGCATCCATCGAATTATTACAATCAACTGATAATAATAAGAACTCTAGTTCAACTGTTACAGTCTAATTTATCAATTGATTAACAATTACTTCAACTGATAAATGGTTCCCTATTCAATGGATATTTATAAGTCACACATCCATTGACCAGTTATAAAAATTAATTGTCAAAATTATTATTCTAATTAATGTGTTATCATCACTCTACATGATTCCTAACAGGGTTCTATTACATTGTTCACCTCTCACCTACCAAATGAAGATTATACGACTATTCTACTTGAATATGCCAAAGATCAGAAGGAGATAAAGGATAAAAATGCTAATATGGCTGAAGAGGGTGAAACAAATATAGTTGCTTGGTTAGATGCAAAACAATCTGTGAGTATGGAGGAGATGCTACAATGGATGAGGGAGAAATACTTGACTTCTCTAGGATCATGCTCAAAAACCTCCACTCCCTCGATAATTTATGATGCCATCCATAAAGCTGCCAAGATGCAATTGCAGGTCAATCATTATCTTGCACGAGGTTTCCAATCAGAACTTAGAGCTCATAGGGAGAAGATGGAGACAAGAATGACAAGTATTAACAACAAAATAAAGCCGCTCCATGATTTATCTTAACCTAAGTCTGAAACATCCATCTACATAACAAAGATAGATGAGATGCAATCCAAAATGGAGAAGATGGAGAAAGACTTCAAAGAATTGGTTGAGAGTAATATAGAGTAGAAGCAAAATCAATGCAAGATTCATTCCATAGTAGAGGTGCTCTACAAGAATAGGCATGCTGACATGATGCCTAAGGATGTTCAATTACATGACTTGACTCCTTTTTAAGTAGATTTGTACTATCAATCCAAAGTCAAAGATGAATATTTGCTAAATGATAAAGTGTAGAAACTGGCTGAAGCTCATACCTCTCTCTTTAACACTGTAAAATAAAGTGGTTGCTATAGTGAGAACTCTTCAAAGAGAAGTCAAAACCTCCATGTCAATCCAGTCTCTTACTCTCACACAAGTCTCAAATCAACTGATCTCAATTCAATCTTTTCTATCAACTATAACTGGCTCAACTCATGCTTCCCAAGTTAAGGTGTGTCCCCTCTCTGAGCCAACACACTCTACATTCCTGCCTAAACAAGATATCAATCCTACGGGGGAGAAGGAAAGAAAGGTTAAAATTGAACAAGAAAAACAAGAAAGAAGATATGATATTGAGGTTGAAAGGAAAAAGGTTGTCATAGCAATCCTGAGAGAAGAAGCTAGGAAGCCAATAACTGACAAAGAATTCATGCTCACCTTAATAGTCGTCAAGGAAAATATCAAGGATAATAATTGGAGCTACTGGAAAAAGTTTCAAAACACCATACACAGTGTGAGGGGAGTAAAAGTTCAATCAAATGGAAAAGAGTTCAAGTTGCCAGTAGTGTAGATGGAATCTGGCTATTTTAGGTTATCTCTCAACCTATTCAACTATCTTTCTTACACTGAGTTAGAATGCCTATACAAAGCAGTGGAGGAGGTAACTAAGGAGGATATGGAGTTGAAAAATCTGATAAAACCTATAATGAAATTGACACTTCCAGAAGCCTACTACAACCCAGATGGAATTATGTACCAAACAAAGTCAAACTCTTTGACTCACTTCAGGATTCCTTAACATCTTAATTAGGAAAATAGAAGATAAGTTATGAGCCTAACGGATTTACTCTAGAAAAATCCTTTTATGATAGATGAAGATAAGAAGATAATTGAAAATTTGAGGAAATTCATAAATGGACAATTTTCAAATTTTGCAAATGAAAAATTGAAGAAGAAGGAGGATGATGATGATGACAAGGGGCAGAGAAAGAAAGATGACAAGTCTGAACCCAGGAATGATAAGGATGGAAAGAAAGATAAAGACAAAGATGATGATCAAAACAAGAAAAATGATGACAAGGGAAAGGAAAAGAAGTATGAAAGAAAGAAACATCAAAAGCAGCAAGTTGTTGTTAGGACAATTAATGATCCTATCAAAATTCTGGACATTAATTTGACTAACATGATTTCTGAAACTGCTCAACAACTCATATCCAAATCACCCAAGGCTCCAAAAAGGCATCTAGTCAAAGTAACTACAAATGGAGTTATAAGGAAAGAAATAGAGAATGATCATATCTCTAAACTGAAGCCATATTAAAATATCAAGGTAAATATTACAACCAGAATGAAAGTGAAGAAATCCACCAGTTCATTGCTAGTGAGATGTCCAAAATGGAGAAAACAAATCATTCTTCCTGACAAAGGACTTGTCATCAATCCAATCCAAACAAAAGAGGTGTATAATAAAATAAAAATCAAACATATGATTGCATAAAGAATCTCCTTAGTTGTAATGAGGGACAAAAAAATGTATGTGACCAATCTTGATGGAGAAAAAAGGGAATTTTACCATGATAACTTATTAGTCACCACTCATCAAATCAAGATAGTAATTAGTCTCTATGACAAGAAGTACGGTTAACAAACTCAAGATGGTTGAATATCTAGATAGAAAATATCAAAAAAAAATTGACAAAGTCATTTAGAGAAAAGAAATGGCTGAGAAAAAGATCATAGAAGATGAGGAAATAGAGAGAAGATCTGAAGAATTGAGAAGACAAGGAAAGTGCAGAGTATTCAAGGATTCTGATAAAATTGAGGTCAAGACTTACAGTGGGACAACAATCAAGGTAAGACTCTTTTAAAAGTCTTACGGAGTTGTCATTCGAGAAGTGAATCAATAGATAAGTCTCTTTCATTCGAGAAGTCTAAAATTGAGAAGTTCAAAAAAGGAATATGTCGAGAAGTTAGCTATTGAAGCATTCGAGAAGTTTGAGAAATGAGGCTGATCGAGAAGTCAATGAAAGAAATCTATTCAAAAAGTCTAGGCTAATCGAGAAGTCGTCATATATTGTCCAATCAAGAAATCTAAGCCAATCGAGAACTGTTAAAGAGAATTGATCGAAAAGTCTCAGGAGTAGCCAATTGAGATGTCTTTAACTTGACTTATCGAAGAGTTTTCAAGTGAGTATTCGATTATTTCAAATGGGCTAAATTCAAGGAGATGTGCAGAAGCAACAGACAAGTATTTTGAAACTTAGTCATGATCAGATCAGTCAAATCTCTGATGATAATGACAAGTCTACAATGAAGCTTGAATAGAGAACAAAACACAGACAGAAGGAAGAAAGCAAAAATGGAGTATACTGTCAAATCAAAAAACTTAGCTAGAAATATATTTTGTTCAATGTAAATATATTTTGTCTATTTCTAGTTATAGTAAAACAGACTCTGAAAGCATGTGCACACAAGACATGTTATCTATTTATTCATTGCACAGATTCATTAGTTTGGTGTGTTGAATAGTTTTCAAACCTTGTTTTCTTTCAAGAACAAGAAGCCGAGGTTGTAATAACCCGGATTTTTGGACGAAATTTTTTATTTTATTTATAAACGATTCTGATGAATAGTGATTCTACGGATTATGAAAAACTTTTTAGCCCACACTAGGTAAGTGTTGGAATATTAGAAATCCGAAGATGTCATATTATTGTATGAAGAAAATGAGTGAATGCAAAAGCCGTCGGAATCCGAAGATTTTCGCTTTTACAATTTGTTTCGTAATTTACGAGATATCGAGGAATAAGATAATTATGTTATGACCTGGAGGATTATAATTTAGAAAGTTCATGGTTATAATCGAATTAGAGTATTTGGAATATTGAGGATTTATGCTACGGAATTCCTACGACGAAACGCTTTCGGAAATTAATCGAACTTACATGGAGGATTAAGTATAATTAATGAATGGCAAGTGAAGTGCATTACAAAGGAGCCATGCATGCAAGTACTTGCATTGGTAGAGAGTTAACTAAGGCAAGTAACCATGCAAGTAACCAAGGGTTAGAGACATGGTTCCCTAAATTAGGGAAAAGCAATCCATAAAGCCACTTTATTATACTTGAACATTTCAACCAAGACATAATTATGTGTAAATCAGTCATGTAACAATACATACACATTATACAAACACAAATACACCAACACAAAAATCAAGTAAAGAGAGAAAAGCTCTCCCCCTCCATTTCTCCATTTTCTTCCCAGCTTGAGCAAGGTGCAAAGACGATTTTATAACTTCGGTTCTACTCATCCAAAAATCACCAAATTTTAACCATAGCTTCTTCACTATATTTAGAAGTTACTCCTTTAATTTAATAATTTTTGGAGGTGTTTAGATTGGGTAAATAAATTGTAGAAGTTGAGGCTGAATAGTAACTCCGAAAATTTACTAACTTGTTCTTGATTTTCTCTTGCATGTTTAAGGATGATAAGCATAGATCAAGGCTCCCTTAAGACTTACAATCTCTTATTAGTGTGTTTAAGTATCCAAGGAAGGTATAAACTCTATCCACCCTTTGATTTACTTTGAAGTTAAAAGCTTGAGTTGAGTTATGTTTAAGCATATGTGGATTAAGGAGTTTGGATGTAAATAGTTGAATATTGTTGGTTGAAAATTATGGATTGATGATGGTAATAAGTTATGAAGTATATAAACTGATTATTTAGTAAAAATGTTTGGGTTGATGTTGAATGGATTAACATAGTTAAATCCGAAAAACGTTACGATTATAGCCGTCGTAATGCCCGTTTGCATATAGGCCTGTTTTAACCAAGCTTTACGAACTGTTAAAATGATGATTTTGAACACCACTGCCCATTTCTGTGTAGGCCTTCCTTTGTAGTTTGTTTTGGTATAAAAATCATATCGATACGATTTACGGTTTAGGAGATAAGTCCGTTTTAGTGAAAGTCGCGCAAGGGAACCAAACTGCTGTCTTGTGCTCCCTTTGTGAATATAAACGGACCCCTTACCAGTTTTCAAAAAGAATGAAATTTTGAGGATAAATATTTTGGACAATGATTAAGGCCCCTGCAAAATTTCATACACAGATGTTAATATTTCGATTTTATAAAAATGTTGAAACCAAAGTTGCGCAGTGACACTGTTCATGGGAGAAGCTACTGCACTGTTTTGGACATTCGAAAATGAGTCCTCTGTCCAGGGGCAGACCTTTGATGAATTGTATTGTAGGTATTCTCTAGATCGTTTACGCGCTAAGTTTGCGTCATTTGGAGTTACGAGTCAAAAGTTATAACCGATTTACTAAAGGTATCGCATAACTTAGAAACCATGTTAATAACCAACTTTGAGGCTATCATCGAAGTAGCTAGGATGCTTACTTTCATGTGAAACTTTTATCTAAGATACTAGGGATGTCAAGGATGACTCCAGAGAAAGAATTGAGTTAATCGGATTAAAACTAAATTTACTAAAAATGCTATAAGTTGGGTGTTTAAAATGAGAATCACTAAAAAGCGAGTAAATGCTTATTCTCACTATAAAACGTAGACGTAAGTTGAACTTCGAGAATTAATTCCTACACGAGTTATATACGAAAGATGTTGAGGAATAACATGACTATGTATTGGAATAAAAGGGATTAAATTCAAAGCCGTTGACGAAATGGTTTACGAATGGTCAAGATAGACCCGATGAGGTGAAAGCCGGGTAAAACAAGAGTTAATAAAAGGACTAAGTACAAATTGGAGTTATCATAATTGGAATCGAAATATGATTATACTTATGAGTAATATAAGTAGTTGATGGGATTATGAGTACTAATCGGGATTATAATATCTATTGATAGAAAATCCGGAACGAGTGGAACTCTGAGAACGTATCCTGGACTATGAAAAACAAATCATTATTTGAGCACGGCCATGCATTTTATAGTCTCACTCAATCAAGAGGCCAATAATATCTCTCCTAATTATAGGAGGGTTAAATCCTTTATCTATCATTCATATTTCTCATACGACTCATGATATACCCGATGTCCACTTTTATCATCACCCGATCAAAGGTAACTTTTAATGTAGTCAGAGTATATTAATCTTCGTATAGAAATATAATGATCTCAAGTCAGAGGATCATTACACCATTATCACTGTGAGTCTTTCTTATGACTTTATTAAACATGAAGAATCTCACTGTGGGTCTGTCCAGTACCATGTACTCCTACATGTACCTATGCATTGACTTTAGTATCCCCATACTTATAACCAATGAGATATGGTTATCTGTCAAACAACATACTAGTCTATTTATGTATTATTATTGTCCTATAATAATAATACTCGACTAGGGACATTTAAGAATATGATATATTATATAATCTCAAATTCAAGTCATGTACTTAAACTATATAACGTGTATCATGACTCTAAGGACATTTATTATGCTAACAAATATATCGCAGTAATTAAAGTCATAATAAATACGTTTATTGAATAATCAAATGACATAAAGGTTTATTAAAGGAAACATTGTATTGCCTCTAGGGCACCTACACTAACAATCTCCCACTTGCACCAGAGCCAATCACCCATGTATCTAATACCCATGGAACTAGTGTGACCATCGTGCTTCTTCTGCGACAAGCCTTTGGTCAGTGGGTCTGCAATGTTATCATTTGTGTGCACTTTACATATGTGTATGTCACCCCTTTCATTAATCTCTCGAATGAGGTGATATCTCCTGAGTATGTGTTTGGTTCGGGAGTGAGCTCTAGGTTCTTTTGCCTGTGCAATGGCTCCATTATTATCGCAGTATAGATCAATGGGATCTGCGATCGATGGAACCACTCCCAAATCAGTAATGAATTTTCGAATCCAAACAGCTTCCTTAGCCGCTTCACAAGCTGCAATGTACTCAGCCTCCATTGTAGAATCAGCTACTGTTTCTTGTACAGCACCTCCGTTTAGACAAAACACAAAACCAGACTGTGATACAGTATCATCCCTGTCTGTTTGAAAACTTGCATCGGTGTAACCTTTTACAACCAGTTTTTCCTCTCCTCCATACACCAAGAATGAATCTTTAGTCCTTTTCAAGTACTTTAGAATATTCTTGACAGCCGTACAGTGACCTTCACCTGGATTAGATTGGTATCTGCTCGTCATGCTTAAAGCATACGAAACATCTGGGCGAGTACATACCATCGCATACATGATGGATCCAATTGCTGAGGCATATGGAACCTTACTCATGCGGTCCTTGTCATCCAATGATTTCGGACACTTATCTTTAGAGATCGTTATCCCTTGAGACAAGGGGACATATCCCCTTTTTGCATTTTGCATACCAAAATGATACAAAACTTTATCGATGTATGTACTCTGACTTAGACCGATCATCCTTCTAGATCTGTCCCTGTAGATCCTCATTCCTAGAATGCAGGATGCTTCTCCTAAGTCTTTCATAGAGAAGTTGCTCCCTAACCAAATCTTAACAGCCTTGAGAGAAGGTATGTCATTCCCCATTAGTAGTATGTCATCAACATATAGTACTATGAATGCCACATGGCTCCCACTAACCTTCTTGTAAACACAAGGTTCATCTTCGTTTTGAACAAAGCCATACTCTTTGACTGTTTCATCAAAACGGATATTCCATCTCCTAGAGGCTTGCTTCAATCCATAAATGGATCGACGTAATTTACATACCTTGCTAACATTCCTTGGATCGACAAAACCTTCAGGTTGTGTCATGTACACATCCACATCCTCTTCAAGTATTCCGTTAAGGAAGGCTGTTTTGACATCCATTTGCCAGATTTCATAATCATGGAATGCTGCAATAGCAAGCAAAATACTTATGGACTTGACCATAGCCACTGGTGAGAAAGTCTCATCATAGTCAATACCATGAATTTGTCTGAAACCGTTTGCAACCAGCCTTGCTTTATAGGTCTGAACATTTCCATCCATGTCAGTTTTCTTCTTGAAAACCCATTTGCACCCTATGGGTTTTACCCCTTCAGGTGGATCAACCAAAGTCCATACTCGGTTTTCGTACATGGAATCCATCTCGGATTTCATGGCTTCTAGCCATCTCTTAGAGTCTGGACTGTTCATAGCATCTTGGTATGTGAGAGGCTCATCTTCATCTATGAGCATCAAATCACCACATTGAGTCAAGAGAAATCCATATCTCTCTGGCTCATGGCGAATTCTACCAGTTCTACGAACAACCTGTGTTTGTTGAGCATTATCATTATCCTGCTCCTGTTCCACTTCAGGTTCAATGCTATTTTGTGGTTCTCGATCTTCATCGAGGTCTATAGTTCTCCCACTGTTTCTTTTGGAAACAAAATCTCTTTCCATGAAAACAGCGTCTCGAGCAATAAACACCTTCTGCTCTGAAGGACTATAAAAATAATACGCCTTTGTTTCTTTAGGGTATCCCACAAAATTGCACTCTTCAGATTTAGGTCCAAGCTTGTCAGATACTTGACGTTTCACAAACGCCTTGCATCCCCAAACTTTCATAAAGTTCATGCCTGACCGTTTCTTCTCCCATATCTCATATGGAGTCTTTTGAACCTTCTTAGTAGGAACACGGTTAAGTGTGAAAGCCGCTGTTTCTAGAGCGTAACCCCAGAAACTAATTGGAAGATCTGCATGACTCATCATCGATCGCACCATGTCCAACAAGGTGCGATTTCTCATCTCTGAAACTCCATTCCATTGAGGTGTACCTGGTGGAGTGAGTTGTGATACAATACCACACTCCTTTAAATAATCTTTAAATTCTGTGCTCAAGTATTCTCCTCCATGATCAGATCGTAAGACTTTAATACTTGCGCCTCCGCCAATTTGCTTCTCTACTTCAGCCTTGTATTCTTTGAACTTTTCAAAAGAATCAGATTTATTCTTCATAAGATATACATATCCATATCTACTGAAATCATCAGTAAATGTTATGAAGTAGTAGTAGCCTCCTCTTGCCATTACACGCATTGGGCCACATACATCACTATGTATTAGCTCAAGTCGTTCAGTGGCCCTTTTACCATTACCAGTGAAAGGGGCTTTAGTCATTTTACCAAGCAAACAAGATTCGCATTCTTGGTATGATTCAAAATCAAACTTATCCAAGTATCCATCCTTATGTAATTTGGATATGCGTTTCTCGTTTATATGGCCTAGACGACAATGCCAGAGGTATGTTTGATTTGAGTCATTAACTTTAAGTCGTTTGTTTTCTATATTACAGACAGGAGTATCTAAGTCAAGAACATATAAACCATTAAACAAACGCGCAACACCATAGGTTAAATCATTCAAAACAAAAGAGCAACTGTTGTTCCTTATAGTAAACGAAAAACCTTTCTTGTCCAAACAAGAAACAGAAATAATGTTTCTGCGAATCGCAGGCACGTAATAACAATTTTCCAGTTCTAAAACAAGCCCAGAGGGCAAAGATAAATAATAAGTTCCTACAGCTAAAGCAGCAACTCTTGCTCCATTGCCAACTCGTAGGTCCATTTCTCCTTTAGCCAATGTCCTACTTCTCTGCATTTCCTGCACATTTATACAAATGTGAGCAGCACATCCAGTATCCAATACCCAAGATGTAGAAATAGACAGATTGACTTCTATAACATATATACCTGAATCAGAAGCTTGCTCAGCCCTCTTCTTCTTCAGATCCTCCAAGTAAACTGAACAGTTTCTCTTCCAGTGACCAGTTTTCTTACAGTAGTGACATTCACCTTTAGCGACCCCACCTTTAGGCTTTAAAGCCTGTTTGGGACCTGACTTTGGCTTGGGTGTAGAATCAGAACCTGTCTTCTTCTTACCCTTCCACTTGCCTTTCCCTTTGGCCTTACCTTTATTGCCCACCATCAGTATGGGAGCAGGTTCAGCCGTCTTCATGTTGGTCTCATATGTTCTCAACATAGCCAACAATTCAGTAGGTGTTTTGTCAAATTCATTCATGTTGTAGTTTATGATAAACTGGGTGAATTTGTTGTTCAAAGAATTCATGATTAGGTCAATACCAATTTCCTGAATAATCGGGAAACCCAAAGTATCAAGATACTCAATGTAACCAATCATCTTCAGAACATGTGGGCCAACTGGTTCACTTGCCCCTTGTTTGCAATTAAAAAGTGACTTGCTCGTGTTGAACCTTTCTTGACGAGTTTGGCTTGCAAACATGCTTTGCAAGTGCTCATAGATAGTATATGCATCCATATGCACATGCTGTCTTTGAAGCTCAGCACTCATAGTTGCCAACATAAGACATGCAACATCAGTTGCATCATTCTCATCCTTTGTGTGGGCCGCTCGTTCCTCAACAGTAGCGCCCTCAGGAAGGGGACCTGCCGGAGGAATATCAATGACATGAAGCTTGCGCTCCTGCCTGAGGACAATCCTCAAATTCCTCTGCCAGTCTAGGAAGTTGTTTCCTCCTGTCAGCTTATCCTTCTCAAGGACAGATCGTACGGATAGTGTGTTTGTGTTGTTTGTCATTATTTGGTATCTACAATGATAAAAGCACAAAATTAAACATTAGATTGTCTGAGTTATTTATTATGTTCAAATGATTATGATACATTCATAATATATCTCCCACTATTTTTATCAAATTAATAGCCCTTACTATTAATTTGGAAAGTATATCCCATAATTCTTTCTAGTGAGCCAAGATCCATATTTCGTCATGTCTTAAGTCAACCACTGGAAGTCCTTAAGAATGATTATTTAGGTAGACAACATTTGTCAATTATATCATATATAATTCTTGGATAGTTTGGTGAGCAACGATTGATCTTACCAAACTCTATGCTTCTAAGTTCACAATGGTTGAATATAACCGTTTACTTTCACCTTATTATGACGACTCAGTTAAGTTTGACCCAATGATACAACGGCCGAATATAACCGTTTATATTCGTCGCATCTCACCACGATAGATAGGAGTCCCCTGTCACTGACAGTCTTTGCCCTAATCGATCTAGGATTCGATGAGTGTTCATTCATTGGAAAGCATCCGATTAAAACTTAATATTTTGTTAAGGGGTTTAGAAAATTTACGACGATCATGATCACATCATGAAGAGATCCTCAATTTTTCCTTGAACTAAATATTTCAAATTGACATCTTAAATTGTTCATTTCCCAGGTAGATGGAGGATACCAGTGGTCACACTTAAAACCCATCAGCCTTACGAATACGCATATCCGCTTTTGTCAAAAAATCCCAATTATAGATATCAAAAATTCATATTCAATTCCGTGTTTTAAAAATCCATATTTTATAAACACAAGAATCTCATGATCGTTTGTTGATTTTAAAATCTTAAATTGTTACAGATTTTATCTTGTTTAGCATGACAATCATGGCATGGATGACGTATCTAATACATACATACATGATTAATCTAATTAAAGCATGCATCATTCATACATCAATATGTAAAGTGCAGTATGTAAACGTGCTTGGTTATGGCCCCTTTCCTATGTGATCCTTTCGAGCTAATGAAAGGATCAAAGTCAGTCTATGGTGGTGGTAAAACATAAATACAATTACATGTCCTCATTCTTCTTGTATCCACTGGTGCCTTCTCCTCTTCCTGCATCCTTCTCCAGTCTTCAAGTATATTACAAGAAAACCTAATCTAAAGTACTTACATAAGAAGACTCGAGTTACATTCGAGGTTAAACGATTACAAGAACGAAGAAAACGACATGCAAGCCGTATTTATAAAACCAAAACCAAAACCATTAATCTAGGGGTCTGAAGGCCATAACCAGCACCATGCTCACATAACAATTACTGACAACTCAGAATACTTAAGCATATCATCATACATCACATATACCATGATCAGAAAATTTCACAAAATTTAAAATCATGATTTATAAACAGAAAATCGCATTTTTGAGGCCCTTAACGATGTCAAATGGTCAAGAAACACCATAGGTCACCGCTATGCGGTGAGTATTGCTCGTGGCGATTTTCCCTTTCCAGAAAGAGTAAATTCGACCCATTCTGACTCCGTCGAAAAACACTATTCACTGCAGAATCACTATTCACAGCAAACCTACATCTTTATGCAGTTTTGTTTTAAACGCTTCAGAACGTTTCCGATGACCAGGGGCAGACCTTTGATGAATTGTATTGTAGGTATTCTCTAGATCGTTTACGCGCTAAGTTTGCGTCATTTGGAGTTACGAGTCAAAAGTTATAACCGATTTACTAAAGGTATCGCATAACTTAGAAACCATGTTAATAACCAACTTTGAGGCTATCATTGAAGTAGCTAGGATGCTTACTTTCATGTGAAACTTTTATCTATGATACTAGGGATGTCAAGGATGACTCCAGAGAAAGAATTGAGTTAATCGGATTAAAACTAAATTTACTAAAAATGCTATAAGTTGGGTGTTTAAAATGAGAATCACTAAAAAGCGAGTAAATGCTTATTCTCACTATAAAACGTAGACGTAAGTTGAACTTCGAGACTTAATTCCTACACGAGTTATATACGAAAGATGTTGAGGAATAACATGACTATGTATTGGAATAAAAAGGATTAAATTAAAAGCCGTTGACGAGATGGTTTACGAATGGTCAAGATAGACCCGATGAGGTGAAAGCCGGGTAAAACAAGAGTTAATAAAAGGACTAAGTACAAATTGGAGTTATCATAATTGGAATTGAAATATGATTATACTTATGAGTAATATAAGTAGTTGATGGGATTATGAATACTAATCGGGATTATAATATCTATTGATAGAAAATCCGGAATGAGTGGAACTCTGAGAACGTATCTTGGACTCCAGACAAGTTTTCTAACTTACGTTTTTACATATCAAAATATATGTATTGCTACGTATGCATGTTTTTAAACACCTGTACTTAATGTACTACTATTATGATCGAAAGACTGTTGTTGTTGTGATATAACTGTATATTGAAAATTATGAATTGTTTCATGTATTATTAAAGCTTTCGTAATGTTTCGGTTATATGCTATAAGAAATATAGATATAAGCCGGTGAATGTAAAAGGCTCTAAGTGTATAGCGAGTGTTGGGTTCCGAGGCATAAAACGCAGCGGATAAACGTAAATATAACGAAAATTTTCGGAACCCAAACGGAGGATCATGTATAAGATTAGACGGATTATGGTGAAATATAATCATACCTATTAAGATCTTGAATGTCACGAACTCAATGGAGATCCTTGCTATCACGACTTGTGTCTTCTTCTCGAAAACACCTCTATGGTATCCACACGAACACCTTCAAGAACGTCTCACGATCTTGAACACGGAATGGAAGTACTAGCCTCCTTTGATATGTTTCGAATTATCTCTGCCTCTTGCTGGTTGCTGCCTCTTCTTCTAGGGTTTTTTTTAAAAACGTCCAAGCCATTTAACATATCATTATCTATTTATAATGATTGGTTAGTGGGCCTTTTTAGCAAAAACCTAACCCATGTAGGCATAGGATTAAATAATAAAACATGCTTCTATTATTTAATTAATAACTAAGTCACACTTAATTATTATTATTGGCAGAAATATAATTCTTCAATTTCGAATTTATTTCAATTAATTAAGTCTCACTTAATTAATATAATAAAATTCAAATAATCATCAATTAATTTAAATCTATAATTTAAATTAACTATTCATCTAGGTGCTCTATGTGTGTGACCCTATAGGCTATTATTTAATTAGCAATAATTTTATTCTCCAATAAAATTATAAACAATGAGCGGTATCTAGTAATACATCATTGCTACCCAATTAAACAATAATTAAATCGTGATTTGATAAAACCTTTCATGATTAATGTTTCCGTGTAATATAATCCCTTTAACCAAATATATTATAGATTAAACTCGAGGCATGTGTTTAGTCATCCTCTTCAACATTTAATCCGGGTTTACTTGATCCATGAGTAGACTATGAAAAACAAATCATTATTTGAGCACGGCCATGCATTTTATAGTCTCACTCAATCAAGAGGCCAATAATATCTCTCATAATTATAGGAGGGTTAAATCCTTTATCTATCATTCATATTACTCATACGACTCATGATATACCCGATGTCCACTTTTATCATCACCCGGTCAAAGGTAACTTTTAATGTAGTCAGAGTATATTAATCTTCGTATAGAAATATAATGATCTCAAGTCAGAGGATCATTACACCATTATCACTGTGAGTCTTTCTTATGACTTTATTAAACATGAAGAATCTCACTGTGGGTCTGTCCAGTACCATGTACTCCTACATGTACCTATGCATTGACTTTAGTATCCCCATACTTATAACCAATGAGATATGGTTATCTGTCAAACAACATACTAGTCTATTTATGTATTATTATTGTCCTATAATAATAATACTCGACTAGGGACATTTAAGAATATGATATATTATATAATCTCAAATTCAAGTCATGTACTTAAACTATATAACGTGTATCATGATTCTAAGGACATTTATTATGTTAACAAATATATCGCAGTAATTAAAGTCATAATAAATACGTTTATTGAATAATCAAATGACATAAAGGTTTATTAAAGGAAACATTGTATTGCCTCTAGGGCACCTACACTAACAGCGAGTTATGTATTTTCGAACGTAGACCGGGAGTCGGAAGGTTATGTTAAGTACTGTCGTAATCCGGAAGAAGCCGGAGACAGATTATTTTGAAATGACGATATAAATATTTTGATATTTATATTTTGATATTCTTTTGATAAAAGAATTAAATGAGGATAATAAATATTATTTCAATATTTATTTAATTAATGAATATTATTTGAATATTCATTTGAAGGAGATAATAAATATTATTTTAATATTTATTTAATTAATGAATATTATTTTGAATATTCATTTATTGAGGGTTATTTATTAATTATAATTAATAAATATTATTTAAATATTTATTAATTATTTAAAATTCATTTACAAATTTTTTTAGGTCTTTAATAATTATTAGAAGCTTTCGATAATTATTTTAAATACTTTCCGACCTTCAGAAAATGGTTTAAAGATAATGAGAGCTCCCTAATATTTTAATTTAATTATTTTATTTTATTCTTTTAATAAGAATAAAATAAGTTCAGACTTATCAAAAATAGGGAACTCGGTCTAGGAAGTGAATACCTATTTACTTCTCTAAAGCAGTCAAGTTTTGGAACCAGTTTCCATAGTAGAAAGAGCTTTTCAACTTATCAAAAGCAGAGTTTTACTAATCAAAATAAAGAAAAGTTTTCACTTAACTCCCTGGTCATGGTTTTATAAAATGAATTCATTCCTTGATGAAAGAGATTAGTGGGTGAAGGTCACTTACCTGTGTGGTGAGAGGACAGCCCGACTAATCTATTCAGTGACTACTCATAGCTATGAGGGTCTATCAACAAGTACGATATACTTGGGGAACTAGGATTACTTCCGGTTCCAGGTTAGATAGACAAATCTATTAACAAGTATTATATACTTGGGGAGCTTGGATTAATGTTCCAGTTCCAGACTTATAGATTGATTCAGCGGACTTGGAGTTAGCGTAAGAGGCCGAGTGACGCACGGTCCAGCACTTTGACCCGTATGCGGTCTAGGGTGATTACCCATTAACGGTAGCGAGTACTAGGGTTCCCCCTTCTACATGTAGAGAAACAGAAGGCTTTCATAGGTTGCTGATGGAGGCTGCCACGTGCTACGACTGATCATCGTGGATGTGTGGTAGCGGGCGTGTTGATGCTCCAGTTACAGTCCCTTCTTCCCATTGGAATTGTGCTTCACACCGTAATGAAAGCCTATGAGCTGAGTTATCGATGGTGTTGATTGCAAATGAAATGTTGAAATGTTTTGACGAAAAGAAAGGAAAACTTCAGATGGGATCTGATGAGAAAAAGTTTTTAACAATTTGAAATGTCATCTTGTTATTCGTATGATTTAACGAATAGTTATATGAAAACTTCAGAAGGTAACTGATGTATGAAAAGCTTACAAGCTTTTGAAATGTTTATCAGAAAGTATGTTTATAGAAGTTATGATTATAGTGGGCCTATATTGCTCACTCTTGTTTTCTTTATATATCACAACACAACAGGGTCTTTAAAGATATTTTATGAGAGTTTAAACCTTATAAATGGTACGGTTCAAAATGAGTTAATTTTCTCAGAGATAAGCAACTATGACTGTTGTATCTTGAATGATGTACCCCGTATATTAGGGGAGTATAGCAAAACTATAGTTGAAACTATTTTGCTAAGTTATGGAAAGACTATTTCAAAACTATGAACGTAATAAGTTCATTGAGTTTTATCTTAAAAAGCTTCAGAGGAGATATGAAAGCGTGGTAAGACTATATTTGATAGTGTCTTATGTTATATACCGAACCAAATTGTTCATATGATATTTTCTAAACTTTATGTTTAGTACAAATGTTTTAGCAGAAAAACTCTGATCATGTGTATCGTTGAAAGATACTGTATTATGCTTACCATATACTGTTAAACCTTACGGTTATACTATTGAGATAGTAGTGATTATCATATTCTTGAATGAGAGTCACATAGCTAATTGGGTGAATAACTTGCTGAGCATTCTTTCGCTCATTCTTGCTTATATTATATTTTTCAGAGGAAGTGATAACATGTTTGATTGGCTTCATGCCTAGAGAGAGGAAAGTAGAAGATTCACCTTTGAGATGGTTCAGTTCAACCATATTCTACGAAAGTAAGTTAGATAAGTTTTCAGTATTGAGCTAGTTATTAATGTTACTTCATGAAGAGGTTAGCATTGATAGTATGAGATCCTGGATAAGTACATTTGGTTTGTAATAACTAATGATACTTGTTGTATATCGTTTCTAAGACTATAACTTGTGTGTGTGTGAGAGAGAGGTCTATGATGTGTGTTTGTTGGAATATTGAGTTATTGCAGGTTGTAAATGATTGAATGATGACGTGGCGACTCAAATCCCTGACCCCGGATTTGGGGGCGTCACAGAGGTTCACACTTGAATCTCATAACTGTAGCAATTTCAATTCTAATAAATATATTAGATTGAAAGTTAATTTTTGTGTGTGTTCTTTAGTGATTCAATTCCGCACTTTGTTAAAGCAATCATACACAACAAGTTAACCTACAAGTATTTAAACAGATTGATTCAACAAGAAAAACAAAAAAAAATCAACATATACATTAACCCCCCCCCCCATGTATAAGTTTCTCATTACTCAAAACTAACAACAAATATATGCTATCAAGACCCAACATTTTTTAGTTTCATAAATGTGCAAATTAATTCTAAGGCCCCTGAACTATTAGTCATTTTTTTATCAAAGTCCCAAAACTAAAAATGTAAATTGATAGGTAATTAATCTTTTAAAGTTTTCTCATCTAAATCCTTCCGTCAAATATCATTAAACGTCATTTAACTTTTGCTGATGTGGCATCCTAAATAAAGATAAATTATTTTTAACATCCCTAAACTATTAGCAATTTCTTATGTAAGTTCATAAACTGAAAATTTAAAATTAAATCCCAATTTTATAATAAAATCACATTTATTGCTTTTTTATTTTTTATTTACCTTAATTTTTTGAGGTTAGAATTTTTTTTTTTAACTTTGTATATATTTGTTGTAATAACTCGTATTTTGACGCATTTTTTATTTATTTATAAAAGACCTTGATGAATAGTAGTTTTACAAATTTATGAAAAAAAAATAGCCCACACTAAGTAAGTGATGTAATGTTGGAAATCCGAAGATGTAATATTATTGTATGAAGCAAATGAGTGAATGCAAAAGCCGTCGAATTCGAAAATTTTCACTTTTACTATTTGTTTCATAATTTACGAGATATCAAGGAATAAGAGAGTTATATTATGACCGGGAAGATTATAAATTAGAAATTTTATGGTTATAATCGAATTAAAGTATTTGGAATATTAAAGATTTACACTAAGGAATTCCTATGACGAAACGCTTTCAGAAATTAATTGAACTTACGTGGAGGATTAATGATTAAGTGGAATGGTAAGTGACTAATGAGAATTCCCATGCAAGAACCACGCAACAAAATTGGTTAAAGAGGAACCAAGTCAACAAGTCAAGCAACTAGACAAGTTAAGGGAACATAGTTCCATAAATTAGGGGCCAAGTTTTCAAGCCATACCTTGGTTACAATTTGAGGTACTTGACATCCACCAAGACCATACCTCTTAATAGATATCAGCCATATCCATATACAAACCTACACAAGTACCCAAGCAAGAGAAAATCTCTTTCCCCCATTTCTTCTTCACCATTTGGCCATTGAAGAAAAGCAAGGGAAGAAAACTTCAAAACCCATGTTCTACTCTTACATAAATCACCAAATTTGGAACATAGCTCCCTCATTATATATATAAGGTAAGTTCAAAATTTCATGCTAATCCAATTAGTATAGCATAGCCAAATCCTTGCTCAAAGATGAGGGTGAATAGTAACTCCGAAAATTACTAACTTATTTCTTGATTTCTTTTGCAATTTTAAGGATGATAAGCATAGATCTAAATGGTTTCGAGCAAGAAAACGCAGCGGATATAATGTAAAACAATAAAAAAAATGAAACCCTATCGCAGGATCCATGTATAACTTTGGATGATTATGGTGAAGAAGTTTGTACCTTAACAAAGCTTTCTGTATGTTGTTTAATGAAGGTCCAGAAAAGATGAATCACAGCAACCCTTTGTTGCAAAGATCTTCTCTCCAAAGAAGTCCACACGAACGCCCGATCGTCCTACGATCACCGGAGTCGGTACTAGCCGAATTGCTTGTCTCTCGCTCTCTCTCTCTTTCTCTAGCCTCTCTTGTTGTTGAGCAGCTAGGATTTTTCTCTAAAACAAAATCTGATGATTAAACCCTAATATTATACATCATTATGTATATATAGGGGAGAAATGGATTTTGTGCCTAACCCTAATCCATGTGATTTCCAAAACCCATTCTGATTTTGGGTTATTATTATTATTAAATCTGAATTCTAATATAATTAATCAAGTCCCACTTAATTAATTCAATAATTAAACTCGAATAATAATAATACTTATTAAATCCGAATTCTAATATAATTAATCAAGTCTCACTTAATTAATTTAATAATTAAATTTAAGTAAATAATAATATATTTAAATTCGTAATTTAAATAAACCTCCGTTTTGACGTTCTTTGTGTGTGACCCTTTAGGTTATTATTACGTTGGCAATAATTTTATTATCTAATAATAAAATTATAAACAATGAGTGACATCTAGTAATACATCATTGTTACCCAAGTAACAATAATAATTGGTGATTCAATTAAACCTTTCATGAATAATGTTCCATGTAATATAATCCATTTAACCTTATATTATATATCAAACTCGAGACATGTATAATGTCATCCTCTTCAATGTTTAATATTGGTTTCCTTGATCAATGAGTAGACTATTTAAACAAATCAATATTTGAGCATGGCCATGCATTTCATAATCTAACTCAATCAAGAGGCCAATAATATCACTCCTAGAATTGGAGGGTTAAATCCTATATATATCATTCATATTCCTCATACGATTCATAGCATACCCAATGTCCACCTTTATCATTACCTGGTTAAAGCTAACTTTGAGTGTAATCAATTAATTCTCGTATAGAAATATAATGATTTCAAGTCAGAGGATCATTATATCATTATCACAATAAGATTTCTTATGACAGTTATTAACATGTAGAATCTCACGGCGGGTCTTTCCAGTGTCATGTATTGATACATACACTTATGTTCTTGACTTTAGTATCACCATACCTATGACCAATGAGATGTGGTCATCTGTCAACAAACATACCAGTCTTATTGCATTATTACATTCCTTAAATAATAATACTTGACTAGAGAATTTTAGGAATAAAATTTTATTCCCATAATCTTATTTTTAAGTCACATACTTAAAGATATATATTACATATTAATAATCCAAGGACATTTATTATTCTTTCAATCTATGACGCAGTAAATAAAGACATAATAAATATTAATTAAATAATCACATAAAACATAATCCTTAATTATTTTTAATAAAACATTAAAAGTATTGTCTCTAGGACACCAATACTAACAAGATCAAGGCTCCCTTATGGCTTATAAGCTCTTGTTAGTATGTTTAGAGATTCAAGAAAGGTATAAACAACATCCATCCTTTGATTTACTTTAAGCTATAAGCTTCAGTTTGAGTTATGTTTAAGTATATATTGATTTAAGGAGTTTGGATGTAAATGATTGAATATTAGTGATTGAATAATATGGGTTGATGATGGTGATGAGTTTATGAAGTTTATAAACTGATTTATTTGTTAAATACGTTGGGTTGATGATTGGGTTATTGGTTAATGGATTTAACCAAGTTAAATTCAGAAATCGTTACGGTTATAGCCGTCGTAATGCCTGTTTGCATATATGCCTGTTTTGACCAAGATTTACGAACTTTTAGTTCAATATTTCTAGACAAAACTGCCATGTATGTGTAGGTCTTCCTTTTTAGTTTGTCTTGGTATAAAAATCATGTCGATACGATTTACGGTTTAGGAGATAAGTCCATTATAGTGAAAGTCGCGCAAGGGAACCAAACTGTTGTCTTGTACTCAATTTGAAGCTATAAATGAACTATTTAAGGGTTGGCTAAAATTATGAAATTTGGGTGATAAATACCTTGAACAGTTATTAAGATAATCAAAAAGGTTTCGTGCTAAAACGATAATATTTCAATTTTATAAAAATGTTGGAACCAAAATTGTGTGATGACACTATTCATTATAGAAGTTACTGCCTTGTTCCGCAAATTCGGGAAACTGGGTCCTTTTTCCAGGACTAGACTTTTGATGGATTGTATTCTAGGAACTCTCTAGATCGTTCACGGGAAAATGTTGTGTCGATTGAATTAACGTTTTGGTTGAAATCAAGGTTTTAGTGGAAGCGGTGTAAATAGTAAAAATCCATAGTTGACTCGACTTTTAAAATGCATTCCACCTATTTAAACTCATATGTTCAAAAAATATTTTTGATAATTAATAAAAATATTCAAGAATCTCCTTGAGGTGGTTTCGTATTTCATTATGAATTTTCGGATTTACTAAAAATGTTGGAGTGCGAGTCGCGTAATAGCAATTCTCAGAAAAGTCAACTCTAAGGGCACTGTTTTGACGAGCCACTTTGGCCAGGATAAAAGGATAATTTCGAGTCGGTTAAAACACGAAAGATGTTGAGGAATGACATGACTATGTATTGGAGTAAAGGATTAGATTAAAAGCCATTGATAAGATAGTTTACGAATGGTCAAAATAGACCTGAGGAGGTGAATGTCATGTAAGATAAGTGTTAGAAAAATGACTAAGTACAAATTGAAGTTGTCATAATTGGACTAGATATGCGATTATACTTATTAAAAATGACTAAGTACAAATTGTATGTACGGTAGAAGCGTGGTGAAATGCTCCAGATACAGTCCCATCTTCCAATTGGAATTGTGCTGCAACATCGTAATAAAAACCTAGGTGCTTAGTTACCTAGGGTGTTGTCAGTAATTGATTTGTTGATATTCCTCCTCAACAGTATGTTGGGATTTTCCAAGATGTTTTGGTAAAAGGTTTATTTTAACAATTTAAGTGGATATATGATATACACCAATTAAATTGTAGACCTTTAAAATGTTTTACTGGATTTTAAACCTTACAAATGGTACGGTTAAAAGTGAATCGATTTTTCTATGATGTGAAGCCACTATTATTGCAGTATCTTGAACTATGTACTTACTATATTTATGGGAGTTTAGCAAAGCTATAGTTGATGCTATTTTACTAAGTTATTGATAATGTTATTTTAAAACTGTGAACTTAATTAGTTCATTGGGTTTTATCTCAAAAGTTTCAGACGAAGTATGAAAGAGTGGTAACACTATATTCGATAGTGTCTTATTTTATATAATATGAACCTAATTGTTCGTATTATATTATTCTAAACTTCTTGTTAAGTATAAATAATTTTAATAGAAAACTTCAACTTTATGTATTGTCGAAAGATACTTTGTTATGTTTACTCTATACCGGAAACCTTTTGTTATACTATTGATATAGTTGTGATTATCATACTCTTGGATGATAATCACATAGATAATTGGGTGGATAATTTGTTAAACATTATTTCGCTCACTCTTGCTTTATATTAAATTTTTCAGAGAAAGTTAAAACATTCAATTGGCTCTATACTTCGAGAAAGGAAAGTAGGAGATTCACCTTTGAGATGGTTCAGTTCAGCACTATTCTACAGAAATAAGGGTTAAACGTTTTCAGTATTGATCTAGTTATTAATTTCACTTCATGTAGAGGTTATCATTGATAGCGTGAGATCCTAGATAAGTACATTTGGTTTGTAATAACTAATGATACTGGTTGTATATCATTTCTAAGGCTATAACTTGTATGTGTGAGAGAGAAGGGTCTATGATGTGATTTCGTTAGATTATTGAGTTATTGCAGGTTTTAAATGATTGGATGGTGATTTGACGACTCAAATCCCTGACCCCGGGTTTGGGGGTGTTAAAGAAATGGTATTAGAGCATCAATTATAGTACTTAGATACGAGAGTGTTAAGAGTTATTCATATATAAGAGGATAACGTGAGAGGTCATGTAGAGTTCGTTATTGGACTACCGGATGTAGTAGTAATGAATGAGTTAAGAATAGGTCACCTACTTGGAGTTAGTAGTGAGGAGATTATGAATGACATTTCAGATATAGATTTTGGACGGAAAACTGTTGAGACCGTTCCGGAAGAGGCAACGATATATTTTCTACAAATCTGATAAGTATAAATATTTCGAGGATTCTATTAGGGATAAGAAGTCAATCATAATTGTTAAGACGATACGTGGTATTTTCTGATCAAAGTGAGCCTCTTAGTGTAGTTATCCACACATTCGAGATATTGTGGTCAGGAAAAGTATGAATGATCCAGTTTGTAGATATTGGTACGAAGCTCCTTCTGCTTGTGGCGGGACTCCGGCCAGAAAGGGGGTCCGAGCAATCATTGTGAATTTAATGGTTTAGTTGAGATAATTGGTCCTGGAAAAGAGGCCCTGTAATATAGTTGTAGATCCTTAGGGGTGACTTGATTGAGACTACATAATGGACAGTATGTCTCGTACTTTTGTTAATATTCCCTAAATTGTGTAGACCACGAGTTTTCGAAAAGTGACTGTCGAAAGGACCAGATGATACATGTATGAACATGAAATTGGTACAAGTTGTGAGAAATCTCCCCTTAACTAGCAACCTGATAGGTAATATTGATCCGACATACTCGCGTGTTGTGTTTGATAAATTGTCGTGAAATATGACAGTCCTGTTGATATGAACAGTGATAAGGATATATTGGACGAGCGTCAACCTATTTTGGCATCTACTTGTTGTTTCACCTTCAGAAAGTGCCACCCACGAGTCCATTTCATCAAAGACACGTGATTAAGGGGAAAATCTAGGATGAGTGTAACCCAGAGTTGAGTATAAACCATAGCCGGTAGAATAATTATTGCGTATAGTCAAACCTAGAAATTGTTGCTTCACGAGATTAAGTATGAACTTCTTAAGTGAATCTGTTTATTACCAGAACTAGGTTGTGTATCATGCAAATACTTTCCTAAATATTTGGGGAGCTGGATGAAGTTGAAATTTGGGACTAGGATGAAATAACCTAAGTATGGAATATTTTGAATTAAAGTTACAATAGTTGTTGAGTGGTTGTCTTGTATGTTGTGACCAAATAAAATTTTTGTGATGTTTATAACTTCTTAACTGGTGATGATTCAGGAAATTGCTATAATAAAAATGGAAGCGTAAGGAGTGGTGATTCGAGAGTGCAAGACTGAGGCATGAAGAGTAATATTGTAAGAATATTTACTAGTACCATTCAACGGAGATTTAATTTCTTTTGAGAAAAGAGAAGAGATGTAATATCAAGATAAAAATATCGTCTGCGTAAGGATGTTCAAACTAACGACATAGATGAAATAGTGAAAGTTAAGATTACATGATAATGATGAAGTTATGTTCAAGGATAGAGAGACAAACTGAGGGATTATGATTACGATGGAATTGAAAGGTCTATTATCATTGATGTATTAAAAATTGAGATTTTAAATTGCAAGTGCACAATTTCAATCATTTTAATATTTGAGATTCGTTCCGCAAGGACTAAAATTATTTTTACAAAAACCTTAATTTTCAATTTAGGCGAATTAGACCAATTAATTTTGAGATGGGTTATTAACCAATGACTAAAAAAAGAATTATAATAAGCTAATTAAAAATTCTAGTAACCAAACTAACTAAACTTTAAACATTAATTAAAATACATGGCAAATAAAAAAAAAAGGACAAAGGAAGACTAGTGCTTGTAGAGCAAAAAAAACGGTGGGCAACACAAGTATTAACAAAAGAAATGGACCTCCAGAAAAGAATAAATTGTACCGGAAAATATAGATCTAAAAATTAAAGACCATAATTAATACTACTGAAATTAGATATAAAATTCAATACAACTCAAAAGCAAAACTACATCTAAAATATCAAACCATTAAAGCTATTTTAACAAATCTAACAACTAAAAAGTAGATCTAAATTCTAACACCTACCAAGAAATAAATTTAGCTCTAAAATATTAAACCCACTATTAAAATGGGGATTTAAAAGGGATTCAACAACAAAATAAAAAAGGAAAGTAGATTTAAGAATATTAAACTAAATGGTTCATAGCCATAAAGTTGAATGAGACAAGTAAAATATAAGAGTAGATCTAAAATTTAAAGAGCTAAGTTTTAACGCTACCAATAATCAAATCTCTATCTAAAATATTTAAACAACTACAAGTAAATATCAAACCCAACAATCAAAACTAGATCTATAATCTAGAATAAAAAAACCAACAATAATAAATTTAGAGATTTAAATCATTGAACCCACATTTAAAATATAGATTTAAAGGGCTCATGACAAGATAATAAAAACTAAAACTAAGGAGTAAAGTAGAGAGATAAAGTAAATTAGATCTAGAATATTAATCTAAAAGGGCTCAGTTCATTTCCCAAGTATACAACTTGTGGTACTTAGAAAGATATCATAGTCATAAATTTAAAGAAGATAAGATGGAGACTAGCATAAAAGAAACTAAGACTTATAAAAGATGAAGATGGAGACTAACATAAAAGAAAATAAACACTTACATTAATATGAAAATTGTTTACAATATTTGAGAGAGCTAAAAACTAGATCTAGAAAATTAAAAGAGAGGCTACTACTAAAATTAGGGTAAAACTAGAGATGATTACAATGAAAGAATGAGATGTATTTATAGGCTAGGATTAGGGTTTCGGATGGTGTTGGGTCAATCCCCACCATTCAAATGAGGTGTTTGTTGGTAAAATCTACACCATTGATTTTTGATTCCATCCACCAACTTGTTCTTTTGTCTTTTTCTCCTCTTTACTTTGTTGGCTTCCTTTTCTTCCATTTTTGCCCTTTCTAGCTCATTCCTTCTCCTTTAATTATTTATTCTACTTATCTATAAAATTAGAAAAATGCATTAAATTAACTAATAAAATACGAAGGCAAGCAATAAAATAGGCATTAAAATATGTAAAATTATGCACTAATCAAATGCCCCCATACCTATTTTTTGCTCGTCCTCGAGTAAAATTATCAATTAAAAAAAGAAACCTGAGAAAATTCTTAGACTCCTTGTCATAGGCGTGACGGGTAATTTCAGGTTTACTAACCCCTTTAAACTCATAGATGATCTCTACAAGAGGAGTGAGGTCTCCTAAGGGTTTAGAGAAGATATACCCATAAAATATGAGGGATAATTCAAGTAATTGTCCTGACTCAATTTTCACTCTAGTTTTCATTGGTGTTAACACAAAGATTTTATAGAAAAAATACATGTCTCAAAGACTTTTCTAATAATAATCAAGATATAGGTAACTTCAATCTACTGGTGTCGAATCTAAATGTTTACAAAAAATCTTGAGGTGTGTAGTGAATTTAAGGACTCTGATAGATGAACTGCATAAGAATATTTTTTCTTTTTCAGCCAATATTGAACTGACCCAATCTCTTTTAATAAAAGTATCTAGCCAAATATCTCAAATTCATATATATAACCTTTTTTTTTCTTTTTCCTTTTTTTTAATCGACTGTATAGTGTCTGTTTTCTTAGGCTTTCTATGTTACCCATGTAGCTAGTTTTGGGTTAGTAACTCCCAAACCAGTTGGTATTAGGGAACTAGGTTTTGAAACACCCCAACGGACTTAATTACTCGAGTAACAAAGGCCACAAACCAAGACTAGTCAATTCTACTTGTGCCCATCATCTCGTCTATTTATTTTGAGAAATATTGGGTATTGAAGTAGTATATTCTTTTTCTTGGCTATATATTTATTTTTCGCAAAAAGTTGATTCGACATTGTTCTAACATGTGGGTTCTCTCTCAAGTATCGGATAACATCCATATACAATCTTTACAACAAAGGTCTTGTGCATATGTGTCGTCTTGAAATTTAGTATAAAGATTGTTCGACACAAGTTTCATAAAGCAAACCTTATTCGTCTAAGTTTAAATTATCTAAATGGCATTATATCTATAATTTTTGAAAACAAATGCTAACACCAACCAGTCCTAATGTTCAAATAGAGGATAGGACAACTCAACCTAAATATTTCTATTTTTAGATTTTCAATTTTCAATTTTTTTGTATTTTTTAAATTTTAACATTACTAGCACCTTCCCCCATACCTAAATCATGCATTGTCCCTAATGTATGCAAATGAGAGTGATATGATAAAATAACATGAATAGATAATACCTGACATGGGATGACAAAGAAGCAAAACTAGTTTATTCTTAAAACTTACTTTATTCAAAGATCGACAAGGTGGATGACCTCTTCCTCGAGATCAACTGGCAATTCTAAAAATAGTTTGAGCCTTTGTCCATTAACTTTAAATATGTCCTCATTTTTAGGATTTTCAATTTCAATAGCACCATGAGGAAAAACTATTTTAACAATGTATGGTCCTTCCCACCTAGATCTCAACTTTCCAGGAAAGTGATGTAGCCTAGAATTATATAAAAGAACTTTTTGACCGGGAGTAAAAGATTTTCGCAAGATGGATATATCATGAAACACTTTAGTTCTTTCTTTATAGATTTTAGCATTTTCATAGGCGTCATTCCGCATTTCCTCTAACTCAGACAATTGCAACTTCCGATGACTACCAGCAGTGGATAAATCAAAGTTTAACTCTCTAATAGCCCACATGGCCCTATGTTCAAGTTCAACAGGGAGATGACACGCTTTACCAAACACAAGTCTATAGGGAGACATACCCAAGATCGTCTTAAAAGCAGTCTGATAGGCCCATAATGCATCTATCAACTTAATGGACCAATCTTTCCTATTCGAGTTGAAAGTCTTTTTTAAAATTTGTTTGATTTTCCTATTAGAGACTTCAACTTGACCACTAATCTGAGGATGATAAGGGGTAGCCAATTTATGAGTGATGGAATACTTTTTCAACAGAAATTTAAATTGATGATTTTTAAAGTGCTTACCTTGGTCACTAATGATAGCTCTAGGTCTTCCAAATCGAGAAAAAATATTCTCTTTGAAGAATTTAAGGACGACTTTGTTATCATTAGTCTTAATTGGTATGGCTTCGACCCACTTAGACATGTAATTAACCGCTAAGATAATGTAGAGATTACCAAACGAATTAGGAAAGGAGCCCATAAAATCTAGTCCCCAAACATCAAAAATCTCAATGACAAGGATTGGACTCATTGGCATCATATTTCTTCTAGTGATATTTCCTAAATGTTGACACCTACTACAAGCATAGTAGAATTCAGCGGCATTCTTAAACAAACTAGGCCAATAGAAACCATACTGAAGTATTTTTGCGGCTGTTTTCTTAGCACTAAAATGACCTCCACAGGCTTGGTCATGACAAAAGGAGAGTACGCTCCTAACCTCATGATTCAGAATACATCTCCTAATGATTTGGTTTGGGTAATGTTTAAAAAGATAAGGTCATCCCAAAAGAAGTGTTTGACTTGAGAGAAAATTTTTGATTTATCTTGCTTAGACCAATTGGAAGGAATTTCACCGGTGGCAAGGTAATTGACAATATCGGCGAACCAATGAGGAGTAGAAATCAAAAGAAGGTGTTCATCGGGAAAAGATTCGTTTAAGGGTAAATCAATAGTGGAATCCACTACTAACCGAGAGAGATGATCGGCAACAACATTTTCTCAACCCTTCTTATCCCTAATTTCTAGGTCAAATTCCTGAAGCAACAAGACCCATCTAATCAATCAGGCCTGTGAGTCTTTTTTGGAGAAAAGGTATCTAAGGGCTGCGTGATCGGTGTAAACAATAATTTTGGAACTGATAAGATACGACCGAAACTTCTCAAGGGCAAGGACTACTGCTAAGAGCTCTTTTTCAGTTGTGGAGTAATTCAGCTGAGCATCATTTAAGGTGTTACTAGCGTAGTAAATTATATGAGGTATCTTATCTATTCGTTGACCTAACACCGCCCCTACCACATAATCCGAAGCGTCACACATTAACTCAAAAGGTTGCTTCCAATCGGGGGACTTGATGATCGGGGATGAAGTCAATTCTTTCTTAGGGTGGTCAAAAGATTGAACACACTCACTAGTAAACTCGAATTTGATCTCCTTAGAAAGAAGGTTGGTCAAAGGTCTAGCCTTCTTACTAAAATCCTTAATGAAACGTCGATATAAATCGGCATGTCCTAAAAAGGAGCAAATTTCTTTGACAGATTTTGGTGGAGGGAGATTAACAATAAGGTTGACTTTGGCCTTATCAACTTCGATTCCCTTTTCAGAAATTTTGTGACCAAGAACAATTCCTTCCTTAACCATGAAATGACATTTTTCCCAATTAAGAACGAGGTTGGTTTCCTTACACCTTTTTAAGACTAAGTCGAGATGGTATAGACATTGATGAAAAGAAGAACCAAAGATGGAAAAGTCATCTATAAAGACTTCTAGAAAGTCTCTTATCATGTCAGAAAAGATGCTAGTCATGCACCTTTGAAAGGTAGAAGGGCCAGTAGTTAGGCCAAAAGCTAACCAATGATAAGCGAAGGTTCCGAAAGGGCAAGTGAACGTGGTGTTTTCTTGGTCCTCGGGAGCAATGGGGATTGGAAATACCCAGAATAACCATCTAGAAAGCAATAGTAATAATGACATGCTAACCTTTCTAGCATTTGGTCCATGAAGGGTAAAGGAAAGTGGTATTTTCTAGTGGCGGTATTGATCTTCCTAAAATATATGCACATTCTTCAACCTGACTGAACACGAGTAGGAACTTGCTCATTACTTTCATTTGGTACTATGGTAATACCTGACTTTTTAGGCACTACATGAATGGGACTGACCCAAGAACTATCAGAAATGGGATAGATTATCCCATTATCAAGGCATTTAAGGATTTCTTTCTTAACAATTTCCATCATGACAGGGTTCAACCTCCTTTGAGGTTCCCTAACAGGCTTAGCATCATCAACTAAGTGAATCCTATGTGGACAATAGCCGGACTAATTCCTTTGATATCTGAGATACTCCACCCTATTGCTTACTTATGTTCTCTAAGTACACTTAAAAGTTCTGTCTCTTGTGTCTCGGTCAAATTAGAGGCAATTATAACCGGAAGAGAATTTTTAAGTCCTAGAAAGGCATATTTAAGAGTGTCAGGAAGATGTTTGAGTTCTAATTCTGGCGGGCTTGACTCAACGAGTTCACTAGCTTCGAAAAGAGGGCTTGGCGTGATCTCTTGATTAGTAATGGAAATAGTGGACTCTAACATTTGGTTGACCTCATTTGTGTTATTGGAAACATCCCAATCCTGACCAAAGTGTTTTAAATAAAAGTCAAAAGCATCACTATGAGTCATGAGATCTTGATCAACTATTTCATCAATTAAATTGACTCCCATCAGTTGATCAAAATCATTGGATTATTTTCCAACATGAAAAATATTTAAGTCTATGGTCATATTCCCAAATGTTAGTTTCATTAATCCATTCCTGCAATTAATCAAAGCATTAGAAGTGGCTAGAAAATGTCTTCCTAAAATGATAGGAATTTGGTTCTTAGTGTTCTTGACCGTTTCGGTTTCTAAGACCACGAAATCAACAGCAAAGAAAAGTCCCCTACTTTAATTAACACATCTTCAACAACTCCCTTAGAAATTTTGACAGAATGATCTGCTAATTGAAGTGTAATATTTGTCTTTTGAAGTTCTCCTAAACCTAGGGCTTGATAGACAGAAAATGGAAGAAGGTTCACACTAGATCTTAAGTCAAGCAAAGGTTTATCGATGAAGGTATCGCCTAAGACACATGAAATATTAGGACAACCGGGATCCTTATATTTTACAGGAATTTGATTTGAAAGGATTGAACTAACATGTGATGTAAAAAAGTCTTTCTTCGGGACATGATTGGTGCGCTTATGAGTACACAACTCTTTTAGACACTTAGCATAAGAAGGAATTTTTTGGATGGCATCTAAGAGAGAAATGTTTATCTTGACTTGCTTAAAGGCTTCCAAAATCTTGTCTAATTGGGCCGTTTGCTTAGATGAAATGAGTCTTTGGGGATAAGGGGCTTTGGGTTTATAGACTCTTTCACTCAGTTCTTCAGAAAAAAGGTTTATTGATTGGTTCACTTGTGGATCCTTGACTTTTGGAATTCTTGGGTTTTTCTATACTTGGACCTGGAAAAGGATGACTTAGTTCAAAAGTCGATTCCTCATCCTCACGAGACTTATCACCCACTTGGTTATCAACTTGCTTTCCAGACCTTAAGGAAATAACTGCATTCACATTGTCATGAGGTCTTTAGTTCATGGGAAACTTAGGATTCACCTCGGGTTGACTAGGAAACCGGTTATTCTCCCGCTCACAAATCGTGCTAGCTAACTGAATCATCTGAACCTCTAACTTAGAGATGGCTTGAAAATTGGAATTTAAGATTTGCCTATCTTGGGTCATGGTTTGCATGAAAGTTTGTTGGGACTGAGTCAAATTTATTTGCGATTTCAACAACGCATCAATACGCTTCTCTAAGGAACTACGTCTCTTATCTGAATCATTAAAACATGGTGGGTTCAAAGGTATTTGAGTTGAGTTTGGATAAGGACCAAGACTTTGATTTGGGTAAGAGCTAGAATTGGGTTTTTAAAAGTTGGGTTGAGACGGTTGATAGTTTTGAACTTGTGAAAGGCAGAGTGTCTAAACTTGTGACAATATAACTTATGTAACTCAACTAAAAGAAAAGATAATTAACCAGAAGACAATCAAGAACATGAAGTCACAAAGAAATCAATATTAACTATGAAGACAAGGTAATTGATAAGATTCAATTTGTTAACTATGATCAAACAAAGAAGAAATCATTGAAAGAAGTTCAAGACAAATTTGTTCATGCCTCAGTGGTTTGTAACTTAAAGATTCAAGATCATAACTATCAGTATCAATAAGTCAAATTGATTTCAAGTGAACAAGAAGGAAAGCAATGATTGGAAAGCCACATTACTAGTTGAAAATGGTAATCTATTCAAGAAGCAGAGACACTATCAAGACTAGTCACTTATGAATCAGACGATTGCATCAAGTGTCAGGACATTGATAGTATGTTTATGTCAGTAATAGAGATCCAAGTTCAAAGAGCTTGTTGAAGAATTTGGAAAACATAAAGAAATCACAAGTTCAAAATGCTGCATTGAAGTTTCAAGTTGAAGCCCAAAATTTTTCTTAGTACAAAATGTTCGAGATGGCCAAGTAGAATATTCCTATGTAGAATATTCGACTTAAATGTTTGAGATGGCCAAGTAGAACATTCCTATGTAGAATATTCGAGATAGATATTCGAGATGACCAAGTAGAACATTCCTATGTAGAATATTCGAGATGGCCAAGTAGAAGTTCTCAAGTAGATGTTCTACATGAAGGGCAGTTTCAACATGACACATGGCATCATCTAATTGGCAGATTTCCAAGCTTTCAAGATTAGATAAGATTTATGTGGACATCATTGGGCCACGTATATCTTAATCTTTGAAGACTGCAAGACATAGATTACAAGTAGTATAAATAGAAGTAGTTGTGTATTTTTTTAAGAGAGCAATATTTTCGAGATAAACACTTGTAAAAGAGAGAGAGTATATTCACAGAGCTTAGCATCATTTACTACCCTCTTTACTTCTGGTGTACTTTGTAATGAATGTTGTAGCAACCCTTTCAAGTTATATATAAAACATATATTCCTTGAATCATTGTGTTCATTTATTACATTGTATTTATTGCTTCTTAAATTCAAAAAGTTGTATTCACCCCCCCTCTACAACACATTTGGACCTAACAATTGGTATCAGAGCTTCATGTTTAATATACAAAACATAGATCCTTGTGTTTGGTAGAAGATTAGTGAGTTTTCATCTACAGATCTACTTTTCTAGTTCTTCTCGAAAAGAGTGCTCAAATTTGTTTGACAGAGAAAACTCACTCTAAAAATTATTTAAATACTCCGGGTGTAATTATTTAGCTTGGGAGGACTTTCGATAATTTTTGTGAATTATTCTGGGTACTTTGATTTTTGGTGTTCTTCAAGGAGTCATCACTGTTCTTGATAAAGAAGATAAACCCAGCAACTTTTGATTACCTTTTCAAGAGACATAGAGTTAAAAAGGTGTTATTGGCTTTTGATTTGACATAAATCTCACAACAAAAAGTGTTATAGGAGATATTCAGTACCTAGCACGTGAGTTAGGTGAGAAAAGCCACAAAAGTCAAAAAGTGTGAAAAGTAATATTGTTTATTCAATATTAAAAGTGACCAGCAGCAAATTTCTTCCAAGGACAAAAGTTCTACATAGAATATTCTACTTGGAATATTCTACTTGAATATTCTACATAAAATATTCTACTTGAATATTCTACTTGGAATATTCTACTTGGACCAAAGTTCTACTTAGAGAAATTCGACTTGGGCAGTTCTACATAAATATTCTACTTAGCCTAGTCTTGGGTACTTAGAATTTTTTTTGGTCCAGAATTTGAACCTTGATTTATTTTAAGATAATTTAATTTTCTTTTAATTACTACTCAAGTAATAAGAAAATTTTATTATCTTTACTTTAAATCCGCATTAAGATGGCACCTAAAAACAATTTCAAGATTCCAATGTTCGACCGAGATCATTATGAAGAATGGGTGTTGAGAATGAAACTTTACCTTGAGTCCGTCAATCCTGAATATCTGGAAGTCCTCGATAAAGGTAAATTTGTACCAATGGTTGTTGTTCTTGAGCATATGGAAGGAGATGTGGTAGTACCACAACGGTCTGAGCCTAAAAAGGCAGTAGACTTTTTAGATGCTGATAAAGAGCAGATATCCTTCGACACATCCATTCGACAAACACTGATGGAATCCCTGGATCATGAGATGTTTAACGTAGTTAAAGGACTAACTACAGCAAAGAAGATTTGGGATAAGCTAGAGGTCGTCATGGAAGGTACCTCTGAGGTCAGAAGCAACAAAACACTTATACTCAAGATGGAGTATGACACTTTCAGGATAAGAAAAGGTGAAAGTATAACCGATGTCTATCTAAGATTCAGTCAATTGGTTTTGGATTTGAATCTGAGAGGTGTAACTCTCCCCGTGGTTGAAGTCAACACGAGATATCTGAGGAACCAGCCAAAAAGTATTGAACATAGAGTCTATGCTATTAGAGAAACCAGAGATTTGCACGCAACTACTCTGGAAGAATATTATGGAATTCTAAAGACCTATGAGCTGGAAACACTTCAAGATCAAGCATGGGATAATGATTCAAGAGGAAAAGAAGCTGCATCAGGGTTAGTTGCTGATGAGGTAGAGTCTAAAAAGGCAATGGTTGCAGAAAAGCCTAGGTCATCACCTGCATCACATCAAGTTGAAAATGATGATGAGTGCACATCAAATAGTGATGACGACTACTTCACCCAAGAAGAGCTGGACAACATGGATGACAGTGTCGTGGCATACATGGCAAGGAAGTTCAGCAATATCAGATTCAGAAAGAGTAACCGACTGCAAAGTAAATCTTCATCTTACTATCGGGTTACTAGGGGTGGTGGTAGTTCACAAGGCTACAAAGGGAAAGGCAAGAGTACCAGCTACAAATCTCCTTTGGATTTCAAAATGAAGTTCAAATGTTATAACTGTGGTGAAGCTGGACATTTTGCTACAGATTGCAAGAAGCCTAAACAGACATATCCAAAAGAAACTTATGAAGCCCTCAAAAGCAAGTATGAGGCCCTGGTAAAGGAAAGACATGGAAAAAGAACTTTAGTTGTCACAGAAGGCAGAGCGTGGGATGATTCAGATGAGGAAGAAGTTACTAATACAGCAAACTTTGCCCTCATGGCTGAGACATCAGATGAACCAGAGGTACAAGTTCTAACCCTTAAGGAAGAAATGTCTATAGATGATTATAAGGTGCAGAACGGGGCTCTTAGCGAAGAGATCTATATGCTGTGCAAAAGCCTAAATACTTCTAAAAAAGAATAGAAAACACTTGTTGCCAAATGCAGAATGCTTGAGGCAAAAGTGGAAGAATTAGAGGCTGTTTGCACTATAGATACTTCCCTAAGAGACTCTATTAAAACTTTGGAACACAAGCTCAACCTTAAAGATGAAATAGAAGCATCTCTTAGGAATAAACTAGCTGAGTTAGAAACAAAATGCGAAGCTTATAAACTAGCAGCTAGTAAAGTGAATGTTGATAGTAGCACATTTAAGAAGATAACTGGTGTTGGTGTAGGACTTGACTATTCTAACTTATCTAAGAAAGAAGGGAAATGGCCTGTAGATACCAGTCCCAGTGAGATTAAAAAAAAAGTACCTTCAATTCTCAAATCTGCTATTAAACCAATATTCAAACATTTTGCTCCTCGAGAAGAAGAAGAGACTGATTTATTAGTTAGATATGAAATCGAGATGGAAGATCGGAAGAAAGAACAACCTGTAACTCCTACTAAATCAGTTAAAATCAAATCCCCTAGAGAAGAATCTAGACCAGGATTAGGAGCCAAGGCTGTTAAACAACAGGTTAAGAAAGAAAAGGTTGAAAAAGAGGTTAAGGTAGAAAGAATAAAGAAAGCATGTTATCACTGTAAATTCACTGAACATCTTTCTTATGCATGTAAATCTAACATGAATATTCCTGTTGCACATGCCATGCCTGTACCACACAAAATGATTAACATGCATCAAAATCATGTACAATGTGGTCAACCTAACTGTATGCCATGCACTTTTAATGTCAAGCAAACCTTCGTGAACTTGATGAATGCAACTAGTCAAACATGTTTAAATACTGCTACTAGTTCTAATGTCAAGAAGAAGAATGTAAGAGCTAAGACTGCCAGTCCTCCTAAAGTTAGGAGTGACAAGCCTTCTCCTAAGACTAACAAATCTGTTAAGTTTGACAAGGGAAAAGACAAAGTCGAAAGCTCTAAAAATGTTAAAGAAAGTGCATCTCCTGTTGTTAAAACTGATAATTCTCGATCTTATAGAAAAGCCGGGCCCAATCAATCTTGGGTTCCGAAGAATGTCTAATCAATCTGACATTGCAGGGCATTAAGCGAAACAGAAATAAAGTTATATGGGTGCTAGATAGTGGAGCATCAAGGCATATGACAGGAAACAAGTCCCTGCTTACAGAGTTGGTTATGAAGGCTGACCCTTATGTTACCTTTGGAGATGACAGCAAAGGAGTGACAAAGGGATATGGCAAACTGAAGACTGGCAATGTCATCATTGAAGATATCTCCTATGTTGAGGGATTGAAGCACAATTTGTTGAGTATAAGTCAATTCTGTGACAAAGGTTATGAAATTGTCTTCAACAAGAAAGGTGTATCAATAACTCACATCAAGGAAGGTTCGTTAGCTTTAAGAGGAGTTCGGAAGGCAGATCTTTTTGTTGCTGATATGGATTCGGCAAACCAGAATGAAGTCACTTGTTTCTATAGTAAAGCTTCAGATGATGAAAGCTGGTTATGGCACAAAAAGCTATCTCACCTAAACTTCAAAACGATGAATGCTCTCGCAAGGCGAGAATTGGTGAAAGATCTACCTCAAATGGAATTTGCTCCTAAAGGACTCTACGAAGCATGCGAAATGGGAAAGTCAAAGCGAGCATCGCATAAAAGTAAAGAAATTTCTAGTATCATTGAGCCTCTGCAACTCCTTCATATGGATTTATTTGGCCTAGTGAACGTGCTATCGTTATCAAGGAAAAGATATGCGTTGGTAATCGTGGATGACTTCTCTAAATATACATGGGTATTGTTTGTTATGACAAAAGATGAAGTACCTTTCCAAATCATTGATCATATCACTCAAATTGAGAATGTTTCAACACTCACTGTGAAGACGATTAGATCAGATAATGGCACGGAATTTAAGAATGCAATCTTGAATGATTTCTATGTTTCTAAGGGAATACGTCGTCAGTACTCAACCCCGAGAACTCCACAGCAAAATGGAGTAGTTGAAAGGAAGAACAGAACACTGGTTGAAGCAGCAAGAACATTGTTGTATGATTCAAAACTTCCTCTATACTTTTGGGCCGAAGCAGTGAGTACAGTGTGTTACACTCAGAATAGAACCCTGATCATAAAAGATAAAGAAAAGACACCATGTGAACTAATGAATAACAGAAGACCAACAATCAAATACTTTCATGTCTTTGGAGCTAAATGCTACGTACTTATAGACGATGAGAATTTAGGCAAGTTTGAAGCTAAAGCACATGAAGGGATATTTGTGGGTTATTCTACAGATGTGGTGGCAGCTTATAGGGTATTCTTAGTGAATGATCGGAAAGTGATTGAAAGCTACAATGTCAGATTCGACGATACTAAACTCCCATCAATTTCTAAAGATAATAGTGAACCTGAGTCCCTAATGTTTCAAAATCTGGACTTAGATGAAATTGAAGATGAACCTGAGTTGGTTGTTACTTCAAATACGCCATGTGTTCGAAAAGAAATAACTGAGTCTAATGCAAGATCAGAAGAAACTTCATCAGCACAGTCCGGCAACAACTCAGGGGGAGTAAATAGCAGCTCAAGGACAAGTGTTCAAGGCTCAAGAAGAGATGACACTAGTTCTGTAGGAGCTGACACTAACTCAGGGGGAGTTAGTGGAAATAACACAAGTAGTCAACACAACAATTCAGAATTTCAAGCTGAATCATCAAGACAATTTCCAAGAGAATGGGTATGGAGTAAAGACCATCCGTTTGAATTAATTATTGGTGATCCAGATGCTGGTGTGTCTACTAGAAGATCTGCAAGAGCTGACATAGCTAATATTTGCTTATATTCTGGGTTCTTATCCAAGCTTGAACCTAAAGAAATAGAAGAAGCTCTTGGTGATGCTGATTGGGTAATTGCAATGCAAGAAGAGCTCAATCAGTTTGAAAGGCAGAAAGTCTGGAAGCTGGTACCCCCGACCGAAGAACAGATCAGTAATTGGAACTAAGTGGGTTTTCAGAAATAAATTGGATGAAGACGGACTTGTAACACGAAACAAGGCTCGTTTGGTATCGAAGGGTTATTCTCAAAAAGAAGGTATTGATTATGATGAGACCTACGCTCCAGTTGCACGACTTGAAGCAGTCAGGATGTTCTTGGCCTTTGCAGCATATAAAAACTTCAAGGTTTTTCAGATGGATGTGAAAAGCGCCTTCCTGAATGGAGAACTAGAAGAAGAAGTATATCTGGAACAGCCTCCTGGCTTTGTTAATCCAGAACTTGTAGATTTTGTGTACTTTCTCTTCAAAGCTGTCTATGGCCTCAAGCAATCCCCAAGACGATGGTATGAAACCCTATCCTTATTCTTAATTGCAAGTGGATTTATTAGGGGAGTAATTGATAAAACATTGTTCTACAAAAATGTAAAAGGTGAATTAATACTTGTTCAAGTCTATGTGGACGATATTATTTTTGGGTCATCTAATGAACGCTTGTGCGAGAAATTTGCCAAGTTAATGCAGGATAAGTATGAGATGAGCATGATGGGAGAGCTGTCCTTCTTCCTTGGATTACAGATTAGTCAAAGAAAAGATGGAATCTTTATCTGTCAGTCCAAGTACATCAAAGATTTACTCAAAAAGTATAATCTAGAAGATGCATCAACAACTAAAACTCCTATGGCAACAACCACGAAACTTGATGAAGACAAATCAGGTAAACCGGTTGATATCACAAGTTATCGAGGTATGATTGGCTCGCTACTCTATTTAACTGCAAGTAGACCCTTTATCATGTTCGCAACTTGTTTATGTGCAAGGTTCCAAGTGGATCCTAGAGAATCACATCTCATAGCCGTCAAACGAATCTTTAGGTATCTCAAGGGCACATCAAATCTAGGGATTTGGTATCCAAGAGATACAAGTTTTAATCTTATTGGCTATTCGGATTCAGACTATGCAGGTTGCAGGATTGATAGGAAAAGCACATCTGGTGCATGTCAATTTCTTGGCAGAAGATTGGTGTCCTGGAAAAGTAAGAAGCAGCACACAGTATCTACTTCTACTGCTGAAGCTGAGTACATTGCTGCTGGAAGCTGTGTAGCTCAAATACTGTGGATGAGGAATCAATTGAAAGATTATGGCATGAAACACAAAAAGATTCCAATCATGTGTGACAACACAAGTGCTATTGCCATGACCAACAATCCTGTAGACCACTCAAGAACCAAGCATATAGATATCAGATATCATTTCATTAGAGAACATGTCGAGGAGGGGACTGTGGAGCTACATTTTGTGCCCACAATGCAACAAATTGCAGATATATTCACTAAACCTCTTGATGAAGTAACATTCAATAGGTTGGTTGGTGAATTGGGAATGCTTAACACAAGTTAGTGATTTCTCCTATCTGCAAAATTCCAGTTTTAATAATGTACATATGTTTTTAGTCCTGATAATTGCATCTTTTGTACATGCATGGTTGAAAACATATGTAAATAATCTCTACAATTGCTACAAATATCACTTCTGTATGCTAAATTAATCATTAAGGGCTTAGACTTTAATATGATTAATTAATGATTATTTTAGGATACATATTGTGTTATTCGTACATAAATTCATTGTGCTTTCTATGTAATTATTGATTAAATCTTTGAATTTATGTTAGTTAGATTGCATGATCACAGGGGGAGTTAAATTCATATTATTCTAAAATTTTCATGATTTTTTTTTGATGAATTTACCTGTGTTTTTCATGTAATTTTGTTTAATTTAGAGGCCTTAGAATTGTCAAGGAATGTTTTTATTAATTGCTTTGTTAAAAATCCTTGAATTGATATTTATCTTAATTTGGCAAAATTTAATTGTTGTTCTTATTGCAAAAATTGCCAAATTATTATAGCTATCTTTTAAATTAAAAATTTTGAAAATTCTAAGTCTGGGAAGAATATTCGAGATAAGGTCTATCTCGAAATTCATCTCAAAATTCAACTTGAATTTCGAGTTACAGTTCCCCGTGTGCATGTTTCAAATTTCAAGTCTGGGAAATTGTTCGACTTAGTCCTATCTCGAACATTATCTCGAATATTCGACTTGATATTCGACTTGATGTTCGACTTGAGTCCTATCTCGAACATTATCTCGAATATTCGACTTGATGTTCGACTTGAGTCCTATCTCGAACATTATCTCGAATATTCGACTTGAGTCCTATCTCGAACATTATCTCGAATATTCGACTTGATATTCGACTTGAATCCTATCTCGAACATTATCTCGAATATTCGACTTGATGTTCGACTTGAGTCCTATATCGAACATTATCTCGAATATTCGACTTGATGTTCGACTTGAGTCCTATCTCGAACATTATCTCGAATATTCGACTTGATGTTCGACTTGAGTCCTATCTCGAACATTATCTCGAATATTCGACTTGTTGTTCGAGATAGAGTTCCCAGGATTGCACTTGGAATTTTACTCGAAACTCATCTCGAATTTTTCCTTAATATTCGAGATGGGATTCCCTGGTGGGTTTATTGTGCTGTTTTAATTGATCAAGTGATTATTTGTTCGAGATAGACCCTATCTCGAACACTATCTCGAATATTCGACTTAATGTTCGAGATAGTGTTCGACTTGATGTTCCCCTGTATGTACTTAACTTTTTCTTCTTATATTTTCAGGGGTATTCTTGTCTTTGCACATATATGCCTATATATACATCTCTAACACGCATCAATTTTCACTTTTACCTAATTGTTTTCACCCTAAATTTTTACAGCCCCCACCCTCCCACCCTGCGATTTCAAACTTTCATTCCCTGTTCATTCGATTTGTGTTGAAACTCTTACATATCTCGAACTGTTGCCCGTTTTAAGTTTACTATTCTCTATTTGCGTTCATTATTGCCTGTGTTTGTGTATTTGGCCCTGTCTAATCATCTGCTCAGTTTGACATATATACACAGATATACACACAACTATCACGGTTAACTGGTTACATAGTTTAGTATTCATATCACTTATTTGGGTTGCAGTCATTACTGGATTGGGTTCCGATTGTTTTGATTTTGGTCATATTTGATTCCGTAGTTTAGTATAATCGACTGTTCATCTTCTCGATTCACTAAAAGGAATTAATTTGATTACGTTTTTTTCTTTTCCTTGCTTAAGTGTTTACCTTAATTGTTTTTTTTTGAAAATCACATTAATTCAAGGAAAAATTATTTTAACAAATGGCTCACCAATTTATTCTTGCCAAAAATAATTTTTACAAAATTAGTACGGAAATTGGTGATCAACTCCCGCGCTTCAAGTTTTGGATACGATTTCTTAATTTGTATTTCAAGGTTAGTGTTGCGTTTACTGCTAAACCAACACTAGTCCATGATGCTTTACAGCAATTATGGACTAGTGCTGTTACTTTCGGGAGTAAATCTACCCCCTATGGTTTCAGGTTTACATTGGCGGGTCATGAATTTCAAGTCACGGAGGAAGTGTTCAACCGGGTTCTGGGGTTCCCAGTCAGAGATGTTTATGACCCCGAACTAACACAGATGAGCGTATTAAATTCTTCGAAGAAATTGGATGCTACCCTCCCTCTGGACGGATCTCAACTAGCGCCATCCAGAAACAATACTTCCATGTGGAATGGAACTACTTTTTCGAGGCCATCACTAGATGTTTTCGGGCACGCGAAAAAGATTTTCATCAAATTCCAATTCTCATACAGGTGTTTGCAGTTTCCCTTGCTCGTGAATTAAATATTAATTATGGCGGGATCATTCTTTCCGAGATCGTGACTGCTATGGGAACTCCTGCAAGTCGAGACCTGACATCTACTAACGTTGTCTGTTGGTATCCTCGGTTCCTACAAATGCTTATTAATCACTTAGTACCTATTGATGCTTTATCTGTGAGACAGGCATTTGCCACAAGTGCGACATCTGCATCCTTGGGCATGGGCACCAAGTCACTCACGACGATTGCTAATCAAGATAAGCATCATGGTAAGCCGATGTCTATTCCTAATAACATTCAAGTATGGATTAAGTTTGATGCAGGTATCACTTCCATGGCGGGAACCTCCCACATTTCATCACATGCTCAGAATCCCTCTGCCCATGCTGACGCATTCCAGGGGATTCTGGACGAGAGTATTGGTGATGAAGATGATGATGAAGATGATGATGGGCACTCTCACGCACAATCATCTGCCGGCCAGAGGACCAGACAATCCACTCCACCTGCCGGACAAGGTAATGAAGAAGGTACTTTCTTTGAACAAGAGCAAATCTCTGTTCACACTACTGATACTTCTTCCCCTAAATCTGATTCCATGGCCCAAGATTCTGCTAGCCCGCAGGATCTATCCCCGGGCAAGAGCTATATTTCTGATTCGGAGTCTAACACATTTGTTTCCTCTCTTTCACCCTCGCTAACGGGAGTTAAAAGGCAGGCAGCTTTAGATTTAGGTGAGGGTTCTGAGAGTGACCCTGAAGTGCATCCCCTTATTCGGAAGAAACCTAAATTTTCTCATGTTGCAACTTCTCAAGCCCAGTCCCACCCTAGTGTGTCTATCACAACCACTCCACCTCACGCGAGTGGTTCGCCCCGTGCACATTCAACACATAGGGAAGATGGTGAGGATTCTATGCCTTCTGAAGAGTCTGTTACTTCAGAGCGGCAACACGCTTTCATTGCTTTCGAAGTACCTTCACCGGTACATACTGATGCTGCAGAGAGGATCGGTTCTGATGTTGTACTAGAACACTCTGCGGCCTCTCAGCCTGAGATTCCACCTCAGGACATGACAGGACCAGATCCCATTACTGCTACTTACTTTGCTTATCCAGTTTCTGCAGGTACTGCTTTCTCTTTCAGGACTATTGTTGAAGACATACACGAGCGTGAGACAGGGAGTGTGTGTGAGCGCTTAAGGAGTGAGGGACCTTCATTTTTAAGACCCGAAACTGAGCGACAAACACTAACAGAACGATTTTTAGAGCAAGGACACCCAGACCAAACACCGTCCCTTCATCTTGAACATCTAGACACGCGTATGACAGCAATTGAAACTGAAATCAAGCAGTTCGGGCAGTCGATGGGGCAGTTGGGGATCAATGTTGGTGACAATCAACGAGCTCTTGATGACTATGCCGCACGGATGGCCAGTCAAGCAACATCGATGGATGAGTTGACAAATAAGGTGAATGACTTGGGCCATGCTGGTGGTATCTAGGGCAGCACTCTGAATGAGAGAATGGGAGCAGTGGAGAGCATAATGCATACCATGGCGACAGAGATCAGCAGGATGATGTATGCAGTTAGAAGCTTTGTTCCCCCTGAGTGCTTTGACGAACAATTTACTCAGCCTCCCCCTGATCATGATGGTACTGGTGGTGCTAGAGGTGCTGGTGGAGCTGGACCCTCGGGTTCTGGTTTTGGTGGTTCTCATGCAACTGCTGGATCTGGCGAGAAAGGTGGTGTTGGGGATAACTCACCTAAGGGGGAGAGTGGTAGGGAGACGAGACAGCAGTCGGTAATAATTGAAGAAATTGAAAAACAAACTGCTGATGTTGTCAAAGAAAATGAGCCAGTGAATGAAGAAGAGGCTCAAAGAAAGAGGAAGGGTAAGGCAGTGGTGGCTGAAGAAGAAGAGCCATTCATTGACTTGAGTCGTCATCAGGAAGAGGCACATGAAGTACTAGATTCAGATTCTGATATGGAGGATGTTTCGTTAGCACATGCTATTAGAAGATCTTTGAAGGAACAAGGTGGAGGTGCTGAAATGTCTTCCGGACAGCCTGAAGAAATACCTGTTGATAAGGAAACTCTAGAAGCCCAACAGTTGGCCTTGGAACAAGCTCAGTTCTATAAAATGAAGATGATGCAGGATGAGGCTGTTTTCCTTGAAAAGAAAGCGGAGCTTAAGGAGAAACAGTATGATCATGAGCTTGCAAGGTTAGCTGATCCTCAAGTAGATCTGGACAAAAAAAGGATAGAACAGAAATGGGATGATGCAAGGAAGATTCTATCGGGAGTTTGTACAAAAGGAACTCATAACAAAGAGGCGGAAGACTTGTTCTACAACTTAAACTTGCAGAATCCACTGATTGTTGACTACATAAATGCTTTGAAAAGGTTGATCTCAAAAGTCAGAGTTGGATATAATGCAATGGTTAAGGAATGGCAAGTCATCTTGTCTTTAGTCGAAGGAGTCCCGACATCTTTCTTGTATGTGGATGATCAATTCATCTCGAGAAGATCTGCGTCAGAGTTGTTCTTGCTAGCAACAAAAATTCAATATTCTCAAGCTGAGGAGCTTAGCATTCTGTATAGGGATCAGTTAATGCAGCTAGCAGAGGACAAGGGACTAGAATTCTCAGTGAATCCTGATATTGTTCGGATGGTTGTTGATGGAAAGATGAAGAGGGTGTGCTTAGAGAAAAATGACCTAATGGCTCTATCAGTAGAATCCCTAAAGGCGGTATGCAGGCAAATGATGAGTAAGGGATTCACTTCTGACATTAAGGAGAAGTCAGTGGAGTTCATTGAGAGGGTCATATTCAAAATGAGCAATGAAATCTGGAAGTGTGACATTATTGCTCCAAACCCTCTAGACAATGTAAAGATTGAGCCGGAGCTAATCGAAAGAAAGTGGAATATTCTACAAGCTGTTAAAAATGTAGATGAAGCTCTGACTCTTCCTTCTAGATCACTGGAACAAGGAGAAATAAGGGAGGCAGTCGGTGTTCCAGGGAGAGATAGTGTGTACTGGATACACTCATATGACAATGACACAGCTGACGCTTTAGCATTCATAGACGCAGACCAAAATCAAACATTGTTGCATATGAGTAGGAAATGGCTGCTGCAGACTCAAGATGCTTCTTTTCTGGAGAGAGTTTTAGAAGTATTCAAATGGGGCGAAGTGGAGAATGAGAATGTAGATGAGAAGCAGAGACTCCTGAAGTACTTATCTGAAGTAGTGGTGGAAAAGAAGCGAATGGAGCGAGATGCGGCTAGTGTCCACAATACTAACCGTGTTAAAGGCTACCCTAAAATGATCTATTGTCAGTTTAAGGCTGATAAGTCTCATTAGAAGTCACAGCTCATAATGAAAAATTTTGAGGACATTCCAAAGATCAGAACTACTCAGGAGGTGGACAAACTCAGAAGGCTTTTCAGGCATCCTTATCCAGAGCCCAAGAATCCTCTAGAAATGGAAGTGGTAAGTCTGTTGAATGCAAGATGGAAGCAGCTTCATGATCCAGTTTACAAGAAAGAACAACAACAGAAGGAAAGGCGCAGAAGGTTGAAGGAGGAGAAGCGCCAAGCTGAAGAAGTAAGGAAGAAGAGACGAAATTAGAATTAACGGTCAGAGTGGTGTGAACTTGAAGTTGGAAAAACTTCATATCTTTTTTGTTGCTTTAACTCACTTGAGAAAAATTCACCTGATCACGGTATGCGAGATAGGCTAACGTACCATACTGTAACCGTGAATCAGAGTGGATCCAATAAGGTGATATAAGTTTGACTGAAAGGTATGAAGTAATCCAGGTGATAGGAATCACTCAAATGATCTTTAATTCGAAGTTCGAATTTTCTGTCTAGCTTAAGTTTTATTTATTCTAGTTCCTTGAATTGTTTTCAAGTTTATTTCAGTTGAAATTCAAACAAGACAGTAATGTTATTTATCTTTTTCTCGTCTCATTGTTTAGTTGAGTTATCCCTTTGTTAATTTGAATGTCATTGTTAGACTATCAAATATGGGGAGATTGAAAGGCAGAGTGTCTAAACTTGTGACACTATAACTTATGTAACTCTACTAAAAGAAAAGATACTTAACCAGAAGACAATCAAGAACATGAAGTCACAAAGAAATCAATATTAACTATGAAGACAAGGTAATTGATAAGATTCAATTTGTTAACTATGATCAAACAAAGAAGAAATCATTGAAAGAAGTTCAAGACAAATTTGTTCATGCCTCAGTGGTTTGTAACTTAAAGATTCAAGATCATAACTATCAGTATCAATAAGTCAAATTGATTTCAAGTGAACAAGAAGGAAAGCAATGATTGGAAAGCCACATTACTAGTTGAAAATGGTAATCTATTCAAGAAGCAGAGACACTATCAAGACTAGTCACTTATGAATCAGACCATTGCATCAAGTGTCAGGACATTGATAGTATGTTTATGTCAGTAATAGAGTTCCAAGTTCAAAGAGCTTGTTGAAGAATTTGGAAAACATAAAGAAATCACAAGTTCAAAATGCTGCATTGAAGTTTCAAGTTGAAGCCCAGAATTTTTCTTAGTACAAAATGTTCGAGATGGCCAAGTAGAATATTCCTATGTAGAATATTCGACTTAAATGTTCGAGATGGCCAAGTAGAACATTCCTATGTAGAATATTCGAGATAGATATTCGAGATGGCCAAATAGAACATTCCTATGTAGAATATTCGAGATGGCCAAGTAGAAGTAATCAAGTAGATGTTCTACATGAAGGGCAGTTTCAACATGACACATGGCATCATCTAATTGGCAGATTTCCAAGCTTTCAAGATTAGATAAGATTTATGTGGACATCATTGGGCCACGTATATCTTAATCTTTGAAGACTACAAGACATAGATTACAAGTAGTATAAATAGAAGTAGTTGTGTATTTTTTTAAGAGAGCAATATTTTCGAGATAAACACTTGTAAAAGAGAGAGAGTATATTCACAGAGCTTAGCATCATTTACTACCCTCTTTACTTCTGGTGTACTTTGTAATGAATGTTGTAGCAACCCTTTCAAGTTATATATAAAACATATATTCCTTGAATCATTGTGTTCATTTATTACATTGTATTTATTGCTTCTTAAATTCGAAAAGTTGTATTCACCCCCCCTCTACAACACATTTGGACCTAACACCTTGGTTCCATGAAAAGTTCGGGTGATTTCTCCACCTGGGGTTGTAAGTTTGTGAAAACGAGTCATTTCTAGGTCTTGGTTGGAACATAGCATTCAGTTGCTCCTACTCTTGAAAATTTTGTAGTGCTTGATTCGAAGAAATATAGTTCGCACACATAGACATTTGTGAGGGAGATCCGATAGTTTCTAAAGCTTCGAGTCGCTGAGTAAGGGTAGGTAACTTGGCCTCGGTGACAATCGAATTATTAACTACATGCAAACCCCTAGAAGACGAACTCGGTGACTCATTAGACTTAACAGGCTCCCTAGTGGAATCCCATAACATCGTATTTTCTGCCAATTCCTCAAAAAATTCTCAATCCTGATCCTCATCTTTTTCCATGAACTTACCTTGACACATAGACTCTAACAAAGAAGTAGTCCGACTATCTAAGACTTCATAAACAATCTTACAGAGTCTCCATTTCTCTATTCCGTGATGGGGACATTGAGACAGAAGATTTTTAAAACAGACAAAATATATCCAAAACGACTCATTTTCTTTTTGATGAAATTGGTTTATCTCATTTGTGATTTTTGTGATCTTGTGATTTGGAAAATATTTTTTAAGGAAAATTACCAAAAATCCCTCCCACGTTGAAATAGACTTGACCGGTAGACTATACAACCATTTTTTAGCATTTTCTTTTAAAGCGAAGTTGATTAGTTTAATCCTAATGGAGTCCTCAGTTAATTGTTGGAGTTTTTGCAAGGCACAAACCTCCTCGAATTCGTGAATAAAAAGGTATGAATCCTCACCCTCACTCCCGGTAAACTTTGGTAACATGCTAATGTGGTGAGACTTAATCTCAAAATTATTACCATTAACCGGTGGTAAGGTAATACATGAGGGTTGGGTAGAACTGGCGGGGTAACAATGGTCTCTCAGAGAAACAACCATGTTTACTACGGTTTCACTAACTTCTACGGGTTCAGAATCTGAAGAAGAAGAAGAAGGCAACTCAATCGGTCTTACTAATCTAGATGATTTGTTCCTAGTCCAAGCAGTTCGCATAAACACATAGCAAATAAGTGCAAGAATTTAAACACTCAAAAGAAAAGGTGGAAAATCGAAAGAAAAAAAATTCTAAATCTAGGGTTCCCTAAAATGAACTAGGCCTTGCTCCTAACAAAAAGATAATATTAAAACTCACGAAACTAAAAGTATTCGTCCTGATTGGCCAGGTCAGTGCAAGCATTGCCAAGAGGTTAAACACCTTCTTAAGATACCAATCCAAATGGTCAGGTAAGCTTTTGCTAGCCTAGACACCAACGAATGAATATTTAGAGATTTGTTCGTTTTAGGCTCTCTTTCTAGTTGAGAGCGAAATCCTAGGGCTAACGTCTATTTCATTTTATTAGAAAGGCTAGGGTAATGCAAGATGAGAGATTAATTATTGTGGGCTAAGGAAAGAGTGATGAAATCTCTCCCCTTATCTTGTGATTGAGTTTTGCCCTTAAAATTTATTTAAATGATACAACTCACAAGATGATATAAAAGTGGTAAACAATTATGGATGCTCTAAACTACGTGTTCTACTCTAAAGAAAAGAAAAAAAATTAACGTACCTTGGGCCCTCCAACAATAACCACAATTTATGGTACGAAAAATTAAAAACAAGAAAATAAAATCTAGATGATGTGCTCCTAAGTGATTAAATGCATGATGCAACAAGTGTGTATTTAACTAAATAATTTTTTTGGATTTTTAAATTTTATTTTTTGATTTTTTTATAACTATGTGATGAAAAGACGAAAATAGGGGGATACGGGTTACTGAAAAACGCTTTCCGAAAATTTGTTTGAGTCTTGGAAATTTCCGCGTTCCAACGAGCTTTCCGAATCTTCAATTTTTTGAAAAAAATGAACAAAGAGAGAAAGTAAAACTAATTTGAAAAATTAAAAATTAAGGTGGGAAAAATAATTATAGTCCCCGGTAGCGGCCCCAATAACTTGATGTGTTAAAAATTGAGATTTTAAATTGCAAGTGCACAATTTCAATCATTTTAATATTTGAGATTCGTTCCGCAAGGACTAAAATTATTTTTACAAAAACCTTAATTTTCAATTTAGGCGAATTAGACCAATTAATTTTGAGATGGGTTATTAACCAATGACTAAGAAAATAATGATAATAAGCTAATTAAAAATTCTAGTAACGAAACTAACTAAACTTTAAACATTAATTAAAATACTTGGCAAAGAAAAAAACGGACAAAGGAAGACTAGTGCTTGTAGAGCAAAAAAACGGTGGGCAACACAAGTATTAACAAAAGAAATGGACCTCTAGAAAAGAATAAATCGTACCAGAAAAATCTACGCCACTAAATGAGTTAATAAAATTTAAATATAGATCTACAAATTAAATACCGTAATTAATACTACTAAAATTATATATAAAATTCAATACAACTCAAAAGCAAAACTACATCTAAAATATCAAACCATTAAAGCTATTTTAACAAATCTAACAACTAAAAAGTAAATCTAAATTCTAACACCCACCAAGAAATAAATTTAGCTCTAAAATATTAAACCCACTAATAAACTGGAGATTTAAAAGGGGTGCAACTACAACATAAAAAAGGAAAGTAGATTTAAGAATATTAAACTAAAGAGGCTCCTTTCAATTCACAAATACTTTAATTTTTTACTTGATGGAATTGAAATGGTTCATAGCCATAAAGTTGAATGAGAAAAGTAAAATATAAAAGTAGATCTAAAATTTAAAGAGCTATGTTTTAACACTACCAATAACCAAATCTCTATCTAAAATATTTAAACAACTACAAGTAAATATCAAACCCAACAACTAAAACTAGATCTACAATTTAGAATAAAAAACCAACAATAATAAATTTAGAGATTTAAATTATTAAACCCACATTTAAAATAGAGATTTAAAGGGCTCATGACAAGATAATAAAAACTAAAACTAACGAGTAAAGTGGAGAGATAAAGTAAATTAGATCTAGAATATTAATCTAAAAGGGCTCATTTCATTTCCCAAGTATACAATTTGTGGTACTTAGAAAGATATCATAGCCATAAATTTAAAGAAGATAAGATGGAGACTAAAATAAAAGAAACTAAGACTTATAAAAGGTGAAGATGGAGACTAACATAAAAGAAAATAAACACTTACATTAATATGAAAAGTGTTATAATATTAGAGAGATCTAAAAACTAGATCTAGAAAATTAAAAGAGAGGCTACTACTAAAACTAGGGTAAAACTAGAGATGATTACAATGAGAGAATGAGATGTATTTATAGGCTAGGATTAGGGTTTTGGATGGTGTTGGGTCAATTCCCACCTTTTAAAAGAGGTGTTTATTGGTAAAATCTACACCATTGATTTTTGATTCCATCTACCAACTTATTCTTTTGTTTTTTTCTCTTCTTTACTTTGTTGGCTTCCTTTTCTTCCATTTTTTCCCTTTCTAGCCCATTCCTTCTCTTTTAATTATTTATTCTACTTATCTTCAAAATAAAAAAAATGTAATAAACTAATTAATAAAATAGGAAGGCAAGCAATAAAATATGCATTAAAATATGTAAAATTATGCACTAATCAACCATATTTTTCATAATTGATATTTTGATATACCAAAAGATGAAGAGAGAGAACTAAGAGCAAGTGTAATTAGCCTTAGAAAAAGAAAAGAGATTGTATGCTATTTTCTATAAAGTGTGAGTTTTGGTTGAGCAAAGTTAAATTTTTATAAATTAATGAGTAGCAAAGGAGATGTGTTGACGTATTGAAATTGTTGGGAATTGGGAAAGACCCAATGTACTAAATAAGGTGAGAACTTGTGGACTACATGTCTTTATAAATGTTCGTTAAGATATCCTACACATAATCGCAGTCGATAGCTATAGTATCCGCACCTAAGATATAAAAGCATTAAATTGCACAGATGAGAGTTTAGGATTTATGGGGAACATGAGTGCCATAGAGATATTCAAGCCGAAAGCCTAGAGTTCGGATGATGGGTTTGAGACCTTGTAAAATCGAGTCCTAGATAAGTACGAACTTGTTTTATGTTAAAGTTCTGTAAGACATTAAGGAAGGAAAACTCCTCACATCTTTTCAAAATCATTTTCTCTTTCTTCCTATGTTTGAACATTCGTCATTCGATTGGGATTGACAATACATATGGTGTGACTTCTTTTCTGTGTGACAAAAGTCTGGGGGGCCGCCGCCGAATTATGTGTTGAAAAGCCAAATAATACTAAAGACTTTCCATCACAAGTACATATATGGTTGTTCCTATTTGTAACAAATGGAAAAAAATTCCTCTTCTCAGATATATTTGAAAGTGAGTTTATTTATCTTCAAATCACTCTGATCATTTTGTTGCAATGATATACGACAAACGGATTTCCAATTAAAATTTTGTGCAAAATTAGTTATTCGTAAAAGGTTTGCCTTGGGTATCGAAAGGAGTTGGGAAAATCACTTATTACGGATAGAGTTTTCGTACGAAAATAGTTAGCATTCAGAATGTAGTCATGCCACCTTAGAAGTTTTGTACGGAAGAAAAATGTCAATCTCCCTCACTTTAGGACTAAGTCAAAGAACAAGGAAATCTTTAGGTATCGAGAAGGAACCTGCAGGTACACTAATCAAATCAGAGAAGACAGAAAGCATGGAGTGAGAGACTTCTCATTTCTAGAAACATTATCGCGGTGAGTGGTAACGAGATTTAGCAAAGGAGAGAAGTTAAGCTCGAGAGAATTAAATCTGGTAGGTCCTAAAGGATGATAGGAAAACGCATATACGTTGGCGCTATTTCACAATATTTATAATACGAAAACCTCACGTGCCCTACATCTATATTACGAGAGAACAATATGAATGTTAAGCACGTGTTAAAGCAGGAAAATCGTAGATATGGGAACCAAATGTGTCTTATGACCAGTGGGGATGAATGACCGAAAAGATCAAGTGTGGAGAAACAAAACCATAGCACCAGAAAGAGTGTATGGATGAATCAGAAGGTTGAAGAGACAACCCTTAGTTACTTTTGTTTAGTTTTCGAGGTCGGAATCCCTTTAAAGAGGGTATACTATAATAACCCGTATTTTGACGCATTTTTTTATTTATAAAAGACCTTAGTGAATAGTGGTTCTACGGATTTATGAAAAACTTGTTAGCCCATACTAAGTAAGTGATGGAACATTGGAAATCTGAAGATGTAATATTATTGTATGAAGCAAATGAGTGAATGCAAAAGTCGTCAGAATCCAAAAAATTTCACTTTTACTCTTTGTTTCATAATTTATGAGATATCAAGGAATATGAGAGTTATATTATGATCGGGAGGATTCTAAATTAGAAATTTCATGGTTATAATCGAATTAAAGTATTTGGAATATTAAAGATTTACACTAAGGAATTCATACGATGAAACGCTTTCAGAAATTAATCAAACTTACGTGGAGGATTAATGATTAAGTGGGATGGTAAGTGACTAATGAGAATTCTCATGCAAGAACCATGCAACAAAATTGGTTAAAGAGGAACAAAGTCAACAAGTCAAACAATTAGCCAAGTTAAGAAAACATAGTGTTTGCCTAAAAAGATATCTATTACAGAATGGGGGGTTGAATGTAATAGTACCATCTAATCATTTATGAACACAAGTATATAGAATGAAATACTGTTTTGTATTAATAATGAACTTGAATACAAAACTTTCTCAAGAAAAACAATGTTCTTAAGAGCTGCTAGGTTATGAAAAATAAGACTTAAAAGTTATTATAATGTTAACATATGTATGTGTTTATATAGACACAGTTACAATTCAATTACAAAACAGATTATGAAAGGAATAGCTTCAATAAGGCAATAGACTTGTATTTGGATTCCTTCTTCACTATCCTATTCAAATTCTGATATGTCTGTTTCCTCACAAACTCTGATTTGCAAACTCTGTCGGTTGTTTATTCTCTGACTTGAGCATTCTCTGTTAGAGTAAACTCTGATTGAGTATTCTCTAATAGAGTAAACTCTGACCGACAGCTTCTTCAATCTCTGATGATGTCACCAATGTAAACTCTGATCTTTTATTCTCTGACATCATCAGTGTTTATTTCCTAACAATCTCCCCCAATTTATGCTTTATAGAGTAAGACATAAATTTTACTTATGATGTCAGAAATCTTGACAAATGCATCAGAGTTAGTGTTTTCCTTCTTGACTTAGATTTTTCTATATGAGAAGTCTTCCTTCATAAATTGATTAAGTAGCTTTTCTTCAGCATTCTTCAGTAATCCACTAAGCTTCTCTTTCAATTCTATCAGCTGCTCAGAAGAATCATCGATTTGAAATATAACAGCCCTCAAAGCATAAATTGATGATCTTTCCATTCTTTCATCTAAGGAAATGCAACAGGCCTTTTTACTATCAGGGTATAAAACTAGTGTAGGAATTCCTAACACCATCTTGACCCCTTGCATCTCCTTTTGTCATGGCTTTCTCAATGTCATCTTCAAGTAGATAGCTTGGCTTATATTCCTCAGAGTTTGTCTTTAAAAGTCGTTTACTTTTCTTCTTCTCATTTTTAATGCCTTCTAGAATCTTCACCCATCTGGAAGTGGCTTCATTTTCATCATTGAATAGATAAAGAACATGTTCAAGTTCTTTAGATGCCTTGTAGATTAGATCTTCTTCAACAATTTTGAAAACCTGTTGGAGAGATTACGAAGCTGTATGAATAATAATCGTGATAACTCAACACTAGAACAGGACAAGTAAATAATACTACGCCTTCACAGAAATCAGGAAGAAATGAAGACAATGCAAATATAGTGAATCAAGACATTAGAAGAAGTTTTGAAGTCTACTATAGGTCATTGAGAGAAGTACATTAACATGTTCATGCTCAGTGAAGAATAATGGTTGAAGACTTTCAGGGTTTCAGAAGTGTTGAAGATTCAGTATAGAAGTGCCACTAGAAGATTTCAGTATTAAGGCATTGATTGAAGATAGACAGTGTTCGAAGCATAGGAATCTAGAAGGGTGACAACAAAGGTTAAAGAAGACAACTGCAGTCTTGAAGTTATACTCACTGGAATAAGTTCATTTAAATGTTCAAGCTTCAGTGAAGAACAAAGAATGAAGTATTCAAGATTGTGGTAATAATGGAGATGTTGTCGAAGTACCAGAAAAGATTCTAGTGAAGTTATAGTGTTTATTCACAGTCATGCTGCAAACTTAACTGAAGGGTTTCGGGCATGAAAATGCAGTGGATATAACGTAGAACAATAAAAAAACGAAACCCTATCGCAGGATCCATGTATAACTTTGGATGATTATGGTGAAGAAGTTTGTACCTTAACAAAGCTTTTCGTATGTTGTTTAATGGAGGTCCAGAAAAGATGAATCACAGTAGCCCTTTATTGCAAAGATCTGCTCTCCAAAGAAGTCCACACGAACGCCAGATCGTCCTATGATCACCTGAGTCGGTACTAGCCGAATTGTTTGCCTCTCTCTCTCTCTCTTTCTCTAGCCTCTCTTGATGTTGAGCAGCTAGGGTTTTTCTCTAAAAACGAAATCTGATGATTAACCCTAAAACTATACATCATTATGTATATATATGGGAGATAGAGATTTTTGGCCTAACCCTAATTCATGTGGTTTCCAAAACCCATTATGATTTTGGGTTATTATTATTATTAAATCTGAATTCTAATATAATTAATCAAGTTCCACTTAATTAATTCAATGATTAAATTCGAATTAATAATAATTCTTATTAAATCAGAATTCTAATATAATTAATCAAGCCCCACTTAATTTATTCAATAAATCAATTCGAATTAATAATAATTCTTATTAAATCCGAATTCTAATATAATTAATCAAGTCCCACTTAATTAATTCAATAATTAAATTCAAATTAATAATAATATATCTAAATTTGTAATTTAAATAAACTTTCGTTTTGACATTCTTTGTGTGTGACCCTTTAGGTTATTATTACGTTGACAATAATTTTAATATCCAATAATAAAATTATAAACAATGAGCGGCATCCAGTAATACATCATTGCTACCCAAGTAACAATAATAATTGGTGATTCAATTAAACCTTTCGTGAATAATGTTCCATGTAATATAATCCTTTTAACCATATATTATAGATCAAACTCGAGGCATGTATAGTGTCATGCTCTTCAATGTTTAATCTTGGTTTCCTTGATCAATGAGTAGACTATTTAAACAAATCAATATTTGAGCATGACCATGCATTTCATAGTCTCACTCAATCAAGAGGCCAATAATATCACTCGTAGAATTGGAGGGTTAAATCATATATCTATCATTCATATTTCTCATACGATTCATATAATACCCAATGTCCACCTTTATCATTACCCGATTAAAGGTAACTTTGAGTGTAATCAAAGTATATTAATTCTCGTATAGAAATATAATGATTTCAAGTCAGAGGATCATTACATCATTATCATAGTGAGATTTCTTATGACACTTATTAACATGTAGAATCTCACGGTGGGTCTTTCCAGAGTCATGTATTGATACATACACTTATGTTCTTGACTTTAGTATCACCATACCTATGACCAATGAGATGTGGTCATCTGTCAACAAACATACTAGTCTTATTGCATTATTACTGCCCTTAAATAATAATACTTGACTAGAAAATTTTAGGAATAAAATACTATTCATATAATCTCATTTTTAAGTCACATACTTAAAGACATATATTACGTATTAATATTCCAAGGACATTTATTATTCTTTCAATTTATGACGCAGTAAATAAATATATAATAAATATTAATTAAATAATCACATAACATAATTGTTTTCAATAAAACATTAAAAGTATTGTATCTAGGGCACCAATATTAACATTAACAACGAAGGAACCACACCAAGACCTGCAATAAATTTCTGAATCCAAACAGCCTCTTTGTCTACTTCACAGGCAGCAATATACTCAGCCTCCATTCTAGAATCGACAACCGTATCTTGCTTTGAACTTTTCCAGCTTACAACACCTCCATTTAGACAAAACACAAACCTAGACTGAGAAAAAGAATCATCCTTGTCTGTCTGGAAACTAGCATCAATGTAACCTTTTACAACCAGCTTATCTTCTCCTCCATATACCAAGAATTGATATTTAGTCCTCTTTAAGTACTTAAGAATATTCTTGACTGATGTCTAGTGACCTTCACCTGGATTAGACTGGTATCTACTCATCATGCTTAAAGCATACGAGACATCAGGACGAGTACATATCATTGCATACATTATGGAACAATTGCTGAAGCATATGAACTTTACTCATACAGTCCTTATCATCCAATGATTTAGGAATGTTATCTTTTGAGATCGATATCCCATGAGACATAGGGATAAATCCCCTTTTAGCATTTTGCATCCCAAATCGATGCAAAACTTTATCAATGTATGTACTCTGACTTAGGCCGATCATTCTTCTTGATATATCCCTATAGATCATGATACCTAAAATATAGGTCGTTTCGCCTAAGTCTTTCATTGAGAAATTCTTACTCAACCAAGTCTTAACAACCTGTAAAGATAGAATGTCATTCCCTATTATTAATATATTAACATATAATACTAGGAATGCCACATTGCTCCCACTTACCTTCTTGTAAACATATGGTTCATCTTCATTTTGAATAAACCCAAACTCTTTGACAATTTCATCAAAACGAATGTTCCATCTCCTTGAGGCTTATTTCAATCCATAAATGGATCGACGCAACTTACATACCTTTCCAGCATTTTTTGGATCAATAAAACCTCCAGGCTGTGTCATATATACATCCACATCTTCTTCAAGGCTCCCATTTAAGAAAGTGGTTTTGGCATCCATTTGCTAGATTTCATAGTCATGGTAAGCAGCTATAGCAAGCAAAATCCTGATGGACTTGACTATAGCCACTGATGAAAATGTTTCATCATAGTCAATACCATGAATTTGCTTGAAACCTTTTACCAACAATCGTGCTTTATAGGTCTGTACATTACCATCTATGTCGGTCTTCTTTTTGAAAACCCACTTGCACCCTATATGTTTTACCCCTTCAGGTGGATCAATCAAAGTCCATACTTGATTAGTATACATGGATTCCATCTCAGATTTCATGGCATCCTGCCATCTTTTAGATTCTGGAGTGTTCATAGCGTCTTGGTACATGAGAGGCTCATCTTCATCCACAAGCATCACATCACCATCTTGAGTCAAGAGAAATCCATAATATCTCTCGGGCTCATGGCGAATCCTACCAGACCTACGAACAACTTGTGTTTCCTGAGCAGTATTGTTTTCTTGTACATTCTGCTCAAGTTCCTCCATTGGTTCAATGTTATCATGTGGGTCTCGAATTTCATCGAGATCTATTATCCTCTCACTATATTTCTTAGACAGCATTTCTATTTCAAGGAACACTGCAGTTCGAGCAACAAACACTTTGTTCTCTAAAGGATTATAGAAAGAATAACCCTTTGTTTCAATTGGGTATCCCACAAAATTATATTTTTCTGATTTAGGTTCTAGCTTATCAGAAGTTAGATGTTTCACAAACGCCTCATATCCCCAAATTTTTATAAATGACATGCTATGACGTTTCTCAGTCCATATCTCATATGGAGTCTTCTGAACCGTTTTAGTAGGAACTCGGTTAAGTGTATAAGCAGCCGTCTCCAGGGCGTAGCCCCAGAAACTAATTGGAAGATCTGTATGACTCATCATCGATCATACCATGTCCAAAAAAGTACGATTCCTCCTTTCAGAAACTCCATTCCATTGTGGTATTCCGGGAGGAGTGAGTTGTGATACAATACCACACTCTTTTAATAAACTCTTAAATTCAAGGCTTAAGTATTCACCTCCACGATCAGATCGTAGAGTCTTAATACTTCCGCCAGTTTTCTTTTCTACTTTAGCTTTGTATTCTTTGAACTTTTCAAAAGAATCGGATTTGTTCTTCATAAGATACACATATCCATATCTATCGAAATCATCAGTAAACGTGATAAAGTAGTAAAAGCCACCTCTTGCCTTAGTACGCATATGACCACATACATCACTATGTATAAGTTCTAATCATTCAGTGGCCCTTTCACCTTGTTTAGTAAAAGGAGCTTTAGTCATTTTTCCAATGAGACAATGTTCGCATGCTTCGTATGATTCAAAGTCAAACTTATCCAAGTATCCATCCTCTTGTAACTTGGAAATGCGCTTCTCATTTTTATAGCCTAAACGACAGTGCCAGAGGTATATTTGATTTGAGTCATTAGATTTAAGACGTTTGTTATTTACATTATAGATAGGAGTGTCTAAATCAAGAACATATAAACCATTAAATAAACGTGCAACCCCATAGGTAACATTATTTAAAGAAAAGGAACAACTATTGTTCTGAATTGAAAATGCAAAACCTTTCTTGTCCAAACAAGAAACCGAAATAATGTTTCTGCAAATTGCAGGCACGTAAAAATGGTTCTCAAGTTCTAAAATAATCCCAGTGGGCAACGATAAATAATATGTCCCTACAACTAAGGCAGCAACCTTTGCTCCATTACCAACTCGTAGGTCGACCTCTCCCTTTGCCAAAGTTCTACTCCTTTGCAGCTTCTGCACATTTATACAAATGTGAGAACCACATCCAGTATCCATTACCCATTATGTAGAAGTAGATAAATTGACCTCTATAACATAAATACCTGAATCAGAAACTTGACCAGCCTTATTCTTCTTCAGATCCTCCAAATAAGCATGACAGTTTCTCTTCCAATGACCTGGTTTACCACAGTAGTGACAATCACCCTTTGCAACAGCACCCTTAGGCTTTAAAGCCTGTTTGGGATTGGTCTTTGGCTTGGGACCAGAAGCAGATCCAATCTTCATCTTTCCCTTCCATTTACCTTTCCTTGTAGCCTTACCTTTGTTGTCTACCATTAACATGGCAGCAGGTTCAACCTTTTTCATGTTTGTTTCAGCAGTTCTTAACATAGCCAACAATTCAGTGGGTGTTTTATCTATCTCATTTATATTGTAGTTCATAACAAATGAGTATAGTTTCTGTTCAAAGATTGCAAGATCAAGTCAATCTGAGCTTACGGACCATTCGGGAAACCCAAAATATCAAGATACTCAATATAACCTATCATCTTTAGAACATGTGGTTGAATAGGTCCACGCTCTCCCTGTTTACAAGCATATAGTGCTTTGCTCGTGTCGAACCTTTCTTAACGAGCATGTCCCTCAAACATTCTTTGAAGGTGTTCAATCATCTCATAAGCATCCATATGCTCATGTTGTTTTTGAAGCTCAGCACTCATGGTTGCTAGTATGAGACACACAACATCATTCGCATCATCAATATGCTTCTGATAAGCATTTTGCTGAACACGAGTTGCATTCTCAACAGATGAAGGAATTTCAATGGCGTGAAGCTTTCTCTCCTGCCAGAGGACAATCCTTAAATTCTTATACCAATCAAGGAAGTTAGTTCCTTTCAGCTTGTCCTTCTCAAGGGTTGCTCTCACAGAGAAGTTATTTGTGTTGTTTGCCATTAAATATCTACAATGTTTAAAATGCATATTAGTTCTTTGTAAAAGTTTTATTATGTTCAAGTGATTATCATATACATTCATAATATATATCTCCCACTATTTTTATCAAATCAATAGCCCTAACTATTAATTCGGAAAGCATTTCATTAAATCTTTCTAGTGAGCCAAGATCCATATTTCATCCATGTTTTAAGATAGCGTTGGCTAATACATCCAAAACACGACTATATAGGTAGACAACATTAGTCGATTATATCAAATATAACTCTTGGATAGTTTGGTGCAACAACACTTTGTACACATTTATCCAATAAATCTCACCAAACTCTATGCCTCTAAACCCACAATCCTATTGTGATGATTTAGTTAAGTTAGACCCAATGTTTCAACAAACTAAGTCACTTACTTATCACGTCTTCCCATGATTGATAAAAGCACCTTCCTTTGGCAAACTCACTCCTTCCCAATCTAGATTTTGACGAGTATTAAACATTGAAAGGCATCCGATTAACTTAATATGTATTTGGGGATTTTAATGTTTATATGAACGATCATGATCCCATCATAAAGAGATTCTCAATTTTTCCTTGATCAAATAATCCATTTCAATATTCGTCAATGGTTCGATTTCCAGATCGTCGGAGAAGATACAAGCGGTCTCACTTAAAACCCAACTTTCTTACGAATAATAATTCACTTTTGACAAAATCTCCCCATATCAGAAAAATAAAATTCCTATTCAATACCGTGTTTCATAAACACAATAATCTCATGATTGTTTGTTTAATTTTAAAATCTTGAATCATTACAGATTTTATCTTTCTTAAGCAGGCATGGCATGGGTGTCGTATCTAATACATATATCAGTCCAACACATACGTATCTACACATGCATTCATATATATATATATATATATATATATATATATATATATATATATATATATATATATATATATATATATATATATATATATATATATATATATATATATATATGTATTGTGCGTAAATTAAACGTGTTTGGTTATGGCCCCATCCTATGTGATATTTCCAAGCTAATGGAATTATCAAGGTCAGTCTATGGTAGTTTCAAATACTACACTATTACATGTCTTTATCTTCTTCATTGCTCCATCATCTGGATTGCCTTCTAGCTTCCTTGCAAGAAGAAATCTATTACAATGTATAAACGACATGCAAGTCATATTTACTTTGAATAATAAATAAATCTATTCTAACGAAATTACAAGAACTCGAGTTACATTTGAGATTAATAATTACAATGTATAAACGACATGCAAGTCATATTTAGAAACCATAACCATAAAAAAAAACCAATATCCTATGGGTCTTTAGGCCATAATCATCCACCATGTTATCACATAATACATGTAATATATCTCAGATTATATAAACATATCACATAATCATATATAATAAATTTCAAAATTTCAGAAAATTAAATAAATTTCAGAAAATAATAAATCACCATTTCGGGGGCCGTAACGTCATCAAAAGGCTTACAAACTTGAAGCTTAATATGTTAGTATTGCTCAGTGACATGATTCCAGTCAGAAAACACATATTGTTTGCGAAAATCGGACACTGGACACAGATTTCAGAAAATCTACCGAAGCCATTTCGGAATTCGTATCGAATATGATTCCCATAACAAGAACAAACATATATCATATACATACAGCAATACACACAATCATCCCATGATTATACAACACATGAATATCATATATTCAAAATCATATAAAACATAAATATCAACATATAGTCATGGCATATCATATATATGCTTACATACATCGAAAAACTGTCAAACACGTAACCAAATCATCCCATTATACACGTAGCTCTGATGCCATTGAAGGGTTTCGGGCATCAAAATGCATCAGATATAACGTAAAAAAAATAAATGAAACCCTATCGCAGGATCCATGTATAACTTTGGATGATTATGGTGAAGAAGTCTATACCTTAACAAAGCTTTTCGTATGCTGTTTAATGAAGGTCCATAAAAGATGAATAACATCAGCCCTTTGTTGCAAAGATCTGCTCTCCAAAGAAGTCCACACGAATGCCCGATCGTCCTACGATCACCGGAGTCGGTACTAGCCAAATTGTCTGCCTCTCTCTCTCTCTCTCTCTAGCCTCTCTTGATGTTGAGCAGCTAGGGTTTTTCTCTAGAAACGAAATCTAATGATTAACCCTAATATTATACATCATTATATATATATAAGGGAGAGAGATATTTTGGGCCTAACCCTAATCCATGTGATTTCCAAAATTTATTATGATTTTGGGTTATTATTATTATTAAATCCGAATTCTAATATAATTAATCAAGTCCCACTTAATTAATTCAATGATTAAATTCGAATTAATAATAATTCTTATTAAATCTGAATTCTAATATAATTAATCAAGTCCCACTTAATTTATTCAATAATTAAATTCTAATTAATAATAATTCTTATTAACTCCGAATTCTAATATAATTAATCAAGTACCACTTAATTAATTCAATAATTAAATTTGAATTAATAATAATAATATATCTAAATTTGTAATTTAAATAAACCTCCATTTTGGCATTCTTTGTGTGTGACCCTTTAGGTTATTATTACGTTGGCAATAATTTTAATATCCAATAATAAAATTATAAACAATGAGCGGTATCTAGTAATACATCATTGCTACCAAAGTAACAATAATAATTGGTGATTCAATTAAACCTTTCGTGAATAATGTTCCATGTAATATAATCTCTTTAACCTTATATTATAGATCAAACTCGAGGCATGTATAGTGTCATCATCTTGAACGTTTAATCTTGATTTCCTTGATCAATTAGTAGACTATTTAAACAAATCAATATTTGAGCATGGCCATGCATTTCATAGTCTCACTCAATCAAGAGAACAATAATATCACTCATAGAATTTGAGGGTTAAATCATATATCTATCATTATTATTCATCATACGATTCTTAGCATACTCAATGTCCACCTTTATTATTACTCGGTTAAAGGTAACTTTGAGTGTAATCAAAGTATATTAATTCTTGTATAGAAATATAATGATTTCAAGTCAGAGGATCATTACATCATTATCACAATGAGATTTCTTATGACACTTATTAATGTAGAATCTCACGGCGGGTCTTTCTAGTGTCATGTATTGATACATACACTTATGTTCTTGACTTTAGTATCACCATACCTATGACCAATGAGATGTGGTCATCTGTCAACAAACATACTAGCCTTATTGCATTATTACTGTCCTTAAATAATAATAATTGACTAGAGAATTTTAGGAATAAAATATTATTCATATAATCTCATTTTTAAGTCACATAATTAAAGACAAATATTACGTATTAATATTCCAAGGACATTTATTATTTTTTCAATTTATGACGCAGTAAATAAAGATATAATAAATATTAATTAAATAATCACATAACATAATTGTTTTCAATAAAAGATTAAAAGTATTGTCTCTAGGACACCAATACTAACATTAACAATGTACGTGAGGCTATAATACGAAAACTTGGATCAAAGTTAGTCGTCTGTGAACCAGACCAGTTGCACTAGGCGTCAGCAGTTTGTGAAAGGAATCTGAGTATTAACTATAGAAGAATTGTTAAGTTGAAAAACGTACTTGGAAAGATCGGTTATTAATTAAGGTACGAAAAGTGATTTGTAGAGGCTACAGCCAAACAGCTAAACAGTTAACAGCTAACAGCTAAATAGCTCAAGGGGTGAAGGGTGCAAAGTGTCACAACCTTGGTACGAAAAGTGAAAGTTTCTGGACTACAGTCGAAGAACGGAAACAACTCAAGGTACATGGTATAATGTGACAAGACTTTGGTAAAAGAAATGGAAGTTGGTGTACTTCAGTCAAGGAATGGATAGAGGGTCAAAGTGCAGTGACTAAACAGCACTTTGACCATATATGTTATACATGCATAACAAAAGTGATCAGCGCACCATAAATTTTAGAGGCACAACATATTTTCTCACAGGGTATCCAATGTGACAGGCGCAACAAAAATATTACATGACTTGGTTAAATAAGCTAAGGTAAAAAAAATGGCAGCAAGCTTATTCTAAGTACAGGCGCCACTTGAAGCTACACAGGGAAGTCATTTTACAGGCGTAACAAAAATATTCTTGGCGCAACAAAATATTTCTTGGCCCCACTCATCCCTCACTCAATCAAATTACAGCAGCTACTTTATTGATTTAAAGTCTACACCAATTAAAGAAGAGGGTCGTCTTCTTCAACACAAATAATATGTAGATAGAGCTACTGTCATGGCCGGCGCAAGAGATATAAATTATGCACACCCATACCTTGCTCCTGGTCAGATATTAGGACCTGGTTCTTTAATGAAAAATACTCAGGGCTCCTAAATATCACTCCCTACGGACTCAGTTTTTTCTTGTACTGATTTAGATATATTTGTATAGGAACCGGGCCTTATATATTTGTGTTAGTAGCAAAGAACCAATTTATTCTTTGAAAGCCAATTATATTTTTAACTGGGTGTAGCACCCCTCTGGGTTTATATATGAAAGATATATTCCCGGAAACTTGTCTCATTTAATTACTTGCTAATTTTCTTGAACCTAATTAATTTATCCGGACACATAGAAAATTAGTAGGCAGCTCACCTAAACACTACAAATGACCAAACCCACTCTGAAGCAATAATTTATTTATCCGTAAATTCTGAAAAGAATTTAAATTATTGTGAGTATCGTATTCAACCCTCCTTCTACGTTACTTCGGGACCCAACAATTGGTATCAGAGCCTGTTGATTGAAATACAAATTAAGATCCGTAATTTAGTGGAGCTCAGGGCGTCGAAGTTTTCTGGACTTAGGATGAGGAGGTCTTGTTAAATAAGTTTAATTTTAAACTTTTAATAAGTTTATTTTATAAAATTTATAAAATTTATTTTATAAACTTTTATTAGTTTATATTATAAATTTTAATTAGTTTGTTTTATTAATTTTAAATTAAATTTATTTAATAAACATTTATAAAATTTATTTTATAAACTTTTATAATTTTATGTTATAAATTTTAATTAGTTTATTTTAGGGATTTTTTCAAAAATACCTAAGGATAAAATATTTTTTACAAAAATACTGACTTTTTTAAAAAAAAATTACAAAAATACGATTTTTTTGAAATCTTTTTGCAAAAATACGGTTTGCAACTTTGCAACCATATTTGCAACTGAAATCAACCGAAATCAACCACGGATGCAACTTTAAAATTTAGTAAAAATAATTATTTTTTGGTTGCTTTTTTGGTTGCATAATACGTTGCTTAACAAGTTGCACGGTTAATATCAAAATGCAACCATAAATGCAACCAAAAGCAACTAAAAGCAACTTCAATTATATTTCAGAAAAATAGAAAAATAAGTTGCATCTGGTTGCTTTTGGTTGCAAACCGTATTTTTGAAATTATTTTTAAAAGTGGTAGTATTTTTGAAAATAATTTTAAAAAGATAGTATTTTGGGTAATTTCCCTTTATTTTATAAACTTAATATAAAAGTTTATTTTCTAAACTTTTATAAAATTTATTTTATAAACTTTTATTAGTTTATATTATAATTTTTAATTAGTTTATTTTATAAACTTAATATTAAATTTATTTTATAAACTTTTATAAAATTTGTGTTATAAACTTTTATAAGTTTATATTATAAATTTTAATTAGTTTATTTTATAAATTAAATAAAGTTTACAATTTAAGTTTATTAAATAACTTTTTGGTCCAATTTCTTTTTTCACTCGACCAAGTACAGTGGCTTGTCATCTGCCTGAGTCACGCGCGCAGAAATTTGTTGCGCCTACCTGTGGTTCACGCGCAACGCCTGTTTCAAGCGCAACATACAAAGCAGCGCAACTAAAGTCAATGGCGCCACTTGTTACCAAATTGCTATTTGGTACCCCAAATTTTGTAACCTTTAATTTTTATTTTAGATTTATTTATTTTTTCAGAAAATTTAAAATTCTTGAAAACTAAAATTTTTCTTAAATATTAATTTACGATTTTTTAATTTTAAAGAAAATTTGAAATTCTTGAAAATTAATTTGTTGAATATTTTTATTTTTAATTAATTTATTTTCTAAGAAAATTAAAAATTCAGTAAATCTAATTTTTTCTTAAATATTAATTCGAGGGTGCTCAAGGGTTTGTAGTTGAAGATTTTTCCAGGTATTGAAGATAACAAAAATTGACTGAAAATTATCCAATGAAGTTAATTCTGGAACATGTTGAAGAAATAGTGGTATTAATTTCTTCAGAGATTTACTCCATAGGATCCCACTAATATTTTAGAAGCTGCAAAAGAAGAGATTTATTTGGGTACAGTTTTTGGTTAATTTGAGTTGAATTTTTTGATGAAAAATCTTAGGGGTTGAAGTAGTGAAGGAGAATAAACTGTATTACCTAGCATCTCTGTACAAGCCTTAAAGATTATTCTACAGGAAGATTACAGGAAGTTCGTGCTATCACTGCAGATCATTTGGAACACAGGATACAGCAGACCTGTATGTGCTGAAGGCCTATGAACTAGAACAAGAGATGAAGAAGATAATATTTAGTAAAGCAAGTTGTTAGCATATCCACTGTATTTGTGACCCAGGAACCAAATTTGATTGAAGTCAAGGTTGAGAACCTCTGAACAGAAATGAATTGATCCTAAAAGCTAAGTTCAAGATTTAGTAGCTCGAGGTAGTGGTCAAGGTGTTGTATGTGAGTTTGATACTTTGGAATAACTTGAGAACTGGACTGCAAGTCAAGCCTGCAGGGCAAACAGGAAGTTCAGTGACATCAGATTTAGAAGGAATCCAAATTCTTAATCTAAGGTCCTTACCTATAGATTACATAAAGGAGATTTTCAAGAACAGTTCAAGAGGCGGTTGCAAGACAGGGATGATTTATATTTGAAAGACAAGATCAAGGGTTTGCTACACAATTTAAAGAAGCTTGTACAAGCAAAAGATGACAGACACTATGTTGGGTTGAAGTAGGAATCTCAGTCATTAGTGAGGATGCAGCAAAGGAAATCATTTGTTGGTGAAGTTAAATGCAAGGCTGATTCTATCAGTGACAGTGATGAACCAAATGGATATATGGCATCAATGACCAACATTGGAGATGAATCACTAAGCACTTCACAGGTACACATTCTAACTAGTATACGTTTATCTAATTTAGAACTGTATGATTATTAGGTATTGAAATGTATTATATTAATGTCAGCATGTTAGCATCTTAGGACTTAAATGCTTAATTGATTGCTAAGAATAAGATTGCATGCTAGGATTAATGAGTTTAAATAGGTACATTTCATACTTGATTTTATATGCAGTAAAATGAATATCTAGAATTAGATAGGGTGTTCTAGACGGTTAGGTGTATCCCTGGACATTTGGTGGAACTTGATTTAAATCTTTTGTGATTTAATACCTCTGCTAATGTTGTGAAAATTGCTAATAGAAAAACAGGTCATAGATTAGATATTTTATATTTTTCTTATTGTGATAAATGACTTGTTAAGTTTATGTAGAATTTGATATTGCTCATAATGTTTTATTCACATATTCTTCAAATTCTTCAAATTGTTTATATGCTTATTTTCACATGATTTGCTCTCATACACATAGTTATACTTAAATGTCATATCATATTATGTATTGCTTGTTAAGGAATAGAATATTAAAAGATGGTAGAATTATCTAAGTAGTCAGTAACATTTGTAGATTCGAAGCTTAATCTAAAACTGACTTAGGTAATTAGAGATAGTTAAAAATGTTAGACAACGACAGAAATAGATTAGAAAGAATTAGTAATCAATTTGTTAGTTCTTCTATTCCATGTTCTTTTAGAAAATTATTGATTATCTGTAAATGTGCTTTACATCTGTCACATTTGTGTAAGTTGGTTAAAATAGATAGTACTGAATTTTCTAATATGCATATTGAAGCTGTTGTTACCACTGTTGAAAGCAATATCTCTAACCCATCTGAACTCAATTGAAGTTGAGTACCAAGAAGCTTAATCATTTATGATTACAGAGTATATAACAAAAGAAAAAAGTTATGTGACTTCGTGACATTTATTGTTCGAGGCATATGATTAAGATTAAAGCTCTAATATCACAGTTGGTTGAGAAAGTCTACCCAACGGTAACCTTTGGAGATGACAGCAAAGGATGTACAAGGGATTTGGCTATAATGATTTTTGGAATTGTCAACAGTGGAAGCATCTTTCTTGTGGAAGGACTTAAGCACTATCTACAGGGCACTAGGGAATTCTTTGTCAAGGGTTTTCTAGAAATGGATTGAAAAGGAAAAGTGTTTGATCTCAAACAAGAGGGTTGGAAGCTCACTCAACTGAGAGTGATGAAGTTTGTTCGTAGCTGACATGGAATTTGTATGCAAAAGTGAAGTGAATATTTCAGTAAAGCTTCATCAATAAAGAGTTAGCTATGGCAAAAGAAGCTCTCACACTTGGTGAACAAGATAATGGATTTATTGAAATTGGTGAGAGGACTGCTTCATATGGAATTCTATCTAGAAGGACATTTTGAAGTACGTCACATATGGAAGTCAATAAAAACATCACACTGAAGCAAATTATGGCAATGAAGAAATATGCTTAGTGGTAGTTGGTGACAACCCTAGTTACAAATTGGTGGTGTTCGTGCATTCAACAGACACAATGTCACAGATTGTAATTGATCATCAGGTAGATCAAGTTGAAAGCAAAGTAAGCTATCAGAACTTTGAAGTCAGATATTGGAACTTAATTTCACGAATAAAGTTCTATAAGAATTCTGCACTGATAAAGTTACTTTGAAGATGAAGTAATTAAAACAGCAGGTTACTTTAATCAACAAAGATCGTGAAAAGACATCATATGAGTTAAGGGCCAACCAGAAGCAAACACTGAAACTCTTTCGTGTGTTTGGAGGAAATTGATATTTATTGAAGATTTATATGAGTATCTTGGCAAGTTTGAAGCTAAGGTTCATTGAATAATTTTCATCGGCTACTCATTGAAGTCAAAAGCTTTCAAGACATATATGATGTAAAACTAGAAGGTGATTAAAAGTCTAAATGTTTCGTTCTACTACACCAAGCTCTGAAGCATTCAAATTAAAGACTATTATGAATCCTTGAAGTTTGACATTCTGTCAGAGTCAAATTCATATACTAATGATGAAACTGAGATTGCAGAAGGAATCAATGATAATGATGTTGATTCATATCCTATTAGTGGAAATGGTAGTGAAACTACATAACTCATGAACTTTAACAGAATCTACTTAACAAGGTAAAAGATCTTCAACACATCCTAGCAGCAACTCAGGGTGAGCAAATAAAAGAAGGATCTACTAGTCGTACTCAAAACAATGAAGATCAAAGGAATACATCAAGAACATATCTGCCAAGATAAAAGGTTTAAAGTCAAAGTCAATCCTAGAGTCTAGTTCTTAGTAATCCGGATTATTGAGTAAAGGCTAGAAGTGCTAATCAAAATGAACATATATTTTTCGGGATCTAACATCTGAAATCCCAAAGAATACTGAAGATGCACTGATTGATCCAGATTGGGTGATTGCAAATGCAAGATGATCTCAATCATTTCGAAGGCAGAAATAACTGAAGCTGGAACCCAGACCACTAAAGTAGAAGCTGAAATTGGTACATTAAGGGTTCACGGAAACTGGATGTATATTGGCATTTGTTATGAGAGGCAAACCCAAATTGGTTGCTACAGGTTACTATCAAGTAGAAGGTATCGATGATGATGGAAACAGAATCTTCAGGACTTTCAAGATCAAACAGTAAGCACTAGTGATGAGACTTGACCCTATTAGGGTTGAACACGTTGATGACCTAACAATAGGACATCCTTAGCACATATTGAGCATTCAAGCATGAATATCTATAAGATGAATGTGAATAAGTGCACTCCTGAATGATGAGTTAGAAGTTGAAGTTGATGTACAACATTTCCTGGACTTTGAAGTTATAGATCATTGGAATTTGTATATCATTCTCTTCACAAGCGCTCTATGATGGAGGTAAGAATTCAAGCATCGTCAAGGACATAGTATGACACTCTAACTAGTTTATTACTTGAAAATGATTTTGGCAGAGTCGTTATACACATATATATCTCTAGAATACAGGGCACACACAATGTCATATATGTGAAAGTATACCATGATTGTATTATATGTGGGTCTACTAAGAAAACTTGTGCAAAAGATATTTTGCTAAGTAAATGTAGAGTAGGTACAAGATGAGCATGTTGGAAGAGTTGAAATTCTTTTTGGATTACAATTAATTTAAAAGAATGATGGCAATTAAAGCAAGTCAAGGATCTTTTAAAGATGCACAATTTAGAAGATTCTAGAACTGCCAAGACTTCTTTCCAACAGACCACTAAGCTTGATCAGGGCAAATCAGGTATATGAACTGAAGTGACAAGCTATAGAGGTATGATCAGCTCATTACTTATTCAAATGCATAAAGTCTATATATTTTATTCTCGATATGCTTATGTGCAAGTTTCCAAGTGGATACTAGAGAATCTTATCTTATAGCTAAGTTATGAATTGTTAGATATCTTAGGGGATCACTAATTCTTAGAATCAGGTACCCTGAAGATAATAGGTTTAACCTAATTGGCTATATAGATATAGATAATGCAGGTTGTAAGAAAGACAGGGAAGTAATTCCTAGAAGCTGTCAATTTTATAGAAGAAATTGGATTCTTGTTGAAATGAGAGAAAACATTCAACACACATAGTTGCTGCAAAGGCTAAAATTAAAGCAGCTAGTGAATGTGATGCTCTGATCTTCTAGACAAGGAAACCACTTCAACTCCAACAACTCTGCTGGATACTCTCTACACCACTCATGGAACAAGCACAAGGATGTTGGGTATCATTTCTTTTGAGATTGTCCTTAGTAGAATAACTTGCATATATTTGTTAAACAAGCTTCAACTGATAACTGGTTTCCTAGTCAATGGATATTTATAAGTCACTAAGTCACATATCCATTGACCAGTTACATGAATTTTTAAATCCCTATTATAATTCTAAGTAATTTGTTATCATCAAAACTCATAATTCCTAACAATTTCCCCCTATTTATAAATATGTTAAATATGCATAAATTTTCTGTTGATGATAACAAAACTCCTATACAATTTCATTTTAGCAGGAATTACAATATTGACAAAAATAATTTGAGACAGAGTGATCAAATACCAGTAAGAGACAAATTCTAACAATTTGATGTTGAGTCTGAACCTTCTATCTTCTTCTCCTCCCCCTTGACTCATTCATTTTGTCTTCATTTTCCTTCATTTTTCTGTACAATGATACCTTCAGAATCTTCTCATCCTCAACCCTGTAGTCTAGTTGGCTTGCAAGATGATTTAATTCCAGATTGGGCAGTTTGTGTTGGGTTCCGAGGCATGAAACGCAGCGGATTAAACGTAAATATAACAAAAATTTCGGAACCCTAACGCAGGATCATGTATAATCATGGACTGATTATTGTGAAACGGAATCATACCTTTGTTTGGTCTTGACTACTACGAACTCAACGGAGATCCTAGCTTTCACGACTTGTGTCTTCCTCTTGAAAACACCTCTATGGTATCCACACGAGCACCTTCAAGAACGTCTCACGATCTTGATTATGGAACGGATGTACTAGCCTCCTCTAGATGATTTCGAAACTGCCTTTGATGTGCTTGCTACTGCTGCTGCCTCTATAGGGTTTTTTTTTATCAAAACGTTAACCCTTATTAACCCTACATTATCTATTTATAATGGTTGGTTAATAGGCCCATAATAGCAACCCATAACAGCAAAGCCTAACCCATGTAGGTTTAGGATTAAATAATAAAACCGAATTTTATTATTTAATTAATAACTAAGTCACACTTAATTATTAATGGCAGAATTCAAATTCGAATTTATATTATTTCAATTAATTAAGTCTCACTTAATTAATATAATAAAATTCAAATAATCATCAATTAATTTAAATCTATAATTTAAATTAATTATTCCTTAAAGTACTCTATGTGTGTGACCCTATAGGCTATTATTTAATTAGCAATAGTTTTATTCTCCAATAAAATTATAAACAATGAGCGGTATCTAGTAATACATCATTGCTACCCAATTAAATAATAATTAAATCGTGATTCGATAAAACTTTTCGTGATTAATGTTTCCGTGTAATATAATCCCTTTAACCATATATATTATAGATTAAACTCGAGGCATGTATTTAGTCATCCTCTTCAACATTTAATCCGGGTTTACTTGATCCATGAGTAGACTATGAAAACAAATCATTATTTGAGCACGGCCATGCATTTTATAGTCTCACTCAATCAAGAGGCCAATAATATCTCTCCTAATTATAGGAGGGTTAAATCCTTTATCTATCATTCATATTTCTCATACAACTCATGATATACCCGATGTCCACTTTTATCATTACCCGGTCAAATGTAACTTTTAATGTAGTCAAAGTATATTAATCATCGTATAGAAATATAATGATCTCAAGTCAGAGGATCATTACACCATTATCACTGTGAGTCTTTCTTATGACTTTATTAAACATGAAGAATCTCACTGTGGGTCTGTCCAGTACCATGTACTCCTGCATGTACCTATGTGTTGACTTTAGTATCCCCATACTTATAACCAATGAGATGTGGTTATCTGTCAAACAACATACTAGTCTATTTATGTATTATTATTGTCCTATAATAATAATACTCGACTAGGGACATTTAAGAATATGATATATTATATAATCTCAAGTTCAAGTCATTTACTAAATTATACAATGTGTATCATGATTTTAAGGACATTTATTATGCTAACAAATATATCGCAGTAATTAAAGTCATAATAAATACGTTTATTGAATAATCAAATGACATAAATGTTTATCAAAAGAAACATTGTATTGCCTCTAGGGCACCTACACCAACAATCTCCCACTTGCACTAGAGCCAATCACCCATGTATCTAATACCCATGGAACTAGTGTGACCGTCGTGCTTCGTCTGCGATAAGCCTTTAGTCAGTGGGTCTGCAATGTTATCATTTATGTGCACTTTACATATGTGTATGTCACCCCTTTCATTAATCTCTCGAATGAGGTGATATCTCCTGAGTATATGTTTGGTTCGGGAGTGAGCTCTAGGTTCTTTAGCCTGTACAATGGCTCCATTATTATCGCAGTATAGATCAATGGGATCTGCGATCGATGGAACCACTCCCAAATTAGTAATGAATTTTCGAATCCAAACAGCTTCCTTAGCCGCTTCACAAGCTGCAATGTACTCAGCCTCCATGGTAGAATCAGCTACTGTTTCTTGCTTTGAACTCTTCCAGCTTACAGCACCTCCGTTTAGACAAAACACAAAATCAGACTGTGATACAGTATCATCCCTGTCTGTTTGGAAACTTGCATCGGTGTAACCTTTTACAACCAGTTTCTCCTCTCCTCCATACACCAAGAATGAATCTTTAGTCCTTTTCAAGTACTTTAGAATATTCTTGACAGTCGTCCAGTGACCTTCACCTGGATTAGATTGGTATCTGCTCGTCATGCTTAAAGCATACGAAACATTTGGGCGAGTACATACCATCGCATACATGATGGATCCAATTGCTGAGGCATATGGAACCTTACTCATGCGGTCCTTGTCATCCAATGATTTCGGACACTGATCTTTAGAGATCGTTATCCCTTGAGACACGGGGACATATCCCCTTTTTGCATTTCGCATACCAAAACGATGCAAAACCTTATCGATGTATGTACTCTGACTTAGACCGATCATCCTTCTAGATCTATCCCTATAGATCCTCATTCCTAGAATGTAGGATGCTTCACCTAAATCTTTCATAGAGAAGTTTCTCCCTAACCAAATCTTAACAGCCTTGAGAGAAGGTATGTCATTCCCCATTAGTAGTATGTCATCAACATACAGTACTCTGAATGCCACATGGCTCCCACTAACCTTCTTGTAAACACAAGGTTCATCTTCATTTTGAACAAAGCCATACTCTTTGACTGTTTCATCAAAACGGATGTTCCATCTCCTAGAGGCTTGCTTCAATCCATAAATGGATCGACGTAATTTACATACTTTGCTAACATTCCTTGGATCGACAAAACCTTCAGGTTGTGTCATGTACACATCCACATCCTCTTCAAGGCTTCCATTAAGGAAGGCTGTTTTGACATCCATTTGCCAGATTTCATAATCATGGAATGCTACAATAGCAAGCAAAATCCTTATGGACTTGACCATAGCCACTGGTGAGAAAGTTTCATCATAGTCAATACCATGAATTTGTTTGAAACCTTTTGCAACCAGCCTTGCTTTATAGGTCTGAACATTTCCATCCATGTCAGTTTTCTTCTTAAAAACCCATTTGTACCCTATGGGTTTTACCCCTTCAGGTGGATCAACCAAAGTCCATACTCGGTTTTCGTACATGGAATCCATCTCGGATTTCATGGCTTCTAGTCATCTCTTAGATTCTGGACTGTTCATAGCATCTTGGTATGTGAGAGGCTCATCTTCATCTATGAGCATCAAATCACCACATTGAGTCAAAAGAAATCCATATCTCTCTGGCTCATGGCGAATTCTACCAGTTCTACGAACAACCTGTGTTTGTTGAGCATTATCATTATCCTGCTCATGTTCCACTTCAGGTTCAATGCTATTTTGTGGTTCTCGATCTTCATCGAGGTCTATAGTTCTCCCACTGTTTCTTTTGGAAACAAAATCTCTTTCCATGAAAACAGCATCTCGAGCAATAAACACTTTCTGCTCAGAAGGACTATAAAAATAATACGCCTTTGTTTCTTTAGGGTATCCCACAAAATTGGACTCTTCAGATTTAGGTCCAAGCTTGTCAGATACTTGACGTTTCACAAACGCCTTGCATCCCCAAACTTTCATAAAGCTCATGCCTGACCGTTTCTTCTCCCATATCTCATATGGAGTCTTTTGAACCTTCTTAGTAGGAACACGGTTAAGTGTGAAAGCCGTTGTTTCTAGAGCATAACCCCAGAAACTAATTGGAAGATCTGCATGACTCATCATCGATCGTACCATGTCCAACAAGGTGCGATTTCTCCTCTCTGACACTCCATTCCATTGAGGTGTACCTGGCGGAGTGAGTTGTGATACAATACCACACTCCTTTAAATAATCTTTAAATTCAGTGCTCAAGTATTCTCCTCCACGATCAGATCGTAAGATTTTAATACTTGCACCTCCGCCAATTTGCTTTTCTACTTCAGCCTTGTATTCTTTGAACTTTTCAAAAGAATCGGATTTATTCTTCATAAGATATACATACCCATATCTACTGAAATCATCAGTAAATGTTATGAAGTAGTAATAGCCTCCTCTAGCCATCACACGCATTGGGCCACATACATCACTATGTATTAGCTCCAGACGTTCAGTGGCCCTTTGACCCTTACCAGTGAAAGGGGCTTTAGTCATTTTACCAAGCAAACAAGATTCGCATTCTTGGTATGATTCAAAATCAAACTTATCCAAGTATCCATTCTTATGTAATTTGGATATGCGTTTCTCATTTATATGGCCTAGACGACAATGCCAGAGGTATGTTTGATTTGAGTCATTAACTTTAAGTCGTTTGTTTTCTATATTACAGACAGGATTATCTAAGTCAAGAACATATAAACCATTAAACAAACGCGCAACACCATAGGTTAAATCATTCAAAGCAAAAGAGCAACTGTTGTCCTTTATTGTAAACGAAAAACCTTTCTTGTCCAAACAAGAAACAGAAATAATGTTTCTGCGAATCGCAGGCATGTAATTACAATTATCCAGTTCTAAAACTAGCCCAGAGGGCAAAGATAAATAATAGGTTCCTACAGCTAAAGCAGCAACTCTTGCTCCGTTTCCAACTCGTAGGTCCATTTCTCCTTTAGCCAATGTCCTACTTTTCTGCATTTCCTGCACATTTATACAAATGTGAGAAGCACATCTGATATCCAATACCCAAGATGTAGAAATAGACAGATTGACTTCTATAACATATATACCTGAATTAGAAGCTTGCTCAGCCCTCTTTTTCTTCAGATCCTCCAAGTAAACTGAACAGTTTCTCTTCCAGTGACCAGTTTTCTTACAGTAGTGACATTCACCCTTAGCGACCCCACCTTTAGGCTTTAAAGCCTGTTTAGGACCTGACTTTGGCTTGGGTGTAGAATCAGAACCTGTCTTCTTCTTACCCTTCCACTTGCCTTTCCCTTTGGCCTTACCTTTATTGCCTACCATCAGTATGGGAGCAGGTTCAGCCGTCTTCATGTTGGTCTCATATGATCTCAACATAGCCAACAATTCAGTAGGTGTTTTGTCAAATTCATTCATATTGTAGTTCATAACAAACTGAGTGAATTTGTTGTTCAAAGAATTCAAGATTAGGTCAATACCAGTTTCCGGACCAATCGGGAAACCCAAAGTATCAAGATACTCAATGTAACCAATCATCTTCAGAACATGTGGGCCAACTGGTTCACTTGCCCCTTGTTTGCAATTAAAGAGTGACTTACTCGTGTTGAACCTTTCTTGACGAGTTTGGCTTGCAAACATGCTTTGCAAGTGCTCATAGATAGTATATGCATCCATATGCACATGTTGTCTTTAAAGCTCAACACTCATAATTGCCAACATAAGACATGCAACATCAGTTGCATCATTCTCATCCTTTGTATGGGCCGCTCGTTCCTCAACAGTAGCGCCCTCAGGAAGGGGACCTGCCGGGGGAATATCAATGACATGAAGCTTGCGCTCCTGCCTGAGGACAATCCTCAAATTCCTCTGCCAGTCTAGGAAGTTGTTTCCTCCTGTCAGCTTATCCTTCTCAAGGACAGATCGTACGGATAGTGTGTTTGTGTTGTTTGTCATTATTTGGTATCTACAATGATAAAAGCACAAAATTAAACATTAGATTGTCTGAGTTATTTATTATGTTCAAATGATTATGATACATTCATAATATATCTCCCACTATTTTTATCAAATTAATAGCCCTTACTATTAATTTGGAAAGTATATCTCATAATTCTTTCTAGTGAGCCAAGATCCATATTTCGTCATGTCTTAAGTCAACCACTGGAAGTCCTTAAGAATGATTATTTAGGTAGACAACATTTGTCAATTATATCATATATAATTCTTGGATAGTTTGGTGAGCAACGATTGATCTTATCTATCTAATAGATTTTTAACCAAACTTTATGCTTCTAAGTTCATAATGGTTGAATATAACCGTTTACTTTCACCTTATTATGACGACTCAGTTAAGTTTGACCCAATGATACAACGGCCGAATATAACCGTTTATATTCGTCGCATCTCACCACGATAGATAGGAGTCCCCTGCCACTGACAGTCTTTCCCCTAATCGATCTAGGATTCGATGAGTGTTCATTCATTGGAAAGCATCCGATTAAAACTTAATATTTTGTTAAGGGGTTTAGAAAATTTACGACGATCATGATCACATCATGAAGAGATCCTCAATTTTTCCTTGAACTAAATATTTCAAATTGACATCTTAAATTGTTCATTTCCCAGGTAGATGGAGGATACCAGTGGTCACACTTAAAACCCATCAGCCTTACAAATACGGATATCCGTTTTTGTCAGAAAATCCCAATTATAGACATCAAAATCCATATTCAATTCCGTGTTTTAAAAATCCATATTTCATAAACACAAGAATCTCATGATCGTTTGTTAATTTTAAAATCTTAAATCGTTACAGATTTTATCTTGTTTAGCATGGCAAGCATGGCATGGGTGACGTATCTAATACATGCATACATAATTAATCTAATTAAAGCATGCATCTTCTACTCTACACATACATTCATACATCAATATGTAAAGTGCAGTATGTAAACGTGCTTGGTTATGGCCCCTTTCCTATGTGATCCTTTCGAGCTAATGAAAGGATCAAAGTCAATCTATGGTGGTGAAATATAAATACAATTACATGTCTTCATTCTTCTTGTATCCATGGGTGCTTGCTCCTCTTCTTGGATCATCCTTCAATCTTCAAGTACATTACATGGAATAATTGAATACAACCTATACTAATGTACTTACATAAGAAAACTCGAGTTACATTCGAGGTTAAACAATTACAAGAATGAAGAAAACGACATGCAAGTCGTATTTATAAAACCAAAACCAAAACCATTAATCTAGGGGTCTAAGGGCCATAACCAGCACCATGCTCAAGTACACAAAATAAAATATTGCGGGGGTCCGGGGCGGCAGCCCCCGGGCGGGGGTTCGGGGGCGGCAGCCCCCGTACGGGGTCTGGGGGCGGCAGCCCCCAGCTGGGGTCGAGCTGCAATATATTTTCGAAGACCAGTCCTATTCAGAAATCATCAATTTCTGAACTACAGATCATATCTGTTGGCCTTTTTCCCCACTGCAATTTATACAGTTTCAGAAGCATGTATCATATACATACTTATCATATCCCAGTTAATAGATCATGTCCAACATAATCTGTCCACCAGTTTGTATCATATACAAACTGACCCTCATGCATAATATACAAATCGCAATAAGGCATATAAATCAGTCATGACAAATCATTAACATGCTAGTATCAGAATCTATATACTCATCATATGAATAACAATTCGAATATACATGGCAGTAGCATAGCATAAGCATGGCAGTATCATGGCAGTCATCAAACAGGCATGGCAGTTTCATAACAGGCATGGCAGTAGCATAAGCAATGGCATGGCAGTTATGACAAAGCAGTAGCAAGGCATGGCAGTCACCAAAACAGGCATGTATGCATCAAATACATAAAACACGTAACCAAATCAGTCCCTTATACACGTAGCTCTGATGCCATTGTTGGGTTCCGAGGCATGAAACGCAGCGGATTAAACGTAAATATAACAAAAATTTCGGAACCCTAACGCAGGATCATGTATAATCATGGACTGATTATTGTGAAACGGAATCATACCTTTGTTTGGTCTTGACTACTATGAACTCAACGGAGATCCTAGCTTTCACGACTTGTGTCTTCCTCTTGAAAACACCTCTATGGTATCCACACGAGCACCTTCAAGAACGTCTCACGATCTTGATTATGGAACGGATGTACTAGCCTCCTCTAGATGATTTCGAAACTGCCTTTGATGTGCTTGCTACTGCTGCTGCCTCTATAGGGTTTTTCTTATCAAAACGTTAACCCTTATTAACCCTACATTATCTATTTATAATGGTTGGTTAATAGGCCCATAATAGCAACCCATAACAGCAAAGCCTAACCCATGTAGGTTTAGGATTAAATAATAAAACCGAATTTTATTATTTAATTAATAACTAAGTCACACTTAATTATTAATGGCAGAATTCAAATTCGAATTTATATTATTTCAATTAATTAAGTCTCACTTAATTAATATAATAAAATTCAAATAATCATCAATTAATTTAAATCTATAATTTAAATTAATTATTCCTTAAAGTACTCTATGTGTGTGACCCTATAGGCTATTATTTAATTAGCAATAATTTTATTCTCCAATAAAATTATAAACAATGAGCGGTATCTAGTAATACATCATTGCTACCCAATTAAATAATAATTAAATCGTGATTCGATAAAACCTTTCGTGATTAATGTTTCCGTGTAATATAATCCCTTTAACCATATATATTATAGATTAAACTCGAGGCATGTATTTAGTCATCCTCTTCAACATTTAATCCGGGTTTACTTGATCCATGAGTAGACTATGAAAACAAATCATTATTTGAGCACGGCCATGCATTTTAAAGTCTCACTCAATCAAGAGGCCAATAATATCTCTCCTAATTATAGGAGGGTTAAATCCTTTATCTATCATTCATATTTCTCATACAACTCATGATATACCCGATGTCCACTTTTATCATTACCCGGTCAAAGGTAACTTTTAATGTAGTCAAAGTATATTAATCCTCGTATAGAAATATAATGATCTCAAGTCAGAGGATCATTACACCATTATCACTGTGAGTCTTTCTTATGACTTTATTAAACATGAAGAATCTCACTGTGGGTCTGTCCAGTACCATGTACTCCTGCATGTACCTATGTGTTGACTTTAGTATCCCCATACTTATAACCAATGAGATGTGGTTATCTGTCAAACAACATACTAGTCTATTTATGTATTATTATTGTCCTATAATAATAATACTCGACTAGGGACATTTAAGAATATGATATATTATATAATCTCAAGTTCAAGTCATTTACTAAATTATACAATGTGTATCATGATTCTAAGGACATTTATTATGCTAACAAATATATCGCAGTAATTAAAGTCATAATAAATACGTTTATTGAATAATCAAATGACATAAATGTTTATCAAAAGAAACATTGTATTGCCTCTAGGGCACCTACACCAACAGTTTGTCTATTTCCTGACAAATATCAATGCACTTTTCTCTGCCTTCCATGTCCTTATAGATCATCATGTAGAATGGTTCATGAAGCACCTTCCTTCCTTCAGGGTTCCAAATTTTGATTCTGTCATCCCTTTCTTCTTGAATAGGTATCTCCCTTATCTTCTTCATCTTCTCAAGAATGGCTTTCCCTAGCTCTTTAGTTAGATAGTACTTTCTGTTGAGCATGGTGTAGATCTTCCTTAGTATGCCATATCCTTGATCCAAGTTTTGATTGAATGTGAAAGTTGAATGTGATCCATCTTCATACTCAATGTGAAGAAGATCAACATCCCTCTTCCTTTGACCTTTTATTGCAATCATTCATTCACTCTTGATTGGCACAAAATTCTCAGATTTGGGTTTGAACACTTCTATTTCTTTGGCTTGACCACTCCCAGAAGCTTGACTTTCAAGCTTCACCTCTTTTGGCTTCTCCTCCTTAGCCTCTTTTTCCTCAACAACAAGTTTTCTTTTAACTCCAGAAGTTTTTGATTCATCTACAAGCTTGTTTGCTCTTTGTTTCATTCTTGGCCTCCTTTCACCTTCATTTCTTCATTTTTTCTGGCTTCTCTAATTAGCCTATCCTCCTCATCAAATTTCCTTTGCAGTTGAATAACTAGTTCTTCTTGTTGCTTTTCTCGTTGCTCCCTTTCTTTCAAACCAACCACTATTGCTTTGCCCAATAGTTTCTCACCTCCACTTGTGACAGATTTCTCTTTCTTCTTTCCATCTTCAATCAACTTTCCATTCCCTTTTCTATCACCAGGTAGTGAGCTACTTTCATCTACCCTTATTTCTCCTTTCTCCAGAGTGTCTAGCAATTGGCTCATGTGCATCAATCTCCCTATTTTTGCTAGCAATGGAATCAAATTGCTGTAAAATTTGTTGAGCCAATGTCTATTTGGCATCTTTCCTTTGGATGACAGACTCTATATTCTTGATTACAGCTTCAACTTCATTTCTCCTCTACTCAGACTTCTCCCCCTTTTTGTTATCAGTAACTGATTATGCCATGGAGGCAGAAATAATTGGAGTTTCTAAAAGCTGGTTTAGAAGATTGATTTGAGTGATTTGATTTTTCAGAATTAAGTCCATGTTGTGCTCCATAGCAGTTACTCTTTTCTCTAATGCCACTACCTTGTCTTTGGCTGTAAATTCTGTATCTAGCCTTTGCTTAATTCTGGTTAACATTGTAAGGATGAGTCTGGAGTCAATTGTGGAGTCAAAGTGCATCCTTGAACTATCAATTGCCTCCCTGATCTTCTTTAATTCATACTTAGATCCTGTGACATGCATTTTCTGAATTTTCAAGTTGTCCCTGTAAAAGTTGAGAATTCTTTTGTGCAAAGGATCATCTACATTCACTTCAGCCATGGATCTCCTATAGTGAGAAAAACTTGTTTCATCACTGGCCACATCAGGGTCTAGAAGTTCATCATCAGAACTATCTTCAAAGTTTTCAGGATTCATGTGGGATACATCATCAGGTTGACTAGCTAGATGCTCATTTCCACTCCTGAATTATTCTTCTGTATGCACCAATCCTAACATTTGTTCAGCTACTTGATTAGTGGATGCTACTAATTCTTGATAGTGTGGATCTTCATGGTGAAAGGTTGAAGCATCAAGGTTGACTTCAATCTCATCATCCACTTCCATGTGGGCATCTACAACTCCTGCAGGGACTCCATTTCTTCCATCTCCCCCTGACTCCAATCCCAACTCCTGGGTGAGTTCTACTACAACCTGCTCAGTTTTAGAAGTTGATGTTTCATGAGATGGTGAAATTGTTTTCTCTCTCAATCTCTTCTCTCTATTTTTGCATTAGGATCTCATCCTGGATTCTCACCTCTCCCTTACCATCCTCTCCTTTTGCATCACCTGCTAAGGTGGAACTCTCTTTGCTCACACCCTCTCCTTTTGCCACCTCAGAAGAATTTGAGGGCCCCTCATGCACACACTCTCCTTTTGCCAAGGTCTGCAAACCTTGCCTCTCACACACCTCACTCACTCCACTCAACCCTAGTAGTGTATTGGCAACTTGAATTGTTTCAATGGATGATTCATAAATTGGAATTATGATGTCAATCGATGGATAAGAAATATCCATCGATGGATGAATATCTGTTAATGGGAGCTCGTCGATGGATGTAAGGATATCCATCGATGGAAGTGAACTAGTCAATGGATATTGGAATTTATCAGTTGATTGAATAATATTCATTGACTTGAGAGAAGTTTCAGTAGGTACCTGATCAACCAAGGTATTACCCTTATTTGGTGATACAGGTGAGAGTGTTGGCTTCACCCTGAGTTGCAAAGAAGGTGAATTTGAAACATTGAAGTTGTCAATCAACAATGCTTCTGAAGAAATAGATTTTGAGGGGGATTGAGGAGAAGAAATAGATAGAGAGTGGGGCTGTGCCTCAGGAAAATTTTGAGACACATCAAAAGAAGAAACTGAAGGCTCCACCAAATTTGCATTTGGCTTTGCAGGTGTGTGTGTTCCCTGTGCAATATTTTTATCCTTCTTTCTCCTTTTGTATGGCTGTAGAACCTTGTGTCCCTCACCCCCATCTAATGGTCCTGGTTGAGACCTCTTTTCAATAGTTACACCTTGTTGAGAATGTGCAACTAGGGATGTGTGTAGATCCTTTATTACAGCCTCAATCTGTTGGGAGATTGGGCTGGTGGCTGGCTGGACACTCTCAACCTCTCCTTCCTTATTCTTTTGGCTTTCTTGATGTTGGCCAGTTCCCTCACCCTTATCAACCACCTTCACACTCCCCTCAGTTATTTTTATTTTCTTAGTTTTTATAACAATAGTCTTTTGAGAAACTACTGAGGTGGTTTGTTTAGATTTGTGTTTGGAAGGTTATGCAGCTTGGGTAGGAGGGATGGGGGAATTTCCATCTCCCTTCATTGTTGCAGAAGGCAAAGAAATTTGAATACCAGAGGAAGAAAATGAGAAATTGAGTTTCTTTAGATATACCCGCACAAAAGGAGGATAAATGAGGCACAACTTAGGATGTAAGTTGATTCTCACCAGATCCTTGAAGACCCTTTTGTTTTGCATCCATGGCTCTAGTGTCTCCATATCTGCACTAATCTCATATTCTCCAATGGAGGCATTAATTAACAACATAAAGAATCTAGCAAAATAAATGTTATTTTTCCTAGAAGCCTTGGTTCCTATCTTAGCAGTTAATTCATTTAGGAGTAATGTGCTAAAATTGAAGTACTTATCAAACAGGATAGAATAAGCAATTTCTTGCATACTTGTGGTAATTGCATCAAAATTACTTATTTTGCCAGAAAATACTTTAATAATAGCATCAAAAAAATAGCTCCATTCCTTTCTAAGATTTTTCCTAACAACCTCACCTAATCCAGTTTCAGCATTAGCATAATTAACAGATTCTAACATGTCCCTAATCTCATCTTCAGTTGGTGACCTATCACAATTATTTTCAGGTAATTCTAAACATTCAGACAAAATAGTACTTGTAATAGTATAAGAGTTACCTCTACAAGTATAAGAAATTACCTTCCCATCTTGTGATACTTCTGCAGAGCTCCATAGTTCCTCAACAAAAGAACAGACTATTATTGGTGCTTCACTGAGAGCTTTTGACACTTTGCAGTCTCCCAGAAATCTCATTAATGGATGAAAATCTACGGGAGCATCATCCACAGTTAGACATGCAGTGAAGTTGTTTTGTTCATAAGTGAACCCAGTTGAGGAAACAATCTTCTTTTGAGGTGCCATTACTGATTTTTGAGAGATTAGAAAGAACTTGAAAACGGATGAGCGGATTTGACAAACAAAAAGAAACTTGAGAGAGAGAAATAGTGATACAGCAATTAGAGATAGAAAATAAAATACCAATTGAGAATGAAGCAATAATTATTGTTGCTATTTATATTTTCTGTGATTAAGAAGAATTGAATAGACATTTTAATTAAGGATATAGCCGTTGTGAGGAAAAAGGAGTTAAAGTTAATTACTATAAATGACAATCGATGGGTATATTCATCTGTTGACAAATAAGGTAATTAATCAACGGCTATAATTTGATCAACGGGTGAATAAAATTGTAGAAATTCTATTACCATCGATGGATAAAATAAAGAATTAATCATTTATCGATCGATAAATAACTACCAGGGTAATTATCTGTCGATGGATTAATATCCACTGATAGGAGTAAAATTTATCTGTTGATCAAATAAGAAAGAATTTATCAATCGATAAACAATTACTGAGGTAATTATCTGTCGATAGATAAATATCCATCGATAGGAATATATTTTATCTGTTGATCAAATATATCCATCAATAGCTGCTAAATATCTATTGACAATTAACACAGTTATCAATTGATCACTTTGTTTCAATAGATAATCGTGAACAATGGCAAAAGAAAAGAAAAAAAACTTGGCATATATTTCAAGATTGAGTAAAATTAAGCATACCTTACTCACAGATTAATCTATTAAAAGTAGATTCATCTAGAGGTTTGGTAATTCATCTGCAAGTTGTTGTTCACTAGGGACAAAATGTAATTCAACTGTACCATTCATTACATGTTCCCTAATGAAATGATACCTTATGTCAATGTGTTTGGTTTTGGAATGTTGCACAGGATTTTCTGCTATTGCAATGGCACTTGTATTGTCACAGAAAATAGGAATCTTGTTCATGTTGAACCCATAGTCAAATAATTGATTCCTCATCCATAATAATTGAGCACAGCAACTTCCAGCAGCAATGTACTCAGCTTCTGCAGTTGAAGTTGATACTGAGTATTACTTTTTGCTAAACCATGACACAAGTTTGTTTTCTAGAAATTGACAGGTGCCTGTAGTACTTTTCCTGTCTATTTTGCAACCTGCATAATCTGCATCTGAGTAGCCTATTAGATTGAAACCAGAATCTCTAGGATACCAAATACCTAAATTTGATGTACCCTTGAGATATCTAAAAATTCTTTTAATAGCCACTAAATGAGATTCTCTAGGATCAGCCTGAAATCTGGCACACAAGCTGTAGAGAACATTATGTCTGTCCTATTAGCAGTTAAATATAAAAGTGAGCCTACCATGCCTCTATAACTTGAAATATCCACTTTAGCTTCCTTAGTGTTTAATTCAAGTTTGGTGGCAGTGGCCATGGGAGTTTTTGCAGAAGAACATTCACTTAAGTCAAATTTCTTTAACAAGTCATGAATGTACTTTGTTTGATTTATAAAAATATCATCCTTAACTTGTTTGATTTGTAAACCTAGAAAGTAGGTAAGTTCTCCCATCATGCTCACTTCATATTTATTCTGCATTAATTTGGCAAACTTTTTGCAAAGTCCCTCATTAGTTGAGCAAAAAATAATGTCATCCACATATATTTGTACAAGAATAATAGAGCCATTGACATTTCTACTGAATAGAGTTTTATCAACAGTACCTTTTGTGAAGTGATTCTCAATGAGGAACTGAGATAAAGTGTCATACCAGGCCCTTGGTGCTTGCTTCAAGCCATAGAGTTCTTTGAGTAGATAGTAGACAAAGTCAGGGAAATTTGGATCTTCAAAGCCAGGAGGTTGTTCCACATAGACTTCATCTTCTAATATTCCATTCAAAAATGCACTCTTCACATCCATCTGGTAGACTTTGAAATTAGCATGTGCAGCATAAGCTGGAAAGATTCTGATTGCTTCTAACCTTGCAACTAGTGCAAATGTTTCATCAAAATCAATTCCTTCTTCTTGAGAGTATCTCTTTTCCACAAGCCTTGCTTTGTTTCTAGTCACAGTACCAGTTTCATCCATTTTGTTTCTGAATACCCATTTTGTACCATTTACTGATCTATCTTTTGGTTTGGGCACCAACTTCCACACTTTATTTCTTTCAAATTGATTGAGTTCCTCTTGCATAGCTAAAACCCAATCAAGATCTAAGAGATCATCTTCAACTCTTTTAGGTTCTTCCTGAGATAGGAAGCTCCTATACAGGCACTCATTTTGAGTAGCACTTCTTGTCTTGACACCATCTTCTGCATTTCCAATGATTAGGTCAAATGGGTGATTTTTTGTCCATTTTCTTTGATGAGGCAAATTTTGTCTTGATGATGAAGCTTCATGATCATTAGTGTTTTACTCAAATTGATTTAAATTTGTGGACTGATTCTAAAACCCACCCCCTGAATTGGATACCCTAGCTGTAGAGTGTTGATTATCTATTGAAGGGTTATCAGTTGATGCATTATCAGTTGATGGAATTCTGTCAACTAATAAATTATCCATTGATGCAGTAACATCAACTGATATTGGGTTTCTAAGTACTTGTGATTTTACAATTTCTACTTCTTCATCATCATCTACATCATTTGATTAATTCTCAAAATGCAGTGTGTCGTGATTTCCTTCATCAAACAGCCCTTGAATCTTCTTATCATCAAAAACTACATGTACATATTCCATAACAATGTATAGTCTAAGATTATAGACTCTATAGGCTATGCTTGATAGTGCATACCCAACAAATATAGCTTCATCAGCTTTGGCTTCAAATTTTCCTAGGTTTTCACCTTGATTCTTTAGCACATAGCATTTGCAGCCAAAGACATGAAGAAACCCCACTTTTGGCTTTTTTTCTTTCTTGATCAATTGATAAGGAGTCTTTCCTTGAGCTTGATTTACTACGGAGATGTTCTGAGTGTAACATGTTGTGTTAATGGCCTCAGTCCAGAAATAGGTTGGAAATTTAGCATCTTCCAACATAGTTCTAGCTGCTTCAATCAATGTCCTATTCTTCCTTTCAACTACCCCATTTTGTTGAGGTGTCCTTGGTGCAGAGAAGGTGTATATGATTCCTTTAGATTCAAAGAACTCCTTCATTGTGAAATTTTTAAATTCTGTTCCATTGCCACTTCTTATTTTCTTTACTTCCAATCCAAGACTTTTCTTAACTTCTCTTATGTGCTTGATGATGAGATGACTAGCTTCATCCTTTGAATGCAGAAAATAAGTCCATGAGAACCTTGAAAAGTCATTCACAATGACTATAGTATACTTCTTCTTTGCAATGGACATGATATTTACAGGGCCAAACAAATCCATGTGTAATAACTCAAGTGGTTTCTCAATTGATGATTCCAATTTTGACTTGAATGATGCATTCCTTTGTTTCCCTTTCTAACAGGCATCACAAAGTCCATCCTTGACAAATTCCATTTGTGGTAAGCCTCTCACTTGATTTTTCTTGACCAACTGATTCATGGCCTTGAAATTTAAATGAGCTAATTTCCTATGCCATAGCCAACTTTCATTTGTACTTGCCTTAGAGAGAAGACAAGTCATTGAATATGCATTTGTTGAATTGAAGTCAGCTATGTACACATTTCCTTTTCTATTCCCAATCATAACCAGGCTTCCATCTTCCTTGTTGGAAATTATGCATGCTTCAGTTGTGAAACAAACTTTATTTCCATTGTCACATAGTTGACTTATGCTTAACAAATTATGTCTTAAGCCATCAACTAATGCAACAGGTTCAATGATGACATTCTCTTTTGAAATCAAGCCATATCCCATGGTGTACCCTTTACTGTCATCTCCAAAAGTTACTCCAGGGCCAGCTTTCTCCTCAAACTTTGTGAGCAGGGATTTATCTCCAGTCATGTGTCTTGAACACCCACTGTCCAAGTACCAAAGATTTCTTCTTTTTCCCTGCGCACAGTAAAAAACAATCAAGTTGATTTTGGTACCCAAGTTGCCTTGGGTCCTTTCTTATTAGTTGCTACCTTTAGTTTGGTTTTCAATTTTTATACCTTTGATTTAGGTGGTTTTACTTCCACTCCAACCTTAGGTGTTGGTTTCCTTACCTCAGAATTCTCAGTGCTAATATTTGGAATATTCATGCTTGCAGAATTGGAGAAATTCGGAGAGTGAAAATTGTTATGCATATTCCTTGGCATAGCAGGCATATTCATGTTGGTAAATGCAAAATATGGATTAAACATATAAGGCATTGATCCATATTGAGCATGAATAACATGAAAATCAACTAAATGAGGAAAAACAGAATTAGAATGCATGTTTGGTATTCCAGGCACATTGGTTGCTGCAGGCATATTGATCTTGCATTGCACATATAAGTGATTTTTGCTACCACACTTAGCACATATCTTTCTAGGAACATACTTGTCAGGTGTGTAGTTATTGTGCTTGTTTATGCCTACTTTACCATTTCTGTTTTTCTTCTTCTTCTCACTTGACGGGTTCTATCTTCTCTAATTTTTCTTTCAATTGCTCTTTAGATAAGAATCCTATATTAGCCTTTTCAACTTTGACTTTAGATTTAGAGGAGCTACTTTCTTTGACAAATTTAACAAGTCTGTTCAGCTTAGTTTTTAAAGTAAATTGCTTAGCAGTTGATGATTCCTCAATTGATGGATAATTATCCATTGGAATAATGTTATCAATCGATGGATGATTATCCGTGGAATTGACATTATTAATCGATATATGATTCTTATCAGTTGATTCAGAATTAGCAATCGATTTCCTTTTTTCCAAAGATTGGTTTTCATCAATGGCTATTTTCTAAAGAGTTTCAGACAACATGGTGAAAGAATTTGTTCCATGAATGTCATTCATCTTCTTATAGTCAATAGTATCACTAAACTTTGACTTCTTTTCCATTTTTGGCTTTCTGCATTCATTAGAAAAGTTACCAGCCAATCCACAGTTGAAACATTTGAATTGAGTCCTGTCAACAAAATTTTTGCTTTGTTGATTATCTCTCTTGTACTGGGATCCAGGCCTTTGCATGGGATTCCTCTTGAATTTAAGTTTTGAAAATTTTCTTGATAGAAAAGCCAAATGCTCATCTATTTCATCCATTTCATCCTTGGTGTATGACTCATCATTATCAACTGTTTCTTTTCCTTTCCTAGATGAAGATTCATCATATCTAACACCACTTGTACTATTGCCATGACCTTCTTTCTTCCCTTCTTTGACAGCTTCATCTTCACCAGATTCTACAACTTGTTTATTCTTGACCACCAAAGCAATGGACCTTTCTCTCTTCTGACTTTTCTCAATTTCCTCATCTTGCTGTAGTTCCAACTCATAGGTTTTCAAAATGTCATACAGCTTATCAAGAGTATATTCTTTGAAGTCAGGAGATTGTCTTATAGAAACAGTCATTGGTTTCCATTCCTTGGGTAAGGACCTCAAGAACTTGAGGTTGGTATCTTTAACAACATACACTCTTCCATATAGCTTTAGCTCATTCAACAGCTTTTGAAACCTACTATATGTGTCATTGATTGCTTCACCACTCTTAAAGTGAAAGGCTTCATATTTTTGAATCAAGAGTTGTATCTTGTTCTTTCTCACTTGTTCAGTGCCTTCACATAGAATTTGAAGAGTGTCCCAGACTTCCTTGGATGTTGTACAGTTGATAACATTGTCGAACATATCCTTGTCAAGACATTGAATAAAATATTCATAGCCTTTTTATCCTTATGTACTTCCTTCTCATCCTCATCTGTGTATTCACTTACAGGTTTTGGAATGAGTTTGTCTGGTGCCTGAGTACCATCTGCATTTACACTTGTAACTATCTTCATAGGCACATGTGGACCTTTCTCTATGCAATGAACATATGAAGGATCAATGGATAGCAGATGCAAGTGCATTTTCACTTTCTAGGGAAAATACTCATCTTTCTCTAGAACTGGAATCTTTACTCCTGTGTCTTTTTGACCCATACTTGATGTACTTTTAGATCTTAACTTTCTGTATGTTGAAAGCTAGCTCTGATACCAATTGTTATTTGCCCTTAAGTACACTAAGTTTGGAGAGGGGGGGGTTGAATACAAACTTAAGAATTATTTAAAATTCTTGCGGATTTAAGTTTGTTCAACAGAAGAGTTTGAGTGTATGAAAAGATTTGTAATTGAACTAAGAAAGTAATAATTAAAGTATTGAAAACAAAACAAACAATATTAAAAATTACTAGTGGATTAGTTTTTCACTAGTATGTTTTTGCTTTCACTTAATCTTGGTAAAAATACCAAGCTGCTTACAAAGTGTTTCTGCACAGTGATGCTTACAATCTATCTCACACCTTTTTTTTTACTTTTCTACACTCTGCTACAATGAACTACTAACCACTATATAGTGGTTTTCTTCACTTCTAATTCCTATCGACAGATAACATTATAAAATTACAACTTACAATGTTTACATGAAAATAGAAATTAGCTACTTGAACAGTCTTCTTTGGACCTGTCTAGTCCTGAAAGTATTTTTGTCTTGATGCATTCCTTGAAGACTGTGTTGCTTTGAAAGTCTTCACAATCCTGACAGGACTGTCTTCTAATGATTCAGTTTCTGCACAGTTTCCTTTTTTCTTGTCTTTAACTAAATTGGAAAACCTTAATCAACTGATAAATGCTGTTAAGCTTATCAGTTGATTCTTCTTTGCTCATCCATCGATGGATAGGATATCCATTGATCAGTTATTGAATCGATGGCTATTTGAGTTATCCATTGACTCCCTATCCATTGATGATCTCTTATCCGTTGATCGCTTTTATCCATTGATGACTTGTATCCGTTGAGTAGTGTCTTCATCCATTGTTTTCAATATCAGTTGATCACTTCACTTGTGAGAATTCTGACTTAGAATATTTACAATTGATCAGCCATTCTTCACATCAGTTGAGAAGCTATAAATTGAAGTCAATAATATCAATCGACTATTTCACAGTATCCATCGAGGCAATACAATCAATTGATAAAGAAACATGAATTAAATGTTACAATCCAATTTATCAGTTGATAAACAAGCTTCAACTGATAACTGGTTTCCTAGTCAATGGATATTTATAAGTCACATATCCATTGACCAGTTACATTAATTTTTAAATTCTTATTGTAATTCTAAGTAATTTGTTATCATCAAAACTCATAATTCCTAACATTGACCAATACGAACTACTTTACCATCCTTCTTGCTTTTCACTTCACAATGAGTTCTATGAAATTCCACAGAATAACCTCTGTCTGTCATTTGACTCACACTTAACAGATTATGCTTGAGTCCTTCAACCAGATCTACATTTTAAATGATGACATTTCCAATAACAATATTGCCATATCCCAATGTTCTTCTGATGTTGCCATCTCCATAAGATACTGTTGGGCTAGCCTTCTCCTCAAACTCTGAAAGCAGGGATTTGTTTCCAGTCTTATGTGCAGAACATCCACTATCAATCACTAGGATGTTTTTTGTTAGGTCCCGAAGTATCGTAGAAGGGGGGTTGAATACGATACTCACAATAATTTAAATTCTTTTCTGAATTTGTGGATAAATAAATTATTGCTTCAGAGTGGGTTTGGCCATTTGTAATGTTTAGGTGAACTGCCTACTAATTTTCTATGTTTATGAATAAACATTAAAGTTCTAGAAAATTAATAAGTAATTAAATGAGACAAGTTTCGGGGAATATCTTTCATATATAAACCCAGAGGGGTGCTACACCCAGTTAAAAATATAACTGGCTTCCAAAGAACAAATTAGTTCTTTGCTACTAACACAAAAATATTAGGCTCAGTTCCTATACAAATATATCTAAATTAGTACAAGGAAAGACTGAGTCCGTAGGGAGTGATATCTAGGAGCCCTGAGTATTTTTCGTTTAAGAACCGGGTCCTAATATCTGACCAGGAGCAAGGTATGGGTATGTATAAATTTAATTCTCTTGCTCCGACCATGGCAGTGGCTCTCTATATTTTTTGTGTTATTGGAGAAGACGACTCTTCAATTTGATTGGTGTAGACTTTAAATCAAATAAAGTAGGCTGCTTGAATTTGATTGGCTAAGGGCTAAGTGGCGCCTTACACAGCTGACATACAGGGGAGGCGCAACTTACCAGTTGTTTGATTAATATATTAAGGAAAGCAAGTGGCGCCAGTACAGAGAGTATACTGGGGAGGCGCCACATAAAACTTTAACTAATATATTTATTTAGTTGCAAGTGGCGCCACTACAGGGAACCAAGAGGGGAGGCGCAACATAGAATGATGCTTCAATTTGGTTAAGTCAAATGAGTTTTGTTGCGCTGAAGGTTTTGTTGCGCTTCACTATTCATGCGCGTGAGTTTGATTACCATGGTCAAAGTGTAGTTTGGTCACTACACTTTGACCCTCTATTCACTCCTTGACTTAAGTTTGCCAACTTCCATTTCTTGTATCAAAGTCTTGCCACATTACAACCTGTACCTTGAGCTGTTTCTGTTCTTCGACTGTAGTTCAGAAACTTTCACTTTTCGTACCAAGGTTGTGACACTTTGCACCCTGCACCCTTTGAGCTATTTGGCTGTTTAGTTGTTAGCTGTTTAGCTGTAGCCTCTACAAATCACTTTTCGTACCTTAATAAATAACCGTTCTTTCCAAGTACGTTCTTCAACTTAACAATTCTTCTATAGTTAATACTCAGATTCCTTTCACAAACTGCTGACGCCTAGTGCAACTGGTCTGGTTCACAGACGACTAACTTCGATCCAGGTCTTCGTATTATAGCTTTACTTGCATTGTTAAGTTTGAAGCAACTTCATTGATTCGAACACTGACTGGCAATAAACACTGTAACTTCACTGGAATCTTTTCTGGTACTTAGACAACGTCTTCATTATTACCACAATCTTGAATACTTCATTCTCTGTTCTTCACTAACGTTTGAACATATAACTGAACTTCTTTCAGTGAGTATAGCTTCAAGACTGCAGTTGTCTTCTTTAACCTTTGTCTTTACCTTGTCTTCACTCCTTCTAGATTCCTATGCTTCGAACACTGTCTATCTTCAATCAATGCCTTTACACTGAAATCTTTTAGTGGCACTTCTATACTGAATCTTCAACACTTCTGAAACCCTGAAAGTCTTCAACCATTATTCTTCACTGAGGCATGAACATATTAATGTACTTCTCTCAATGACCTGTAGTAGACTTCAAAACTTCTTCTAATGTCTTGATTCACTGTATTTGCCTTGTCTTCATTTCTTCCTGATTTCTATGTAGGCGTAGTATTATTTACTTGTCATGTTCTAGTGTTGAGTTATCACGATTACTATTCATACAGCTTCGTGATCTCACCAACAATCTCCCTCTATTTGATTGTTAAACTTTAGCAAACAAATCTCATAGAGAGGATAACACTACTAACAACTAGAAAAAGTAATCATCCGAGACTTGTAAATAATGCTACTAGTTTTTCTGGATCAGATTCTGCATTTCCAGAATTCTTGTGTGACTGAAATGAATGATGTTTGTTCCTCTGACACTGAACTGATATTCAAATTGTATCATCTTCATTTCTGTCTGTTTAAGCTCTCTCTACTTCAAAATCCTTCATAGATTGAACTTAAAGAACTTATCATGAACAGAGTTTCATAAGAATCAATATTCCTGGGTACGTCTTCAATAGAATACTGAACATAGCTCAAATAATGTTCTCCCCCTAAGAATGTGATTCTCCTTCTTATTCTTCTTCTCCCTTTAGAAAATCAATGAAAGTGTCAATTCTTCTCTGTTCTTCCCACTTGGATGAGGAATCCTCTTCTGACAACTCCTTTCAAGTATAGGATACAGTTTCTTGATTCTCCCATATTTCTGTTGTTTCCCCTCAGGATCAGAAGATATGATTTTCTTTTTCTTGTCTAAAATCTCCCCCTAAGGATATTAACTTCTTCCAAGGATACGAACCCCTTTTTCTAAGGATCTTCCCTTAAGGATCCAGGATACGAACCCCTTTAGAATATTAACTTTTCCCAAGTACGAAGATAAGACTTTATTAACTTCCCCTTTTTCTTCCTCCTATAACTTCTCCCCCTTAGTTGAGGAATCCTCCAATGGCCCATTGTTTGAATGGTTTGTCTTCCAAAGAAGGTTCTCGTCTGTCATTGATCGGGAAAAATATAGTAACTTTTCTTTCAGAAGTAGCAAGGGTAAGTGTTTGGCTTATGGTTTCCTCACTTCTACTACGTTCTGTTGTTGTTTACACTTTAGTATTGAGCATTTTAAGTGTTTCTCTCTTTCTCTCCCTATCTCTCACTCAAGTGTATCTCTCCCTCACTTTCACTTAAGTGTTTCTCTCTCTCACTTTCACTCTGCATTTCAAATATAGCCTTTTGTACCAGAAAGTGAAATCCGTCAATTCATTCATATTCTCATCACCTGATTCATCAATATGAACTGAATCACTATCAAGTGGAGAATTGCCTCGTTGAGATGTTTTTCATCTTTCATGCATAAGCACTGTCTCAGCACCAGACTCAATAGCAATTGCTAAATCACTGTCTAGTGGAGCCTCACCTCTTTGAGATGGGTTATCCCAAGATTTAAATCTTTTAGGAAATCCTGCCTTGTTCTATCAAGGAGTTGCCTCACACCTTCTCCGTAAATGGGAGGTGGACATTCCTTTTCAGGATCTGGAAATGTTCCTTCCAGGAGGGTCAACGTAGTAGACAATGTAATGAATGGCAAATTAGAGTCTACATTTCCCTCGTAACCCAATGACGGGAATTTTGTATAAAATACCCTATTTGACTCATCCGAAGAATTCTTGTCAAGCAGTTGCCTCTCAAGCCCAGATAAATCTGAACAAGAGATCTCCCTTTCGGGATGCAGAAGAATAACTTCTGTTTGAGGTAGATACTTGGACAATATAATGTATGGCTAGAGTCCGTATCTCTTCTGAATGCCTATACCTCTCACTGTGCACGCCTTGCAATGTGTAGAATTTATCTGTTTAGGCTTACCATCAGCGTGAGTGCCAGTGGTGTGCTTGACTCATTACAAGATGCTCTGGCTGACGAGCGAATTTCAATGGACTCACCCTGTTGAGAGAATGATTCCAGAGACAGTTTTATTGCCTTTTCAGCTCTGCATCCTTTTGAGAAGATGCAGATGAGCTTATAGTTACCTCAATTATATATTACTTTACTTCTCTGGAGGTAGAGCTGTGGGTGCACTTCCGACTTCATCCTTATTTGCTGCATCAAGTGCAGTTTCTCCCTTATCAACCTCTAACTTACATAAGTTCCTTATATCTCCAAGGGTTAATATATGGAAGTGGATCAATTAGTGTTTAGTATGAAGGCCTTGGTAAGAGATTGATGGGTTTTCAACCTCCTAGCCAGCTTCTGTAGAAATTCAACTCTGTTACCAAATTCTATCTCAATAAAATGACTCTTTTCCTTTATAACCTAAGCACTGTATGTGTTGAAAACAGTTTTGCAAAACATTCTTATCAGATAGAGGACTATGATTTTCCGACTCATAATGCAATTATGATTTACATCATTTTCGTCCACCTGATAGTATCCCCGACTTAAAATAAAAACATGACAATTGGGGTGAATGAATGCTTAACAATACAGTACTAGGCCTTCAAAGCAACAATCACTGTTTTGGTACTGTGAATCAATGTGAAACATACATTGAAACAAGTATTTGAAAACAAATAATTTTACAAGTGATTGATACCTCAAAGTTAAAATAATTTTTCCAAATAAAATAGCAGTCAGAAAATTTCTGCCACTTTAAAAAGAAAAATTTAAAGAGAAAACGCTTTTAAAGATAAAACATTTAAAACTAGCTTTTAGGAGAGGATAAAATGTTTCGAGATAAAAGAAAGATTATCCTCAAGAAAAGTTTTTCAAAAGAGAAGTTTTGAAAAAGAATTCTGAAGTTTTCTTAACTAAAACTGATAGTAAAATGAATGTATCTTTGCATAAAACATTTTGAAAAAGAAATAGACAAAAATTTCTTTTTAAATATATTCAGGAATCAGTCAAAGAAAGAAAATTAAATATATTAATGCTAACGGCGTTTTCAAAAACCAATTTTTACTTAGAATAAAGACTAAGCAAATACATTAGTATCAATATATCACAATTATTTTGTAATAAAATATTATTCAATTATTACAGAGTAATAAAAGATAATAATTATATTACAAATAATTATGCTTCGAATTTATTTTAATTTACTTAAATCATGGAACGTATACATCACTGAACTATTTTATATCATCATGATTTAAACAAATCAAAATAAGTTAAATACTTATTCTGCACTAAGCAATTGCCAATAACATGCATAAATATCAAATAAACATGGCAATCATTCAGTAGAACAATAAGCATTTAGACATATTTTTATTATTAGTGATTTCAGATATACAACTTGTATTATCACTAATATTAAAAATATCACAATTAATTGCACGTTAATACCAATTATTTGATATTTATCAATAATTTCAAGATGCAAGAAATTGTGCTTCTAATATTTTATCAAATCAAAATTATGAAACTAATAATCATTGAACTGCTTCAATCCATAATTTTAATATGATAAAATAATTTCGCTAAATACTAAAATATTCATAAGATTGAATATTAGCATCTAACTTCCTACACTATATCTAATAATTGTCACTCTAGCATATTACAATTATACTCATAACAATTATTATTGATATATGTAAGCTCGAGAAAATAGTTGAATAGAAATTCACAAGTCCTTTAAATATAGATATTTAACACTTGTGTTCCTAATAGCAACTTCTCGCAACAAAAACAAATTTAGAAATATTTTCTAAGTATATAAAATATTGAGAATTTTATACACATAACTTAGAAAATACTTCGTCTTCCAATATTAGTGAGTTTTGAAATATGCATTAATTATTTAGAACAGAAATTCTAAATACCGTCACTAATATCAAAAGTATCACAATTATTTGTAACAAAATATTTAAGAATATCATAGCAAAATATCAGAGCAATTAAGCAAGACATCTTGACTAATACTCATCAAATATTTAACATGCAAATAATTATGCTTCTAACTTATGCAAAATAATTTAACTACCACTTATGTATATTGCATTGTAAGAATGATAATTAAACTAGTAGCAATAAGCATGAGGAACTGGATTTAAAATAAATTCACAAGTCCTTTAAATATTAAAATTTTAATACTTGCGAACTCATTTGAGAATTTCTTGCAGATGGGATTTCCAACATATATGCAAATAAATAACATCCTAAATTCACTAACCAACTTAGACAAAATGAATTCATCAAGTTGTTTAACAAATATCTGCAATTTATTCTACTAAGGACAATCTCGAAAAAAATGATACCCGGTGTCCATGAGCTTGTTCCTTAAGTGGTATCGAGAGATCAACAGAGTTATTGAAGTTGACAGCTTCTAGGAATGACTTCCCTGTCTTTCTTACAACCTGCATTATCTATATCTATATAGCCAGTTAGGTTAAACCTATTATCTTCAGGGTCCCAGATTCCAAGAATTGGTGATCCCCTAAGATATCTAACAAGTCATAACTTAGCTATAAGATAAGATTCTCTAGTATCCACTTGGAAACTTGCACATAGGCATATCGAGAATAAAATATATGGTCTTTATGCACTTGAATAAGTAATGAGCTGATCATACCTCTATAGCTTGTCACTTCAGTTCATATACCTGATTTGCCCTGATCAAGCTTAGTGATCTGTTGGAAAGTAGTCTTGGCGGGTCTAGAATCTTCTAAATTGCGCATCTTCAAAAGATCCTTAACTTACTTTAATTGACATTATTCTTTTGAATTACTTGTAATCTAAAAAGAATTGCAACTCTTCCAATATGCTCATTTTGTACCTACTCTGCATTTACTTAGAAAATATCTCTTGCCAAGTTTTCATTAGTAGACCCACGTATAATATAATCATGGTATACTTGCACATATATTATATTGTGTGTGCCTTGTATTCTAGAGAGATATATGTGTATAACGACTCTACCAAAATCATTTTCAAGTAATTAGTAGTTAGAGTGTCATACCATGTCCTTGACGATTTTCTTGAATCCCTAACTCTGTTAGGTCCTCATCTTGTTAGGCCCAATTGTTAGGTCCTAAGAGGATCAAGTCTCATCTCTGTTGCTTGCTGTTAGATCTTGAAAGTCCCGAAGATTCTGTTTCCATCATCGTCGATACCTTCTACTTGATAGTAATCTGTAACAACCAGTTTGGCTTTGTCCCTCATAACAATGCCAGTAGTCATCCAGTTTCTGTGAACCCTTACTGTACCAATTTCAGCTTCGACTTTAGTGGTCTGGGTTCCAGCTTTAGTAGATTCTGCCTTTAAACTGATTGAGATCATCTTGCATTGCAATCACCCAATCTGGATCAATCAGTGCATCTTCACTATTCTTTGGGATACCAATTATTGAATGTTTGGTCCAAAAAAAAATATGCTCATCTTGATTAGCACTTCTAGCCTTTACTCAAAATCCAGTTTACTAAGAACTAGACTCCAGGAATGACTTTGACTTCAAACCCTTTGTCTCGGCAGATATGTTCTTGATGTATTCCTTTGATCTTCATTGTATTGAGTACGACTAGTAGATCCTTCATTTTTATTTTCTCCCCCTGAGTTGCTGCTAGGATGTGTTGAAGATGAAGGGTTTCGGGCATGAAAACGCAGCGGAATTAACGTAAAAACAATAAAAAATCGAAACCCAATCGCAGGATCCATGTATAACGTTGGATGATTATGGTGAAGAAGTATGTACCTTAACAAAGCTTTCGTATGCTGTTTAATGGAGGTCCAGAAAGATGAATCATATCAGTCCTTTGTTGCAAAGATTTGCTCTCTAAAGAAGTCCACACGAACGCCCGATCGTCCTACGATCACCGGAGTCGGTACTAGCCGAATTGTTTGCCCCTCTCTCTCTCTCTCTTTCTCTAGCCTCTCTTGATGTTGAGTAGCTAGGGTTTTTCTCTAAAACAAAATTTGATGATTAAACCCTAATACTATACATCATTATGTATATATAGGGGAGAGAGAGATTTTGGGCCTAACCCTAATCCATGTGGTTTCCAAAACCCATTATGACTTTGGGTTATTATTAAATATGAATTCTAATATAATTAATCAAGTCCCACTTAATTAATTCAATAATTAAATTCGAATAATAATAATACTTATTAAATCCGAATTCTAATATAATTAATCAAGTCCCACTTAATTAATTTAATAATTAAATTCGAATAAACAATAATATATTTAAATTCGTAATTTAAATAAACCTCCGTTTTGACGTTCTTTGTGTGTGACCCTTTAGGTTATTATTACGTTGGCAATAATTTTATTATCTAATAATAAAATTATAAATAAAGAGCGGCATCTAGTAATACATCATTGCTACCCAAGTAACAATAATAATTGGTGATTCAATTAAACCTTTCGTGAATAATGTGCAATGTAATATAATCCCTTTAACCTTATATTATAGATAAAACTCGAGGCATGTATAGTGTCATCCTCTTCAACGTTTAATCTTGGTTTCCTTGATCAATGAGTAGACTATTTAAACAAATCAATATTTGAGCATGGCCATGCATTTCATAGTCTCACTCAATCAAGAGGCCAATAATATCACTCCTATAATTGGAGGGTTAAATCCTATATCTATCATTCATATTCCTCATACGATTCATAGCATACCCAATGTCCACCTTTATCATTACCCGGTTAAAGGTAACTTTGAGTGTAATCAAAGTATATTAATTCTCGCATAGAAATATAATGATTTCAAGTCAGAGGATCATTACATCATTATCACTGTGAGATTTCTTATGACACTTATTAACATGTAGAATCTCACGGCGGGTCTTTCCTGTGTCATGTATTGATACATACACTTATGTTCTTGACTTTAGTATCACCATACCTATGACCAATAAGATGTGGTCATCTGTCAACAAACATACTAGTCTTATTGCATTATTACTGTCCTTAAATAATAATACATGACTAGGGAATTTTAGGAATAAAATACTATTCATATAATCTCATTTTTAAGTCACATACTTAAATATATATATTACGTATTAATATTTCAAGGACATTTATTATTCTTTCAATTTATGACGCAGTAAATAAAGACATAATAAATAATAATTAAATAATCACATAAAACATAATCCTTAATTATTTTCAATAAAACATTAAAAGTACTGTCTCTAGGACACCAATACTAACAATCTCCCACTTGTACTAGAGCCAATCTCTCATGTATCTAATATCCATGGAACTAGTATGACCTTCGTGCTTCTGCTGCGACAAAGCCATAGTCAGTGGGTCTACATTATTCTTATTAGTATGCACTTTACATATATGTATATCTCCTTGATCATTAATCTCATTAATTAGGTGATATCTCCTAAGTACATCCCCAAACAATCTATTTGGCTGCTTCATAAGCATCAATATACTCAGGCTCTATTGTAGAATCAATAACTGTCTCTGCTGTGAACCATTCCAGCATACAATATCTCCATTTAGACAAAACACAAATCCAGACTGAGAAATTGAATCATCCTTGTCTGTCTAGAAACTAGCATCGGTGTAACCTTTTACAACCAGCTTATCTTCTCCTCCATATACCAAGAATTAATCTTTAGTCCTCTTCAAGTACTTAAGAATATTCTTGACTGCTGTCCAGTGACCTTCACCTGGATTAGACTAGTATCTACTCTGACTTAGGCCGATCATTCTTCTTGATCTATCTCTATAGATCTTGATACCTAAAATATAGGTCGCTTCGCCTAAGTCTTTCATTGAGAAATTCTTACTCAACCAAGTCTTAACAGCCTATAAAGAAGGAATGCGATTCCCTATTATTAATATATCATCAACATATAATTATAGGAATGCCACATTGCTCCCACTTACCTTCTTGTAAACACATGGTTCATCTTCATTTTGAATAAACCCAAACTCTTTGACAGTTTTATCAAAACGAATGTTCCATCTCCTTGAGGCTTGTTTCAATCCATAAATGGATCAACGCAACTTACATACCTTTACAGCATTCTTTGGATCAACAAAACCTTCAGGCTGTGTCATATATACATCCATATCTTCTTCAAGGCTCCCATTTAAGAAAGCGGTTTTGACATCCATCTGTCAGATTTCATAATCATACTAAGCAGCTATAGCAAGCAAAATCCTGATGGACTTGACCATAGCCACTGGTGAAAAAGTCTCATCATAGTCAATACCATGAATTTGTTTGAAACCTTTTGCCACCAATCGTGCCTTATAGGTCTGTACATTACCATCCATGTCCGTCTTCTTCTTGAAAACCCACTTGCACCCTATAGGTTTTACCCTTTAGGTGGATAAACCAAAGTCCATACTTGATTAGTATACATGGATTCCATCTCAGATTTCATGGCATCCAGCCATCTCTTGGATTCTGGAGTGTTCATAGCATCTCAGTAGGTGAGAGGCTCATCTTCGTCGATAAGCATCACATCACCATCTTGAGTTAAGAGAAATCCATAATATCTCTCAGGCTCATGGCGAATCCTACTAGACATACGAATAACCTGTGTTTCTTGAGCAGTGTTGTGGTCTTGTACATCCTGCTCAAGTTCCTCCATTGGTTCAATGTTATCTTGTGGGCCTCAAACTTCATCGAGATATATTATCCTCCCACTGTTTTTCTTCGAAATCATTTCTCTTTCAAGAAAAACTATAGTTCGAGCAACAAACACTTTGTTCTCGGAAGGATTATAGAATGAATAACCATTTGTTTCAATTGGGTATCCCACAAAATTATATTTGTCTGATTTAGGTCCTAGCTTGTCAGAAGTTAAACGTTTCACAAACGCTTCACATCCCCATATTTTCATAAATGACATGCTATGACGTTTCTTAGTCCATATCTCATATGGAGTCTTCTGAACCGTTTTAGTAGGAACTCGGTTAAGTGTATAAGCAGCCGTCTCCAAGGCGTAGCCCCAGAAACTAATTGGAAGATCTGCATGACTCATCATCGATCGTACCATGTCCAACAAAGTACGATTCCTCCTTTCAGAAACTCCATTCCATTGTGGTGTTTCGGGAGGAGTGAGTTGTGATACAATACCACACTCTTTTAATAAACTCTTAAATTCATGGCTTAATTATTCACCTCCACGATCAGATCGTAGAGTCTTAATACTTCCGCCAGTTTTCTTTTCTACTTCAGCTTTGTATTCTTTGAACTTTTCAAAAGAATCGGATTTGTTCTTCACAAGATACACACATCTACTGAAATTATCAGTAAACGTGATAAAGTAGTAAAAGCCACCTCTTGTCATAGTACGCATAGGACCACATACATTACTATGTATAAGTTCTAATCGTTCAGTGGCCCTTTCACCTTGTCCAGTTAAAGGAGATTTAGCCATTTTTCCAATGAGACAAGGTTCGCATGCTTCGTATGATTCAAAGTCAAACTTATCCAAGTATCCATCCTTATGTAACTTGGAAATGCGCTTCTCATTTATATGGCCTAAACGACAGTGCCAGAGGTATGTTTGATTTGAATCATTTATTTTAAGACGTTTGTTATTCACATTATAGATAGGAGTGTCTAAATCAAGAACATATAAACCGTTAAATAAACGTGCAACCCCATAGGTAACATTATTCAAAGAAAAGAAACAACTATTGTTCTAAATTAAAAATGCAAAACCTTTCTTGTCTAAACAAGAAACTGAAATAATGTTTCTGCAAATTGCAGGCACGTAAAAACAGTTCTCAAGTTCTAAAATAAGCCCAGTGGGCAATGATAAATAATAAGTCCCTACAGCTAAAAAAGCAACCTTTGCTCCATTGCCAACTCGTAGGTCGACCTCTCCTTTAGCCAAAGTCCTACTCCTTTGTAGTTCATGTACATTTATACAAATGTGAGAACCACATCCAGTATCCAATACCCATGATGTAGAAGTTGACAAATTGACCTCTATAACATAAATACCTGAATCAGAAGCTTGACCAGCCTTCTTCTTCTTCAGATCCTCCAAATAAGCATGACAGTTTCTCTTCCAATGACCTGGTTTACCATAGTAGTGACAATCACCCTTTGCAACAACACCCTTAGGCTTTAAAGCCTGTTTGGGATTAGCCTTTGGCTTGGGACCAGAAGTAGATCCAATCTTCTTCTTCCCTTCCATTTGTCTTTCCTATTAGCCTTACCTTTGTTATCTACCATCAACATGGCAGCAGATTCAGCCTTTTCAGGTTGGTTTCAGCAGTTCGTAACATGGCCAACAATTCAGTGGGTGTTTTGTTTATCTCATTCATATTGTAGTTCATAACAAAATGAGTATAGTTGCGATTCAAAGATTGCAAGATTAAGTCAATCTGAGCTTCCATAACAATCGGGAAACCCAAAGTATCAAGATACTCAATATAACCTATCATCTTCAGAACATGTGGTTGAACAGGTTCACGCTCTCCCTGTTTGCAAGCATATAGTGATTTGCTCGTGTCGAACCTTTCTTGACGAGCTTGTCCCTCAAACATTCTTTGAAGGTGTTCAATCATCTCATAAGCATCCATATGCTCATGTTGTTTTTGAAGCTCAACACTCATGGTTGCCAGCATGAGACATGCAATATCATTCACATCATCAATATGCTTCTGATAAGCATTTTGCTGAACGCGAGTTGCATTCTCAGCAGGAGGAGCAGGTGAAGGAATTTCAATGACATTGAGCTTACGCTCTTGCCTGAGGACAATCCTCAAATTCCTATACCAATCCAGGATGTTACTTCCTGTCAGCTTGTCCTTCTCAAGGGTTGTTCGTACGGAGAAAGTATTTGTATTGTTTGTCATTTAAATATCTACAATGTTTAAAATGCATAAAATAAACATTAGATTGTCTGAGTTATTTATTATGTTCAAATGATTATGATATATTCATAATATATCTCCCACTATTTTTATCAAATTAACAGCCCTTACTATTAATTTGGAAAGTATATCCCATAATTCTTTCTAGTGAGCCAAGATCCATATTTCGTCATATCCTAAGTCAACCACTGCAAGTCCTTAAAAATGATTATTTAGGTAGACAACAGTTGTCAATTATATCATATATAATTCTTGGATAGTTTGGTGAACAACGATTGATCTTATCTATCTAATAGATTTTTAACCAAACTCTATGCTTCTAAGTTCATAATGGTTGAATATAACCGTTTATTTTCACCTTATTATGACGACTAAGTTAAGTTAGACCCAATGATACAATGGCCGAATATAACCGTTTATATTCGTCGCATCTCACCACGATAGATAGGAGTCCCCTGCCACTGACAGTCCTTCCCCTAATCGATCTAGGATTCGATGAGTGTTCATTCATTGGAAAGCATCCGAGTAAAACTTAATATTTTGTTAAGGGGTTTAGAAAATTTATAACGATCATGATCACATCATAAAGAGATCCTCAATTTTTCCTTGAACCAAATATTTCAAATTGACATCTTAAATTGTTCATTTCCCAGGTAGATGGAGGATACCAGTGGTCACACTTAAAACCCATCAGCCTTACGAATACGCATATCCGTTTTTGTCAGAAAATCCCAGTTATAGATATCAAAAATCCATATTTAATTCCGTGTTTTAAAAATCCATATTTCATAAACACAAGAATCTCATGATCGTTTGTTAATTTTAAAATCTTGAATCGTTACAGATTTTATCTTTCTTAAGCAGACATGGCATGGGTGTCGTATCTAATACATACACCATTCCAACACATACATATCTACACATGCATTCATATACATATATGTATTGTGCGTAAATTAAACGTATTTGGTTATGGCCCCATCCTATGTGATATTTCCAAGCTAATGGAATTATCAAGGTCAATCTATGGTGGTTTCAAATACTACACTATTACATGTCTTTATCTTCTTCATTGCTCCATCATTTGAATTGCCTCCTAGCTTCCTTGCTTCCAAGTCTCCATTGAACAATTACATTGAATAATAAATAAATCTATTCTAATGAAATTAAAAGAAGAACTCGAGTTACATTCGAGATTAACAATTACAATGAATAAACGACATGCAAGTCGTATTTAGAAACCAAAACCATAAAACAAAGCCACTATCCTATGGGTCTTTAGGCCATAACCATCCACCATGTTATCACATAACACATGTAATATATCTCAGATTATATAAACATATCATATAATCATATATAATAAATTTCGAAATTTCAGAAAATCAAATAAATTTCAGAAAATAATAAATCGCCGTTTCGGAGCCTATAACGTCGTCAAACGGCTTAAAGACTCGAAGCTGACTTTGTCAGTATTGCTCAGGGACACGATTCCAGTCAGAAAACACATATCGTTTGCGAAAATCGGACACTGGACACAGATTTCAGAAAATCTACCGAAGCCGTTTCAGAATTCGTATCGAATACGATTTCCATAACAAGAACAAACATGTATCATATACATACAACAATACACACAATCATCCCATGATTATACAACACATGAATATCATATATTCAAAATCATATAAAACATATATATCAATATATAGTTATGGCATATCATATATATGACTTCAAACCCTTTGTCTCGGCAGATATGTTCTTGATGTATTCCTTTGATCTTCATTGTATTGAGTACGACTAGTAGATCCTTCATTTTTATTTTCTCCCCCTGAGTTGCTGCTAGGATGTGTTGAAGATGAAGGGTTTCGGGCATGAAAACGCAGCGGAATTAACGTAAAAACAATAAAAAATCGAAACCCAATCGCAGGATCCATGTATAACGTTGGATGATTATGGTGAAGAAGTATGTACCTTAACAAAGCTTTCGTATGCTGTTTAATGGAGGTCCAGAAAGATGAATCATATCAGTCCTTTGTTGCAAAGATTTGCTCTCTAAAGAAGTCCACACGAACGCCCGATCGTCCTACGATCACCGGAGTCGGTACTAGCCGAATTGTTTGCCTCTCTCTCTCTCTTTCTCTAGCCTCTCTTGATGTTGAGCAGCTAGGGTTTTTCTCTAAAACAAAATTTGATGATTAAACCCTAATACTATACATCATTATGTATATATAGGGGAGAGAGAGATTTTGGGCCTAACCCTAATCCATGTGGTTTCCAAAACCCATTATGACTTTGGGTTATTATTATTATTAAATATGAATTCTAATATAATTAATCAAGTCCCACTTAATTAATTCAATAATTAAATTCGAATAATAATAATACTTATTAAATCCGAATTCTAATATAATTAATCAAGTCCCACTTAATTAATTTAATAATTAAATTCGAATAAACAATAATATATTTAAATTCGTAATTTAAATAAACCTCCGTTTCGACGTTCTTTGTGTATGACCCTTTAGGTTATATTACGTTGGCAATAATTTTATTATCTAATAATAAAATTATAAACAATGAGCGGCATCTAGTAATACATCATTGCTACCCAAGTAACAATAATAATTGGTGATTCAATTAAACCTTTCGTGAATAATGTGCAATGTAATATAATCCCTTTAACCTTATATTATAGATAAAACTCGAGGCATGTATAGTGTCATCCTCTTCAACGTTTAATCTTGGTTTCCTTGTTCAATGAGTAGACTATTTAAACAAATCAATATTTGAGCATGGCCATGCATTTCATAGTCTCACTCAATCAAGAGGCCAATAATATCACTCCTATAATTGGAGGGTTAAATCCTATATCTATCATTCATATTCCTCATACGATTCATAGCATACCCAATGTCCACCTTTATCATTACCCGGTTAAAGGTAACTTTGAGTGTAATCAAAGTATATTAATTCTCGTATAGAAATATAATGATTTCAAGTCAGAGGATCATTACATCATTATCACTGTGAGATTTCTTATGACACTTATTAACATGTAGAATCTCACGGCGGGTCTTTCCAGTGTCATGTATTGATACATACACTTATGTTCTTGACTTTAGTATCACCATACATATGCCCAATGAGATGTGGTCATCTGTCAACAAACATACTAGTCTTATTGCATTATTATTGTCCTTAAATAATAATACATGACTAGGGAATAAATAATAATACATGACTAGGGAATTTTAGGAATAAAATACTATTCATATAATCTCATTTTTAAGTCATATACTTAAAGATATATATTACGTATTAATATTCCAAGGACATTTATTATTCTTTCAATTTATGACGCAGTAAATAAAGACATAATAAATAATAATTAAATAATCACATAAAACATAATCCTTAATTATTTTCAATAAAACATTAAAAGTATTGTCTCTAGGACACCAATACTAACAGAAGATCCTTCACCTTATACAATGTATTCTGTTAAAGTTCACGAGTTGTGTAGTTTCACTACCATTTCCACTCATGGGCTATGAATCAACATCATTATCATTGTTTCCTTCTGCAACCTCAGTTTCAACATCAGTATCTGAATTTGACTCTGACAGTATGTCAAACTTCAAAGATTCAGAATAGTCATTCATTTGAATGCTTGGGAGCTTGATGTAGTTGGTCATCACATTCAGACTTTTAATCACTTCTGAGTAGCCGAAGAGAATATTTCTATGAGCCTTAACTTCTTGTCAAGATACTCAAATAAATCTTCATTACAAATCAATTCTCTCCAAACACACGAAAGAGCTTCAGTGTTTGCTTCTAGTTGGCCATTAACTCATATGATGTCTTTTCATGATCTTGTTGATTAAAGCAGCATGCTGTATTAATTGCTTTAGCTTCAAAGTACCTTTTTCAGTACAGACTTCATTTAGAACTTCATTCTCGAAATAGAGTTCCATTGTCTGACTTCAAAGTTCTCACAACTTACTTTGCTTCCAACTTGATCTACCTGATGTGATCAATCACCATATGTGACATTTTGTTTGTTGAATGCACGAACATCACCAATTTGTAATTAGGGTTGTCATCAACCACCACTTAAGCATATTTCTTCCATGACATAATTTGCTTCAGTGTGATGTTTTTATTGACTTCCCTATATGACATACTTCAAAATGTCCTTCTGGATAGAATTCCAAATGAAGCAGTCCTCTCACCAATTTCTTCTTTATCAAAGAATCCATTGTCTTGTTCATCAAGTGTGAGAGCTTCTTTTGCCATAGCTAACTCTTTACTGATGAAGCTTTACTAAGAAAAGTTCACTTCACCTTTGCAAACAAAATCGATGTCAGCTACGAACAAATTTTCTCACTCTCATTTGAGTGAGCTTCCAACCTTCTTGTTTGAGATCAAGCACTTTTCCTTTTCAATGCTTTTCCAGAAAACCCTTGATAAAGAATTCCCTAGTGCCATGTAGATAGTGCCTAAGTCCTTCAACAAGAAAGATGCTTCCACTGATGACAGTTCTTAAATCATGATAGCCATATCCCTTGTACATCCTTTGCTGTCATCTCCAAAGGTTACCATCGGGGAGGCCTTCTCAACCAACTGTGATGTCAGAGCTTTAATCTTAATCATATGCCTCGAACAATAAATGTCACGAAGTCACATAACTTTTGCCTTTCATAACATACTCTGCAATCATAAATGATTAAGTTTCTTGGTACTCAATTTTAATTGAGTCCAGACGGGTTAGAGATAATATCAAAGGTAACAACAGCTTCAACATGCACAAAGCACATGGATGGAAGAACTAACAAATTAATTACTAATTCTGTCTATTCCATTTCTGTCGTTGTCTAACATTTTTAACTATCTCTAATTACCTAAGTCAGTTTTAGATTAATCTTTGAATCAACAAATGTTACTGACTACTTAGATAATTCTACCATCTTATCCCTAACAAGCAATACATGATATGATATGACATTTAAGTGCAACTATGTGAGTGCGAGCAAATTATGTGAAAATAAGCACATAAACAATTTTAAGAATATGCAGAATATTTGAATAAAACATTATAAGGAATATCAAATCCCACATATACTTATCAAGTCATTTATCACAATAAGAACGAATATAAAATATCTGATCTATGACCTGTTTGTCTATTTAGCAATTTTCACAATATTAGCAGAGGTATTAAATCACAGAAGATTTAAATCAAGTTCCAGTAAATGTTCAGGGATACACCTAATTGTCTAGAACACCCTATCTAATTCTAGATATTCATTTTACTGCATATAAAATCAAGTATGAAATGTACTTATTTAACTCATGAATCCTAGCAAGCAATCTTATTCTTAGCATTTAATTAAGCATTTAAGTCCTAAGATGCTAACATGCTGACATGAATATCATACATTTCAATACCTAATAATCATACAGTTCTGAATTAGATAAAAGTATACTAGTTAGATTGTGTACCTGTGAAGTGCTTAGTGATTCATCTCCAGTGTTGGCCATTGATGCCAGATATCCATTTGGTTCATCACTATCACTGATAGAATCAGCTTTGCATTTAACTTCATCAACAAATGTTTTCCCTTGCTGCATCCTCACTAATGCTTGAGATTCCTACTACAACCCAACATAGTGTCTGTCATCTTTTGCTTGTACAAGCTTCTTCAAACTATGTAGCAAACCCATAATCTTGTCTTTGATTTCCAATATAAACCATCCCTGTTTTGCAACCGCCTCTTGAACTGTTCTTGAAAATCTCCTTTATGGAATCTATAGGTAATGACCTTAGATTTAGAATTGGGATTCCGTCTGAATCTGATGTCACTGAACTTCCTGTTACCCTGCAGGCTTGACTTGTAGTCCAGTTCTCAAGTTATTCCAAAGTGTAAAATTCACATGCAACACCTTGACCACTACCTCGAGCTACAACATCTTCAATTCAGCTTCTTGGATCAATTCGTTTCTGTTCAGAGGTTCTCAACCTTGACGTCAATCAAATTTGGTTCCTGGGTCACAAATACAGTGGATATGCTAACAACCTGCTTTACCAAATATTATATTCTTTAGCTCTTGTTCTAGTTCATAGGTCTTCAGCACATATAGGTCTTTTACAGACAATGTGATTGTATCCTTAAATCCCTGTTGGCTGTAGCCCTATGTTCCAGATGATCTGCAGTGTTAACATGAACTTCTTGTAATCTCCCTGTAGAATAGTCTTTAAAGCTTGTACTGAGATTCCAGGTTGTCCAGTCTGTTCTCCTTCACTACTTCAACCCCTAAGATTTTTCATCCAAAAATTCAACTTAAATTAACCAAAAACTGTACCCAAATTAATCTCTTCTTTTGCAGCTTCCAAAATATTAGTAGGATCCTATGGAGTAAACCTCTGAAGAAATTAGTACCACTATTTCTTCAACCTGTTCCAGAATAAGCTTCATTGGATAATCTTCAGTCAATTTTTGCTGTCTTCAATGCCCGGAAAAATCTTCATCTACAAACCTTTGAGCACTCTCGAATTAATATTTAAGAAAAAAAATTAGATTTATAGAATTTTTAATTTTCATAGAAAATAAATTAATCAAAAATAAAAATATACAACAAATTAATTTTCAAGAATTTCGAATTTTCTTAAAAATTAAAATATCATAAATTAATATTTAAGAAAAAATTTAGTTTTCAAGAATTTTAAATTTTCTGAAAAAATAAATAAATCTAAAATAAAAATTAAAATTGAAGGGTACAAAACTTGGAATACCAAACTGCAATTGGATGTTAGTGGCGCCTAGCACTTTTTGTGACGCCTGTACAGTGGAGCCCCTATACAGGCGCAATAAACACAAAGAATAATCTACGTGGCGCCTACACAGGTAACACCCTGTATAAGCGCAACAAACCCTCGTGAATTTGCTGAGTCCATGTTGTGCTGAATGAGCGGCGCCGCGCGTGGCATAATCAAGTTGCGCTACAAGTAGTCAGCAGTTATGCGCGTGACTTTCACATGAACTGCGCTACTACACGTACAAGTCACATGTGTCGTTAACATCATTCAACTTTTGGCCACCTAAATCCAATAACATGCTGCTGAATTGGACCAACTTGTTTAATAAACTTAAATTGTAAACTTTATTTAATTTATAAAATAAACTAATTAAAATTTATAATATAAACTTATAAAAGTTTATAAAACAAATTTTATAAAATTTATAAAATAAATTTAATACTAAGTTTATAAAATAAACTACTTAAAATTTATAACATAAACTAATAAAAGTTTATAAAATAAATTTTATAAAAGTTTATAAAATAAATTTAATATAAAGTTTATAAAATAAACTAATTAAAATTTATAACATAAACTAATAAAAGTTTATAAAATAAATTTTATAAAGTTTATAAAATAAACTTATTAAAAGTTTATAATTAAACTTATTTGACAAGGCCTCTTTCTGAGTAAGCAGCTTCGGCACGGTGAGCTTCACTGGGCTACGGATTCTGATTTGTATATCAATCAGCGAGCTTTGATACCAATTGTTAGGTCCCGAAGTATCTTAGAAGGGGGGTTGAATACGATACTCACAATAATTTAAATTCTTTTCTGAATTTGCGGATAAATAAATTATTGCTTCAGAGTGGGTTTGGCCATTTGTAGTGTTTAGGTGAACTGCCTACTAATTTTCTATGTTTATGAATAAATATTAAAGTTCTAGAAAATTAGCAAGTAATTAAATGAGACAAGTTTCGGAGAATATCTTTCATATATAAACCCAGAGGGGTGCTACACCCAGTTAAAAATATAACTGGCTTCCAAAGAACAAATTAGTTATTTGCTACTAACACAAAAATATTAGGCTCGGTTCCTATACAAATATATCTAAATTAGTACAAGGAAAGACTGAGTCCGTAGGGAGTGATATCTAGGAGCCCTGAGTATTTTTCGTTTAAGAACCGGGTCCTAATATTTGACCAGGAGCAAAGTTTGGGTGTGTATAAATTTAATTCTCTTGCTCCGGCCATGGCAGTGGCTCTCTACATTTTTTGTGTTGTTGGAGAAGACGACTCTTCAATTTGATTGGTGTAGACTTTAAATCAAATAAAGTAGGCTGCTTGAATTTGATTGGCTAAGGGCTAAGTGGCGCCTTACACAGCTGACATACAGGGGAGGCGCAACTTACCAGTTGTTTGATTAATATATTAAGGAAAGCAAGTGGCGCCAGTATAGAGAGTATACCGGGGAGGCGCCACTTAAAACTTTAACTAATATATTTATTTAGCTGCAAGTGGTACCACTACAGGGAACCAAGAGGGGAGGCGCAACATAGAATGATGCTTCAATTTGGTTAAGTCAAATGAGTTTTGTTGCGCCGAAGGTTTTGTGGCGCTTCACTATTCATGCGCGTGAGTTTCATTACCATGGTCAAAGTATAGTTTGGTCACTGCACTTTGACCCTCTATTCACTCCTTGACTTAAGTTTGCCAACTTCCATTTCTTGTATCAAAGTCTTGCCACATTACAACCTGTACCTTGAGCTGTTTCTGTTCTTCGACTGTAGTTCAGAAACTTTCACTTTTCGTACCAAGATTGTGACACTTTGCACCCTGCACCCTTTGAGCTACTTGGCTGTTTAGTTGTTAGCTGTTTAGCTGTAGCCTCTACAAATCACTTTTCGTACCTTAATAAATAACCGTTCTTTCCAAGTACGTTCTTCAACTTAACAATTCTTCTATAGTTAATACTCAGATTCCTTTCACAAACTGCTGACGCCTAGTGCAACTGGTCTGGTTCACAGACGACTAACTTCGATCCAGGTCTTCGTATTATAGCTTTACTTGCATTGTTAAGTTTGAAGCAACTTCATTGATTCGAACACTGACTGGCAATAAACACTGTAACTTCACTGGAATCTTTTCTGGTACTTAGACAACGTCTTCATTATTACCACAATCTTGAATACTTCATTCTCTGTTCTTCACTGACATTTGAACATATAACTGAACTTCTTTCAGTGAGTATAGCTTCAAGACTGCAGCTGTCTTCTTTAACCTTTGTCTTTACCTTGTCTTCACACATTCTAGATTCCTATGCTTCGAACACTGTCTATCTTCAATCAATGCCTTTACACTGAAATCTTTTAGTGGCACTTCTATACAGAATCTTCAACACTTCTGAAACCCTGAAAGTCTTCAACCATTATACTTCACTGAGGCATGAACATATTAATGTACTTCTCTCAATGACCTGTAGTAGACTTCAAAACTTCTTCTAATGTCTTGATTCACTGTATTTGCCTTGTCTTCATTTCTTCTTGATTTCTGTGTAGGCGTAGTATTATTTACTTGTCCTGTTCTAATGTTGAGTTATCACGATTACTATTCATACAGCTTCGTGATCTCACCAACATTTTTCCTATTTCCCTGCAATCAATTAATGCAAATTAATTAATAAATTTGGGGACCCAAACTAGTGTGGGACCTCTCTTTTGAAACTTGTTAATTCTTGCAGCAGAAGTATTTTTATCAGAGTTTATGTTAACAGAGTTAAATTTTCAGAGTTTGCATCTTCAGAGTTTATACTGTCAGAGTTTACTTTTTTTTTTATCAGATTGTATCACATAAATTTGTTTGAAAACATGTTTTGGAGATAGTTGAGGCAATGGTTCATAATAAGTGTAATACATGTTAGTAATTGTGCTCTAGAGACAATATTTTTTATATTTTAAGGAAAATATTTATTATTAAGGATTATGTTTTATTGATTATTATTTATTTATTATGTTTTATTTACTGCGTAATAAATTGAAAGCATAATAAATGTCCTTTGAATTTTGATACGTATTATATATCTTTAAGTAAGTGACTTAAAAATGAGATTATATGAATAGTATCTTATTCCTAAAATTCCCTAGTAGAGTATTATTATTTAAGGACAATAATAATGCACAAAGACTAGTATGTTTCTTGACAGATGACCACATCTCATTGGTCATAGGTATGGTGATACTAAAGTCAAGATCATAAGTGCATGTCTCAATGCATGACACTGGAATGACCTGCCGTGAGATTCTACATGTTAAATAAGTGTCATAAGTAATTCTCACTGTGATAATGGTGTAATGATCCTTAGACCTGAAATCATTATATTTCTATACGAGAATTAATATACTTTGATTACATTAAAAGTTACCTTTAACCGGGTGATGATAAAAGTGGACATTGGGTATATTATAAATCGTATGAGAAATATGAATGATCTAGATGAGATTTAATCCTCCTAATTTTAGGAGTGATATTATTGGCCTCTTTTTTTAGTGAGACTATGAAATGCACAGCCGTGCTCAAATGTTGATTTGATTTTAATAGTCTACTCATCGATCAAGAAAATAAAGATTAAATTATGAAGAGGATGACACGAGACATGTCTTGAGTTAATCTATAATATCAAGATTAAAAGGATTATATTACATGGAATATTATTGATGAAAGGCCTAATCGAATCACCGATTTATTATTATTACTTGGGTAGCAATGATGTATTACTAGATGCCGCTCATTGTTTACAATTTTAATTAGATATTAAAATTGTTGTCAACGTAATAATAACCTACAGGGTCACATACAAAGAACGCTTGAAGGAGAAATAATTTAAATGGTGAATTTAAATTAAATAAGTAATTTATTTTATTTATGATATTACTTAAGTATGACTTAATTAATTATATAAATAGAATAAATGAATTATTTAAAATAATTCCAAAATTAATAATTAATTAATTAAGTGAGACTTAATTAAATAATTTAGAATTTTGGATTAGTATTAATTAAAATTGGATTATAATTAGAAAACTTATTTCTCTCTGTATATAATCTCTTTATGGGCTGATTTAATAATTGAGAAATATTTTTACTAAAACCCTAGCCGTTTTGAGAAAAGAGGAAGATAGAGAGAGAAGTAGTTTTCAGGTGCTAGTACACATCAATCCTTCATGAAAAGTATTTGTGTGGATACCGTAGAGCGTAGATCGCGAGAGCGGGATACGTGGTGATTAAACAAGCTTTGGACCTCCATTAATATTCCATTAATGAACTATTAAATCTTCTAAAGGTAATTATTCTTTATCTCCGAATTAAATCTTTTATTTTCGCATGGATCCTGCGGAGGGTTTCGCTATTTTGATTTATTTTTCACGTTTATTCCTCTGCGTTTGTGCCTCAAAACCCTTCAATGGCATCAGATCTACTTGCGAAACGTTTTAATTCGGTTATGTGCTTAATAGTTTTCGATATGTAAGCATGTATGCGATCTATCATGATTTTGTATTGATACAATATGTATATGTTTTTATATATTATGAATATATGATATTCATATGATGTATAATCATGTGATGATTGTGTGTATTGATGTATGTATATAATACATGTTTGTTCTTATTATAGGAATCGTATTCGATACGAATTCTGAAGCGGCTGCCGTAGATTTTTTGAAATCTGTGTCCGTTGTCCGATTTTCGCAAATGATATGTGTTTTCTGACTAGAATCGGGTCACTGAGCAATATCAGCTCAGCGTCTGTAAGCCATTAGATGTCGTTACAGGCCCCAAAATGGTGATTTATTATTTTCTGAAAATTATTTGATTTTCTAAAATTTTGAGTATATGTATGTATATATTATGAATATATGATATTCATGTGATATATAATCATGTGATGATTGTATGTATCATTGTGTATGTATATATGATATATTCTTGTTCTTGTTATGGGGATTGTATATGATACGATTTCTGAAACACCGTCAAATTTGGTGAAATCTGATTGCCATATCCGATTTTCACAAACGATATGTGTTTACTATATTGATGGTAAACATAGGGAATGCAAAAGGGAAAGGAAAATGGAAAGACAAGGAGAAGATTTGATCTAATTCCGTTGTCAAACCAAAGTCCAATCCCTAAAGAAGACTCTAAAGTCTGAATGAGGTGTTGATAAAGAAGACAATTGTCACTTCTGTGAAAAATTGGGAGACTGGAAATTAAACTGTCATGATTATTTGGAAGATCTGAAAAAGATGATCAATAAGGGTCAAGCTTCAGGTATCGGGTTGGAATTGGAGTAAAAGTAGTTGCTCTGGTTAGAGAAACTCGTTACTTAACTTTTAGCCTATAAAGAAAATTTAGAACTTGATAATTATTATAACGTGATTGCAATTGGCAGAGACATTATTTCAGTTTCTTGTTTGGACAAGAAAGGCTTTTTCATTTTAATTAAATAACAATAGTTGTTTATTCTATTTTGATGATGAGGCTTATAATGTTGCACAACTAATTAACAATTTATATGTTCTAAAGTGACTCAAATCAAATATTACCTTTGGCTCTGTTGTTGAGGCCATATTATTGAGAAACGCATTTCCAGAATACATAAGGATGCATTCATGGATAAGTTTGATTATGAATTATACAAAAGGATGTGAATCTTGGTTTATTTGGCAAAATGACTAATGCTCCTTTTACCAGACATGGTGAAAGGGTCATTGAATGGGTATGACTTATACATAGTGATGTATGTGGTCATATGTGTACTATGACAAAAGGTAGATTTTATTAACTTCATAAAATTTACTAATTATTTTAGTAGATACGAATATATGTATCTTTTGAAGAACTAATCCGAATCATTTAAAAAGTTCAAAGACTATAAAGATGAAGTAGAAAACATCAAAGAAAAGTTTTTTTTATAGGAGGGATCACACCTTGTTGGACATGGTGCTATCAATGTTGAGTCAAGGAATCTTCCAATTAGTTTCTGGGGTTGCACCCTGGAAACGGCTCCACATACACTTAACCGTGTTCCTACTAAAATGGTTCAAAAGACTCCTTATGAGATATGGACTGAGAAACGTCACAACATGTCATTTATGAAAATTTAAGGATGTGAAGCATTTGTGAAACGTCTAATCTCTGACAAGCTAGGACCAAAATTATACAAATATAATTTTGTGGGATACCCAACTGAAACAAGGGGTTATTCTTTCTATAATCCTTCCGAGAACAAAGTTTTTGTTGCTTGAACTGCTATATTCCTTGAGAGAGTTGCTCTCTAAGAAAGACAGTGGGAGGATAATAGATCTCGATGAAGTTTGAGACCCACATGATAACATTGAACCAATGGAGGAACCTAAGCAGAATGTACAACAAAATAATACTGCTTAAGAAACATAGATTATTCGTAGGTCTAGTGTAACGATTGCGATATTTTAATTATTATAGTAATGTGAAAAATATGATTGTTATGATCCAATGCATATTGTGTGTTATATGGTCCTATTATATATCCATTTGACTGCCAGTTTGACCAAGATATGTTAATGTGAATTATTAAGGTGTTTTATGGTTTTTAAATACCATTTTAGTATACTTTTTGATTTTTATAAAATATTTGGTGTGTCCAAATATTATGAAATTTTATATGTAGCTTCCTAGTAATATTAGAGACTTTCTAAAAATAGTGGTTCAATTATTTTTGTGTCTCAATGTTTTTAAATAATTGTCTCAATTCTGTTTTATCTTGAAAATATTTATCTTCTAAATTCCATAGTTAATTATTGGTACATCCAAAAATCATGATATCTTTTCCAAAATGTTTCCTGAATATTCAGAGACTTTGTAAAAATAAAATAAAATTTTATTTGATCTCCAAAGTATTTTTAAAGATTTTTCCATTCTTATTTCTTTTTAAAGTGCTTAAACTTCCATGAATTTTAATTAATTATCTGTTCATCAGAAAAATATTCTAAAAATATGTGTGCGCTTCTAAAATCATGTTCTAAATTTAAAAATATAAAACTTATTTTTGTATTCTTTTTCCATCAAAATTCGAATTTTAAATTGTTTTAATTCAGAAAAATAGCAATTGTGAAATTACGATTTTGCCACTGCCCTTTATAAAACCAGCAACATCAATTTCTTTTCCCCTTGCTCTGCATTTTGATGTTCAGGTCCACTGCTCCCTCTCTCTCTCCAGCAACTCTTGTCTTTTTTTCGATTTTTATAGCAAGTATTAGTAAATTGTGTTACTTTCTTGATCTATGTAAATGTTCGAGTGATTTTATATGTGATATTCAATTTTTTTAGCTTTGCATGCATGTATATATGCGGGTGTGTGTGTGTATATATGCAGAAATTGATCGCATGCAACTGATTCGGGAACTTGATTTCTTGATTTAAGATGTGATTATGCTATAATAGGAGTGAAAGAATGATTGGGTGTTAATAGAACCACCATTGGTTCTCCACCGGATCATCACCGTTGGCAATGACTCCGGGGAGCCGACTGGTGGATTATTGGAGGTTATAATGATGATGACATGTTAATTGCCATGCTAGTAACTTGAATTAGTTGGTAATTTTCGTTGCATGTATGTATATCGGGCATTTTTGAATTTTCGAATATTGTATACATATTTGTATTCGAAAATGGTAAAATTATATATATGTAGATTGTGTAAATTGAGTTTGATGATTGTGTTAGTTGTTACAAGCCCTAATGTTGGAGAATCAATTATAGCAAGCCATATTTTGTAGTTAATCTAAAATTTTGAATTATATGCCCATTGTTCTATTCGAAAATTTGATATATGCATATGATCTAGTGTGATTTTTAGTTGAAACAAGGTTGATTGCTAATTGCTTTGAGTTATTTGAGTAATACAGGTTTAATTGGAATAAAGTTGTTTGGTTAATTAAGATTTTTGAATATATATATATATATATATATATATATATATATATATATATATATATATATATATATATATATATATAATATTCGAGTTTTTCAATATGATGTAAATGGAGATATGAAATTGGGAATATTATGGTTACGACTTGGCATGATATGTGCTTGGTGTCATGATAAAATTATATATGTGCTTGTTTGGGCTAGTATTTGAATTGTTTGGGTCGGTTGTATTCCGACGGGTAGTCCGATTTACAGGGGAAGTGCTGCCAATTTTTTTCTAAAATGTAAATGCTTTTATTATTAAAATGGCACCTTAACCTGTATAAATAGGATTACTAGTAGAGAATAGTAATAGTATTGTTCAATACTGAAGTATCATATATGTTGCCTGCTTATGTGCTAAAGTGTTTATACTATTAATATAGTACTATGGTTTCGAAAGGGTAGATTGAGTTAGACGTTAAAGAGAACGTCGAATATATGAGATACTGAAACAGTGTTATATATGTGTAGATTCGAAGGTAATAGAAGTGAAGGATAAAAGAAAAGTAAAAGTAGAAAGTTAGTAACAAAGATAGTAGGATCCACCTGTTCAGCAGCCACAACTATATTTTGAGGCAAGTAACTCTTGCATGTATTCTCTTTTAAAGATATGAACTGTTTTACACTTTTACAACTGTCTACAACATGTTTTATTCTAAATGTTAAACTTAAACTGCAATCCCATATAAACCTTGAATGTACCTTATACTTTTCAATCCCTGAACTGATGAAACCTTGTTGACTATCACCTTATGAACTTGTTTCAAAATTCTTAAGTTGTTAACTCTGAACTGTTAACCTTAACCATTATTAGTACCCCATTGCTACTCCCTAATTACTGTTTTAAATCCAATGCTTTTAAGTTATTTTAGATCCTCTTGCTATCCCTTATAATTGTTTTAAAACTTGTGCCTATGACATGATTCTGATTCGTTACTTAAATCCTGCTCACTTTACTGCAAAAGAGACTTGAATATAAACTTGTCTTCGAATAAAATTTACCTCTATCTCTTGACTTTTAAAAATGAATTTAAATATGAAATCTAACTTTCAAGAAGTCTTTTTCATCAAATGATTTTGGTAATTTTTAAAAGAAAGGTTTTGATATTATAGGAATTCCGATCAAAATGGTTTCTACGGATTCCTATAAATTGGAGGCGTAAGAGGCCGAGTGACACCGGTCTAACATTTTTTAGCATAAGAGGCTAGGCGGTCCTAGTCCAGCATCTTTAATGGCCAATGTCAATAAGTGTTAATTATGAGTACTCCTTAAAGGGCCAGAGGGACTTCGGTCCGTTATGGGGACTTTACGTGGCTGATCACCCGTATTGTCCGGGCGTTGTGAGAAAACTCCAATCAAAATGATTTTTTTTTATAAAAATGATGTCCTAATGAGAGGACAATTTCTACGAAAAGGATTTCAATAATGATGTTCTAACAAGAGAATAATTTTTATTGAAATGATTAGTAAAGAAATACTTTTATGATTCCATGTTTATACAACTTTGAACTGTCAAGATTACTATGATTTTGACTCCGTCTTACTCATGTGCAATACTTCCTGTTATCCATCTAAAAACCACATGTTTACCTACAAAGCTTGAACTGATTTACTTTAAAGATTTCCTTAAATCCTATCACCCCACACCGTTAGATACCTTACCCTTAATTAATTCTTTTTAGAATATTATCAGTTTTACCCTAACTTTACAACCATAAGTTTTATGCTAAACCTTGAACTGAACTCTTTCCTTACCTGTGCCTTTACCAATGAATAGTATTGAAGAAAGTTTTATGCATAAAGAATTCCCAGATTTATTAATGAATTCTAGATTGATGTTTTAAGGACAATAAGGTCCAGTTATGGTTTTGAGAAATGATTTCTAAATTACTTATTCTGCTGTAGAACTGTTCATAACCTTATGCATGGTTACTTGCTGAATTCTTTTATTTTCTAACCTCTACAGCTTTTGAGAAGCATGGTTCGAATTAAGCAAACTGCGAGGAAGAACACCTCATTTATTAATTTTGCTAGGCTGGTTGAAGTGGAACATGTAGGATCACAGCTGAGTTAGAAGGAAAAGACTTTGTTATAAGTCTTATAATGTTTAAATGTTGATAGAATTTTGTGATAAGATTCAGAGTTGTAATAATATTTATTTTGGTAATGTAACTAAATGAATATAGAGTTGTGCTTGTTTCATACCATTACCTGTTAAAGGTCCAGGGTAGTAGTCGGGGTCATGTGTATATATATATATATATATATATATATATATATATATATATATATATATTCTTTGTTTATATTTATATAGGATGCATGCATATAGAGTGTTAGTGACTCTCCGATCTAGACCCCGGGTCGGGAGGGCGTCACATCTAGTAGGATTCGTTATGAGCCCGAGAGATATTATGGATTTCTCTTGACTCAAGATGGTGATGTGATGCTTGTGGAAAAAGATGAGCCTCTCACCTACCTAGACACTATAAACACTCCAGATTCTAAGAGATGGTTAGATGCCATTAAATTTGAGATGGAATCCATGTATACTAATCAAGTATGGGCTTTGGTTGATTCATTTGAAGGGATAAAACCTCTAGGGTGCAAGTGGATTTTAAAAAAGAAGACCGACATGGATGGTAATGTACAGACCTATAAGGCAAGATTGGTGACAAAAGGTTTCAAGAAAATTCATGGTATTGACTATGATGAGACCTTTTCACTAGTGGTTATGGTCAAGTCCATCAGGATTTTGCTTGCTATAGCTGCTTACTATGACTACAAAATCTGGCAAATGGATGTCAAAACCGCTTTCTTAAATGAGAGCCTTGAAGAAGATGTGGATGAGTACATGACATACCCTGAGGGTTTTGTTGATCCAAAGGATGCTGAAAAGGTATGTAAGTTGTGTCGATCCATTTATGGATTAAAGCATGCCTCGAGGAGATGGAAGATTCATTTTGATGAAATAGTCAAAAAGATGTTGACTTTATTCAGAATGAAGATGAAACTTGTGTTTACAAGAAGTTTAGTGGGAGCCATGTGGCATTCCTAGTATATATGTTGATGATATATTAATAATAGGGAATGACATTTCTTCTCTATAGACTGTGGAGACTTGGTTGAGAAATAATTGAAGGAATTTATGCACCAGCGGAAGCATTGACTAACATTTATTTGCATATATTCCTATGTATACATACATATAGATACACAACTATTTTATAAATTGAAGAATACGTCGATTGCTTTCCGGCAACAGCTAGAGAAGATCTTGTTCTTCAATCCTTGCAATCACCCCTCAAGTGTGGAGTGCTCTAAATATATCAACCAAGAATCAAACTAAAAGATGAAGGAGGAGGCTAGAGAGGAAATTAGGGTTGCCTCCCTTTTAAAATATTTCTCACAAATATTAGGATTTTTGTATTAGGGTTTATAATCCTATATTTATAGGCAAATATCTCAGCTGAGATATTTTCTATAAATATCTTATTATTAATTCCCTTTTTAATTAATTAATCTTATTAATTAATTAGTTAATGATTAAAACTATTTTAATCATTAATTCCTTTTTCTAAACTCTTTTAGAAAATTATTCTCTCTTCATATTTAATTACTTTAATTAAATATTTAATTAATAATATTAAGATCTTATCTTAAATAATTTATAATCAATTAAATCTCATTTAATTAATTTATAAAATTTGCTAAGTAATTATTTATTTCATAAATAAATAATGACTTGCTATTATTAATTATTTCTTCATCTATAATTTAATCTCTTTTATGGTGTGACTCTTTAGGTTCAATATTAAGCCGGTAGTAGAAATAAATAATAATAAACATTTTATTTATTATTTATATGAATTCTATTAATTCATTAAATATAATTAATCTGATTAATTATATTTATTCTACATCGTGAGTGATGCTTCTCAACATATCGCGACTATCCATATAATACGAAATCATTGCTTAGAATACTTAGAACTTGTCAGTAATTAGTTACCGTACAATTAATTCCTTCTACCCTTCAATATCCCGATTAAATACAAGGCATGAAACTCGTGTCAAGCCTATCTAATTTAATCATATGATTTCTTATTCATAATACAAAGTTCCTTTTAATGCAAATTAGAAACTCTTTCTAATTTCATTCACTCTGGCCAGAGATTCTTGAACTTGCATATCTAATAATAACATAGGATATTCACTTCCTTTACTAGAAGGGGCAGATCCTTTATTGATCCGTTAACTATCTTCATACACAAATCACTATGCCCAGAAAGGACCTAATAAATGTCCTAGAGACTAAGGACTAAACCAAAGCATAAATCATTGTGTACGAGATTACTCTAACGATCTCAAGTCTAAGGATACTTGTACAACTATTTACTTAATAAACAACTATCGACACGTGAGTAAACTCCATTAGTTGTTCTACTTATCGAGTCATGTTCAGTGAACTTATTCCTTAATAAGCACCTACATACTAGTTATAGTGTCACCACACAAATGTCTATGAGAACATACATCCTCCTAAGAGAGCTAGCATAGTATGTACTGATCTTTACGGATTTACCAATTTCCAATTAGTTATCCTATGATCAGGAACTGTTTAAGTCTAAAGTTATTATCTTCTAGATCTCATTATTACAATCTCATTATAATTCTAGAAGCTTTGCTCTAAATTATGGAACATCTTATTTAATACACTTCAAATAGATTAAGCCCGTAACATAAATACTTTATTATTATCAAATGAAATCAAATAAGAGTAGCAGAAAGTTTTTCCTAACTCATCATACATGATTGGTTTTAGGTCAAACACTTTCAATAATTTCTCAATGAAAGACTTAGTGACTCTCCGATCTAGACCCCGGGTCGGGAGGGCGTCACATCTAGTAGGATTCGTCATGAGCCCGAGAGATATTATGGATTTCTCTTGACTCAAGATGGTGATGTGATGCTTGTGGAAAAAGATGAGCCTCTCACCTACCTAGACACTATAAACACTCCAGATTCTAAGAGATGGCTGGATTCCATTAAATCTGAGATGGAATCCATGTATACTAATCAAGTATGGACTTTGGTTGATCCACCTGAAGGGATAAAACCTATAGGGTGCAAGTGGGTTTTAAAGAAGAAGATCGACATGGATGGTAATGTACAGACCTATAAGGCAAGATTGGTGACAAAAGGTTTCAAGAAAATTCATGGTATTGACTATGATGAGACCTTTTCACCAGTAGTTATGGTCAAGTTTATCAGGATTTTGCTTGCTATAGCTGCTTACTATGACTATAAAATCTGGCAAATGGATGTCAAAACCGCTTTCTTAAATGAGAGCCTTGAAGAAGATGTGGATGTGTACATGACATACCCTGAGGGTTTTATTGATCCAAAGGATGCTGAAAAGGTATGTAAGTTGTGTCGATCCATTTATGGATTAAAGCATGCCTCAAGGAGATGAAAGATTCATTTTGATGAAATAGTCAAAAAGAGGTTGACTTTATTCAGAATGAAGATGAAACTTGTGTTTACAAGAAGTTTAGTGGGAGCCATGTGGCATTCCTAGTATTATATGTTGATGATATATTACTAATTGGGAATGACATTTCTTCTCTATAAACTGTGGAGACTTGGTTGAGAAATAATTTCTCAATGAAAGACTTAGGCGATGCGACCTATATATTAGGGATCAGGATCTATAGAGATAGATCAAGGAGATTGATCGGCCTAAGTTAGAGTACATACATTGATAAAAATTTACATAGATTTCGAATACAAAAAGCCTAAAATGGATATGTCCCAATGTCTCATGGGATAGTGATCTCAAAATAAAAATTTTCCTAAATCATTGGATGATAAGGACCACATGAGTAAAGTTCCATATGATTCAGCAATTGGTTTTATAATGTATGCAATGATATGTACTTGTCATGATGTCTCGTATTATTTAAGCATGACGAATAGATACCGATCTAATCCAGGTGAAGGTCACTGGACGACAGTCAAGAATATTCTTAAGTACTTGAAGAGGACTAAAGATTCATTCTTGTTATATGGAAGAGATGTGAAGCTAGTTGTAAGAGGTTTTAGTGATGTTGGTTTCTAGACAGACAACGATGATTTAATGTTTCTGTCTGGCTTTGTGTTTTATCTATTTTTATTGAGATGTTTTATGCTGGAATGGTTCATAGTAGAGACAGTTGTTGATTCTACAATAGAGCCTGAGTATATTGATGCTTGCGAAGCAGTCAAGGAGGCTGTTTGGGCATGTACTTAGGAGATATCACCTAATTAATGAGATTAATGATTAAGGAGATATACATATATGTAAAGTGTATACTAATAATAATATTGCAGACCCATTGACTAATGTTTTGTCGCAGCAGAAGCACGAAAGTCACACTAGTTCCATGAGTATTGGATACTTGGGTAATTGGCTCTAGTGCAAGTGGGAGATTGTTAGTAATTGTGCTCTAGAGACAATACTTTTTATATTTTAAGGAAAATATTTATTATTAAGGATTATGTTTTATTGATTATTATTTATTTATTATGTTTTATTTACTGCGTAATAAATTGAAAGCATAATAAATGTCCTTGGAATTTTGATACGTATTATATATCTTGAAGTATGTGACTTAAAAATGAGATTATATGAATAGTATCTTATTCCTAAAATTCCCTAGTCGAGTATTATTATTTAAGGACAATAATAATGCACAAAAACTAGTATGTTTCTTGACAGATGACCACATCTCATTGGTCATAGGTATGGTGATACTAAAGTCAAGATCATAAGTGCATGTCTCAATGCATGACACTGGAATGACCTGCCGTGAGATTCTACATGTTAAATAAGTGTCATAAGTAATTCTCACTGTGATAATGGTGTAATGATCCTTAGACCTGAAATCATTATATTTCTATACGAGAATTAATATACTTTGAATACATTAAAAGTTACCTTTGACCGGGTGATGATAAAAGTGGACATTGGGTATATTATAAATCGTATGAGAAATATGAATGATCTAGATGGGATTTAATCCTCCTAATTTTTGGAGTGATATTATTGGCCTCTTTTTTTAGCGAGACTATGAAATGCACGGCCGTGCTCAAATGTTGATTTGATTTTAATAGTCTACTCATCGATCAAGAAAATAAAGATTAAATTATGAAGAGGATGACACGAGACATGCCTTGAGTTTAATCTATAATATCAAGATTAAAGAGATTATATTACATGGAACATTATTCACGAAAGGCTTTAATCGAATCACCGATTTATTATTATTACTTGGGTAGTAATGATGTATTACTAGATGCCGCTCATTGTTTACAATTTTAATTAGATATTAAAATTGTTGCAAATGTAATAATAACCTACAGGGACACACACAAAGAACGCTTGAAGGAGAAATAATTTAAATTGTGAATTTAAATTAAATAAGTATGACTTAATTAATTATATAAATAAAATAAATGAATTATTTAAACTAATTCTAAAATTAATAATTAATTAATTAAGTGAGACTTAATTAAATAATTTAGAATTTTGGATTAGTATTCATTATAATTGGATTATAATTAGAAAACTTATTCCTTTCTCTATATAATCTCTTTATGAGCTGATTTAATAATTGAGACATATTTTTACTAAAACCCTAGCCGTTTTGAGAAAAGAGGAAGATAGAGAGAGAGAAGCAGTTTTTGGGTGATAATACATCAATCCTTCATGAAAAGTGTTCGTGTGGATACCATAGAGCGTAGATCGCGAGAGCGGGATACGTGATGATTAAAGAAGCTTTGGACCTCCATTAATCTTCCATTAATGAACTGTTAAAGCTTCTAAAGGTATTTATTCTTTATCTCCGAATTAAATCTTTTGTTTTCGCATGGATCCTGCGGAGGGTTTCGCTATTTTGATTTATTTTTCACGTTTATTCCGTTGCGTTTGTGCCTCGAAACCCTTCAATACAAACTATGATATTTTTTGGATGTATAAATGGAATGCCATAACTACCACAATCAACACATGGATTTTGTGGTCTATATCTAGTTTGTTTTCTAGCCTCTAAATTAGATCTCTCAGGGTCCTTCTTTTTATTTTGTTTGCAGTCAAAGGCAAGGTGATTTGAATTTCCACAAGTAAAGCAGGTTTTTCTAGGAGCATCAGGGATATACTTATAGTTATTCTCCTTAGTAATTCCAATTTTGCCATTTCTATTTTTTTTTCACCTTTTTAGGTTTGTCTTTATTAGTGATTGTCTTTAACTTTTCTTTAAGTTACTTCTGTGAAAGTGATCCTATATTGACATGTTTATTATCTGACAGACTATTCTTTTTACCTTTGTTATTATTAGAGCATTCACGAGATGTATATTTCTTGTCATTACTAGCTCTAATAAATTTCACAAGTTCACTCAATTTTCCTTTTGTGTGTGCTTTAGTGTGTGTTTCTTTATCAGATACATAACCTAAGGCAGATGTCCAATTCTTTTCAGAAAACATTTATTGGACTTTCTTGCCAGAGTTTGTCCAAACTCTGAAACTCTCCTTTTCCTTAGTTATTTCATATTTCAAATATTCAACTTGAATTTCTAATTGAATTTGCATGTATATGGCATTTTCACAGTCTTTCTTAATGCTAAGCATGTTAGACTCTAATGAATCCCCTCTGGCAATCTCTAATGCAATCATGGTGCAATCTCTATCTGCACAACCTATAGAGACTCCATCCACATCCACAAATACTCAAGGTACTCAGAGTTTATCTATCACTGCAAACTCTGATGCTTTGCCAAACTCTGATCAAACCATAAACTTTGATGGGGAGGACACAGACTCTGATGACCCAAATTTTGCTGATGAAGAAGTTACAGATCTGTAAATCCCCTACACACAAAGGTACAACTCCAAAAGGTGGCCTGTTAATGCACATGATGCACATGAAAGATTAAGGATGAATTATCCTGATTACCTGATTGTAGAAACCCTCAAGGGTGAAATTGAAGTTGCCCTAGATGTAGAAGATGTTAAAAGAGATTTTAGCTCAAAAGCAGGATCATCAAATGAAGAATTGCTCAACCTTCACAAACAATCCATCCGGGATATGTCTTGGAAATACCCTAATGAGGAGATATCATAGCCATATGTTCATGAATTGATCAATAAGGCAGACAAAGAATTAAACTCTGATGAAATGAAGACTGTTTTGAAGGCTACTATTTTGTTGTCCAAGGGACTTCACAATGAAGTATGTAATCTTAAAGAATCTGTGAATAAAACCATTGCATCTGTTCAAACTACAGTTACTACTTCTCAACATGCTTTGGAGTTGAAATTAAAAAATGTTTCTGCAAAATAGGATGCTTTAGAAGCCAAAGTTGATAATCTTTCCACTTCTATCAATTCTATGCAGAGTATGCTACATACAATTGATGAAATTCTCACAGTAAGAAAAGGCAATGATGTCAGAAAGGGAGAAAATGTATCTACAGATAAATGCAAGGAGGATGCTATTCAAAAATCTGATTTGTCTGTTTCCTCACAAACTCTGATTTGTAAACTCTATTGATTGTTTATTCTCTGACTTGAGCATTCTCTATTAGAATAAACTATGATTGAGTATTCTTAAATAGAGTAAACTCTGATCGACATCTTCTTCAATCTCTGATTACGTCACCAATGTAAACTTTGATCTTTTATTCTCTAACAGCATGAGTGTTTATTTCCTAATACATAGTTCCATAAATTAGGGGCCAAGTTTTCAAGCCATATCTTGGTTACTATTTGAGGTACTTGACATCCACCAAGACCATACCTCTTGATATATATCAGTCATATCCACATACAAACCTACACAAGTAGCCAAGCAAGAGAAAATCTTTCTTCCCCATTTGGCCATTCAAGAAAAGAAGGGAAGAAAACTTCAAAACCCATGTTCTACTCATCCATAAATCACCAAATTTGAACCATAGCTCCTTCATTATATATCTAAGGTACGTTCAAAATTTCATGGCCATTCAATAAGTATAGCATATCCAAATCCTTGCTCAAAGATGAGGGTAAATAGTAACTCCGAAAATTACTAACTTGTTTCTTGATTTCTCTTGCAAGTTTAAGGATGATAAGCATAGATCAAGCCTCCGTTAAGGCTTACAAGCACTTTTTAGTATGTTTAAGGATTCAAGAAAGGTATAAACACCATCCACGCTTTGATTTACTTTAAGCTATAAGCTTGAGTTTGAGTTATGTTTAAGTATATGTTGATTTAAGGAGTTTGGATGTAAATGATTGAATATTATTAGTTGAATAATATGGGTCGATGATGGTGATGAGTTTATGAATTTTATAAACTGATTTTTTTGTTAAATACATTGGGTTGATGATTGGGTTATTGGTTAATGGATTTAACATAGTTAAATTCAAAAATCGTTACGATTATAGCTGTCGTAATGCCCGTTTGCATATAGGTCTGTTTTGTCCAAGATATACGAACTGTCAATTCAATATTTCTGGACATAACTGCCCATGTATGTGTAGGTCTTTCTTTTAGTTTGTTTTGGTATACAAATCATGTCGATAAGATTTACGGTTTAGGAGATAAGTCCATTTTAGTGAAAGTCGCGCAAGGGAACCAAACTACTGTCTTGTACTCAATTTGAAGCTATAAACAAAATACTTAAGGGTTGGCTAAAATTATGAACTTTGGGTGATAAATACCTTGTACAATTATTAAGATAACCAAAAAGGTTTCGTGCTAAAACGGTAATATTTCAATTTTATAAAAATATCGGAACCAAAGTTGTGTGATGACACTATTCATTAGAGAAGCTACTACTTTGTTCCGCAAATTCAGGAAAATGGGTCATTTCTCCAGGGATATACTTTTGATGGATTGTATTCTAGGAACTCTCTAGATCGTTCATGAGAAAACGATGTGTCGATTGAATTAACGGTTTGGGAGAAATCAAGGTTTTAGTGAAAGTGGTGTAAATAGTAAAACCCCGTAGTTGACTCAAATTTTAAAATGCATTCCACCTATTTAATCATGTGTTCCAAATAAAAATATTTTTGATAAATAATAAAAATACTCAAGAAGCTTTTTGAGTGGTTTTGTATTTAATTATGAATGTTATGATTTACTAAAAATGTTGGAGTACGAGTCGCGTAATAGTAATTCTCAGAAAAGTCAACTTTAGGGGCACTGTTTTGACGAGCCACTTTGGCCAGGATAAATGGATAATTTCGAGTCAGTTAATACGAAAGATTTTGATGAATAACTTGACTATGTATTGGAGTAAAGGATTAGATTAAAAGTCATTGATAATGCAGTTTACGAATGGTCAAAATAGACCCGATGAGGTGAATGACATGTATGATAAGTGTTAGAAAAATGACTAAGTACAAATTGAAGTTGTCATAATTGGACTCGATATGCGATTATACTTATTAATAATATAAGTAGTTGATGAGATTCAGAATACTAATCGGAATTATGATATCTATTGATAGAAAATCCGGAACGAGTAGGACTCTAAGAACGTATCTGGGACTCTAGACAAGTTTTCCCAACCTTGTACTTTTATTTTCAAAATTTTATATTCTTGATTTTGCATATGAAATTAAATTATGCTTATGCAAGTTTTTAACCCTACATTTTTGCATATTAAAATATTTGCATTACTACGTATGCAAGTTTTCAAAACCTGTACTATATATACTACTGTTGGATTTAAAAACTGTTGATGTTGTGATATAACTGTTTATTGGAATTACAAACTGATTTAAACGTTTTTGAATTTTTCTTCATATGTTTTGGTTTATATGTTATAAGGTATTATAGATATAAGCCGGTATATATATAAAGCTCTAATAGAACAGCGGGTTTTCGTATTTTCGAACGTAGACCGGGAGTCAGAAGTATTATTCTGAATATTGTCGTAATCCGGAAGTTGCTGGAAACAGATTATTTTAAATAGCGATTAAAAATATTCCAATATTTATATTTTGGATATCCTTATTGATAAATATTTTAAATAGTGTTAATAAATATTATTTGAATATTTATTTAATTAATGAATATTATTCTGAATATTCATTTAAGAAGGTTTAGTAATTGTTTATTTATTTAATAAATATTTATTAAATATTCTAAATTGATATAAATATAGTAGGAGTTTCCAAATATGGATTTTATATTTTATAAATTATTTAAATAAGAATAAAATATTCAATGACTTATCAAATATTGGGAATCCAGTCTAGGAAGTAAATAAATGATTTACCTCTTCGAATACGAGTATGTTTTTGGATCACTGCCCCTACTAAAGTTATGGTTTTCAACTTATCAAAATAAAAAAAATGTCTGATTAACTCCCAGTTCGTGAATTTTTAAATGACTTTCATTCCTCGATATATGAGATCAGTTGACGGAGATCAATACACACATTGCGGTAATATTACTTCTCCAATTATCCTAGAAGTAACCGTTCAGAGATAGATAAATCTATTAACAAGTATTATATACTTGGGGAACTAGGATTAAATTCTGGTTCCAGGTATATAGATTGTTCCAGTGGACTATGAGATATAGCGTAAATGGCCAAGTGACGCACGAGCCAACACTTTGGCCCATATGCGTTCTAGGGTGATACCCAATAACGGTAGAGAACGTTGTTGGCTCCCCCATCCACATGTAGAGAAACGACAAGAGCTTCCGTATGTTATGACTGATCATCTTGTATGTACGGTAGAAGAGTGGTGAAATACTCCGGATACAGTCCCATCTTCCGATTGGAATTGTTCTACAACATCGTAATAAAAGCCTATATGCTTTTTGAAAGGCAAAGTGTCTAAACTTGTAACACTGTAACTAATGTAACTCAACTAAAGAAAAGATAATTAACCGGAAGACAATCAAGAACAAGAAGTCACAAAGAAATCAATACAAATTGAAGACAAGGTAATTGATACAATTTAACATGGTTAATTATGATCAATCAAAGATGAAATCACTGGAAGAATTTCAAGTCAAAGTTGTTCATGCCTCAGTGATGTGTAACTTAAAGAATCAAGATCATAACAATCAGTATCAATAAGACTAATTGATTTCAAGTGAAGAAGCAGGAAAGCGACAATTGGAAAGCCACATTACTAACTGAATATGGTAATCTATTCAGAAACAAGAACCCTATCAAGACTAGTCACTTATGAACCAGACCATTGCATCAAGTGTCAGGGCATTGACAGCAAGTTTATGTCAGTAGTAGAGATCCATGTTCAAGAGCTTGTTGAAGAATATAGAAGACAAGAAGAAATCACAAGTTCAAGATGTTGCATTGAAGTTTCTAGTTGAAGCCCATAATTTCTCTAAGTACTTACTGGGGAACCTATGTAGAAATTTCTATCTAGAAATTCTAGATAAGTTTATACTTAGAGCCAAGTAGAATTTCTGGAAGTGGAATATTTTTTCTAAGTACACAGGAAGGAAGCTATCTCGAAAATCCAATGTAGAAGTTCTACTTAAATATTCGAGATAGAGTGTAAGTAGAAAATTCCTATGTAGAAGTTCTACTTAAATGTTCGAGATAGTAAGTAGAAATTCCTAAGTAGAAATTCTACATAGAGGACAATTTCAACATGACACCTGGCATCATCTGGTTGGCTATTTCCAAGCTTTCAAGACAAGATAAGATTTACGTGGACAACATTGGACCACTCATATCTTATCTGTTGAAGACTACAAGTCATAGATTACAAGTAGTATAAATAGAAGTACTCGTGTAACATTTTAAAGAGAGAGCAATATTGAGAGAAACACTTATAAAAGAGAGAGAGAGTATTCACAGAGCTTAGTATCATTTACTACCCTCTTTACTTCTGTTGTACTATTGTAATGAATGTTGTAGCAACCCTTTCAAGTTATATATAACACATATATTCCTTGAATCATTGTGTTCATTTATTACAAAGTATTTATTACTTCATAAAGTTGAAAAGTTGTATTAACCCCCCCCCCCTCTACAACACATTTGGACCTAATAATTGGTACCAGAGCCTTATGTTTAACATACAAAACATAGATCCTTGTGTTTGGTAGAAGATTTGTGAGTTTTCATTTCTAGATCTACTTTTCAAGCTTTTCTTGAAAAGTGTGATTTAATTCGTTTATCAGTGAAAACTCATCCTAAAAATTATTTAAATACTCCAGGTATGATTATTTAGCTTGGGTGGATTTTAGATAATTTTTGTGAATTATTCTGGGTACTTTGATCCTTGGTGTTCTTCAAGAAGTCATCACTGTTCTTGATAAAGAAGACAAACCCAGCAACTTTTGATTCCCTTTTTCAAAAGACAAAAAGTGAAAAATGTTTTATTGGCTTTTGATTGGACAAATTTCTCACTGCCCAAAAAGATATTAAAGATAACTCTGTACCTGTCACGTGGTTGTTAGGTGAGTTAGGTGAGAAAAGACACAAAAGTCAAAAAGTGTGAAAATAATATTGTTTATTCAATATTGAAAGTGACCTGCAGCAGATTTTTTCTAAGGACAAAAAGTTCTACATAGAATTTCTACTTGAGATTTTCTACTTAGAAATTTCGACTTGAACAAAATCTCTACTTAGTGAAAATTTCGACATGGACTGAATTTCGACTTAGTGAGAATTTCTACTTGACATATTTTCTACTTGGTGAAACTTTTGGTGACTAGAATTTGAACTTTGATTTATTCTGAGATAATTCGATTTTCTGTTAATTACTAATCAAGTAATAAGAAAAGTTTATTATCTCTACTTTAAATCTACATTAAGATGGCACCTAATAATCATTTCAAAATTCCAATATTCGACCGAGATCACTATGAAGGATGGTTGTTGAGAATGAAACTTTATCTTGAGTCCGTCAATCCTGAATTTCTGGAAGTCCTTGACAAGGGTAAATTTATACCAATGGTTGTTTGAAAGGCAGAGTGTCTAAACTTGTAACTCTATAACTTATGTAACTCAACTAAAAGAAAAGATACTTAACTGGAAGACAATCAAGAACATGAAGCCACAAAGAAATCAATATTAAATGAAGACAAGGTAATTGATACAATTCAACATGTTAACTTTGATCAAACAAAGAAGAAATCATTGAAAGAAGTTCAAGACAGAGTTGTTCATGCCTCAGTGATTTGTAACTTAAAGATTCAAGATCATAACTATCAGTATCAATAAGACTAATTGATTTCAAGTGAACAAGAAGGAAAACAATAATTGGAAAGCCACATTACTAATTGAATATGGTAATCTATTCAAGAAGCAGAGACACTATCAAGATTAGTCACTTATGAATCAGACCATTGCATCAAGTGTCATGACATTGATAGCAAATTTATGTCAGTAATAGAGACCCAGGTTCAAGAGCTTGTTGAAGAATATGGAAGACATAAAGAAATCACAAGTTCAAGATGTTGCATTGAAGCTTCAAGTTGAAGCCCAGAATTTTTCTAAGTACAAAATGTTCTACATAGCCAAGTAGAACATTCCTATGTAGAAGTTCTACTTAAATGTTCGAGATAGCCAAGTAGAACATTTCTATGTAGAAGTTCTACTTAGATGTTCGAGATGGCCAAGTAGAACATTCCTATGTAGAAGTTCTACTTAAATGTTCTAGATAGCCAAGTAGAATATTCCTATGTAGAAATTCTCAAGTAGATGTTCTACATAGAGGGCAGTTTCAACATGACACATGGCATCATCTAATTGGCAGATTTCCAAGCTTTCAAGATAAGATAAGATTTATGTGGATATTATTCGGCCACGTATATCTTAGTCTTTGAAGACTACAAGACATAGATTACAAGTAGTATAAATAGAAGTACTTGTGTATCAATTTAGAAGAGAGCAATATTTTCAAGAAAAATACTTGTAAAAGAGAGAGAGAGAGAGTATTCACAGAGCTTAGTATCATTTACTACCCTCTTTACTTCTGGTGTACTTTGTAATGAATGTTGTAGCAACCTTTTCAAGTTATATATAAGACATATATTCCTTGAATCATTGTGTTCATTTATTACATGGTATTTATTGCTTCTTAAATTCGAAAAGTTGTATTCACCCCCCTCTACAACACATTTGGACCTAACAATTGGTATCAGAGATTCATGTTTAATATACAAAACATAGATCCTTGTGTTTAGTAGAAGATTCGTGAGTTTTCTTTTACAGATCTACTTTTCAAGTTTTTCTTGGAAAGTGTGCTTTAATTTGTTTGATAGAGAAAACTCTGTCTAAAAATTATTTAAATACTCCAGGTGTGATTATTTAGCTTGGGTGGACTTTAGATAATTTTTGTGAATTTTTCTGGGTACTTTGATTTTTGGTGTTCTTCAAGAAGTCATCACTGTTCTCGATAAAGAAGACAAACCCATCAACTTTTGATTACCTTTTCAAAAGACATAAAGTTAAAAAGGTGTTATTGGCTTTTGATTTGACATGTATCTCATAACAAAAAGTATAACATAAGATATTCAGTACCTAGCACATGGGTTAGGTGAGTTAGGTGAGAAAAGCCACAAAAGTCAAAGTGTGAAAAGTAATATTGTTTATTTAATATTAAAGTGACCTGCAGCAAATTTCTTCCAAGGACAAAAGTTCTACATAGAATATTCTACTTGAATATTCTACATAGAATATTCTACTTGAATATTCTACTTGGTGAAGTTCGACTTGGACAAAAGTTCTACTTAGAGAATTTCGACTTGGGCAGAAGTTCTACATAGATATTCTACATAGCCTAGTCTTGGGTATTTGGAAATTTTTGGTGTCCAGAACTTGAACCTTGATTTATTTTGAGATAATTTAATTTTCTTTTAATTACTACACAAGTAATAAGAAAAGTTTATCATCTTTACTTTAAATCCACATTAAGATGGCACCTAAAAATAATTTCAAGATTCTAATGTTCGACCGAGATCATTATGAAGAATGGGTGTTGAGAATGAAACTTTACCTTGAGTCCATCAATCCTGAATATCTGGAAGTCCTTGACAAAGGTAAATTTGTTCCAATGGTTGTTGTTCCTGAGCATATGGAAGGAGATGTGGTAGTACCACAACGGTCTGAGCCTAAAAAGGCAGTAGACTTTTCAGATGCTGATAAGGAGCAGATAGCTTTCGATACATCCGTTCGACAAACACTGATGGAATCCCTAGATAATGAGATGTTTAATGTAGTTAAAGGATTAACTACAACGAAGAAGATTTGGGATAAGCTAGAGGTCGTCATGGAAGGTACCGCTGAGGTCAGAAGCAACAAAACATTTATACTCAAGTTGGAGTATGATACCTTCAGAATAAAAAAAGGTGAAAGCATAATAGATGTCTATCTAAGATTCAGTCAGTTGGTTTTGGATTTGAATCTGAGAGGTGTAACTCTCCCCGTGGTTAAAGTCAACACGAGATATCTAAGGAACCAGCCAAAAAGCATTGAACATAGAGTCTACGCTGTTAGAGAAACCAGAGATTTGCACACAACTTCTCTGGAAGAATATTATGGAATTCTGAAGACCTATGAGTTGGAGACCCTTCAAGATCAAGCATGGGATAATGATTCAAGAGGAAAGGAAGCGGCATCAGGATTAGTTGTTGATGAGGAAGAGTCTAAAAAGACAATGGTTGCAGAAAAGCCTAGATCATCACCTGCACCACATCAAGTTGAAAATGATGAAGAGTGCACATCAAATAGTGATGATGACTACTTCACCCAAGAAGAGCTGGACAATATGGATGATAGTGTCGTGGCATACATGGCAAGGAAGTTCAGCAATATAAGATTCAAAAAGAGTAACCGACCACAAAGAAAATCTTCATCTTACTATCAGGTTACTAGGGGTGGTGGTAGTTCTCAAGGTTACAAAGGGAAAGGCAAGAGTACCAGCTACGAATCTCCTTTGGATTTCAAAATGAAGTTCAAATGCTTTAACTGTGGTGAAGCTGGACATTTTGCTACCGACCGCAAAAAGCCAAAACAGACTTATCCCAAAGAAACATATGAAGCCCTCAAAAGCAAGTATGAATCCCTGGTGAAGGAAAGACATGGAAAAAGAGCTTTAGTTGTAACAGAAGGCAGAGCTTGGGATGATTCAGATGAGGAAGAAGTTACTTATACAGCAAACTTTGCCCTCATGGCTGAGACATCAGATGAACCAGAGGTACCAGTTCTAACCCTTAAAGAGGAAATGTCTATTGATGATTATAAGGTGCAGAACGGGGCTCTTAGCGAAGAGATCTATATGTTGTGCAAAAGCCTAAATACTTCTCAAAAGGAACAGAAAACACTTGTTGCCAAATGCAGAATGCTTGAGGCAAAAGTGGAAGAATTAGAGGCTGCTTGCACTATAGATACTTCCCTAAGAGACTCTATTAAAACTTTGGAACACAAGCTCAACCTTAAGGATGAAATAGAAGAATGTCTTAGGAATAAACTAGCTGAGCTAGAAACTAAATGCGAAGCTTATAATTTAGCAGCTAGTAAAGTGAATGTTGATAGTGTCACATTTAAGAAGATAACTGGAGTTGGTATAGGACTTGACTATTCTAACTTATCTAAGAAGGAAGGAAAGAGACCTATAGATACTAGTTCCAGTAATATTAAAAATGAAATACCAAGCATTCTTAAATCTACGGTCAAACCTATCTTTAAACACTTCGTTCCTCAAGAAGAAGAAGAGACTGAATTATTAGTTAGATACGAGATAGAAATGGAAGATCGCCAGAAAGAACAACCTGTAACTCCTATTAAGCAAGTTAAAATCAAATCCCCTAGAGAAGAATCTAGACCAGGATTATGAGCTAAGGCTGATAAACAACAGAGTAAAAAGGAAAAAGGCATAAAAGAGGTTAAGGCAGAACGAGTAAAGAAAGCATGTTATCATTGTAAATCTACTGAACATCTTTCTTATGCATGTAAATCTAACATGAAAATTCCTGTTGCACATGCCATGCCTGTACCACACTCAATGAATAACATGCATTAGAATCATGCACAATGTGGTCAACCTAATTGTATGCCATGCACTTTTAACGTCATGCAAACGTTTGTGAACTTGATGAATGCAACTAGTCAAACATGTCTAAATACTGCTACTAGTTCTAATGTCAAGAAGAAGCATGTGAGAGCTAAGAATTCCAGTCCTCCTAAAGTAAGGAGTGACAAGCCTTCTCCTAAGACTGACAAATCTGTCAAGTCTGAAAAAGGAAAAGACAAAGTCAAAAGCTCTAGTAATGTTAAGAAAAGTGCATCTCCTGTTGTTACATCTGATAATTCTCGATCTTATAGAAAAGTCGGGCCCAATCAAAGTTGGGTTCCGAAGAACGCCTAACCCATCTGTCATTGCAGGGCATTAAGCGGAACAGAAATAAAGTTATATGGATGCTAGATAGTGGAGCATCAAGGCATATGACAGGAAACAAGTCCCTGCTTACAGAGTTGGTTATGAAAGCTGGCCTTTATGTTACCTTTGGAGATGACAGCAAAGGAATGACAAAGGGATATGGCAAACTGAAGACTGGTAATGTCATCATTGAAGATATTTCTTATGTTGAGGGATTGAAGACAATCTGTTGAGTATCAGTCAATTCTGTGACAAAGGTTATGAAATTGTCTTCAATAAGAAAGGTGTATCAATAACTCACATCAAGGAAGGTTCGTTGGCTTTAAGAGGAGTTCGTAAGGCAGATTTTTTTGTTACGGACATGGATTCGGCAAATCAGAATGAAGTCACCTGTTTCTACAGCAAAGCTTCGGATGATGAAAGCTGGTTATGGCACAAAAAGCTATCTCACTTAAACTTCAGAACGATGAATGGTCTCGCGAGGCGAGAATTAGTGAGAGATCTACCTCAGAAGGAGTTTGCTCCTAAACGACTCTGTGAAGCTTGTGAAATGGGAAAGTCAAAGCGAGCATCGCATAAAATTAAAGAAATTTATAGTATCAATGAGCCTCTACAACTTCTTCATATGGATTTGTTTTGCCCAGTGAACATCCTATCCTTATCTAGGAAAAGATATGCATTGGTTATCGTGGATGACTTCTCCAAGTATACATGGGTATTGTTCGCAATGACGAAAGACGAAGTACCTTTCCTAATCATTGATCACATCACTCAAATTGAGAATGTTTCAACACTTACTGTAAAGATGATTAGAACAGACAACGGCATTGAATTTAAAAACGCAGTGCTGAATGACTTCTGTGTATCTAAGGGAATACGTCGTCAGTACTCAGCCCCGAGAACTCCATAGCAAAATGGAGTAGTTGAAAGGAAGAACAGAACATTGGTTGAAGCAGCAAGAGCTTTGTTGTACGATTCAAAACTTCCCCTATACTTTTGGGCCGAAGCAGTGAGTACATTGTGTTACACTCAGAATAGAACCCTGATCATAAAAGATAAAGAAAAGAAACCATGTGAACTAATGAACAACAGAAGACCAACAGTAAATTACTTTAATGTCTTTGGAGCTAAATGCTATGTGCTTATAGACGATGAAAATCTAGGCAAGTTTGCAGCAAAAGCTCGTGAAGAAATCTTTGTTGGTTATTCTACAGATGTGGTGGCAGCTTATCGGGTATTCTTAGTGAATGAACGAAAAGTGACTGAAAGCTACAACGTCAGATTCGACGATACCAAACTCCCATCAATTTCTAAAGATAATAGTGAACCTGAGTCCCTAAAGTTTCAAAATCTGGACTTAGATGAAATTGAAGATGAACCTGAGTTGGTTGTTACTTCAAATATGCCAAGTGTTCGAGAAGAAATACCTGATTCTGGTGAAAGATCAGTGGAAACTTCTTCCGCACGTTCCGGCAACAACTCAGGGGGAGTAAACAGCAGCTCAAAGACAAGTGTTCAAGGCTCAAGACGAGATGACACTAGTTCTGTAGGAGCTGACACTAACTCAGGGGGAGTTAGTGGAAATAACACAAGTAGTCAACACAACAATTCAGAAAGTCAAGCTGAATCATCAAGACAATTTCCAAGAGAACGAGCATGGAGTAGAGACCATCCGTTTAAATTATTTATTGGTGATCCAGATGCTGGTGTGACTACTAGAAGAACCGCAAGTGCTGACATGGCTAATATTTGATTATATTCTGGGTTTATATCCAAGCTTGAACCTAAAGAAATAGAAGAAGCTCTTGGTAATGCTGATTAGGTGATTGCTATGCAAGAGGAGCTCAATCAGTTTTAAAGGCAGAAAGTTTGGAAGCTGGTACCCCGACCGAAGAACAGATCAGTAATTGGAACTAAGTGGGTATTCAGAAATAAACTGGATGAAGTTGGACTTGTAACACGAAACAAGGCTCGTTTGGTAGCGAAGGGTTATTCTAAAAAAGAAGGTATTGATTATGATGAGACCTACGCTCCAGTTGCAAGACTTGAGGCAGTCAGGATGTTCTTGGCCTTTGCAGCACACAAGAACTTCAAGGTTTTTCAGATGGATGTGAAAAGTGCCTTCCTGAATGGAGAGCTAGAAGAAGAAGTATATCTGGAACAGCCACCTGGCTTTGTTGATCCAAAACTTGTAGATTTTATGTACTTTCTCTTTAAAGCTATCTATGGCCTCAAACAATCCCCAAGACGATGGTATGAAACCCTATCCTTGTTCTTAATTGCAAATGGTTTTACTAGAGGAGTAATTGATAAAGCATTGTTCTATAAAAATGTAAAAGGTGACTTAATACTTGTTCAAGTCTATGTGGACGATATTATTTTTGGGTCATCTAATGAGCGCTTATGCAAGAAATTTTCCAAGTTAATGCAGGATAAGTATGAGATGAGCATGATGGGAGAGCTGTCTTTCTTCCTTGGATTACAGATTAGTCAGAGAAAAGATGGAATCTTTATCTGTCAGTCCAAGTACATCAAAGATTTACTCAAGAAGTATAATCTAGAAGATGCATCAACAACTAAGACTCCCATGGAAACAACCACGAAGCTTGATGAAGACAAATCAGGTAAACCAGTTGACATCACAAGCTATCGAGGTATGATTTGCTCACTCCTTTATTTAACTGCAAGTAGACCCGATATTATGTTCGCAACTTGTTTGTGTGCAAGGTTCCAAGTGGATCCTAGAGAATCACATCTCATAGCCGTAAAACGAATCTTTAGGTATCTCAAGGGCACATCAAATCTAGGGATTTGGTACCCAAGAGATACAGGTTTTAATCTAATTGGCTATTCGGATTCAGACTATGCAGGTTGCAGGATTGATAGGAAAAGCACATCTGGTGCATGTCAATTTCTTGGCAGAAGATTGGTTAATCTTTCAATTGGTTCCTCATCCACAGTATTTGAGCTACACAAGTGCCATTGCCATGACCAACAATCCTATAGACCACTGAAGAACCAAGCATATATATATCATGTATCACTTCATTGGAGAACATGTCGAGGAAGGGACGGTGGAGTTACATTTTGTACCCACAATGCAACAAATTGTAGATATATTCACTAAACCTCTTCATGAAGTAACATTCAATAGGTTGGTTGGTGAATTGGGGATGCTTAACACAAGTTAGTGATTTCTCCTATCTGTGAAATTCCAGTTTTAATCATGTACATATGTTTTTAGTCTTGTCAATTGCCTATTTTATTTGTGCAAAGCTGAAAACATATGTAAATAATCTCTACAATTGCTCAAAATATCACTTCTGCATGCTAATTAATCATTATGGACTTAGACTTTAAAATGGTTAATTAATGAGTATTATAGGATGCATGTTGTGTTATTTTACATAAATTCATTGTGCTTTATGTGTAATTATTGGTTAAATCTTTGAATTTATGTTAGTTAGATTGCATGATCATAGGGGGAGTTAAATTCATATTATTCTAAATTTTTCATGATTTTTAGATGAATTTACCTGTGTTTTTCATGTAATTTTTTTTATCAATCTAGATGCCTTAGAATTGTCAAGAAATGTTTTTAATTATTTGATTTGTTAAAAATCCTTGAATTGATATTTATATTAATTTGGCAAAATTTATTTGTTACTATGATTACAAATATTGCCAAATTATTCTAACTATCTTCAAAATTCGAAATTTTAAAAATTCTAAGTCTGAGAAGAATATTCGAGATACGGTCTATCTCGAAGTTCATCTCGAAATTCGACTTGAATTTCGAGTTATAGTTCCTAGTATGGCTAATCAAAATTCCAAGTCTGGGATAACATTCGAGTTATTCTATCTCGAATATTCGACTTGATGTTCGAGTTAGTCTCTATCTCGAACATTATCTCGAATATTCGACTTGATGTTCGAGTTAGTCATTATCTCGAACATTATCTCGAATATTCGACTTGATGTTCGAGTTAGTCGCTATCTCGAATATTCAACTTCATGTTCGAGTTAGTTGCTATCTCGAACATTATCTCGAATATTCGACTTGCAATTCGAGATGGGATTCCCAGGTGGGTTTTTATGCTGTTTTAATTGATCAAATGATTATTTGTTCGAGTTAGTGTCATCTCGAACTTTATCTCGAATATTCGACTTGATGTTCGAGATAGTCTCTATCTCGAACCTCATCTCGAATTTTGACTTAAATGTTCGAGATAGTGTTCGACTTGATGTTCCCCAGTGCGTACTTAGCATTTTTTTCTTGTTTTCACAGGGGTATTTTCGTCTTTGCTCATATATGCCTATATATACATCTCTAACTTGCATCAGTTTTCACTTTTACCTAATTGTTTTAACCCTAAATTTTTACAGCCCCCACCCTCCCTCCCTGCGATTTCAAACCTTCATCGCTCTGTTCATTCGATTTGCGTTAAAACTCATACATATCTCGAATTGCTGCCCGTTTTTAATCTTCCATCATTATTTGCATCCCATTATTGTGTGTTTCTGTGCATCTATAACTGTTCTTAATTGTGTTTGGTATATACACACATATCTATACACGCACGCAAATCTGTGGTATTCAATAAATAATGGTTGGTGTGTTTGATTTTTCTTACTTAATTGATTATAATTCCGTAGTTTAATTCCAAAGTAAGTACTTTGTTTAATTAAAAGGGATTATTCTGTTTTTTTTCCGTGCTTAATTGTTTGTGCTAGCTGCTTCTTTTTATAAAATCCAATTAATTCACAGGAAAAGATTTACAAAAATGGCTCATCAATTTTCCCTTGCCAAAAACAATTTTTATAATATTTCTACGGAAATTGGTGATCAACTCCCGCGATTCAAGTTTTGGGTACGATTTCTTAATTTGTACTCCAAGGCTAGTGTTGTTTTTACTTCCAAACCAACACTAGTCCATGATGCTTTACAGCAATTATGGACTAGTGCGGTTACATTTGGGAGCAAATATGCCCCCTATGGTTTCAGGTTTACCTTGGCAGGTCAGGAATATCACGTTACAGAAGAAGTGTTCAACAAGGTTCTGGGATTCCCAATCAAGGATGTTTATGACCCCGAACCTACAACAGCAGAGCGTATTAAGTTCTTTGAGGAGATTGGATGCTATCCTCCTTCTGGAAGGATCTCAACTGGCGCCATCCAGAAACAATACTTCCATGTGGAATGGAATTACTTTTTCGAGGCCATCACAAGATGTTTTCGGGCACGCGAAAAAGATTATCATCGGATTCCAATTCCCATGCAGGTCTTTGCAGTTTCCCTAGCCCGTGAACTGAATATTAATTATGGCAGAATCGTTCTTTCAGAGATCGTGGCTGCAATGGGATCATTTGCAAGCAGAGACCTTTCAACTACTGATGTTACCTGCTGGTATCCTCGCTTCTTACAGATGCTTATTAATCACTTAGTACCGACTGATGCTTTAGCTGTAAGACAGGCATTTACCACAAGTGCAACATCTGCATCACTGGGCATGGGCACTAAGTCCCTCACAACGATTGCTAATCAGGATAAACATCACGGTAAAACAATGTCTATTCCTGATAACATTCAAGTGTGGATTAAGTATGATGCAGGTATTACTTCAATGGCGGGGACCTCCCACATTTCATCACATGCTCAGAATCCATCTGCCCATGCTGACGCATTCCAGGGGATTCCTGACGACAATCTTGGTGATGAAGATGATGATGGGCATTCTCACGATCAATCTTCTGCCGGTCAAAGGGACAGACAACCTACTCCACATGCTAATTCTGCTTCCTTTGCTGGACAATGTAATGAAGAAGGTATTTTCTTTGAACAAGAGCAACTCTCTATTCACACTACTGATACTTCTTCATCTAAATCTGATTCCGTGGCCCAAGATTTTGCTAACCCGCAGGATCTATCCCAGGGCGAGAGCTATATTTCTGATTCTGAGTCTGATACTCTTGCTTCCTCTCTTTCACCCTCGCTGACGGGAGTCAAAAGGCAGACACCTGTAGATTTAGGAGAGGGTTCTGCGAGTGACCCCGAAGTGTAACCTCTTATTCGGAAGAAAGCCAAATTTTCACATGCTGCAACTTCCAAAGCCCAGTCCAAACCTAGTGTGTCTATCACAACCACTCCACATCACGTGAGTGGTTCAACCCTTGCACATTCTACACATAGGGTTTTTGGTGAGGATTTTATGCCTTCTGAAGAGCCTGTTACTTCAGAAAGGCAAGAAGCTTTCATTGCTTTCGAAGTACCTTCACCGGTACCTATTGATGCTGCAGAGAGGATCGGTTCTGATTTTGTACTAGAACACTCTGCAGCCTCTCAGCCTGAGATTCCACGTCAGGATATGATAGGAACAGCTCATATAACTGCTACTCACTTTGCTTATCCAGTTTCTGCAGGTACTGCTTTCACTTTCAGGAATATTGTTGAAGACATACACGAGCGTGAGACAGGGAGTGTGTGTGAGCGTTTAGGGAGTGAGGGACCTTCATTTTTAAGGCCCGAAACCGAGCGACAAACAGTAATAGAACGATTTTTAGAGCGAGGACACCCAAGCCAAACACCGTCCCTTAATCTTGAAAATCTTGACACGCGTATGACACCCAGAGAGCTCTTGATGACTACGCAGCACGGATGGCCAGTCAAGCAATAACATTCGATGAGTTGACAAACAAGGTGAATGACTTGGGCCATGCTGGTGGTGTCTTGGGCAGCACTCTTTATGAAAGAATGAGAGCAGTGGAAGGCCTAATGCATACAATGGCAACAGAGATAAGCAGACTGATGTATGCAGTTAGGAGCTTTGTTCCCCCAGAGTGCTTTGACGATCAATATAACCAACCTCCCCCTGATAATGATGGTGCTGGTGGTGCTGGAGGTGCTGGTGGAGCTGGACCCTCAGGTTCGGGTTTTGGTGGTTCCTATGCTACTGGTGGATCTGGAGAGAAGGGTGGTGTTTAGGATAACTCACCTAAGGGGGAGAGTGCAAAGGAGACGAGACAGCAGTCGCTGATTATTGAGGAGATTGAAGAACAGACTACTGATTTTGTCAAAGAAAATGAGCCAATTATTGAAGAGGAGGCTCAGAGGAAGAGAAAGGGTAAGGCAGTGGTGGCTGAGCAAGAAGAGCCATTCATTGACTTGAGTTATCATCAGGAAGAAGTGCATAAGGTACTTGATTCAGATTCTGATATGGAGGATGTACCTTTAGCACATGCAATCAAAAGATCTTTGATGGAACAAGGTGGAGGTGCTGGAATGTCTTCCGGAAAGCCTGAAGAAATACCTGTTGATAAAGAGACCCTGGAAGCTCAACAGTTGGCCTTGGAACAAGCTCAGTTCTATAAAATGAAGATGATGCGGGATGAGGCTGTTTTCCTTGAAAAGTAAGCGGAGCTCAAGGAGAAACATTATGATCATGAGCTTGCAAGGTTAGCTGATCCTCAAGTTGATCTGGACAAGAGAAGGATCGGACAGAAATGGGATGATGCAAGGAAGATTCTATTGGGAGTTTGTGCGAAAGGAACTCATAACAAAGAGGCGGAAGAGTTATTCTACAACTTGAACTCCCAGAATCCACTGATTGTTGACTATATAAATGCTTTGAAAAGGTTGATCTCTAAAGTCAGAGTTGGATATAATGCGATGGTTAAGGAGTGGCAGGTCATCTTGTCTTTAGTCGAAGGAGTCCCGACATCTTTCTTGTATGTGGATGATCAATTCATCTCGAGAAGATCTGCGTCAGAGTTGTTCTTGCTAGCAACAAAAATTCAATATTCTCAAGCTGAGGAGTTTAGCATTCTGTATAGAGATCAGTTAATGCAGCTAGCAGAGGACAAGGGACCAGAATTCTCAGCGAATCCTGATGTTGTTCGGATGGTTGTTGATGGGAAGATGAAGAGGGTTAGTTTAGAGGAAAATGACCTAATGGCTCTATCGGTAGAATCCCTAAAGGCTGTCTGCAGGCAAATGATGAGTAAGGGATTCACCTCTAACATTAAGGAGAAGTCAGTAGAGTTTATTGAGAGGATCATATTCAAGATGAGCAATGAGATTTGGAAGTGCGACATTATTGCTCCAAACCCTCTAGACAATGTAAAGGTTGAGCCGGAGCTAATTGAAAGAAAATGGAATATTCTACAAGCTGTTAAAAATGTAGATGAAGCTCTGACTCTTCCTTCTGGATCACTGGAACAAGGAGAGATAAGGGAGGCAATTGGTGTTCCAGGAAGAGATAGTGTATACTGGATACAATCGTATGACGATGACACAGCTGATGCTTTGGCGTTCATAGATGCAGACCAGAATCAAACATTATTGCATATGAGTAGGAAATGGCTGCTGCAAACTCAAGATGCCGCATTTCTGGAAAGAGTTTTAGAAGTGTTCAAATGGGGCGAAGTGGAGAATGAGAATGTGGATGAGAAGCAGAGACTTCTGAAGTACTTGTCTGAAGTAGTGGTGGAGAAGAAGCGAATGGAGCGAGATGCGGCTAGTGTCTACAATACTAAACGTGTCAAGGGCTACCCCAAAATGATCTATTGTCAGTTCAAGGCTGATAAATCACATTGGAAATCTCAGCCCATAATGAAGAATTTTGAGGATATTCCAAAGATTAGAACTACTCAGGAGGTGGACAAACTCAGAAGGCTTTTCAAGCATCCTTATCCAGAGCCCAAGAATCCTCTAGAAATGGAAGCGGTAAGTCTGTTGAATGCAAGGTGGAAGCAGCTTCATGATCCAGTCTACAAGAGAGAACAGCAGCAAAAGGAAAGGCGTAGAAAGCTAAAAGAAGAGAAGCGCCAAGCTGAAGAAGCTAGGAAGAGGAGACGGAATTAGAATTAAAGGTCAGAGTGGTGTGAACTTGAAGTTGGAAAAACTTCATATCTGTTGGTTGCTTTAACTCACTTGAGGAAAATTCACCAGATCACAGTATGCGAGATAGGCTAACTTACCATACTGTAACCGTGAATCAGAGTGGATCCAATAAGGTGATATAAGTTTGACTGAAAGATATGAAATAATCCAGGTGATAGGAATCACTCAAATGGTCTTTAATTCGAAGTTCGAATTCTTTTTCTAGCTTAAGTTTTATTTATTCTAGTTCTTTGAATTGTTTTCCAAGTTTATTTCAGTTGTAATTTTAACAAGACAACAATGTTATTTATCTTTTTCTCGTCTCATTGTTTAGTTGATTTATCCCTTGTTAATTTGAATGTCACTGTTAGACTATCAAATAGGGGGAGATTGAAAGGCAGAGTGTCTAAACTTGTAACACTATAACTTATGTAACTCAACTAAAAGAAAAGATACTTAACTGGAAGACAATCAAGAATATGAAGCCACAAAGAAATCAATATTAAATGAAGACATAGTAATTGATACAATTCAACATGTTAACTTTGATCAAACAAAGAAGAAATCATTGAAAGAAGTTCAAGACAGAGTTGTTCATGCCTCAGTGATTTGTAACTTAAAGATTCAAGATCATAACTATCAGTATCAATAAGACTAATTGATTTCAAGTGAACAAGTAGGAAAACAATAATTGGAAAGCCACATTACTAATTGAATATGGTAATCTATTCAAGAAGCAGAGACATTATCAAGACTAGTCACTTATGAATCAGACCATTGCATCAAGTGTCAGGACATTGATAGCAAATTTATGTCAGAAAAACCTAAATCATCACCTGCACCACATCAAGTTGAAAATGATGATGAGTGCACGTCAAATAGTGATGATGACTACTTCACCCAAGAAGAGCTGGACAACATGGATGATGGTGTCATGGCATACATGGCAAGGATGTTCAGCAACATAAGATTCAGAAAGAGTAACCGACCACAAACAAAATCTTCATCTTACTATCGGGTTACTAAGGGTGGTGGTAGTTCTCAAGGTTATAAAGGGAAAAGCAAGAGCACCAGCTACAAATCACCTTTGGATTTCAAAATGAAGTTCAAATGCTTTAACTGTGGTGAAGCTGGACATTTTTTACAGACTGCAAGAAGACGAAACAGACATATCCCAAAGAAACTTATGAAGCCCTCAAAAGCAAGTATGAAGCCCTGGTGAAGGAAAGACATGGAAAGAGAGCTTTAGTTGTAACAGAAGGCAGAGCTTGAGATGATTCAGATGAAGAAGAAGTTACCCATGCAACAAACTTTGCCCTCATGGCTGAGACATCAGATGAACCAGAGGTACCAGTTCTAACCCTTAAAGAAGAAATGTCTATTGATGATTATAAGGTGCAGAACGGGGCTCTTAGCGAAGAGATCTATATGTTGTGCAAAAGCCTAAATACTTCTCAAAAAGAACAGAAAACACTTGTTGCCAAATGCAGAATGCTTGAGGTAAAAGTAAAAGAATTAGAGGCTGCTTGCAATATAGATAATTCCCTAATAGACTCTATTAAATCTTTGGAACACAAGCTCAACCTTAAAGATGAAATAGAAGCATGTCTTTGAAATAAACTAGCTGAGGTAGAAACTAAATGCGAAGTTTATAAACTAGCAGCTAGTAAAGTGAATGTTGATAGTGACACATTTAAGAAGATAACTGGAGTCGGTGTAGGACTTAACTATTCTAACTTATCTAAGAAAGAAGGAAAAAGACCTGTAGACACTAGTTCTAGTGAGATTAATAAGGAAATACCTACAATTTTTAAATCTGCTGTCAAACCTATCTTTAAACACTTCGTTCCTCATGAAGAAGGAGAGACTGAATTGTTAGTTAGATATGAGATTGAAATGGAAGATCGGAAGAAAGAACAACCTATAACTCCTACTAAATCAGTTAAAATCAATTCCCCTAGAGATGAGTCTAGACCAGGATTAGGAGCTAAGGCTGTTAAACAACAGAGTAAAAAGGAAAAAGGCACTACTAGAAAAACTGGATACAACATCACCTTTTTAACAACGGTTGCAAAAAACACCGATGTTAAATGTCTTTTTAACATCGCTTTTGTATATAACGATGTTAAAGCGTTTTTAAGACATTGCTGGGTAAAAAGCCCGATGTCTAAAGTTGTGTTTGAAAAAAAATAAAAACAAGCAGGTCAATAATTTCCCCTTATAGCTACAGACAAAAAACATTTCCCCCTTAACATCTCCTCCCCCGCCGAACACTCTCTTTCGCGACTCTCTCCCTTTCTCTCAACCCTCTCTCTCAACCTCTCTCGCAAATCTCTTTATCTACCATTTCACCAAAACATCATCTCTCATATCTTACCATCTCATCATCTCTCTCATAAATCTTTGGCCACAGTTCAAAACCCTTGATTTACAAATCAATTTTCAAAACCCTAGCTTTGAAGCTAAGATTGGTTAGTAATTAGGCGATTCCAAGCTCCTATTTTTAAAACCCTAGCTTCTTGGTTAGTAATTACAAATCTCTCTCTTTGTTTGAGGTTAGAAATGCACCTCAATAATCACCTGGTAGTCAATGGGATAACATTATCAAATTTCTGGATTCTCTTATGAATCGTTTATGTTTAAACCATGTATGTTTAAATTATTTTAAAGGAAATAAGTTTTATGCTTAAATTGTGCATTTCTACTATATTTTGTGTACATGTAAACCAATACTTCTGTTTTTTCAGGTTCCCTCATTTTTCATTCGTAAATTGGTGACCCAAGTTTTCTCATTCATCAATATTTCACTCTTTTATAGGTAATCTCTATGATAGCATCTATTTCTTTTTTGTAGTTGAACAGCTTTCTGGCTTAATGTAATAGAAACTTTTTTCATTGCCAGTCTTTTATTGCGGAGAGAATGTTGCACGTTTACAAATGGGGAATATGTGAAATCTGGTCTGGCAAAATTGGAAAAATGGATCGTCAATGCAAAGGATGAGGTGTAAAATTTTTTATTACTTTGTGCTTCTTGTATTATAGAGTTAAAATCTTATGGACGTGGTATTAAATTATTGCCAATTGTAGTTTGCTAGAACCTTTTGGCATAAACTAAATTATATCCGGCAAGCTGTTGATTTTCTGGTATTATTAACTGAGCTGCAGCTGCTACAAAAATGTATACTTGTTGTATTGTTGGCATGTTTTAATTTGGTCATCTGTAAAAAAATTTGGGTAATCCATCAAAAGAGAAAGAAATTGCTTGAAGAGATAAGACAAGATCTTTGTCCGGTATGGCCTTTTGTGTTAGTTTCAATTTGAATCATCATATGATCATCTCTTGTGCTAACTTTCAAATTTTCAGATGAGTATTCTATTTAGAGTAAGATTTTTTATGCTCATTTATCTTGTTTTGGACTTTGGCAGGCGTTGACCGTGAGACAAATTTATCGGATAAGTACTATGTATTGGGATGACAACTATGGAACCCAAAGTGTCTCAAACGAGGCAAGTTTGATAGTTTCTTTTTGTTGTGTGTGAATAGAGTCATTATCCTATGCAAGGGATAACAATATAGCATGCTTAACTTTAAGGGAATTAGTTAAATGAATCAGTTTTAGTGTCCTATTATATGTGAGATGGTATCTGTCTCTTTTTTGTTTTGCCATACATGTATATTTTATTATGGTTGTCCTGATATTCTAAAGCTGAGTGCAATACTACACGCCCCCAGAATTGGTTGGTTGGCTATTGAATTCAAGACCTGCTTGTAGTTTACTTTTTTAGTTATTCCAAGGTTTTTCTAGGCTAGCTCATTATTATTCAGGACTTTAAATACTAATTAAAATGTGACTATTAAAATAAAAGGAAGGAAAATAAAACCTTTTGTAGTATGATAGTTATGAATAACTCATAAATTACAAACATTGCCTAATTGTTAAATGTAATGAATTCCTTTTATTTTCTTCAGACCATAGGTCATGCTTGAGGAGAAAATGAGGTGTGGATATTTCAAAACTGTAGGGAGTTTGATGCCAAAATCTCAGGTGATCTTTGTCATTAGTTTGGTAATGAATATTTTTCTATCTGTATTCTGTATGGTTATTTGGTTTTGTATGGTTAAAGGTGGTTCGTGTTGGAACCGAAGAATATATAAGAGCTGCAAAACTGAAGAATTTGTTTAAGGACTTCGTCGATTATCAACGACAGCTTCACGAGAGGTTAACTTTGGAGCACAACAAGAACTTTTGTCGTTCACATGCATCTTAGCCTGCTGTTGGCTAGAATATTTTTGTAGATGGATTATGCAAAAAGGTAATTATTACATTTGAGTATGTGTTAAATTTTGGTGGATCTAAGCTGATTTAGTTTGGTGTTGTACTGTGTATCATATAATTCGGGCAAACCTTGTTTTAATTGTTATCCTCTCTAGAAATAAAAAGCAAACACTTGGTATATATTATATTGATTCTTATTTGATCATACGACTGATTTTTTGAATTAAAGAAAAACCTAAGATCACTGGTACAGTTAAAAAGGTCTGTACAGAGCTGACCAGGTCCAGGACTAAATATAAACATAATCACAGCTTCTATTGAAGCATGAGCCCCTAGATGAACCTGCTCGCTTAATGTTTATTCAGTTTTATTCGTAAGTAAATTATATGAACTTCCTTTAGTTAAATTTTCCAATTCACAATATACATGAGCTCATCTTTAGTTAAATTTGGCCTCTTAAGTGTTGCAACTTGCAAGTGTTAAATCTATTATGTAATCCACAGACTCTAGTTTCATTTGCATCAGATTGAACGAATGTTATAAAGTAATCGAATTGTGCACCTTGTAATGCAATCTCAGATCTTTATATACATAGAAATGATTTGTGATCCATCCTAATGGAAACTTATAGATAATGATGAACACTGGTGTCACACTGAAGTAATCTTGTTTGTGCTATTATAACAATATGACTTGGTGGAAGTAGGTTATATGTCACCATGTATGCTGTATACATGCTTCTTAACTTCCCGACATAGTTTCCATAACTTTCACTCATAAGATCTATGATATGTGAAAAACAGGTTCAGGCAGCTGATTCATTGCTTAAATTGGTGTGAGAGTTGAAACAGACAGCGATCTTTTCGGGGTTTGCAACCCTTAATGATCATGTAGAACAAAGAACAGATGAACTAAACTCAGTGTTAAGGTTGTTTAGTTGAATGGTAAATTTCTATTTTGTTTGAATTGAAGTACTTTTAGCTAGCCATGTTTATTTATGTGGATGTGTTACTTTGGTTATTGGTAATGATATATATATCAATTGAGTTTGGCAATTTAAATTTCTTTTTGTGGAAACAGTTCTTTTTTTGTAGTTTGGTTGTGGTTGAAGAAGTTTGTTAGTTGGTTGAATTGATTTTGGCTAATATATATCAATGTACACAAGACACTGTCATCTGAACCTAAAGAAATAACATCACAATTTTTTTAAAACGATGTGTAATAGTATATTTAACAATATTTTATAAAAGAAATTTGATGTCTAAAATTACAAAGACATCAGTTGGTCTTTAAAAAATATGATGTCTTAAATAAGCTATTACATCATTTAAACTGAAAAAACTGATGTTAAATTTGTAATATACATCAGATACAAAGATAAAACATGATGTCTTAAAGAAACTAGTAAATCGTCTCTATAAAAATAATCGATGTTAAATATAGCTATAGACATCGACTTTTATAAGAAAATTGATGTCCAAAATTGGTTTTAACATCGTCTTTACTTAGGAGACGATGTCTTATATCTGTTTTAACATCACTTAAAAACTAATGTATAAAGTATATACTTTTAACATCACATGCGAAGACATCGGTCAGAAATTTCTCAGACATCAATTGGCAACTGATGTTGTACGCAGTTTTTCTAGTAGTGAGGCTTAAAAGAGGTTAAGGCAGAACGAATAAAGAAAGCATGTTATCACTGTAAATCAACTGAACATCTTTCTTATGCATGTAAATCTAACATGAATATTCCTGTTGCACATGCCATGCCTGTACCACACACAATTTATAACATGCATCAGAATCATGCACAATGTGGTCAACCAAATTGTATGCCATGCACCTTTAAGGTCATGCAAACGTTTGTGAACTTGATGAATGCAACTAGCCAAACATGTCTAAATTCTTCTGCTAGTTCTAATATAAAAAAGAAGCATGTAAGAGCTAAGAATGTTAGTCCTCCTAAAGTTAGGAGTTACAATCCTTCTCCTAAGACTGACATATCTGTCAAGTCTGAAAAAGGAAGAGACAAAGTCGAAAGCTCTAGTAATGTTAAAAAGGGTGCATCTCCTGTTGTTAAATCTGATAATTCTCGATCTTATAGAAAAACCGGGCCCAATAAATCTTGGGTTCTGAAGAATGCCTAATCAATCTGTTATTGCAGGGCATTAAGCAGAAAAGAAATAAAGTTATATGGGTGCTAGATAGTGGAGCATCAAGGCATATGACAGGAAACAAGTCCCTGCTTACATAATTGGTTATGAAGGCTGGCCCTTATGTCACCTTTGGAGATGACAGCATAGGTGTGACAAAGGGATATGGCAAATTGAAAACTGGTAATGTCATCATTGAAGATATTTCCTATGTTAAGGGATTGAAACCCAATCTATTGAGTATCAGTCAATTCTGTGACAAAGGATACAAAATTGTCTTCAGTAAGAAAGGTGTATCTATCACTCACATTAAGGAAGGTTCGTTGGCTTTAAGAGGAGTTCGAAAGGCAAATCTTTTTATTGCTGATATGGATTCGGCAAACCAGAATGAAGTCACCTGTTTCTACAGTAAAGCTTCAGATGATGAAAGCTGGTTATGGCATAAAAAGCTATCTCACTTAAACTTCAAAACGATGAATGCTCTCTCAAGGCGAGAATTGGTGAAAGATCTACCTCCAATGGAGTTTGCTCCTAAAGGACTCTGTGAAGCCTGTGAAATGGGAAAGTCAAAGCGAGCATCGCATAAGACTAAAGAAATTTCTAGTATCACTGAGCCTCTGCAATTCCTACATATGGATTTATTTGGCCCAGTGAATGTCCTATCATTGTCTAGGAAAAGATATGTGTTAGTAATCGTGGATGACTTCCCTAAGTATACATGGGTATTGTTCGTTATGACAAAAAACGAAGTACCTTTCCAAATCATTGATCACATCACTGAAATTGAGAATGTTTCAACACTCACTGTGAAGATGATTAGATTAGACAATGGCACTGAATTTAAAAATGCAATACTGAATGATTTATGCGTTTCTAAAGGAATACGTCGTCAGTACTCTGCCCCGAGAACTCCACAGCAAAATGGAGTAGTTGAAAGGAAGAACAGAACATTGGTTGAAGCAGCAAGAACTTTGTTGTATGAATCAAAACTTCCTCTATACTTTTGGGCCGAAGCTGTGAGTACAGTGTGTTACACTCAGAATAGAACCTTGATTATAAAAGATAAAGAAAAGACACCATGTGAATTAATGAATAACAGAAGACCAACAATCAAATACTTTCATGTCTTTGGAGTTAAATGCTATGTACTAATAGACGATGAAAAGCTAGGCAAGTTTGAAGCAAAAGCTCGTGAAGGGATATTTCTTAGGTATTCTACAGATACGGTGGCAGCTTATCGAGTATTCTTAGTGAATGATCGAAAAGTGATTGAAAGCTACAATGTCAGATTCGACGATACCAAACTCCCATCAATTTCTAAAGATAATAGTGAACCTGAGTCCCTAAAATTTCAGAATCTGGACTTGGATGAAGTTGAGGATGAACCTGAGTTGATTGTTACTTCAAATATACCAAGTGTTCGTGAAGAAATACTTGAGTCTAGTGGACAATCGATTTCTACAAGATCAGAAGAAACTTCTTCAGCACAGTCCGACAACAACTCAAGGGGAGTAAATAGCAGCTCAATGACAAGTGCTCAAAACTCAAGAAGAGATGACACTAGTTCTGCAGGAGCTGGCACTAACTCAGGGGGGGTTAGTAGAAATAATACAAGTAGTCAACACAACAATTCAGAAAGTCAAACTGAATCATCAAGACATTTACCAAAAGAACGGGTATGGAGTAGAGACCATCCGTTTGAATTAATCATTGGTGATCCAGACGCCGGTGTGACTACTAGAAGAACTACAAGAGCTGACATGGCTATTATCTGCTTGTACTCTGGGTTCTTGTCCAAACTTGAACCTAAAGAAATAGAAGAAGCTCTTGGTGATGCTGATTGGGTAATTGCAATGCAAGAGGAGCTCAATCAGTTTGAAAGGTAGTAAGTTTGGAAACTGGTACCCCGACCAAAGAACAGATCAACAATTGGAACTAAGTGGGTATTCAGAAATAAACTGGATGAAGAAGGACTTGTAACACGAAACAAGGCTCGTTTTGTAGCCAAGGGTTATTCTAAAAAAGAAGGTATTGATTATGATGAGACCTACGCTCTAGTTGCAAGACTTGAGGCAGTCAGGATATTCTTGGCCTTTGCAGCACACAAGAACTTCAAGGTTTTTCAGATGGATGTTAAAAGTGCCTTCCTGAATGGAGAGCTAGAAGAAGAAGTATATCTGGAACAGCCACCTGCCTTTATTGATCCAGAACTTGTAGATTTTGTATACTTTCTCTTCAAAGCTGTCCATGGCCTCAGACAATCCCCAAGACGATGGTATGAAACCCTATCCTTGTTCTTAATTGAAAGTAGTTTTACTAGGGGAGTAATTGATAAAACATTGTTCTATAAAAATGTAAAGGGTGATTTAATACTTGTTCAAGTCTATGTGGACGATATTATTTTTGGGTCATCTAATGAACGCTTGTGCGAGAAATTTGCCAAGTTAATGCAGGATAAGTATGAGATGAACATGACGGGGGAGCTGTCATTCTTCCTTAGATTACAGATCAGTCAGAGAAAAGAAGGAATCTTTATCTGTCAGTCCAAGTACATCAAAGATTTACGCAAAAAGTAAAATCTAGAAGATGCGTCAGCAGCTAAAACTCCCATGGCAATTGCACAAGCTATCGAGGTATGATTGGCTCACTTCTTTATTTAACTGCAAGTAGACCCGATATAATGTTCGCAACTTATTTGTGTGCAAGTTTCCAAACGGATCCTAGAGATTTACATCTCATAGCCGTCAAACGAATCTTTAGGTATCTTAAGGGAACATCAAATCTAGGGATTTGGTACCCAAGAGATACAAGTTTTAATCTAATAGGCTATTCGGATTCAAACTATGCAGGTTGCAGGATTGATAGGAAAAACACATCTGGTGCCTGTCAATTCCTAGGAAAAAGATTGGTGTCCTGGAAAAGTAAAAAGCAACATACAGTATCTACTTCTACTGCTGAAGCTGAGTACATCGCTGCTGAAAGCTGTGTAGCTCAAATACTGTGGATGGGAACCAATTGAAAGATTATGGCATGGAGCACAAAAAGATTCCTATCATGTGTGACAACACTAGTGCCATTGCCATGACCAACAATCATGTGGATCACTCCAGAACCAAGCACATAGATATAAGATATCACTTCATAAGAGAACATGTTGAGGAGGGGACTGTGGAATTACATTTTGTACCCACAATGCAACAAATTGCAGATATATTCACTAAACCTCTTGATGAAGTCACATTCAATAGGTTGGTTGGTGAATTGAGGATGCTTAACACAAGTTAGTAAATCCTCTTATCTGTAAAATCCCAGTTTTGATCAAGTGCATATGTTTTTCTTCTTGTAATTTGCCTATTTTAATTGTCCCTAGTTGAAAACATATGTAAATAATCTAGAAAATCGCTAAAAATATCACTTCTGCATGTTATTTAATCATTATAGACTTAGACTTTAAAATGTTTCATTAATGATTATTATATATTGTATGTAGTGTTATTTTTTATGAATTCATTGTGCATTGAGTGAAATTATTTGTAAAAACTTTGAATTTATGCTCATTTAATTGCATGAACATAGGGGGAGTTAAATCCATAGATCTCTAAATTTGTCATGATTTTTAAATGGATTTTTCTATATTTTTCATGTAATTTTTATGCTATGAGAAGCCTTAGAATTGTCAAGGAATGTTTTTAATATTGTTTATTTTAAGAATCCTTGAATTGGTATTTATTTTAATTTGGCAAAATTTAATTATTGTTTTTCATGAAAAATTGCCAAAGTTTACTAAGTATCTTCAAAATTTTGAGATATGTTCTATCTCGAAACTCATCTCGAAATTCGACTTGAATTTCGAATTTGAGGCTTCCAAGAGTGATGTTTTTGAAAATTCTAAGTCTGGGAAGAAATTCGACTTAGGTTCTATCTCGTACATTATCTCGAATATCGACTTCATGTCGACTTAGGTTCTATCTCGAATATCAACTTCATGTTCGACTTAGGTTTTATCTTGAACATTATCTCGAATATCGACTTCATGTTCGACTTAGGTTCTATCTCGAACATTATCTCGAATATCGACTTCATGTTCGACTTAGGTTCTATCTCGAACATTATCTCGAATATCGACTTAATATTCGAGATAGTTTTCCCTGGTAAGACTTGGAATTTGTTTAAGGGTTAAGGAAATTTCAAGATAGTCTCTATCTCGAACCTTATCTCGAATATCGACTTGATGTTCGAGATAGGTTTTCCTTGAGGGTTTTGACTGTTTAAATTGTTTTAAGTGACTAAACTTCGAGTTAGCACCTATGTCGAAACTCAAGTTGAAGTTCGACTTGATGTTCGACATAGTGTTCGACTTAGATTACCCTGTACGTACGTAAGTTTTTTTTATTATTTTCACGGGTTTTTTTTGTCATTTCCCAATAATGCCTATATATACATCTCTAACCCGATTTTATTTTTACTTTTACCCATTGTTTAAAACCTAATTTTTTACAGCCCCCACCCTCCCTCACAGGCGATTTCTTTTTCACGGCAGTTTCTGTGTTAATATTCCTACATACCACGAACTACTGTCAAAATTGTGTCTGAATCTATTGTTTGCATCTCTGATCACTGTGTGTTTTTATGTTTTGCATCGTGTCTGTTCATCTTCAATCTCGATATATACACACGCCTATACACACACTTACATACATATGTATAGTCATTACATTTAAGTAGTTTGTTTGGTATTGCTGTGTTTGATTTCATATCGTTGATTTCAATTTCGTAGTTTATTTTCCAATTACGACTCTGTGTCTTCTCTGCTAATTAAAAGGAATTGATCTGCCATTGTTTCCTTATTTTTTTTCTCTGCTTTAATTGTGTGCATTTTTTTATATACAAAAATCCAATTAATTCACGAAAAAAATTTTACAAACAAAAATGTCTCACCAATTTTTACTTGCTAAAAATAACTTTTATAATATTTCTATGAATATTGGTGATCAACTCCCGCGATTCAAGTTTTGGGTACGATTTCTCAATTTGTACTCCAAAGCTAGTACTGCCTTCACTGCAAAACCAACACTGGTTCATGATGCTTTGCAGTAATTATGGACCAGTGCGGTTCCTTATGGGAGCAAATCGACCCCCTATGGTTTTAAGTTTACCTTAGAAGGTCAAGAATATGAGGTTACAAAGGCAGTTTTTAATAGAGTTCTTGGTTTCCCAATCAAGGATTCTTATGACTCTGTACCTACAGCGGCCGAGCGCCTATAGTTTTTTGAGGAAATTGGATGTTATCCTCCCACTGGTAAAATATCCACTTCCACTATTCAAAAACAATTTTTTCATGTGGAATGGAATTACTTTTTCGAAGCTATCACTAGATGTTTTCGTGCACGAGAAAGAGATTTTCATCAAATTTCTATTCCCATGCAAATCTTTGGTATTTCCCTGGTCCGTGAACTCAACATCAAATATGGAAGAATCGTTCTTTCTGAAATTGTGGCCATGATGGGATCACCTGATACCAGGGACATTGCAACCACTGATGTTGTCCGCTGGTATCCCCGTTTCTTACAAATGCTAATTAATCATCTTGTACCATCTAATGCTTTATCAGTTAGGCAGACATTTGTTAGGAGTCCAACCTCTACATCTCTCAGTATGGGAACTAAGTCACTAACAACAATTGCTAACCAGGATAAGCATCAGGGTAAACCTATGTCTATTCCTGAGAATATTTGAGTGTGGCTTTCTTATGATGCAGGTGTCACTACTATGACGGGGACTTCACAACTATCATCACATGCTCAGAATCCATCTACTCATACTGACGCATTTCAAGGGATTCCTGACGAGCAACCTGATGATGAAGAAGAAGAGGGTCATTCTCTCAGTCAGTACTCTACCGGGCAAAGGGAGCAACAACCGTCTCCTAGGTAACCTCCTGCTGAATCTGACCCCTTTGCTGAACAAGGTAATGAAGGAGGTAATTTTTTTGAACATGAGGCACCCTCTGTTCACACTACCAATACTTCCTCTTAATTCTGATTCTGTGGCCCAAGATTCTGCTTACCCGCAGGATCTATCCCAGGGTGATAGCCAAATTTCTCAGTCTGATTCCCTGACTTCTTCACTTTCACCCTTGTTGACGGGAGTTAAAAGGTCGGCACCTGTAGAATTAGGTGAGAGTTCTGATGAGAGTAACCTTGAAGTGCAGCCCCTAATACGGAAGTGAGCCAAAATTTCTCAAGCTGCTATTTCTCAAGCCCAGTCAAAACCTAGTGTGTCAAGTACAACCACTCCACCTCACGTGAGTGGTTCTCCCCTTGCACATTCTACACCTAGGACTTTTGGTGAGGATTTTGTGCCTTCTGAGGAGCATGTTGCTTCAGCTAGGCCGGAAGTTTTATTTGCTTCCAAAGTACCTTCACTGGTACGTACTGATGCTGCAGAGAGGATCGGTTCAGATGTTGTACATGAACACTTTGCAGCCTCTCAGCTTGAGATTCCACCTCAGGAACAAACATGATCTTTAGATCCCATAACTGCTCTTCACTTTTCTTATCCAGTTTCTGCAGGTACTGCTTTTAATCTTGGTGATATTGTTGAAGATATACACGAGCGTGAGACAGGGAGTGTGTGTGAGCGTTTAGGGAGTGAGGGACCTTCATTTTTAAGGCCCGAAACTGAGCGACAAACACTAACAGAACGATTTTTAGAGCGAGAACACCTAAGCCAAACACCGTCCCTTATTCTTGAAAATCTTGATACTAGTATGACAGTAATTGAAAATCAGGTGAAGCAGTTGGGGCAGACAATGGAGCGGTTAGGGGTAAATGTTGGAGACAACCGGAGAGCTCTTGATGACTACGCAGCACGAATGGCAAGTCAGGCAGAAGCTTTAAATGACATAACAAATAAGGTGAATGACTTGGGCCATGCTGGTGGAGTATTGGGCAGTACTCTGTACGAACGGATGGGGAGCGTAGAAAGTGTAATGCATACCATGGCAACGGAGATCAGTCAAATGATGTATGCAATTCGCCATTTGGTGCCCCCAGAGTGCTTTAACGACCAGTACAATCAACCTCCCCCAGATGATGGTGGTGTTGGTGGAGCTGGTACTGGCCCTTCTGGATCTGCCTATGGTGGTTCTCAGTATGCTGCAGGATCTACTGCTCAGGGTGATGTTCCGGATAACTCACCTAAGGGGGAGAGAGAGCCTGAGACGAGACAACAGTCAACTCTAGTTGAAAAGGAGAAAATGAAGGAATGTGAGCCAGTGACTGATGAGGAGGCTCAAAGGAAGAGAAAGGGTAAAGAAGTGGTGGTTGAAGAAGAAGAACCATTCACTGACTTTGGTGGTCGACAGGAAGAAGTACATGTTGTTGACTTAGACTCTGATATGGAGGACGTACCCCTAGCACATGCTATTAAAAGATCTTTGAAGGAACAAGGTGGACGTGCTGGGATGTCTACTAGAGAGACTGAAGAGATCCCTGTTGATGAAGAGACCCTGAGAGCTCAACAATTGGCCTTGGAAGAAGCTCAGTTCTTGAAAATAAAAATGATGCAAGAAGAGGCTGTTTTCTTTGAAAAGAAAGTGGAACTCAAGGAGAAGAAGTATGACTATGAGCCTGGAAGGTTAGCTGATCCACAGATTGAATTGGACAAACGGAGGATTGGACAGAAATGGGATGATGCAAGGAAGATACTAATGGGGACTTGTACAAATGTAGTTCATAACAAGGAGGCAGATGATCTTTTCTATAACTTGAACCTAAAAAATCCAATGACGGTGGGCTACATAAATGCTTTGAAAAGGATGATTTCAAAAGTCCGTGTTGGATATAAACCAGTGGTAAAGGAGTGGCAAGTCATTCTGACTTTAGTTGAAGGAGCCCCAATGTCTTTCCTGTACGTAGATGATCAATTTATCTCGATAAGATCTGCGTCAGAGTTGTTCTTGCTAGCAACTAAAATTCAATACTCTCAAGCTTAGGAACTTAGCATTCTGCATAGAGATCAGTTAATGCAGCTAGCAGAGGACAAGGGACCAAAATTCTCAGCCAATCCAGATGTTGTTCGTATGGTAGTAGATGGAAAAATGAAGAGGGTTAGTATGGAGGAAGAAGATCTAATGGCTCTATCAGTGGAATCCTTAAAAGCGATATGTAGACAAATGATGAGCAAGGGATTCACTTCTGATGTTAAAAAAAAAAATCAGTGGAGTTCATTGAGAAAATAATATTCAAGAAAAGCAATGAAATATGGAAATGTGATATTATTGCTCCAAATCCTCTAGACAACGTGAAGATTGAGCCAGAGCTAATGGAGAGAAAATGGAATATTCTACAAGCTGTGAAAAGTGTAGATGAAGCTCTGGCTCTTCCTTCTGGACCACTGGAACAAGGAGAAATAAGGGAGGCAGTTGGTGTTACAGAAAGAGATAGTGTATACTGGATTCACTCTTATGCTGATTGAAAGGCATATGATAAGACCTATTTGTAATAAGTAGATGACAACTCAACTCAAGTAAGAAAATGAAGTAAGTAATAAATAATGAGGAAGGAATCAAGTCAAAGAATGTCAACTAGACACAAAGAATCCTAAAATCAGAAGTGTTCTAATGAAACTGTTACTCTACACCGGAAGAAGTTCATTAATATGTTCAAGCGTCGGCGAAAAATAAAGGAGTAGTATTTCAGGAGAGTTCAGAAGATACAAAAGATTTCAAGTGCCTACTACAAAGAGATTCCAAGATAAGAAATAATGAAGACAAAGCTAGAGGACAAGACAAGACACAAAGACCACTACAGCAAAAATGAGAATCAACATTGTAGTTAGTCATCCGTGAACCAGACCAGTGCACAGAGTGTTAACAATGTCAGTGAAGATTCGTCATCAAAAAGTTCAAGTGGTTAGAAAGGTTATTGTTGAAGAACAGAAGAGTTTTATCTACCTCAACAATAGTCAAGCCTTTAATTTAATTCTCTATTAATTAATTAAATTAAATTAGTTAATTTAATTAGTAAATTAATTCACTCAGAATTAATTTATTTCTTAAATTAATTAAAGGATCAATTAATTTAGAATTATTTTAGAATGATAGAAGAAAGAAGCTGGAAGCTCAAAGGGATACAGAAACAGCTAAACAGGTCTGACGGTACAGACTTTAAGACAAGACGGAAAAAGTATTGACACGGAAGAAATGCAGAGTCATATATTCTTAAAAGTGGAACCCCGGTTGAAATTGATTTATCATTTCCAAGTCAAAAAAAGTTCGGTTCCAGACGATCAGGAGACCGCAGCTTAGAGCGTAAGGATTTAGTTAATTAATAAATATTTTATTTATTTAGTAAATTATATTTATAAATATCTAAATAATATTAGATATTTATTTTTATAATTTCTGAATTAAAATTATTATTTATTAATCAAAGAATATAAGCTGTGCGAGTCGAAAAGCATTTCTACGGAGCTAGCCCTAATAAGGACAAAATAGGCCCCGGTTTCTTTCAATTTGTTAGAAGGTCACCAGTGATTTTGTGTGGCCAACCGGTGCTTGACACGTGTCCTAAACAAATCAAAAAGGGATTAATATTCACAGATTTTTGTGATTTTGTCTGTATTGTAATATTCACAGATTTCTGTGCTGAGTTTGGAATATAATTGTTAAACACGAACAGTTCATGTCAAATTTTTCTAGATCATCTTATCAATTATATATCAGTTTTCTAAATATTAATTTTGTAATACTAATCAAGTTAAAATTATATCTTTCACTTGAATAGTATTTCCAATCTGTTCTCAAGTTAAAATCCTAGAGAACGTATTTCTGAAGTTTTTGAGGGATACAACAAGCTAATAAATGATCTAAATCTCAATGGCAAACAATATATGAAGAAGGAGATCAGTAGGAAGTTTTTGCTGACAATGCCAGTACACCTAGAGCATAGGATAACAGCCATCAGAGAGTCAAGGGACATGAATGAAATTTCTTTGGAAAGACTTTATGGCATTCTGAAGACCTATGAGCTAGAGCAGATTCAACAGAAAGAAATATATGGTACAGGCAAGGTGGTCAGCAAGTCTACAGCTCTTGTAGTAGAAGAACTAGAGTACAGAAAAGCTAAGACTGAATCTTCTTCAGTCAACATCATTGATCAGGTTATTGTTGCAGAAGTTGCTGCAACTCTAGTGAATTCAACTGATAGTGAATTCTACTCAATGGAAGAACTCGATCAACTTGAGGATAAATCTCTGGCTCTGATTGCTAGAAAATTTGGAAATACAAGATTCAGGAGGAACCCTAGTTTCAAATTCAAGCCTATGGCAAATAGATTTCAGACAGGTGGTTCTTCTAGCTCATCCAACACAAAAGGTGGATACAAGACAGGGATGGTAGACAGAAGCAAGATCCGTTGCTTCAACTGCAATGAAATGGGACACTTTGCTACTGATTATAGAAAGCCCAAGCAGGAAAGAAAGAAGGATTCATATGACGAGCTCAAACAGAAATATGACGCTCTACTGAAGAAGCATCAGGGAAAATCATACTTAGCAGCAGGAAAAAGTTGGGATGATTCCGACAATGATGAAGAAGATCAAATGGGAAATCTGGCTCTAATGGCCTCTTCTTTTGAAGGATCACAACCTCCACCTCGACAAGGAATCGAAGTAAACCCTAGCTGTCCTAAAATGTTTAAATTGTTAGGTAAGAATTTAACTGATGCTAGAGATCGAATAAAAGTTTTAATTCTCGAAAACAAAGTTTTATCAGAAGAGAATTTTGAACTGAAAAAGCTGAAACTTATAAATGTTAAATTAACTGAAGATGTTGCATTTCAAGTTAATAGAGTCAACTGCTATGTTGAGATTGAAGCTTTTTTAAAGAATAAAATTGAAGAAGAAAAGCAAAGGTGTCTAGCTTATAAAAATTCCTCTTATATTGTAAAGAACCTAGTTGACCAACAGGAAATAAACCGAAAAGTTGGAATAGGTTTCGAGTACAATAAATTTGTAGGAAAGCCAAGCAACATTACCCCGTTCAAGCAAAGCGCTGAAGAAAGGGGTATTCCTCATGTTGTTAAGGACGCACGTAAACCTCTTTTCATAACACCTGTAGCAGAACCAATCCTTGAGAGCTCTATAATGATTGCCTGTGAAATGAATTTAGAGGATCTTGAGGAAGAGAAGAAAAGAGAGGAACGAGCTAGGGACATAAAAGGAGTAAATGTCCAAGAAGAGATAATTGCGCCCAAGACACCAGTGAAAGTTGTGAGAACTTCTGATTCCCCCAGACCTGGTATAGGTGTAAAAGACTTGAAGAATAAAATGAACAGGCCTAACACGTTTGTTAACAGTAGGAACAGTAACAATAAATTTCATTCTACTGAGAACTTCAAATCTGCTGATAAAATTGAGGTAGAATCTGTTAAGCCACCTACTGTATTGAATAACATGCCTACTTTTGATGCTTTCCATAAACCTTGTGGTGTTTTAAATTGTATGTTATGTGCTTTTAATGCTATGACTGCTTACTTTAAACGCATGATAGCTAAGAAAGATAACATGACACCTAGAAAATGCATCAATAATAAATTTGCTAAATCCAAGACTGCGACTCCTTCACCTGAGAAGAAATAATCATATACTCCTAAGTGTAAACAGAAAGTTGTTAAGGCTATTTATAGGAAGGTAGGAACAGTCAAGGAAGATAATGATGTTATTCGAAAGGGATCTGTTGTCAAAGCTGACAAAGGTCAATTCTTTAAGTATGCCGGGCCCAATCAATTTTGGGTTCCGAAGACGAATTAATCCGTTTGGTATGTGCAGGGAGTTAAACAGGTAAACCGAGTTATATGGATCCTGGACAGCGGATCTTCAAGGCATATGACCGGAGATAGAGCCCTGCTATCAGACGTAGTTGAAAGAGCTAACCCAATCGTCACCTTTGGAGATAACAGCAAAGGAATGACTACGGGATATGGCAAGTTAAATACTGGAAATGTTATCATTGAAAACGTCTCTTTGGTGGAAGGACTTAAGCACAATCTACTCATCTTCAGTCAATTATGTGATAGAGGTTACAAAGTAAACTTTATCAAGGAGAAGTGTTTAATAGCTCATTCTAAAGAAGACAGACTAGCCTTGCGTGGAGTAAGGAAATGAAACTTGTACGTAGCTGATTTCAACTCGGGAACTGAAGCTGAAGCAAACTGTTTTTATTCAAAAGCTTCAACAGAAGAAAGTTGGCCATAGCATAAGAAGCTCTCACACCTGAATTTCAAAACAATGAACTCTCTAGTCAAGAGGGATTTGGTGAGAGGACTGCCTCCGATGGAATTTACACAAGAAGGATTGTGTGAGGCATGTCAGAAAGGGAAGTCAAAAAAAGCAACTCACAAAGGCACATACACTACAAATATTACTGAACCACTGCAGCTGCTTCATATGGATTTATTTGGTCCAGTAAATATCATGTCTATGTCAAGGAAGAAATATGCCTTAGTGATTGTAGATGACTTCACAAAGTACATGTGGGTTTTATTCTTGAACTCTAAGGATGAAACTCCACAGTTGGTGATTGATCATGTAAAGTTGATTGAGTTAGATTCAAAGCTACCTGTCCGGGCAATCAGATCAGATAATGGAACAGAATTCAAGAATGAAATTCTGAATAGCTTCTGCTCAGACAAAGGGATAACAAGACAATTCTCAGCGTCAAGAACTCCGCAACAGAATGGAGTAGTAGAAAGGAAGAATCAAACCTTGATTGAAGCTGCAAGAACAATGTTAAGTGAATCAAGGTTGCCTATCTACTTCTGGGCTGAAGCAGTGAACACGGCTTGTTATACCCAGAATCGAACCTTAATCAACAAGGATCATATGAAAACACCCTACGAATTAATGGCTAGCAAGAAACCAACACTCAAATACTTTCATGTATTTGGAGCCAAATGTTTTGTGCTAAAAGATGGAGATGAACATCGTGGCAAATTTGAGGCCAAGGCACATGAAGCAATTTTTATCGGCTACACAAAAAGAGCATATAGGGTGTACATAATTGATCAGCACCAAGTAAAAGAAAGTGTCAACGTATCATTTGACGACACTAAACTCCCAAGCATCCAAAATGAAGATCCTTCTGAGTCATTAAAATTTGACAATCATCCAGACTCAGATTCGGATAATGAAGAAAAGCCCGAGGTTGCAGCAGGAAATGATGATGACAACAATGATGGTAATGATCCAGGAAATAGTGGTGGAAACACTGGAGATACTACTAATACCAGTGGTGGATCAACAAGTCATTCAGGCAGCAACTCAGGGGGAGATGAAGGATCAACTGGCAGAACATAACATCATAATGAATTTCGAGGCGAATCATCAAGATCAAACCTTCCAAGGGAAAGGATATGGAGCAAAGATCATCCTTTTGATTTGATCATAGGTGATCCAGATGTTGGAGTAAGAACCAGAAGTGCAACTTCAAATGAATGTTTATTTTCGGTTTTTCTATCTCAAGAAGAACCAAAGAAAATTGAAGATGCTCTAACTGATCCAGATTGGGTTCTTGCCATGCAAGAAGAACTCAATCAGTTCGAAAGGCAAGAAGTATGGACACTGGTACCCAGGCCTAAAGATAGATATGTTATTGGCACGAAATGGGTATACAGGAACAAGTTAGACGGTGATGGCATTGTTACAAGGAACAAGGCCAGACTGGTTGCAAAGGGTTACTTCCAGGAAGAGGGAATTGATTATGATGAGACCTACACACCAGTTGCAAGACTTGAAGCCATCAGAATAATTCTGGCATTCGCAGCACATTCCAATTTTAAAGTCTATCAAATGGATGTGAAGAGTGCATTTCTGAATGGAAAGTTAGAAGAGGAAGTATATGTGGAACAGCCTCCTAGCATTGAAAATCCAGAGTTTGCTGATTTTGTATATTTCTTATTCAAAGCCCTCTATGGACTCAAGCAAGCACCGAGGACATGGTATGACACCCTCTCTTAGTTTTTACTTGAAAACGGTTTTACTAGAGGTGTCATAGATAAAACTCTCTTTTATAAATTACATGATAAAGATATGATATTTGTCCAAGTTTATGTTGACGATATTATATTTGGTTCTACTAATGAAAACTTGTGCAAGAGATTTGCTAAGTTAATGCAGAGTAGGTATGAAATGAGCATGATAGGTGAGCTGTCATTCTTTCTTGGATTGCAAGTGAAGCAAAAGGAAGATGGGATTTTTATTTGCCAATCAAAGTACGTAAGGGATCTTCTAAGGAAATACAATCTAGAAGATTCTATACCGGCAAAAACCCCTATGCCAACAGCCACCAAGCTTGACAAAGATGAAACTGGTAAGAAAGTTGACATCACAAGCTACAGAGGTATGATAGGCTCATTATTATATCTAACTGCTAGTAGACCCGATATAATGTTTGCAACATGCTTATGTGCAAGGTTTCAATCTGATCCTAGAGAATATCATCTTATAACTGTTAAAAGAATTTTTAGATATCTGAAGGGTACACCGAATCTTGGAATTTGGTACCCTAAAGGTACATGTTTTGAACTAATAGGCTATACAGATTCAGATTATACAGGATGCAGGATGGACAGGAAAAGTACTTCTGGAAGCTGTCAGTTTCTAGGACAACGGTTGATCTCCTGGTACAACAAGAAACAGCACTCAGTATCTACCTCGACAGCCGAAGCAGAATACATTGCAGCAGGTAGTTGTTGTGCACAGATCTTGTGGATAAGGAATCAACTGAATGATTATGGACTTGCGTTAACTAAAATTCCAATACTTTGCGATAACACAAGTGTCATAGCAATTTCCAACAATCCTGTACAACATTCAAGAACCAAGCACATAGACTTAAGGTATCATTTCATTCGAGAGCATGTCATGAACGTAACTGTGGTGTTACATTTTGTACCCACAGAAGATCAAATTGCTTACATCTTCACGAAACCACTTGATGAATCCACTTTCTCTAAGTTGGTTAGTGAGTTAGGGATGTTAAACATGAACTAATTATTGCATGTTGTTTTAAATTGCATATTTATTTTCAAGCACTGTAAATACACTGTATATATTCCTTAAAAAAAATAATCAAAAACAAACAAACAAAAAAAAGAAAACTCAAAAAGATTTTCCTTATTTTTGTACAGTTTTATTTATTTGGCATCTCTACTGTAAATATTTTATATTATTGTTGTTTTCCAATAATTGGCATATATTATTTATATATATAAGTATGTATAGTTTTAGTTGTTTTTCAACATTGGCATCCTTATTTTTTTATGTTTTTACATTTTTGTTTATATATAAATATGCGCTGATTATTTCACGTCTCTTTTGAGAAGTAGGAAAGATCTATGAGCTTGATCATCCAATTGTTTCTAATAGTTAGATCCCAAACATTGGCATCAATCTCTATCCAAGATCTTAGAACCAAACACACAAACACAATCACATCCGTCTCTCTAAACCATTAAACAGAATACCTAATTGTTAAGAATGAGGGAGTCAATGCCTTGATTGCATTTGATAAGGTTGGTATTGTGAGTGATCCAACAGCTCTGTCTCTAGAAATGTGATTCATATATATAAAAGCTGAGACAACTGTTAGCTCATCTGTGTTTTCTCAAAAAGATACAGACTTGGAAAAGGCAAAACTGTTACTAGGTTCATTCTCTCAACATAGTGAGTCTATTGAATTCGGCCTGTCAGCCAAGGCCACTTGTAAAGAGTCAATTTCATCTGATATTTTTTTCAAGAAACCACAAATTTTGTGTCTTATGTTTTAGGGACCAACACCAAGGGACCAACAATGTAAGGACTTACTTGGGACCAAAAAGGGACCAAGAGGGAGCATTTGAAATGTCACAGGAAGGATGAATTGACGGTAGCAATTATTCTAAACTTCCATATCAAGGAAGGAAGAATGATTGATGATTCTAACTGAATCAACATGTCTTCACAGGCGTCAGGAGAAAACTTGGATCATTTGCTACATTATAGATCCTTGTCTCCCTCCCCAGATGGAACATATCTGGATTCCTAACGGAATAGATCTTCTTAGATGATCAGCAACTCACTGAATCTATTCCTGAAGCAATTCAGTTTATAAAAATCAAATATTTTCATAGATTCAATTGAGGACGGGGATTTACGAAACCCCATTGCACCACCAGTGACCTCTCTTGAAGGGGCTATGGTGATCTTTCTTGCAGGTACAAAAGACTGAGTCATCTGTACTGAGAGAAATATAGTGATGTGAGAAAAGAGTGAAACACAAGTAAGGAAGAGTGAAAATATATATTCTATGAGTGAAACACTTAGAGAGTATATGAGTGAAACACTTGTGAGGAACACAAAGTAAAATCACACACTAGCACAATTACCGAATCCCTTTCCCAATTCCCTGTTACAGATTTCAAATGTTACTTAACCAAGGTGGAAATTTCTTCAGAAAAGGACCAACAATTGGGGGAGAATTATTAAGAGGATTACTCAACTAAGGGGGAGAATTATTAAGAGGATTACACCAAAATGTTAAAGTGTTCAACTAAGGGGGAATAGATCAAAAGGGGAGAAGTAAACAAAGGCTTTTGCCAGAAGAGGATTACTCAATTGTTGAACAAGAAAAGTTGGATAATTTACTAAAAGGGAAAATGAATCTACCTTGGGTGAGAAGTAAAAACAGAAGTTGGAAATTCAAAGGAAAAGTGGTAAGAAGAGAACAGACATCATCTCTGTCATCCTAAGGGGGAATAGTGATGAGTCTGAGAAATGAAGATAATACTACATGTATAATATGTTCATTGCTAGAGGAACAAACATCTTTCATTTCAGTTAACTCAGGAAATCTGGAAATGTATTATATAATCCAGAGAACAATTTATTTTTTTACAGTTCTTAAATGTCATATTATTTTCTTAGTTGTTAGTTGAGTTATCCTCTAGGGATTTGTATGTTAAATGCTTAACAACAAATAGGGGGAGATTGAAAGGCATATGATAAGACCTATTTGTAATAAGTAGATGACAACTCAACTCAAGTAACAAAATGAAGTAAGTAATAAATAATGAGGAAGGAATCAAGTCAAAGAATGTCAACTAGACACAAAGAATCCTAATATCAGAAGTGTTCTAATGAAACTGCTACTCTACACCGGAAGAAGTTCATTAATATGTTCAAGCGTCGGCGAAAAATAAAGGAGTAGTATTTCAGGAGAGTTCAGAAGATACAGAAGATTTCAAGTGCCTACTACAAAGAGATTCCAAGATAAGAAATAATGAAGACAAAGTTAGAGGACAAGACAAGACACAAAGACCACTACATCAAAAATGAGAATCAACATTGTAGTTAGTCATCCGTGAACCAGACCAGTGCACAGGGTGTTAACAATGTCAGTGACGATTCGTCATCAAAAAGTTCAAGTGGTTAGAAAGGTTATTGTTGAAGAACAGAAGAGTTTTATCTACCTCAACAATAGTCAAGCCTTTAATTTAATTCTCTATTAATTAATTAAATTAATTAGTTAATTTAATTAGTAAATTAATTCACTCATAATTAATTTATTTCTTAAATTAATTAAAGGATCAATTAATTTAGAATTATTTTAGAATGACAGAAGAAAGAAGCTGGAAGCTCAAAGGGATACAGAAACAGCTAAACAGGCCTGACGGTACAGACTTTAAGACAAGACAGAAAAAGTATTGACACGGAAGAAATACAGAGTCATATATTCTTAAAAGTGGAACCCCGGTTAGAATTGATTTATCATTTCCAAGTCAAAAGAAGTTCGGTTCCAGACGATCAGGAGACTGCAGCTTAGAGCGTAAGGATTTAGTTAATTCATAAATATTTTATTTATTTAGTAAATTATATTTATAAATATCTAAATAATATTAGATATTTATTTTTATAATTTCTGAATTAAATTTATTATTTATTAATCAAAGAATATAAGTTGTGCGGGTCGAAAAGCATTTCTACAGAGCTAGCCCTAATAAGGACAAAATAGGCCCCAGTTTCTTTCAATTTGTTAGCAGGTCACCAGTGATTTTGTGTGGCCAACCGGTGCTTGACACGTGTCTTAAACAAATCAAAAAGAAAAGAACATGGCAGGTTATAACAAGTCATACCGAGCTGATTTAATTAGTTATACCGAGCTTCAATCCATTGAGTCATACCGAAGGGATTATATAATAAGTCATGCTGATTTTATTTTAGTTAATTAAATCATTCTGATTTATTTAACTAAAAGAAAATTCCAGTATGACTTATAACAAGTCATACCGAATTTCTGAAGAGTCATACCGACCATTATAAGTCATGCCCAACCTTTTTGTGAGTCATACAATTGTTAAATCAATTAGGAAAAAGGTCATATTGGGATGAGTCATGCTAGCTTTCAACCTCTATAAATATGAGGAGTTGTCTTCATTTTTCAGTGTTCAGAAAAACAGCTCAAATTCAGTAATTTGTCTGCATTGTAATATTCACAGATTTCTGTGCTGAGTTTGGAATATAATTGTTAAACACGAACAGTTCATGTCAAATTTGTTCTAGATAATCTTATCAATTATATATCAGTTTTCTAAATATTAATTTTGTAATACTAATCAAGTTAAAATTATATCTTTCACTTGAACAGTATTTCATTATAATTAATATTTCGCGAGCAATTAAAATAATATTTTTAATTCAAATATTCCGCAATTAATATTGATATTGTATTCAACCCCCCCCCCCCCTTCTACAATATCAGGGACCAACACTGATGATACAGCTGATGTCTTGGTATTCATTGATGCAGACTAGAAACTGACCTTCTTGCATATGAGTAGGAAATGGCTGTTACAGGCTCAAGATGCTGCATTTCTAGATAAAGTATTGGAAGAATTCAAATGGGGTGATGTAGAGGATACTTTTGTTGATGAGAAGAAGAGACTACCGAAGTATTTGTCTGAGATAGTCCAGGAGAAAAGAAGAATGGAGTTAGATGTGGCTAGTGTCTACAATACTAACTGTGTCAAGGGCTACCCCAAAATGATCTACTGTCAGTTTAAGGCTGATAAAACTCACTGGAAATCACAGCTCATCATGAAGAATTTTGAGGATATTCCAAAGATTAGGACTACTCACGAGGTGGAAAAACTCAGAAGACTTTTCAGACATCCATATCCAGAACCCAAGAATCCTCTAGAAATGGAAGCAGTAAGTCTGTTGAATGCTCGATGGGCACAGTTACATGATCCAGTATACAAAAGAGAACAAAAAAAGAAAGAGAGGCGCATAAAACAAAGAGAAGATAGGCGCGATGCTGAGAAAGAAATTAGGAAGGGGAAACGGAATTAGAATGAAAGCTCAGAGGAATGTGAACTTGAAGTTAGAAAAACTTCATATCTTTTGGTTGCTCTAACTCACTTGAGGAAAATTCACCTGACCACGGTATACGAGATAGGCTAATTTACCATACTGTAACCGTGAATCAGAGTGGATCCAATAAGGTGATATGAGTTTGACTGAAAGACATGAAATAATCCAGGTGATAGAAATCATTCCAAAGATCTTTGATTCGAGGTTCGAATTCTCTTTCTAGTTTAAGTTACTTATTAAGTTCTTTGTATTGTTTTTCAATTTTTATTTCAATTGTAACATGAACAAGACTTTAATGTTACTTATCTTTTCTCGTCTCATTTATTTAGTTGAGTTATCCTTCTTTAATTTGAATGTCATTGTTAGACAATCAAATAGGGGGAGATTGAAAGGCAGAGTGTCTAAACTTGTAACACTGTAACTAATGTAACTCAACTAAAGAAAAGATACTTAACCGGAAGACAATCAAGAACAAGAAGTCACAAAGAAATCAATACAAATTGAAGACAAGGTAATTGATACAATTTAACATGGTTAATTATGATCAATCAAAGATGAAATCACTGGAAGAATTTCAAGTCAAAGTTGTTCATGCCTCAGTGATGTGTAACTTAAAGAATCAAGATCATAACAATCAGTATCAATAAGACTAATTGATTTCAAGTGAAGAAGCAGGAAAGCGACAATTGGAAAGCCACATTACTAACTGAATATGGTAATCTATTCAGAAACAAGAACCCTATCAAGACTACTCACTTATGAACCAGACCATTGCATCAAGTGTCAGGGCATTGACAGCAAGTTTATGTCAGTAGTAGAGATCCATGTTCAAGAGCTTGTTGAAGAATATAGAAGAAAAGAAGAAATCACAAGTTCAAGATGTTGCATTGAAGTTTCTAGTTGAAGCCCATAATTTCTCTAAGTACTTACTGGGGAGCCTATGTAGAAATTTCTATCTAGAAATTCTAGATAAGTTTATACTTAGAGCCAAGTAGAATTTCTGGAAGTGGAATATTTTCTAAGTACACAGGAAGGAAGCTATCTCGAAAATCCAATGTAGAAGTTCTACTTAAATATTCGAGATAGAGTGTAAGTAGAAAATTCCTATGTAGAAGTTCTACTTAAATGTTCGAGATAGTAAGTAGAAATTCCTAAGTAGAAATTCTACATAGAGGACAATTTCAACATGACACCTGGCATCATCTGGTTGGCTATTTCCAAGTTTTCAAGACAAGATAAGATTTACGTGGATAACATTGGACCACTCATATCTTATCTGTTGAAGACTACAAGTCATAGATTACAAGTAGTATAAATAGAAGTACTCGTGCAACATTTTAAAGAGAGAGCAATATTGAGAGAAACACTTGGCAAAGAGAGAGAGAGAGTATTCACAGAGCTTAGTATCATTTACTACCCTCTTTACTTCTGTTGTACTATTGTAATGAATGTTATAGCAACCCTTTCAAGTTATATATAACACATATATTCCTTGAATCATTGTGTTAATTTATTACAAAGTGTTTATTGCTTCATAAAGTTGAAAAGTTGTATTCACCCCCCTCTACAACACATTTGGACCTAACACTTTTATTACAAGATGTTTTGGTAAAAGATTTCTTTTAACAATTTAAGTGGATATATGATATACACCAATTAAATTGTAGACCTTTAAAATTTTTTACTAGATTTTAAATCTTACAAATGGTACGGTTCAAAGTGAATTGATTTTCCTATGATGAGATGCAACTATTATTGCAGTATCTTGAACTTTGTACTTACTATATTTATTGGAGTTTAGCAAAGCTATAGTTGATGATATTTTGTTAAGTTATTGATAATGTTATTTCAAAACTGTAAACTTAATTAGTTCATTGGGTTTTATCACAAAAGCTTCAGACGAAGTATGAAAGAGTGGTAACACTATATTTGATAGTGTCTTATTTTATATAATATGAACCTAGTTGTACGTATTATATTATTCTAAACTTCATGTTAAGTATAAATACTTTTAATAGAAAACTCCGACTATATGTATTGTCGAAAGATACTTTGTTATGCTTACCCTATACCGGAAACCTTTTGTTATACTATTGAGATAGTAGTGATTATCATACTCTTGAATGAGAGTCACATAGATAATTGGGTGGATAATTTACTGAGCATTCTTTCGCTCACTCTTGCTTTATATTAAATTTTTCAAAGAAAGTGTTAATACATTCAATTGGCTCCATACTTCGAGGAAGGAAAGTAGGAGATTCACTTTTGAGATGGTTCAGTATAGCACTATTCTAAAGAAGTAAGTTGGATAGGTTTTCAGTATTAATCTAGTTATTAATATCACTTCATGTAGAGGTTATCATTGATAGCGCGAGATCCTAGATAAGTATATTTGGTTTGTATTAACTAATGATACTGGTTGTATATCATTTCTAAGAATATAACTAATATGTGTGTGAGAGAGGGGTTCATGATGTGATTTCGTTAGATTATTGAGTTATTGCAAGTTTTAAATGATTTGATGGTGAGGTGACGACTCAAATCCCTGACCCCGGGTTTGGGGGCGTTACATTTGTGTTCTAAAAAATATTAGAAAATAAAATAAAAATAAAAGAGCAATAAATGTGATTTTAATATAAAATTGGGATTTAAATTAAAATTAAAATTTTCAGTTCAGGGACTTACGTAAGAAATTTCTAATAATTTAGGGACGTTAAAAGTAATTTATCTTTATTTAGGATGTCACGTCAGCAAAAGTTAACGGACGTTTTATGAAATTTGACGGAAGGACTTTGATGAGAAAATTTTAAAAGTTTAATTATCTATCAGTTTACATTTTTAATTCAGGGACCTAGATAAAAAATGACAAATAGTTCAGGGATCTTAAAATTAATTTGCCCTTTCATAAATCGCTTATTAATCTCCCAATTAAATAATTAATTTATGTCTATCATATCATGAACTAGAATTATAAATCATCTCCATATTAAATATAATTCATATGGATATCATTAAAGGTTCATACCTCTTATTATTGTATTAAGCACTCAATGGCAGATTAGCAAAGCAAAGAGATCAGAATACAATATTAAACAAATATCTCAAACCAAAGAATACTGCCTAGTACCCGAATTAGAGAATTAGTTACAAGAAAGAAAATAAACATATATTAATGATGAAAATCATGGTTACAAGAGCATAGAGTTAAAAAGATACAACTTGACAAAATCTCTTGAACTTGGGGTGAATCTCTTCAATCCTTATTCAAGTTTTCTCTCAAAGCTTTCTCTCTTTTTCACGCTCTATGTATTACATGGACGCCACTAATAATTATACAAAACCTAATATAAAAGTGTTTTAATGGTTTCCAATAAAAACAAGACCTACCTTCCTAAACAAGTTAGAATTGTAATACAAAATTTATAGTTAGTTGTCCATGCATGTTTCTAGACTGATCCACTTGAGATATGTGTGTTGGATCACCTCTGATTTATAGATTATTTTCTATTATCATCGTGTGGGTTGTAAAATCGCTCAATTCTGACTTCTAAAACTCAAACTATGGCCCAAACAGTGAACTGTATGTAAGTATCCCATCAAATCCAAATTATTATAAAATAATGTAATTATCTTTTTATTAGTTTTTTTAAGTTAAAAGTTTAATGTATATGGTACTAGATTATATCTAAAGTATGTGATGAAAGTTAATTTTTCTATTTTCTTTCTTAAGTTTTCGTAACTTTAATTTATTAATTTTATATATTTCAAAAATTTGAAAGAAAATATGTTCTCATATATATTATCTAATATCTATTATCATATTTTATTTATATATCTAATATTGTGAGAAAATTTATTCTTCGTAATTCTTCTGTTATAAAAATGACCCTTCGTAGCACTAGAAAACCTTATATGCTGCGTTTATAGTTTTAGAAAAAAAATCTGCTACTCTGAGGCTGGTTGTATTCGCATGGAGTTCGACACCTAACAACTTGCTTTTTTAAAACATTGAACTGTTTCAACTAAGGCTCTGTTTGAGATTGCTGTTAAAAACTGTTGCAGTTGTAGGAGAAAGTGCTGTAAAAAAGTGTTATTTAAAAAAGCTGATGACTGTTTGGTAAAATCAATAACAAATTTGTTGTTAAATGAAAAGCAGATAAATAATTATTTGGTAAATAAGATATGCTGTTAAACAATGTAAACACATATCATGACAAATTAATTAATATTTTGAATATTTATATGTAAACATTTTAATAAATTAATATAAAATATTATTTTATTAAATATTAGAAAAACAAAAAAGATGAACACTATGAAAAATTATTGTTTTATGGTAATTCTAATTTATGAAAATATTAAACTCAATGTGATAGAGTGAAGTAAATTACAATAGAAAAAAAAATTAAATTCATTACATCATCAACCTAGAAGCAATTTGATTTTGAAGAATGTCCATCTCACTTGTTTTGTTTCCCAGATAAATAATCTATTATAGATGAGGGGTTGAATATAATAGTTCTAAATAATTGACACAAGTATGTAAAGTATGAAAAAGATGAACAATTTTGTATTAATGATAAACTACATACAAAACTCTCTCAAGAAATTCACTGTTCTTAAGAGCTACTAGGTTATAAGAAATATATGACTTGAATGAATATTTAATGTTAAACTACTTCTATGTTTATATAGACATAGTTACAAATCCAATTACAAAACAGATAATGATAAGAATAGCTTCTATAAGCTAATAGACTTATATTTGGATTCCTTCTTCATTATCCAAATAAAATTCTAATTTGTCTGTTTCCTTCTTTGACAAACTCTGATGAAAAAATTTGTCGGTTTGATAATCTCTGATAGAGTATTTTCTGTTAGAGTAAACTCTGATAGAGTAAACTCTGTCCGACAGCTTCCTAAACTCTGATGATGCCAACAACATAAAATTTGTTCTTGATATTCTCTGACAGCATCAGTGTTTGTTTTTCTAACAATCTCCCCCAATTTATGCTTTATTGAGTAAAACATAAATTTCACTTATGATGTCAGAAACATAAACAAATGCATCAGAGTTTGAATCTTCCTTCTTGACTTTAAATCCTTCTGGATGAGAATTCTTTAGTAAAAAATTTATCCAACAGCTTTTTCTCAGCAGTCCTTAACAATTCACTTAGATTTTCTTTTAAGTCTCTCATTTGATCAGAAGAATCATTAATTTGGAATATTGCAGCTCTCAAGTTGTATATTGATGATCTCTCCATCCTTTTATCTAAAGGAATGCAACTGGCTTTCTTTCCATCAGGATTTAATATAAGTGTAGGAATTTCTAACACCATCTTGACCTTTGTGTTAGGAATTAAGAGTCCTAGAAGTTTATAGAGAGGGCGTGAATGTATACTTCAAAGATTTTTTATTGTTTGAAAATTGTGAAGAACTGTTTGTTGTGTGAATGTGAATCTATTAAAACATGCTTGGTGTTTGCAAGAACATAAAGCAATAAGTAAACTAAACACCAGATGTAACTTTCAATCTAATTATATTATAATGAACTTTCCTATAATTTGAAATTCAAATTGAATTTCACCCTCTTGTTCTAAGAAGAATACAATGTATGAATACACTTGATAGAAAATTCTTAGACACTATTTTTTGAGGCTGTGCATAAAATATATAGACAATATGTCTATGGCACATGCTCTCATAAGACAGTTTAGCTAACACTAGAAATAGACAAGAAATACTTTATATTTGACTACTATCTATTTCCAGCTAACACTTGTCTTGACAGTCTGCCATGTTCAGTTTTATATCTTATGTCATTTGTCTTACTTATCTTCTCAGCTTCATTGTAGTCTTGTCTCTATCTTCACAGGCTTGACTTATCCTGCAAAGACAGAGCTGAAAATTATTTGTCTTGTTCTTCTGCAATTCTCCTTAAATATAGCTCTTTGAAACAGTCGAGTACTCTGTTGAAATTGCTTCGAGAAGTCATTGTGATTGACTTCTCGATTGGATACAAGCTATGACTTCCCGATCGAATACTGAATGGCTAACTTCTCGAATGTCTAGACTTCTCGATTGTATACTAAATGTGATGACTTCTCGATTAGACTAGACTTCTCGAATGATTACTTGAAACTGAGACTTCTCGATTGATTCAACTTTATCACTTCTCGAATGTTTCTTTGGCTGACTTCTCAAATTGTTTTATTGGACTTCTCGAATGTGTACTTTTTCACACTACTCGATTGACTTCTATATCCTGACTTATCGAATGGTTCAGCTATATCACTTCTTGATCGAATACTGAGCCAATTGAGTACTTTGAGACTTCTCAACCAGTTGCACTTTTGACTTCTCGAATTTTATGACTTCTCGAATGATCTGTTTGCCTTAGAAGAATTTCCAAGCTACATTCCTTATTCTTCAAGTAGCCTTCTTTGTCTAGTTGCATGATTCACCTTGAATCTTCTAACAGACTTTATTATTTGGCTTTAGATTACATCATGGAATTACAATTTGATCATACTTCTAACTGTAACAATACATTGAATTATCTAAGTCACTAACTATAGTAACCTGAAATTTTAAGAGTTTTGAAAATAATAATAATAATAATAATAATAATAATAATAATAATTCCGGTGAATAGTGAATAGTGTACGCGACTTCTGTGAGCTTTCAGAAACGGATGACTTGAAATATTTGTAAGGATATTTGAGGTATATGCTATTAATTCAACATATATAATAAATATGAGACTTCTTATTAAATTAGTTCAACAAAATATAATTAAAGTCCTTTCGGAAGCCAGAATAGAGTTTGAGAAACGGAGAAGTGAATAGTGTTTCTGCGGGTACATAGTTTCATAAATTCACGAAACAATTAAAGAGTATTAATTTAATCATTCTAGAATATATTAGAATCATAAAATGAGATTTTAAGTTTTAAAACTTAGGTGAGACAAAAGAAAAAAAAAACGAAAATGAGAGTATAGAATAAAGAGTATAAGTCAATAAAGAGTATAGAATTCTAAGTACTAATTTGAGATTTTGTGCTTATTTATTAGAGTATCGTCGAGGAATGGAAACCAATCAACCCTGTAAGAACAGGGCAAGTTTTCAAACCTTTTTACATTTTGGTGAATACTACTTCATAAAAAGGTTCTATTGTGTTTTGGAATATATTTTATTACAAACATACATATATGTTTGCACTGTTCACTATTCATTACCTTGTGATTACTTGTGATTATTTATCAACTCTAAATCCTATAAAGTTAGAGCGTGTATAAGTAGAGAATGAGAAGTGTTCTAAGAGTTGAGTTTCCGAGTTTGTGTTTGAATTTTTCACCGGGAGTTAGTGTGTGAGTTTCTGACAGTTTGTCAACAAAGTCTCGAGGACTTTTCTTTGAGAAATTATTTAGAGTTATTCAATTGGATCTAAAATCTTATATAAATGATTTAGCTATCCAACAATCATTCTGAGAACTTTGGTGATTTTAAAACAACTCCCTGGACGTGTGATTTTGAAAACTTCTTGTGTGAGAAATATTTGAGAAAAAAAAGAGATTATTTGACTATAAGTCAACATGTGCATATAAGATTACTTCCTCATAATTCTGGGAGTTAATCAATCATCTGGTGCTGAAAAATGAGAAGAGAATGAGATGTGCTTTTGGACTGAATTCAATTTCCTTCCAAAAAAATTATTCAATTGGACTGGAGTACTAGAGAAAGTCGACGTGCTTGCATGGCGCATTATGTGTACAAAATATAAGAGCTGTCAAGTGGGTATGCCATCAAGTATAATATGGCCCGAATGCGGTTAGAGTGACGTCAGAGAAAAGGCGGATCATCCACTACTAGTAGAAGAGTAGAAAAACAGAGATGTCCCTCTGAGAGGCAATTGTGGGCGACTGATCACTGATATACATTGTCACTATAATTACTCCAATGAAAGTACATTCTCCCCAATTGGGATTTGACATTAACACTATAACGAAAGTCTAGGTGCTAAGTTACCGATAGTGTTAATGAGAATTGTTAAACTTTCACTGTTCTTACACTATAACGAATGCCAAGGTGCTAAGTTACCAATAGTGTTAATGGGAACTGTTGAACTTTCACTGTTCTTACACTATAACGAAAGCCGAGGTGTTAAGTTATCGATAGTGTTAATAGGAACTGTTGAACTTTCACTATTCTTACACTATAACGAAAGCTAAGGTGTTAAGTTACCAATAGTGTTAATGGGAACTGTTGAACCTTTACTGTTCTTTTCTTGATATCTTGAACTTCTTTCTTAGTGATTCTTAAATGAATAGTAACACTGTAACTGATGCCATTGTGGTAAGTTACTGATAATGTTGACAAGAGCTTGAGAACTTTTGTGGTGTGCTTAGCAATATTTAGAATTGCTTAGTTTTCAAACTTGTGGTGTATTATAAATTTTAGTTTCTTAAACCGTCTTTTATATTGAGTTAAAATTTCTTAAATTATTTTAACTGCTATTATGACTGGAGTTATTGATGGGCTATTATAGCTCATCCTTGCTTTGTTTTAAAATTGTCCAAACACAACAACTAGATCAGATGGATCGCATTACTTCAAATTGTAACCCTACAGTGAAAGGTAGCTTGACGAGACTTATCCGCATAGTTCGGAAGAAGAAGGCAAGATGCCATGATCAAGGGGATTTGATTCAGAGTATCTAGATCTGGTGTAAGAATTATTTATAAATTGATATGTAATAAATATTATCTTGTATAGAAAATTATTGGTAGCTGGTATACTTCTTATCGAAGTTATACTAGTTTTATAAGATTTGTGTAAACAGAGACGGGTTATAGTAATTAGTGGTTATTAGAAAATTGTTTCAAAAATCTAATCTTGAGGAACTTTATGGATGGGGTCACAAGTGTGATTTGACTTGTTGAGAAATGTAATAATTGATGTCTGACTTGGGATTCTTGTTTCTAGCCCTATAACCTAAAAGATTTTTGAGAGATGGGGTCACAGATGTATTTTTCAGTTGTTGTATGTCTCAGGTGAAATTATAATTGTTAAACAGGTCGTGTTATATTGAGAATTTCCGCAGTGATGACCAGATCCATGACCCCGAATTTGGGGGTGTTACACTAACATATTACAGAAGTATACACATGTTACAGCAAGAAAGACAATTACATAGAGTAGGCTTGATTTGGTCCAACAATCTCCCCCAATTTGGGAAAGAATAAATTTCACAAATTAATACAAGATATCAAGCCTACCTATTTTTTTGTTAATTATTGGCATGATCATATCTCTCTTTCCTTTCTTTCTCTTAACTTGTGTTGATTTCTTCAATTTCCTCAATGATCTGTTGTCTGGCCATGATTCTTCAATTAGAATTGCATCTTTTAATATGTGAGCAGCAATTTTGAGGGTGTGCATAGGATAGTCAAGAATAAACTTGAATCTAATTTTGATTGTTGCCCCATTTCTCAGCTTAAATTCAAGTCTATCAGGATCCTTGAATACTATGCACTTTCCATGTCTTCTCAGTTCTTCAGACAACATTTCTATTCTTTCTTCTTCTTTCCTTTTCTTGTCAACCATTTCTTCCAAACACTTGACTTTGTCAATCTTCTTTTAATACTTCTTAACCCAGTACTCAGCCATCTCCATCATTTTTAGTTTATCGATCATGCACCTTTTGTCAAACAGACTAATCACTCTTCTATTGTCATGAGTGGTTGAATTTGAGTTGTCATGATGAAAACCTCTTTCTTCTCCATCAACAGTTGTTATAAACATCCTCTTATCCCTGATTTCTACCTTGATGATTCTGTTTGCCTTTCATTGCTTGATCATTACTTTATTTATCTCTGCAACTTCTTGGATGGGCTTAATTTGTAGACCTTTATCAGGAACAATAAGCTTCTTTCTCCATTTAGGACATCTATCTAGCAATGATCTAGTGAATTTCTTGAATTTTGTTGTTGTGGTAGTGTTGACCTTTATCTGTTGTCATGCCTTCAATAACTTGAGGTGATTCTTCACAACTTCCTTCCTTATCACTCCATGTGCAGTTACTTTCATAAACAATCTTCTTGGAGATTTGGATTTAGGGAATATAGCAGTTTTAGAAACTATTGGGACCACGCTAGTACCCTGAAGTTTGGTAGGTATACTAGAATGAACACCAACAGCTTGCTGCTTGGAAGGCTTTTTTCTCTGATATTTCTTCTCCTTTTCAGAATTATCTCTCTTCTTCTTGTATAAAGTTTCCTTTTTCTTATATTCTTTCTTTCCACCCTTATCACTCCTGGACTCAGGCTTGTTTTCATTCTTGACCTAATCCTTGTCTTCATCATTCCTCTTCTGTCTCTTTAGCTCCTCATTTGCAAAGTTAGAAACTTGATCATTAATAAATTTCTTCATTTTCTCCAGAATCAACTTATCTTCCACTTGCTTGACATTTTCCTTTTCAATCAACACAATTAGGTTTATGATTTGACTTATGTTTCCTGAATTGAGATGTTGAGGAATTTTGAAGTGAGCAAGTTTCTCTCCTCTTGCCATATACATTACACCATCTGGATTGCAGTATGTCTCTGAGTAACTAATTCAACTGCTTTGTGCAGGCGTTCTAGCTCAGTGTATGATAGATTGTGAAATATCCCAACAGAGACCTTGAAATAGCCAGACTCCATCTGCACTATTGGTTCCTTAAACATTTTTCCATTCTGTTTAAACTTAACTCCCCTTACTGTAACAATAGCATTGTCAAGCATCTTCTTATAGATCCAATAAATGCCCTTGACTTGCTTTTTGATATGTTGCATAAGGTTTAAGAAGTCGTTATCAGCATTAGGCTTTAGAATTTTTCCTCTTAGTTTCCTCATAACAACCTTTTGCCTCTCAGCCTCTATTTTTTCTCTTTTTTCCTTCTCCCCGTTAGGGTTGATATCTTGTTTTGGAAGAAATGTAGAATGACTGGGCTTGATGTGATATGGTACTGGTTCTGGAGGAACTTGATTGGCTTGACCCAAGTTGGAGATGAGATTTGACAATGAGGTGAGGTGAGCTGAGCAGAGATATTGGTAAGTGTGGTGCCTTGAGTAGTAGTAGAAGTGGCAAACTCCTTTTTGAGATTTTGTACATTGGACACAACTATAAAAATAGTAGTGGAAAGAGATTCAACTTTAGCATTCAACTCATCAATTGTTGTGGCCTTAGCAGCTTCATCCTTTTCCTTGGATTGATAGTAGATGTCCACTTGAAGTGGTGACAAGGTATGGAGAGGCACATATTCAGGCAACCTGTCTGCATGCCTTTTTTTGTAAAGTACTTCAACCATATTGTTTATTCTTCTTTGATTGTCCAGGATGGCTGTGTTACTGTTAACCATTTCTTTGAAGACCTTCTCTATTGCATCTATCTTGGAGTGGAGAAGTGATGATTTGCCTGATTCTCCTCTTGATATGCTTCCATAGATACCTCCAGGCCTCAACTTGTCCTCAATTGCTTTCAAAGTGCCCTCTACCTTGGTTCTGTGATCATTGATTTCAGCTTGCATACCTTTGGCAAGGTAATGATTTGATTAGAATTGAACCTTGGTAGCTTCAGGGATGACATCATATATGGCACTGGGAGTGAATATTTTCTCACATGATCCAAGAGAGGTTAGGTATTTTTGCCTTGTCCATTTTAGCACCTCTTTCATGCTTACAGTAGATTTACTATCCAAACAAGCATCCACATTAGCCTCTTCATCTTCAGCCAGATTAACATTTTTCTCCTTTATTTCTTCTTGATCTTTGGCATACTCCAGCATGATTGCAGCATAATCCTTATTAGGCAAATGTGAGGTAAAGAGTTATTGAGCTATGTGATAGAAGCCCTATAACTGATCTCCATATAGCTCCTTTAATTTTTCATCTGAAAGTGACTCACAAAGAGATGATGGTCCTAACTCCCTGTCATGTTGCACAGGTTTCAGCCATTGTGACAATGAGTGAGAGCTAGGCCCACTTGTTATAGTGGTCCCCTCAGTATCTACTTCTTCATTCTATTTCTAAGATGATTCTCTAGACACTTGATGGATAGGTGATTTCTCCTGAGGGGACAGTCTTTGAATGACTGGGAAGTGTCGGGGATGCCATTTGCATGGTGTGGAGGTCCCCTAGATTAACCAATGTCTGTGAAGAAACTTGGCTTGAATATGCCTCATCCGCCACAGAGTATGAAGTAAAGACTCCTGAAGCCTCTATGATTTTGATGGTGTCATCAGGATATGCCTCAACATGCATTCCTTCACCATCTAGATGTGTTTCCTGAATGGTGAGCAAGGTGTCATGCACCAAGTCATTTGAATTTGGCTTACCAGGGAAACAGAAATCCTGATGATCAACAACCTCATGTGTTTTGCTAGACACATTTGGTTGAGAAGAAATTTGGGGAATAGAAGAGAGATTGTGAGTAGTAGTGAGTGTTGACAACTCCCCTTGAGAAAATGGTGAAGTTTCAATAGAAGATCCTAACTGTGCACAATGTATCTCCTTTTCTACTAAAACTTTTTCATTGACACGAGTGAGTTCCTGCAATGGTGCAGACTCTGTACAAGATGGAGTGGGCTGGCTCCCAATTTTAATAGATGCACCTTGTTGAGAAAGTGCACCTAGAAGCAGGTTTAATCCCTTGTTTACCTCTACATCCTGTTAGGAGGATGTAGAGTGGTATGTTATGGCATTTTTATTCTTTTTCCTCCTTGTAAAAGGTTCCACGGGAGACTCATCAATTTCATCTTCATTTTCTACTATAGCAGTTAAATTTATTTTATTGACAGGTTTCTCCTTCTTGTTCTTTACAACTACATCATGTTGAGAGGATGTAGAGGTTGGTTTACTAACATCTGATGGATTCAAAGAAGGGTTAGCAATTGGGTTAAAAGTTCTTGAGTTAGGTGCATTAGGTTCTTCTGCAACCTTAGGACTTCATACTGCATCAAGATAACCATATTTAGGCTGCACTAGTGGATATCCCTCAAATACACTCTTCCTGTAAGGTGTGATCATGAGAGGGACATTTAATGTGGTTCTCCTATCCAATGTAGCAAAAATGATTTTTGACATGGATTTGGAGTAGTCAATTCTTTGTTTGTTCATCCCAGGCAATTTAATTAAACCATTATTTTTATAATTGAGAATTAATTGAATAAAGCGAGGGAATAAAATTTCATTACCTCTCTTAGGAGTCCTGGTAGTGAGCTCCCTAAGAATCAACTTCCCAACATTGAGCTTCTGGTTGTAAGCCAATGAATAAGCCAACTTCAAGGCAATGCTACTAATCTGGTCAAAACCTATTTTTCTGCAAGTGAACACTCTAAGAACAGTGTCTAACAGGAATGACCACTCCTTCATCATGAATTTCTTGTTTATTTTTCCCAGCTTGAACTTCTCAGCTAGTACCTAATGAACTCTAGGAAATCTAGAAAGTCATTTTCAGATGGTTAAGCATCAAATCTCTCAGTTTGCAACATCAAAATTTTGTTCACATCATCTTCATTGAAACTTATGTCCTCCTTCTGTATTTTGCAGGTTACTACAATCATGGAATTTCCATCTTTCAAAGCTATCTCTTCCCATGTTGCCGTGTTTCAGAATTGCTCCAATATGTCAATGTAGAGAGTGGGGTTGGCTAGCAATGCTTCTTTCAAGTAGGAATCAATGAGAAACCTAGTGAAACACTTGTATTGAGGTTTTACATCTGCAACCCTTGCTATGGCTAGAAAGTTAGTTTCAGGAATGACACATACTTCGGTTATAGAGGTGGAACTGGAGTGCGCCATTGAATTAGTGTATAGAAAGAGTGAAGCGAAGAAACGAAAGTTTTAGAGAGTAGGAAAACAAGGGTTCAAGTGTAACTGTTGAGAGCAAGAGTTTCTTTGAGTTTGCAACTAAGTGTAGAAATGAAATGTTAGATCTACTTTTCTATTTATATGACTTAGACAAATCGACTGGAATAGAAATCAATTTTGTATGTTCAAGAACTCAGAAAAGAGTAAAGTTGTTTTAGTAAAGAACTGCCAGAATTTGATCGAGAACTCTCAAGAATATATATATACGATTCGAGAACTAAGACAGTCGAGAAATCATCCAAACTATAGTCGAGAACTCTGATGATTCGAGAACTCTTAACAGTACTCGATCGAGAACTCTAGAAATGAACTGTTCGAGAACTCAAGACATTCGAGAACTCTTAGAAATTAACTATTCGAGAACTCAAGTATTCATACCTAGTCGAGAAGTCAGAAAAGATGGCAACTTAATCACAAACTCCAGTTTTTGAAAGATTATTATATTTTCACTTGGAAAGAAAAATAATAATTTATAAATCTCATTTGTTAGATAAATAAAATTTATTTATTCATCTTAAACTTAGAAATGTGTTTGATTAATATTCCTGAAATTTTAATTATCACACTTGAAAAAAAATGCACAAGCATAGTAATTCTTTTCAGGCTTCCACAGAATACAGAAATAGTTCCAAGTTTATTTTGAAAAATTTATTTTAAAGCACAACAATGTGCAACAATGCAACTGATATATTTGTAAATATAAATCAGTTTTGTTTTAGTTAGATAAATCATTTTGCTTCATGTCTGTGAAACAACTGTTGTAACAGTTGGGCAAATATATTTATTTGGCCACTTATCCTGAAGAATTTAGCATTCCAATTTCACTAAACAACCTGTTAAAGGTGGCTTCATGAAGTGGTTTAGTAAATATATCAGCCAATTGTTTTTGTATAGGAACATAGAATAATTTAATCACTCCATTTTCGGCATGTTCCCTTATGAAATTGTACCTTACATCAATATGCTTTGTCTTGGAATGGTTGACTGGATTGACAAAAAATTGAGATGGCATTGGTGTTGTCATACATGATAGGAATTCCTTCTAACACCAGTCCATAGTCCCTCAGTTGATTCCTGATCCAAAGCACTTGAACACAACAACTTCCAGCAGCAATATATTCAGCCTCAGCTATGGAAGTAGAAACTGATTGTTGCTTTTTACTAAACCAAGACACCAATATCTGTCCAAAAAATTGACAGCTTCGTGAGGTGCTTTTTTTATCCACTCTACATCCAGCAAAATCAGCATATGAAAATCCAACTAGGTTGAATCTTGTTTCCTTGGGGTACCATAATCCCATGAAAGGTGTTCCTTGGAGGTATCTCAGAATTCTTTTGACAATAATGAGATGAGATTCCTTGGGATTTGCCTGAAATCTTGCACATAGACATGTAGAGAACATAATGTCTGGTCTGCTAGCCGTGAGATAGAGAAGAGATCCAATCATTCATCTGTAGGTCTTCATGTCTACACTTTTTTCTTTCTTATCTTCATCAAGTTTTGTAGCTATAAACATTGGAGTTTTAGCAGTTGAGCAATCTTGCATGTCAAACCTTTTGAGTAGGTCATTGATGTATTTTGTCTGGCTTAAGAAAATGTCATCTGCCCTTTGACTTATGGAGACCTAGAAAGTAATTGAGCTCTCCCATCATGCTCATCTCATATTCACTTTGCATAAGCTTAGAAAACTTTTGAAATAATTTTTTATTTATAGATCCAAAACTGATATCATCTACATAAATTTGAACTAGTATAACATCTTCACCATGCTTCTTGTAGAAAAGAGTTTTATCAATAGTTTCTCTAGCGAATTGATTATCTAGAAGAAATTTTGACAGAGTGTCATACAATGCTCTAGGAGCTTGTATGAGTCCATATAATGCTTTGATAAGTCTATAAACAAAATCTGGAAATTTTGGATCTTCAAAGCCAGGTGGTTGTTGCAAATATACTTCCTCTTGTAATTCACCATTAATAAATGCACTCTTGACATCCATTTGATAGACCTTAAAGTTTGAGTGTGCTGCAAAGGCTAGGAAAATTATAATTGCTTACAATCTTGCAACATGAGCAAAAGTCTCATCATAGTCAATGCCTTCTTCTTGTGAATACCCATTTGCTACCAACCTTGCCTTGTTTCTTATCACAATTCCATGTTCCTCCATTTTGTTCCTGTAGACCCACCTAGTGCCGATTACTGATCTATCCTTTGGAGGTGGCACTAGTTTCCAAACATTGTTTCTCACAAATTGATTCAATTCTTCCTTCATGGCAATTATCCAGTCTGAATCCAACATGGCTTCTTTAATCCTTTTTGGCTCATTTTGAGACAGCAAGCAAACAAATAAACATTCATTCATGTTTGCTCTCCTTGTCCTCACACCTTTATCAGGATTTCCAATTATTTAATCAGCAGTATGAGATCTATTCCATTTAGTTTGATGAGCTCCGTCCTTATCATTTGAACATGTTTCTTCCTGATTGAAGTTGTTTCCATTTATTACAGATCCTTGGGAATCTCCTCATGAGTCGATGCTAGGGTTGTGTAGAGAATTCTCAAGTTGAATATGACCGTAATCATCATTTTCTCTTTCCTCATTTGTTCCATGTGAGATGTCTACATGTGATTCTTCATGAGTGTTAACAACATTTTTAGTTGCAAAGGTCTCAGGCTCCATTTCATTTTCAAATCTCAATGTGTCACAGTTTTCACTATCCAAGTTCATAGAAGGAAACTTGAAGTCATCAAATGTCACATTTTTGCTTTCCATTACTTTTTGTTGATCAATCACACATACTCGATGGACTGTTTTATCCGAATAGTATTCCACAAAAATTCCTTCATATGTCTTTTCTTCAAACTTCCCAAGGTTATTAACATCATCCTTGAGAACAAAGAATTTTGTTACAAATACATGCATGCACTTTACAGATGGTCTTCTATTTGTTATGATGTGATAAGGAGTTTTTCCAATTGGTTTTGTGATGAGTGTTCTATTTTGAGTGTAGCATGCAGTCCTAACAGCTTCAGCCCAAAAACTGGTTGAAAGATTTGCTTCTGCTAACATGGTTCTTGCAGCCTCAATAAGAGTCGTGTTCTTTATCTCAACAACTCCATTTTGTTGTGGAGTTCTTGGAACTGAGTATTGGTGAGTGATTCCATTCTCTTTGCAGAATTCATTGAGTGTAGCATTTTTAAATTTTGTTCCATTGTCACTTCTTATGGCTACTATTAGTGTAGGGCCTTTGTCCAATCTCCTCAAATTTTTAATGATAACTGCATGAGCTTCATCTTTTGAGTGCAAAAATTCTACCCAAGTGTATTTTGAAAAATCATAAACCATGATTAGAGCAAATCTTTTCTTAGACATGGACATGATATTTACTGGTCCAAACAAATCCATATGAATCAATTGCAGTGGTTTGGTAATTGAAGTAAATTCCTTACTCTTGTAACTTGTTCCCCTTATTTTCCCTTTTTGACATACCTCGCACAATCCTTTTATGCAGAATTCAAGTGAGGGCAGGTCATTCACTAGTTTTCTTTTGACTAGAGAATTAATGCTTTTGAGATTTAAGTAAGACAATCTCTTGTGCCAAAGCAGACTTTCATTTTCTGAGGCCTTGGTATAGAAACAACAAATTTTCTCCTTGTTTGCAGAGTCCAAATCTGCTACAAACAAGCTTCCTTTTCTCACTCCTTGTAGAGAAACTTCTTTGGTCTTTCTGTGAGTTATGAGATACAATTCCTTGTCAAACTCCACCTTCAAATCTTATTACAAAATTGGGTGATACTGAGTAGATTGCGCTTTAAACCACTGACTAAAGCTACATCTTCAATGACAATATTTCCATGAATCAACTTGCCATATCTCATGGTGAAACCAATGTTGTTGTCTCCAAAGGTTATCATTGGGTCAGCCTCATCTTTGAATTGTGACTTCAGGGCCTTATCACCAGTCATATGCGTTGAACATCCATTATCCAATATCCACATGACCTTCTTCTTACCTGTACCCTGTAAACACAAACAAATCAAGTTTTCTTTGGTACCCAAACAAAGTTGGGTCCTTTATGCTTAGTTGCATGAATATCATTTCTATTTTTAACATTCTTAGTCACTTGATCATGCATGTTTTCATTTTTATGATTTTGATTTTTAGCTTGATTAGTACTTCCAGAACTAGATGCATGCTTAGGTGGCATTGAGTGTTTTCTATGTTTAACATGACTAGATGACTTAGGCCTAGAATTGTTGATGTTCAGATTCTGACTTATGCATCTATCAACAAACTGTTTCCTGGCCCTAAAGCAAGTATTCATGATATTCATGTTACATGGCATACAATCAAATTTGTTATAGAATTTATGATCATCATTCATCAAGGGTTTGACATAGCCACAAGCAAATTTAGCATTTTCAACAACAGATTTCTTGCACATTAGTGTAAGGTGATTTGTTGATCCACAGTTTTTACAAATCTTCATGGGAGCACTGTGGACATGTGCATAATTGTTGTGCTTGTTAATGCCTATTTTTCCATTTCTTTTTGCCTTTTTCTTATTAACATATATGATGTCAATTTTCAGGACATTTTGTTTTGATTCAATTTTAGTAGGAATGTACTTGGCTTTGATTATTGGTTCTTCTTTTTCAACAGAAGGCATATTATTCTTAGTTGTTTTGTTTCCTTATCCTCATCATTCAACTGTTGTTTAATGACCATACTAACCTCGTCAAGTTCAACAGTTACTTTCTTAAAAATTTGTTATCTTAACATTTTTCAAAATGTGAGGATTTTCAAGAATTTCAAATTTCTTGCCTTTTGTTGAAACATATTTCTTCTTCTTGAGGTTATCATAATCAAAACCAACCCCAATCCTAGAATTTTCCTTATACTTCTCATGGAATTTTTGAACAATAGTAGCTGAGTTTTGATAAGATCTTATTTTCAATTCATTTTCAGAAATTTGTTCTTTAAGAAATTTTTCATTTTGCTTAGAACAAACAACTTTATTTTTGAGATATTCATTCTCCTGTTTCAAGTTTTCTAGAGTTATGAAAGACAATTCTAAGGTCTCATTCCTAGCAGTTAGTTCATTATTAGCTTTTAGAAATCTTCCAATTTCCTCATATGCAGTAGTCATACTAGTATGAATATTAAACATTTCAATGCTCAATTCTTTCACAGTTTTCTTATATTGAGAATTTGACATGTCAAGTGAAACTAATGAGGGTACCTGAGAATTTGAGGATGAAACTCCATCATGTGAGTTGGCCATGATTGCTAGATTCCCATATTCCTCTTCCTCATCTTCATCTGTATCATCCCAACATTTTCCCTCAACAATATAAGCCTCCATGTCTGCTTTTTGAGGAGTGCTTCATACTTGGCTTCCAATTCCATATTCTGAACAGAGTCCCTCTGAAACATATAGACAAGACACCTTATGAATTAGGGAAAGGCAAGAAGACTAGTTTAAAGTATCTTCGTGTGTGGGGCTGTCTTGCAAAGGTACTTGTCCCTGAACACAAGAGAAAGAAAATGGGACTGAAAATTGTTGATTGCATCTTTCTGGGATATATTGAAACCACTACCGCTATAAGATTTTTAGTGTTAAAATCTGACATAGATGGTATAGTGGCAAACACTATAGTTGAGTTTTGCGATGCAACATTCTTTAAGAATGTGTTCCCTATGAATATCGGTATACCTTAGGGTATTTCTGAAGATGATCTCACTCGCACATCGAGTTTCATTCCTGATCATGTGGAAAGGATGACAAATGTGGGGACGAATTCTGTTAGTAGCTCTACTCCTAATGAAGTAAAGGAACCTAGAAGGAGTAAGCGGGTAAATGTGGTCAAGGACTTTGGAAGTGATTTTATCACTTACAATGTCGAGGACGAACCTTTATCTTTTTGGCAGGCCATGGACTCTTCAGAGTCAAGGCAGTGGAAAGGCACTGTAAAGAGTGAGATCGAATCTATTGTTTCTAATGGAACATGGGCGTTAGTTGATCTCCTTCCTAGGTGTACTACTATAGGATGTAAATGGATCTTTAAAAGAAAGATGAACCCGGATGGCTCAATAGATAAGTATAAGGCTAGGCTGGTAGCTAAGGGGTTTTAGGTAAATGGAAGACATTGACTATTTTGACATATACTCTCCTGTTGCAAGAATGAAAATAATTCGTATGCTTATAGCATTGGCGTCCGTACATGGTCTTATCATCCATCAAATGGATGTAAAGACAGCTTTTCTTTATGGTGATCTTGAAGAAGAGATTTATATGGATCAGCCTGAGGGATTTGTTGGTTCTGGAAATGAGAGGAAAGTTTATAAATTAGTCAAATCTATCTATGGCTTGAAACAAGCTCCTGGAGACTGGTACAAAAAGTTTGATGAGACTGTTTTGACTTCGAATTTTTTGGTTAATGAAAGTGACAAGTGTGTCTACTATAAGATTAAAGGAAATGTAAAGTGATTTTGTGCCTGTATATGGATGACATACTGTTGTTTAGAACCGATATTGAGATTATTAACGAGACATAAAAATTCTTAAAAAGGCACTTTGAAATGAAAGATATGGGTGCGGCTAATGTGATTCTTGGTATCAAGCTGACTCAGTCAGCTGATGGAATAGCCTTGTCACAATCTTATTATATAGAGAAATCTATACTTGAGAAGTATGGTTATTCAAATTATAGAATCGCAAGCACACCATATGATTCAAAAGTTGCTCTTGTCAAGAATAAGTCAGGAGTTCATGTGTCTTAGTTAAGATATTCTTAGATTATTGAGAGTTTGCAATATCTTGCTAATGGTACTAGACCAGATATTTCATATTATGTGTCTAAGTATGCTAGATATACAAGCTATCCAAACAAGACTCATTGGGATGCTCTTGATAGAGTGCTTAGATATCTAAAAGGCACCATCTACCTTGGTATACATTACAGGAGGTTTCCTGGAGTGCTAGAAGGATATAGTGATGCAAGTTGGATAGCTAAGAAATCTGGTTTCAATGGAGTGACTGTATAAGTGTTTACCCTTACGGGTGGAGTTATATCCTAGAAGTTTGCTAGACAGACTATTGTAACTCGGTCTACCTTTGAGGCTGAGTTGTGTGCATTAGATGCCACGGGGACGGAGGCTGAATGGTTGCATAGACTTATGTCTGTAATTCCTGTAGTAAGTCAACCACTTCAGGCTCTTGCTATTCATTGTGATAGTCGTACAACTATCAATAAGATAAACAGTAAGAAATATAATGTGAAAACAAAGAGACACGTCCAAATTAGACTAAAGTCTATAAGGGGTTTGGTGTCTGATATGATCATTGCTATTAAATTTATTGGAACTCAAGACAACCTGGTTGATCATTTGACTAAGGGACTTGAGCATGTTGTTGTCCTTAAGTCGAGGTTAGGGATGGAACTGACAACCCATTTTGAGTCATCAACTGTGGGAACCTGATACACCTGAGAGGAGATCCCTCGAAGTGTATTCAATTTGGTAATAACAAGTTGTGAAGATGATTAAGTAGTACCACTAATACATATATCTTCATAATCACGTATCTAAGTCTTTCCCCTGTAAACCTCAAGAGGTATTGTAACTGCTAGTTAGCAAGAGTTTTAAGAACTGTAAATGGGGTCAAGTCGTGAGATGAGATGTTGGCAGTACATCTTTGGAGATGCCCAGCTAAGCGAATGTTAATGTGAGGTCGCAATTAGAGGATAGGGTTATTCCTCGAAGCATTCGATGAACAAGATTGAGACATGACCATTAACGTCTCAAAGCCGTAGATCAACACTATAGCCTTTGACTTGTCGTCGTCTATGAAGTGTGGTTACACAAAAACGGATAAAGATTCAACGTGAAACATTCCATCTATATCTGGTAGCCATCAAAGTAGAGGACTTAGGAGGGTTCAAACCTTGACGGGTACCAACTCTGAAAAACAAGTGATGAGTAGAACCTGATATGCATTTCTGTTTGAATTTATGGTGGATTGTTAGAAAATACAAAATTTAAGACATATTTTATATATGTTCTTGATGTAATTTTCAGAAACTAATTAATGGAAATTGTTCCTTACTATGAGGAATTAAATTTTCATGTTTGAATCTAAGACATTTTCTTAGTGTAATCCATAGATAAATTGAGTAAAAATTGCTAGCTTGAAATGAGTTAAGTGTGATTGTCCCACATAGAGAATGTAATATGGGTGTGGGTGCTTTATATGCTTATATGTGCAAGAGTAGTATCAATTACTAAGGCATGTGAGTGTGCATGGTGTAATTGTGTGCTCTCGCGCGCATACACACGCGCGCGCCGCCACCGTCTCGCCATTGCCACGCCTCGACTCGAGTCAGGTCGGGTCGGAGGGCAATTTGGGAGAATGTCTCGGCGTCTCGCGTACGCGAGGCGACCTGGACGAGGAGTTTTATTACATGATTAATTAAATTAATTATGACTTTAAATATTATTTTAATATAAATATTGAGTCAGTATATAACTGTCAGAGTATATATATTCTGTGATTGATCAGATTTTGAGCTGGGTCATAGTTTATTTTTAATAAATTCTGATGGACTAGCTCATCAGAGTTTAACAAACTCTGATGATCAGATCAGAGTTTATATATTCTGTAACTAATCAGAATTTATTAATAAACTCTAATGGACTGGCTCATCAGAGTTTAACAAACTCTGATGGTCATATAAGAGTTTACTGATGGTCAGATTTTATAAACTCTGATGGTCAGGTCAGAGTTTATAAACTCTGATGGTCAGAGTTTACAGATAAAGTCTGATGAAACTAGTGGTCAGTGATTATAAACTCTGATGGGCCTAATCAGACTTTAGCTAAACTCTGATGGTTATTACGAATTTACTGATTCTGTAATATATTCTATTAAAGTCAGAATAATTATTTTAATTAATGTTTTATCTGCTGTTACGTTTTATTGTATTATATATACAGAAAAACGTTGGAGATAAAAAAAGAGATATACAATTGACAATTTTGAGAAAACTCTAGCAGTCATACTCTGTATCTCCTACACACGTATTCATACAGATTATACATAGGTTTTCTGGGCGAACAGAGGTGCAGGTCGCTGTTGAGTGCTACGTATCTATGGACGAAGTACTTTATGCTGTTTTATCCTGTAAGTGATATTGCTGCAACCCAACACAGCGTAGTGGAGCAATAATCTCTTCAAGAACAGTCAAGACTTCTTGCAAGGCTTGACCACTCAGCAGTTATTTTGGTTCTATCAGTGTATGCTTAAAGTTTCTATTAGAGCTAAGTTATCTATATTTTCTCTTGTCTTTGCAGTTACTGATTGATATATCTTGTTTCTACCTTCATGCATTGTTTTGTTAATTGATTTACTCTGTCTATTCTTGTTAAATTATTTATATAACTGCACAATTGTTGTGTTTAGTTTTTAATTACATCCGGCATACCATTAATTTATATTTGGTTGGAGTTGAACCAAAGCTATTTACTCAACCCAATGACCCTTATTTTGATCGTAATCTGTGTATATATATCTTAAAAGAGTTTGTTTTTGAGTCTATTACTTTCTTTGTATATAACAGAGCATAGTTTTATTTTTTTAATAAATGTGTTAGTAGTGAGGCTCGAAGGCTCGTAAAAGCACCTGCTGTCCGCCTCAATTTTTTTAGCTGCTTTTTGAAAATGCATATGGACCACTTCTTTTTCTAAAAGCTACTTTTAAACAAAAAGTATTTATTTTAAAAGTTGCTTTTAAAGATAACCAAACACTATTTAACCTGTTTTTTGATTAAAAGCGGTTGTAACTGTCCCGACTAGCATCTCAAACGCGCCCTAAATGACCAAAAGCACTCTCGCTGGGATGGAAAATGGATGTAATGTAACCTAGGCACGTGGGTAAACTTAAAACCCAAATAGAACTTGTGTTTTTACTGTTTTATATATCACGCAACTTCTAATTGCATTTTATTTTTTATTTTTATTTCAAAAATTGTAAAAACTTAATATTATATTATGTTTTTAAAAAAAGTATTTTTAAATTACGTTTTTTATTAATATAAAGGGTCATTTTTTTTAATTGTGAAATTTTGAACCATTTTATTTTTAATTATTACAAAAAGGGCCAATACCCATTCATTATTACAAATTCCACAAATACAGTCACCAACTCCCTCTGCCGATCTGTGAAAGCCTATACTTGTGATTGTTCATATGTTTGTTTGGTAATTATTCTTCCTTACTTTCTTCTCCGGGTTGGTTTGCTTTTCTGCTTAAGATTGAGTTGATTGGCTAACCTTGCTTATAGAAGAAAAAGACAGACTAGACTTTTACATCATGATACTTCGAATTTTGATTACATTTTGAAAGCAAATAGTGGAATCTTCAGAGAATTTTAAGATGAATAGTTGAAGTTATTCATCATAGAAATGAATGGCTTGAAGAGGGCAGTAGGTAGCAGCATGACAAATTTGAATGTTACAGGCAACCATTGCTCACTGTGAAAGTGGTTATAATCAAAATTTTCTATTCTAATCATTGCTTGTAGGGAGGAATTTGGTGTCTTTTCTAGAGAAGTAATTAGGTTTGGAGATCTATGTAAAGACCCACAATGGCACAATCTTGGTCATTACTTTGCAAGGTAACTAAGCTTTCAATGTATAATACTCAATATAATCTAATGCAAGACCGGAGATATATAAAAGTTATAAATGATTGTGTCGTTAGATTGGATACAGGCCCTGTGACCCACAAACAACTTATGTTGTGTTCACTTGGATGAAATAGAATGTGGAAAGAATGAAATGAAATTTATACTATTATTTGATTGAGATTAGGGAAAATGCTTATAATTTTCATTCTTTTATTCATTACATTCCAAACTATTTGAACTATAGTTCTAACCCACATGTTTTGAAAGGAATGCTCCATTTCATTTTTTTCCCCATTTTCCATACAATCCTCGTCATAACAAATTTAAACTCCCTCATATTTATTCACAATTTTACTTACATATTTTTCTTTCTTCATAAAATTTATTTATAATTTTTCGTTATATTCATTTCTCATTCAATTCTCACCAAGTGAACACTAACCTTAGAGAAGAGACTGAGAAAACAATGCAAGAATTAACCAATCTGGCTCAACACACTTCAGTAAGCTATTACATTTACTTTTTAGTTTCCCTAAAGAGCGTTAGGGCATATGTACACTTTCTGAATGTTGTACATATGTTTGTCTTGGAGTTTTCTGCAGAGTCTTGGATGCATCTAATTCGTAAATTTTATGAGATATTTAGTTACATTCTGATATTTTTTCTAGCATTAACTACTTTAGACTATATAGATGCGTCTGACTACCAGAATAAGTGTCTTCCATAGTTATACTATTGCCATTGTAAAAGTTATTTTAAGCGTTATCAGATGTGTGTATATATATTTTCGGCCACTCAATTGCAAGACCAACTCATGAACATATACTCCGTCAGTCCCACCCATTTGTTTACGTTTCGGAGAGAAGGTCTCACACGCATTTTAAAGTGCATATAAAGTATAATTCCATAACTTGTTTTTTAAATTTTTTTATTCTGAATAAAAATTTAATGTTTAAATTTTTATTCAGAAAAAAAAATTAAAAATAAGTTATTGAACTATACTTTATATGCACCTTAAAATTCGTGTCGTACCGTCTTTCTAAAACGTTAACAATTGGGTGGGACGGAGGTAGTAATATACAAAAACATCATGAGTTGCATGCGTTAGACAGATTTGAACAAGATTACCGTAGAAAGCTTGAGGAAGTTGAGTCTTTACATCTTCCCCGTAATGGTTAGACCCTTAGAATTAGAAATTGTTCTATTATTCTGAAGCTCAGTTATGATGGTTTACTTTAGCTTTCACACTCAATATTTTCAATGTTATGTATTTTTTTATATACAAAGACCTCTCTCGAAATATATTTCATAGTTTAGTGATTTATATCTTCTGATATATTCAACATTATCAGTCACTAGATAGGTATCACAATTATTTCTACATAGTTATGTACATGTTTAAATCAATTAATCTATACCTTTTTATGACTATTTTTTCTAAAATTTTACAAAATTAACAATTTGTAAATAAATAGTTAAACAAATTTCAAAATGTTTAACAATTGTCGGGCTTAGCACGATAATTAAAACTTTTTATTAGTTTGGTCGTCAAGTTATCAGTTCTCCTAAAACCTCAAGTTGTCAAGGTGTTAAGAGACTAACTTACAAGGATCATATATTATTCTAACATCCCCCTCACTCGAAAGCCCATATATAGGTCGAGAGTGATATTATTCTAACATCACCTCACTCGAAAGCCCGTATATGGGTCGAGAGTGGATCACGATTGCCCATTTTTTTGGGCAAAAACAAGCTTTTCGTGTTCCTAATTAATTATGAGAATATTGGGGGTGACAGAGAATCGAACCTGAGACTCGTGCCCACCGGAGCTCCGATACCATGTTAAATTAGCGGTTCTCCTAAAACCTCAAGGTGTTAAGAGACTGACTTACCAGAATCAAATATTATTGATTTTGACACTTCAATCCACCCTTTTTTGAGTAATAAAGAAGGCTAAAGTGACCAGACCTTTCTCAGAATATATTGATGTAGGGTAGGGATGACAGTTTTATCCGTCCCGATAGATACCTGATCCGTTCCGAACCGTTTGAATTTTCCCGAACCCAGTTTCTTAGATTTGGATCTGGATTTGGATCTTATTTTTAGATCCGAATGAGTTTGGATTTAGATTAGGATCTTATGTATTCCGAACCGATACCCGATTCAAATCCGATCCAGACCCGAAATCCGATAAAAACCCGATATATATATATATATATATATATATGTATATATGTATGTATGTATATATATATATATGTATGTATATATATCTATGTAATTCTATGAGAAACTCGTCTCACATTGAGTACTCGATAAAATATATAATAAATAATATTTTTTATGATACACACATGTTTTACAATAAGTTTTATATACTATATTATTCAATATATGTTCTGTAATTTATTTTTTAATATGTTTTTAAACATACTTTTAATATGTTCGCTCTTATGTTCAGTACTACTATAATTTTATTTAACATATTTCTAATATTTTTATAAAATTAATAACATATATTAGCATTCAATTAAACATCTAATTTATATAATTGAACCTTAATAATTAATTGTATGGGGTCAAATTAAAATAAAATAAAATATTGGAACACAAATAAGGGAAGAAAAAGAGTGTGGTTGGTGAGTAGGCAAAAGCAGAGGTGTAAAAGCAAAACTGAAAACTAGAAGAGAACAAAAAAAACAAAAAAAAAACAAGAAGCAACAAAGATAGCTGAATATTGGAAGTTGGCAGGAGGCAGTCGGTGGCTGTGAAGCCTTGCTTAGTGATCACAAGTTACAAGCAGAGCATCTCTAGATCGATTAGGATTTTAACAGGTTAGGCACTACTTTACAATTTACATATGCTTTTACCCGTTGGATCATATCTTATCAAGCTTCCCAAGGCTCTACTTATAACGCAATAATGTCTGGGACTTTCATTTATCACCATAACGCTATGTCATCTGATAGCAACGCTTCATTCTAGTGTAAAATCTGGCAAAGTAGAGGGTGACAAACCATGTCAGATGACTCAGATTTTTGAAGTACATGTGTCCCTCTGTCTGATTGGCCACTACCTCTTACTGTGTATGTAACTGGAGTTATAGAGCTTTTGATCATGAGGATTAAGCTAAATTTTGTACTTATATCATTACATGGCAGACGTTGACATTTTTATTACTTAAAAAAACTCATGATTTTCTTGACTAGATCTTAGCTCAAGGACTTGTACATTTTCCGTTTGACGTTGTGCATCTTGTTTTTACTAAACAGCAAGTTTGCAAGATCATTGACATGCTTGCTGAATTCACTGCTCTTTTCTAAGTTTTAACCATATACACAAGATGGATATTTTTGAGAACTAATTCTTTGTATTGCCATTGTAGGAGAAGGTCTGGTGATTTTACAATCTGAGCTTGAAAAAGATATCTCTTTGGTCCAGAAGTTTGGAGGAGGAATGTTGTCCAATATATCTTTTTGTTTTCTGTCTGCAATTTTGCATCAGTTTACAGTTACAAGTGTTTAAAATTTTCACTTTATTTAATATCTTAAAACACCAAACATAAAACTACGTTTATTATGTAAATTACATATCATAGCTTCCTTACAGAATCTTATATATATATTTGATATTGCTACTAGATTTGATTTTTATAAATTAGTATGTAAACTATCCGGGGTGAATTTTTACGCAAGAAAAATGCAATATATATGGGTAAAAACTTGCCTAAAGTTGTGCCTTATTGGTCCCTTTAAAGGCATTCTCAATAAAATGAAGGTTTGCTTTCTTTCATTTGCCTCATTATGGCCTATCAAAATTGTGGTAATTTTAATATGTATTCTTAGTTGCCATATGAAACAAAACCTGGAGATATTATTATTTTTACGCAAGCTAAACCTCATCGAAATTTTAATGTACAAAGGTTGGGGATCGGAGGAGCTGTTGTTTTGGGCATGTACAAAAATGTTAAAGCATGAGTTTAAGCCACGTTTTGAAGTTAGTAGTACAATCGAACTCATAGCAACACTAGATGTGTTCAAACCCTTCTACAAGGTTCTTTGATGAACATGACAACCAATAATAAATATGGGATGCATTGCACAGTTTTACTAATCATGTCATTAAGGAATTTCTATGCATTCGCCCAATGGTAGACCATCAATGTTTCATCCTACACTTTCTTTGCTTTTTTTCACATTCTAAGTTAGCTTTCAGTTTATCTTTTTAATAACTTTCTTGTCATTATTAACATGTTTAAGAAGACTGCAAAAAATGTCCTACAATGAAGAAATCAATGGTAGCAAAGTTATCATCAACATCTTATTTGAACAAGTCCAAGTGCGAGGCAGTTTTAGAGTGTATCTGTAAAAGTGTCTATGACGACAACCCGTCTTTGAAACTCATCTGGACCCTCTACGGATTATGAAGACTAAAACCCTTAGTGTGTTGCTTCGGAGATATACTAATATGGGTTTTGGTCCTGACATGCCATGGTTGAACAACCATTTTTTCATGGTTTTTAAGTGCGGATAGCAAAAAACCCTAGCTAGCCCTGTATAAGCGTGAATAGACGAGATGACCTCCTGGATTCAAAAAATTTTGACATGTTAATGCTTTCCCCGGATAAAAAGTGCGGAAAAATGGTTCTCATGTCTGGACCAGGACCCTACCCTACTAATATACGGTGATATAAACCAAACTCCCAATATTTCTTTGTTAGCTGTTAGCACATTGTACCTTGTTGGGACTCTGGAAACTGACTTGTCAACCTTACATGTAATATAAGTTGATACTTTGTAATGTAGCCACATTACACTACACTTTACATGGCCTATTGACAAAATTAATTGTCAATTAACCTTAATTATATGCTGGTCACAATCATACTGAACCTCAGTTTTAATTTGCACTTTACTAACTTTTAATGTCTTAAAGTAAATAGAAAAATCAGAGTTCATACTGAAGACTAATATATTACTACTAACATGCTAACATATTCCTTAACACCACTAAACAAGGAAATAAGCCATGTGCTTATAATTTTGCAACTTTCCTAGCAGCATATCGCTATTTCTGTTTATTGTAAACCATTCTGCTGTAAGTTAACAATTTAGCTCCTCATGAAAGTAGAAACAAGATGATAGTTACTTTAGAGAAGTTTAACAGAAAAAATCTATGCTCAAAACGCTACACGAAATCACATTTTGAAGTGTTATTTGAGGTTATTTTTTCAGGTTGTATTATTTTGGACATTTCATCCCAATATTGTGTTATATGAACCCACCACCCGGTTTAACACAATTTTGCAGTCAAACATATTTTATCGATATCAGTGGACTAACATATAATCATTTCAAATAAAAAATTATGGAAATCAGAATATGAAAATACATGGATGCACATCTAGAAACTCAGCGTCCAACGTGGATTAACATGTTAACTACCAAAAATAAAAACACAATAGTATAGAGCATGTCCGTGCCTTGCAAACGTTTTAGATTTAGTTTTCTTTGATAGAAAAACTTATGTATATTTATATATTTTTAGATGATCTGTATTTTAAAATTTTAAAATTATTTTTTATTTTACCTTCTAGTTTACATAAAAGTTAATAATTGTATACAAAGTAAGTTTCTATAATTGATGGTAAAAATTTAAAAATAGTATTTTTTTTTTATTTATCTATTAATTCTAGAGAGAACCTCTACTATTTATATATTAAAAACTAAAAATATTATTATAAAAAATTTAGATAATAGTTAAAATGTAATCTAAAAGAACACAATAATAATAGGATGATATATTAAAATAATTTTTTAAAATGTAGGAATAAAGTATATAATATATAAATAATATTATATAATATAGGTTTAGGTTCAATGAAGAACTCTCTTATTTGAGTAACTGAGAAAGCAACAACAAATATAATTACAGAACACGTGAAAAGATTGCCGAACATGGAAAAAAATATAGAACACAAAAAACAATCACAAATTTTTTTACATAATATACAAAAATATAGAATACTATTTAGCATTAATATTTTGTAATTTGTATTCTTTATTTTTTTTTATATTATGTAATTTTTTATATTTATATGCAATTATTTTTAATATTTTATAATTTTTTATATACTCTGTGGTCTTCTGTAAGAAGGGGGCATGTTAGATGTCAATTTCAATAATAACAAGACAATTTTGGAGAGGCAAATTAGCAAATACATTTGGCCCATCAATTTTTTAAGATCCCAAGTATGCATAACATAAGGGGAGGAGTAAACACGGGCAGCAGATGGCACAGAGAATCTGAGATGAGCAAATACATTTGGCCCATCAATTTTTTAAGATCCCAAGTATGCATAACATAAGGGGAGGAGTAAACACGGGCAGCAGATGGCACAGAGAATCTGAGATGCAACATTTTTTATTATATATCCATACAATCTTTGTGTCCGTATCTGTTTATATTATTTATCCTCTTAGTATATTGAATATGCACCAAAAGATGCTGCAGATCCATTCGCTTGCTGCCGTATGGAAAACATGATCTTAAAAGATGTGATTTCTAATCAATAAAAGATTCTCTCATTTGTTTATCGTATCAGCGCCGAGATCAAAACTGTCAAAAAATGTTTAATATTTGAAAGTGAATCATGAATTCTTATTTTTTTTCACTTTATCTCAATATGCTTCTGTATCTATACTTTTCCAATCTTAATCTAGACTGAATTTGTATGTTGTATCTATACTTTTCCTCTGTATGTATTGTATTTATAATTTATCCATGTGTATGTGTTTTTTCCCGAATTTTATATTTGATTTATTAATTTGAATAAAATTCGACATTTATTAACTTAGTTTAGATTATTCTATAATGATTCTGTTGATTGAGATAATATATTTGATTCATGTAAGATTTATAGGTTTTGAATTTGAGATCAATTATTTGTTTGTCGAAGAGGGTTTTTAAGTAATTCTTTTGTATAATTGGTTTCGGTAGTTGTTTATTCTATGTTATTGTTGTGTTTGTATTTTGATATATGTGTGTGACTATATGTGTATTTATATGCGAGCAATGACATATATTGGGATTTGATTTTGGTATAACAGTGTTTTTGGGCCATGAATTAGTAAACTAAATATGAAAAGTCTGTATTAGTTTTATTTGTGTATTATTTTTATATTGGATTCTCTCTATCTCTACCGTTATTATACCATGAATAGTACTATTCATTGGAGGACATAAATTTTGGCTTGTTATGTACTCTTGAGGAGTAATTTTGGTCATGATTGATGACAGATTGTACAATGTGTGGAATTGATGTGTGAGTTTCCATTTTATCTTTTGCTTTTAATTTCATTTATGATAACTAATTAACAACATTTATTCTTCGATTTCCATTTTTGAATGACTAGTTTTTTTTTTAAATTATTAGTATTAAATGCAGTATTGGTTGTAAACTTTTAAAATGAAGTTTATTAGTTTTAAATAAAAAATTTATTCTATTAAATAATATTTGTTGAGTTTGTATTTAACCAAAGTGATCCCCTTTGGTTAGAGTAGTATACAGTAATACATTATATTAATTTTTAAAATTATTGGACGATATATACTAATACAGTTTCTTGTTTTGTTTTCTATTTTATTTTTCAGATACACAAAAAAAGCTATAACTAAAGCGAGATTGGTGTTAAATTTTGAGAGTTTCATCTTCAGATTTTAAGGTTTTATTGTCTAAACGTCTAGACACATCTTATGTATGTCTTTCGGTTAGATGATAAATTTTATTGAAAGAAAGAAACCCTTTTGATCAGTATCTTGATTTCTATCATTTATGAAATTATTTCCTCCTGACCAAAAAAAATTCTTATAAAATAGTAATTGGTTCATCAATTACTCAAATAAGGAGTTTATCGCTAAGTCTTACTCATATAAATAATATTATATACTATGATGATATTTATATAATATATTCAGTATTCTAGAAATTGTCGATGTGCCCGATAAATAGGACCGATCTAATTTCAGGTAATCACAGGAAAAAACAGTTTTGTGTAAAACGGGTCAAGATCGTGATTAATTGAATCAAAATCGTGATGATTTGGGAAATTTTATGCATGAAACTAGAACTTTTTTTTTGACAGAAATGTGGATATTTTATTAATCACTCAAATCAGCCACAATACAATGAATCACCTCAATAGGAACAGAACTCCTATCAAAACTACGATCAGGATGAATATATGCCACCCTAGCAAGCTCATGGGCAGCCATATTGGCAGACCGTTTTATAAAATACAACTGAATGTTGTTTGACTGCAGAATGTGTCTACGACATTCCTCAATAACCACACCAAAATGAGAACGCATTGGTGTTTTACTTCTAATTGCATGTACTGCAACAAGACAATCAGATTCGATGCACACATTCGGCCAAGACGAACTCATGACCCAGCTCAGCGCTTCCCTGATAGCTATTGCCTCAGCTACCTCTGTCCTTACATCCCCTTGAAACAGCTTCATCCTTGTTTGAATAAGTTCATCCTCCCCGTCCCTAGCTACTAGACCAACCCCAAAAGCATGCTGGTTTTCAAAGGTAGCTGCGTCCACCGTAACCTTAACTGAATTCCGTTGAGGTTTAACCCAAGTCACCGCTCCATCCCCATCTGCAGTTGGCTGGAGAAGGACATTTGTAGTCCTAACCTGGGCCGCTTTCCATTGTGTAAGGTACTCCACGGCTGCTGCAACTACCCTGTTCACCATCGATGCTTGATTATTCCAAACCAACTCGTTACGTGCTCTCCAAATTGCCCAACAAAGAGTAACAATCCCAGTTCGTTGTTCATTATTCCTTATACTGATCACCCTTTCAAACCAAACATGAAATTCAGTCTCCTCCCCAATGTACATATCCATGTCAAACGTTTTCCAGCACTGCACTGCAAAATGACACCCAACCAATGCATGAAAAATTGTTTCTGCCCCACCTGCACAAACCTGGCATCGCGTTTGAACTAGAACGTGCTTTTGATGAAGCTGAACCAATGTTGGAAGACAATACGACAGGGCCCTCCATACCAGATTGAGCACCTTTGGAGGTGCTTTGATTTTCCACAGGGATCTCCATATACTATCAGTAACCTGCCCATTCCAAGCTCCTTTTAGAACCTGCAAACTGTGATACACACTTTTAACCGAGTACATCCCCGAACTCTCCAGTCTCTAGTACAAAGTATCTAAACTGCCCTCACCTCCTATCTGAACCTTCATGATGCAGTTTTGATCTCTGTCATTAAAAATATCACGAACTACTTCCATGTCCCATTCCCTCCTATTAACGCACATTAAGGAATTGACGGATTTATTCTCTATTGACGGTGAGGCTGTGGTTATAAACGGATTTACATCATCTGACAGCCATGGTTGCCCCACTATTCGAATTTCTTCTCCTGTCCCAATCCTCCATCTCACCCCCGAAGATACTATGTCCTTTGCAGCCAGGATGCTCCGCCAAACGAAGCTGGGGCTGCTCCCTAAGGACGAATTAAGGAAGTCTGTGTCCGCAAAATATCTAGCCTTGTACACCCTTGAAACCAAACTATCTGGGTTCGATAACAATCTCCATCCTTGCTTCCCCAGCATTGCTAGATTAAAATCTCTGAAGTTCCTAAAACCCAACCCCCCTGCAGATTTATGTCTTGTCATACGATCCCAGCTCATCCACGAAATATTAGACCCACTTGTTTGGCCTGTGTTCCACCAATACTTTGTTAGACTCCTCTCGATATCTTTATTGATCTCCACTGGTAGTAAAAACACATTCATGGCGTATGTAGGAAGTGCTTGTACTATTAACTTAATCAAAACCTCTTTGCCCGACCTAGCTATAAACTTCCCATCCTAACTATGAATTCTTGTTTTGACCTTCTCTTTTAGATACCCCAGGAGCACTGATTTCTTCCTTCCTAATATATTTGGAAGGCCAAGGTACTTGCTGTGCTCATCGGCTTCTCCCATGTGCAGAACTTGACAGACTTGTTCTCGATTATAATGAATCACATTCGAGCTAAAGAATATGGAGGATTTTGAACTATTAATCCTTTGCCCCGAAGCTTTCTCATACACATCTAATAACTCCATCACTCTCCTTGCCTCCTCAGTCTCCGCCTTGCAATAAAAATAGCTATCTTCCGCAAAAAGCATATGTGAAATGACAGGTGCTCGGCGACAAATTTTGATACCATGAATCAGATTTCTATTTTCATAGTTACAAATCAATGCAGACAACCCCTCAGTACATATAATAAACAAGTATGGCGATAACGGGTCTCCTTGTCGAATACCCCGACTAGGAATAATGGGCCCCATATCATTCTCACCATTCACAATACTGTAGGAGACCGTTGTCACACATTGAAGCACTAAATGAACCCACCTTTCACTAAATCCCATTTTGCGTAACACCGCCTCCAAAAAATTACATTCTATATGGTCGTATGCTTTACTCATGTCAAGCTTTAATGCCATATACCCCTCCTTCCCAAAACGTTTACGCTTCAAATAATGCATAACTTCATATGAAATCATAATATTATCTGAAATGAGTCGCCCTGGTATCAAAGCACTTTGTGTGTCTGAAACCACTGTATTCAACAACTCCTTCAACCGATTATCAAGGACCTTCGTAATAATCTTCATCAACACATTGCATAAAGCTATAGGACGTAGGTCTGTAATTGTCGATGGGTTTTTTTCCTTAGGTATTAGCACTAAATTTGTTTCATTCAAACCCTCCATGATATCACCAGTTTCAAAAAACTGCCTTGTTAACTCAACAATACTCATCCCCACAATAGTCCAGTGCTTCTGGAAAAACGCCGGGGTCATACCATCCGGACCTGGAGCCTTATCCGGATGCATTTGAAAGAGAGCACACTTCACTTCTTTCTCTGTGATGGGCAGCAGTAACTCTCGATTTTGCTCGTCCGAAATCGATGTTGGCACACAGTTAATAACTTCTTCAACTTCTGTTGGTGAGGCCTTAAATAAGGTCTGATAATATTCCTTTATCAACTCAGCTAACCCATTTTTCCTTTCCACCCAGTCACCCTCTGCATTCCTAAGCTTAGAGATTCGATTTGTTCTTCTTCGAGCATTACACGAGGCATGAAAACACTTTGTATTCTTATCTCCTGATTGTAACCACAATTGTTTCGACCTTTGACGCCAGAAGATTTCCTTTTGATACAAAACCAAGTGAAGTTTCTGCTTAGCCTGCTTGTATAATTCCTTAGAATGTCCATTCCGTTTATTTCTAAGCTTCTTCAACTCTTCTTTACATTCATGTATTCTTTTGTTAAAACAACCTGTAATTTCTCTTCCCCACACTTCCAAATGTCTACCACATTGAGCAACTCTCTATAAGATATTATCACAAGCTACATCCTCCCAACTATCCCTGACAATCTGAGCACAAAGAGGTTCTGTTAACCAGGCATTTTCAAACCGAAATCGTTTTTTCCTACCAGACAAAGTTTATTTCTTGGGCTCCAGCAAAAGAGGGCTATGATCTGAAGGGGACCCTTCTAAATTGTACAGCTTCGCTAAAGGAAAATGATTAAGCCATACATTATTTACAAGCGCCCTATCCAACCTTATTTCGATCCATGCTTCCGTATCCCTCCCTTTTTCCCACGTATATTGATGTCCAGTTAGCTCTATATCCTGCAGCCCTGTATCTGCTAACGTATCATTGAACCCTTCTACTAACCACCTGGGATACTCCGCTCCTCCTTTCTTTTCATGCTGAGCAGTGATGTTGTTCATATCACCAATTACACACCATGGTAGGTTGGAGTCCCTTCATAGATTACGAAGAAGATCCCATGTCTTCCGCCTTTGAGATCTTATTGGTTCGCCATAGAATCCTGTAAGCCTCCACAGGCCATGTTCATCATCTTTTATCACCATGTCTATATGGTTTGTAGAGAAGCTAACAAGGTTTGCATGGTCAGCTTCTTTCCATAGCATGGCTAGCCCCCCACTTCTGCCTCTCGGTTCTATGACCACCATGCCCTCAAAACCTATATTCTTCCTTACTTCTTCCATTTTTATTTTATTGCTAATAGTCTCACACAAGAAAATCAAATCGGGCTTTACCCGACGTATCATGTCTTTAAGGAACCGAACTTTCCAAGGTAAGCCCAAACCTTGGCAGTTCCAACTTATAATAATCATGATGAGTGACGGGCCTGCGTTGCAGCACCCGCCAAAAGCAAGTTTTTTTGGATCTGATCCAGTCCATCAGTCATATCTATATCCAGCCCATCACATGTATCATTTACCCGGCCCAACTCTAACTTACCATCTGTATCATCCTCTTTTCACGGGCGTTTTTTATTTGAAAGAATTATCCCATTATCCCGAGATTCCTCCCTATCATTCGCTCCTGTGATCGTGGGATTTTTTAAACTGCCCCCCTGATTGCCTGATTTTCGCCGAGAATTCCACGATTCATAAGATTGCGCCACAATGGTTCCTGAAGATTTGCTCCACCCATCACCACCATCTCCTTGCCCTTCCACCACCGTGTTCAACTTACTACCATCAACTCCCCTTAGCCATTGATTCTTGCTACTCCCCTGCTGCCCCATCATCGGTGCTCTCAACGATCCATCATACCTCCTATTCCCCGAAACTTCTTTCTCATCAAAGTGAGCTTCACAGAATTTCTCTGAGTGTCCTATCACTCCACAATAAAAGCAAAACGACGGCAAACATTCATACTTAAAACTAATCCATAGCCATTCTCCCACTGCTCTTTTGATACGCATTTTACTTTTTAGTGGCTTGTTCACATCAATAACCACCTTTATCCTTTGGTAATTTCTCCATAGACCATTCAGATTTTTTGGGTCTGATGATAAAAATTTTCTAACATAATTACCAATAGATTTGAATATAAACTCAGAATGGAACCCAATAGGTAGATCATATACCTGAAGCCATATAAACAACTCCAAAATTTGAAGTTCAGATAATTGTTCATCTCCCTCCAGCTTCCTAACAAGTAACACTTGTTGGTTGAACGTCCAAGGCCCATCATCAAGTACCCTCTGCATATCCAGCGGATGAAAGAACTTTATGATAAATAAATTTGGGTAGCTTGTTTCCTCCATATAAACTCCCTTCACTGGTCTCCATATTGCCGCCAGCGTATCTTTCATTGCCGAAAAGTTGACAACCTTTCGATCCGATAAAAAACTCCCAACCAAACAAAGAGAGTAATCCACTCCTTCATGATTATTATCCGGCGGTTCCTCCAGGATCAAACCCTCATCTCCCTCCTCATGAATTTTGAGATTTGCATAATCCTCTGCGACCGTCATTCCAAAGGATGAGTGTGCCATAGCCGAATAAAATATGACGAAGGCCTGAGATTGACCTTGACAATATTCCCAGAAGAAATAATCTAGAAAACAAACTAACACGTCAATAGACGAGACAGCTCTGTAAACACGTCATGTAGACGAGACTTTTATCTTTTTAACTTAAGTATCGTTTTAGTTTGTAGATAATTGCTTTTGTTGAATTAATAATTTAGTTTTAAATAAAGCTAACACTAGTATAGTGCAGCTAACTTCAACCCTTTAAGGATGCAGGTTGCATGAAACTAGAACTTAATTGCATACAAAAGGTCAAAAGGGAGAGAAAGGTGACGGTCCCAAAAACTCATCTTGGTTTACACGAGAGGGTACATGCTTTATGTATACTTAGATTTTAAGTCATGCGATGCACGGATATTTTATTTTATTAATTATATTATTTATTTTAAAATTATTAATATTTTTATAATTTTAAAAAATCTTAATATATTATAATTATATTAGTTTATTAATTTATTTAAATAATATATTTTTACATTAACTGAATTAATATAAATAAAAAAAATATAAAATATTAAAAATAAATATGCACATCACACAAAATATAAATTTATATTATTAATTTTTCAATATGTAAAATTTTGCGATTCAAAATATTATGAATATGACTTTTTAATATATCAAACATATATTTAATATATTTAATATTATACATATTAGATTTAAATATATTTTTGATAAATCTCTATTATATTTATTTTATATAAAATTTAATAATATTATAATATAATTATTAATTTGAAAAAGTTTTTTTATGTTATTACATTTTCAGTAGTATAATATTAATTATAATTTATAAATAATTATATACAATATATAATTTAAACCATGCATCAATAAATAATATATGTTAATATATTTTTAATGAGATTTAAACTTTAAGTTAATATTAAAAAATAAAATGATACATAACAATTACCGTAATAATAATTTTTACATCTCACTTTTTCATATTAATATATGACATGTTCTTTATTGAACCAAACATATTACTCCATATTGTAAATTCATTTGGAGGGGGTGAATAGGTGTTATAGAGCTGGCTAGATCCAATTTTAATTTTACCAACTATAATAGTTAACTGTTATTGAAAACAGGGCTTACTATTTTAAACATGTCAAAGTGAAATATCAAGCTACTATGTATGCAATGCAATAAAATAGTAAATAACAAACAATATGTAAAGGAGGCACATGACGTTTAGCCAGGTTCGACCCCTAGTTCTAGTGGTCTACGTCCTAGTCCCTTACGAACTTGGTAAGAGAATATATTATTAATCAAATATCAACCAATTACAAAATTATAATATATCTCCTTTTTTCCCTGTCACTAAAAATGGCCCGCTATAATCCCTAGCAGCTTTTGTACACCAGTTTCTTGTCCACCCTATTCTCTGACGGCAAACTGTTTACAGAACCTGCAGAATTCCCTTGAGTCACACTCCTTGAATTCTTCATTCTTAAACCTTATTGCACCTTAGAACATCTGAAACAAAAGCTATCTAACTCCCCCTGACATATACAAGGTCCCGACCACTTTCTAGCAACACCAAGTTGCACTTTGAATAATACAATCGAATGAATAATGTGATTACAACTCAAAAGTGTATAATCTCTATATAGCACAGATACAATATATAGAAAGCTCAGATAATATAGAGATAGTGTAATAAAGCTTTTCAAGATCGTAGAGTAAAGTTGTTGTATTATTAGTGCAAAATGAAAAGGTAAGCCAAAAATATATACAAAATATATCAAGAGCTAGTTTGAATTAATGATAAGATATACGTTGGAGAATAAAATTAATTCAAACTAATACATAATTATAGGAGATAAGAATAAATAAAAACGTTTAAAACAGCTCATATAATAATTCACGATAAGGATAAGAAGTTGTCAAAAGAAAATGTTTAAAACGTATGCAACTTCTTCTCCTAAAATAAAGGAATACGTTTATTAAATATATTATGAGCTTAATATATATTTAAAAAACTTATTATATAGATATATACTCACATAATAAAATTCCTAATCGAAGTATAAATCTAATCCTTGAATTCTGGACTTGAGTTGTGTTTCCTAGACCCTGTAGTGGTAGACTGTTTTGTCATAACAACTTACTGTTATCATAACAGCTTTCTGTTATACTAATCCTGTAAAACACTTTTAGCACAAGTAATATTGCAGGCTATTATAAAGCAAATAAAACATGTTAAGCTATAATAGTAAAGTAGCTTGCGTTCCACAATTCCATTCCGCTGTGGTGTCCTTGGGGCTGAGAATTCATGTAAAATTCCTCTTTCTTCACAATAAGTGATGAAGTCCTTTTAGAATTATCCACATCTATCACTACGAATACCTACAAGTCTTGTTTTAAGTTTGTTTTCAAGCAACTTGAATAGTTTCTCAAACTCAACAAAAGTAAAATCTTTATATATAAGAAATAAGACCCAAGTAAACCTAGAAAAATCATCAATAATGACAAATCCATATTGTTTACCTCCTAAGCTTTTGTATGCCTCAGGACCAAATAGGTCTAGATTCAAGAGTTCTAGATATTTCGAAGTAGATACCACCTTTTTAGCCTTGTGAGTGCTTCTTATTTATTTACCTAGTTGACATGTCGTTCAAACTTCAGTTTTAGTGTACTTCAACTTTGACAATCCTCTCACAAGCTTTTTGCTAGACAATCTGTTCAACAAATTCATGTGTGCATAACCCAATCTCCTATGCCATATGGATGGATCATTGTCTCTGGCTGCTAAACAGCAGGCTATTTTTTATAAATCAATGTCTTATACTAAATAGGTCTAGATTCAAGAGTTCTAGATGTTTCGAAGTAGATACCACCTTTTTAGCCTCTTATTTATTTGCCTAGTTGACATGTCGTTCAAACTTCAGTTTTAGTATACTTCAACTTTGACAATCCTCTCACAAGCTTTTTGCTAGACAATCTGTTCAATAAATTCATGTGTGCATAACCCAATCTCCTATGCCATATGGATGGATCATTGTCTCTGGCAGCTAAACAGCAGGCTATTTTCTGTAAATCAAAGTTTTATACTATATATATATATATATATATATATATATATATTTACATCCCTTCTAATAACTAGATGAATTTGATTAGTAGCAACAGTAATAATACTTTTATTTTTATCAAACTCGACCTTATGCCCATCATTATGCAATTGAATCACACTAAGCAAGTTATATTTCAAACCTTTTATATACCGGACATTAATTATCGATAAAAATATTATCATTAACAACTTTTCCTTTACCAAGGATAGGAAGAGACTTGCTATCTCCATTAGTTACTCATCCTTCCTTCTTAAGTTTGAGACTGATAAACCGTGATCTGTCTCCACACATGTGCCTAGTGCATCCACTATCAATAATCGATTGTTTTGACTTGCTCTTTGCGTCAAGACACATCTACAAAGCAGACGAAAACAATGGTCAACACTTTAGTACCCAAAAACAGGTTTGGGTCCAGGTTGGTTAGTAGCAAGTACATAACAAGAATTTAATTCATATTTCTTTATCCACTTTTGGATAACTTTAGAACACAAATTTCAAGTTTTCTGCATTCTGCTAGTCACATTCTGGCGAGCTATTTTTTTTGTTCTAGTAAGCTGTTTTGTTCACAGCTGCATTCTGGTAAGCTCTTTTGGAATTCTGAAACCTGCAGTTCTGAGTTAGATGACCTTTTCTTCCACATCTGCTGCATTTGTTCTAGGGCATAGCATATTTGTATGGCTTTCCTTTCCTTCCTTCATATTTTAGAGTTTTACCTTTATTGTTGAAATTAAGACCAACTTCTTCTCTTTGTATTGGAACATTAAAACTTTTCATCATAAACTTGAGACCATCTTCTCCTTGAATGAATGTACCCATTCCTTTTCTGAGCTTTAAACCCTCTGATTCTAGAGACTTAATCTTTTCAGCTTGCTGAAATGTAGAAATAGTAGGCTGTGAAGTACTAGCGGCAGGCTGAGATGTACTGGCAGTAGGCTGAAAATAGTTGATGGGTTTCGGGCATGAAAACGTAGCGAATATAACGTAAAACAATAAAAAAATGAAACCCTATCGCAGAATCCATGCATAACTTTGGATGATTATGGTGAAGAAGTTTGTACCTTAAAAAAGCATTCTGTATGCTGTTTAATGGAGGTCCAAAAAAGATAAATCACAACAACCCTTTGTTGCAAAGATCTGTTCTCCAAAGAAGTCCACACGAACGTCCGATCGTCCTACGATCTCCGGAGTCGGTACTAGCCGAATTGTTTGCCTATCTCTCTCTCTCTCTCTCTCTCTCTTTCTCTAGCCTCTCTTGATGTTGAGCAGCTAGGGTTTTTCTCTCAAATGAAATATGATGATTAAACCCTAATACTATACATCATTATGTATATATAGGGGAGAGAGAGATTTTGGGCCTAACCCTAATCCATGTAGTTTCCAAAACCCATTCTGATTTTGGGTTATTATTATTATCATATCTGAATTCTAATATAATTAATCAAGTCCCAATTAATTAATTCAATAATTAAATTCGAATAATAATAATACTTATTAAATCCAAATTCTAATATAATTAATCAAATCCCACTTAATTAATTTAATAATTAAATTCGAATAAACAATAATATATTTAAATTCGTAATTTAAATAAACCTTTATTTTGACGTTCATTGTGTGTGACCCTTTAGGTTGTTATTACGTTGGCAATAATTTTAATATCCAAAAATAAAATTATAAACAATGAGCGGCATCTAGTAATACATCATTGCTACCCAAGTAACAATAATAATTGGTGATTCAATTAAACCTTTCATGAATAATGTTTCATGTAATATAATCCATTTAACCTTATATTATAGATCAAACTCGAGGCATGATAGTGTCATCCTCTTCAACGTTTAATCTCGGTTTCCTTGATCAATTAGTAGACTATTTAAACAAATCAATATTTGAGTATGACCATGCATTTCATAGTCTCACTCAATCAAGATGCCAATAATATCACTCATAGAATTGGAGGGTTAAATCATATATCTATTATTCATATTCCTCATACGATTTATAGCATACCCAATGTCCACATTTATCATTATCCGGTTAAAGGTAATTTTAAGTGTAATCAAAGTATATTAATTCTCGTATAGAAATATAATGATTTCAAGTCAGATGATCATTACATCATTATCACAGTGAGATTTCTTATGACACTTATTAGCATGTAGAATCTCACGGTAGGTCTTTCCTGTGTCATGTATTGATACATACACTTATGTTCTTGACTTTAGTATCACCATACCTATGACCAATGAGATGTGGTCATCTGTCAACAAACATACTAGTCTTATTACATTATTACTGCCTTTAATTAATAATACTTGACTAGGGAATTTTAGGAATAAAATACTATTCATATAATCTCATTTTTAAGTCACATACTTAAAGATATATATTACATATTAATATTTGAAGGACATTTATTATTCTTTCAATTTATGACGCAATAAATAAAGACATAATAAATATTAATTAAATAATCACATAAAACATAATCCTTAATTGTTTTTAATAAAACATTAATATTATTGTCTCTAGGACACCAATACTAACAATCTTCTACTTGTACTAGAGTCAATCTCTCATGTATCTAATACCCATGGAACTAGTATGACCTTCGTGCTTCTGCTGTGACAAAGCCTTGGTCAGTGGATCTGCAATGTTATCATTTGTATGCACTTTACATATATGTATATCCCCTCGATTATTAATCTCTCGAAGAAGATGATATCGTCTGAATATATGCTTTGTTCGGGAATGAGACCTTGGTTCCTTAGCCTGCAAAATGGCTCTATTATTATCACAATATAAATCTATCGGATCTGCGACTGAAAGAGCCACACCAAGACCTGCAATAAATTTCCGAATCCAAACAGCCTCCTTGGCTGCTTCACAGGCAGCAATATACTCAACCTCCATTATAGAATCGGCAATCGTCTCTTGCTTTGAACTTTTCCAGCTTAGAACACCTCCATTTAGACAAAACACAAACCCAGACTGAGAAATTGAATCATCCTTGTCTGTCTGGAAACTAGGATCGGTGTACCCTTTTACAACCAGCTTATCTCCTCCTCCATATACCAAGAATTGATCTTTAGTCCTCTCAAGTACTTAAGAATATTCTTGACTGTCGTCCTGTGACCTTCACCTAGATTAGACTTGTATCTACTCGTCATGCTCAAAGCATACGAGACATCAGGCCGAGTACATATCATTGCATACATTATGGAACCAATTGCTGAAGCATATGGAACTTTACTCATACGGTCCTTATCATCCAATGATTTAGGACTATTATCTTTTGAGATCAATATCCCATGAGACATAAGGACAAATCTCTTTTTAGCATTTTGCATCCCAAATCGATGCAAAACTTTATCAATGTATGTACTCTGACTTAGGCCGATCATTCTTCTTGATCTATCTCTATAGATCTTGATACCTAAAATATAGGTCGCTTCGCCTAAGTCTTTCATTGAGAAATTCTTACTCAACCAAGTCTTAACAGCCTGTAAAAAAGGAATGTTATTCCCTATTATTAATATATCATCAACATATAATACTAGGAATGCCACATTGCTCCCACTTACCTTCTTGTAAACACATGGTTTCATCAAAATGGATGTTCCATCTCCTTGAGGCTCGTTTCAATCCATAAATGGATCGACGCAGCTTACATACTTTTCCAGCATTATTTGGATCAATAAAACCTTCAGGCTGAGTCATATATAGATCCACATCTTCTTCAAGGCTCCTATTTAAGAAAGCGGTTTTGACATCCATTTGCCATATTTCATAATCATGGTAAGCAGCAATAGCAAGCAAAATCCTGATGGACATAGTCATTGGTGAAATGGTTTCATCATAGTCAATACCATGAATTTGCTTGAAACCTTTTGCCACTAATCGTGCTCTATAGGTCTGTACATTACCATCCATGTCGGTCTTCTTTTCGAAAACCCACTTGCACCCTATAGGTTTTACCCCTTCAGGTGGATCAACCAAAGTCCATACTTGATTAGTATACATGGATTCCATCTCAGATTTCATGGGATCCTGCCATCTCTTAGATTTTGGAGTGTTCATAGCGTCTTGGTACGTGAGAGACTCATCTTCATCCACAAGCATCACATCACCATCTTGAGTCAAGAGAAATCCATAATATCTCTCGGGCTCATGGCGAATCCTACCAGACCTATGAACAACCTGTGTTTCCTGAGCAGTATTGTTTTCTTGTACATTCTGCTCAAGTTCCTCCATTGGCTCAATGTTATCATGTGGGTCTCGAATTTTATCGAGATCTATTATCCTCCCACTTTCTTTCTTAGACAACATTTCTCTTTCAAGGAACACTGCAGTTCAAGCAACAAACACTTTGTTCTCTGAAGGATTATAGAAAGAATAACCCTTTGTTTCAATTGGGTATCCCAAAAAATTATATTTTTCTGATTTAGGTCCTAGATTTTCAGAAGTTAGACGTTTTACAAATGCCTCACATCACCAAATTTTCATAAATGACATGCTATGACGTTTCTCAGTCTATATCTCATATGGAGTCTTTTAAACCATTTTAGTAGGAACTTAGTTAAGTGTATAAGCAACCGTCTCCAAGGCGTAGCCCCAGAAACTAATTGGAAGATCTGCATGAATCAGCATCGATTGTACCATGTCTAACAAAGTACGATTCCTCCTTTCAAAAACTCCATTCCATTATGGTGTTCCGGGAGGAGTGAGTTGTGATACGATACCATACTCTTTTAATAAAGTCTTAAATTCATGGCTTAAGTATTTACCTCCACGATCAGATCGTAGAGTCGTAATACTTCTACCAGTTTGCTTTTCTATTTGAGCTTTGTATTCTTTGTATCTCTCTCTCTCTTTCTCTAGCCTCTCTAGATGTTGAGCAGTTAAGGTTTTTCTCTAAAACGAAATCTGATAATTAAACCCTAATACTATACATCATTATGTATATATAGGGGAGAGAGAGATTTTGGGCCTAACCCTAATCCATGTGGTTTTCAAAACTCATTCTGATTTTGAGTTATTATTATTATTAAATCCGAATTCTAATATAATTAATCAAGTCCCGCTTAATTAATTCAATAATTAAATTCGAATAATAATAATACTTATTAAATCTGAATTCTAATATAATTTATCAACTCCCACTTAATTAATTCAATAATTAAATTCAAATAAACAATAATATATTTAAATTCGTAATTTAAATAAACCTCCGTTTTGACATTCATTGTGTGTGACCCTTTAGGTTATTATTACGTTAACAATAATTTTAATATCCAATAATAAAATTATAAACAATGAGCGACATCTAGTAATACATCATTGCTACCCAAGTAAAAATAATAATTGGTGATTCAATTAAACTTTTCGTGAATAATGTTCCATGTAATATAATCCCTTTAACCTTATATTATAAATCAAACTCGAGGCATGTATAATGTCATCCTCTTCAATGTTTAATCTAGGTTTCCTTGATCAATGAGTAGACTATTTAAACAAATCAATATTTGAGCATGACCATGCATTTCATAGTCTCACTCAATCAAGAGGCCAATAATATCACTCCTAGAATTGGAGGGTTAAATCCTATATCTATCATTCATATTCCCCATACGATTCATAGCATACCCAATGTCCACCTTTATCATTACCCGGTTAAAGGTAACTTTGAGTGTAATCAAAGTATATTAATTCTCGTATAGAAATATAATGATTTCAAATCAGAAGATCATTACATCATTATCACTGTGAGATTTTTTATGACACTTATTAACATATAGAATCTCACGGCGGGTCATTCCAGTGTCATGTATTGATACATACACTTATGTTCACGACTCTAGTATCACCATACCTATGACCAATGAGATGTGGTCTTCTGTCAACAAACATAGTAGTCTTATTGCATTATTACTATCCTTAAATAATAATACTTGACTAGGGAATTTTAGGAATAAAATACTATTCATATAATCTCATTTTTAAGTCACATACTTAAAGATATATATTACGTATTAATATTCCAATGACATTTATTATTCTTTCAATTTATGATGCAGTAAATAAAGACATAATAAATATTAATTAAATAATCACATAAAATATAATCCTTAATTGTTTTCAATAAAATATTAAAATATTCTCTTTAGGACATCGATACTAACAGTAGTAGCATCAGGCTGAGATTTTTCCACTTCAATAGTTCTTCTTAATTTGAATGTCTCCAAGCAAGTTTTATTGACCTCAATCTCTGCCTTTAACTCTGAAACTTCTTTTCCAAGAGATTGACCTCTTTTGAGTAATATTTTGTTGAAAGCTTCAAGCTGATCTACTTTGGATTTTTGTTCTTTGATTTCAGCTTCATCGTTAGCCTTCTCTAGTTCTTTATCTTCAATTAAAGTTTCAACCTTACCATCAATTCGTGAACCATCTGTTTTAAGTAGGCATTCTTTTCTGACAGCTTGATGTTTTCTGTCCTGACTGAGTTATACTCCTCAATTGGAATATGATTTGGTTCATGCATGGTTAACTGTTCCAAAACAATATTATCAGAAGATATATGAAATTTAAATGAGTTTACCTCTCTTGTATCATTCTCTTAATCATTTTTCATGAGTCCATCTTCAGGGTAGCCTAGCACAGAATCATCTTATTCCAATCCAACCAATGCAAGATAGACCATCTCCTCACTAGTATCATCACTAGATTCATAGTGATCAACATCATCACTCCAGGTTAGTAAGGCTTTAGATTTCTTCTTTCTGTCTTTGAAAATAGCAGGCTATTTTGCTTTGAGTTTGTAGCAATCTTTCTTGTAGTGACCAGGCTTGCCACATTCAAAGCAGTTTTGTTCCCCTTTAGCTTCTTTTGAGAACTTTTTGCCCTTATAAAAACCTTTCTTCTCCATCTTGTATCTATTCCTCTTTTCGATCATCCTCTTAATTTTTCGGGACATTAGAGCGAGCTCTTCATCTGATTCCAGCTTGTTGTTACCAGCATGTAGTGCTTGATTCTTCATTTTAGGAGTAAGATCAGAAGAACCCTGAGCATTACTAGCATTGATCTTTGATTCAAATTGCTTCAATTATGCAAATATATCAAGAAAGTCCATGGTGACAATGTTTAGTGACAATTCCAAAGTAGTGACCTTTGGTTGATAAACCCATGGAACTGTACTAATGATTTTCATGTTAATTTCTTCTTTAGGAATAGATTTGCTAAGCTGAGATAAGCTATTCATGGTGATTTGAAATCTAGCTTGAGCCTCTCTGATTGTTTCACCATCCTTAATCTTGAAATTGCCATAGTCATTCATGAGTTTGCTAAGCTTGACCTTCTTCAAAGCTTTAGAGCCTTAATGACATTACTCCGAGGTATCCCACATTTCTTTAGTAGATTTGCATGAAGAGACCTTGTCACTTTCTGAGATGCTAAGACCAGTAATGATGGTGTTCTTAGCTCTGTTGCTGTAGCTCAGTTTCAGCAACTCATCAGGAGTGAATTCATCAATGTCCTTTTCTTCTTTACCATCAGCTTTCATGAAAATTAATGGACCATTTTCCGTAACTCTCCATTCCATAAGCTCCCTTTCCAAGTGAGATCTCATGGGCCTTTCCACCAGCTGTAGTTATCAGAACCAAGTAGCAACGGTGGCCTAAAAGAAGAGTTCATTGTTGGATACAGATCAACCATCAGATCAATACTTTCCTATTACAGAAGATATATATTTACCCAGAAAGATAATCTATTACAGAAGGGGGGTTGAATGTAATAATACCTAATAATCTAATATGAACACAAGTATGAAAAAAGAAATATTGTTTTGTATTAATGATAATGAATGGAATACAAAACTCTCTCAAGAAATTCTTTATTCTCAAGAGATGCTAGGTTATGAAAAATAAGACTTGAAAGTTATTAGAATGTTAACCTATGTCTATGTTTATATAGACACAGTTACAATTCAATTACAAAATAGATTATGAAAAGAATAGCTTTAATAAGGTAATAGACTTGTATTAGAATTCCTTATTCACTATCCTAATCATATTATGATTTGTCTTGCTTATTTTACAAACTTTGATTGATAAACTCTGTCGGTCGTTTATTATCTGATTTGAGTATTCTCTGTTAGAGTAAACTTTCATTGAGTATTCTCTGATAGAGTAAACTCTGACCGACAGCTTCATAAACTCTAATGACGTCAGCAGTGTAAACTCTGTTTTTTATTCTCTGACAGCATCAATATTTATTTCCTAACAATCTCCCCCAATTTATGCTTTATGTAGTAAAACATAAATTTTACTTATGATGTCAGAAATATGGACAAATGCATCAGAGTTTGAATCTCCATTCTTAAATCAAATTCTTCTATAAGAAAAGTCTTCATTGAGAAAGTTATCCAACAGTTTCTTCTCAGCATTCTTCATCAATTCAACCATTTTTTCCTTCAACTCTTTCATCTGTTCATAAGAATCATCAATTTGAAATATATCAGCCCTCAGAGCATAAATTGATGATCTATCCATTCTTTCATCGAAGGGAATGCAATAATCCTTCTTACCATCAGGATTTAAAATTAGTGTAGGAATGCCTAACACCATCTTGACCCTTGCATCTCCCTTTGTCATTGCTTTCTCAGAGTCATCTTCAAGAACATATCCTAGTCTGTATTCTTCAGAGTTTCTCATCAAAAACCTTTCATTCTTCTTCTTTTCATTTATCACTCCTTCAAGGATCTTTACCCATCTAGAAGTGACTTCATTTTCATCATTGAGAAGATACATAACATGTTCAAGTTCCTTAGATGTCTTGTGGATTAAATCTTCTTCAGCAATTTTTAATACTCTTCCATCTTCTAAGAAATAAATCAACTTTTCTTTTGCTTGAGCACCATCAAAGATATCCTTCACTATATTGACAAATATTAGTTTGTCCATATGATTTTGAGATAAATCTTCCTCAGGCTTGTCTTTTAATGAAAAAGGATCTCTGAAAATGTTGGCTTCACCCCTGTAGACTTTGGCATATGAATCACCAATATCACCATTGTTCTTACCAAGTTTGGCATTGAGAGTTAGAGTTTGAGTTTTGGTCCACAGAAAATCAGACCTTTTCTTTCTGATCAGAGATTGTTGTTGCTCTTCTTCTTCATCATCAAAACTAGACCCGTCTGGCAGAAATGTGGTTCCTGACATAGTGAGAGGAGATTTTGGTTTTGCTGCAGCTTTTTGCTGAATTCTTGAAGTTGGCCTTGTTTGAATTTCTGAAGTAGACTTTGATTGAACAATTGGCTTAGGAGTATCAAGAGATTTGGCTTGGACAAGCTAGATATAGTATTCTTTTGTTGAGTAGATACCTTCCTTTAAATTAGAGATTTCTTCACATATTTTCTCTTTTTCTAGACTTGAGCATTGTTAGTACCAGATTTCTTTAATTCCTCTTCTAAAGCAACTGGATCCATTCCTGGATTTTCTTCTTCAAACAATTTTCTTTCCAGTTCTGCATCCTTTAAATTTTACTCTTCAATCTTTTCAGGCTTCTCTTCTTCTTCAAGTCTCTTTGCTAATTCTATGTCAGCTTCCGTCAGAGTTTACTTCTTATCAGAGTTTAAACCAGAGTTTGTTGTCATCAGAGTTTGAGAGGTTGTCATAGTTTGACCAATCAGAGTTTGCTGCTTCAGAGTTTGCTTCTTCAGAGTTTGCTTCCCATCCTTATGACTCCCTTGATCTTCATCATCAGGTTTGTTAGATTTTTGTGCAGCATACTCCTTGCATTTGTCTGTAACCTTCTCCCCCTTTCTAACATCATTACCCTTTTTAACAGTAAGAATCTCAACAATTGTGTGTACCATACTCTGCATAGAGTTGACAGAAGTAGAGAGATTATCAACTTTTACTTCTAATGCATCCTATTTGGCCGAAAAATTCTTCAACTTTAATTCCAGAGCATGTTGAGAAGTAGTTACAACAGTTTGAACAGAAGTAGAGGTTTTGTGTATAGACTCCTTTAAATAACAAACTTCATTGTGAAGTCCCTTGGATAACACAGTAGTAGCCTTCAAGATTGTCTTCATCTTTTCAGAATTTATTTCTTTATCAGCTTTATGGATCAATTCTTTTGAAAATTTCTAAGACGTCCCAGACCTTTTGTCTGTGAGAGGAGAGAAGATCTTTATTAGATGGCCCTACTTTGGAACTGAAATCCCTCTTTATACCTTCAGCATCTAGGACAACTTCAATTTCACCCTTGAGATTTTCCACCACCATGTAATCTGGATAATCCATCCTTAATCTTTCATGAGCATCAGGTGAATTGACAGGCCAACTTTTTGATTTGTACCTTTGTATGTAGGGGATTGACAGGTCTTTGACTTCGTCATCAGCAAAGATTGGCTCATTAGAGTCTGTGTCCTCCCCATCAGAGTTTGGCAAAGCATCAGAGATTGCAGTGACATATAAACTCTGAGTACCTGCAAAAGTAACAGAACATCCTAAATCACTCTCAATTTTTAAAGTAATCTCATTACTTCTCACTTCACACATATCATAACTTTTAATAGTTAGATTTTGCTCACTAGAAGTAACTAACTTCTTTCTCAATTCTACCTCTTTTTTTGCCTTATTCAGTATCCGCCTCTCATTATTAATTTTATTTTTCACACATTTTACCTCATTCTTACATGAAAAGCTCAAGTCACAGTGTCCTACAGAAATAAGAGGTGGCTGAGAAAGCAGGTATGTAGTCTCATGAATAGGGGTATCCTTTTCAGGACTATTCATGATCATTCCAGCAGTTAAAACAGGAAATGTAAAATATGAACTTATACTATCAGAGAATGAAAATTCAGAAGAAAAGTCAGAGTTTATACCTTGAGTATTTGTTGATGTAGAAGGAGTCTCCATTGGTTGTGTAGAGAGTGGTTGCACCATGATTACATCAGAGATTGCCATTTGAGTTGTCTCAGAGTTCGTCTCACTAGCATCAGCAACAGTAGAATCTTCATTTATGGTAGTTGTGCCTGCATCCAAACTTTGATTGGATGGTTCTTGTGTGGCAGAGGCCTTAACAACTTCTTCAACCCTTTGAGTTGAAGGTTCTTGTGGGTAGTATCCTTGATTTCTGCTTGCTTCATCTATTTCTTCTTCATTGGTTGCTGTTGAACTTTGATCAACATGTTCTTGTGTACTTGACCCTTCAAGGACTGCTATCTCACTTTGAGAAGCAGGTTCTTGTGTATCCTGGCCAAAAGAGATAGTCTTTTTCTTCTTTTTTAAAAACTGCTTTGAACTTGGAGAGACTGAAAATGATTGAGATTTCTTTGCCTCCATTTCCTTTCTAGCTTCTTCAGCCAGCTCCCTCACCCTTTCATAAGATATCTCCTTGATAATTTGCTTAGGGGAATGAATAGGAAAGTTAGAGATTGTCATGGGAAAAACTTCATCTGGAGTAACATATGGCCCATCTTTCAAATAATTGTGTTGTCACTCTTGTTTAGCCTTAAGACAAATATGAGTCAACATCCCCAAATTTTTCTTACAGACCGTCTTGTCAATAGTAGCCCCGTGTCTAATACGTTCATGGTTATAATGGGCAACATTTGTCCACCAATCATCTTTTGACTTGACATACCGAAGAATCATGTTCTCAATTGGAAATGGCAATCCAGGTTCCTTCCAAGGAATATTTGCCTTTCTGCAACACCATGATTCATCAGAGTTTATCAAGACATAATAGTTTAAAGGATATATTGGCTCAGAGTTTAAGATGTCTTCAGAGTTCAAATCTCGAGGCTTTGGCTGATCAGAGATTAGGACATCAGAGTTTATTGCTGCATTAGAGTTTAACTCTTCAGTGTTTGCAGCATCAGAGATTGCAGCCTTGACCAATCTTTTCCTCTTCTTTTTCATTTCAGGCATTGGATTTACTGTGAATGGCTTCATAAAAGGTGCAAGAGGAATCTCAGAAGCCTTCTTAACAATCTTCCTCTCGGGAAAAACCAACCCTTCATCAAAATATGTATTTTCATCAATCAATCTCCTTTTTTTAGGAGAAGATTCTTTCACTATTTTCCCTTCCTTATGCTTGTGCCTTGTTTAGAGGTTTGTTTTACAACTACAATCTTTTGGGAGATTGTAGAGGTTGGCAAAAGTATTTGGTTATCAGTGTTTGGTGGGTGGCTTGGGTTAAAATCAGAGGGTGCTAAACTCTGATCCATAGCCACAGATAAGAAATCCCTCCCATACAAGGTATGCATTCTCTGATTTAAGAGAAGCTTGACCCATGTGGGATAAAAGTGAGGAGATAGATTACCTTTCTTTGCATCCTTCTTAGCATAAGTCAGCAAAAATTCTCTTGTTCATGCTAAAACTAGCTAAACTCTGATCATTCTCAAAATTTACATTAGGCAATAAATGGCTAAAAATTAATTGTAAAAATCTAACAAAATATATAGTATGTACATCATCATCTATTTTACTAGCTAATTGCCTAATTATCAAACAAGGAAAATTAAAATTAAAATTATGGGTCAGAGAATACCCAATCTGTTGAGACAACTGTGGAATAACATCAAAATTGGTGCATTTGGCAGTGAAGGCACTTGTGATGCAATCAAAGAAGAAGCTTTATTCTCTTCTTAGATTCGGCCTTGTCCAACTCCCTAACTTGGATAGGCTTCCACCATAGCCTATTTCACTGAAAAATTCATTTATTTGATCATCACCAACTAAATTATCATGAACAGCCACTTCTGGTAGATGAAGGGCTTATCTCACTACAGCAGGAGTGATGAAGAATTTTCCGTTGCATTGAAATGTGATGATGGTCTCTTCATCATCACCAGTATCATTAAACTTCATAGAAGACTAGATTTTGATTAGAGATTGAGCAGAGAAGTTTGTTGGTTCCTGTAGTGCATACCCAATATTGTTGTTCTATAGAAAATCTTGAACAACATCATAATCCTAATAAGCATCAGTTTTATCCAAGAGAGGTAGATGCTATTGAAACTCGGAGATTTGCAGGTTTAAGAAATTAGGGTTTATATGAAACAAGAGAGAAAGAGAGAAATATTAGATGTAGATGAATAATTCAAAGTAAAAATAAAAATTAAACTATTCTCTCTCATTTGCATATACTCTGTAGTGGGACATGTGGCATAAAATTATTGGAAGAGTAATGAGTAGTGCAATTTTTAAAATACAGCTTGTGTGTGTGTATCTATGTATAAAACTGAAACGTTTTTCGTGACAAACACACGCCCTATGATTAGTCCACTCAGAGAATATCTCAGAGTTTAATCATGTAACATAGTTTAGTACAAACAGAGTTTATCATGTAATCAGAGTTCAAAGCAAACAGAGTTTAACAAGTAATCAGAGTTTAAAACAAACAGAGTTTACCATGTAATCAGAGTTTATAGAAATCAGAGTTTGCATTATCTTTCAGAGTTAACCATATACTTTAACAGTGTTTACCATAAATACTAATAACTTGTGATCAGAGATTAGATGTTTCAATGATCAGAGTTTACTCTTATTTCCATCAGAGTTTACCACATACTCTGACAGAGTTTGTCATATACTCTGATTGTCTGCTATTTTTCATCTGGAGTTGATCCACTTGTCACCATTTCTAATTCAGAAACCAATCTTGTAAAAATTTCTTCACACAGTGGCTTGGTGAATATGTCTGCTAACTGTTGATCTAAGGGAACAAAATGCATTTCAATTGTTCCTTCCATGACATGTTCCCTTATGAAGTGATATCTAATACTGATGTGCTTTTTCAGAGAATGTTGAACTAGATTTCTTGTCATTGCAATAGCACTTTGATTATCAAAATAAATAGGAATTTTAGAAAAGTTCAAACCATAATCTAACAGTTGATTTTTCATCCATAAGATTTGGGCACAACAGCTTCCTGCAGCTATATATTCAGCCTCTACTATAGATATTGCGATTCATTTTTGTTTCTTACTGAACCATGAGACACTTCTTCCTCCTAAGAATTGACAACTGCCACTTGTGCTTTTCCTATCAATTTTGCATCCTGCAAAGTCAGCATCTAAATAACCTATTAATTTAAAATCAGATTCTCAAGGATACCATAAGCCAAGATTAATGATGCCTTTAAGATTTCTGATAATTCTCTTGACAATAATCAAATGTGGTTCCCTTAGATTTGCTTGAAATCTAGCACATAAAAAGATTGCAAACATGATATCTGGTCTACTTGCAGTCAAATAGAGTTGTGATCCTATCATGCCTCTGTATGCTGTAATATCAACAGGTTCTCCAGTGTCTTGATCAAGCTTTGTTGCAGTAGTCATTGGAGTTGTAGCATATGCAGAGACTTGCATTTGGAATTTAGTGAGTAGATTCTTTGTGTATTTAGACTGATTTATGAAAATTTCTTCCTCAATCTGTTTCACTTGTAACCCTAGAAAATAACTCAATTCTCCCATCATGCTCATTTGATACCTAGACTGCATTAGCTTTGAAAATCTTTTACAGAGTTTCTCATTGGTGGAACCAAATATAATATCATCAACATATATTTGTACCAATAATAAATCCTTACCTTGAGTTTTGTAAAAAAAGGTTTTATCAATTATATCTCTTGTAAAACCACTTTCAAGTAAAATTTGAGCCAGAGTTTCATACCAGGCTCTAGGTGCTTGCTTGAGTCCATATAAGGCTTTATCCAGCTGTAGACATGATTTGGATATTTTGGATTGACAAAGCCATGTGGTTGTTTAACATAAACTTTTTCTTCAAGTTCTCCATTTAAAAATGCACTTTTAACATCCATCTGGTAGACCTTGAATTTCTTGTGTGCAGCATAAGCAAGAAAAATTCTGATTGCTTCAAGTCTAGCTACTAGTACAAATGTTTCATCATAATCAATACCTTCATGTTGAGAATAACCTTTGGCAACTAGTCTTGCTTTATTTCTTGTAATGATTCCATCAGAGTCTGTCTTGTTTCTAAACACCCATTTTTTTTCTAACAATTGATCTGTTCATTGTCCTTGGAACTAGGGTCCAAACTTCATTTCTTTCAAACTCATTTAATTCTTCCTGCATTGCAGTAACCCAATCTGCATCCTTCAAAGCATCTTCAACCTTCTTTGGTTCTATTTGAGAAAGAAAACTATGAAATAGATATTCATTCTAAGTAGCTTTCCTTGTTTGTACTCCTCTTTCTAGATCACCAATAATTAAGTCAGGTGTGTGATCTTTGGTCCATTTTCTTGGATGTGGAAAATTTCTTGAACTAGATACTTCCCTATGATTTGTGCCTTCATAGAATTATTCTTCTATAAATGCCAATCCTCCCCCTAAAGATGTGCTTCCATCAGTGTTTGATGTCTCAGAGTTTATGTACTTAGAGTTTGAATTATTAGAGATTGAGTGATCACAGTTTATGGTTTCATAGTTTGATTGATCAGAGTTTAGGGTTTCAGAGTTTGTGTTTGTCAGATTTTGGTCAGACTCTGATATTTCAATAACCGTGGTTTGTTCTCCAATATCAATATTTGATTGATGTTGCTCCCCTTCAATATGTGCAGAATCTTTAATTTCTATTTCAATCATTTCTTGATCAGAGTTTAAGGAATCAGATTTTACCCCACCAGAGTTTGGTTGAACAGAGCTTATCTCATCAGAGTTTGGTTCAATAGTGTTTAACTCATCAGAGTTTGGTTCAATAGAGTTTATGTTCTGCAATTCATTGTCAAATCTCAGAGTTTCTTATGCATCTTCATCACGTAATCCAGCTATTTTTCCTTCATCTGCTTTAAGTTCAAATTTCTTCAATTGTTCAGGATGTGTTTTGAGAATAAAAAACTTGTTTCCAAAGATGTGAAAGTATTTGACATTTGGATTTCTTCCCTTCAAAGTTTCATACGGAGTCATCCATGTTTGTTTATCAAAGTACAATTCTGAGTAATGCATGCAGTATTCACAGCTTCTGCCCAAAAATAAGTAGGTAGCTTTGCTCCTTCTAGCATTGTTCTGGCAGCTTCAATTAGAGTTTTGTTCTTTATTTCAACTACACCATTTTGTTGAGGTGTGACAGGTGCTGAGAATTGTTGAATAATTCCTTTTGTTGAGCAGAATTCCTCCATTGCAAAGTTTTTAAACTCTGTTCCATTATCACTCCTTAAATTCTTTACCTTGTGTGGGGATCCATTTTCAATCATTGCAATGTGATCAAAAATTATCTCTGCAGTTTCATCCTTTTTATGCAAAAAGTACACCCAGGTAAATCTAGTGTAATCTTCAACTATCACAAGAGTATATTTCTTCTTTCCAATGGATATAATGTTGACATGCCCAAATAAATCAAGATGCAATAGATGAAAAGGTTGATCAATGAAATTTTCAGTTTTGCTCTTGAAAGATGTCTTCTTTTGTTTGGCCTTTTGACATGAATCACAGAGTCCATCAGGATGAAATTGAACTTTTAGAAGACCTCTGACTAGATCATTTTTCATCAATTCATTAATGTTTCCAAAGTTCAAATGACACAGCTTTTTGTGCCAATTCCAGCTTTCCAAAGATGATTCTTTTCCAAGTAAACAAGTTAAAGGACCATCAGAGTTTACATCCAAGCTAGCTTCAAATAGGTTGTTATGTCTATGACCAATAAGAACTACTTTTCCATCCTTCTTACTTTTCACTTCACAATGAGTTCCATGAAATTCCACAGAATAACTTATGTTTGTCATTTGACTCATACTTAACAGATTATGCTTGAGTCCTTCAACCAGAGCTACATATTCAATGATGACATTTCCAATTACAATATTGTCATATCCCAGTGTTCTTCCTATGTTGCCATCTCAATAAGATACTGTTGGGCCATCCTTCTCCTCAAACTCTGAAAGCAGAGTTTATTTCCAGCAGAACATCCACTATCAATCACTAGGATGTTTTTCCTGTTTCCCTGCAATCAATTAATGCAAATTAATTAATAGGTTTGGGGACCCAAACTAGTTTGGGTCATTTCTTTTGAAACTTGTTAACGCTTGCAGCAAAAGTATTTATATCAGAGTTTCTGTTAACAGAGTTTACACTATCAGAGTTTGCATTATCAGAGTTTATACTGTCAGAGTTTACTTTTCTTTTATCAGATTTTATCACATAAGCTTGTTTGATAATATATTTTGGAGATTTATTTAGTTGAGGCAATGGTTCATAATTATTGTAATACAAACTATGATATACTTTGCATATATAAATTGAATGCCATAAACTACAATAGTGAAAACAGAGATTTTGTGGTCTATATCCAGTTTGTTTTCTAGCCTTTGAACTAAGTCTTTTAGATTCTTTTTTTTTGTTTATAGTCAATGACAAGGTGATTTGAATTTCCACAATTAAAGCAGGTTTTTCTAGGAGCATCAGGGATATACTTATAGTTATTCTCCTTAGTAATTCCTACTTTTCCATTTCTATTTTTTTTCACCTTTTAAGATTTGTCTTTATTAGTGACTGTGTTCAACATTTCTTTAAGTTGCTTCTGAGAAAGTAATCCTATATTGAAAGGTTTATTTTCTGACACACTAATCTTTTTACCTTTGTTATTATTAGAGCATTCACCAGATGTAGATTTCTTGTCATTACTAGCTCTAACAGATTTCACAGGTTCATTCAATGTTCTTTTTGTGTATGCTTTAGTGTGTGTTTCTTTATCAGATTCAGAACCTAAAGTAGAAGTCCAATTCTTGTTGGAAAGCATTTGTTGGACTTTCTTGTCAGAGTTTGTCTAAACTCTGAAAGTCTCATTTTCCTTAGCTATCTCAGATTTCAAATATTCAACTTGAATTTCTAATTGAGTTTGCATGTGTATGGCATTTTCACAGTCTTTCTTAATGTTAAGCATATTATAATTTTCAGTTTCAAGAGACTTATTCCTAGCAGTCAGAGTTTGTATCTCAAATTTTAATTTTTCATTTTCAAGAGACTGTGATTTAAAACTAACATGCAATGATCTAAGGAAAGACTTTAATTCACAGATATTTTCAATGTCAAAATTAAAGACAGATTTTGGTACCTTGTCAGAGTTTAAGATGGGAGCATCAGAGTTCGCCATGAGGACATAGTTTGTTTCCTCTTTAGAATCTGAGGAATCCATCCAATCTTTCTTTGATGTGATGAGTGCTTTTCCAGATTCCTTGCTTCTGCACTTAGTAGCAAAATGTCCCATCTTATTACACTTGACTTTTGATTTGTCAAGAGTTTTTGACTTTCCATCTCTGTCTTCCCTTTTTCTGAATCTGTCTTTCCTGTCTGATTCTCCTTGTTTCTTTTGGAAGTTTCCTTGCTTTCTATACTTCCTATATTTCATCTTTTTGAAGCCTTTAACAATCATAGCAACCATCTCCATTATGTCAAAATATGAAGAATCATCAGAGTTTACATCTTAGTTTGCCTCAAACTCTGATTCACTATTTTCTTGGACCACTACAGCTTTTCCTTTTCTTGTTGATGCCTTAAGGACTTTTTCAACAGGTTCTTCAATTTTGGCCTCAACATTCAAGGCAACAGATTTTGCATTACTACTTTTTCTATTTCTTCTTTACTGTAATTCTAAGTCATGAGTTTTTAATTTTCCATAGACTTCATCTAAAGACATCTCATCTAAATCAGTCATGTCTCTTATCAAGGAAGTTTGCAAATCCCATTCTTCGGGTAGAGCTCTAAAAAACTTGGTGTTAGAATCTTCATTGTCATACACTTTAACCACCAAAGCCAAGTTATTTAACAAAGTTAGAAATCTATCTTAGATATCTGTGAGGGACTCATTCTATTTAGCTTCAAAATATTTATATTCTTGTATCAAGACAGATCTCTTATTCCTCTTTATCTACTTGGTTCCTTGACATTGAACCTCTAGTGCATCCCAAATTTCTTTGGCAATTTTGCATTCAATTAACCTGTTAGACATAACAGAGTCAAGACTATTATGCAGAATATTCCTTACCTATGTATCCTTGAGGAATTCAAGTTTTTCTTCATTGGTCCATTCTTTCTTGTCCTTTATAGTGTAATATTCAGGGATTTTTCTTCCTTCCATAATTGTAGATGGCACCAGTTGGGTTGGTAGATACTGACCTGTATGGATTCTGTCTAAATAATCAGGATCAGTTATTTCCATGAACATTAAGATCTTCACCCTCCATGTAAGGAACTCAGCTTTCTTCAAGATAAGAATTCTTATGCTTTCATACTTGTTTCCAAACATGTTTTTATGATCTTTCTGTTGAATTTAACTTCCTAATCTGATACCAATTGTTTGCCCAGAAAGATAATCTATTACTGAAGGGGGGTTGAATGTAATAGTATCTAATAATCTAATATGAACACAAGTATATAAAAAGAAACACTGTTTTGTATTAATGATAATGAATGGAATACAAAACTCTCTTAAGAAATTTTTTATTCTCAAGAGCTGCTAGGTTATGAAAAATAAAACTTGAAAGTTATTATAATGTTAACCTATGTCTGTGTTTATATAGATACAGTTACAATTCAATTGCAAAACAGATTATATAAAAAGAATAGCTTTAATAAGGTAATAGACTTGTATTAGAATTCCTTCTTCACTATCCTAATCATATTCTGATTTGTCTTGCTTCTTTTACAAACTCTGATTGATAAACTCTATCGGTTGTTTATTCTCTGATTTGAGCATTCTCTGTTAGAGTAAACTCTGATTGAGTATCCTCTGAGAGAGTAAACTCTGATTGAGTATCCTCTGAGAGAGTAAACTCTGACTGATAGCTTTATAAACTCTGATGATGTCAGCAGTGTAAACTCTGTTCTTTATTCTCTAACAACATCAGTTTTTATTTCCTAACAATATAAGTATTTCCAAAGCTCTGATACCAAATGTAAATGCACCTAGAGGGGGGTGAATAGGTATAATAGGGTTGACTAGGTCCAATATTAATTTTACCAACTATAATAGCTGACTATTATTGAAAACAGTCTGTTGTGCCTGACTAATGACTTACTGTTTTAAACATGTCAGAGTGAAATATCAAGCTATTATGTATGCAATGCAATAAAATAGTAAATAGCAATATGTAAAGGAGGCACAAGACGTTTAGTTAGGTTCGACCCCTAGTTCTAATGGTTTACGTTCTGGTCCCTTACCAACTTGGTAAGAGAATATATTATTAATCAAATATCAACCAACTACAGAATAATAATATATCTCCTTTTTTTCCTGTCACTAGAAATGGCCTGCTATAATCCCTAGAAACTTGAGTACACTAGCTTCTTGTTCACCCTGTTCTCTGACGACAAGCCATTTACAGAACCTGCAGAATTCCCTTGAGTCCCACTCCTTGAATTCTTCATTCTTAAACCTTGTTGCACCTTAGAACATCTGAAACAAAAAATATATAACTCCACATGACCTATACAAGGTCCCGACCACTTTCTAGCAACACCATGTTACACTTTGAACAATATAATCGAATAAATAAAGTGATTACAACTCATAAGTGTATAATCTCTATATAGCACGGATACAATATATAGAAAGCTCAGATAATATAGAGATAGTGTGATAAACCTTTTCAAGATCGTAGAGTAGAGTTATAGTATTGTTGGTAGTGCAAAATGAAAAGCTAAGCCAAAAAATATATACAAGATATATCAACGACTAGTTTGAATTAAAGATAAGATAAGAATAAATAAAAACATTTAAAACAGCTCCTATAATAATCCACGATAAGGACAAGAAGTTGTCAAAAGATAATGTTTAAAATGAATACAACTTTTTATCCTAAAATATAGGAATACGTTTATTAAATATATTATGTGCTTAATATATATTAAAAAAATGTATTATATAGATATAGTCACTTAATAAAAGTCATAATCGTAGTACAAATCATGATGTTATCATAACAGCTTGTTGTTATACTAATTCTGTAGCGGCAGGCTGTTTTGTCATAACAACTTACTTTTATCATAACAGCTTGCTGTTATACTAATCCTGTAAAACACTGTTTGTTAGGGATTGTAGTATTATCATTGTAAACAACTAATATTTACTTAGATTAATTAGAAATTAACTAAGTAAAACATATTGTCATATACATATTGACACTATGTTTAAATGTTACTTGTTATAGTATGTACAAGATGTCAAGTAGGTGATAGTAAGTATCAATAGTTATTATCTTGTACAAATGTAATAAATTATCCATGAAGTAGAAGTTTACAAAGTGTTCATACACAACATAGATCAAATCATTGACAGTACCATCTTAAAAATTGAAACCTACGAAAGCATATTCAAGTGACAACACTTTTTGGAACAGACGACAACAACTATTCCGTGACAGAAACTTGGCAGAAAATGAAGACTCTAAGACAACAAGCTTTACTGACAGCAACTATTCCTTGACAGTAAACTTGGCGGAGATTGAAGAATCAAAGCCAACAAGTTTTCTAACAGTAGCTTTGGCGGGGATAGTTGACACATGTTTGGCGGGATAGTTAACAGTACCTTTGGACGCAGCACGGTTTAGAAGACTGGTGAGCTTGACAGTAAAGTATGTGGAATCAAAGATGCTATCACCAAAAAGAAGCTAAAGGTTGACAATAACCATTTGGTGAAGCTGAAAGTCTGTTTCAAGAAGCAGACGAGGTAATGTTCTTTCACTGATTGATCTTGACAACTCTACCTAGTCTGTCAAATCAACTACTGCAACTTGAGAAAAAGCAATCAAAAAGATGAAGCGTGCTCATGGATTCAAGAATGTCAAATCCTCTCAGAGCAACTTTATCTTCAAATGGAATGAAGACAAATTTGAATATAAAAAGTGAAGTTTCTATTTCAAGTATTGTCCAGGAAACAAGGGAAAGTACACTTGTAAGCGGGTATGCGTTTTAGCATAAATACACAAATCTCACAAACACTTTCCCTAATGCAACTGATCTTAACTTTTCTCAAGCATAGAAACATTAGCATTATCTTGTTATTATATCTATTGAAGCTGGAAACATCTTCCAGTCAGTTGTAGTAAAAAAAATTAATAAAATTAATTTTTGAAGTAAAACACCTTGAGTCTTTTATTTGCTTACTGTTGTTTGTATTCTTAAGTTGATTTTATTACATCTTGTTTTGTTGTTAGCAGGATAAGTGATAAATTATCAAGTTGCATTCACCCCCCCTTCTGCAACACTCTTTTCGTTTAACAACTGGTATTAGAGTGATGTTAGATATATATAACCTGAAAATGAGTGCACATAAAGTAAGAAGTATAAAAATACCCACCTTTGACAAAGAACATTACAACATTTGGAAAAGAATGATGATGTTGTTCATAAAAACAGCCAACCCACTCTACCCTGAAATCCTAGAGAATGGTCCATTCATACCTCAAACATATGTACCTGAAACCATAGTAGATGGTGAAACAATACCAGCCTACTGGGTTCCTAAAAAGATTTCAGAATACACCGACACTGAAAAAGAAAAGGTATCTCTAGATGATTACTTACAATATATTATCATTTAGGCACTTGACAATGTCATGTACAACAACATTGTCAACTGCACCAGTGCAAAACAAATATGGGAAACCATTGAGATACTCTGTGAAGGGACAAATGAAGTAAAAGAAAATCAAAGACAGATTCTGGTGTCTCAGTATGAAGACTTCATGGCCAAACCAAGTGAAGGGTTGACTGAGATGTTTGAGAGGCTTAACAGGTTGATAAATGACTTGCAATTACGTGGAAAGTTTTATGACAAAAAGGAAGTAAACATGAAATTCATGTTGACACTTCCTGACCACCTAGAGCACAAGGTTTCTGCCATAAGAGAAGGAAGGGATTTATCAAAAGTTTCTCTTGAAACTTTATATGGTATCCTTAAAACCTATGAGCTAGAGCTGCTGCAAAAGAGAGCTATTCAAGCTGGTCAAAGAGGAAAAATGGCCAATACATCAAATGATCTAGTAGCTCAGGATCCACAGGTGATGCAACTTAAAGAATCTCAGCATCAACAGCAAATTAATATTGAAGAAATCACAGATGAAGATGAATGTGTGACTCTGGAACTGAAGGATGGTGAAGAAGATGAGTTTTACACCTTGGAGGAACTGGACAACATGGAAAACAAAACAATGGCCTACATGGCAAGAAAATTCTCCAACTTGAGATTCAAGAAGGACAAAGCTTTCAAACCCAGAGGACAAAGCTCCAGGTTCAACAAGCCAAATATCTCAAAACCTAGAGGAAGTGGCAGAGGTGGATACAAACCAGGTATGGTGGAAAGATCCAAGATAAGGTGTTACAACTGCAGTGAAATGGGGTATTTTGTAACATAATGCAAGAAGCCAAAACAAGTGAGAAGAAATGACAATGATTATGAGGAACTCAAAGCAAAGTATGAAACCTTGCTGAAAAAGCAACAAGGAAGAGCCTTTGTGGCTGAAGGAAAGTGTTGGGAAGACTCTGATGATGATGAAGAAGAAGAATATAGAAATCTTGCTCTCATGGCAAACTCAGGAGAAGGTCCATCCCCTTCATCAAGTCAGGTACCCTTTTTTACTACTGTTGATATGACTACATCTCAGTATAAGAAAACTGTTGAAAGTTTAAGTTCTGAAATTTTTAATATTCATACAAGCATGTTAACTGCAAATGAGGAGATAGTTAAATTTTATAGTGTTAATGAGTTATTGAAGATTAAAAATTATGAACTAGAACTTAAATAGAGTGTTTTTGAGTCCTTACAACAAGAGAATGAGATTCTTAAAAACAAGGTTGTTTGTGCTTCCCAGATTAAGAAATTTCTTAGAAAATAGATTTATGAGAATGAACTAAAAATCAAAGCTTACAAGAATTCTTCTTTCCTATTAAAATCTTACCATGATGATAATACTGAAAATCAAAAGTTAGGTATAGGTTTTAACTATGAGAAGAAAAGTGGAAAGAAACAGGCTATAGAGGAAGACATCAAACATAATGTCAAACCGTCCATTTTAAAGAAAGTTAAGAATCCCATGTTCAAGAAAGCTAAATTTGAATTTGATGAGGAAGTATTAGTGATTAAACAAGAGATAGACAATGAGGACAATGAAGCTGTCATTAAGTCCTTTAAGGTAAAAGATACTGTCAAAATTCTCAAGATAGTTAATTTTGACCTTGACAATAACTTATGTTTAAAAGATGATGTCAACACTGGCAAGACAGTAAGTTCAGAAGCTACTATCAAGACTGTGAGATCCAAACTTACTGTCGAGACAACTCCATCTAAACCTACTGTCAACACCAGCATGACAGTAACTTCTAAACATACTGTCATGCAGACCAAGAAGAACAGAAATGGAAAACTAGGAATAAATAAGAACAATTATGATTATATTCCTAATGTTCCTAGAAAGTTGTGCAATAATTGTGGGTCTTCTAGTCATCTAACTCATGTTTTCAATAAGAATAAGTCCAATGTCAAGAATGCTACCTCTAGTAATGGAAATTTATACAGCATGCCTTTGAAGAATAGACAAGTAACTCACTGTGGTGATTTTGATTACATTTCATGTAAAATGAACTTGATGAGTATTTGCTTTAACATGTCTTTTGCTAATAATCAAGAATGCTTGCATAAGAATGCTAAAACCGAAAAGGCAAAGACTCAAAGTCCACCTAAAATTAGGATGGACAACTAACCCAAGAGAGAAGATATTAAACCAGTAATCAAATCTAAATGGGTAACTACAGGAGTCTTGCTAAAAGCAAGAGAAGAAATTTCAACTAATCCAACTTCAAACTGTGATCCAGCTAAGCCAGATGGACCCAATGTGAATTGGGTACCAAAAGTGACTTGAGATATTTTGCATTACAGGGCAACATAAAAAATAAAAGAATCATGTGGATCATTGATAGTGGATGCTCAGGACACATGACAGGTGATAAAGCCCTGCTATCACAGTTCAAGGAAATGGTTGGCCCTTATGTAACCTTTGGTGACAACATCATTGGTTTTACAATGGGATATGGCATACTGGAAGTTTAAAATTTGAAAATTGAGAAAATTGCTCTAGTGAATGGTTTGAAGAAAATTTTATTAACTGTCACTCAATTTTGTGAAAAAGGTTTCAAGGTTGGTTTTGATCAAGATAGATGCTTTATTGTCAACAAGAAGAAAAGAGAAGAAGCTCTTCAAGGAGTAAGAAAAGGAAACCTCTACATAGCTTACTTGGATTCTGTAAGGAAAGACAAAGTCTACTATTTTTACAGTAAGGCTTCTCCATCAAAAAGTTGGTTGTGGCATAAGAAGCTCTCTCATTTGAACTTCAAAGCAATGAATCATCTAATGAAGAGAGAATTGGTGAAAGGGTTGCCTCAACTTGAATTCTGTCAAGAAGGATTGTATGAGGATTACCAGAAAGGGAAGCTAAGGAGAGCTGCTCACAAAAGCACTCCTAGTGGTTCAATCAATGAGGCATTTTAACTAATTCACGTAGACTTATTTTGTCCTGTAAATGTGCAATCTCTGGCAAGAAGAAGATATGCCTTAGTAATGGTTGATGATTTCTCAAGATACACTTGGGTGAGGTTTCTAGCATCCAAAGATGAAGCTGCACAAGAAATCATTGATTTGATAAGGGTTCTTGACAAGAATCCCAAGTACAAAGTGCAGATTTTAAGAAGTGATAATGGTACTAAGTTCAAGAGGAGTATCATGAATAATTTCTGCAAAGATAATGGAATCGTTCAACAATTTTCTTCACCAAGGACACCTCCACAAAATATTGTGGAAAGGAAAAACATGATTCTTATTGAGGCTGCAAGAACAATGTTGAGTGAAGCAAAACTTCCTACCTATTTCTGAGGTGAAGCAATCAATACAGCCTGTTACACTCAAAACAGGACTGTAGTCAACAAAGTCTATGGAAAGACACCCTATGAATTGCTCATAGGAAGGAAACCAACTGTCAACTACTTTCATGTCTTTGGAAGCAAGTGCTACTTCATGAAAGATTCAACTAAAATCAAAGGAAAATTTGACACTAAAGCACTTGAAGGAATCTTCATGGGGTATGGTATTGACAGGACTGCATATAGAGTCTACATCATTGATGACAAGACTGTGGAGGAGAATGTAAATGTCACATTTGATGAAACTAAATTTCCTGGAATTGAAGGAAGTCAAGAAACAGAATCTTTAGCTTTTGAAAATCAAGGCTATCTATAAGAGATTGAAGGGGATTCACCAAGAGTTGATCACATAATTTCTGGTCCAACAATGGTTCCTAACCAATCTGGAGAAAATGAAGGAACTGCTAAAACAACTAATCTTTCTAGGATTGTTCCAATGAATAGTGGACTTGAAGAAATTGATGCTGTCAACAGTGCAAGAACAAAAGATGTTGTCAATCAACAAAATGCTAAAGACTCCAGTGATTCTTTAAGAGGAACAAAATGGAACAAAGATCACACTAATAATTTAATCATTGGTGATCTAGGAACTGGAGTCAAAACAAGAAGAAATGTTGCCAATGAATGCATGTACTCTTGTTTCCTTTCTCAAACTGAACCCAAAACTCTAGAAGAAGCTTTGGCTGATCCAGATTGGATTAATTCCATGCAAGAAGAGCTTAATCAATTTAAAAGAAGTTGTGTTTGGGAGTTGATGCCTAGACCAAAGAACAAATCCATAATAGGCACAAAATGGGTTTATAGAAACAAGATGGATGATTGTGGTACTGTCACAAAAAACAAAGAAAGACTGGTGGCAAAAGGTTACTGTCAAGAGGAAGGGATTGATTATGAAGAAACATTTACTCATGTTGCCAGACTTGAGGCAATAAGAATCTTTTTGGCTTTTGTTGCATTCAACAACTTCAAGGTCTTTTAAATGGATGTTAAGAGTGCTTTTCTTAATGGAGAGTTAGAAGAAGAAGTGTATGTTGAACAGCCTCCAGGCTTTGAAGATTTAAAAATGGGAAACTTTGTGAAAGGCATATGTCAAGGCCTATTTGTAATAAGTAGATGACAACTCAACTCAAGTAAGAAAATAAAGTAAGTAATAAATACTGAGGAAGGAATCAAGATGAAGACAGTCAACTAGACACAAAGAATCCTAATATCAGAAGTGTTCTAATGAAGCTGCTACTCTACACCGGAAGAAGTTCATTAATATGTTCAAGCGTCGGCGAAAAATAAAAGAGTAGTATTTCAGAAGAGTTCAGAAGATACAGAAGATTTCAAGTGCCTACTACAAAGAGATTCCAAGAAAAGAAATAGTGAAGACAAAGCTAGAAGCCAAGACAAGACACAAAGACCACTACAGTAGAAATGAGAATCGACATTGTAGTTAGTCATCCGTGAACCAGACCAGTGCACAGGGTGTCAACAGTGTCAGTGAAGATTCGTCATCAAAAAGTTCAAGTGGTTAGAAAGGTTATTGTTGAAGAACAGAAGAGTTTTATCTACATCAACAATAGTCAAGCCTTTAATTTAATTCTCTATTAATTAATTAAATTAATTAGTTAAATTAATTAGTAAATTAATTCACTCAGAATTAATTTATTTCTTAAATTAATTAAAGGATTAATTAATTTAGAATTATTTTAGAATGACAGAAGAAAGAAGCTGGAAGCTCAAAGGGATACAGAAACAGCTAAACAGGCCTGACAGTACTGACTTTAAGACAAGACGGAAAAAGTTTTGACACGGAAGAAATGCAGAGTCATATATTCGTAAAAATGGAACCCCAGTTGGAATTGATTTGTCATTTCCAAGTCAAAAGGAGTTCGATTCCAGACCATCAGAAGACCGCAGCTTAGAGCGTAAGGATTTATTTAATTAATAAATATTTTATTTATTTAGTAAATTATATTTATAAATATCTAAATAATATTAGATATTTATTTTTATAATTTATGAATTAAATTTAGTATTTATTAATCAAAGATTATAAGCTGTGCGGGTCGAAAAGCATTTCTACGGAGCTGAATCACTACAGGACGAAATAAGCCCCTTTGAATTGCAAATTGAAATGGCAGGAGCTTTATTTCTAAAGGAGCCAATGAGAGCTTGCCAAGTGTCCAGACAAGTGGAAAGAAATGAAAAAAAGGCAGTGAATTCATATGTCATACCGAGAATTAAAGAAGTCATACCGAGACAGCAAATGTCATACGGAGCAGTTTAGCAAATGTCATACCGAGCAGTTTGTACAAAAGGTCATACCGAGATTTTTTGTTATTTAATTAAAAAGTCATACCGATTTTTTAATTAATAAACAAAAAGGTCATACCGAATTTCTGTTGTTCAAAAGGTCATGCTGGACTTATTTTTTATTTAATTAAAAAGTCATACCGATTTTTTAATTAATAAATAAGTCATACCGACCACACAGAAGTCATACCCAGCTTTAGAAATGTCATACAAGTGTTAAAATAAGTCATACAGACTTATTTTCTTGAAATTAAGTCACACGGAAAAAGGTCATAGCAGCCTTTTTCATTCTCTATAAATATGAGAATCAGCCTTCACTTTTCAGTTGTTCAACTTATCAAGAGTTAGAAAAATCAGATCAAATTCAGTAATTTATCTGCATTGTAATATTCACAGATTTCTGTGCTGAGTTTGGAATATAATTGTTAAACACGAACAGTTCATATCAAATTTGTTCTAGAACTTTTATCAATTATATAACAGCTTTCTAATAATTAATTTTGTAATACTTTTCAAGTTAAAATTATATCTTCTACTTGAACAGTATTTCATTTCAATTAATATTTCGTGTGAATTTAAAATAATATTTTTAATTCAAATTATTCCGCGATAATTAATAGATATTGTATTTAACCCCCCTTCTACAATATCAGGGACCAACAATTGGTATCAGAGCTGGTTGATATTTTTTCATATCAGATCCAAATCAAATTCCGCGAACTCATACAGATCTCAAAAATTATTTTAAATTCGAAATTATTTTTTATTCGAAATAATTTTTTTCCCGAAAAATTATTTTTGATCAAAAATTATTTTAAGTCAAAAATTAAAATATTTTTTGAAACAATTAATTTTTAATCTTATTTAAAGATGAGTACTCAAAGAGTTAGTAGCATTAAAATTCCACAATTTGATAAAGACAATTATAATCTGTGGAAGAGAAAGATGACCTTGTTTCTTCGAGCTGCAAATCCTAAGTACAAGGATATTTTAAAAACTGGTGTTGTTGTTCCAATAAATATCTTTCCTGAGCATATGGAAGATGGTGTACTCATTCCGCACAGACAATTTGAAAAAGATATTTCTGAGTACACTGAGACAGAAAAGGAACTGGATACATTGGACACCAGTCTGCAGTTAATTTTAGTGGAATCTCTTGATCCCGGAATGTACAATCATGTTGTTAATTGTAAAAATGCTAAACACATCTGGGAAACGATAGAGATACTAAATGAAGGAACAGAAGAAGTAAGGGAGAACAGATTGGAAATCTTAACGTCTCAATATGAGCATTTTAGATCAAATCCTGGAGAAGGTATCTCTGAAGTTTTTGAGAGATACAACAAGCTGATAAATGATCTAAATCTCAATGGCAAACAATATACGAAGAAGGAGATTAGTAGGAAGTTTTTGCTGACAATGCCAGTACACCTAGAGCGCAGGATAACAGCCATCAGAGAGTCAAGGGACATGAATGAAATTTCTTTGGAAAGACTTTATGGCATTCTAAAGACCTATGAGCTAGAGCAGATTCAACAGAATGAAATATATGGTACAGGCAAGGTGGTCAGCAAGTCTACAGCTCTTGTAGCAGAAGAACCAGAGTACAGAAAAGCTAAGACTGAATCTTCTTCAGTCAACCTCATTGATCAGGGTATTGTTGCAGAAGTTGGTGCAACTCTAGTGAAATCAACTGGTGAATTCTACTCAATGGAAGAACTCGATCAACTTGAGGATGAATCTCTGGCTCTGATTGCTAGAAAATTTGGAAATACAAGATTCAGGAGGAACCCTAGTTTCAAATTCAAGCCTATGGCAAACAGATTTCAGACAGGTGGTTCTTCTAGCTCATCCAACACAAAAGGTGGATACAAGACAGGGATGGTAGACAGAAGCAAGATCCGTTGCTTCAACTGCAATGAAATAGGACACTTTGCTACTGATTGTAGAAAGCCCAAGCAGGAAAGAAAGAAGGATTCATATGACGAGCTCAAACAGAAATATGACGCTCTACTGAAGAAGCATCAGGGAAAATCATACTTAGCAGCAGGAAAAAACTGGGATGATTCCGACAATGATGAAGAAGATCAAATGGGAAATCTTGCTCTAATGGCCTCTTCTTCTGAAGGATCACAATCTCCACCTCGACAAGGAGTTGAGGTAAACCCTAGCTGTCCTAAGATGTTTAAATTGATAGGTGAGAATTTAACTGATGCTAGAGATCGAATAAAAGTTTTAATTCTCGAAAACAAAGTTTTATCAGAAGAGAATTATGAATTGAAAAAGCTGAAACTTATTAATGTTAAATTAACCGAAGATGTTGCATTTCAAGTTAATAGAGTCAACTGCTATGTTGAAATTGAAGCTTTTTTGAAAGATAAAATTGAAAAAGAAAAGGTCAGGTGTCAAGCCTATAGAACTGCTTCATTTGTTATGAAAGATCTAGTTGACCAACAAGAGATCAATCGGAAAGTTGGAATAGGTTTTGAATATAATGAATCAGTAGGAAAGCTTAGTAACATCACCCCTTTTAAAAAGACTGCTATAGAGAGGGGTATTCCACATGTTATTAAGGACACTAAGAAACCTCTTTTCATAACTCCTATTGCAGAACCAGTTCTTGATAGTTGTGTAATAGTGGATTATGAAATTAAATGTGAAGACCTTAAAGAGAAAAAGAAAGAACAGGAGGAACCTGTTAGGGACATAAAAGGAATAAATGTCCAGAAAGTTAAATATGTACCTAAAAGACCAATAGAAAATGTGAACTCTGCTAGTTCATCCACTCCTGGTTTAGGTGCTAAGAACTTAAAGAATGATTTGAACAGACCTAACAATAAGTTTGTTAGAAGTAGGGATAGTAACAACAGATGCCATTCTACTGAAAACTTTAAATCTGCTGCAAAAGTTAAAGTAGAAATTGTTAAAACTCCTACTGCTGTGAGTAACATGCCTGCTATTGATGTATGCCATAAACCTTGTGGTATGATAAATTGTATGTTATGTGCTTTTAATGCTATGACTGCTTATTTCAAACGCATGACTGCTAATAAAAAGAACATGACACCGAGACAATACATCAATAATAAATTTGCTAAATCCAAGACTGCTATTCCTTCACCTGTCAAGAAGGAAAAATATATTCCTAAGTCTAAACAAAAAGTTGTTAAGACTGTTTATAGGAAAGTAAGTACAGTCAAGGAGGATGCGGTTGTTGTTCGAAAAGGATCTGTTGTCAAAGCTGACAAAGGTCAATTCTTTAAGTATGCCGGGCCCAATCAATTTTGGGCTCCGAAGACGAATTAATCCGTTTGATATGTGCAGGGAGTTAAACAGGAAAACCGGGTTGTATGGATCCTAGACAGCGGTTCGTCAAGGCATATGACCGGAGATAGAGCCCTGCTATCAGACGTGGTTGAAAGAGCTGGCCCAATCGTCACCTTTGGAGATAACAGCAAAGGAATGACTACGGGATATGGCAAGTTAAATACTGGAAATGTTATCATTGAAAATGTCTCTTTGGTGGAAGGACTTAAGCACAATCTACTCAGCGTCAGTCAATTCTGTGATAGAGGTTACAAAGTAAACTTTATCAAGGAGAAGTGCTTAATAGCTCATTCTAAAGAAGACAGACTAGCCTTGCGTGGAGTAAGGAAAGGAAACTTGTACGTAGCTGATTTCAACTCGGGAACTGAAGCTGAAACAAACTGTTTTTATTCAAAAGCTTCAACAGAAGAAAGTTGGCTATGGCACAAGAAGCTCTCACACCTGAATTTCAAAACAATGAACTCTCTAGTCAAGAGGGATTTGGTGAGAGGACTGCCTCCGATGGAATTTACACAAGAAGGATTGTGTGAGGCATGTCAGAAAGGGAAGTCAAAAAGAGCAACTCACAAAGGCACAGACACTACAAACATCACTGAACCACTTCAACTCCTACACATGGATTTATTTGGTCCAGTCAATATCATGTCTATATCAAGGAAGAAATATGCCTTAGTGATTGTAGATGACTTCACAAAGTACACGTGGGTTTTATTCTTGAACTCTAAGGATGAAACTCCACAGCTGGTGATTGATCATGTAAAGCTGATTGAGTTAGATTTAAAGCTACCTGTCCGGGCAATCAGATCAGATAATGGAACAGAATTCAAGAATGAAATTCTGAATAGCTTCTGCTCAGACAAAGGGATAACAAGACAATTCTCAGCGCCAAGAACTCCGCAACAGAATGGAGTAGTAGAAAGGAAGAATCGAACCTTGATTGAAGCTGCAAGAACAATGTTAAGTGAATCAAGGTTGCCTATCTACTTCTGGGCTGAAGTAGTAAACACAGCTTGTTATACCCAGAATCGAACCTTAATCAACAAGGATCATATGAAGACACCCTACGAATTAATGGCTGGCAAGAAACCAACACTCAAATACTTTCATGTATTTGGAGCCAAATGTTTTGTGCTAAAAGATGGAGATGAACATCGTGGCAAATTCGAGGCCAAGGCACATGAAGCAATTTTTGTCGGCTACTCAAAAAGAGCATATAGGGTGTACATAATTGATCAGCACCAAGTAAAAGAAAGTGTCAACGTAACATTTGATGACACTAAACTCCCGAGCATCCAAACTGAAGATCCTTCTGAGTCATTAAAATTTGACAATCATCCAGACTCAGATTCGGATAATGAAGAAGAGCCTCAGGTTGCAACAGGAAATGATGATGACAACAATGATGGTAATGATCCAGGTAATAGTAGTGGAAACAATGGAAACACTAGAGATACTACTAATACCAGTGGTGGATCAACAAGTCATCCAGGCAGCAACTCAGGGGGAGACGAAGGATCAACTGGCAGAACACAACATCACAATGAATTTCGAGGCGAATCATCAAGATCAAACCTTCCAAGGGAAAGGATATGGAGCAAAGATCATCCCTTTGAATTGATCATAGGTGATCCAGATGTTGGTGTTAGAACCAGAAGTGCAACTTCAAATGAATGTTTATTTTCGGTTTTTCTATCTCAAGAAGAGCCAAAGAAAATTGAAGATGTTCTAACTGATCCAGATTGGGTTCTTGCCATGCAAGAAGAACTCAATCAGTTCGAAAGGCAAGAAGTATGGACACTGGTACCCAGGCCTAAAGATAGATCTGTTATTGGCACGAAATGGGTATACAGGAACAAGTTAGACGGTGATGGCATTGTTACAAGGAACAAGGCCAGACTGGTGGCAAAGGGTTACTCCCAGGAAGAGGGAATTGATTATGATGAGACCTACGCACCAGTTGCAAGACTTGAAGCCATCAGGATATTTCTGGCATTCGCAACACATTCCAATTTTAAAGTCTATCAAATGGATGTGAAGAGTGCATTTCTGAATGGAAAGTTAGAAGAGGAAGTATATGTGGAACAGCCTCCTGGCTTTGAAAATCCAGAGTTTGCTGATTTTGTATATTTCTTATTCAAAGCCCTCTATGGACTCAAGCAAGCACCGAGGACATGGTATGACACACTCTCTCAGTTTTTACTTGAAAACGGTTTTACTAGAGGTGTCATAGATAAAACTCTCTTTTACAAATTACATGATAAAGATATGATATTTGTCCAAGTTTATGTTGACGATATTATATTTGGTTCTACTAATGAAAACTTGTGCAAGAGATTTGCTAAGTTAATGCAGAGTAGGTATGAAATGAGCATGATGGGTGAGCTGTCATTCTTCCTTGGATTGCAAGTGAAGCAGATGGAAGATGGGATTTTTATTTGCCAATCAAAGTACGTAAGGGATCTTCTAAGGAAATACAATCTAGAAGATTCTTCACCGGCAAAAACCCCTATGCCAACAGCCACAAAGCTTGACAAAGATGAAACTGGTAAGAAGGTTGACATCACAAGCTATAGAGGTATGATAGGCTCATTATTATATCTAACTGCTAGTAGACCCGATATAATGTTTGCAACATGCTTATGTGCAAGGTTTCAAACTGACCCTAGAGAATCTCATCTTATAGCTGTTAAAAGAATTTTTAGATATCTGAAGGGTACACCGAATCTTGGAATTTGGTACCCTAAAGGTACAGGTTTTGAACTAATAGGCTATACAGATTCAGATTATGTAGGATGCAGGATGGACAAGAAAAGTACATCTGGAAGTTGTCAGTTTCTAGGACGACGGTTGATTTCCTGGTACAGTAAGAAACAGCACTCAGTATCTACCTCGACAGCCGAAGCAGAATATATTGCGGCAGGTAGTTGTTGTGCACAAATCTTGTGGATAAGGAATCAGCTGAATGATTATGGACTTGCGCTATCTAAAATTCCAATACTTTGCGACAACACAAGTGCCATAGCTATTTCCAATAATCCTGTACAACATTCAAGGACCAAGCACATAGACATAAGGTATCATTTTATCCGAGAGCATGTCATGAACGGAACTGTGGTGTTACATTTTGTACCCACAGAAGATCAAATTGCCGACATCTTCACGAAACCACTTGATGAATCCACTTTCTCTAAGTTGGTTAGTGAGTTAGGGATGTTAAACATGAACTAATAATTGCATGTTGTTTTAAATTGCATATTTATTTTGAAGCACTGTAAATACACTGTATATATTCCTTAAAATATTTCAAAAACAAACAAACAAATTGAAAAAGAAAACTCAAAAAGATTTTTTTTCGGTTGTTATTCCATTGGCTTAGTATATATTGTTTATTTTTTTTCACCAATTGGTATCAACAATTGGTATATATATATGTATGTATAGTGTTATTTGTTTTTCAACTTTGGCATCCTTATCTTTATTATTTATATATATATACATAAATATAAGCTGATTATTCTCAAGTCTCTTTTGAGAAGTAGGAAAGATCTATGAGCATTGATAATCCAATTGATTCTAAAAATGAGATCCTAATCATTGGCATCAATCTCTAACCAAGATCTTAGAACCAAACACACAAACACTATCACTTCCATCTCTCTAACCATTAAACAGAATACCTAATTGCTAAGAATGAGGGAGTCAATGCCTTGAGTGCATTTGATAAGGTTGGTAATGTGAGTGAACCAACAGCTCTGTCTCCAGAAAGGTGATTCACATATAAACTGAGACAACTGTTAGCTCATCTGTGTTCTCTCAAAAGGATACAGACTTGGAAAAGGCAAAACTGTTACTAGGTTCATTCTCTCAACAGAGTGAGTCTATTGAATTCAGCCTGTCAGCCAAGGCTATCAGCAAAGAGTTAATTTCATCTGACATTTTTCAAGAAACCACAAATATTGTCTTATTTTTAGGGACAACAATGGACAACAATTGGTATCCGTTGATGAGTTCTCGATTGATAAATATCAGTTGATGACTTCTCGATCAATGGACCAACTCAATTGGCATTTTGGACCAACAATTTAAGAACTTCTTGGGACCAAAAGGGACCAAGAGGGAACAATTGAAATGTCACAGGAAGGATGAATTGACGGTAGCAATTTTTCTAAACTTCCATATCAAGGAAGGAAGAATGATTGATGATTCTAACTGAATCAACATGCCTTCACAGGCGTCAGGAGGAAACTTGGATCATGTGCTACATTATAGATCCTTGTCTCCCTCCCCAGATGGAACATATCTGGATTCCTAATGGAATAGATCATCTTAGATGATCAGCAACTCATTGAATCTATTCCTGAAGCAATTCAGTTTTCAAATTAAACTATTTTAATAGATTCAATTGAGGACGGGGATTTACGAAACCCCATTGCACCACTAGTGACCTTTCTTGAAGAGGCTATGGTGATCTTTCTTGCAGGTACAAAAGACTGAGTCATCCGTACTGAGAGAGATATAGTGATGTGAGAAAAGAGTGAAACACAAGTAAGGAAGAGTGAAAATATATATTCTATGAGTGAAACACTTATAGAGTATATGAGCGAAACACTTGTGAGGAACACAAAGTAAAGTCACACACTAGCACACTTACCGAATCCCTTTCCCAATTCCCTGTTACAGATTTCAAATGTTACTCAACTAGGTGGAAATTTCTCCAGAAAAGGACTTTTAAATGAACAAGAGGATTACTCAACTAAGGGGGAGAATTATTAGGAGAATGAGAATTATTAAGAGGATTACTCTAAAGTGTTCAACTAAGGGGGAGTAGATCAGAAGTTGGTAAGAAGAAAACAAAGAAAAAGTGCTTTGATATCAATGGAAGAGGATTACTCAATTGTTGAACAAGAAAAAGTTGGATAATTCACGAAAGGGAAAAATGAATCCACCTTGGGAGAGAAGTGAAGACAGAAGTTGGAGAAATAGAGGATAGATGGTAAGAAGAGAACAGACATCATCTCTGACATCCTAAGGGGGAGTAGTGATGAGTCTGAAAAATGAAGATAATACTACATGTATAATATGTTCAGTGCTAGAGGAACAAACATCTTTCATTTCAGTTACTCAGGAAATCTGGAAATGTATTATATGATCCAGAGAACAATTTATTTACTTACAGTTCTTAAATGTCATATTAGTTTCTTAGTTGTTAGTTGAGTTATCCTCTAGGAATTTGTATGTTAAATGCTTAACAACAAATAGGGGGAGATTGAAAGGCATATGTCAAGGCCTATTTGTAATAAGTAGATGACAACTCAACTCAAGTAAGAAAATAAAGTAAGTAATAAATACTGAGGAAGGAATCAAGATGAAGACAGTCAACTAGATACAAAGAATCCTAATATCAGAAGTGTTCTAATGAAGCTGCTACTCTACACCGGAAGAAGTTCATTAATATGTTCAAGTGTCGGCGAAAAATAAAAGAGTAGTATTTCAGAAGAGTTCAGAAGATACAGAAGATTTCAAGTGCCTACTACAAAGAGATTCCAAGAAAAGAAATAGTGAAGACAAAGCTAGAAGCCAAGACAAGACACAAAGACCACTACAGTAGAAATGAGAATCGACATTGTAGTTAGTCATCCGTGAACCAGACCAGTGCACAGGGTGTCAACAGTGTCAGTGAAGATTCGTCATCAAAAAGTTCAAGTGGTTAGAAAGGTTATTGTTGAAGAACAGAAGAGTTTTATCTACATCAACAATAGTCAAGCCTTTAATTTAATTCTCTATTAATTAATTAAATTAATTAGTTAAATTAATTAGTAAATTAATTCACTCAGAATTAATTTATTTCTTAAATTAATTAAAGGATTAATTAATTTAGAATTATTTTAGAATGACAGAAGAAAGAAGCTGGAAGCTCAAAGGGATACAGAAACAGCTAAACAGGCCTGACAGTACTGACTTTAAGACAAGACGGAAAAAGTTTTGACACGGAAGAAATGCAGAGTCATATATTCGTAAAAATGGAACCCCAGTTGGAATTGATTTGTCATTTCCAAGTCAAAAGGAGTTCGATTCCAGACCATCAGAAGACCGCAGCTTAGAGCGTAAGGATTTATTTAATTAATAAATATTTTATTTATTTAGTAAATTATATTTATAAATATCTAAATAATATTAGATATTTATTTTTATAATTTATGAATTAAATTTAGTATTTATTAATCAAAGATTATAAGCTGTGCGGGTCGAAAAGCATTTCTACGGAGCTGAATCACTACAGGACGAAATAAGCCCCTTTGAATTGCAAATTGAAATGGCAGGAGCTTTATTTCTAAAGGAGCCAATGAGAGCTTGCCAAGTGTCCAGACAAGTGGAAAGAAATGAAAAAAAGGCAGTGAATTCATATGTCATACCGAGAATTAAAGAAGTCATACCGAGACAGCAAATGTCATACGGAGCAGTTTAGCAAATGTCATACCGAGCAGTTTGTACAAAAGGTCATACCGAGATTTTTTGTTATTTAATTAAAAAGTCATACCGATTTTTTAATTAATAAATAAAAAGGTCATACCGAATTTCTGTTGTTCAAAAGGTCATGCTGGACTTATTTTTTATTTAATTAAAAAGTCATACCGATTTTTTAATTAATAAATAAGTCATACCGACCACACAGAAGTCATACCCAGCTTTAGAAATGTCATACAAGTGTTAAAATAAGTCATACAGACTTATTTTCTTGAAATTAAGTCATACGGAAAAAGGTCATAGCAGCCTTTTTCATTCTCTATAAATATGAGAATCAGCCTTCACTTTTCAGTTGTTCAACTTATCAAGAGTTAGAAAAATCAGATCAAATTCAGTAATTTATCTACATTGTAATATTCACAGATTTCTGTGCTGAGTTTGGAATATAATTGTTAAACACGAACAGTTCATGTCAAATTTGTTCTAGAACTTTTATCAATTATATAACAGCTTTCTAATAATTAATTTTGTAATACTTTTCAAGTTAAAATTATATCTTCTACTTGAACAGTATTTCATTTCAATTAATATTTCGTGTGAATTTAAAATAATATTTTTAATTCAAATTATTCCGCGATAATTAATAGATATTGTATTCAACCCCCTTCTACAATATCAGGGACCAACACTTTGTGTACAGACTACTCAAAGCATTGTATGGTTTAAAGCAAGCACCAAGGGCTTGGTATGTTACTCTTTCCAAGTTTCTTCTTGATAATAACTTTACAAGAGGGATTGTGGATAAAACTTTTTTCTACAAAAAGCATGGAAAGGATATCATTCTAGTTCAAGTGTATGTTGATGACATTATCTTTGGTTCAACAAATGAAGATTTATGCAAGAAATTCTCAGAGTTGATACAAAACAAATATGAGATGAGTATGATGGGTGAATTAGTATTCTTTCTTGGACTTCAAGTCTATAAAAAAGAAGATGATATATTCATTTGCCAGACTAAGTATGTTAAAGATCTCTTGAAAAGATTCGATATGGAAGACTCATCTCCTGTAAAAACTCCAATCTCAACAGTAACTCGACTTGACAAGGATCCAAAAGGAAAGAAGGTGGATAACAAAATGTACAGAGGAATGATTGGCTCTCTTCTCTATCTAACAGCTAGCAGGCCTGACATCATGTTTGCAACAGGTTTGTGTGCAAGGTTTCAGTCTGGTCCAAAAGAGTCACATTTAATGGTAGTAAAAAGAATTCTTAGATATGTGAAAGGCACTCAAAATTTAGGCCTTTGGTATCATAAAGAATCCAGTTTTGACTTGGTTGAATATTCAGACTCAGACTATGCAGGGTGCAGAATAGACAGAAAGAGTACAACAGGAAGCTTTCAATTTTTGGGAGAAATATTGGTCTCATGGTTTAGCAAGAAGCAGCATTCAGTGTCAAATTTAACTGCAGAGGCTGAATACATTGCAGCTGGAAGTTGATATGCTTAGTTACTTTGGATGAGGAACCAACTATTGGACTATGGGTTGATTTTGCAAGGAATTCCTATCTTTTGTGACAACACTAGTGCCATAACAATTTCTGATAATCCTGTTCAACATTTCAAAACTAAGCACATTGACATCAGACATCATTTCATTAGAGAGCATGTGGATGAAGGCATAATCAAGCTAATCTATATGCCCACAGAGAAGCAACTTGCAGATATTTTCACCAAACCTTTGGATGAAAAGACATTCAACAGGCTAGTGAGTGAATTGGGTATGTTAAATTTAACCTGTTAATGTAATTCTGTTTAGTTGATCAAAAATTTAGTTAACTGAATTTCACTGAGAATTAATGGCCTCTAGAGGTGTTTTGATTTTTATCTCAGTGGAAAGACATGATGATATTTAACTAAGAGGTTAACTAATTTATTTTTAAGTAACTTAATTCTTATGTGACTAATAAAAGTTACTATCAAGTTGCTTGACAGTATGTTTTATTTATACTGTCACATAATGATAAGTTACTGTCAAAATCTGTGAAAACTTACTATCACATGGTTAAGAAGTCTTGACAGTATAGTTCACGGGATTAAAACTTATTGTCGTATCCTGTGGAACTTACTGTCAAAAGAATGAGAAGTCTTGACAGTATGTTTCACGGGATTGAAACTTACTGTCGAATCCTGTGAAACCTACTATCAAAAGATGAAGAAATCTTGACAGCATAGTATGCGGGAATGAAACTTACTGTCAAATTCTAAAACTTACTATCAGTATCCTTTGACAGTATAGTTTTCTAAAATTCCCGCATAATATACTGTCAACAGTTAATATTAGGGTTATTCATTTGTTATATATTGTTTAACCGCTAATGTTACTGTCAATAGTGTTTGCAATTTCTAGCGTAGGATTTACTGTCAAGGAATGGAACTAGAAGACAACTGACACTTAAAATTATTTAAAATTCTTTCTTGACAGTTTCTTTTTCACATCATATATAAACACAGCTAAAATTTCTCTTATTCTTCACTTTAGTTTATTTCTCTCTTAACTTCTGTACTCAATTACATCCTAAAAACTCTCCATTTTCTCAGTAACCTCTGTTTCTCTAAACCGTTCTTCAACCTCTAAACCTTTCTTCTTTTCTAAACTACAACAAATCCTTAACCATGTCTGGACCTCAAATTATATGTTCTCTTACCTAAGCCAACTTCACCACCATGGCTTCAGTGGGTGAAGCTGGAGAAGCCTTCAAACCTTTTGTTGGCTTCATGAACAACTCATACCTTTGTTTTGCTCTAAATAACAGCCCTATGCTAGAAATACCAAGATTATCTCAATTCTGGACCTCTGCCGTATGTGAGGGGGAGCAAGATGCTAGCTCTATCTCCTTCAAAATGGTTGGGTATGCTGGACCCAAGTTAAGCTCAAATGGTGATGAATGGTATCCTTCGGGAGGCATGGACAGAAAGTACCTCAACAAAGATTGAAGCATAATGCTAGATGTTGTCTCAAGGTCCATGTCTAACAAGAACGGTGGCTGGAATGAGGTGCCAGCCTACATCATGAGAGTTATGATTTCATGGTGCACAACTACAGAATCGACATTGGAAAGCTCCTGATGCCTCTGTTCAAACTGGTGCTGGGAAAGAAAAAAACCAGGAAACTGGTAATTTACTATCCTAGATTCTTTATGCTTATCATTAACTATGTTGTAGGCATAATTAATTTAGATAGTGTTCAATGCATGGACTCCCCAACACTAAAGAAAAATAATCATTCTTTGTTAACCAGTAAACCACTTAACACTGAATTGAGTTTGTTCATAACTGATTTCATGCTTTCAATGATCAATAGATTAAATTTAAAAACTTTTGGGGACTACCATGTATTTTCCTTGAGTGATGAGAATGGTGTTGACCTCTCCATTCCTAACCCAAACTCTAAACCATATGAAGGAGTTTGACCCTCTCGAGTCACTAAAAGTTTTAGCCAAGGGTCTGGTTCTTCTCAAAAGGACCAGGCTCCTAAAAGAAGGAGAACCAATCAACCTAGGATAGAAACCTTTCCACAGGTAGGTGGTGAAACTGCACTAGATGCAACAAATAAGGTTGGTAGTATGATCACAGAACCTATAGAGGGCCTTGGTGAGCCTAGGAGAAAGAAGGCAAGGGTATCAACCTCTATTAGCTAGGGTGTGTCCTCTCAAAAGGACACATATCTTAAAAGGGATCAATACACATCTCTGGATGTCTTTTCTCAACAGGAGGCATCTATTGAACTTGGTCAGTCTCCCATGGCCTGTAAAGAGTTTGCACAACAGGTTGAACACACTCAACCTGAGCCCACACTTGAAGATAGTCACACTATAGGGCTAAAAAATGTGGAACACAGCTCATTCAATTATGGTGCATCTCATTTTTCCAACTTTGAAGATCAAAATGTTGATGCACTATTCTAACAATTGTATGAGACTGATCATAGTAGTCACAAAAACCTTCTACTCAAAGGGTGGAAGAGATTATTGTCACAGCCTCAATAGCTGTTAATGACAAAGTTGCTGTCAATCCTCATGACAGTAACTTCTCCACAGATGCTTCCACAAAAGCTGTCAACATTCAACATCCAAACAACAGCTCTCCAATGGCCACCACTTCTCAACAAAATGAAGATGATGATTCTGCTCTTATCTCTACCCTACTAAAGTTAAAATCTAAATCTCTTATGCAAGATGTACCTGCTCAATCTCTTGCACCTAGGATGAGTGAAGGTGTGAAAAAAAAGAGAAATAAAAGAGAAGTGAGCATAAAAATGAGGGACTGGGAAAATCTCAGGCAAAAGGAGAGGGCCCTGAGCAAGGCCAAATGAAAAAACAAAATGTGGAAGCCAAAATATCTAAGGCACAAGGCTTTGAGAGTGAGTTAGTGAGGAGTGATGAGATCACTCAGAAAAAACCAGAGAGTGTGAGAACCACCACCACCTCCAAATCCACTAAACAAGCTGATGAAAGGTTGAAATCCCTTTCACATAAGGTTACAAAGCTATCCAAGAATCTGGACACTGTTGGCAAGAATCAAGTGAAGTTAGTTAACAAAATGGCTAGTCTGGAGAAAACAATGAATGAAGGATTTAAGGCCATCTTTGACAAGCTTCAGGAGTTCAATTCTAAATTTTCAAAGCCTGCACTTGCTACCTCAACGAAGGGGGAGAAAAATATAGTTCAAGCTGAAGTGTTTGCAGATGAGAGTAATATGGAGACAACTCAAGCTGCATCTCAGGGGGAGAGTCAACTAGCATGGTTGTCTAGTGTGGTTGCTGAGATTGCTACAAAGCTTGGTGGTGATAAGGTGGAGAGGCCTAAGGAGAAAGACATTGTGATAAAGAAAAGTGGAGTGAAAAGGGATTCTATGGTTCATGTAGCTGGAAAAGGAAAGGAGAAATTTTTTCAAGATGGAAGTGATGATTTGATCATAAAAGAAAGGGAAGACTTTGATGATGAACATGCTTCAATTCTTATGGTTGATGAAAATGAAAATAGCAGAGTCTTTGAGGATGCTAAATTCAACAAGAGGATCAATGATCTGAGAGCCTCATTTAACAGAGACCCCAAGAAATTTTCTGATTCAATGAGACAATCAACAGTAGGAGCAGCCGTGATGGTGTCTAAAAGCAAGAAATGGGTAATCTCTGTCAGAATTGAAGGAGGTTTCAGATATTGTGTGAGCATGACTTATATCTGAGAAGACAAGAAATTGAAGTGATAGAAGCAATCAAACTTAAAATCAAGACAGACAAGTCATGGTTAAATGAAAATCTGAAGAGGACACTGCAGAAGTTGATAATTGAGAAATTGCCAGAAATAACTCATGATCAATTGGGCATCAAATTCAGTAGCTCCACAGATGGAAAATACATATCTATGAATCTTGAAAGGGTGAGTATGTGTAGGCCTAGATCTGTAAAAGAAGCTTTTGACTACTTCAAGCAGATTCTTATCAATGAAAAAAGAGTTGAAGTATTGAGGGTGTTGGAAGAAGAATTGAGAAGGCTTGAAGAGTTGAAGTCAAGGAAGAATGTGAAGAAGACTCAGAAGAAAAGAGATGGAGATGATGATGATGAAAAGCCTGGTGGAGGTGCAGGTAGTTCCAGCCAACACAACAATGGTGAAGGATCATTTAAAACTAGAAATAAGGTAGAGGAAAATAAGGAGAAGGATGAGAAGGAGTATAAGGATTGTGTTGAAGGAAAGGTTTTGAAGACAATGGTACTTGGCTTTGAAAATGATGAGAAAGATGTTGTTAGGAGTAATAAGGGTGAACATACTGTCACGGAAGCAAAACCTACTGTCGAGCCTGAATTGACAGTAACTTCTCAAAAGATGCTGTCAAAATAAGTTACTCAAAAGTTATTGTCAAAGAAAATATTTATTCTCAAGAGGTACATGAAGGCAAGGGCAAAAAGACCGAAACCTCACTCTAGCAGGAAGCCTAGTAGGAAGGGTTGAAAGCTTATGTTTGAAGTGCTCCATGAGGATTGTCTTGATCTTAGAAGATCTACAATAAACAACTGGCTCAATCAAAGGCAAAATCTCTAATCAAGCTGGATGTTGAATGGTCTGAAATCAATTCTCTTAGCAAGATAATTCTTTTTTATTCAAATGGAGCCGCAGAAGAATTGAGTTATGAGATGAAAGATGTGAACTATTTTCTGGTTAGAAAGATGCTGCTCATAATTCAAGGAACAGATATGAGGACATGGGTGTTGAGAGGAATGTTGATATGAAAATTCATGGAGTTGATGGATTCCTTCAAACCTCACCCTTTGGATTTTACAGATGCTGAAGAGCCTGAGACAATTGTTTACTCAGATGGGGTGATGTTTGAAGGTGAAGATGGAATTAAGGAGTTTTGGAGCATAGAGTCTTTACAGGACAAAATTCTGGATCTACTTGAAGAGTTGGTGAAGCAGTCGAAAGAATATCCTTATCCTGAGAAAAACAATTACATGTCAAGTGTTATGATGATTATTCAAGCCAAGAAGAAGAAATAATTTGAGAAAAAGTTTGAGTATGAGAGGACACAACAATGTCTTCTCAGAAAACCTGACAGAATAATCTTCTACAATTATGATGGATTTGCTGAGGAAATCACCTTTGAGGAGCTAAAAAATCTAGATGTAAATGACCCCCATATCACTAAGCTAATCAAGAAGCAACTGCTCAACATCATAAACTTTGAGATTTTTGATCTAAAGAATAAGGCGCTAGAGATATGTGACTCTAAGAAGAAAGAGGAAAGGGAGAAAATGAAGAAATTTGAGAATGAAGTTGAAGCTGCTAAGAAGAAAGTGGAGAAAATAATAAAAAGGATCAAGGAGGTTGAGATTGATTTGAAGCATGCAATGTTGAATGATCAATTCTCTAAAAGGCCTAACTATGTTTCTCCAGTACCTTTTGGGCCCCTGAGAATCAGTGTTGATAGCATTGAAATGGAGGCTGTCAATTTCAGGGTGCTCAACAATGAAAACTTAAGAAAGATCTTCAGACTGACTACAGGTTCATTTCTGGAATTTGAAAGAGATTTAAGCAAGATTGTCTGGGAGATTATTGAGTCAAGGGAAGAAGAAGATGAAGCCATAGACAAACTCAGAGTGAAACATGTCTATTCTTCTACAAAGGAAAAATTTGTCAAAGACATGTTTGGGATGAAGTATCTGTGTATATCCAAAGGACCAACTGAGAACTACTACACCTACAGGGAGTTGAATAATCTTTCTTACAAGATGGTAAAACTAGTCTTAGATTGTGTCTCTGATCATGCCAAGATAGATGAAGAGAAGAAGGAACTGAAAGCTCTTGAAGGTTTGTATGGAAGGATGACTGCAAATAAGAAGTGAAAATGAACTCAAGCCAAAGTTGAAGACTTGCTCAGTCTAGATGAGTTTAACTTGAGATAGGATTGTACTTATAATTTTTTTTGAATATTTTCATGTACAAACACTTCTACTTTTTATTAGTTGAGTTAGTATCTGCAATTTTCTTTGAATTTGTCTTTATTTTTCATAAAAATAAATTGGAAGAGATTTTTGGGGATTTGGTATTATCATTGTAACCAACTAATATTTACTTAGATTAATTAGAAATTAACTAAGTAAAACATATTGTCATATACACATTGACAGTATGTTTAAATGTCACTTGTTATAGTATGTACAAGAAGTCAAGTAGGTGATAGTAAGCATCAATAGTTATTGTCTTGTACAAATGTAATAAATGATCCATGAAGTAGAAGTTCACAAAGTGTTCATGCACAGCATAAATCAAATCATTGACAATAATATTCTACAAACTGAAGCCTACAATAACATATTCAAATGACAACACCTTTTGGAACAGACGACAATAACTATTCCGTGACAGTAAACTTGGCGGTGAATAAGACTCTAAGACAACAAGTTTTACTGACAACAACTATTCCTTGAAAGAAAACTTGGCGGAGATTGAAGAATCGAAGGCAACAAGTTTCCTGACAGTAGCTTTGGTGGGGATAGTTGACAACATGTTTGGCGGGATAGTTGACAGTACCTTTGGATGAAAACATGTTTTAGAAGACTGGCGAGCTTGACAGTAAAGTATGATGAATCAAAGATGTCACCAAAGAGAAGCTAAAGGTTGACAGTAACTTTTTAGTGAAACTGACAATATGTTTCAAGAAGCAGACTAGGTAAAGTTCTTTCACAGATTGATCTTGACAACTCTACCTAGTCTGTCAAGTCTACTACTGCAACTTGAGAAAAAGCAATAAAAAAGATGAAGCGTGCTCATGGATTCAAGAATGTCAAATCCTCTCAGAACAAATTTATCTATAAATGGAATGAAGACAAATTTGAATAGAAAAAGTGAAGTTTCTATTTCAAATATTGTCCAGAAAGCAAGGGAAATTATACTTGTAAGTGAGGTATGTGTTTTAGCATAAATACACATATCTCACAAATATTTTACCTAATGCAACTGAGCTTAACTTTTCTCAAGCATAGAAATATTAGCATTTTCTTGTTATTGTATCTATTGAAGCTGTAAACATCTTTCAGTCAGTTGTAGCAAAACAAAAATTAATAAAATTAAATTTTGAAGTAAAACACCTTGTGTCTTTTATTTGCTTACTATTGTTTGTATTCTTAACTTGATTTTATTAGATCTTGTTCTGTTGTTAGCAAGATAAATGATAAATTATCAAGTTGCATTCAAATTCCCCTTCTACAACACTCTTTTCATTTAACACTGTTAGCACAAGTAAATATTGCAGGCTATTATAAAGTAAATAAAATATGTTAAGCTATAGTAGTAAAGCAACTTACTGAAATTGTGTTATCATCAAAATCAGGGTTTACACGTATTAATATTTAATGTGTGTTATGGCAATTTAACTTGTGTAAAAACATTCTTTTAGAAATATAAATGACTTTTAATTCGTAATTGTCTTTTCTTTCTAGATTACGGGCTACTCAAATTAGATTTTGGATGTTTTAGTATCCAAGAATTAAAGATAATTTTGTAAGCTTCCCGTGGGTTGTAAAATCGTTCAATTCTGACTTTTGAAACTTAAAATACGGTCAAAAAATGTATGTCATGTAAGTAGAACGGTAATTACCGATTTCTTTTTAATTTAACTTCAAAATATCTCTTTAAATTCAATTTTATATATTACAAAGATATGTAATAGAGTTTGAATTATAATCTCAAGTGAGATAAGAAAAATTATAGTTTTCAGGAATATTAATAATAATTATAACTTATAAATAATTAGTATATAATATTATGTAATTATTAAGAATCGATCATTTAACTTTGGTAGTATTTGGATAGATCCATCTTAAACTAATTATATATAGGATATAACTACATAAACAATGTTTTATGTATACTAGTTTATAACCCATGCAAAGCGATATTAATAAATTACATATTAATTATTTTATATAATTTAAATATTTAATTTAATATGATAATTTATTTTATTATTAATTTATTTCTACATTTTTCTATATGATATTGTTTGTATATTAATATTCATAATATTTAATTATAAGTTATGATTTTAAATAAATAAAAGAGTTTGAACGGTGATAAAATTAAGTTGAATGTGAGTACAACTATAGTAAATAAAAATTATAGGGTAAGTAAAATTTTCAAAATTAAAAATATAGAATATAATTTAGATATAATATAATGATATCCGTAAGTTGTATTAAAAGAGGACTATCAATGATAAAGTTGTGTGTATGATATATCTTTTCTAAATTAAATTTTATTAAAATTGGATGACTAGTATCTTTTATAAAATTTCAAAATATTTATTTTAAAATTTTAATATATATATATATATATATAATATACTATTATAAGAGAACATAGGTTTATTCAGTAATTTGGTTGGTTCAACGTCTTTCAAAAAAATTGCAAGTGCTTTATAAAAAAATTTAAACTTAAAATATATGTATAATTTATTTCATTTATAGTATAATAATATAGTAGTTTAGATCGATCACAAAAGATACACAAACACATATTAATTTCCTAATTAAAATATATTTCTATACAAAACATACAAATTATTATTATACAAATAAAAATAAATTCAAATCATATTAAAAACTATACTATATTATTATAAGCAAATATGAGTTTATTTAGTAATTTAGTTGATTGAACGCCTTCAAAAAAAAATTGCAAGTGCTTTCTAAAAAAAATTAAATTAAACATGTATAATTTATTTCATTTATAATATAATAACATAGTAGTTTAGATCGAATACAAAATACACACAAACACACATTAATCTCCTAATTAAAATACATCTCTATATAAAACACACAAAAATTATCCTACTAAAATATAAATACAACTAAATTATATAAAAATATATATACATATAATATTAAATAAAGTTTAAATTATTATTATACAAATAAAAATAAAATCAAATCATATTTAAAATATAAATATTAAAAATGAAAAAATTTCATCGAGGGATATAAGTTAGCATATAATAATAATTATATTATGAGGACAATAGATAATGATGATACGATAACATTTAAGATAATATTAAAAATAGTGAAATTTTCAAATCGGCTTGTTCAATATTTTATTTAGAATTTAAATGGAAAAACAAGTCAAAAATGACAATAAAAATTACATGAAAAACATTTAAGTTAGGCCGGAATTGAAATTATTAATTTTATTTAGAAGAATAATTATAAAATATTTTATTTTCGGCTCAATTCGGTGGAGGTCAAATTCGATCCTAGTTTTGAAATTTTGTACAATTTTATACGTAGTTATCGAAGAATAACAGTAAAAAATGTGTATAAATTCTACATTATCACATATGAAATATGGTAATCAATTGATAAAATATTGTTCAAACTAATCTAGTAATTTATTTATTAATTTGTTAAAGTTTTGTTAAATTATAAATGTGATTCCATAAATTTTATGAAATTTAGAAATTTTTTTGAATCAGCCATAAAGCGTTATCGACTAGATTATATAAAACTAAAAAGATTATAATACATATTAATATAAATTATTAAATTTATAAAAAGATTACCATAAATATTTGTTAGATACGAAGAACTTATGAGATCAGAGAATACTTATTCAGAGTTTACTGAAGCTGATCAGAGTTTACTGAAGTTGATCAGTGTTTAGATGATGTTATCAGAGAGATCAGAAGATGTCGACATAGTTTACTCAATCAGAGTTTACTAACCGACAGTGTTTATGATGATCAGAGTTTGATAGATGAAAACGGACAAATCAAGAGGTGATTGGAGATAAAGGAGGAAGTGTTTGAATACAACTCTATTGCCTTTTTGGAAGCTATCTTTTAGGAAGATAATGATGGAAATAATATTTATGCATTTAATGATCATTATCTTTGTTGTAATTAGATAGGTAGTTGTGTACTATATAAACACAGGATTAGGTTTACATTGATGTATCGTTCAAGTTATTATTTCTTTCATAACCTAGCAGCTATTAAGAACTTTATTTTTCTTGAGAGAGTTTTATATTAAGTTTATCAAAGTTAATACAAAACAATATTTCTTTTACATACTTGTGTTTATAATCGATTGTTTTGATACTATTATATTCAACCCCCTTTATAACAGTTCATTATCTGGGTAACAATTGGTATTAGAGCAGGCGGTTAATTATAACCTAAAAGATCCGAAAAACACTGTCTGAAAACAAGTATGAAAGCATAAGGATTCCAATCTTAAAGAAGGCTGAATACCCTACATGGAGGGTAAAGATGATGATAGTCTTAGAAGCCACAAATCCTTACTATGTTGACAGGATCAATGAAGGACAATATTTACCGACAAAACTAGTTCCATCAACCATAGTTGAAGGACGGCAAGTTCCTGAGCACTATACTTTGAAGGACAAAAAGGAGTGGACCAATGAGGAAAAACAAGAAGTTCTAAAAGATGCAAAGGTAAGAAAAATTATGCATAACAGTCTAGACTCTGTGATGTCAAATAGAGTGATTGCTTGCAATACTTCAAAAGAAATCTGGGATGCACTAGAGGTTCAATGTCAAGGAATCAAGGAAATCAAGAAGAACAGAAGATCTGTTCTTATACAAGAATATGAATACTTTGAGGCTAAACAGAATGAGTCTCTTACTGATACTTATGTCAGATTTCTTACTCTGTTAAATGACTTAGCTTTGGTTGATAAGGTGTATGACAATGAGGATTCAAAAACCAAGTTTCTAAGGGCTCTACCTGAAGAATGGGACTTACAAACATCTCTGATAAGAGATATGGCATACTTGGATGAGATGTCCCTAAATGAAGTTTATGGAAAGATGAAAACTCATGCCTTGGAGTTACATCAAAGGAAAAACAGGAAGAGCAACATATCAAAGTCAGTTGCATTGAACGTAGAAAAAAAGGATGTTAAAGTAAAGGAAAAGTCTGTTAGGCTATCCAAAAGAAAAGTAAGAGCCGTGTTGGTAAAGGAAAGCAGTGAATCAGAGTATGAGGTAGACTCTTATGCAAACTCTGATGAATCCACAGACTTTGACATAATGGAGATGGTTGCCATGATTGTTCAAAGGCTTCAAGAAGATGAAGTATAGGAAGTTCAGAAAGCAAGAAAACTTTCAAAAGAAGTATGGAGAGTCTGAGAACAAAGACAAATTCAGAAAGAGAGAAGACAGAGATGGGAAATCTAAAATACATGACAAATCAAAGGTCAAGTGTTACAAGTGTAACAAGATGGGACACTTTGCTACTGAGTGCAGAAGTAAGGAATCTGTAATAGCACTCATAACCTCTAAGAAAGATTGGATGGATTTCTCAGACTCTGAAGAGGAAAAAAATTATGCTCTCATGGAAAACACTAACGCTCCCATCTTAAATTCTGACAAGGTACCAGAGTCTATCTTCAATATTAATACTGAAAATGTTCATGAGTTAAAGTCTTTCCTTCAAACCATGCATGTTAGTTTTTAATCATAGTCACTTGAAAATGAAAGATTAAAATATGAAATTCAAACTCTATCTGCTAAGAATGATTTTCTTGAATCTGAACTTATACACATGCTTAGTACTAAGAAAGACTGTGAGAATGCTATTCATATGCAAACTCAGCTAGAAATATAGGTTGATTATTTAAAAGCTAAAATAGCTAAAGAAAAGGAGACTTTCAGAATTTGGACAAACTCTGACAAGAAAATCCAAGAAATTCTTTCTGACAAGAATTGGACATCTTCTCTAGGTTATGAATCTGATAAGGAGACACATGCTAAGAATGATAAGACACACACAAGAATAAAAGGAAAGTTGAGTAAACCAGTGAATTTTGTTAGAGCCAGTAATGAAAAGGACACTTCTGACAAATGCTCTAATAATCACAAAAGCGAAGAGAATAATGTGTTTGAGAATAAACCAGTCAATATTGGGTTACTCTCACAAAAGTAACTTAAGGAAAATTTGGAATCTATCATAAACAAAAATAAACATAAAAAGGTCAAAAGGAATAGAAATGACAAAGTAGGAATTTCTAAGGAGAATGACTAAAAATATTCCTGGTGCTCCTAGAATAACCTGTTTCGCATGTGGAAATTCTAATCATCTTGCTATTGACTGCAGGAAGAATAAAAAGAAGGAACTTGAAAGATTTAGATCAGGAGATAGGAAATAGGCTAGATATAGACAACAAAATACTTGTTTTTACCGTAGTAGTTTATGGCGTTCTATTTACACATGTAAAGAATATCATAGTCTATATTTCAACTATTATGAACTCTTGCCTCATTTGAATAAAACTCCAGTTTCTTCTAATTATTCTGTTAAATAATAGTATATGGAAAAAGCTGACAGAAGAAAGACAAACTCTGAAAATGCAAACTCTGTTAACTTAAACTCTGATAAAGTTGTTTCTTCTGCAAAAGTTAACAATTTTAAAAAAAAGATCCAAACTTGTTTGGTTCCTCAAAGCTGCTAATTAAGTTGCATAAATGATTGCAGGGAAACATGAAAAATATCCTAGTAATTGATAGTGGATGTTCTCTGCACACATGACTGGAAACAAATCCCTGCTTTCAGTGTTTGAGGAGAAGGCTGGCTCAGCAGTATCTTATGGAGATGGCAACATAGGAAGAACACTGGGATATGGTAATATTGTGATTGGAAATGTCATCATTGAAAATATAACTCTGGTTGAAGGACTCAAACACAATCTCTTGAGTGTGAGTCAAATAACAGACAGATGTTATTTTGTGGAGTTTCATGAAATGCATTATGAAGTCAAAAGTAAAAAGGCTGGCAAAGTAGTTCTCATTGGTCACAAATATAACAATCTATTTGAAGCTAGCTTGGAGGTAAACTCTAATCTCCATTAACTTGCCTACTTGGAAAAGCATCATCTTTTGAAAGCTGGAATTGGCACAAAAAGTTGTGTCATTTGAACTTTAGAAATATAAATGAGTTGGTGAAAAAGAATCTAGTAAAGGGTCTTCCAAAATTTCAATTTCATCATGATGGACTCTGTGATTCCTCTCAAAAAGCAAAACAAAAGAAGACATCTTTTAAAAGTAATACTGAAAATTCTATTGAACAACCTCTTCATCTATTGCATCTTGATATGTTTGACTCTGTCAACATAATGTCCATTGGAAAGAAGAAATATACTCTGGTGATAGTAGATGACTATACAAGATTTACATGGGTGTACTTTTTACAGAAAAAGAATGAAATAGCTGAGATAATTTTTATCATATTACCATGATTGAGAATGGATCACCTCTCAAGGTAAAGATTCTAAGGAGTGACAATGGAACAGAGTTTAAAAACTCTGCAATGGAAGAATTCTTCTCAACCAAAGAAATCATTCAACAATTCTCAGCACCTGGTACACCTCAACAAAATGGTGTAGTTGAGAGAAAGAACAAAACTCTCATTGAAGCTTCTAGAACAATGTTGGAAGGAGCAAAGTTTCCTACTTACTTCTGGGCAGAAGCTGTGAATACTGCATGCATCACTCAGAATTGTACCTTGATAAATAAGCATGTAATGACTCTATATAAAATGATGAAGGGAAGGAATCCAAATATGAAATACTTTCACATATTTGGAAGCAAGTGTTTTATTCTTAAAACACATCCTGAGCAGTTGAAAAAGTATGAACTCGAAGCAGATGAAGGTATTTTTGTTGCTTATTCAACAACCTCCAAAACTTCTTCAAGGGCATTCAAGGTGTTTAATCTGATAATTAAGGTAGTCATGGAATCTATTCATGTCTCTTTTGATGAAGGAAAAATAATAGGATTACATGATGAAGATGCTCAGGAATATCTATGTTTTGAAAATGAACTGCTTAAAGCTCAACAAGACACAGACTTTGATGAGTTAAACTCTGACTCCCTAAACTCTAATTCAAATAAAACTGACACAGTAATTGAAGATTTTGCACATGTTGAGGGGGAGCAACATCAATCTTCTACTAAAATAACGGAACCAATTTCAATCATTGAAATTTAAGAGTCTGACCAATCTCTGACAGAGACAAACTCTGAAAGGTTAAACTCTAATCCATCAAATTCTGAAGTAAGCACAACTTCAGGGGGGGGATCAAAATTCATTAAGGAATCATACTATGAAGGCACATATCATGAGGGAGCATCTAGCTCAAGAAATCGTCCTCATCAAAGGAAATGGACCAAAGATCATACACCTGACTTGATAATTGGTGATCTAGAAAGTGGAGTGAAGACAAGGAAAGATACTCAGAATGAATGTCTATATAATAGTTTTCATTATCAAACAGAGCCAAAGAAAGTTGAAGATGCTCTGAAAGATGCAGACTGGGTTACTACAATGCAGGAATAATTAAATGAGTTTGAAAGAAATGAGGTTTGAAATCTTTTTCCAAGACCAAAGAACAGATCCATTGTTGGCACAAAATGGGTGTTCAGAAACAAGACAGACTCTGATGGAATCATAATAAAGAACCAATCAAGACTAGTTGCCAAAGGCTACTCTCAACAAGAAGGTATTGACTATGCTGAAACATTTGCACCTATAGCTAGACTTGAAGCAATTAGAATCTTTCTTGCTTATGTTGCACACAAGAAGTTCAAAGTTTACCAGATGGATATTAAAAGTGCATTTCTGAATGGTGACCTTGAGGATGAGGTATATGTTGAACAACCTCCTGGCTTTGTGAATCCCAAATATTCAAATCATGTCTACATGTTGGATAAAGCTTTATATGGACTCAAGCAAACTCCTAGATCCTGGTATGAAACACTGGCTCAATTTCTACTTGAAATTGGTTTCATAAGATGTACAATTGATAAAACCTTGTTTTATATAACTCAGGGCAAGGACTTATTATTGGTTCAAATATATGTTGATGATATTATATTTGGATCTACTAATAAAAAAATCTATGAAAGATTTTCAAAGCTAATGCAGAAAAGATATTAAATGGGTTTGATGAGAGAGATGAGCTATTTCTTAGGCTTGCAAGTGAAACAGACTGATGAAGGCATTTTCATAAGTCAGTCCAAATATATAAAGAATCTAATCACCAAGTTTCAAATGCAAGACTCTGCATCTGCTACACTCCAATGACTACTGCAACTAAGCTGGATCAAGATACTGGTGAGCCTGTACATAGAGATAACAATATACAGGGGTATGATTGGTTCACTTCTTTATTTGACTGCTAGTAGACCAGATATCATGTTTACAACTTGTTTATGTACTAGATTTCAGGAAAATCCAAGGGAACCACATTTGATTGTTGTTAAGAGAATTTTTAAATATCTCAAGGGAACCATCAATCTTGGTTTATGGTATCCTAGAGAGTCTGACCTTAAACTTATAGGCTATTCAGATGCTGATTTTGCAGGATGTAAAATAGATAGGAAAAACACTAGTGGAAGTTATCAATTTCTAGGTGGAAGAATTGTCTCATGGTTTAACAAGAAGCAGAAATCAATCTCAACATCAATAGTAGAGGCAGAAAATATAGTTGTAGGAAGCTGTTGTGCTCAGATTTTATGGATGAGAAATCAGTTGTTAGACTATGGTTTGAACTTTACAAAAATTCCAATTTATTGTGATAGTCAAAGTATTATTGCAATGACAGGAAATCCAGTTCAATATTCTCTGAAAAAACATATCAGCATTAGATACCATTTCATAAGGGAAAATTTCATGGTAGGAACAATTGAAATGTATTTTGTTCTAACTAATCAACAGTTAGCAGACATATTCACCAAACCTCTGTGTGAAGCAAGTTTTACAAGATTGGTTTCTGAATTAGAAATGGTGATAAGTGGTTCAACTCTAAACAACAAGTAGTAGACATTATCAGTGTTTATGGTAAACTCTGTCAGAAAGTACTTGAGGCGTTTCATGTTGTTCAAGACTTTCTCACTCAAAGTAGTATTGTGTATGCTCTTCAAGAACCTAGAGTGATTTATGCTCAAACACTGACCAAGATTTGGTCGAATGCTAAATTCAATGATGTTGGTAATGATGAGGAGCCCATCATTACTTTCCACTGTAATGGTCGCCACTCTATCACTCCTGAGGTAGTTCTCCAGGCCCTTCACCTTCCTGAAGTGGCTGTTTATGATGATATTGTTGATGATGAACACATCAGAGAATTCTTTCAAAAAATAGGCTATAGAGGCAGCCTATCAAAACTGGGGAGCCTCACAAGGCAACATCTGCGAAGAGAATGATGTTTCTTCTTCGATTGCGTCACTAGGGCTTTTACTGCCAAGTGCACAAACTTTGATGCCATCCCTCAACTCTTTCAACAAATTGGGTACTCTCTAACCCATAATTTGAATTTTAATTTTCCTTGTTTGTTAATTAGGCAAATAGCTAGTAAAATTAGTGATGATGAACATACTATATACCATGCTAGATTTCTATAGTTAATTTGTAGTCATCTTTTGCCTGATATTACTTTTGACAATGACAAGAGTTTTCCTAGTTTTAGCATGAATAAAAGGCTTTTTGCTGACTTGAAAAGGAAGGATGTCAAGAAAGAAATTGAAGATACGTTGCCAAGGTTGTTTTACCCCACACGGGTCAGGCTTCTACTAAATCAGAAAATGCCTATTGTGTATGGGAGCGAGTTTCTCTCTGTGATTGAGAATCAGTTTAGCCCCATCTGGTTCTAACCAAAGTCACCCATCAAACACTAATCCACAAAATCTGCCAACCTCTATTGTCTCCCAAAAGACTTCAATTGTAAAACACACCTCACAAGCATAGGGATCAGGCCTCAAGAGAAAGGGTAAATCAGTCTCAGAGTCTTCTCCCAGAAAAAAGAGATTAATTGATAAAAATATAGACTCTGATAACAGTGATGAAGGTTTTGTATTTCCATTGAAGAAATTTGTTAAATTAGCCTCTGATATACCTCATGCCTCTTTTATGAAGCCATTTCATGTTAATCCTATCTCAGAGCCTACCAAGAAGAAGATAAGACTAGTCAATGCTTTAAATTCTTATCTACTAAACTATGATGTTGTTATGAAGTCTGGTGACTCTGCATTACCTGACCAAATAAACATGAACATCGGTGGAATTGAGGTAGATGGTGATGATGAAAATGCCAATAGAGAAGAAAATGATGAATTGGCTGTAATGGATGGTAAATCTCTTCATGTTAATCTTTTTATCAGTCATGTAATCACCTTGGAGGGTACTGACACTGAAATGGATGTTGCTCCAGTAATAATCTTTGATTCTCCTGTCCACTCTCATCATCCAACAATCAAGGAGATTTTCTATGAAGGAGTTAGAGAGTTAGCTGAGGAAGTAAAGAGAGAAATGGTTGCTCAAAAATCTCAACAATCTCCAGTCTCTGGCACTGCAAAGCTATTTACTAGAAGGAAGAAGAAGAAGGTTTCCTTCGGCCTAGACACACAAGAACCTGCTTCTCAAAGTGAAGTAGCAGTCTCTGAAAGGCCAGGAACACAAGAACCTATTGATCAAAGTTCAATAGAAGCCTCATTTCCAGCATATGAAGCCAACTTGGATTAGGGGTATTTACATATTTTGATAGCACAAGTTTAAACATTATATTTCTATCTTTTACTGCTGACATGACCATGGATAGTCCTGGACCTCTATCCATGTGACCATAGTTCTCCTTTCTCAACCACCTCTTATTTCTATAGGTCATTATGATTTGAGCCTTTCTTGTGAGGCTGAGGTAAAATTTGTGACAAACAGAACTAATAATGAGAGGCAAACACTAGTTCTGGAAAAATGAGAGTTAGATATAAGACAAAAGTTAGTTACTTCTAGTGAGAAAACTTTGACTCTCAAAACTCATGAGAAGTATTGAGATTAATTTTAAAAAAAGAGTGTCTTGGGGTGTTCTGTTCTTTGTGCAAGTACTTAGAGTATACATGACACAGGCTCTGTTGCTCAACCTGTCCCTCACTCCCTAAACTCTAAGGTTCCAAACTCTGATGTTATTTGTTGTGTCCCATAAATATCGTAGAAGGGGGGTTGAATACGATACTCACTAAATTAAAAAATTCTTTCAAATCTTTTACGGATAAATAATTTAGAGTTCGGTTAGTGGTTTTGAGTTCATGTGGTGAATAGTGTTTAAGAGATTGTCTTACTAATTTTCTGTATTTATGAATAATCATTAATATTCTTGAAAATTAGCAAGTAATTTAACGAGACAAGTTTCGGGGAATATGACTTTCATATATAAACCCTGAGATTGCTACACCTAGTTAAAAATATAACCAGTTTCCAAAGAACAAAATAATTATTTGCTTCTACAAAGAGATATAACTTAATCCCTATACAATATTTGACTATGAGTTTGTACTAAAGGAATCAAGCTAATAGAGAGTGTTTTACAATAGTCCTATGTATTTATAACATAATGAACCGGTTAGAATATAAAACTCAGGTAAAGAAGGTATATATATGGCTTTGTATCTTCTTCTTTTCCGGCTTCTGATTTCTCTCTCTATCTCTCTGTATGGTTGTATATCTCAACAATTCAAAATGAGCAAGTCATTTTGTTTTTGTAGTGTAGACTTTCAAATCAATTAGAATTGATTTGCTTCATAATTGCTTAAGTCCTTTTATTGCGCTTGTAGAGTGTGAGTGGTGTATAGACGCCACAAAATAGCTTTGTTGCGCCTTTATAATTTTGTTGCACCTAGAATGATTGTTTATTGCGCCTTGTAAATCACTTGCCTTGTAGAGGCGCCACCTAGTACTTAGAATCCTTGAATTGATGTTTTCTTGGGCCAATAGAAGTTTGTTGTGTCAAGAATTAATTTTGTTGCGCCTATACACTTGTTCCGCTGTATAGGCGCCACAAAGTACATGGAACATCTCTCAGCTCTTTCCTTGCGCCAATATTGTATTTTGTTGCGCCTAGGATTAGTTTTGTTGCACTTATACACTTGTTCCCCTATATAAGCGCCACAAATGCCTTTTCCTTGCGCCTTGGTTGATTTGTTACATCTCATACATGGTTTCAAGTGTATAGGAACACCAAAAGTGATATAACTTGCCTTAGAAATTTTTTTGAATCACTTGAAGTATATATCACTTAAAATTCATTCTTTTGGCTTGATCAACTGATGTTATTTTGATAAATCAAAGTAATTCACTCCTTATTGTGCTGACGTTTAGTGCACTGGTCTGGTTCACAAACGACTAACACTGAATTAAATTCTCTTAATTTCTATTCTGTTTCAGTTGATTAACCTTGGACTATTGTATTACTTCAAACACTAACTGTTAATAAGCACTGTACTTTCACTAGAATCTTTTTTGGTACTTAGACAACCTCTTCATTACTACTACAATATTGATTACTTCATTCTTTGTTCTTCACTGACGCTTGAACATTCAAATGAACTTCCTTCAGTGAGTATAACTTCAAGACTATAGTTGTCTTTTTTAACATTTGTCTTTGCCCTTCTAGATTCCTAAGCTTCGAATACTGTCTATCTACAATCAATGCTAATACACTGAAATCTTTTAGTGGCACTTTATACTAAATCTTCAACACTTATGAAACCCTAAAAGTCTTTACACATTATTCTTCACTGAGGCTTGAACATATAACTGAACTTCTTTCACTTACCTGTAGTAGACTTCAAAAATTCTTCTAATGTCTTGATTCACTATATTTGCCTTGTCTTCATTTCTTCCTGATTTCTGTGTAGGCATAGTATTATTTACTTGTCATGTTCTAGTATTGAGTAATCACGATTACTATTCATACAGCTTCGTAATCTCACCAACAATCTCCCATATTTGATTGTTAAACTTAGCCAACAAATCTCATAGAGAGGATAACTCAACTAACAACTAGAAAAAGAAATCGTCCGGGACTTGTAAATAATGCTACTGGTTTTTCTGGATCAGATTCTGCATATCCAGATTTCATTTGTAACTGAAATGAAAGATGTTTGTTCCTCTAGGACTGAACTAATTTTCATGTAGTATCATCTTCATTTCTGTTTGTGTTTGAGCTTTCTCTACTTTAAAATCCTTCATAGTTGAACTTAAAGAAATTATCTTACACAGAGCTTCATAAGAATTAAAATTCCTGGAAACGTCTTCAATAGAACATAGAATATAGCTCAAGTAATGTTCTCCCCCTGAGAATGTGATTCTTCTTCTTTTTCTTCTTCTCCCCTTCAGATAAACAATGGAAGTGTCAATTCTTTTATGTACATCCCACTTGGATGATGAATCCTCTACTGATGACTCCTTTAAAGTATAAGATACAGTTTCTTGATTCCCCATATTCTATTTTTTCCCATGAGGATCAGAAGATAATATGTTCTTCTTTTTTTTGTCTAAATTCTCCCCCTTAGGATATTGACTTCTCCCATAAGGATATGAATATAAGACCCTCTCCTTTTTCTACTTTTTCTTGTATACTAAATTCTCCTTCTTAGTTGAGGAATCCTCTAATGGCCCATGAACTTTCAAATGGCTTGTCTTCCAAAGAAGGTTCTCGTCTGTCGTTGATTGGGAAAACATAGTAGCTTTTCTTTCAGATATAGCAAGTAGCAAGGGTAAGTGTTTGGTCTATGGTTTCCTCACTTCTACTATATTCTGTTAGTGTTTACACTTAAGTGTCGAGCACTTTGAACTGTTTCACTCTTTCTCTCTTTATCTCTTACTCAAGTGTATCTCTCCCTCACTTTCACTTAAGTATTTCTCTCTCTCACTCTGCATTCCAAATACAGCCTTCTATACCTGCAAGTGATATCCATCAATTCATTTATATTCTCATCACCCAATTAATTAGAATGAACTGAATCACTATCAAGTGGAGAATTGCCTCGTATAGGTGTTCTTGATCTATCATGCATAAGCACTGTCTCAGCACTAGACTCAATAACGTTTGTTAAATCACTGTCTAGTGGAGCCTCACCTCTTTGAGATGGGTTAGCCCAAGATATTAATATTTGTTAGGGAATTCTCCCTTGTTCTATCAAGGAGTTGCCTTACACCTTCTTCGTAAATGGGAGGTTGACATTCTTTTTCAGGATCTGGAAATGTTCCTTCCAGGAGGGGCGACGTAGTGGGCAATGTAATGAATGACAATTTAGAGCCTACATTTCCCTTGTAATCCTGTGATGGGAATTTTATGTAAAATACCCTAAGTACAACTATGTGAGTGGGAGCAAATCATATGAAAATAAGCACATAAACAATTTCATGTAAGAACAAATAAAATATAAGATATCTGATTTATAACCTGTTTGTCTATTAGCAATTTTCACAACATTAGCAGAGGTATTAAATCATAGAAGATTTAAATCAAGTTTCAGCAAATGTTCAGGGATACACCTAACCGTCTAAAGCACCTATCTAATTCTAGATATTCATTTTCTGCATAGAAAATCAAGTATGAAATGTACTAATTAAACTCAGAATGCAAGAATGCAAATCTCATTCTTAGCAATCAATTAATCATTTAAGTCCTAAGATGCTAACATGATGACATGAATATAATACATTTCAAAACTTAATAATCATAAAGTTCTGAATTAGATAAACGTATACTAGTTAGAATGTGTACCTATGAAGTCCTTAGTGTTTTATCTCCAATATTGGTCATTAATGCCAGATATCTATTTGGTTCATCACTATCACTGATAGAAACAACCTTGGATTTAACTTCACCAACAAATGCTTTTCCTTGCCGCATCCTCACTAATACTTGATATTTCTACTACAACCCAACATAGTGTCTGTCATCTTTTGCTTGTACAGGCTTTTTGAAACTATGTAGCAAACCCTTGATCTTGTCTTTCTATTTTAAATCATCCCTGTTTTGCAACCGCCTCTGGAACTGGTCTTGAAAATATCCTCTTTGGAATCTATAGGTAAAGACCTTATATTTAGAATTGGGATTCCGTCTAAATCTGATATCACTGAACTTTTATTTGCCCTGCAGGCTTGACTTGTTGTCCAGTTTCTCAAGTTATTTCAAAGTGTAGGATTCACATATAACACCTTGACCACTACCTCGAGCTACAACATCTTCAATTCAGCTTCTCGGATCATTTCGTTTCTGTTCTGAGGTTCTCAACCTTGACTTTAATCAAATTTGGTTCCTGGGTCATAAATATAGTGGATATGCTAACAACCTGCTTTACCAACTATTATCTTCTTCAACTCTTATTCTAGTTCATAGGCCTTCAGCACACAAATAGTTCCTCTAAATATAATGTGGTTATATCCTTAGATCCCTGATGGCTGTATCCCTACGTTCCAGATGATCTACAGTGTTAACACGAACTTCATGTAACCTCCCTGTAGAATAATCTTTAAGGTTTTTACCTTAAACCCCTAAGATTTTTCATCCAAAAATTCAACTTAAATCAACCAAAAATTGTACCCAAATTAATCTCTTCTTTTCCAGCATCCGAATAAACAGTGGCATCATCTGGAGTAGACCTCTGAGGAAATTAGTATCACTTCTTCTTCAACTTGTTCTAGAATTAACTTAATTGGATAATCTTCAGTCAATTTAGTTGTCTTCAACACCCGAAAAAATCTTCATCTACTACTCCTTGAGCATCCTCGAATTAATATTTAAGAAAAATTTAAGTTTACAAAATTTTTAATTTTATTTAAAAATAAATTAATCAAAAATAAAAATTTACAACAAATTAATTTTCAAGAATTTCGAATTTTCTTAAAAATTAAAATATCGTAAATTAATACTTAAAAAAATTTAGTTTTTAAGAATTTTAAATTTTCTGTAAAAATAAATAAATCTAAAATAAAAATATTTGAGATGTAAACTTGAAATAGACTGCAAATAGTGTGAGTGACGCTGAAATGATGTAAACCTAAAATAGACAAAATAAATATATTTAAGTTATAAATATAAATTTACTTAAGTTTAAATCATAGATTTATTTTAAATTAAATTTATAAACTAAATTTATTTAAATTAAGTTTATGAAATAAACTTATTCAAGTTTAAATAATAAACTCATTTAAATTAAATTTATAAATTAAATTTATTAAAAATAAATATATAAAATAAAATTATCAAAAACTAAATTTATAAAAAAAAAATTATTTATCAAGTCATCTAATCTTGTGTAGTCCAAACAGCTTTGACACTCTGAGCTTCACTGAGTTGTGGATCTTAATTTGTATATCAATCAATTCTTCTTTGATATCAATTGTTGGGTCCCAGAAGTATCGTAGAAGGGGGGGGGGTGAATACGATACTCACTAAATTAAAAATTTCTTTCGAATCTTTTGCGGATAAATAATTTAGAGTACGGTTAATGGGTTCAAGTTCATCTGGTGAATAGTGTTTAGGAGGCTGGCTTACTAATTTTCTGTATTTATGAATAATCATTAATGTTCTAGAAAATTAGAAAGTAATTTAACGAGATAAGTTTCAGGGAATATATCTTTCGTATATAAACCCTGAGGTTGCTACACCCAATTAAAAATATAACTGGTTTTCAAAGACCAAATTAGTTCTTTGCTTCTATAAAGAGATATAACTTAATCCCTATACAATATTTGACTATGAGTTTTTACTAAAGGAATCAAGCTAACATATAGTGTTTTACAATAGCCTTATATATTTATGTTACGTCCAAAATCATCATAGAAGGGGGGTTGAATATGATACGGTAGATTTTTCGTTTAAATGCGGATTAAGTGTTTGTGTTCTTGAGATATGAAAATGACAGTTATTGAAACACAAAGATTCGGGGAAATAAAAATATATTATTAAATCCCTAAGTGCTACATTTATAATTAGTATGATTAGCTTCAATGGGTTCAGTCAATGTTATAACAGAAATACAATTGGGTGTATTTAATGTAGAGCTTTAATGAAGTTCCCGTCTGTATGTCTTTTTGTTCAAGATGAATGAATGCCTTTTTTTCATATTGATTTTCACCCATATATATTATATAGGCTTTTTGAAAATTGATTTCCAACAATGTACAAGTCCTTTGTTGCTCCTTGTTCATAGAGAGTGGTGTGTAGGCGCCACATACACGTTTGTTGCGCCTCTTGTTATTTTGTTGCGCCTGTCAATGTTAGTTGCGCCTAGCTTTCCTTTTGTTGCGCCTGCACACTGATTGCAGTGTGTAGGCGTCACAAAGTATTCTTACAACTTATGTTGCGCCCCTTTATCATTTTGTTGCGCCTGCACACTAGTTGCAGTGTATAGGTGCCACAAAAACATCCAAACAACTTTTATTGCGCCTTGACTTAGATATGGTGCCACAACATGTTTTGTTGCGCCTGCACTCTCATTTCCTTGTGAAGGCGCCACAAACCCTTTACTTAGAATTTTCTTGAGCTTTCAACTTGGTTTGTTGTGCCTAAGTGAAGTTTGTTGTGCTTCACACAATATTTCACCTGTGTAAGAACCACCAAGTGAAATGTTACTTGCCTTAACATATTATTTGAGTTCTTGAAGTAATTAGTACTTGGTTTTCACTCTTCTGGCTTGATCAACTGATTTTCTTCTGATTAACCAAGACAATTCTTTTCTTGTTGTGTTGACGCTTAGTGCACTGGTCTGGTTCACAAATGACTAACACTGAATTGAATTCCCTTGACTTCTGTTCTGTTTCAGCTGATTAACTTTGGACTGTTGCATTGCTTCTGATCACTGAAACCCTTTGACATCTATACTTAAATCATTACACTGTCTTTAGTCTGAAATCTTCTGAACTCTTATTTTTTGCTGAGGCCTGAACATTTTAATGAACTTCTCTCGCTGACGTTCAGTAAGCCTTTCATCTTGAATGCTCTGCAATGATGTATGTATGATTTCTGTTTACATGTCCTTCTGGATTTCTGTGTTGCATATTAGTATTATTTATCTGTCTTTGTTTATTTGTTGAGTTATCGTTATCACTATTACATACTACGTTACATTATGCTTTATAATCTCCCCATATTTGGTTGTTAGAGTTCAACAAGAAAATCCTGAGAGAGGATAACTCAATTGATACTTACAAGAAAAAGTAAAGTACAGAAAGATAGTAAATAATATTATTTACATTCTGGATTAGATTTTACATTTCCAGATTTCTTTGTGTACAATAGAAGTTTGTTCCTCTAGCCTAAACACATAATTCTATGATCTTCTACTTCTTTGTACTGAGTCTTGTTTATTCTTTTGACCTTGTTTCAGACTCGTGCTTTCTTAGCTATTCTTCCTTCTGCTCCAACCTTGCCTTTACTAGATCTCTAGCTTCCACTTCAAGAATGTTGACTGGAGATGGTTCTTCTAATTTCTTCAAAACTTCAGTGAGAAATGCGGTTGAGTTTGTCTTGGAGATTGACTTGAAGGCCAGAGATTGTCTCTTTGAAAATATGAACACTGTTATTCTCTTCGGAAAGCCTTTACTCGATCAGTGTTATGCATCGACTCTTCTGCCAGTTTCTCCAACAGAACATCTTCAATCATCCTCAAGGCCTTTTTGTCTGACTTGACAGTGGATCTCTTCACCCTTGAAAATACTTTTCGGATAATTTCATAATTGTTTCTCCTCAATTTTGATAGCTCTTTCTTCTTATCCACTCCATTCTTCTTGAATAGGAAGTATTTTATTCCATTTGGCTCTGTCTGAATGCAAGGTTCAGAATCTCTTATGGTTTCGAGTACCTCTGTGCCATCCTTTCTTCTCACATACACTGGGTTTTGATAATATATGGTCGTTTCCATTAGATATTTACCTAATGTCTTAATCGCTCTGTTCAGCCTGAATGCGTAGATCAGCTCAGCAGCTTTTAGATCTTCTTCTGTTGTATTCTTCTTACTTCTGAGCCTCCCTTCTACATACTGCATGAACATTACATGGCTTGAATCCATACATTCATCTGACGAAGTTAAGTTATGAAGTGTTGTTGCTTTGTAGTATTTGACCACCAAAGGCTTTTCAAATGCTTCGACACCAATCTCTATTATCTTCTTCTCAATTAGATCTCTCAATATCTCATTTGTTTTATGCCCACCAAAGATGACTTTCCTCTTCAGCACATACAACTCCACGATATTCATCTTTTCAAAACTCTTTGTCGGTAAAATCTTTGACCCCAGTGTTGTTGAATTTATGAACATTTTCCACCCGTACTTGGACGCACTTACTGACACACTTGTAATTTCTTCAGATAGCATTGCATAGAGTTCATGAACATCTTCAAATTTTTCTCTCATGGTTCTGAAGAGATCAAAGACTTCTCTCTCTTTCTTCTGAGTTAGAGTTATCTCCTTCTTCTTCAGTAGACTCCTTGCTTCATCCCAATCAGGATCAACTTTAGCTTCTATGTACTTGACTCTATTTCTTCTCTCCATTGCGTGATGTACTCCCTTCCACTTTCTCTTCATCAATTCTTGAGCCTGAACTATGTCTTGAGTAATAACTTCGTCTACACCAACCAGAAGACAGTCATTATCAAAAGCATATTCTTCTGCAAACTCCTCCTCAACATCTATTCCTGCAGCCTTTGGAGTTTCTTCGATTTCCATCTCTGTTGGAACATCCATTGGCACATAAGGCTCAAATATTTCTCCTTCTTCCAATTGCCTCCCTCCTAGTCTATAGAAAATAGCTGACTCCCCCTGAGCTGTGTATTCCATGATCATTTCAGCTCTAACTTTTTCTTGTGCTAATCTCTCCCCTTCAGTTAGGTTATCCTCCCTTCTGAATGGAGTAAGTTGTGTTTTTGGAGTTGGTTGAGTAGAAACCGGAACTTTCTGAGCCAGCAGTTGTTTGACTAAATCTTTGATTTCTTTCATTTCTACTCTTTGCTGCTCCTACACCTCAAAGATCTTTCTAATTGAGTAGTGAATCTCTATTACTTGTGCCTTCAGATTTAAAATCCTTTGGCTGTGTGCAGTGTGTGCAATGGGTGGGGTGTTTTTTTGGTTTGTGGGTGTCTCAATCCTCACTGTTTTTGTTTAATCACGACCCTCAACACTCATACTCAGCTGTTCTAGGTCAGGGAATTGAAGATCGCTTAGGTTTAGTGTTTCACTCATGTCCATAATATCATCCAGATCTTCAGTATCTGCATGAAAATCCCTATCCCTTCTATGGGTAGGTTGCCTCTCCGCTTGACCACTATGGGTGGGGAGAACTCCTTTTACAAGAATTGGGCGGTTGAGACCCAGTATTGTCACCACTATAGATTCTGTAATGATTGGCAAGAATGTTGAATCCGTGATGCCAATTGAAGCCATTGAAGGCCTTAACTACTCAGAGACACCCTGAACATGTTCTATTGCCGAAGTAGCAGACACTCTATTAATAGAGTCCACATCCCCTCTATGGGTGTGTTGTCCCTCCGCCTGACCTGATATGGTGGGGAGGACCTCCTGTGTAGGAGATGGACTTTGAATTTCCAAGGTGGTCACCACCTCAAACAATGTAATGTATGACAATTGAGAGCCTGTGGTGCCCCACGAAGCCTGTGAAGGCATTTCCACATGAAGTGGTGATGCTACTGACACAACTACTCATTGAATGAAGACCTCTTCCCTTCTATGGGAGAGTTGCCTTTCCACTTCACCCACTTGGGGAGGGAAAACATCCTGAATAGGATCTAGAGATGTTAAGTCCAGGGGGGTCACCACATTTGACAATGTAATGAATGGCTCGTTGGAGTCAGTGATGGCCCCAGCTGTCTGTGAAGACAGGGTTCTTAATTGGATCAATCAAAACAGTACTAGCTACTGAAGTAGCAGAAATTGTTACAACCCCTGGTTCTGTTTCCAACCTTTCAGGATTTTATCAATTTCGGAATTAAGGTCACGAAAGAAGAGAAAGGTCTCAGAGATTGGAGAATCAGGTTCTTGGCTTACAGATGCCTTAGTTTTAAAATCCATTTTTCTACATTTTTTAGAAGGCAAAGATGTAGGGGATATTTGAAAAACTTCCTGATTCGGTAGGGACTCACTCCTATCATCTAATAAAATGGTTCTTTTTCTGGCTTTGGGAGATGAAGGAAGTTTTTGTTGTTCTCTGGCAGTGGTTAGAACTGGTTGGTCTGCCAGTTCATTGCCAGCTTCGATGGCCACTGAGGGCTCTTCTGTGTGCATTGCCATTTGAGGCACAGTAGGAGATATTGTGACAAATTATTCAGTTAGGAAAGCAGAAAAGTCAGAGTTAAGAAGTGTACCTTCATCCATTTATTCATCAGAAATATTAGGGATGTACACCTCTATAGTATGAGGCTCTTCCACTTCTGCCTCAACAACTATCTCCTCTGTTTGATTTTCAGGGTTATTCCTTTGTTCATCTTCAGGAATTGGTTATTGCTCATGTTCAGAACCAGCTTCTTCCATAATTTCATCTTCTTTATCAGTGTCTGGTTCTTCTTCTTCTGTTGTTGATGTTCTTCCTGAGTCACTTGAAGTTTCAGCTTCATTGTCCTCTTCAGAGATTGCTGCTTCTTATTCTTCTGCTTCTTCTTCATTAACCTGTCTAAGAAGATCAAAGTAATCTCTAATAGGGTCAGTCATTGGAGCAGGAGTATACCTGTTAGGATAGTAAGCCTCATTCTGTAGCAGCAGAATAGTCTTGAACTGTAGTGAGGGTGACTCTTCCAATTGACTGTTCTGAAACACTTGTAGTTGATCAGCTCTCAGCACTTGATTCAACACTAGTTGCAGAAATCTAGGATACAGATAGAAGTTTTCCATCTTTGCCTGGTTCTTGAGAATCTCTATCATGATCAGCTTGCCAATGTTTATCCTGGATCCAAAAGCTACTGCATACCCAATCACCTTATTGAACTGTGTAATCCCGTGGAAGCCACATGTCTTCGGTGCAAAGCCAGGATGTTGAAGAACATGTTCCACTCCTTGGTTAGGTGATTCTTGCAAATCTTCTTCGAAAGATTATTGTTTACTCTGTTGCAGTGCAGGAACATAAAGAAGTTGTCTAAATCTGCTTGAGATGGCTCATCTTCAAAATTCTCAGACGGCAGATGAAGTGCTCGATTGATGTCATTCTCAGTTATTCGCACCTTCTGTCTCTGAATCTTGCATGTAAAGGTTGAGATGCCATATGCAGTGTCCTGGAAGACCTGTATACCTGTTGAAAGGCATAGGTGTACTAACTTGTAACACTTAATTACTATGTAACTCAACTAAGTAAAAGATAAAACAACAGCAAAACAAGAGAAACTGAAGAAGCACATGGAATCAATCAACTGAAGAAATGGTAATGATACTTGGTAACTACAAGTAATTGATTTGGTTAATCAAGGATGCTTGAGTTAGAAGAAGTTCAATCTCAGTATTGCTCATGCCCTAACTGTTAGTATTGGTGTCCTAGAGACAATACTTTTAATATTTTATTGAAAACAATTAAGGATTATGTTTTATATGATTATTTAATTATTATTTATTATGTCTTTATTTACTACGTTATAAATTGAAAGGATAATAAATGTCCTTGGAATATTAATACGTAATATATATCTTTAAGTATGTGACTTAAAAATGAGATTATATGAATAGTATTTTATTCCTAAAATTCCCTAGTCAAGTATTATTATTTAAGGACAATAATAATGCAATAAGACTAGTATGTTTGTTGACGGATGACCACATCTCATTGGTCATAGGTATGGTGATACTAAAGTCAAGAACATAAGTGTATGTATCAATACATGACACTGGAAAGACCCGCCGTGAGATTCTACATGTTAATAAGTGTCATAAGAAATCTCACTGTGATAATGATGTAATGATCCTCTGACTTGAAATCATTATATTTCTATACGAGAATTAATCTACTTTGATTACACTCAAAGTTACCTTTAACCGGGTAATGATAAAGGTGTACATTGGGTATGCTATGAATCGTATGGGGAATATGAATGATAGATATAGGATTTAACCCTCCAATTCTAGGAGTGATATTATTGGCCTCTTGATTGAGTGAGACTATGAAATGCATGGCCATGCTCAAATATTGATTTGTTTAAATAGTCTGTTCATTGATCAAGGAAACCGAGATTAAATGTTGAAGAGGATGACACTATACATGCCTCGAGTTTGATCTATAATATAAGGTTAAAGGGATTATATTACATGTAACATTATTCACGAAAGGTTTAATTGAATCACCAATTATTATTGTTACTTGGGTAGCAATGATGTATTACTAGATGCCGCTCATTGTTTATAATTTTATTATTAGATAATAAAATTATTGTCAACGTAATAATAACCTAAAGGGTCACACACAAAGAACGTCAAAACGGAGGTTTATTTAAATTACGAATTTAAATATATTATTATTTATTCGAATTTAATTATTGAATTAATTAAGTGGGACTTGATTAATTATATTAGAATTCGGATTTAATAAGTATTATTATTATTCGAATTTAATTATTGAATTAATTAAGTGGGACTTGATTAATTATATTAGAATTCAGATTTAATAATAATAATAACCCAAAGTCATAATGGGTTTTGGAAACCACATGGATTAGGGTTAGGCCCAAAATCTCTCTCTCCCCTATATATACATAATGATGTATAATATTAGGGTTTAATCATCAAATTTCATTTTTAGAGAAAAATCCTAGCTGCTCAACATCAAGAGAGGCTAGAGAAAGAGAGAGAGAGAGGCAAACAATTTGGCTAGTACCGACTCCGGTGATCGTAGGACGATCGGGCGTTCGTGTGGACTTCTTTAGAGAGCAAATCTTTGCAACAAAAGACTGCTGTGATTCATCTTTCTGGACCTCCATTAAACAGCATACGAAAGCTTTATTAAGGTACATACTTCTTCACCATAATCATCCAACGTTATACATGGATCCTGCGATTGGGTTTCGATTTTTTTATTGTTTTTACGTTAATTCCGCTACGTTTTCATGCCCGAAACCCTTCAATGGCATCAGAGCTACGTGTATAATGGGATGATTTGGTTATGTGTTTAACAGTTTTTCGATGTATGTAAACATATATATGATATGCCATGACTATATATTGATATATATGTTTTATATGATTTTGAATATATGATATTCATGTGTTGTATAATCATGGGATGATTGTGTGTATTGCTGCATGTATATGATACATGTTTGTTCTTGTTATGGAAATCGTATTCGATACGAATTTTGAAACGGCATCGGTAGATTTTCTGAAATCTGTGTCCAGTGTCCGATTTTCGCAACCGATATATGTTTTCTGACTGGAATTGTGTCACTGAGCAATACTGACGTTGTCAGCTTCGCGTCTGTAAGCCGTTTGACGACGTTACAGGCCCCGAAACGGCGATTTATTATTTTCTGAAATTTATTTGATTTTCTGAAATTTTGAAATTTATTATATATGATTATATGATATGTTTATATAATCTGAGATATATTACATGTGTTATGTGATAACATGGTGGATGGTTATGGCCTAAAGACCCATAGGATAGTGGTTTTGTTTTATGGTTTTGGTTTCTAAATACGACTTGCATGTCGTTTATTCATTGTAATTGTTAATCTCGAATGTAACTCGAGTTCTTCTTGTAATTTCATTAGAATAGATTTATTTATTATTCAATGTAATTGTTCAATGGAGACTTGGAAGCAAGGAAGCTAGGAGGCAATCTAGATGATGGAGCAATGAAGAAGATAAAGACATGTAATAGTGTAGTATTTGAAACCACCATAGATTGACCTTGATAATTTCATTAGCTTGGAAATATCACATAGGATGGGGCCATAACCAAACACGTTTAATTTATGCACAATACATATATGTATATGAATGCATGTGTAGATATGTATGCGTTGGAATGATGTATGTATTAGATACGACACCCATGCCATGTCTTCTTAAGAAAGATAAAATCTGTAACGATTCAAGATTTTAAAATTAACAAACGATCATGAGATTCTTGTGTTTATGAAATATGGATTTTTAAAACACGGAATTAAATATTGATTTTTGATATCTATAACTGGGATTTTCTGACAAAAACGGATATGCGTATTCGTAAGGCTGATGGGTTTTAAGTGTGACCACTGGTATCCTCCATCTACCTGGGAAATGAACAATTAAAGATGTCAATTTGAAATATTTGGTTCAAGGAAAAATTGAGGACCTCTTAATGATGTGATCATGATCGTTATAAATTTTCTAAACCCCTTAACAAAATATTGAGTTTTACTCGGATGCTTTCCAATGAATGAACACTCATCGAATCCTAGATCGATTAGGGGAAGGACTGTCAGTGGCAGGGGACTCCTATCTATCGTGGTGAGATGCGACGAATATAAACGGTTATATTCGGCCGTTGTATCATTGGGTCTAACTTAACTGAGTCGTCATAATAATGTGAAAATAAACGGTTATATTCAACCATTATGAACTTAGAAGCATATAGTTTGGTTAAAAGTCTATTAGATAGATAAGATCAATCGTTGTTCACCAAACTATCCAAGAATTATATATGATATAATTGACAACTGTTGTCTACCTAAATAATCATTTTTTAAGGACTTCCAGTGGTTGACTTAGGACATGACGAAATATGGATCTTGGCTCACTAGAAAGAATTATGGGATATACTTTCCAAATTAATAATAAGGGCTATATTAATTTGATAAAAATAGTGGGAGATATATTATGAATATATCATAATCATTTGAACATAATAAATAACTCAGACAATCTAATGTTTATTTTATGCATTTTAAACATTGTAGATATTTAAATGACAAACAATACAAATACTTTCTCCGTACGAGCAACCCTTGAGAAGGACAAGATGACAGGAACTAACTTCCTGGATTGGTATAGGAATTTGAGGATTGTCCTCAGGCAAGAGCGTAAGCTCCATGTCATTGAAATTCCTTCACCTGCTCCTCCTGCTGAGAATGCAACTCGCGTTCAGCAAAATGCTTATCAGAAGCATATTGATGATGTGAATGATATTGCATGTCTCATGCTGGCAACCATGAGTGTTGAGCTTCAAAAATAACATGAGCATATGGATGCTTATGAGATGATTGAACACCTTCAAAGAATGTTTGAGGGACAAGCTCGTCAAGAAAGGTTCGACACGAGCAAAGCACTGTATGCTTGCAAACAGGGAGAGCGTGAACCTGTTCAACCACATGTTCTGAAGATGATAGGTTATATTGAGTATCTTGATACTTTGGGTTTCCCGATTGGTTTGGAAGCTCAGATTGACTTAATCTTGCAATCTTTGAACCGCAACTATACTCATTTTGTTATGAACTACAATATGAATGAGATAGACAAAACACCCACTGAATTGTTGGCCATGTTACGAACTACTAAAACGAACATGAAAAGGCTGAACCTGCTGTCATGTTGATGGTAGATAACAAAGGTAAGGTTAATAGGAAAGGCAAATGGGAGGGAAAGAAGAAGATTGGATCTACTTCTGGTCCCAAGCCAAAGTCTAATCCCAAACAGGCTTTAAAGCCTAAGGGTGTTATTGCAAAGGGTGATTGTCACTATTATGGTAAACCAGGTCATTGGAAGAGAAACTGTCATGCTTATTTGGAGGATCTGAAGAAGAAGAAGGCTGGTCAAGCTTCTGATTCAGGTATTTATGTTATAGAGGTCAATTTGTCAACTTCTACATCATGGGTATTGGATACTGGATGTGGTTCTCACATTTGTATAAATGTACATGAACTACAAAGGAGTAAGACTTTGACTAAAGGAGAGGTCGACCTACGAGTTGAAAATGGAGCAAAGGTTGTTGTTTTAGCTGTAGGGACTTATTATTTATCATTGCCCACTGGGCTTATTTTAGAACTTGAGAACTGTTTTTACGTGCCTGCAATTTGTAGAAACATTATTTCGGTTTCTTGTTTAGACAAGAAAGGTTTTGCATTTTAATTCAGAAGAATAGTTGTTCCTTTTCTTTGAATAATGTTACCTATGAGGTTACACGTTTATTTAACAGTTTATATGTTCTTGATTTAGACACTCCTATCTATAATGTGAATAACAAACGTCTTAAAATAAATGACTCAAATTAAACATACCTCTGGCACTGTCGTTTAGGCCATATAAATGAGAAGCGCATTTCCAAGTTACAAAAGGATGGATACTTGGATAAGTTTGACTTTGAATCATACGAAGCATGCGAACCTTGTCTCATTGGAAAAATGACTAAATCTCCTTTTACTGGACAAGGTGAAAGGGCCACTGAACGATTAGAACTTATACATAGTGATGTATGTGGTCCTATGCGTACTATGACAAGAGGTGGCTTTTACTACTTTATCACGTTTACTGATAATTTCAGTAGATATGTGTATCTTATGAAGAACAAATCCGATTCTTTTAAAAAGTTCAAAGAAACAAAGCTGAAGTAGAAAAGCAAACTGGCGGAAGTATTAAGACTTTACGATCTGATCGTGGAGGTGAATACTTAAGCCATGAATTTAAGAGTTTATTAAAAGAGTGTGGTATTGTATCACAACTCACTCCTCCCGGAACACCACAATGGAATGGAGTTTTTGAAAGGAGGAATCGTGCTTTGTTGGACATGGTACGATCGATGATGAGTCATACAGATCTTCCAATTAGTTTATGGGGCTACGCCCTGGAGACGGCTGCTTATACACTTAACCGAGTTCCTACTAAAACGGTTCAGAAGACTCCATATGAGATATGGACTAAGAAACATCATAGCATGTCATTTATGAAAATATGGGGATGTGAAGCGTTTGTGAAACGTTTAACTTCTGACAAGCTAGGACCTAAATCAGACAAATATAATTTTGTGGGATACCCAATTGAAACAAAGGGTTATTCATTCTATAATCCTTCCGAGAACAAAGTGTTTGTTGCTCGAACTACAGTTTTTCTTGAAAGAGAAATGCTTTCGAAGAAAAACAGTGGGAGGATAATAGATCTCGATGAAGTTCGAGGCCCACAAGATAACATTGAACCAATGGAGGAACTTGAGCAGGATGTACAAGACCACAACACTGCTCAAGAAACACAGGTTATTCGTAGGTCTAGTAGGATTCGCCATGAGCCTGAGAGATATTATGGATTTCTCTTAACTCAAGATGGTGATGTGATGCTTATCGACGAAGATGAGCCTCTCACCTACTAAGATGCTATGAACACTCCAGAATCCAAGAGATGGCTGGATGCCATGAAATCTGAGATGGAATCCATGTATACTAATCAAGTATGGACTTTGGTTAATCCACCTAAAGGGGTAAAACCTATAGGGTGCAAGTGGGTTTTCAAGAAGAAGACCGACATGGATGGTAATGTACAGACCTATAAGGCACGATTGGTGGTAAAAGGTTTCAAGCAAATTCATGGTATTGACTATGATGAGACTTTTTCACCAGTGGCCATGGTCAAGTCCATCAGGATTTTGCTTGCTATAGCTGCTTACTATGATTATGAAATCTGACAGATGGATGTCAAAACCGCTTTCTTAAATGGGAGCCTTGAAGAAGATATGGATGTGTATATGACACAGCTTGAAGGTTTTATTAATCCAAAGAATTCTGTAAAGGTATGTAAGCTGCGTCGATCCATTTATGGATTGAAACAAGCCTCAAGGAGATGGAACATTCGTTTTGATGAAACTGTCAAAGAGTTTAGGTTTATTCAAAATGAAGATGAACCATATGTTTACAAGAAGGTAAATGGGAGCAATGTGGCATTCCTAGAATTATATGTTGATGATATATTAATAATAGAGAATGACATTCCTTCTTTACAGGCTGTTAAGACTTGGTTGAGTAAGAATTTCTCAATGAAAGACTTAGGCGAAGCGACCTATATTTTAGGTATCAAGATCTATAGAGATAGATCAAGAAGAATGATCGGCCTAAGTCAGAGTAGATACTAGTCTAATCCTGGTGAAGGTCACTGGACAACAGTCAAGAATATTCTTAAGTACTTGAAGAGGACTAAAGATTAATTCTTGGTATATGGAGGAGAAGATAAGCTGGTTGTAAAAGTTTACACCGACGCTAGTTTCTAGACAGACAAGGATGATTCGATTTCTCAGTCTGGATTTGTGTTTTGTCTAAATGGAGATGTTGTATGCTGGAATGGTTCACAGCTGAGACAGTTGTTGATTCTACAATAGAGCCTGAGTATATTGATGCTTGCGAAGCAGCCAAGGAGGCTGTTTGGGGATGTACTTAGGAGATATCACCTAATTAATAAGATTAATAATCGAGGGGATATACATATATGTAAAGTGCATACAAATGATAACATTACAGATCCACTGACTAAGGCTTTGTCGCAGTAGAAGCACGAAGGTCATACTAGTTCCATGGGTATTAGATACATGAGAGATTGGCTCTAGTACAAGTGGGAGATTGTTAGTATTGGTGTCCTAGAGACAATACTTTTAATATTTTATTGAAAACAATTAAGGATTATGTTTTATATGATTATTTAATTATTATTTATTATGTCTTTATTTACTGCGTTATAAATTGAAAGGATAATAAATGTCCTTGGAATATTAATACATAATATATATCTTTAAGTATGTGACTTAAAAATGAGATTATATGAATAGTATTTTATTCTTAAAATTCCCTAGTCAAGTATTATTATTTAAGGACAATAATAATGCAATAAGACTAGTATGTTTGTTGACGGATGACCACATCTCATTGGTCATAGGTATGGTGATACTAAAGTCAAGAACATAAGTGTATGTATCAATACATGACACTGGAAAGACCCGCCGTGAGATTCTACATGTTAATAAGTGTCATAAGAAATCTCACTGTGATAATGATGTAATGATCCTCTGACTTGAAATCATTATATTTCTATACGAGAATTAATCTACTTTGATTACACTCAAAGTTACCTTTAACCGGGTAATGATAAAGGTGTACATTGGGTATGCTATGAATCGTATGGGGAATATGAATGATAGATATAGGATTTAACCCTCCAATTCTAGGAGTGATATTATTGGCCTCTTGATTGAGTGAGACTATGAAATGCATGGCCATGCTCAAATATTGATTTGTTTAAATAGTCTGCTCATTGATCTAGGAAACCGAGATTAAATGTTGAAGAGGATGACACTATACATGCCTCGAGTTTGATCTATAATATAAGGTTAAAGGGATTATATTACATGGAACATTATTCACGAAAGGTTTAATTGAATCACCAATTATTATTGTTACTTGGGTAGCAATGATGTATTACTAGATGCCGCTCATTGTTTATAATTTTATTATTAGATAATAAAATTATTGTCAACGTAATAATAACCTAAATGGTCACACACAAAGAACGTCAAAACGGAGGTTTATTTAAATTACGAATTTAAATATATTATTATTTATTCGAATTTAATTATTGAATTAATTAAGTGGGACTTGATTAATTATATTAGAATTCGGATTTAATAAGTATTATTATTATTCGAATTTAATTATTGAATTAATTAAGTGGGACTTGATTAATTATATTAGAATTCAGATTTAATAATAATAATAACCCAAAGTCATAATGGGTTTTGGAAACCACGTGGATTAGGGTTAGGCCCAAAATCTCTCTCTCCCCTATATATACATAATGATGTATAGTATTAGGGTTTAATCATCAAATTTCATTTTTAGAGAAAAATCCTAGCTGCTCAACATCAAGAGAGGCTAGAGAAAGAGAGAGAGAGAGGCAAACAATTTGGCTAGTACCGACTCCGGTGATCGTAGGACGATCGGGCGTTCGTGTGGACTTCTTTAGAGAGCAAATCTTTGCAACAAAGGACTGCTGTGATTCATCTTTCTGGACCTCCATTAAACAGCATACGAAAGCTTTATTAAGGTACATACTTCTTCACCATAATCATCCAACGTTATACATGGATCCTGCGATTGGGTTTCGATTTTTTTATTATTTTTACGTTAATTCCGCTGCGTTTTCATGCCCGAAACCCTTCACTAACGTATCTAATAGAGAATCAAATTAATGTCAAAGAAGTATCAAAAAGACCAAAGTGATTTCATGTAATGTATATCAACATCTGGATAATGTAAAGGTTAATCAACAAATGAGAACTGACATTCAGAAGCAAGAACCCCTACAAGACTAGTCACTTATGAACTAGACCATTGCATCAAGTGTCAGGACATTGGAGGCAAGTTCATGTCAGTAATAGAAGATCTCATTTGAATTGAGTGAGGAAAAGAAATTGAAGAAGCTAGGGAAACTTGCTCATAAAGGTTAATCCTCAATTAGTCACTAAAGAAGGTCAAGATTGGATGTGTGCATATTTGCTAAGGCAAATGTCGATCCACAGCAGATCGAGATGCGGGTCGAGATTTATAATTGAAGTAAAACATTGCAAAGGCAAATCTCGATCCACGGTAGATCGAGATCGAGATTCTCCCAGATCGAGATCGAGATCTTCATAGATCGAGATCGAGATTCTCCCAGATCGAGATCGAGATTTTCACAGATCGAGATCGAGATGGGTCCAGGCGAAGATCGAGATGCGGGTAGATATGTAACATTTAATGTTCAAGGGACAAGTGGCTTATTGTGAACGGTTGATCCAGAGTTGTTGGGAAAGTACTTTTTATTGTCGAAGTCCTGATTGGGCCACGTATACAAAAAGGACAAGATCAAGACTACATGACATTATAAAAGCAGCACTTTGTTTTTATTAGAAAGAGACTTTTTTCATCATCTCTACAATTCAACGATAATTTTTAGAAAGAGCATTTACTGTAAAACAAAAAGTGAGAGAGAGGATCAGTTGAATCTAGCTTTAATTGCTGTATTTATTGTTCAACTGATCATTATGCTTTTATGAATGTTGTAGCAAATCCTTCAATGAATATAATGATATATTCTTGAAATTCTGTGTCATCATTTATTACCTGCATATTGTTTATTCTCTCATTAATTTTAAACAGTTGTATTCACCCCCCCCCCTCTACAACACTTTGGACCTAACAATTGGTATCAGAGCTCCTGTTAAACACATCTAACAGAGATCCTATTGTGTTGTTTAAGTTGGTTCTTGAAAATCCCAGATCCATTTTTTTGAAGTTTGTGCCGAAAGTTTTTATTTGTTTCTTCTTGAAAAAGTCGTAGATCTAAAAAGTTCTGAGTCATGGTGTAAGGAATATTTGTACAAAATTCTAAAACATTGTACTTTAGAGCTTTGTGGATTTTCCAGTGGTCAAAACTGGAATCAACTGATTGACTAAAAAAAAAAGAAGGACATTTCTGAACTTCTGTCAACTAGGAAGTGGACAACTTTTTGTTTGGACTTGAGAAAGAGGTGGACCCTGCTACTGTTCCTGTGATTAAAACTAACTTGCTTGAATCTTAAGTGCAAAATCCGTTGGATATTAAGTGTTTAATATTTAAAGTGAGATAATTAATTTTTCAAGTAAATACAATTTATTGTAATTTGAAAAGTGTATTATCTTAATTTTAAATTTTATTAAAATGGCCGCCGCACACAGATTTAAGATACCTCCGTTTGATGCACAACATTATGACGAATGGACCGGAAGTATGAGAGCTTACCTTGAATCAATAAACAAGGTATACTTGAGAATATTGGAAAACGGTCCATATATACCCATGAAAATTGAGCCAGAGCGAATGGAAGGAGGGATACTAATACCATCCCGGTCTGTTCCTAAAGAGGAAATGGAGTTTTCAGACGCAGATAAAGAATTGGTTGGTATGGATGCGTCGTTACGCAACGTCATAATTGAATCCCTAAACTCAGAGTACTATGTTCAGATAAAGGGATTAAAAACAGCTAAAGCCATGTGGGATAAACTGGATGTGGTGATGGAGGGGACCGAGGAAGTTAGAGATAATCACAAACGCATTCTGATATCTGAATATGAATCGTTCAGATGCGAACGAGGAGAAAGCGTAGCGGATGTTTACAAACGTTACAGTAAATTGCTTATCGAGCTGAGTATAAGAGATAAAGTCTATCCACTAGCAGATTCAAATATCAAGTTTCTTTTGAATTTGCCTAAATATCTGGAACACAGGATCACTGCCATTCGAGAGTCAAGAGACTTGAAAAATACTTCTCTCGAAAAGCTGTATGGTGTTTTGAAAACCTACGAGCTGGAGCAGGAAAACATGACAGAAGAAGATCCTACAATAGTGGAGAAAACAAAGCGGTAAGTGAGTCTGGACTTGTAGCTGAAGAGTCTGTTGTAAAGGCACTTGCAGCTGTCTCATTGAAAACTGCTAATCCTGAAAGGGTGGTATTAGACATTGAAGATCCATCCGAAGAAAGTGAGGATGAATACTATACCCTTGAAGAGCTGGACAAATTAGAAGACAAGTCATATGCTTGTATTGCTCGGGAATTTGCTCATATCAGCTTCAGGAAGCAAAGAAGTGGTAAAGGACGATTTGGCAGTTCTTTCAGCCGAAGAGGCAGCAGTAGCAGCAGAGGCAGTAGTGTAAGTGGTCGTGGAAGTTACAGTGGTCGAGGTAGCACATCTGGTAGTGGCTACAGACCTAACCTGGTAGACAGGAACAAGTTCAGATGCTACAACTGCAATGAATTGGGGCACTTCGCAACAGAGTGCAAGAAGCCCAAGTACGTTCATCCCAAGGAATCCTATGCTGATCTGAAAAAGAAATATGATGCCTTGGTTAGCAAGAAATAGAGGGGAAGCAGGGCGTATGTTGTGACTGAAGGGAAGGGTTGGGACGAGTCTGATGAAGATGAAGATCAGGAGCTATGCAACTTCGCTTTAATGGCAAAATCTTCAGAACAATCAGAGGTACCAATTCTAACCATAAATGAAATGTCTATACCTGAGTACCAAAATGAATTAGCTGCCATGACTAAAGATATGTACAATCTCCAACTAAATCTAATTGCTGTTAATGAGGAAAATGCTAAACTCTCCCTTAAGAATAGACTTCTCGAGGCCAGAGTAGAGGAATTAGAATCAGGAGAAAGTAAAGAAAGGCAGTTAATGAATCAGGTAGACGTTTTAGAACACAAGCTTAAGATTAGGGAAGACCTTAATGAAGAACTTAAAAATGAATTAGCTGAACTTAAAATAACATGTCAATCTTTTAAAGAAGCCGCTAATAAAGTTTTCGTAGAAAGGGACATGTACATGAAACTGGCAGGCAAGAGTAAAAATGAAAAAGTAAACATAGGACTTGACTACACACAGAAAAAGAAAAATAGGGCTGCTGAGTTGTTAGAGCCAGTGTTAGTCAAAGAAAATGTGCATGAGGTTTTAGTGGATGTTAGAAAACCTATCTTTAAGCAGTTTGAGCCCAGGACCATAAATCCTGTTGCTACTAAAATTGAACAAGAAATTAAAATTGAAAGAGATTCATAGGAAAAAGTAGTAGAACCTACAACTTCTAAGAGAGCGAGTAAGATTGCTTATGCTAAGAGAGGTGTAGGAACCAAGGAGGCTAAGACGGTGTCATATAAACAATGGGTAGCAGGGTCAGATCAAATGAAAGCACCTGTAAAGGCAGTTAAAACTGAACCTGCATCTGTATCTACTTCTACACGAGCTAGAAAGGCATGCTATATCTGTAATCAAACTGATCATTTGTCTTACTATTGCCCGTTCTATGTAGAGGAAGAAAAATCTGTAGGTTGTAATACCATGCCTGCAACTACTGCTTTGCCTAACATGTATGCAAATCATGCCAAATGCGATAATCCAAATTGTATGCCATGTGCTGTAAACATCATGCATGCTTATTTTAATTTAATGAATACTGCTAGCGCATTTGTTGAACATACATCTAGTAGTAGTAAGAAAAAGCATGCGGGGTCAAAGGCTAAGACTTCAAGTCCTCCTAAAGTTAGGAGTGACCAGTCTGCTCCCAAACCTGACAAATCAGTCAAGGTTGACAAGGGAAAAGACAAAGTCAAGATGAATGCCCCTGATGGCAACAAGGCAAAGCCTTCTGTATCTGAAAAGAAAAAGGAAATTATTGATGCCGGGCCCAAACATCATTGGGTTCCGAAGAACACTTAACCTTTCTAGATTTGCAGGGCAGTGAACAGGAAAAGAGTAAAGTCATATGGGTGCTGGACAGTGGAGCATCGAGACATATGACCGGCAATAAGTCCCTGCTAACAGATTTGGTGTTGAGAGCCGGCTCCGTGGTTACTTTTGGAGATAACAACAAAGGTTACACTCGGGGATATGGCAAGATCGTTTGTGGAAATGTTATCATTGAGGACGTGTCTTTTGTGGAAGGATTGCGACATAATCTTCTCAGCGTTAGTCAGTTCACCGACAGGGGTTTTGAAGTCAACTTTGGGAAGTATGATTGTTCGATTCGAAGCAAAAAGGATGGAAGCCTTGCTCTCAAAGGAGTAAGAAAGTCAAATTTGTTCATAGCTGACATGAATTCTGCTGATCAGTCTGAAGTCACGTGTTTCTACAGCAAGGCTTCTGCTGATGAAAGTTGGCTATGGCATAAAAGATTATCTCACCTGAACTTTAAAGCAATGAACAATCTCGTAAGGAGAGAATTGGTGAGAGGGCTGCCGCAGATGGAGTTTACTCCAGATGGACTCTGCGAAGCATGTGAGATGGGAAAATCAAAAAGAGCCTCGCATAAGGATAAACAAGTGAACAGCATTACCGAGCCCCTACAACTTCTTCACATGGATTTGTTTGGACCCGTTAATGTTATGTCAATGTCAAGGAAAAGATATGCGCTGGTAATTGTCGATGACTTTTCCAAATACACATGGGTGAAGTTTGTGACATCGAAAGATGAAGTGCCACATGAGATCATTAGACATGTACTGGAAATTGAAAATGTAGCAAGTCTGACTGTGAAGACTATCCGATCTGACAACGGGACAGAATTCAAAAACTCAGTGTTAATGGATTTCTGCATATCTAAAGGGATCAGACGACAGTATACAGCACCGAGAACACCGCAGCAGAATGGGGTGGTAGAAAGGAAGAACAGGACACTGGTTGAAGCAGCTAGGACAATGTTGTATGAGTCAAAACTTCTTTTATATTTTTGGGCTGAAGCAGTTAGCACGGCTTGTTATACACAGAACAGAACCCTGATTATAAAGGACCATAATGAGACGCCATATTACATGATGAATAAACGAAAACCATCTATCAAGTACTTTCACGTATTTGGTGCCAAATGCTTTGTGTTAAGAGACAATGCACAACTTGGAAAGTTTGATGCCAAAGCAGATGAAGGGGTTTTCATTGGATATTCTCTTGAAGTAGTAGCAGCGTACAGGGTGTTTGTGCTTAATGATCGCAAGGTGGTTGAAAGCCTTAATGTCACATTCGACGACTCAAAGCTCCCTTCTATACAAAAAGAAGATAGTGAGCCCACTTCCCTAAGATTTGAAAATATGGATATTGATGAAGTGGATACAGTTTCTGAGTCTGTAGTGCAGGGTAGTGATCCAACGATAAATAATGAAATTTATCAAGAGTCTAGTGTTTCGCAAATTCAAAGCACTAGGGCTGAGGGATCACCTTCCGTCAGACCTGGTACTAACTCAGGGGGAGTCAGTATGCACTCAGGGGGAGCAGCTCACTCAGGGGGAGCCAGTACTAGCTCAAGGGAAGCTAGTGAAAGTGCTTCTAGACTGTCACCTTCACTTACAAGATCAAGCTGAATCATCAAGAACATTTGCTAGGGATCGCACTTGGAACAAGGACCATCCGTTCGAGCTAATTATTGGTGATCCAGAAGCTGGAGTGACTACTAGAGGAAAAGCTAGAGCTGAAATTGCCACTGAGAATGAATGTCTATACTCAGTGTTCCTTTCCCAGATGGAACCTAAAGTGGTGGAAGAAGCTCTAGATGACGCTGATTGGGTGATTGCTATGCAAGAGGAACTCAATCAGTTTGAAAGGCAGAAGGTGTGGAAGCTGGTACCCAGACCAAAGAATAGATCTGTTGTTGGGACAAAATGGGTATTCAGAAACAAGCTGGATGAAGACGGACTTGTAACACGAAATAAAGCTCGCTTGGTTGCTAAGGGTTATACTCAAAGAGAAGGAATTGATTATGATGAAACCTATGCACCAGTAGCAAGGCTAGAAGCAGTAAGGATGTTCTTGGCATTCGCAGCACATCATGGTTTTAAAGTCTATCAAATGGATGTCAAGAGTGCATTCTTAAACGGTGAACTGGATGAAGAGGTGTATGTCGAGCAACCTCCCGGGTTTATTGACAGCAAATATTGTGATTATGTTTATCGACTCTTCAAATCAGTATATGGCCTTAAGCAGTCTCCGCGAAAGTGGTATGAAACTCTGTCAGACTTCTTATTAGAAAGTGGTTTTACCAGAGGAGTAATCGACAAGACGCTTTTCTACAAGAAATGCAAAGATGATCTGATAATGGTGCAAGTATATGTGGATGACATTATCTTTGGGTCTGCAAATGAGAAGCTGTGTGCTAAATTCGCAAAGTTAATGCAATCAAGGTATGAGATGAGCATGATGGGAGAGCTGACGTTCTTTCTGGGCATTCAAGTTAGTCAGAAGAAGGACGGGATATTTATCTGCCATACCAAGTACATTCATGATCTATTGAAGAAGTATGGTCTCCAAGATGTATCACAAGCTAAGACTCCTATGGCAACAGCCACGAAACTTGACGAGGACAAAGCGGGTAAACCTGTAGACATCTCAAGCTATCGAGGTATGATCGGCTCACTTTTGTATTTAACTGCTAGCAGACCTGATATTATGTTCTCTACGTGCCTATGTGCAAGGTTCCAAGCGGATCCTAGAGAGTCACATCTCATAGCTGTAAAGCGTATTTTTAGGTATCTCAAGGGAACATCAAATCTTGGGATTTGGTACCCAAGAGATACAGGGTTTAATCTTGTTGGCTATTCGGATTCAGATTACGCAGGTTGTAGAATAGATAGGAAGAGCACTTCAGGAAGCTGTCAGTTTCTTGGAAGAAGGTTGGTGTCTTGACAAAGCAAGAAACAACACACAGTATCTACCTCGACAGCTGAAGCAGAATATATTGCTGCTGGAAGCTGTGTGGCTCAGATACTGTGGATGAAGAACCAACTCAAGGACTACGGTGTGGAAGTATCTAAGATTCCTATTATGTGTGACAACACAAGTGCTATTGCAATGACCAACAATCCTGTGGATCACTCAAGGACTAAGCATATTGATATAAGGTATCATTTTATTAGAGAGCATGTAGAAAATGGAACTGTAGCGTTGCATTTTGTGTCTACTGAACGTCAAATAGCAGATATATTCACTAAACCTCTAGACGAATCAACATTTTCTAGATTGGTTGGTGAATTGGGGATGCTTAACATCTTTTAGTTTTGCTACCTATCTGTTATAATTCAGTTTGTGTACATATTATTGTTGTTCATGAATATTCATAATTAATAATGTGTACTTAACTTCACAAATGTATGTATTGCATCTCACAAAGGGAAGTTAGAAAGTTTCATGAAATTAATCTTGTGCTGATCTGTGTATCTAAATGATTAATGTCTAATAATGTGATAGGATTTAATGTTATACTTAATTTTGTAATGCATGATTTAGTTGCTAAATTCCCTGTCGTTTCAAAATTGTAAGTTTCTAAAATGGTGTGAAAATTTGTGGTGAAATCTTGTGAATTTTACATATAAATGTTTAATTCACATAATTTCATTAAAATTTTCTAAGGCAGATCTCGATCTGGTTCACATCGAGATCGACATCGAGATGTAGATCGAGATGCGGATCGAGATCGACATCAAGATCGACATCTAGATGAGGATCGAGATGAGGATCTCGAGATCGAGATGTGACTTATCTTTTCAGTTATTTTTTTTTGGCGTGCAAGTATATATTATAGCATTAAAAAAGCTGTTCATTATTTACATTAACTTTCTTTCTCTCTTTCAAAAGCTTAAGCTCTTCATATACACACGCGTATACATACATTACCAGAGTTCTTTTCCCTGCCATTACATCAAGTTTTCTTGTGATTTTCTTAAACAAAAATCACTAACTGTTACTTAAAAGCATCAATAACTAAAACGAAACTCTGCTAAAATTTTGTTTAAAACTATTGAACTTCTTGTGTTATTTTTAACGTCATTACTGTTCTTGCAAATAGTTCTTTAGTTTTCTTTTCATTCGAGTGAGTTTGTTTTCTGTTTCGTGCTTTCTTATTCTTAAGTTCTTTTGTGTTCTTGAGCGAAATAGTTGTGGGTACTATTGTTTAAATCCTTAAAGTGCAACTTTACCGCCGTGTTTGTGTTTTTTTTGTAACGGCTGTTCACTTTAATTTTCGAAAACTCAATCGTCTATCATTAGTGGGGAATTAAGTGGTCAATAGTGGGCAGTTAATTTGTTTTAATTTGTGTCACTAATTACGTGGGGTAATTAGTGGGGTTCGTGTACGTTTTTTTTGTTTAAATTTAGAACTTGTTCTCTAAAATTTCCATTGCAAAATCATTTCAGAACATTTCTTTTCTAAAACACAAATTTAAAATGGCAAACCCAAATTTCACAATTCCCAAGACTAACTTTGTTAATCTCTCTGCTGATCGAGCAACTGGTAGATTTATTCACTACCAGTTCTGGATTGAATCCCTCAACAACACATCAATCATCAGTCATGCTTTAACCGCCTCTCCCATCCTGAACGTCGAAGCCCTTCAAGCTGCTTACTCAACACTAGAGATTCAGGGTGGAAAAGCAAATCCAACAGGCCTATCCTTTGCTATTGGTGGTGCCAAATATGAAGTCAGTCTGCGGAAGTTCAATGAGTTACTCGGGCTTCCTACAGAAGATTATGCTCCGGAACCCACTATGGAGGATATGTTGCAATTATTCATGGAGATAGGTTGTCGCCCTCCCACGGGTCTTATCAAGGTAACAAAGGTTAACACCGGTATGCTACCAGCTGAGTGGGATTATGTAGTTCAAGCAATTCAACGCTGCATGTTCCCAAAGGACAAAGACTACAGGCCAATGAACAACAGCTGCCGGGTAATAATATATGGAGTGGCAAACAACAGGAAGGTGAATGTGGGCAAACATCTGTTGATTCAGTTGCTTGAGAGGTGGGCATTGGAGAAGAATGCATCTAGGAATCCGGAAGATGGTCCAGTCAAATGCTGGATGCCAAGATTTCTTCAGATGGTTCTGGATGACGTCCTTTCAGAGGAACACCGAAGAGTATTTCAAGGCTCTGAAAGGATGGCATGTTTTGATATGACTCTAAAGAGTATCTCCACCATGGAAACCCAGCAAAAGTCAAGACTTTTTGAGTTACGCCTGACTCCGTACTTCCAGGATCTGCAAGATGAGTATGCTAGGAGGCATGCTTCTCAGTTTACTGCAGTAGAAGCTGAGAGTAGCGGTAACGAAGCTGAAGGTGGAGATCAAGTGCCTAGAAATTTGGAAGAAGCAGGTATGGATGTTGACATTGCCGAGGCAAATGTTGCAGAAGCTGGAGCTGACAAGGATGACGATCTTCTGAGTCAGGTACCTATTCTTGCTGATCTTGATCAATCATCAATTCAACCTGTTTTTTACAGCCGTTGGCCTGAAAACCCCCAGGCTCTATCCCAGGCTGCAAGCCCTTCTGTTCATAAACGTTCAGCCAGCCCTAAAACTGGTGATAAAAGGAAGGCAAGCTTATCTGAGTCGAGTGATTCGAGTGGAGGGAGTGTAGGAGTTGAGAGAATAGTCACTTCAGCAGCTCTGCCACCTCCAAAGAAGCAAAAGGTGGATACAAACCCAGTGGCAACTGCACAACCAGTTAAGGCTAGTTCACCTCTCACAGCCACCACACCTCACGCTGGTGGCTCTCCTCTACAAAACATTTCAACACATTCGCACTCGCCTAGGCATGTTGGTGAGAGTCAAGGAGGGGGTCCAGCTCAACAGCCAATAGGAGCTGGCCCTACCTCCCCTGAGTTGTCCGCTCAGGGCTCTTTGAGAAATTTCTCGGAAGGGGAATGGCAAACTGAGACTAGCACTTCTGATGCTAGGATCTCAAGAAGTTTTAATGCGGAAGAGTCTGTCGAATCCAGTACGGATGACGCTTCCTCATCTAAATCAGAAAACAAGTTGCTCGCAGAGCAACGACATCTGGTGACTGGTGGGTCTACGCCTCCAGAACAGCACAGCGAACCAGAAAAGGTTCTTGGTGGACAAGGGGATGACATGGTCATAACGCCATCTCCTAACGTAGACACAACGCTTAAAGGTTCAGTCTCACTGACCGATATCGCCGACCAACTCACCGCTAGTCCCCAGCGATTAGTGGATGAGGCTCTAGTACTGTTAGGCTCTAAACACGAGGGAGAGACAGGGAGAGTAGATCCCTTCTTATTAGGGATCTTGAGTGAAACAGAACCCGGCGAGAGTAAACAGTTTAACCCAAGCCAAACACCGTTCCCCAAATTGCAGGATCTAGTGAAGAAAGTGGAGGCTTTGGAGGCTGGAGTTGCTGGTGTTACTGCTGCTGTCTCTTCTCACTCTGGACGATTGGAGGTTGGAGCTCAGTTTATCGAGAACCTAATTGCCGTCCAAAATCAAATGATTGACAAGATAAACAATCTTGGATTGGCACAGGTGGAGGTTGGGAGGTCAGTAGATGATGTCACTCATGGCATGTCTCAGGTTTGGACGAAGCTGAATGAACTCCTTGATGCTGTCTTTGGACGTAACAGGGATGGACCTGGTCCTTCAACCGGTGGTGGTGGTGACGATAATAATGATGATGATGCTCCTGATGAGGATAACACACCTAAGGGGGAGAAGGAGGATCAGGGTCTGAAAAAGCTGACTAGTAAGGGTCCGGTGATCGAGTCCTCAAACAAATCTGGTGAAAAGGTAGAGGAGGCTCAACCGGCTCTTAAGGACAAAGGCAAGCAGAAGATGGTAGTTGAAGAAGAAGCTGAGAAAGAAACACCTCTCTTCGATGCATTTATGGGAGACTTTATTGAAGATTCTGATGAGGATGAGATGGATGTAGAAGCCTTAGTGGCAAGGAGGTCGAGACTCGAGCAACGGGCAAGAGAATGGGAACAAGAAAGAGGTCTAAATCCTGGCGGATCCGGCGCAGGAATTGCAGGTGATGCAGGAGACCACTCGGTTGCTGACGAGCATGTGCCAGAAGAAGAAGTTGATGAAGCGGAGATGTAAGGAGAGATTTTCAAGGAAGCCAGAGAAAGAGTAAATGAAGAAGTGCTACAAGGGATAGTTGAAAAAGAACTAATGGGAAAGGAGAAGAGAGCGGCTCAGAAAACTCAGCATGAGTTTGAAATGAAAAAGATCAAAGATCCCAAGGTTCAGGCTGACATAAGGAGGGAAGGTCCCGAGTGGGACAAGGCTAGAGAAGCCTTAGCTGGACCAAGAGCCTATGCTCATGACTCAGAAAGATTGAGCTTTCTCCTTCATAAGCTAGAAAATCTAAACCCTGGGCTGCTGAATTATCTAAATTGTATAAGACAGGGATGCACCTCCGTACAAGTCATATTCAAGGAGAAGGCATGGAATCTGATGATCACTTGGACACCCATAACAAAAATCGGGCCGTGTATGGTCGATGAAGCTTTCTTCCATGAAAGGGGTGCAAGTGAACTGGTAGAATTCGCTCACAAGGTAGACACCTCTGTCAAGACTGGAGTGCTGTTTAAGGAGAAATTGTTGAAGATGGCTGAAGACAGAGGGGTTGACATTATTCTAAATCCCTACCAGATCAGATATGTCCATGACAAGGTCTTGAGGATCGTAAATCTGCATGACTCGAAACTAACCCCGAGCGGAAATGTGCTGAAGGCAGTTGCAAAGCTAGTCCTCTCTAAGGGTTTTCTAACAAAGGAAAAGAAGCTGGTGGCTAAGGACTTGGAGAAGCTGATAAGAAGGCAAGATGCTAGATACAAGTTGCCTGAAGCTACACTACCAGTGGTTAAGAAGGAACCTGAAGACTATGCATTCGAGCAGCAAGACGAGGCAATAAGGGAGCATGTGCAGAGATACGGAGATCCAAGAATAGACATTCCAGAAGAAGGGGAAATAAGGGAGAAAGCTAGTGCAGTGGTTAGTGCAAATGTCAAGTTTTTCAAGAGCAAAGCTGAGAATGAGAATGATCTGCTGATCTATACAGACAAGCATCAGGTGGAAACCGTCATTGAAATCAAGTACGACATCTTTGCAGAACACAGTCATGAAACACTGTGTATCATAAGGGAATTGATTGATGAGATGGATGATGTTGACGAGTTTGATCAGGATTATCTAAGGGTCACGTTTGATAACTTCTGTAAGAGAAGACAACAGCTTGATATTCAGAGGCTACAGCAATGCACCACCGCTATTGTCATTGGATACCCTAAGCAGCTGGTCATAAGGAAGAAAGGGGAAAAGGGGTATCCTGACAAAGTCACTAAGCTGAGATTTGAAGACATTCCCACGAAGCTTACCACTCGCAGCATGGTTGAAAGGTGGCTGAAGTTGTTTCGAGATTATAAGATCAGAAATCATGTGGAAGCAGAAGGACTTAATCTTCTCAAGAAAAGAATGGAGGAAGTCTGCAACCCTGAGTTCATGAAGAAAGAAAAAGCAGCCAAGAAGAAAGCTCGTGAGGAAGAGGAGCGCAAGAAATCAAAGTTTTAATGTATTATGCTTGTAATGTTTCTTTGCGTTGTAATTAGTTTTCTTGTTTTCCTGCATTGTAAATATACATTATCTGTTTTCTTGTGTAGTGTAAGGTAGAAGTTAGTTAGCTAAGTGTCTTGAAACTGGTTTATATTAGGCGTCAATTATTTCGCGAAGTTCGGCGGTGGTAATACTGCTAAAAGGACTTCAGAAGGATAATTGAAGATTGAGTGGACCGTGCTCTTAAAGTTCTTAGAGAAAATCTCTAGAAGAGCATGAAGCCATTTAATCGAGCCAACAGGTGTCCAATTTTGGCACTTGAAGTATCAGTAATAGACATGAAGTTAATTAATCAAGCCAAGCATTATGCAAGTTGACATGATCTGTTATGAATGTTATTTTATCTTTTTTTCAGTCCCTGGTTAGTTGAGTTATCCTCATTGTGAATTTGGTTGTCATTGTTAGACAATCAAATAGGGGGAGATTGAAAGGCATAGGTGTACTAACTTGTAACACTTAATTACTATGTAACTCAACTAAGTAAAAGATAAAACAACAGCAAAACAAGAGAAACTGAAGAAGCACATGGAATCAATCAACTGAAGAAATGGTAATGATACTTGGTAACTACAAGTAATTGATTTGGTTAATCAAGGATACTTGAGTTAGAAGAAGTTCAATCTCAGTATTGCTCATGCCCTAACGTATCTAATGGAGAATCAAATTAATGTCAAAGAAGTATCAAGAAGACCAAAGTGATTTCATGTAATGTATATCAACATCTGGATAATGTAAAGGTTAATCAACAAATGAGAACTGACATTCAGAAGCAAGAACCCCTACAAGACTAGTCACTTATGAACCAGACCATTGCATCAAGTGTCAGGACATTGGAGGCAAGTTCATGTCAGTAATAGAAGATCTCATTTGAATTGAGTGAGGAAAAGAAATTGAAGAAGCTAGGGAAACTTGCTCATAAAGGTTAATCCTCAATTAGTCACTAAAGAAGGTCAACATTGGATGTGTGCATATTTGCTAAGGCAAATGTCGATCCACAGCAGATCGAGATGCGGGTCGAGATTTATAATTGAAGTAAAACATTGCAAAGGCAAATCTCGATCCACGGTAGATCGAGATCGAGATTCTCCCAGATCGAGATCGAGATCTTCATAGATCGAGATCGAGATTCTCCCAGATCGAGATCGAGATTTTCACAGATCGAGATCGAGATGGGTCCAGGCGAAGATCGAGATGCGGGTAGATATGTAACATTTAATGTTCAAGGGACAAGTGGCTTATTGTGAACGGTTGATCCAGAGTTGTTGGGAAAGTACTTTTTGTTGTCGAAGTCCTGATTGGGCCACGTACACAAAAAGGACAAGATCAAGACTACATGACATTATAAAAGCAGCACTTTGTTTTTATTAGAAAGAGACTTTTTTCATCATCTCTACAATTCAACGATAATTTTTAGAAAGAGCATTTACTGTAAAACAAAAAGTGAGAGAGAGGATCAGTTGAATCTAGCTTTAATTGCTGTATTTATTGTTCAACTGATCATTATGCTTTTATGAATGTTGTAGCAAATCCTTCAATGAATATAATGATATATTCTTGAAATTCTGTGTCATCATTTATTACCTGCATATTGTTTATTCTCTCATTAATTTTAAACAGTTGTATTCACCCCCCCCCCCTCTACAACACTTTGGACCTAACACCTGTATTAATAGATTTCTATTTAAAGGAACAGAAGTTGTTAGTGCATACCGGGCTATTGAATGTTCGTTTAAAAACCTAGCTTAGTTACCTAAGTCTCCAGCTTGAGTCCAATCATCTATAAAAATAGATAAATAATTAGTCTTTTTAATCTCAAAATTACCTGCCATTTTATTAAATTGAGAGGTAATTTTTATGAATTAAAATTACTAACTAATGTCGAATAATTTTAGTAAATTACGAACCGAACCCTAATTGTTAAAATTACATGGATTTTCATAAAATAAATATATAATGGAATCCTAGTAATTTTATGCACACTTTTAATTTAATTACAATTTTTAATCGATTAAGAATGAACAAACCCTAGCCAACCAGTTCGAGTTTTTGAAAAATGAGAATTTTATAATCTTAACCAAAATCAATGGGACCACTTGCAAATGATAGGTTTGAATGAGGGTTCCACAAAAATGGTCTCAGATTAAAAAAATGGACAACAAATGACTTAGAAATGTTCGATTAAAATTTATAAATCTGAGCTTTTTTCTTGCGCCTGATATAGTGTGTGTACTGTGTATGTATATAAAGAAACGTAACAAAAACACACATATATATAGGCACCACAAAAACAATAATAAAATTGGCTAACTACTCTAGTTGCGCCTCTACAGTGCTCACAAAGTATTGGCGCCACTAAACTACCCAGCGCAACAAAACTTACTAGAAAATTTTTGTCGCGCCTCCACAGTGAACACTATGTAGGCGCCACAAAATCTACTAACGCGACAAAACTTGGCAACAAAATCTAAGTATTTTGTTGCGCCTTTACACTGGTAACACTGTGTAGACGCAATAAAACCTATAGGCGCCACTTAATTTGATCAAGAATATTTTCTAAGTATGTGTTAAATATGTTGCGCCTACACAGTTCTTGCATTGTATAGGCGCCACTAAACTATATTAAGCGCCACAAAGTACTTGTACAATTTCAAGTTGATCCTAGATTTTGTTACATATAAATAAATATTATTCATGAATAATTTGAATAATTAATCTATAATAATTAATTACTCACAAATATTATTTCACAAAATATTTATTAATAACAATAATAACATTAGTTGTTAAAATTATTATTATAAATAAATTATGCTTCTTATTATTTTACTTTTATTTTAAATAAGAGAATAAATATAAATATTCATCCTTTTTATTTAAAATAATTTCAAATAATGTTTAAATTATATAAGTGCCAAGAATTTATCAATTAAATATAAGCACTTAAATATTTTCTAAGATCAAAATTAAATAAATACCTGATTAATAAAATTAGCAGGCATGTATAAGGTATTTATCTAATATTTAATCCTAATAAGTGGAAAATAATTTGATAAATAAATTCACAAGTCCTAAAAATATTGAAATTAATTAACTAGTGAATTTATCAACTTCAAATTGCAGTTATAGATTACTAACTAATTAGTTAGTAGAATTTAACATCCCAAGTGCACAAATCAGTCTAGTGAAAGTGATTTCATCCAGTGGTTTAGTGAAGATGTCTGCAATTTGCTGCTCTGTAGGTACAAAATGTAACTCTACATTACCATTCATGGCATGCTCTCTAATGAAATGATACCTGATATCAATGTGCTTGATCCTTGAATGTTGAACAAGATTGTTTGTGATGGCTATGGCACTTGTGTTGTCATAGAATATTGGAATTTTGCTCAGCAACAGTCCATAGTCTTAAAGTTGGTTCCTTATCCACAGAATTTGAGCACAACAACTTCCAGCAGCAACTTATTCAGCTTCAGTTGTTGACATTGCAACTGAGTGCTGCTTCTTGCTATATCAGGACACCAATCTTCTACCAAGGAATTGACAACTCCCTGATGTCCTCTTTCTATCAATCCTACAACCTGCATAATCAAAATCTGTATAGCCAACAAGGTCAAAACCTGTATTTTTAGGGTACCAAATTCCAAGATTCAGACTTCCCTTAAGATACCAAAAAATCCGTTTAACAGCTATAAGATGTGATTCTTTAGGATTAGATTGAAACCTAGCACACAACCATGTAGCAAACATAATATCTGGCCTATTTGCATTTAAGTAATGTAATGAGTCAATCATACCTCTGTAGCTTGTGATGTTTACCTTCTTACTAGGTTCATCTTGATCAAGGTTAGTGGCAGTTGCCATAAGGGTTTTGGCTGATGATGCATCTTCAAGACCATACTTCTTCAATAGATCTCTGATATACTTGGTCTGGCAAATGAAGATTCCATCTTTCCTTTAGCTTACTTGGAGTCCAAGGAAGTAATTCAGCTCTCCCATCATGCTCATTTCATACTTACTCTGCATTAGCTTAGCAAATCTACTACACAACTGATCGTTAGTAGAACCAAATTTAATATCACCCACATATACTTGTACTAATATCATGTCATTTTTATGCATTTTATGAAACAGATTCTTATCTATGACACCTCTAGTAAAATCATTTTCAAGTAAGAATATAGATAGAGTGTCATACCATGTCTGAAGTGCTTGCTTTAAGCCATAGAGTGCCTTGAAGAGAAAGTAAACAAAATCTGCAAATTCTAAATCTTCAAACCCTGGGGGTTGTTCTACATACACTTCTTCTTCAAGCTCTCCATTCAGGAATGCACTCTTCACATCCATTTGATAGACTTTAAAGTTAGAATGTGCTGCGAATTCCAGAAACATCCTGATAGCTTCAAGCCTTGCCACTAGTGCATAAGTTTCATCATAATCTATTCCTTCTTCTTAGGAATAACCTTTAGCAACCAGTCTGGCTTTGTTCCTCATAACAACGCCATCTTCATCCAGTTTATTTCTGAATATCCACTTTGTGCCAATTATAGACTTGTTTTTTGGCCTGGCTACCAGCTTCCAAACTTTTTGTCTCTGAAACTGATTGAGTTCTTCTTGCATAGCAATAACCCAATCTGGATCTTCCAATGCTTCTTCCACTTTCTTTGGCTCTATTTCAGAGATAAAACCAGATAATAAACATTCATTCTGAGAAGAACGTCTAGTTTAGACTCCAGCATCTGGATATCCTAGAATCAACTCAAAGGGATGAGCTCTACTCCACACCCTATGTTTAGGCAGATTTTACCTAGAAGATTCAGCCTGATTATCATTAAAGTGATGAGTCCTGCTAGTAGATCCTTCAGTTCCTCCCCCTGAGCTGCTGCTTGGTTGAGAATGAGATTATCTGCCACTACTAGTAGTTTTTGTGAATCTTCCACTGTTTTAACTACTAGGGTCAGAATCATCATTATTGTTATTCTCATTTGGTGCTTGATTTTCTGTTGCAGCTTCAGTTTCTACTTCACCTTCATCTGAGTTCATATTTTCAAACTCCAAAGTTTCAGTGTCGTCTGTTCTTTGTAGACTTGGGAGCTTGAGATCATCGAAAGTTACATTTATGCTTTCAATGACCTTCTTGTGTTCAACCACATAAAACTTGTATGCCTTAGATTCTAGAGAGTAGCCAAAAAATATGCCTTCGTGAGCCTTGGATTCGAACTTTCCTAGATGCTCATCATCTTTCAGTACAAAGCACTCTGCTCCAAACACATGAAAATATTTCAGTATTGGTTTCTTGTTTGCCATCAACTCGTACAAAGTCTTATCATGATCTTTATTTACCAGGGTACGATTCTGAGTGTAACAAGTTGTGTTGACTACTTCAGCCCAGAAGTATAGAGGTAACTTAGCTTCATTCAACATGTTCTTGTTGCTCCAACTAGAGTTCTGTTCTTTCATTCTACCACTCCATTTTGCTGTGGAGTTCTGGGCACTGAGTATTATCTTGAAATCCCTTTCTCAATGTAGAAATCATTCAGGGTTATATTCCTGAACTCTGTTCCATTGTCAGACCTAATTTTCCTGACAAGCAAACCAGCTTCTAACTCTATCTTCTTTATGTGATCAATAATTGTTTGAGGGGCTTCATCCTTTGAGGCTAGAAACAACACCCATATGTACTTGGAATAGTCGTCTACGATTACTATTGTATATCTCTTCCTTGAAATAGACATGACATTTACTGGACCAAATAAATCCATATGCAGAAATTGCAGTGGTTCAGTAATGTCTGATGAATCTTTGCTTTGGTGAGATACTTTCTTTGACTTCCCTTTTTCACACGCTTCACATAACCCTTCTTGACAGAATTCCATCTCAGGCAAACCTCTAACCAATTCCCTCTTAACTAAAGAGTTCATTGCCTTGAAGTTCAAGTATGAAAGTTTCTTGTGCCATAACCAACTATCCTCTGTTGAAGCTTTGTTGTAAAGACATTGAACTTCACCTTTGCTTGCAGAGAATAAGTCAGCTACAAAGAGATTCCCCTTTCTTACTCCTTGAAGAGCAAGCTTCATATCTTTCCTGTTTTGGATTGCACGTATTTCTTTCTCAAATGTTAATTTGTAGCCCTTATCAGTGAACTAACTGATACTTAGAAGGTTGTGCTTTAATTCATCCACAAGAGAGATATTTTCAATGATAACAATGCCAATTTCTAGATTGCCATATCCCGTTTTGAATCCCTTGCTGTTATCTCCAAAGGTCACTATCGGGCCAGCTTTCTCAATCACATCTGATAGCAGGGCCCTATTACCAATCATATGTCTTGAACAGCCACTGTCGAAAATCCACATGACATGCGTGTTCTTTGTTATTCTCTGCAACCATAGATTGATTACTTCTTCTTTGGCACCCAAATTTGATTGGGTCCAAGAGGCTTAGATAAGTAAACAAATTTAGCTGCATAAAATTTTTGGTCTTTGTCTTTCTCATTGATTGAGCCCTTGCCCTTTGGTTTAGCCTTAACAGAAGTGTCTTTAGGCTTAGGGATAGGGGTTTCCATCCTAGACTTAGGAGGACTAGTAGTCTTTGCCCTAACATGCTTTCTATTCATGTTCACATCTGTATTCATGTAAGTACTAGATGATGTATTCATTAAGTTTATGTATGCAAATATGATGTCGAAAGTAAATGGCATGCATCCTACTTTACCACACGGTTAATGAAGGATAGACATGGCAGGTATGACAGTCATATTAGAAGTTTCTTCTTTTACTACTTTTATCTTTTTGCATGTATGCGTAAGATGACCAGTAGAATTGCAATTATTACAAACTTTTCTAATAGCTTTGGGTGAGTAGGCATAATCATTTTTCTTGTTAACACCTATCTTGCCATTTCTGTTAGCTTTTTTTTGCATTCTTATTGCCTAAGTCACTTTTAATTTGTTCCTTAATATCTACAATTTTTACAGATTTCTTAGGCAATTCCTTTTTACTTTCTTCCTCTTTCTTTTTATCCTCAGCAAAGATTTCTTCTTTCATTAAGATCTGTTCTTCATCTAGGGGTTCGATGACAAACTTCTTGTATAGGGTCTTAACAACTTTTTTAATACATGTGGAATGTCTTGCTTCACAGGACTTTCCTCAGTAATTGATTCCTCATGTCTCTTTCCTGCCTTTTTATCATAGTCAAATCTTATTCCAGTTTTTTGACCAATGACATGTTTATCTATTACCTCCTTAACAAGATTAGAAGATTTCTTATAAGCCAGAAGTTTTAATTCTAACTCAGAAATTTTATTCCTAAGCGCAGTTTCTACTTCCTGGTTGCATTTGTCTCTATTATGGAGATATTCTATTTTCTGTTTCAGATCTTCTAAGTTTACACATACAAGCTCCAGTTCTTCATTTCTAGATTCTAGCATTTTATTCTTTAAAACTAGTTTGTGTGAGTGGTGTATAGGCGCCATAAAATAGCTTTGTTCCGTCATTACAATTTTGTTGCGCCTATAATGATTGTTTGTTGCGCATTTATTGGGTCCCGAAGTATCGTAGAAGTGGGGTTGAATACGATACTCACAATAATTTAAATTCTTTTCGGAATTTGTGGATAAATAAATTTTTGCTTCAGAGTGGGTTTGGCAATTTGTAGTGTTTAGGTGAGCTGTTTACTAATTTTCTGTGTGCCCAGATAAATCAATTAGGTTTAAGAAAATTTGCAAGTAAAATAAACGGAAGAAGATTCAAGGAATATATCTTTCGTATATAAACCCAGAGGGGTGCTACACACAGTTAAAAATATAAATGGTTTCCAAAGAACAAATTAGTTCTTTGCTACTAACACAAAAATATAAGGCTCAGTTCCTTTACAAATATATCTAAATTAGTACAAGGAAAAACTGAGTCCGTAGGGAGTGATGTCTAGGAGCCCTGAACATTTTTCGTTAAAGAACCGAGTCCTCATATCTGACCGGAAGCAAGGTATGGGTGTATATAAATTTAAGTCTCTTGCTCCGACCATGGTTGCTCTCTACATATTATTTTTGTTGAAGAAGATGACTCTTGAAAATGAGTGGCTCTCTTTTTCTTATCTGTGTAGACTTTTTAAATCAATAAAGTAACTTTTGTAATTTGATTTGCTGAGGTCTAAATGGGGCCAAGAAATATTTTGTTGCGCTATAAATATTTTGTTGCGCCTAGTAGAGTGAATTCTCTGTGTAGATTAAGGCGGCGCCTTGAAAATGTCCAAGCTGATTTAGTTGCACCCTATACATGAAGTATCCAGGGCAGGCGCAATATAAACATAATACTTCAGTTTTTGGCAAAGGCAAGTGAGTTGTTGTGCTTCTATGATTTCGTTGCGCCTAATACATTTCGTTGCGCTTCATCTTTGATTTACATGGTCAAAGTGCAGTTTAGTCACTGCACTTTGACCCTCTATTAATTCTTTGACTGAAGTTCCTCAACTTCCATTTCTTGTACCAAAGTCTTGTCACATTACACCCTGTACCTTAAGCTATTTCCGTTCTTTGACTGTAGTTCAGAAATTTTCACTTTTCGTACCAAGGTTATGACACTTTGCACCCTGCACCCTGCACCCTTTGAGCTGTTTAGTTGTTTGGCTATAGTATCTACAAATTACTTTTCGTACCATAATAAATAACCGTTCTTTCCAAGTACGTTCTTCAACTTAACAATTCTTCTATAGTTAATACACAGATTCCTTTCACAAACTGTTGACGCCTAGTGCAACTGGTCTGGTTCACAAACGACTAACTTTGTTCCAGGTCTTCGTATTATTGTCTTACATACATTGTTACGTTTGTAGCAAATTCATTGCTTCGAACACTAACTATTAATAAACGTAGTACTTTCACTGGAACTTCTTCTGGTACTCAGACAACATCTTCTATATTACCACAATCTTGAATACTTCATTCTCTGTTCTTCACTGACGCTTGAACATATAACTGAACATCTTTCAGTGAGTATAACTTCAAGACTAGAGTTGTCTTTTTTAACCTTCGTCTTTACCCTTCTAGATTCCTATGCTTCGAACACTGTCTATCTTCAATCAATGCCTTTACACTGAAATCTTCTAGTGACACTTCTATACTGAATCTTCAACACTTCTGAAACCCTGAATGTCTTCAACCATTATTCTTCATTGAGGCATGAACATATTAATGTACTTCTCTCAATGACCTGCAGTAGACTTCAAACTTCTTCTAATGTCTTGATTCACTGTATTTGCCCTGTTTTCATTTCTTCCTGATTTCTGTGTAGGCGTAGTATTATTTACATGTCATATTCTAGCATTGAGTTATCACGATTACTATTCATACAGCTTCGTAAGCTCACCAACAATCTCCCCCTATTTGATTGTTAAACTTAGCAAACAAATCTCATAGAGAGGATAACTCAACTAACAACTAGAAAAAGTAATGGTCCGGGACATGTAAATAATGCTACTGGTTTTTCTGGATCAGATTCTTCATTTCCAGATTTCTTGTGTAACCGAAATGAAAGATGTTTATTCCTCTAGCACTGAACTGATATTCAAGTAGTATCATCTTCATTTCTGTCTGTGTTTGAGCTTTCTCTGCTTCAAAATCCTTCACAGTTCAACTTAAAGAACTTATCATAAACAAAGCTTCATAAGAATGAAAATTCCTTGGAACGTCTTCAATAGAACATAGAACATAGCTCAAATAATGTTCTCCCCCTGAGAATGTGATTCTTCTTCTTTTTCTTCTTCCCATTTAGATAATCAATGAAAGTGCCAATTCTTTTCTGTACATCCCACTTGGATGAGGAATCCTCTATTGACAACTCCTTTCAAGTATAGGATACAGTTTCTTGATTCTCCCATATTCTGTTGTTTCCATTAAGGATCAGAAGATATGATTTTCTTCTTTTTCTTGTCTAAAATCTCCCCCTAATGATATTAACTTCTCCCAAGGATATGTAGATAAGACTTTATTAACTTCCTTTATCTTCTTATAAATTCTCCCCCTAAGTTGAGGAATCCTCCAATGGCCCATCTTTTGAATGGTTTATCTTCCAAAGAAGGTTATCGTCTGTCATTGATTTATAAGACTTTATAGGAGATTTTCTTTCAGAAGTACCAAGTAGCAAAGGTAAGTGTTTGGTCTATGGTTTCCTCACGTCTACTATGTTATGTTGGTATTTACATTAAAGTGTCGAGCACTTTGAAGTGTTTCACTCTTTCTCTCCCTATCTTTCACACAAGTGTATCTTTCCCTCACTTTCACTCAAGTGTTTCTCTCCTTTACTTTCACTCCACATTCTAAATATAGCATTATGTACCTGCAAGTGAAATCCATCAATTCAGTTATATTCCCAACACTTGATTCATCAGAATGAACTGAATCACTATCAAGTGGAGAATTTCCTCGTTGAGGTGTTCTTAATCTATCATGCATAAGCACTGTCTCAGCACCAGACTCAATTGTGTTTGCTACATCACTGTCTAGTGGAGCCTCACCTCTCTGAGATGGGTTATCCCAAGATATTAATATCTATTAGGGAATCCTGCCTTGTTCTATCAAGGAGTTGCCTCACACCTTCTCCGTAAACGGGAGGTGGACATTCCTTTTCAGGATCTGGAAATGTTCTTTCCAGGAGGGGCGACGTAGTAGACAATGTAATGAATGGCAATTTAGACCCTACATTTCCCTCGTAACCCTGTGACGGGAATTTGTATTAAATACCCTACTTGACTCATCCGAAGAATTCTTGTCAAGAAGTTTCCTCTCAAGCCCAGATAAATCTGAATAAGAGATCTCCCTTTCGGGATGCAGAAGATTAACTTCTGTTTGAGGTAAATACATTGGACAATGTACTGTATGGCTAACTAGAGTCTGTATCTCCTCTGAATGCCTATACCTCTCACTGTGCACGCCTTGCAATGTGTTCCTAAAATTTATCTATTTAGGCTTACCATTAGCGTGAGTGCCGGGCTTGACTCATTACAAGATGCTCTGGCTGACGAGCGAATTTCAATGGACTCACCCTGTCGAGAGAATGATTCCAGAGACAGTTTTATTGCCTTTTCAGCTCTGCATCCTTTTGAGAAGATGCAGATGAACTTACAGTTACCTCAGTTATATAGTACTTTTCTTCGCTAGAGGTAGAGCTGTTGGTGAACTTCCGACTTCATCCTTATTTGCTGCATCAAGTGCAGTTTCTCCCTTTTCAACCTCTAACTTACAAAGTTTCCTTATATCTCTAATGGATAATATATGGAAGTGGATGAATGAGTGTTTAGTATTATGGCCTGGGTAAAAGATTGATAGGTTTTCAAACTCTTGGCCAGCTTCTAAAGCCACTGGGGGCTAAGAGGAATGAATCAATCAATATTAAAAGATAATCACCTTAACATTCTAAAATATATTTTTCATCCTAAAGAGAAGGAAAAATATATGAAGGAATGGTAAACAATTGCATTAAAGCACTTTTAGTAAAAGAGTTTTGTCGGTTCTAAAGATTTATCATTTAAGAACATGATACCAATAGAAATTTTTTTTAAGATACTTATCCCATAATAAAATGCGGGAAACTGTATCAGAGAAAAATTCTATCCCTTATGAATTTCTTATAAGGCAAACTTCCCATAATAAAATGAGGGAATTTATACCAAAGAAGAAATTCAACACTTTTACCACATTCTATCTCAATATAATGACTCTTTTCTTTTATAACCTAAGTATTGTAAGTTTTGAAAATAGTTTTGCAAAACATCCTTATCAGACAGAGGACTATGATTTTTTGACTCATAATGCAATTATGATTTACATCATTTTTGTCCACCTGATAGTATCCCCAACTTAAAATAAAAATATGACAATTGGGGTGAATGAATGCTTAACAATACAATACTAGGCCTTCAAAGCAACAACACTGTTTTGGTACTATGAATCAATGTGAAACATACATTGAAACAAGTGTATGAAAACAAATCATTTTACAAGTGATTCGTACCTCGAAGTTAAAACAATTTCTCCGAACAAAATAGTAGTCACAAAGTTTCTGCAACTCTAAAAGGAAAAATTAAAAGAGAAAAAGCTTTTAAAGATAAAACTTTTAAAAATAACTTTTGAGAGATTATAAAAGATGTTGAGATTTGAAGAAAGATTATCCTCAAGAAAAGTTTGATTCACACCCTAGGATTTAGAAATCAAAGTAGGGCTGTAAATCAATTGATTTTCAATAGAGAAGTTTTGAAAAAGAATTATAATATTTTCTTCTTTAAAACTGATAGAGAAATGAATGTATCTTTGAATAGAATGTTTTGAAAAAGAATCAGACAAGAAATTCTTTTTAATACATTCAATTTTAAAATTTAGTCAAAGAAAGAAAACTAAATATACTAATACTAATGGCTTTTTCAAAAACCAATTTTTACTTAAAATAAAGACTAAGCAAATCCATTAGTATCAATATATCACAATTATTTTATAATAAAATATTAATCAATTATCACAAGGTAATAAAAGAAAATATTTATACTATGAATAATTATGTTGTAAATTTATTTTAATTTACTTAAATCATGGAACCAATATATCACTGAATTGTTTTATATCATCATAATTTAAATAAATTAAATACTTATATTGTACTAAATAATTACCAATAACATGCATATATATAAATCAAAGAGGTATGACGATCATTCAGTAGAACAATAAGCATTAAGACATATTTTTATTATTAGTGATTTCAGATAAATAACTTGTATTATAAAAATATCACAATTAATTGCACGGAAATATTAACAAAATATCATTACTTGATATTTATCAATAATTTCAAAATGTAAGAAATTATGCTTCTAATATTTTATTAATTCAAAATTATTAAACTAATAAACATTGAATTGCTTCAATTCATAATTTTAATAAGATAAAATAAATTCGCTAAATACTAAAATATTCATTAGATTGAATATTAGCATCTAACTTCCTAGGCTATATCTAATAATTGTCACTCAAGCATATTACAATTATACTCATAACAGTTATTATTGATATACGTAAACTCGAGAAAATAGTTGAAAAGAAATTCACAAGTCCTTTAAATATTGACATTTAATACTTGTGATCCCAATTACAACTCCTCGTAAATAAAATCAAATTTAGAAATATTTTCTATGTATATAAAATATTGAGAATTTTATACACATAACTTAGAAAATACTTCGTCTTCCAATATTAGTGAGTTTTGAAATATGCATCAATTACTTGGAACAGAAATTCTAAATAATGTCACTAATATCAAAAGTATCACAATTATTTGTAATAAAATATTTAAAAATATCAGAGCAATTAAGCAAGATATCATTGACTAATACTCATTAAATATTTAACACACAAATAATTATGATGCTAACTTATGCTAGAAAATTTAACCACCACATATGCATATAACATTGTAAGCATGATAATTAAACTAGTAGCAAAAAGTATGAGGTACTGGATTTAAAAATAAATTCACAAGCCCTTTAAATATAGAAAATTTAATACTTGTGAACTCATTTGAGAATTCATTGCAGATGGGATTTTCAACAAATATGCATATAAATAATATCCCAAGTTCACTAACCAACTTAGATAAAATGAATTCATCAAGTTGTTTAACAAATATCTACAAGTTATTCTACTAAGGACAATCTCGAAAGAAATGATATCTGTTGTCCATGAGCTTGTTACTTAAGTGGTGTGGAGAGATCAACAGAGTTGTTGGAATAAATTGACAGCTTCTAGGAATGACTTCCATGTCTTTCTTACAACCTGCATCATATATATCTATATAGCCAATTAGGTTAAACCTATTATCTTTAGGGTACCTGATTCTAAGAATTGGTGATCCCCTAAGATATCTAACAATTCATAACTGAGCTATAACATACGATTCTCTAGTATCCACTTGGAAACTTGCACATAGGCATATCGAGAATAAAATATATGGTCTTTATGCATTTGAATAAATAATGAGCTGATCATACCTCTATAGCTTGTCACTTCAGTTCATATACCTGATTTGCCCTGATCAAGCTTAGTTGTCTGTTGGCAAGAAGTCTTGGCAGGTCTAGAATCTTCCAAATTGCGCATCTTCAAAAGATCCTTGACTTACTTTAATTGCCATCATTCTTTTGAATTAATTATAATCCAAAAAGAATTGCAACTCTTCCAACATGCTCATGTTACATTACTCTACATTTACTTAGCAAATATCTTGCCAAACTTTCATTAGTAGACCCACATATAATATAATCATGGTATACTTGCACATCTATTACATTGTTTGTGTGCCATTTATTCTAAAGAGATATATGTGTATAACTACTCTAATATAAAATTATTATCAACTAATTATTAGTTAGAGTGTCATACCATGTCCTTGACAATTTGCTTCAATCTCTAACTCCATTCATAGAGAGCTTATGAAGAGAATGATATACAAATTCCAATGATCTGCTACTAAAGTCTAGGAAATGTTGTACATCAACTTCAACTTCTAACTCACAATTCAGGAGTGCACTTGTTCACATTCATCTTATAGATCTTCATGCTTGAATGCTCAACAGGTGCTAGGGATGTCCTATTGTTAGGTCATCAACTTGTTCAGCCCTAATAGGATCAAGTCTCGTCACTGGTGCTTGTTGTTAGATCTTGAAAGTCCCGAAGATTCTGTTTCCATCATCATCGATACCTTCTATTTGATATTAACCTATAACAACCAGTTTGGCTTTGTCCCACATAATAATGCCAATAATCTTCCAGTTTCTGAGAACCCTTACTGTATCAATTTTAGTCTTGTCTTGTGGTCTGGGTTCCAGCTTCTATAAATTTCTGCCTTTGAACTGATTGAGATTATCTTCCATTGCAATCACCCAATCTGGATCAATCAGTGCATCTTCAGCATTCTTTGCGATTCCAGATGTTAGTTCCCAAAAAATAAATGTTCGTTTTGATTAGCACTTCTAGCCTTTACTCAATAATCCGGTTTACTAAGAACTAGACTCTAAGATTGACTTTGACTTCAAATCTTTTGTCTTGGCAGATATGTTCTTTATGTATTCCTTTGATCTTCATTGTGTTGAGTGCGACTAGTAGATCCTTCTTTTATTTTCTCCCCCTGAATTGCTGCTAGGATGTGTTGAAGATCCTTCACCTTTTTCAGTGGATTCTGTTAAAGTTCACGAGTTTTGTAGTTTCACTACCATTTCCACTAATACGATTTGAATCATCATAATTATCATTGATTCCTTCTACAACCTCAGTTTCATCATTAGTATCTGAATTTGACTCTGACGGAATGTCAAACTTCAAAGATTTAGAATAGTCTTTCATTTGAATGCTTGGGAGCTTGATGTAGTAGGTCGACACTTTCAGACTTTCAATCAACTTTTGGTTTTATATCATATTTTCCTTGAAAGCTTTCAACTTCAATGAGTAGTTGAGGAGAATTGTTCCATGAGCCTTAACTTCAAACTTGCCAAGATACTCATTTAAATCTTCAATAAATATCAATTTCCTCCAAACACACGAAAGAGCTTCAGTGTTTACTTCTGGTTAGCCATTAACTCATATGATGTCTTTTCATGACCTTTATTGATTAAAACAACATGCTATGTTAATTGCTTCAGCTTCAAACTACCTTTATCAGTGCAGACTTCATTTAGAACTTCATTCGCGAAATTGAGTTCCAATATCTGACTTCAAATTTCTCACAGCTTACTTTGCTTCCAACTTGATCTACCTGATGTGATCAATCACCATGTGTGATATTTTGTCTGTTGAATGCATGAACATCACCAACTTGTAATTAGGGATGTCATCAATCATCACTAAGCATATTTCTTCCATGCCATAATTTGCTTCAGTGTGATGTTTTTATTGACTTCCCTATATTACATGCTTCAAAATGTCCTTCTGGATAGAATTCCAAATGAAGCAGTCATCTCACCAATTTTATCTTTATCGGAGAATCCATTCTTGTTCACCAAGTATGAGAGCTTCATATGCCATAGCTAACTCTTTACTAATGAAGCTTTATTGAAAAGTTCACTTCACCTTTGCATACAAACTCCATGTCAGCTACGAACAAACTTCCTCACTCTAAGATGAGTGAGCTTCCAACCTTCTTGTTTGAGATCAAACACTTTTCCTTTTCAATGCTTTTCCAGAAAACCCTTGACAAAGAATTCTCTAGTGCCCTGTAGATAGTTCTTAAGTCCTTCCACAAGAAAGATGCTTCCACTGATGATAATTCCAAAAATCATTATAGCCATATCCCTTGTACATCCTCTGTTGTCATCTCCAAAGGTTACCATTGGGTAGGCTTTCTCAACCAACTGTGATAACAGAGCTTTAATCTTAATCATATGCCTCGAATAATAAATGTCATGAAGTCACATAACTTTTATCTTTTGTTACATACTCTGCAATCACAAATGATTAAGCTTCTTGGTACTCAACTTCAATTGAGTCCAGATGGATTAGAGATATTACTTTCAATAGTGGTAACAACAGCTTCAATATGCATATTAGAAAATTCAGTACTATCTACTTTAATCATTCTACACAAGTGTAACTGATGTAAAACAGATTACAGATATTCAATAATTTTTTAAAAGCGCATGGATAGAAGAACTAACAAATTAATTACTAATTCTGTCTAATCCATTTCTGTCGGTGTCTAACATTTTTAACTATCTCTAATTATCTAAATCAGTTTTAGATTAAGCTTCGAATCTACATATGTTACTGACTATTTAGATAATTCTAATATTTTTTTAATTATTTTATCCCTAACAAGAAATACATGATCTAATATGACATTTAAGTGCAACTATGTGACTACCCCTGCACGTGCAAAATCTTCGCGTCATAGCTATTGGCCAAGTGAAGTTGTTTTTAAAACAAATCGACCACATATGTTATATAGATTTAAATTTTAATCTTTATTAAATTTAAAAAATAAATTAATTAAAATTTATAATATAAACTAATAAAAGTTTATAAAACAAATTTTATAAAAGTTTATAAAATAAATTTAATATTAAGTTTATAAAATAAACTAATTTAAATTTATAATATAAACTAATAAAAGTTTATAAAACAAATTTTATAAAAGTTTATAAAATAAATTTAATAATAAGTTTATAAAATAAACTAATTAAAATTTATAATATAAACTAATAAACTTTATAAATTTTTTTTATAAAAGTTTATAAAATAAATTTATTAAAAGTTTATAATTAAATTTATCCAACAAGGCCTCTAATCATTTGGGTCCAACCAGTTTAGACACCCTGAGCTTCACTGAGTTACGGATCCTAATTTGTATATCAATCAACAAGCTCTTATACCAATTGTTGGGTCCCGACGTATCGTAGAAGGGGGGTTGAATACGATACTTACAATAATTTAAATTATTTTCGAAATTTGTGGATAAATAAATTATTACTTTAGAGTGGGTTTGGCCATTTGTAGTGTTTAGGTGAACTGCCTACTAATTTTCTATGTGCCCGGATATATCAATTAGATTAAAGAAAATTAGCAAGCAAAATAAACGGGGACAAGATTCGGGGAATATATCTTTCGTATATAAACCCAGAGGGGTGCTACACCTTGTTAAAAATATAACTGGTTTCCAAAGAACAAATTAGTTCTTTGCTACTAACACAAAAATATAAGGCTCAGTTCCTATATAAATATATCTAAATTAGTACAAGAAAAAACTGAGTCCGTAGAGAGTGATATCTAGGAGCCCTGAATATTTTTCGTTAAAGAACCGGGTCCTAATATCTGACCGAAAGCAAGGTATGGGTGTGTATAAATTTAAGTCTCTTACTCCGGCCATGGCTGCTCTCTACATATTATTTTTGTTGAAGAAGACGACTCTTGAAAATGAGTGGCTCTTTTTTTCTTAATTGTGTAAACTTTTTAAATCAATAAAGTAGCTGTTGTAATTTTATTGGTTGAGGGCTAAGTGGGGCCAATAAATATTTTGTTGCGCTATAAATATTTTGTTGCGCCTACTAGTTGAATCATCTGTGTAGATTGAAGTGGCGCCTTGAAACTGTCCAAGCTGATTTAGTTGTGCCCTATACATAAAGTATACAGGGCAGGCGCAACATAAAAATAATACTTCATTTTTTGGCCAAGGAAAGTGAGTTGTTGCGCTTCTATGATTTCATTGCGCCTAATACATTTCGTTGTGCTTCATCTTTGATTTACATGGTCAAAGTGCGGTTTAGTCACTGCACTTTGACCCTCTATTCTTTCCTCGACTGAATTTCCCCAACTTCCATTTTTTGTACCAAAATCTTGTCACATTACACCCTGTACCCTGAGCTGTTTTCGTTCTTCGACTATACTTCAGAAACTTTCACTTTTCGTACCAAGGTTGTGACACTTTGCACCCTGCACCCTTTGAGTTGTTTAGCTGTTTGGTTGTAGCCTCTATAAATTACTTTTCGTACCTTAATAAATAACTGTTCTTTCCAAGTACGTTCTTCAACTTAACAATTATTCTATAGTTAATACTCAGATTCCTTTCATAAACTGTTGAGGCCTAGTGCAACTGGTCTGGTTCACAGACGAATAACTTTGTTCCAGGTCTTCGTATTTTTTCCTTACGTACATTGTTAAGTTTGCCGCAACTTCATTGCTTCGAACACTAACTGTCAATAAATATAGTACTTTCACCGGAACCTCTTTTGGTACTTAGACAATGTCTTCATTATTACCCCAATCTTGAATACTTCATTCTATGTTCTTCACTAATGCTTAAACATATTTATGGAATTTATGCACCAGCGGAAGCATTGAATAACATTTATTTGCATATATTCCTATGTATACATACATATAGATACAAAAAATATTTTATAAATTGAAGAATACCTCGATTGCTTTCCGGCAACAGCTAGAGAAGATCTTGTTCTTCAATCCTTGCAATCACCCCTCAAGTGTGGAGTCCTCTAAAGATATCCACCAAGAATCAAACTAAAAGATGAAGGAGGAGGCTAGAGAGGAAATTAGGGTTGCTTCCATTTTAAAATATTTCTCACAAATATTAGGGTTGAAGTATTAGGGTTTATAATCCTATATTTATAGGCAAATATCTCAGCTGAGATATTTTCTATAAATATCTTATTATTAATTCCTTTTTGAATCAATTAATCTTATTAATTAATTAGTTAATGATTAAAACTATTTTAATCATTAATTCCTTTTTCTAAACTCTTTTAGAAAATTATTCTCTCTTCATATTTAATTACTTTAATTAATTATTTAATTAATAATATTAAGATCTTATCTTAAATAATTTATAATCAATTAAATCTCATTTAATTAATTTATAAAATTTGCTAAGTAATTATTTATTTCATAAATAAATAATGACTAGCTATTATTAATTATTCCTTCATCTATAATTTAATCTCTTTTATGGTGTGACTCTTTAGGTTCAATATTAAGCCGGTAGTAGAAATAAATAATAATAAACATTTTATTTATTAATTATATGAATTCTATTAATTCATTAAATATAATTAATCTGATTAATTATATTTATTCTACGTCGTGAGTGATGATTCTCAACATATCGCGACTATCCAGATAATACGAAATCATTGCTTAGAATACTTAGAACCTGTCAGTAATTAGTTACCGTATAATTAATTCCTTCTACCCTTCAATATCCCGATTAAATACAAGGCATGAAACTCGTGTCAAGCCTATCTAATTTAATCATATGATTTCTTATTCATAATGCAAAGTTGTTATCTGCCCTTAAGTACACTAAGTTTGGAAAAGGGGGGGTGAATACAAACTTAAGAATTAAGTTAAATTCTTGCGGAATAAAGTTTGTTCAAGGACAGTGTTTTTGTGTATAGAGAGAACTGATGTAACTAAGAACTTGACAAGAAAAATATTAAAAACAAAACACAGCAATGTTAAAAATTACTAGTGGATTGGTTTTCCACTAGTATGTTTTTGCTTTCAATTGATCTTAGTACGAATACCAAGCTGCTTACAAAGTGAGTTTTTGAACTCAGAAAAGCACTACAAGATACTGCCAATTTTTACTGTGCTTTTTGAGTTCTTGATGTTTTTTCTACTACACTTTGCTACTGTGTACTTCTAATAACTATATAGAATTTTTTTCACACCTAATCTCTATCGACAGATAGCAATATAAAATTACAACTTATATTGTTTACATGAAAATAGAAACTAGCTACTTGCACAATCTTCTTTTTAAACTGACTAGCCCTGGAAGTATCTTTGTCTTGATACATTCCTTGAATACTGTGTTGCCTTGAAAGTCTTCACAATCCTGACAGGACTGTCTTCCATTGATTCAGTTTCTGCACAGTTCCCATACTTCTTGTCTTTAACTAAATTGGGAAACCTTAATCAACCGATAAATGCTGTTAAGCTTATCAATTGATTCTCCTTTGCTTATCCATCGATGGATAGGATATCTGTTGATCAGTTGATGTGTCGATGGATAATTAAGTTATCCATCGACTCCCTATCCATTGATGGTTCCTTATCTGTTGACTGTCTTTATCCATTGATGACTTGTATTTGTTGATAGCTTTCATCCGTTGAGTAGTGTCTTCATCCATCGACTTCAACATCAGTTGATCACTTCACTTGTGAGAATTCTAACTTAGAATATTTACAATTAATCAGCCATTCTTCACATCTGTTGAGAAGCTAGAAATTGAAGTCAATAACATCAGTCGACTACTTCATAGCATCCATCGAGGCAATACAATCAATTGAGTGAAATATAAATCAATGTTACAATCCAGTTTATCAGTTGATAAACAAGCTTCAACTGATAACTGGTTTCCTAGTCGATGGATATTTATAAGTCATATCCATCGACCAGTTACAAAGTAATTTTAAGTCCCTATTGAAATTCTAAGTAATTTGTTATCATCAAAACTCATAATTCCTAACAATCTCCCCCTATTTATGAATACGTAAAATATGCATAAATTTTATGTTGATGATAATAAAACTCCTAAACATTTTTATTCTTTGCAAGAATTACAATATTGACAAGAGACAGAGTAATCAAATACCAGTAAAAGATGAATTCTGATAATTTTGATGATTGAGATTGAATCTTCTATATTCTTTTTTTTCCCTTTGACTCATTCATCTTGTCTTCATTTTCTTTCATCTTCCTCTATAGAGTTCCCTTCAAGATCTTCTCATCTTCAACCCTGTAGTCCAATTGACTTGCTAGATGATTCAATTCCAGATTAGGCAGTTTGTCTATTTCTTGACAAATGTCAATACACTTTTCTCTGCCATCTCTGTCCTTATATATCATCAAGTAGAATGGCTCATGAAACACCTTTCTTCCTTCAGGGTTCCAAATCTTTATCCTGTCATCCCTTTCTTCTTGAACAGGTGCCTTTCCTAGCTCTTCAGTTAGATAATACTTCATGTTGAGCATAGTGTAGATTTTCCGTAAGATGCCATATCCTTGATCCAGAACTTGATTGAATGTAAAAGTTGAATGTGATCCATCTTCATACTCAATGTGAAGAAGATCAACATCCTTCTTCCTTTGTCCTTTTGCTGCAATCATTCCTTCAGCTTTGATTGGCACAAAGTCTTCAGATTTGTGTTTGAACACCTCTATCTCTCTAGCTTGATTACTCCCAGAAGCTTGACCTTCAACCTTGACTTCTTTTGGCTTCTTCTCCTTGTCTCCTTTGTCTTCAACAACCAATTTTCTCTTAACTCCAGAAGTTCTTGGTGCATCTACAGGCTTGTTTGCTCTTTGCTTTATTCTTGGCCTCCTTTCACCTTCTTTTCTTCTGGCTTCTCTAATTAGCCTATCCTCCTCATCATATTCCCTTTGCAATTGAATAGCTAATTCTTCTTGAGATTTTTCTTGTTGCTCCCTTTCTTTTATGCCAACTACTATGGCTTTGTGCAACAATTTTTCACCTCCACCTGTGACAGCTTCCACTTTCTTTTTGCCAACTTCATTCAGCTTGCCCTTTCCTTTCCTGTCACCAGGTTCTGAGCTACTTGAACTGGTCTTCTTGATTTTGCTGGCAATTGAATCAAATTGCCTTACAATATTCTGAGCCAACTCCTTCTTTGGATCTGTAGACTTTGTCACCACAGCTTCACTTTCCTGCTTCTCCCCCTTTTTGTTATCAGCAACTGGCTCTTGTGCTAATGACTGTGACAGGAGAGGGGTTTCCAAGATTTTGCCTAGGAGGTTGATTTGAGTGATTTGGTTCTTCATGATTTGCTGCATGTGGATCTCCATGGCAGTTACTCTTTTCTCCAATTCAACTACCTTGTCCTTCGCTGAATACTCAGTATCTAACCTTTGCTTGATTCTGGTTAACAGTGTGAGGTTGAGTCTAGAATCAATGGTGGTGTCAAAATGCATCCTAGAACTGTCAATTTCCTCCCTTATCTTCTTCAACTCTTGTCTGGAGCCTGTGACATGCATTTTCTGGATCTTCAGGTTGTCTCTGTAGAAGTTCAGAATTCTTCTGTGCAAGGGATCCACCACATCCACTTCAGCCATTGATCTTCTGTAGTGAGAGATGATGGCTCTTTCTGTGTCAGCCAAATTAGTTTCATCACTGGCCACTTGTGGATCTAGAAGTTCATCATCAGAATTGTCTTCAAAATCTTCAGGGTTCATGTGGGATACATCATCAGGTTGACAGGCCAAAAACTCCTTCTCACTCCTGAATTTCTCTTCTGTCTGCACCAAACCCAGCATTTGCTCAGCTACTTGATTAGATGCTGCTGCTAGTTCTTGATAATGAGGATCTCCATGTTGAAAGGTTGAAGCATCAAGATTGACTTCAATTTCATCCTCCACCTCCAGGTTGACTTCTGCAACTCCTGCAGGAACTCCATAGTCTACAACTCCCCCTGACTCTAGCCCCAACTCCTGGGTGAGTTCTGCTGCAACCTGCTCAGTTTTAGAAGATGATGCTTCATTAGATTGAAAAACTGATTTCTCTCTATTCTTTTCTCTCTCACTCTCATCGCTCTGTTTTTGCATCAGGATCTCATCCTGGATTCTCACCTCTCCCTCACTAAGCTCTCCTTTTGCATCACCTTCTAAGGTGGAACTCTCTTTTCTCACATCCTCTCCTTTTTCCATCTCAGAAGAAGTTGAGGGACCCTCATTCAGACACTCTCATTTTGCCAAGGTATGCAAACCTTGCCTCTCACTCACCTCACCCACTCCACTCAATCCTAGTAGGGTGTTGGCCACAATTGTTTCAGTGGATGGTTCATGAATTGGAATTAAAGGCTCAATCGATGGATAAGAGATATCCATCGATGAAGGAATATCCGTTGATGGGAGCTCGTCGATGGATGTAAGGATATCCATCGATGGAAGTGAACTAGTCAATGGATGATGAAATTTATCAGTTGATGGAATGCCATCCATTGACTTGTTGAAATTTTCAGCATTTTCCTAATCAACCAAGGTGTTAACCTTATTTGGTGATGCAGGTGAAAGTGTTGGCTCCACCCTGAGTTGTAAAGAGGGTGAATTTGAAACAATGAAGTTGTCAATCAACATTGTTTCTGAAGAAATAGATTTTGAAGGAGATTGAGGAGAAGAGACAGATAAAGAATGGGGCTGTGCCTCAGGAAGATTCTGAGACACATCCAAAGAAGAGAGTGAAGGCTCCTCCAAATTTTCATTTGGCTTTGCATGTGTGTGTGTACCCTGTGCAGTATTTGTAACCTTCTTTCTCCTTTTGTGTGGATGTATTGTTTGGTGACCCTTATCCCCATCTGATGGTCCTGGTTGAGACCTCTTTTCAATAGTTACACCTTTTTGAGAAGATGCAACTAGGGATGTGTTTAAGTCCTTTACTACAGCCTCAATCTGTTGGGAGATTGGGCTGGTGGCTGGCTGGTTCCTCTCAATCTCACTCTCCTTATCCTTCTGGCTTTCTTGATGTTGGCCAGTTCCCTCACCCTGATCAACCACCTTCACACTCCCCTCAGTGGTTTTTCTTTTCTTAGTTTTTACAACAGTAGTATTTTGAGAAACTACTAAGGTGGTTTGTTTATACTTTTGTTTGGAAGGTTGTGCAACTTGGGTAGGAGGGATGGAGACATTTCCATCTCCCTCCATTGTTGCAGAAGGCAAAGAAATTTGAGTGTTTGAGGAAGAAGTTAAAAGATTGAGATTCTTAAGATATACCTGCACAAGAGGAGGATAAATGAGGCACAACTTAGGATGTAAGTTGATTCTCACAAGATCCTTGAAAACCCTCTTGTTTTGCATCCATGGCTCCAAGGACTCCATATCTGCACTAATCTTATATTCTGCAATGAAGGCTTTAATAATCATCATGAAAAATCTAGCAAAATAAATGTTATTTTTCCTAGATGCCTTGGTTCCTAACTTAGCAGTTAATTCATTTAGAAGTAGTGTGCCAAAATCGAAGTATTTATCAAACAGGACAGAATAAGCAATTTCTTGCATACTAGTTGTAATTGCATCAAAATTACTTATTTTTCCAGAAAATACTTTAATAATGGCATCAAAGAAGTAACTCCATTCTTTTCTAAGGTTTTTCCTAACAACTTCTCCTAATCCTGTTTCAGCATTTGCATAATTAACAGATTCTAGCATGTCCCTAATTTCTTCTTCAGTTGGAGGCTTATCACAATTATTTGCAGGTAATTCTAAGCATTCATATAAAGAAGTACTAGTAATGGTGTAGGAATTACCTCTGCAAGTGTAAGTGATTACCTTCCCATCTTGTGATACTTCTGCAGAGTTCCACAGTTCCTCAACAAATGAACACACAATTGTGGGTGCTTCGCTGAGAGCTTTGGACACTTTGCAGTCACCCAGGAATCGCATCAAGGGATGAAAATCCACGGGAGCATCGTTCAACGTTAGGCATGCTGTGAAGTTGTTCTGCTCGTAGATGAACCCAGTGGAGGAAACAATCTTCTTTTGTGGTGCCATTTGTCAGTTTATTCTTAAGAGATTAAAGAGAACTTGGAAGAGATTAAGAAAATTAGCTTGAGAAAGAGACAGAGATGCAGAGATTAGAGATAGAAAATAAAATAGCAAGTAAGAATGAATTGTTAATTGTAAATGCTATTTATATTTTCAGATATTAAAATGACTTGAAAAGTCTTTTTAATTAAGGATATAACCGTTGATGAATAAAAGAAAGTAGTATATTACCCTAAATGGTAATTATCTAACGGCTATAATCTGATCAACGGATGAATAAAACTGTAGAAATTCTATTACTATCGACGGATAAAATAAAGAATTAATCATTTATCGATCGATTACTAACTACCAGGGTAATTATCTGTCGATAGATAAATATCCATCGATAGGAATAAAATTTATCTGTTGATCAAATAAGAAAGAATTATCCATCGATAAACAGTTACTGAGGTAATTATTTGTCGATAGATAAATATCCATTGATAGGAATAAAATATCCATTGATAATTAACACATTTATCAATTGATTACTTGGTTTCAACAGATAATTGTGAACTATGGCTACAAAACAAAGAAAACTTGACAGACATTTTAAGATTTAGCAAAATTAAGCCTAACTCATAGACTAATCTATTAAAAGTAGATTCATCTAGAGGTTTGATAAAGATGTCTGCAAGTTGTTGTTCACTAGGGACAAAATGTAATTCAACTGTACCATTCATTACATGTTCTCTAATGAAATGATACCTTATGTCAATGTGTTTGGTTCTGGAATGTTGCACAGGATTTTCTGTTATTGCAATGGCACTTGTATTGTCACAGAAGATGGGAATCTTGTTCAAGTTGAACCCATAGTCAAATAGTTGATTCCTCATCCATAATATTTGTGCACAGCAACTTCCAGCAGCAATGTACTCAGCTTCTGCGGTTGAAGTTGATACTGAATGTTGCTTTTTACTAAACCATGACACAAGTTTGTTTCCTAGAAATAGACAGGTGCCTGTAGTACTTTTCCTGTCTATTTTGCAACCTGCATAATCTGCATCTGAGTAGCCTATTAGATTAAAACCAGAATCTCTAGGATACCAAATACCTAAATTTGATGTACCCTTAAGATACTAAATGAGATTCTCTAGGATCAGCCTGAAATCTAGCACATAAGCATGTAGAGAGCATTATATCTGGCCTACTAGCAGTTAAATACAAAAGAGAGCCTACCATGCCTCTATAACTTGAAATATCTACCTTAGCTTCCTTGGTGTTTAATTCAAGTTTAGTGGCAGTGGCCATGAGAGTTTTTGCAGAAGAACATTCACTTAAGTCAAATTTCTTTAATAAATCATGAATGTACTTTGTTTGACTTATAAAAATACCATCCTTAACTTGTTTGACTTGCAACCCAAGAAAGTAGGTAAGCTCTCCCATCATGCTCATTTCATATTTACTCTGCATTAATTTGGCAAACTTTTTGCAAAGTCCCTCATTAGTTGAGCCAAAAATAATGTCATCCACATAAATTTGTACAAGAATAATAGAGCCATTAACATTTCTACTGAATAGAGTTTTATCAACAGTACCTCTTGTGAAGTGATTCTCAATGAGGAACTGAGATAAAGTGTCATACCAGGCCCTTGGTGCTTGCTTCAAGCCATAGAGTGCTTTGAGTAGATAGTAGACAAAGTCAGGGAAATTTGGATCTTCAAAGCCAGGAAGTTGTTCCACATAGACTTCCTCTTCTAGTACCCCATTCAAAAAAGCACTCTTCACATCCATCTGATAGACTCTGAAATTAGCATGTGCAGCATAAGCTAGAAATATTCTGATTGCTTCTAACCTTGCAACTGGTGCAAATGTTTCATCAAAATCAATTCCTTCTTCTTGTGAATATCCCTTTGCCACAAGCCTTGCTTTGTTTCTAGTCACAATACCAGTTTCATCCATTTTGTTTCTGAATACCCATTTTGTACCAATTACTGATCTATATTTTGGTCTGGGCATCAGCTTCCATACTTTATTTCTTTCAAATTGATTCAGTTCTTCTTGCATAGCCAAAACCCAATCAGGATCCATGAGAGCCTCTTCAATTCTTTTGGGTTCTTCTTGAGATAGAAAACTGTTGTACAGACACTCATTTTGAGTAGCACTTCTTGTCTTGACACCATCTTCTGCATTTCCAATGATTAGTTCAAATGGATGGCTTCTTGTCCATTTTCTTTGAGGAGGCAAGTTTTGCCTTGATGATGAAGCTTCATGATCATTTGTATTGAACTCAAAGTGATCTGAATTTGTAGATTGATTCTGAAACCTTCCCCCTGAAGTGGATACCCTAGATGTAGATTGTTGATTATCCGTTGAGGAGTTATCAGTTGATGCATTATCAGTTGATGGATTTCTGTCAACTGATAAATTATCCATTGATGGAGTAACATCAACTGATATTGGGTTTCTGAAAACTTGAGGTTTTATAATTTCTGCCTCTTTATCATCATTTACATCATTTGATTCATTCTCAAAGTGCAGTATGTCATGATTTCCTTCATCAAACAATCCTTGAATCTTTTTATCATCAAATACTACATGTACAGATTCCATAACAGTGTGTAGTCTGAGATTGTAGACTGTATAGGCTATGCCTGATAGTGCATACCCAACAAATATAGCTTCATCAGCCTTGGGTTCAAATTTTCCTAGGTTTTCACCTTGATTTCTTAGCACATAGCACTTGCAACCAAAAATATGAAGAAACCCCACTTTTGGCTTTTTGTCTTTCTTGATCAATTGATAAGGGGTCTTCCCTTGAGCTTGATTTACAAAGGAGATGTTTTGAATGTAACATGCGGTGTTTATGGCCTCAGCCCAGAAATATGTTGGTAGTTTGGCATCCTCCAACATGGTTCTAGCTGCTTCAATCAATGTCCTATTTTTCCTTTCAACTACCCCATTTTGTTGAGGTGTTCTTGGTGCAGAGAATGTGTGTATGATTCTTTTGATTCACAGAACTCTTTCATTGTGGAATTTTTGAATTCTGTCCCATTGTCACTCCTTATCTTCTTTACATCCAATTCAAGGTTTTTCTCAACTTCTCTTATGTGCTTGATGATGAGATGACTAGCTTCATCCTTTGAATGCAGAAAATAAGTCCATGAGAATCTTGAAAAATCATCCGCAATGACTAGAGCATACTTCTTCTTTGCAATAGACATGATATTTACAGGACCAAACAAATCCATATGTAATAACTCAAGTGGCTTTTCAATTGATGATTCCAATTTTGACTTGAATGATGCCTTCCTTTGTTTTCCTTTCTGACAAGCATCACAAAGTCCATCCTTGACAAATTCCATTTGTGGTAAGCCTCTCACTTGATTTTTCTTGACCAACAGATTCATGGCTTTGAAATTCAAGTTAGCTAATTTCTTATGCCACAGCCAACTTTCATTTGTACTTGCCTTAGAGAGAAGACAAGTCATTGAATCTGCACTTGTTGAGTTGAAGTCAGCTATGTACACATTTCCTTTTCTATTCCCAATCATAACTAGGCTTCCATCTACCTTGTTGGAAATTATGCATGCTTCTGTTGTGAAACAAACTTTATTTCCATTGTCACATAGTTGAGTTATGCTTAACAAGTTATGTCTTAAGCCATCAACTAATGCAACAGGTTCAATGATGACATTCTCTTTTGAAATCAAGCCATATCCCATGGTGTACCCTTTGTTGTCATCTCCAAAAGTTACTCCAGGGCCAGCTTTATCCTTAAACTTTGTAAACACCCATTGTCCAAGTACCAAAGATTTCTTCTTTTCCCCTGCACACAGTCAAAACAAATCAAGTTGATTTTGGTACCCAAGTTGCCTTGGGTCCTTTCTTATTAGTTCCTATCTTCGGCTTGGTTTCCAATTTTTGTACCTTTGGTTTAGGTGGTTTTACTTCCACTTCAACCTTAGGTGTTGGTTTCCTTACCTCAGAATTCTCAGTGTTAATATTTGGAATGCTCATGCTTGCAGAATTGGAAAAATTTGGTGCATGAAGATTATTAAGCATATTCCATGGCATAGCAGGCATATTCATGTTGGCAAATGCAAGATATGGATTAAACATATAAGGCATTGATGCATACTGAGCATGAATAGTATGAGAATCAACTAAATGAGGAAAAACATAATTAGAATGCATGTTAGGTACAACAGGTACATTGGTTGTTGTAGGCATGTTGAGTTTGCATTGCACAGATAAATGATTTTTACTACCACACTTAGCACATATCTTCCTAGGAGCATATTTGTCAGGTGTGTAGTTATTGTGCTTATTTATGCCTACTTTACCATTTCTGTTTTTCTTCTTCTTTTCATTTGGCTGAATATTAGGCTCTATCTTTTCCAATTTTTCTTTCAACTGATCTTTAGATAAGAACCCTATATTAGCCTGTTCAATTTTGACTTGAGATTTAGAGGAGCTACTTTCTTTGACAAATTTAACAGGTCTGTTAAGCTTGGTTTTAACAACACACTTCTTAGCAGTTGATGATTCATCAATCGATGAATAATTATCCGTTGGAATAACATTATCAATCGATGGATGATTATCCGTTGAATTGACATTATCAATCGATGGATAATTCTTATTAGTTGATTCAGAATTAGCAAACGATTGCGTCTTTTCCAAAGATTGATCTTCATCAATGGCTAATTTCTCAAGAGTTTCAGATAACATGGTGAAAGAATTTGTTCCATGAATGTCATTCATCTTTTTACTAGCTTTACTTGACCTGTTCCACTTGTCAATGGTTCTTAGTTCTTCTTCCAATTTTTCTTTCAAATTTTCTATTTCCTTTTTGCTCTCAACTAGCACATTTCTAGCATCTTTGTTCTCTACCTTGAGTCTATCCATTTGCACTAGCTCATTCTCTAGGAAATTGTTTCTTTCAGTGAGAGTTTCTAAGGTTAATTTGAACCTAGTGTTCTCTTTGTTCAAGGACTTAAGAGTGACATGCAAATTATACAATTCATTTGACATTTCATTAATAGTAATATTGCATTCATCTTTGGATAACTCAGATAGGTTTACAGAAATTACCTGATTGCTAGATGAACTAGCTTCCTGGTCATCTTGATTGGCCATTAGTGCAAGGTTGATGTGTTCTTCTTCTTCTTCTTCAGAATCCTCCTCAGCAGCCCAGTCCTTTTCTTTTGTCACAAAAGCCTTCTCTCTTTGTTTAAGCAAGTCAAAGTACTTCTTCTTATAGTCAATACCATCACTGAACTTTGACTTCTTTTCTATTTTAGGCTTTCTGCAATCACTTGAAAAATGACCAACCGATCCACAGTTGAAGCATCTGAATTGAGTCCTGTCAACAAGATTTTTGCTTTGTTGAGTGTCTCTCCTGAACTGTGATCCAGGCCTTTGCATAGGATTCCTTTTGAACTTGAGTTTTGAAAATTTTCTTGATAGAAAAGCTAAATGCTCATCTATTTCATCCATTTCATCTTTAGTGAATGACTCATCATCCTCACAAATTTCTTTTCCTTTCCCAGTAGAAGATTCATCATATTTAACATTATTTGCACCATTGCCATGACCTTCTTTCTTTCCTTCTTTGACAGGAGCAACTTCATCTGATTCTGCAACTTGCTTATCCTTGGCAACCAAAGCAATGGACTTTTCTCTCTTCTGACTTTTCTCAATTTCCTCATCTTGTTGTAGCTCCAACTCATAGGTTTTCAAGATGCCATACAGCTTATCAAGAGTATATTCTTTAAAGTCAGGAGATTGTCTTATAGAAACAGTCATTGGTTTCTATTTCTTGGGTAAGGACCTCAAGAATTTGAGGTTAGTGTCCTCAACAGCATATACTCTTCCATATAGTTTAAGCTCATTCAGCAGCTTTTGAAACCTACTATATGTATCATTGATTGCTTCACCACTCTTGAAGTGAAAGGCCTCATATTTTTTAATCAAGAGTTGCATCTTGTTCTTTCTTACTTGTTCAGTGCCTTCACAGAGGGTTTGAAGAGTATCCCAGACTTCTTTGGAGGTTGTACAGTTGATAACAATGTCAAACATATCCTTGTCAAGACCATTAAACAAAATGTTCAAAGCCTTTTTATCCTTGTGTACTTCCTTCTCATCTTCATCTGTATATTCACTCACTGGTTTAGGAATGAGTTTGTCTGGTGCCTGAGTACCATCTGCATTTACACTTGTAACTATTTTCATATGCACATGTGGACCTTTCTCTATGCAGTGAACATAGGAAGGATCAATGGATAGCAAATGCAAGTGCATTTTCACTTTCTAGGGAAAATACTCATCTTTCTCTAGAACTGGAATCTTAACTCCTGTGTCTTTTTGACCCATACTTGATGTACTTTTAGATCTTAACTTTCTGTATGTTGAAAGCTTGCTCTGATACCAATTGTTATCTGCCCTTAAGTACACTAAGTTTGGAGAAGGGGGGTTGAATACAAACTTAAGAATTAAGTTAAATTCTTGCGGAATAAAGTTTGTTCAAGGACAGTGTTTTTGTGTATAGAGAGAACTGATGTAACTAAGAACTTGACAAGAAAAATATTGAAAATAAATCACAGCAATGTTAAAAATTACTAGTGGATTGGTTTTCCACTAGTATGTTTTTGCTTTCAATTGATCTTAGTACGAATACCAAGCTGCTTACAAAGTGAGTTTTTGAACTCAGAAAAGCACAACAAGATACTACACTTTGCTACTGTGTACTTCTAACAACTATATAGAAGTTTTTTTCACAACTAATCTCTATCGACATATAGCAATATAAAATTACAACTTTTATTGTTTACATGAAAATAGAAACTAGCTGCTTGCACAGTCTTCTTTTTGAACTGACTAGCCCTGGAAGTATCTTTGTCTTGATACATTCCTTGAATACTGTGTTGCCTTGAAAGTCTTCACAATCCTGACAGGACTGTCTTCCATTGATTCAGTTTCTGCACAGTTCCCATACTTCTTGTCTTTAACTAAATTGGGAAACCTTAATCAACCGATAAATGCTGTTAAGCTTATCAGTTGATTCTCATTTGCTTATTCATCGATGGATAGGATATATGTTGATCAGTTGATGTGTCGATGGATAATTGAGTTATCCATCGACTCCCTATCCATTGATGGTTCCTTATCTATTGACTATCTTTATCCATTGATGACTTGTATCTGTTGATAGCTTTCATCCGTTGAGTAGTGTCTTCATCCATCGACTTCAACATCAGTTGATCACTTCACTTGTGAGAATTCTGACTTAGAATATTTACAATTGATCAGCCATTCTTCACATCTGTTGAGAAGCTAGAAATTGAAGTCAATAACATCAGTCGACTACTTCATAGCATTCATCGAGGCAATACAATCAATTGAGTGAAACATAAATCAATGCTACAATCCAGTTTATCAGTTGATAAACAAGCTTCAACTAATAACTGGTTTCCTAGTCAATGGATATTTATAAGTCATATCCATCGACCAGTTACAAAGTAATTTTAAGTCCCTATTGAAGTTCTAAGTAATTTATTATCATCAAAACTCATAATTCCTAACAAAAGTTCCTTTTAATGCAAATTAGAAACTCTTTCTAATTTCATTCACTCTGGCCAGAGATTCCTGAACTTGCATATCTAAGAATAACATAGGATATTCACTTCTTTTACTGGAAGGGGCAGATCCTTTATTGATCCGTTAACTATCTCCATACACAAATCACTATGCCCAGAATGGACCTAATGAATGTCCTAGAGACTAAGGACTAAACCAAAGCATAAATCATTGTGTACGAGATTACTCTAACGATCTCAAGTCTAATGATACTTGTACAACTATTTACTTAATAAACAACTATCGACACGTGAGTAAACTCCATTAGTTGTTCTACTTATCGAGTCATGTTCAGTGAACTTATTCCTTAATAAGCACCTACATACTAGATATAGTGTCAGCACACAAATGTCTATGAGAACAGACATCCTCCTAAGAGAGCTAGCATAGTATGTACTGATCTTTACGGATTTACCAATTTCCAATTAGTTATGCTATGATCAGGAACTGTTTAAGTCTAAAGCTATTGCTCTAAACTATGGAACATCTTATTTAATACACTTCAAATAGATTAAGCCCGTAATATAATAAATAAATACTTTATTATTATCAAATGAAATTAAATAAGAGTAGCAGAAAGTTTTTCCTAACTCATCATACATGATTGGATTTAGGTCAAACACTTTCACATATAACTAAACTTCTTTTAGTGAGTATAACTTCAAGACTGCAGCTGTCTTCTTTAACCTTTGTCTTTACCCTTCTAGATTCGTATGCTTCGAACACTGTCTATATTCAATCAATGCCTTTACACTGAAATCTTTTAGTGGCACTTCTATACTGAATCTTCAACACTTCTGAAACCCTGAAAGTATTCAACCATTATTCTTCACTAAGGCATGAACATATTAATGTATTTCTCTCAATGACTTGTAATAGACTTCAAAATTTCTTCTAATGTCTTGATTCACTATAGTTGCCTTGTTTCCATTTCTTCCTGAAAGGCATATGACTAGGCCTATTTGTAATAATTAGATGACAACTCAACTCTAGCTATAAAGAGAAGTAAATAATAAATACCAAACATGAATCAAAATGAAGACAGTCAACTAATCACAAAGGATCTATGTATCAGAAGTATTTTATGTGATTGCTACTCAACACTAGAAGAAGTTCATTAATATGTTCAAGCGTCAGTGAAAAATAAAGTGGTAGTGTTTCTAAAGAATACAGAAGATATAAAGGATTTCAAGTGGTTACTATAGAAAGATTCCAGAAGAAGATGAAAGACAATAAAGCACAAGAATGACAGAAGGCCACAACTTAAATGTTAATTAATGAAGAATATTTATTATATTATGACACAAATGAACCAGACAGTACATTTGTGTGTCAACTAAATTAATAGATATTCAACATCGAGCACAAGTGGTTTGTGACAGAAGACAAAGAAAAGACGAGAAGACTTCAAAGCTAACTACTATGTAATAAATCACAGAGATAGTATTTTAATTCTACTATAAAAAATTAATTGATTATTTAAATTATCTAATTAAATTAATTCAAGTTGAATTTAATTTAATTTATAAATTAACTAATTAAATTAAGTAGAATTAATTTATTATAAAAGATATGCTTCATATGACTTTTAATATAATTCAAATGACTATTTAATAAGTCATACCGAATTATATTAAATAAGTCATACCGAAATTTTTGATTAAAAGTCATACCGAAATGATTTTTGATTAATTGATTAAAAGTCATACTGAGTTCTTTAAAAAAAAGTAATACCGATTTTCTATAATAAAAAGTCATACCTACCTTTTATTAAGAAAGTCATGCCGACCTTTTTATTAAAGGTCATACCATTTTCTTTATTAAATAAGTCATACTGATTTATTTAATTAAAAGAAAATTCGAATATGACTTTATAAAAGTTATACCGAATTTTAGAAAGTCATGCCCAACCTTTTGGAAAGTCATACAAGGATTAATTTCTTTCTAAAAAGGTCATAGCACAAAAGTCATACCAGCTTTACCAACCTCTACAAATATGAGGCTTTGGCTTCATTATTCAGAGTTAGAAAAACAGTTCAAATTCAGAAATTTGTCTGCATTGTAATATTCACAGATTTCTGTGCAAGTTTGAAATATAATTGTTAAACTCGAACAATTCATGTCTAAATCATTCTAAGCTTTTAAACAGTTATATAAACTTTCTACTTGTTAATTTTGTAATACTTTTCAAGTTAAAATTATATCTTCTACTTGAACAGTATTTCATCATAATTAATATTTCACGTGAATTTAAAATAATATTTTTAAATTCAATATTCCGCGATAATTTATAGATATTGTATTCAACCCCCCTTTCTACAATATCAGAGACCAACAATTGGCATCAGAGCTGGTTTATATTTCTAATATCAGATCCGAACCAAAAATTCCGCAACTCATATACAGATCTCAAAAATTATTTTTAATTCGAAATAATTTTTTATTTGAAATAATTTTTTTTAAATTTTTTTTGATCAAAAATTGTTTTCAGTCAAAAATTAAAATATTTTTTTGAAACACTTAATTTTTAATATTATTAAAGATGAATACTCAGAAAATGACTAGCATCAAAATTCCACAGTTCGATAAAGAGCACTATAACTTGTGGAAACACAAAATGTTACTGTTCATTGGGATTGCCAATCCCAAGTACGCATTAGTATTGACCAAAGGTGTTGAGCTCCCTATATCAGTTATTTTCGAGCAGCAGGTAGATGGGGTCGTAATCCCCCACAGACAGTTTCTGAAAAGTCTAGCAGACTATATGGATGAGGAAGCAGAAGCTGTGTCCCTAGACAATAACCTCAAATTAATATTAATTGAATCCCTGGACTACGTAATATACAATCAAGTAGTCAATTGCAAAAATGCAAAACAAATCTGGGAAACAATTGAAATCATCAATGAAGGGACTGAGGAAGTAAAAGAGAATAGACTGGAAATCCTGACCTCCTAGTATGAGCAGTTTAGATCAAACCCTGGTGAGGGTATCTCTGAGGTGTTTCAGAGATTGAAAAATGTTGATAAACGAGCTCAACATGAATGGAAAGTACTATCAGAATCAGGTACTGAGTTCCTCCAAGGCATTAATCGTAGAAGCACCAAAGAAGGTAGAAGTGAAAGCTGCTGCACCTTCTAACATTTCAACAGAGTATGTGGTTCCAGAATTTGGACATACTTCTGACAAACAAGAAGATGGTGAGTTCTACTCGCTGGAAGAACTAGATCAGCTGGAAGATGAATCTCTAGCAATGGTTGCCAGGAGGTTTGGCAACATGAGATTCCGAAGAAACTCCTCCTATAGAGTAAAGCCTAATTTCGGAACATTCCAAAAATGAGGTTCTTCGACAGCAGTATCAAAAAGTGGCTACAAGACCGGCTTAGTTGATAGAAGCAAGTTTTGTTGCTTCAACTGTAATGAGCTAGGCCACTTCACAACTGAATGCAAGAAGCCTAAGTAAGGGAAAAAGAGAGAGTCTTACGAAGAGCTCAAAGAGAAGTATGATGCGCTCGTGAAAAAGCATCAAGGAAAGTCCTATCTAGCAGAAGGCAAAAGCTGGGATGACTCAGATAATGATGATGAGGAAGAGCTGAGAAATCTTACTCTTATGGCTTCATCCGAGGAATCACTATCTCCCACTCGTCAAGGAGGAATAGAAGTAAATCCTTCTTGCCCTAAAATGTTTGCATTGCTAGGAAAAGAACTAGATGGCGAAAGAGATAAGGTTAAGAAACTCAGACTCAAAATCAAAGACTTAATTGATGAAACTGAAGTTCTTAAGTAGTTAAAAAGAAATAATGACAAGTTGACTGTCAAGTTGACTAAGGACTTAGCTGTTCAAGTCAGTAAAGTCAACTGTCATGTTTTAGTTGAAACCAATCTCAGAAACTAGATAGAAGAAGAAAAGAAAAAGTGTCTTACATATAAGAATTCCTCATATATTGTAAAGAACCTAGTTGACCAACAAGAAATAAGTCGTAAAGTTGGAATAGGCTTCAAGTACAATAAATCTGTAGGAAAGCCAAGCAACATAACTCCTTTCAGAAAAAGTGCTGAAGAAAGGGGGATCCCATATGTTGTTAAAGACACACCGAAACCTCTCTTCAAAACACCGATAGCTGAACCCATCCTTGAGAGCACCATACTGATTGCATATGAAATGCAGTTAGAGGATCTCGAGGAAGAGAAGAAGAGATGAGAATAGGTTAAGGACATAAAAAGAGTTAATGTCCAGAAAGAGAAGAGTGCACCGGAGACACCAGTGAAAGATGAGGGAACTTCTAAGTCGCCCAATCCTGGTATAGGTGTAAAAGACTTAAAGAATAAAATGAACAGACCAAACACATTTGTTAATAGTAAGGATAGTAACAACAAATTTCATTCTACTGAAAACTTCAAATTTGTTGATAAAATTGAAGTAGAATCTGTTAAGTCACTTACTGTTTTGAATAACATGCCTATTATTGATGCTTTCCATAAACCTTGTGGTATATTGACTTATATGTTATGTGCTTTTAATGCTATGACTGCTTATTTTAAACGCATGATTGCTAAGAAAGATAACATGACACCTAGACAATACATCAATAATAAATTCACTAAATCCAAGACTGCAACTCCTTCACCTGCTAAGAAGGAAAAATATATTCCTAAGTCTAAACAGAAAGTTGTTAAAACTATTTATAGGAAGGTAGGAACAGTCAAGGAAGATGATGCTGTTATTCGAAAAGGATCTGTTGTCAAAGCGGACAAAGGTCAATTCTTTAAGTATGCCGGGCTCAATCAATTTTAGGCTCCAAAGAAGAATTAATCCATTTGGTATTTGCAGGGAGTTAAACAAGTAAACCGAGTTATATGGATCATGGACAGTGGATCTTCAAGGCATATGACCGGAGATAGAGTCCTGCTATCAAACGTGGTTGAAAGAGCTGGCTCAATCGTCACCTTTAGATATAACAGCAAAGGAATGACTACGGGATATGGTAAGTAAATACTGGAAATGTTATCATTGACAACGTCTCTTTAGTGGAAAGACTTAAGTACAATCTACTCAGCGTCAGTCAGTTTTTTGATAAAGGGTACAAAGTAAACTTTATCAAGGAGAAATGCTTAATAGCTCATTCTAAAGATGACAAACTGGCCTTACGTGGAGTAAGGAAAGGAAACTTGTACATAGCTGATCTCAACCCCGGAACTGAAGATGAAGCAAACTGTTTCTACTCAAAGGCTTCATCAGAAGAAAGCTGGCTATGACACAAGAAACTCTCACATCTAAACTTCAAAACAATGAACTCTTTAGTCAAGAGGGATTTGGTGAGAGGACTACCTCTGATGGAATTTACACAAGAAGGCTTGTATGAGGCATGTCAGAAAGGGAAGTCGAAGAAAGCAAGTCACAGAGGCACAAACACTTCAATCATCACTGAACCACTTCAACTCCTACACGGATTTATTTAGTCCAGTAAATATTATGTCTATGTCAAGAAAGAAATATGATTTAATAATTATGGATGACTTCACAAAGTATACGTGGGTTTTATTCTTGAACTCTAAGGATGAAACTCCATAATTGGTGATTGATCATGTAATGCTAATTGAGTTAGATTCAAAGTTACCTGTCCGGGCAATCAGATCAGACAATGGAACAGAATTCAAGAATGAAGTTCTGAATAACTTTTGCTCAGAGAAGGGGATAACAAGGCAATATTCAGCACCAAGAACTCCGTACCAGAATGGAGTTGTAGAAAGGAAAAATAGAACCCTGATTGAAGCTGCTAGAACTATGCTAAGTGAATCAAGGTTATCTATCTACTTCTGGGCTGAAGCTGTAAATACAACATGTTATACCCAGAATCGAACTCTAATCAACAAAGATCATATGAAAACTCCCTATGAATTAATGGCTGGCAAGAAACCTACTCTAAAGTACTTTCATGTATTTGGAGTCAAATGTTATGTGCTAAAGGATGGAGATGAACATCGTGGCAAGTTCGAGGCCAAGGCACATGAAGCTATTTTTGTCGGATATTCAAGAAGAGCATATAGGGTGTACATAATTGATCAACATCAAGTAAAAGAAAGTGTCAATGTAACTTTTGATGACACTAAACTCCCAAGTATCCAAACTGAAGATTCTTCTGAGTCATTAAAATTTGATAATTATCCTGACTCACATTCTGATGACGAAGAGGAACCTGAGGTTGCAACAGGAAATGATGATGACAGTAATGATAATGATCCAGGTAATAGCAATGGTAACAATAGAAATTCTACTAATACCAGTGGTGGATCAACAAGTCATCCTGGCAGCAACTCAGAGGGAGATGAATGATCAACTGGTAGAACACAACATCACAATGAATTTCGAGGCGAATCATCTAGATCAAACCTACCCGGGGAAAGGATATGGAGCAGAGATCATCCTTTTGAATTGATCATAGGTGATCCAGATATTGGAGTTAGAACCAGAAGTGCAACTTCAAATGAATATTTATTTTTAGTTATTCTATCTCAAGAAGTACCAAAGAAGATTGAAGATGCATTAATTGATCTAGATTGGGTTCTTGCCATGCAAGAAGAGCTCAATCAGTTCGAAAGAAAAGAAGTCTGGACACTGGTACCCGGGCCTAAAGATAGATCCGTTATTGGCACGAAATAGGTATAAAAAACAAATTAGATGGTGATGGCATTGTTACAAGGAACAAAGCCAGACTGGTTGCAAAGGGTTACTCCTAGGAAGAGGGAATTGATTATGACGAGACCTACACACCAGTTGCAAGACTTGAAGCCATCAGGATATTTCTGGCATTCGCAGCACATTCCAATTTTAAAGTTTTTCAAATGGATGTGAAGAGTGCATTTCTGAATGGAGAGTTAGAAGAGGGAGTATATGTGGAAGAGCCCCCTGGCTTTAAAAATCTAAAGTTTACTGACTTTGTGTATTTCCTATTCAAAGCTCTCTATGGACTCAAGCAAGCACCAAGGACATGGTATGACACTCTCTATGTGTTTTTACTTCAAAATGGTTTCATTAGAGGTGCATAGATAAAACTATCTTTTATAAATTTCATGAAAAAGATATGATATGTATCCAAGTTTATGTTGACGATATTATATTTGGTTCTACTAACGAAAACTTGTGCAAAAGATTTGCTAAACTAATGCAGAGCAAGTATGAAATGAGCATGATGGGTGATCTGTCATTCTTCCTTGGATTGCAAGTAAAGCAAAAGGAAGATGGGATTTTTATTTGCTAATCAAAGTATGTAAGGGATCTTCTCAGAAAATATGGTCTAGAAGATTCTTCACCGGCAAAAACCCCAATGCCAACAGCCACCAAGCTTGACAAAGATGAAACTTGTAAGAAAGTTGACATCACAAGCTATAGAGGTATGATAAGCTCATTATTATATCTAACTGCTAGTAGACCCGATATAATGTTTGCAACATGCTTATGTGCAAGGTTTCAATCTAACCCTAAAGAATCTCATCTTATAGCCGTTAAACGAATTTTTAGATATCTGAAGGGTACACCAAATCTTAGAATTTGGTACCCTAAAGATACTGGCTTTGACCTAATAGGCTATACAGACTCAGATTATGCAGGGTGCGGGATGGACAGGAAAAGTACGTCTGGAAGTTGTCAGTTTCTAGGAAGACGATTGATCTCCTGGTATAGCAAGAAACAGCACTCAGTGTCTACCTCGACAGCCGAAGTAGAATACATTGCGGCAGGTAGTTGTTGTGCACAGATCTTGTAGATAAGGAATCAGCTAAATGACTATGGACTTGCGTTGAACAAAATTTCAATTTTCTGCGACAACACAAATCCTGTACAACACTCACGAACCAAGCACATTGACATAAGGTATCACTTTATCCGAGAGCATGTCATGAATGGAACTGTGTTACATTTTGTACCCACGGAAGATCAAATAGCCGACATCTTCATGGAACTACTTGATGAATCCACTTTCTCTAAGTTGGTTAGTGAACTAGGGATGTTAAATAATGACTAATTTTTGGTTGCTAGGAATTAATTTAAGCTCATAAATATTAAATGTTAATATTTAAAGAATTTATGAGACTTGAATTAATCCTAGGGCTTATGAATTTTTGGAAAATTATCTTAAGATTAAATTAATATTCTTAATAGATAATTATTTCAATCATAACATAAGTACTTATGTTTAATTTAAGCATTTATAAGCATTTATGTAAATTAATGTATATTTTACTGATTATTATTATACATTAATATAAATGATTATGTTATTAATTAATTATTTAATTTACTCATTAAATTAATTCAAACATGAGTTAATTTAATTCCTAAATTAATTAGAACAGTTAATAATATAAATATTTGTTATATGTCTTTAATAATTTATTAAATATGTAAATTATTGTTATTTGGTAATTTTTTGTTAATATTTATATTATCATTATTAATTTATCTAAAATTCAAATAAGATTTTTATTATCTTATTTCGAATCTAGAAACAATTAATAATATAAGTATTTATTTTATTCTATTATATATTATTATCCTATAATAGTTCAGCATGACTTATTTTTTAAAGAAAATCGGCATGACTTTTCTCTTTAATAGAAAGTCCTACCGAGTTTTTATAAGAAATAAGTCATACCGACTGCCTGTTTTTTTGTTTTGTTTATGTTTTTTGGTATGACTTTTTAACAGTCATACCGAGTCTGTTTTGTAATAAAAGTCATTTTGAGTTTTTAAAATAAGTCATATTCAGTCCTTCTCAGCTATACACCAGATACATACACGCTATACACGATCAGGATGCAATTTTTTTAAACAAAAAAAAAACAATCAATTTTCTTCAAAACAACAGGTTCAGTTTCTTATTCTTGTTGATTACAAGCTTATGCTTGCTTGTTACTTGTTAGAATCAATCAAAATAAACGAAACTCTGCCCGATTTTTGTTAAAATCGTTTTGAATGATCATCTTCTTGGACAAATCGAAGCTTTGTGATTTTACTGATTAGAGGACAGTTGTGTAGTTATTGATTGGTTAGAATAGACTTGAAGGGTTATTAGTAGCAGTTAGGGTTCTTATTTTTATCTGTGTAATTTTCAACTTTTGGACTTATAATTTTTATTTTACTGTTTTAATGCACTTTGTAATTTAATAATTGTAGTAGTAGAAATTAAAATGGTTGGATTTTGCGAGATTGTGAAGACCAATTTTGTAGGATTCTTTAATCCGGTTAATTGCTCAATTGAGAGGTTTAGGCCGTGGATCATATTTTTAAATGAGCATTCACTAATTAGAACTGCAATTACATTGGACGTCCCGTTACAAGTGTTAGCACTTAGGGCTTTGTACTCTTCAGCAATGAACAGAACTGTTGGAGAAAGAGTGTAATTTTCATTCACCATTGGAGAACATGAGTAGATGGTGACTGAAGATGATGTGAACAGAATTCTAGGGTTCCCAGTCAGAGATTTTGTTGAACCACCAACTATTCCAGAGATACTTGAATTTTTCTATACTATTCAGTATCAAGGAGAGATAAATCTGGTGAAGATGTCGAAAGCCAAGCTGGTGAGCGAGTGGGACTACTTCTTTCATACACTAGCTCAAGTGTTTGCATCCACTACAAAGAGCAACTTCAATAACATTTCTTCACTACTTCAGATAATTGAGTATTCTATGGCCCATAACCGGAGGATTAATTTTGGAAAGTTGATTCTAAAAGAAATTATAAAGAAGATGTGTTAGGTCCCGGAAGAATCGTAGAAGGGAGGGTTGAATACGATACTCACTAAATTAAAAAAAAATCAAATCTTTTACAAATAAATAATTTAGAGTTCGGTTAGTGGGTTCGAATTCATGAGGTGAATAGTGTTTAGGAGGCTGGCTGACTAATTTTCTGTTTTTTAAATAAACGATAAAGTTCTAGAAAATTAGCAAGTAATTTAACGAGACAAGTTTCGGAGAATATTACTTTCGTATATAATCCCTGAGGTTGTTACACCCAGTTAAAAATATAATTGGCTCTCAAAGAACATATTAGTTCTTTGCTTCTACAAAGAGATATGAATGATTCCTATTACAATGTATAGATCTGTGAATGAACAAAAAGGAAATAAATCTAACAGAGAGTGTTTTATAATAGCCCTATAAATTTACAACATAATGAAGCGGCTAGATTATAAAACTTCGGTGAAGAAGGTATGTGTATAGCTTTGTATCTCTTCTTCTCCGGCTTCTATCTCTCTCTATATCTCTTTGTTTCTGTGTGTATATTTTCACATACAGATACACACTCTCCAAATGAATTAGATTCATTTGTTTATATAGTGTAGGCTTTACAATAATTGAACTGTTGTTGTGAGTGTCGAATTCTTCTCCCCTGTATGTTGACTTGAGTTGACTTTGAGAAACCCGTGGATATATTCTAGGTGTCGAATATTGTTTCCATGTACTTTACCTTAAAAAATATTCATGTGTCGTATTCCTTAGTCACATCTAATTTCCTTGAACATAAATCAGCGGGTGTCGAATTCTTAGACCTTGTACAGCTAGGTGTCGAGTTTTACTCCATAGAACATGCCTTGGTAGATTTTAAATCTACGTGTCGAATTTTATACCTTATATGAACTAGGTGTCGAATTCTCTCCTTGATCATGCCTTGGACACTTCAATAACCCTATGTGTCGAATTTACTGCATTGTATGCCTTGGTGTCGAGTTTTGCTTTGTTGAACTTGCCTTAGTAATTTCTCAGCTAGATGTCGAATTCTATGCATAGTTTTCCTATGTGTCGAATTCTGCACACATGATTAACACTTGAAAGCAAAGAACTACTAGGTGTCGATTTCTTCACCATGAGGCTTAGTGTCGATTTCTTCACCATGTAATGCTTAGTGTCGATTTCTTCACTAAGTGTGCCTTGATGTCAAATTCTTCACCATGTACATCTTGGTGTCGAATTCTTCACCCCTTGTACAATGACTTAGTAAATTCTAACTTCTATAAAATCTTTGCTCACTTGCTTCTGTCAATTCTTCTTGTACAATGAACATGTTAATCAAATCCTTTGTGTTGACACTTAGTGCACTGGTTTGTTTCACAAGTGACTAACACTGTATTGATCTCCATATTCTCAATTAAAACAATTGACATGAATGTTGCAGTTCTTTATTGCTTCGAACATTGACTGTTAATAAATACTGTAACTTCACTAGAATCTTTTCTGGTACTTCGACAACGTCTTCATTACTACTACAATCTTAAATATTTCATTCTCTGTTCTTCACTGACATTTGAACATATTAATGAACTTCTTTCAGTGAGTATAACTTCAAGACTGTAGCTATCTTCTTTAACCTTTGTCTTCACCTTACTAGATTCCTATGATTCGAATATTGTCTATCTTCAATCAATGCTTTTACACTGAAATCTTCTTGTTGCACTTCTATACTGAATCTTCAACACTTCTGAAACCCTGAATGTAACGCCCCCAAATCCGGGGTCTGGGATTTGAGTCGTCACGTCATCATCCAATCATTTAAAACCTGCAATACTCAACAATTCAACAAAAGCTCATCATAGACCCCTCTCTCTCACACATACAAGTTATAGCCTTAGAAACGATATACAACAAGTACCATTAGTTATTACAAACCAAATGTACTTAACCAGGATCTCACGTTATCAATGATAACCTCTGCCTGAAGTAACATTAATAACTAGATCAATACTGGAACCTATCCACTTACTTCGGCGGAATAGTTCTGAACCGAACCATCTCCAAGGGTGAATCTCCTACTTTCCTTCCTCGAAGTATGAAGCCAATCCAAGGTGTGTTCGCTTTCTCTGAAAAATTTATTATAAAGCAAGGGTGAGCAAAAGAATGCTCAGCAAATTATCCACCCAATAATCTATGTGATTCTCATCCAAGAACATGATAATCACTACTATCTCAATAGTATATCATAAGGTTACCAGTATCAGGTAAGCATAGCAAAGTATCTCTCGACGATACATATAGTCGGAGTTTTCTGTTAAAATCATTTATACTCAACTTAGAGTTTAGAGGAATATAATCCGAACAATTTAGTTCAATATATAAAATAAGACACTATCAAACATAGTGTCACCACTCTTTCATATTTCCTCTGAAGCTTTTGAGATAAAACCTAATGAACTTATTATGTTCACCGTTTTGAGATAATCTTATCAATAACTTAGCAAAATAGTATCAACTATAGCCTTGCTAGATTCCCATAAATGTAATAAGTACCCATTTCAAGATACCGCAATAATAGTGACTTCTTATCATAAGCAAATCAAACCTTTTGAAACCATACCCCTTGTAAGGTTCAAAATCGAGTAAAACATTTTAAAGATTTATAATTCGATTGGTATATATCATATATCCACTTAAATCTTTAAAATAAACCTTTTGCCAAAACCTCTTACGCAATTCCAGCATATTATGGTTGTTCGGTGTACATCATGTACCCGCTTAAGTTTTCAAAATAACTTTTCATCAAAACATCTCGACTGACCTGTTGTGTTGTGATATATAAACAAAGCAAGAGTGAGCAATATAGCCCAGCCAGAATATTTATAGCTGTAGATAAACTCTTTTAATCATCATTTAAAACTGCAATATTATGCACACTTCACGTACTCTACGCATTTTGCAAAATATCTTTGCCAAAGTAGTTTAAATGAGTATGAAGATTTCAATATATCAACCACTGACAACACCCTCGGTAAATCAGCTCATAGGCTTTCATTACGATGTTGCAGCACAATTTCAATTGGAAGAAGTAGGACTATATGGAGATTTTTCAACGCCCTATTGTACGCGATGATCAGTCGCCTTGTACAATAGAAAACCAGTCACTTTCTCTACTAGTAGAAGGACAACCCCTTTTCAGGACGTCACCCTAGGCAACTCACGGGCCTATAATTACGGCTGGGTCGTGCGTCACCGACCTCTTACGCAACTTTTACTCCAGTCCTTGAGGAATAATCTATGACCTGGAACTGGAACTTAATCCAAATTTCCCAAGTATGTGATACTTGTTAATAGATTCACAACTCGAAATGGAACAATCTATAAACCTGGAACTGGAACTTAATCCAAATTCCCCAAGTGTATACTTGTTAATAGATTCATCTACCTAAACCTGGAACCAGAATTTACTCTTAGTTCTCCAAGTATATCATACTTGTTCATAGATTCATCTATCTAAGTTGGAACCAGACTTTACTCTTAGTTCCCCAAGTATATCATACTTGTTAATAGATTCACCAAACTCTGAATGGGTACCGCCAGAATAATTGAGGCAGCCCTCTTCCCACAAATGTATGTTGACCTCCGTCAACTGATGTCCTTTATTGAGGAAATAAAATCATTTTAATTTCACGACCCGGGAGTTAATCGAAAAAAACCTCTCATGTTTTGATAAGTTGAACACCCTACTATAGTAGGTCAGCGATGTCAAAACATAATTGTTTTTGAGAAAGTAAATCATCTTTTACTTCCTAGACCTCGTTCTCTATTTTTGATAAGTCCGAAAATATTTTATTCTTATTAAAAGAATAAAATATTATATAAATAAATATTAGGGAACCCTCACTATTCTTAAATAATTTTTCCGAAGGTGAAAATATTTTTAAATAATTAGCAAGGACCTCCACTAATTTTTAAATCAATATAGAATATTTAATAAATATTCGAATAATATTTATTAAATAATTAAACAATTAATAACCCCTTTTTTTAAATAAATATTCAAGAATAATATTCATTTAATAAATAAATATCCAAATGATATTTACTGATTGATAACCAATGAATAACTACTTTTAAATGAATATTCAAGAATAATATTCATTTATTAAATAAATATCCAAATGATATTTATTAGTTGATGAACAATTAATAACTGATATTTAAATGAATATTCAAGAATAATATTCATTTATTAGATAAATATCCAAATGATATTTATTAGTCCCTTTTCATACCCTTGTCGCAAAATATTCCGATATTTATTATACTAGGAATATTTACAATCCCTTATTTTAAAATACCCTGCCTCCGGCTCCTCCCGGATTATAACAGTATTTAAAATAATACTCCAACTCTCGGTCTACGTTCGAAAATACGAATACCCGCTCTACTTCTAGAGCCTTTATATATACCGGCTTATATCTATAATACCTTATAGCATATAAACCAAAACATTTACGAAAGATTTAAACAGTAACTAAATCAATACGTAATTTCAAAAACAGTTCACATCACAACCACAACAGCAGTATATAAAAAGTACATTATGTACATGTTTCGAAAACTTGCATAAACATGCTTCACAATATTTTTATATAGAATAAAAGTACGGGGTTAGAAAACTTGCCTTTGGTCCTTAGCAACGAGCAGACATTCCAATTAAGTCTCCTTTTCTTACAATATAGATATATCTTCTCTCGTTACTAGATTCCATAATGCTCCATCTTGATATCCTTCTAACATAACAAGATATATATATCAGCTTGGTCCCATATCCCAAGCAAACACAACTCAACTACACATTTAGTTATTAACCCCCAAAATCAAACCAAACGAACAAATCCCCCTCTGGGAAACGAACAACTTCGTATTACGACTATGCCTCAATATTATCACATATATCGATGACCATATCCTTTAAGCCATGCTTCTCTATTTTCCCATGAGAATTTCATTTACACGTCTTCTCAATTCTAAAGTTTATTAAACTTAAGTAAAGATATTTTCTATAGAAAATCGGGCATGACCTATTCGTAAATCGGACTATCCACCTGTTTTCAAACCAAGCCAATCAACAATTCATTCCACTATATATAAAGTCAAACTCACTTTAAAACCAATTCCTTCTCCATACTATAGTCAATTCCGGTTTTAATCCTAACGTTTTGAAAACCAAGTCCAACCCGCCCTAACCGACGGTGACCAACTACTATTTTAGAAAATCCAGAATGACTAAGTAGGTCCAACAACTTCAAACCATTAGTAATCAATCCTCGAATCATGTCATTTAAACGAAACTAAATTGTTTGCTCAAATTAAATCATTTTCGAATCATAAGATTACTCCACCAGCTCATTTAAACTCATTGCTGGTGGTGGGGAGTTCGAGCGATTTCATTGAAATCAAAGGCTCATCCACTCCAATTGACTCACCGTTTGAGGCTACACAATTAGATTCAGATTAGAACATAGAACCAACAATTACTCAGCCCAGAAATAGTGTTAAGTCCTCCGAACAATTCATTTATCATTTTCAACTATTTCCTCTTGGGAATCATATGTTAAAATATTAACCACCAATTCAATTTGTATCATTCTTGGTATACAACTAGACAAGATTAAAACTAACAACTTTCATGTTTTAATCATTTCGAAATGAGTCCTCTAACTCACTCGACTTTAATTCCCAACCTGCTTCGTGATTGTTAAACCTCATGATTTTGATAGCTAGGATCTCAATGCTACTCCACAACCTATCTTGAGTCCAAACGTGACCATTACAACTCGTACTTTGTTATTTTATTAACTTTTATTTTGCCCGACATTTCACCTCATCGGGCCTACTTTAGCTACTCGTAAAACTATCGTGTCAATAATTTTTAATCAAGTTCTATACACCGACATGTAGTCAGGATATTCCTCAACAATTTTCGTTACTGGACCGACTCGAAACAAGTCCTCTAACTTGCTCGAATTCGACTCCCAAAAGGGTTGTTTAACTTTTCACTTATGTTCATTTCACTTAATACCCTGTTTTCTAATATTTTTAATAAATTGGAAATTAATCCATTTGAAACGATTTCTTTTCTGAGGTCTTCTATGACTGTGAAGGAATATCACATAAAAATTTTGGATTTTATTAAGCTCCGTAGCTAGTCCAATCATAGCCTCAAAGTTGGAGAAAAACAGGATTTCCATTTCCTGCGCTACCGTTACTAAAACGTTCATAACTTTTGACTCGTAACTCCGAATGACGCAAAATTAGCGCTCAAACGATCTAGAGACAATCTACTATCTAACCATATCAGCCATAAGCCAAGAACAGTGACCGAACGTTCCCAGATTTTTCTGGACAGTTGCAGCAGTAAGGTTAGAAAAAAAATGGGCATGGTAACGTTTGTTTTCTTATCGTTTTCCATTTCTATTCTAGTTCAATTCATCCAACAAACAATACCAAACTCCTCAATCAACATCAACAATCATCATACATCAATACCAAGCCATTTAACTAACTAAAAGTTATGAACTCAAGAGCTTAAAATCAATTTAACCAAACACATGCATCCATGCTTAAACAATGCTACCCATGGCTTGTATAACCTTAAACAATCATCAACCAAGCTAAAGGAACTCAAGAATCAAAGAAAACAATTATTTATTTTCGGGGTTACTGTTCATCATCACTTTCAACTCAAGAAATGAACATGCTATGGAGTGTGGGGATGAGAGATGTTACCATAGATGGGTAGAGCTTGGAAGGACCTTTCTTTTAAGCTATGGAACACCATAATCCATGGAGGCTAGCTTGATTTCTCTTCCTCTCTTGAAAATTCTGCCGAGAGCTTTTCAATGGGGTGGGGAAAGAACTGATTTTTTTTTTTTGTGTGGTGTGTGGTGGAAGCTCGATATTTAATACGGTTTGCGCGGTAGTCGCGTAATTTTCCGACAACGTTTTAATCTCTCGTTCTCGTTTTCTTTTCTTTCGTTCCACCTAAATTTTAAAAACTTAAAATCTCATATTATGATTCTAATATATTTTAGAATCATTAAATTAATACTCTTTAATTGTTTCGAGAATTTACGAAACAATTATCCGAATAAATGTTATCCACGTACAACGTCTCTCAACCTCTGTTACGACTTTCATCCGGACTTCAAATTTATTTTGTTAGACTAAAAATAATTATTAGTCCTATTTTTATTACGTATGCTATCGTAATACCGATACGCATATTTTCGAATACCCCGTATATTAATAATACGGCCTCACATCTCAAGTACCTCATGAAGAAAATAAATCCATAAAATCATTTATTCAAAAATGAAAAATTTTATCCAAAAATCTTAATAATCCCAAGTGTCAGAAATTTGGGTTATTACACTGAAAGTCTTTAACCATTATTCTTCACGGAGGCATGAACATATTAATGAACTTCTTTCAGTGACCTGTAGTAGACTTCAAAACTTCTTCTAATGTCTTAATTCACTGTATTTGCCTTGTCTTAATTTCTTGCTAATTTCTGTGTATGCGTAGTATTATTTACTTGTCATGTTCTAGTGTTGAGTTATCATGATTACTATTCATATAGCTTCGTAATCTCCAACAATCTCCCCCTATTTGATTATTAAACTTAGCAAACAAATCTCATAGAGAGGATAACTCAACTAACAACTAGAAAAAGTAATCGTCCGAGACTTGTAAATAATGGTACTGGTTTTTCTGGATCAGATTCTGCATTTCCAGAATTCTTGAGCAACTGAAATGAATGATGTATGTTCCTCTAGTACTGAACTGATATACATGTAGTATCATCTTCATTTCTGTCTGTTTAAGCTTTCTCTGCTTCAAAATCCTTCATAGTTTGAACTTAAAGAGCTTATCATGAACAGAGCTTCATAAAAATTAAAATTCCTGGGACGTCTGCAATAGAACATAGAACATAGCTCAAATAATTTTCTCCCTCTAAGAATGTGATTCTTCTTCTTTTTCTTCTTCTCCCTTTAGATAATCAATGGAAGTGTCAATTCTTTTCTGTACATCCCACTTGGATGAGAAATCCTCTATTGACAACTCCTTTCAAGTATAGGATACAGTTTCTTGATTCTCCCATATTCTGTTGTTTCCCCTAAGGATCAGAAGATAAGATTTTCTTTTTCTTCTTGTCTAAAATCTCCCCCTAAGGATATTAACTTCTCCCAAGGATACGAACCCCCTAAGAATATTAACTTTTCCCAAGGATCTTCCCCTAAGGATATTAACTCCTCCCAAGGATACGAAGATAAGACTTTATTAACTTCTCCTTTTTCTTCCTATAAATTCTTCCCCTTAGTTGAGGAATCCTCCAATGGCCCATCTTTTGAATGATTTGTCTTCCAAAGAAAGTTCTCGTCTGTCATTGATTGTAAAAACATAGTAGCTTTTCTTTTAGAAGTAGCAAGTAGCAAGGGTAAGTGTTTGGTCTATGGTTTCCTCACTTCTACTTTGTTCTGTTTGTGTTTACACTGAAGTGTCGAGCACTTAGAAGTGTTTCACTCTTTTTCTTCCTATCTCTCACTCAAGTGTATCTCTCCCTCACTTTCACTTAAGTGTTTCTCTCTCTCACTTTCACTCTGCATTCCAAATATAGCCTTTTGTACCTGCAAGTGAAATCTGTCAATTCATATATTCCCAACACCTGATTCATCAGAATGAAGTGAATCACTATCAAGAGGAGAATTGCCTCATAGAGGTGTTCTTGATCTATCATGCATAAGCACTGTCTCAGCACCAGACTCAATATCAATTGTTAAATCACTGTCTAGTGGAGGCTCACCTCTTTGAGATGGGTTATCCCAAGATTTTAAAATCTGTTAGGGAATCCTTCCTTGTTCTATCAAGGAATTGCCTCACACCTTCTCCGTAAACAGGAGGTGGACATTCCTTTTAAGGATCTGGAAATGTTCCTTCCAGGAGGGACGACGTAGTAGACAATGTAATGATTGGCAATTTAGAGCCTACGTTAACCTCATAACCCAGTGACGGAAATTTTGTGTAAAATACCCTACTTGACTCATCTGAAAAATTCTTGTCAAGCAGTTGCCTCTCAAGCCCAGATAAATCTGAACAAGAGGTCTCCCTTTCGGGATGCAGAAGATTAACTTCTGTTTGAGGTAGATACTTGGACAATGTAAAGTATGGCTAGAGTCTGTCTCTCCTCTGAATGTCTAAACCTCTCACTGTGCACGCCTTGCAATGTGATCCTAGAATTTATCTGTTTAGGCTTTCCATCAGCGTGAGTTCCAGTGGTGTGCTTGACTCATTACAAGATGCTTTGGCTGATGAGCGAATTTCAATGGACTCTCCATGTTGAGAGAATGATTCCAGAGACAGTTTTATTGCCTTTTCATCTCTGCATCCTTTTGTGAAGATGCAGATGAGCTTACAGTTACCTCAGTTATATACTACTTTACTTCTTTGGAGGTAGAGCTATGGGTGCACTTCGTCTTCATCCTTATTTGCTGCATCAAGTGCAGTTTCTCCCTTATGAACCTCTACTTTACATAAGTTCCTTATATCTCCAAGGGTTAATATATGGAAGTGGATGAATGAGTGTTTGGTATTATGACCTGGGTAAGAGATTGATGGGTTTTCAACCTCTTGGCCAGCTTCTGAAGCCACTGTGGGCTAATGGGAAAGAATCAATCAAGATTAAAAAGATAATCACCTTAACATTCCAAAATATATTTTTCATCCCAATGAGAAGGAAAAATATAATAAGGAATGGTAATGGATTACATTAAGGCACTTTTAGTAAAAGAGTTTTGTCGGAACTAAAGATTTATCATTTAAGAACATGATACAAAATTTTCTTTAAGATACATTTCCCATAATAAATCGCGGGAGTATCAGAGAAAAATTCTATCCCTTATGAATTTCTTATAAGGAAAACTTCTCATAATAAAATGAGGGAATTTACACCAAAGAAGAAATTCACTCTTCTACCAAATTTTATCTCAATAAAATGACTCTTTTCCTTTAAAATCTAAGTACTGTAAGTTTTGAAAACAGTTTTGCAAAACATCCTTATCAGATAGAGGACTATGATTTTCTGATTCATAATGCAATTATGATTTACATCATTTTTGTCCACCTGATAGTATCCCCGACTTAAAATAAAAACATGACAATTGGGGTTGGATGTATGCTTAACAATACAGTACTAGGCCTTCAAAGCAACAACCACTATTTTGGTACTATGAATCAATGTGAAACATACATTGAAACAAGTGTTTGAAAACAAATAATTTTACAAGTGATTGATACCTCGAAGTTAAAACAATTTTTCCAAATAAAATAGCAGTCACCAAGTTTCTGCCACTTTAAAAAGAAAAATTTAGAGAGAAAAAGTTTTATAAGCTAAAACTTTTAAAAACTAGCATTTAGGAGAGGATAATAGATTTTGAGATTGGAGAAAAATTATCCTCAAGAAAAGTTTTTCAAAAGAGAAATTTTGAAAAAGAATTTTGAAGTTTTCTTATCTAAAACTAATAGAAAGTGAATGTATCTTTGAATAAGACATTTTGAAAAAGAAATAGACAAGAATTTCTTTTAAATACATTCAAGTTTAAAATCCAGTCAAAGAAAGAATACTAAATATCTAATACTAACGGCTTTTTCAAAAACCAATATTTACAAAGAATAAAGACTAAGCAAATCCATTAGTATCAATATATCACAATTATTTTGTAATAAAATATTATTCAATTATCACAGAGTAATAACAGATAATAATTATACTACAAATAATTTTGCTGCAAATCTATTTTAATATACTTAAGCTATGGAACAAATCATAGAATTGTTTTATATCATCACAATTTAAGTACATCAAAATAAATTAAATACTTATGTTATACTAAGCAATTGCAAATAATATGCATATATTAGATATGACAATCATTTAGTAGAACAATAAGCATTGAGACATATTTTTATTATTAGTGATTTCAAATAAACATCATGTGTTATCACTAATATTAAAAATATCACAATTAATTGCACGCTGATACCAATTATTCGATATTTATCAATAATTTCAAGATGCAAGAAATTGAGCTTCTTATATTTTATCAAATCAAAATTATGAAACTGATAATCAATGAATTGCTTCATTCCATAATTTTAATAGGATAAAATAATTTCACTAAATACTAAAATATTCATTGGATTGAATATTAGCATCTAAATTCATACGCTATATCTAATAATTGTCACTTTAGCATATTACAATTATACTCATAACAATTATTATTGATATACATAAGCTCGAGAAAATAGTTGAATAGAAGTTCACAAGTTCTTTAAATATTAACATTTAATACTTGTGATCCTAATTACAATTCCTCGCAACAAAATCAAATTTAGAAATATTTCCTAAATATATAAAATATTGAGAATTTTATACACATAACTTAGAAAATATTTCAGTTTTCAATATTAGTGAGTTTTCAAATATGTATTGTAAATATCAATTGTTTATTTAGAACATAAATTCTACATACTGTCACTGATATCAAAAATATCACAATTATTTGTATAAAATATTTAAAAATATCGGAACAAAATATCAGAGTAATTAAATAATATATCATTGACTAATACTCATCAAATATTTAACACACAAATAATTATGCTTCAAACTTATGCTAAATAATTTAACTACCACTTATGTATATAGCATTGTAAGCATGATAATTAAACTAGTAGCAATAAGTATGAGGTACTGGATTTAAAATAAATTCATAAGTCCTTTAAATATAGAAAATTTAATACTTGTGAACTCATTTAAGAATTCCTTGCATATGGGATTTCCAACAAACTTGCATATAAATAACATCCTAAGTTCACTAACCAACTTAGATAAAATGAATTCATCCAGTTGTTTAATAAATATCTGCAAGTTATTCTAATAAGGACAATCTCGAAAGAAATGATACATGATGTCCATGAGCATGTTCCTTAAGTGGTGTAAAGAGATAAACAGAGTTGTTGGAGTTGACAGCTTCTAGGAATGACTTCCCTGTCTTTCTTACAACCTGTATTATCTATATCAATATAGCCAATTAGGTTAAACCTATTATCTTCAGGGTCCCAGATTCCAAGAATTGGTGATCCCCTAAGATATCTAACAATTCATAACTTAGCTATAAGATAAGATTCTCTAGTATCCACTTGGAAACTTGCACATAGGCATATCGAGAATAAAATATATGGTCTTTAAGCACTTGAATAAGTAATGAGCTGACATACCTCTATAGCTTATCACTTCAGTTCATATACCTGATTTGCACTTACTAAGCTTAGTGATTTGTTGGAAAGAGGTCTTGGCAGGTCTAGAATCTTTCAAATTGTGCATCTTCAAAAGATCCTTGACTTACTTTAATTACCACCATTCTTTTGAATTACTTAAAATTTAAAAAGAACTGCAACTCTTCCAACATGCTCATGGTACCTACTCTGCATTTACTTAGCAAAAATCTTGCCAAATGTTTTCATTAGTAGACCCACATATAATATAATCATGGTATACTAGCACATATATTATATTGTGTGTGCCTTGTATTCCTGAGAGATATATGTGTATAACTACTCTACCAAAATAGTAGTTAGAGTGTCATACCATGTCCTTGACGATTTGCTTCAATCCCTAACTACATTCAAGATAGCACTTTGTTCACATTCATCTGATAGATATCCATGCTTGAATGCTCAACATGTGCTAGGAATATCCTATTGTTAGGTCCTTATTATTAGGCCCAAAATGGATCAAATCTTGTCATTGGTGCTTACTATTTGATCTTGAAAGTCCCGAAGATTATATTTCCATCATCATCGATACCTTCTACTTGATAGTAACCTGTAGCAACCAGTTTGTCTTTGTCCCTCAAAACAATGCCAATTATTCTCCAGTTTCTGAGAACCCTTACTGTATTAATTTTAGCTTCGACTTTAGTGGTCTGGGTTCCTGCTTCAGTAGTTTCTGCCTTTGAATTGATTGAGATCATCTTACATTATAATCACTCAATCTAGATCAATTAGTGCATCTTCAGTATTCTTTGGGATTCCAGATGTGAGATCCCGAAAAATATATTTTCATCTTGATTAGCACTTCTAGCCTTTACTCAATAATCTGGTTTATTAAGAACTAGACTCCAGAAATGACTTTGACTTCAAACCCTTTGTCTCGGTAGATATGTTCTTGATGTATTCCTTTGATCTTCATTGTGTTGAGTACGACTAGTAGATCCTTCTTTTATTTTGCTCCCCCTAAATTGCTGCTAGGAAGTGTTGAAGATCCTTCACCTTTTTCAGTGGATTCTGTTAAAGTCCACGAGTTGTGTAGTTTCACTACCATTTCCACTAATAGGATCTGAATCATCATCAATATCATTGTTTCCTTCTGCAACCTCAGTTTCATCATCAGTATCTGAATTTGTCTCTGACAAGATGTCATACTTCAAAGATTCAGAATAGTCTTTCATTTGAATGCTTGGGAGTTTGGTGTAGTTGGTCGATACATTCAGACTTTCGACTTCAATGAGTAGCCGAGGAAAATTGTTCCACGAGCCTTAACTTCAAATTTGTCAAGATACTCATATGGATCTTCAATAAATAGCAATTTCCTCCAAACACAAGAAAGATCTTCAGTGTTTGCTTCTGGTTGGCCATTAACTCATATGATGTCTTTTCACGATCTTGTTGATTAAAGCAGCATACTGTGTTAATTGCTTCAGCTTCAAAGTACCTTTTTCAGTGCATAATTCATTTAGAACTTCATTCGCGAAATCCAGTTCCATTATCTAACTTCAAAGTTCTCACAGCTTACTTTGCTTCTAACTTGATCTTCCTGATGTGATCAATTACCATCTGTGACATTTTGTCTGTTGAATGCACTAACATCACCAATTTGTAATTAGGGTTGTCATTAACCACCACTAAGCATATTTCTTCCATGACATAATTTGCTTCAGTGCAATGTTTTCATTGACTTCCCTATGTGACGTACTTCAAAATGTCCTTCTTGATAGAATTCCATTACAGCGGTCCTCTCACCAATTTCATCTTTAACAAAGAATTTATTATCTTGATCAACAAGTGTGAGAGCTTCTTTTGCCATAACTAATTCTTTACTGATGAAGCTTTACTGAAAAGTTCACTGCACCTTTGCATACAAAATCCATGTCAGCTACGAACAAATTTCCTCACTCTCAGTTGAGTGAGCTTCCAACCTTCTTGTTTGAGATCAAACACTTTTCATTTTCGATGCTTTTCCAGAAAACCATTGACACAGAATTCCCTAGTGCTCTGTAGATAGTGCTTAATTCTTTCTACAAGAAAGATGTTTCCACTGATGACAGTTCTTAAATCATGATAGTCATATCCCTTATACATCCTTTGCTGTCATCTCCAAAGGTTACCATCGGGGAGGCCTTCTCAACCAACTGTGATGTCAGAGCTCCAATTTTAATCATATGCCTCGAACAATAAATGTCACGAAATCAAATACCTTTTGTCCTTTGTTACATACTCTGCAATCACAAATGATTAAGTTTCTAGGTACTCAGCTTCAATTGAGTCCAGATGGGTTAGAGATATTATCAGTGGTAACAACAGCTTTAATATACAAAAAACACATGGATAGAAGAACTAACAAATTAATTACTAATTCTGTCTAATCCATTTCTGTCATTGTCTAACATTTTAACTATCTCTAATTACCTAAGTCAGTTTTAGATTAAGCCTTAAATCTACAGATTACTGACTACTTAGATAATTCTACTATCTTATCCCTAACAAGCAATACATGATTTGATATGACATTTAAATGCAACTATGTGAGTGCGAGCAAATCATATGAAAATAAGCACATAAACAATTTCAAGTAAGAACAAATATAAAATATCTGATCTATGACCTGTTTGTGTATTAACAATTTTCACAACATTAGCAGAGGTATTAAATCATATAAGATTTAACTCAAGTTTCAGCAAATGCTTGGGGATACACCTAACAGTCTAGAACACCCTATCTAATTCTAGATATTCATTTTACTGCATATAAAATCAAGTATGAAATGTACTAATTAAACTCATGAATCCTAGCATGCAATCTTATTCCTAGCTATCAATTACACATTTAAGTCCTAAGATGCTAACATGCTGTCATGAATATAATACATTCCAAAACTTAATAAACATACAGTTCTGAATTAGATAAACGTATACTAGTTAGAATGTGTACCTGTTAAGTGCTTAGTGATTCATCTCCAGTGTTGGTCATTGATGCCAGATATCCATTTGGTTCATCACTGTCACTAATAGAATCATCTTTGCATTTAACATCATCAACAAATGCTTTCCCTTGCTGCATCCTCACTAATGCTTGAGATTCCTGCTTTAACCCAACATAGTGTCTATCATCTTTTACTTGTACAGGCTTCTTCAAACTGTGTAGCAAAACCCTTAATCTTGTCTTTTAAATATAAACCATCCCTAACTTGCAACCGCCTCTTGAACTATACTAGAAAATCTCCTTCACGAAATCTATAGGTAATGACCTTAGATTTAGAATTAGGATTCCGTCTGAATCTGATGTTACTGAACTTCCTGTTACCCTGCAGGCTTGACTTGCAGTCCAGTTCTCAGGTTATTCCAATGTGTAAGTTTCACTTATAACACCTTGACCACTACATTGAGCTACAACATCTTCAATTCAGCTTCTTAAATCATTTCGTTTCTCTTCAGAGGTTCTCAACCTTGACGTCAATCAAATTTGGTTCATGGGTCACAAATACAATGGATATGCTAACAACCTGTTTTACCAAATATTATCTTCTTCAGCTCTTGTTCTAATTCATAGGCCTTCAGTACATACAAGTCTTTTACAGACAATGTGGTTGTATCCTTAGATCCCTGTTGGCTGTAATCTTATGTTCCAGATGATCTGCAGTGTTAGCATGAACTTTTTGTAATCTCCCTGTAGAATAAACTTTAAGGCTTGTACTGAGATGTCAGGTAGTCCAGTCTGTTCTCCTTCACTACTTTAACCCCTAAGATTTTTCTCCAAAAATTTAACTTGAATCAACCAAAAACTGTACCCAAATTAATCTCTTCTTTTGCAGCTTCCAGAATATTACTGGGATCCTATGGAGTAAACCTCAGAGAAAATTAATACCACTAATTCTTCAACATGTTCCAGAATTAACTTCATCGGATAATCTTCAGTCAATCCCAGTTATCTTCAACGCCCGGAAAAATCTTCAATTACTTCTTCTTGAGCACCCTCGAATTAATATTTAAGAAACATTTAAATTTACAAAAATTTTAATTTTCTTAGAAAATAAATTAAACAAAAATAAAAATTTACAACAAATTAATTTTTAAGAATTTCAAATTTTCTTAAAAATTAAAATATCATAAATTAATACTTAAGAAAAATTTTAGTTTTCAAGAATTTTAAATTTTCTGTAAAAATAAATAAATCTATCATAAAAATTAAAGAGTACAAAACTTGGGATACCAAACTGTAATTTGATACTGGGTGTCGAATTTTGAGTCCAGCTGCCTTAGAAAATTTGACAATCACTTTGGGTGTCGATTTTTACACTCCATCTAGCATGTATCGAAAATTCCTGCCCTGTATAGCCATGTGTCGACTTTTCTGCCCTGTAGTATGCCTTAGAATATTTTCTATCATCCAAAGAACCTAGGTGTCGAATTCTACTCCCCTGTATAGGTATGTGTCGAATTTTCTTCCCTGTAGAATTGACTTAGATTCTTTTTAGCATCCTTGCAGGCTATGTGTCGATTTTCTTGGCCTCTTGGAATTGACTTGGCAGCATTAGAAATTTGTTTAACAAATTTAAACTTTAAACTTTATTAAATTTATAAAATAAACTAAATAATATTTATATTATAAACACCTAAAAGTTTATGAAATTAATTTTATAGAAGTTTACAAAATAAATTTTATTCAAACTTTATAAAATAAACTAATTAAAATTTATAACATAAACTAATAAAAGTTTATAAAATAAAATTTAATAAAAGTTTATAAAATAAATTTAATATAAAATTTATAAAGTAAATTATTTAAAATTTATAACATAAACTAATAAAAGTTTATAAAATAAATTTTATAGAGTTTATAGAATAAACTTATTAACAGTTTAAAATTAAATTTATTAAACAAAGTCTTCTCATTTTGAGTCTAGACAGCTTCTTCACCCTGAGCTTCACTGATCTACCGGATCTTAATTTGTATACCAATTAGTCTGCTCTGATACCAATTGTTAGGTCCCGGAAGTATCGTAGAAGGGGGGGTTGAATACGATACTCACTAAATTAAAAAATTCTTTCGAATCTTTTGCGGATAAATAATTTAGAGTTCGGTTAGTGGGTTCGAATTCATGAGGTGAATAGTGTTTAGGAGGCTGGCTTACTAATTTTCTATTTTTATGAATAAACGATAAAGTTCTAGAAAATTAGCAAGTAATTTAACGAGACAAGTTTCGGGGAATATTACTTTCGTATATAATCCCTGAGGTTGCTACACCCAGTTAAAAATATAACTAGCTCCCAAAGACCAGATTAGTTCTTTGCTTCTACAAAGAGATATGACTGATTCCTATTACAATGTATAGATCTGTGAATGAACAAAAAGGAAATCAATCTAACAGAGAGTATTTTATAATAGCCCTATAAATTTACAACATAAAGAACTAGCTAGATTATAAAACTCCGGTGAAGAAGGTTGTGTATAACTTTGTATCTCTTCTTCTCTGGCTTCTGTCTCTCTCTGTATCTCTTTGTTTCTGTGTGTATATTTTCACATACACATACACACTCTCCAAATGAATTAGATTCATTTGTTTATAGTGTAGGCTTTACAATAATTGAACTGTTGTTGTGAGTGTCGAATTCTTCTCCCCTGTATGTTGATTTTGAGAAACTCGTGGATATATTCTAGGTGTCGAATATTGTTTCCATGTACTTTACCTTAGAAAATATTCCAGTGTCGAATTCCTTAGCACATGTAATTTCCTTGAACATAAATCAGTGGGTGTCGAATTCTTAGACCTTGTACAGCTAGGTGTCGAATTTTACTCCATAGAACATGCCTTGGTAGATTTTAAGTCTATGTGTCGAATTCTATACCTTGTATGAACTAAGTGTCAAATTCTCTCCTTGATCATGCCTTGGACACTTCAATAACCCTATGTGTCAAATTTACTGCATTGTATGCCTTGGTGTCGAGTTTTGCTTTGTTGAACTTGCCTTAGTAATTTCTCAGCTAGATGTCGAATTCTATGCATAGTTTTCCTATGTGTCGAATTCTGCACACATGATTAACACTTGAAAGCACAGAACTACTAGGTGTCAATTTCTTCACCATGAGGCTTAGTGTCGATTTCTTCACCATGTAATGCTTGGTGTCGATTTCTTCACTAAGTGTGCCTTGGTGTCAAATTCTTCACCATGTACATCTTGGTGTCGAATTCTTCACCCCTTGTACAATGACTTAGTAAATTCTAACTGCTGTAAAATCTTTGCTCACTTGCTTCTGTCAATTCTTCTTGTACAATGAACATGTTAATCAAATCCTTTGTGTTGACACTTAGTGCACTGGTCTGGTTCACAAGTGACCAACACTGTATTGATCTCCATATTCTCAATTAAAACAATTAACATGAATGTTGCAGTTCTTTATTGCTCCGAACATTGACTGTTAATAAACACTATAACTTCACTAGAATCTTTTCTGGTACTTCAACAACGTCTTCATTACTACTACAATCTTGAATATTTCATTATCTGTTCTTCACTGACATTTGAACATATTAATGAACTTCTTTCAGTGAGTATAACTTCAAGACTGTAGCTGTCTTCTTTAACCTTTGTCTTCACCTTACTAGAGTCCTATGCTCCGAACACTGTCTATCTTCAATCAATGCTTTTACACTGAAATCTTCTTTGGGCACTTCTATACTGAATCTTCAACACTTTTAAAACCCTGAAAATCTTTAACCATTATTCTTCACTGAGGCATGAACATATTAATGAACTTCTTTTAGTGACCTGTAGTAGACTTTAAAACTTCTTCTAATGTCTTGATTCACTGTATTTGCCTCGTCTTCATTTCTTGCTGATTTCTGTGTAGACGTAATATTATTTACTTGTCATGTTCTAGTGTTAAGTTGTCATGATTACTATTAATATAGCTTCGTAATCTCCAACAAGATGGGAACGCCAGAAAGAAGGGAACAAAATGTGCAAGTCTACTATCCAAGGTTCCTAATGTTGTTCATGAATGATCTCTTGTTAGATGAGGATAAAGAGCTGTTCCAGAATAGTCATGTTGAAGTATCTCCAACTTCACAAATGAACTTATTTTCAAGACTCAACAATTATCTAAAGTTTCAAGATGTGCTAGTGGTAAGGACAGACTATATGGCTGGGATAATGGATCAAATTGCCAATCCTGATCAGGTACAACAGTTTGAACACGAGCCAGTGCAAGTGCCAATGAAAATTGATAATCGAGCACAACTTCTACTTGAAGCTGCTCAGCATGCAGAACAAGATGCCCATGAACAACAGGTAATATCTCAAACCCTAGTTTCTAATTTCCTACCTATAAATATACCTAATGCACCTTTAAATATATCCATGGTGGACTATAATTGTAGTCTTTCACTTCAGGACTTCGGCTATGAACCTGACAACACACAGGTTCAATCCCAAGCTGAGTTAGAGTCCCAAATAGTTTCTCCTTCTTCAACCTCTTTGAGTCTAATCAGAAAAAGGAAGAAACCGGTTAGGAAAGTAAGAGGTAGAAGTATTTCTATGAGTGAAGCCGCAGCTTTGTCTCCACCAACAAAAAGATCAAGAACTGAACCAGAGACAACTACAGACCCTTCTTTATCCTCTCAGTGGGATATGGAATTTAAAAAGGCAATTCAACAGTTACTAGACTCACTCGATCAAACGGGTGATTCTATTGAAATTCACCGTCCGGCCGCGGCATCTTGTGAAGAGTCACGCACATGCTAGCGCTCACACTAGCAGGATCTCCACTTGAAGAAACACAATCAGATGAGGGAACATCTAGAAATGAAGAAAATATTTTTGAAACAAACTGGTTGGATGTCACATTTACAGTGGACCAAGACTTTTTTGATGTAGTGCAGCATCAGATACCATCAGAGGTATTGAGGGGCACCACAGACTCTGATGAGCCACGCAATACATTGTCTAAGGTGGTGACCCCCCTGGATTTCTTACATCCAGTTCTTTTAAAAGAAGGTTTCGAATCCACTGGTGGATTTGAGAGGCAACCACTCTTTAGAGGGAGTTGGGACTCCATTCACGGAGTAGCTACGTCAGTAGCGGAGCCAATGCAAGATAATCTTGTTAAGGACGCGCCTTCACAGGCATCAGAAGAGCATTTCGACTCTTCAAAAGCTATTATTTTATATATAGGTACAACATCTGGATATGGAAAGGAGCTAAACACTAGTGATGTGAGGATGCTAAGGTCGAAAGGATTCAGATCCCAAGTTAAGTTGGATGCTGCGCAAAAGATCAGAAACTAATGTCTGTCAAAGAAAATTCCGTACATCAGGCAAATGCCAAAGATAGATTCAACTCAGCCATATGATGTAGAAGAAGAGATAGTAGATCCTGTTGAGCAGGAAGTTTTGTGGCAGTTAGCAAGAGCTAAACAAAGTAGGTTGTATGGAGAATCCACTACGACAGATCAATCAGTATCTGAAGAAGTACCGAGGACACCAGTTCATAAAGGTTCAATCCTAGAAGAAGGTGAAGTTGATACATCTGAAGACTGAAGACATAGATAAAACAATATAGAAACTTTGTAATATTTATTCAGTACTAGAGGAACAACTAACTTGTAGTTATCTTTCATGAATGAATCTGAAAATTTGTTAAATATAATACCAGAACTTCTGTTTATTATTTACAGTTATTACATGTCGTACTACTTTCTTAGTTGTTAGTTGAGTTATCTTCTAGGAATTTGTGTGTTAAATGTTTAACAAAAAATAGGGGGAGATTGAAAGGCATATGACTAGGCCTATTTGTACTAATTAGATGTCAACTCAACTCTAGCTATATAGAGAAGTAAATAATAAATACCAAACAGGAATCAAGATGAAGACAGTCAACTAATAACAAAGGATCTAAGTATCAGAAGTATTTTATGTGATTGCTACTTAACACTGGAATAAGTTCATTAATATGTTCAAACATCAGTGAAAAATAAAGTGGTAGTGTTTCTAAAGAATACAGAAGATATAAAAGATTTCAAGTGTTTACTATAGAAAGATTCCAGAAGAAGAGGAAAAATAGTAAAGCAGAAGAATGACAGAAGGCCACAACTTAAATGTTAATAAATGAAGAATATTTATTATAGTATGACACAAATGAACCAGACAATACATTTGTGTGTCAACTAAATTAATAGATATTTAACATCGAGCTCAAGTGGTTTATGACATAAGACAAAGAAAAGACGGGAAGACTTCAAAGCTGACTACTATGTAATAAATCACAGAGATAGTATTTTAATTTTACTATAAAAAATTAATTTATTATTTAATTTATCTAATTAAATTAATTCAAGTTGAATTTAATTTAATTTATAAATTAACAAATTAAATTAGGTAGAATTAATTTATTTTAAAAGACATGACTTAATATAACTTTTAATATAATTCATATGACTATTTAATAAGTCATACCGAATTATATTAAATAAGTCATACCGAAATTTTTGATTAAAAGTCATACCGAAATGATTTTTGATTAATTGATTAAAAGTCATACCGAGTTCTTTAATAAAAAGTAATACCGGTTTTCTATAATAAAAAGTCATACTGACCTTTTATTAAGAAAGTCATACCGACCTTTTTATTAAAGGTCAAACCATTTTCTTTATTAAAAAGTCATACCGAGTAAAAAAAGTCATGCCCAGCCTTTTAGAAATTCATACAAGGGTTAATTTCTTTCTAAAAAGGTCATAGCACAAAAGTCATACCAGCTTTACCAACCTCTATAAATATGAGGCTTTGGCTTCATTATTCAGAGTTAGAAAAAAAATTCAAATTCAGAAATTTGTCTGCATTGTAATATTCACAGATTTTTGTGCAAGTTTGAAATATAATTGTTAAACTCGAACAATTCATGTCTAAATCGTTCTAAGCTTTTAAACAATTATATAAACTTTCTACTTATTAATTTTATAATACTTTTCAAATTAAAATTATATCTTCTACTTGAACAGTATTTTATCACAATTAATATTTCGCGTGAATTTAAAATAATATTTTTAAATCCAATATTCCACGATAATTTATAAATATTTTATTCAACCTCCCTTCTACAATATCAGGGACCAACACTTCCTGATTTCTGTGTAGGCGTAGTATTATTTACCTGTCATATTCTAGTATTGAGTTATCACGATTACTATTCATACAGCTTCGTAATCTCACCGACAGCCTTGTACATCACTTGCCTTGTAGAGGCGCCACTTAGTACTTATAATCCTTGAATTGATGCTTCCTTGGGCCAATAGAAGTTTGTTGCGCCAAGAATTAATTTTGTTGCGCCTATACACTTGTTCCGCTGTATAGGCACCACAAAGTACATGGAACATCTCTCAGCTTTTTCCTTGCGCCAATATTGAGTTATGTTGCGCCTAGGATTAGTTTTGTTGCGCCTATACACTTGTTCCCCTGTATAGGAACCCAAAAATGCCTTAGAAACTAAGTTCAACCTTTTCCTTGCGCCTTGGTTGATTTGTTGTGCCTCATACATGGTTTCAAGTTTTTAGGAACACCAAAAGTGATATAACTTGCCTTAGACAAATTCTTGAATCACTTGAAGTATATGCCACTTAAAATTCATTCTTCTGGATTGATCAACTGATGTTCTTTTGATAAATCAAAGTAATTCTCTCCTTGTTGTGCTGACGTTTAGTGTACTAGTCTCATTCACAAACGACTAACACTGAATTAAATTCTCTTGACTTCTATTCTGTTTTAGCTGATTAACCTTGGACTGTTGCATTACTTCAAACACTGACTGTTAATAAGTAATTTACTTTCACTAGAATCTTTTCTGGTACTTAGACAACATCTTCATTACTACTACAATCTTGAATACTTCATTCTCTATTCTTCACTGACGCTTGAACATTCAAATGAACTTCTTTCAGTGAGTATAACTTCAAGACTGCAACTGTCTTTTTTAATCTTTGTCTTTACCCATCTAGATTCCTATGCTTCGAACACTGTCTATCTTCAATCAATGCTAATACACTGAAATCTTTTAGTGGCATTTTATACTGAATCTTCAACACTTCTGAAACCCTGAAAGTCTTTACACATTATTCTTCACTAAGGCTTGAACATATAACTGAACTTCTTTCAGTGACCTGTAGTAGACTTCAAAACTTCTTCTAATGTCTTGATTCACTGTATTTGCCTTGTCTTCATTTCTTCCTGATTTTTGTGTAGGTGTAGTATTATTTACTTTTCTTGTTCTAGTGTTGAGTTATAAAGATTACTAGTTATACAGCTTCATAATCTCACCAACATTGTTGCTAATGATGATGATGCAAACTCTGAGGATTCAAATCCTATCTTTGAGGATGAAGAAGTCACTGATCTCTCTATTCCTTACACTCCGAGATACAGCTCAAAAAAATGGCCTATAGATGCTTTTGATGCTCATGACAGACTGATGATGGACTATCTTGACTTCTGTGTTGTTGAACAATTGAAGGGTGATATTGAATCTACTCTTAATTAAGAAGGTATAAGGAGGGATAGTAGCAGAGGGGAACCATCTAATGCAGATCTTCTAAGCTCTACAAGACAAAACATTTGGGAGATGTCTTGGAAGTTTTTGTTAGTAATTGTGCCCTAGAGACAATTACTTTTATATTTTAAGAAAAATATTTTATTATTAAGGATTATGTTTTATTGATTATTATTTATTGATTATATTTTATTTACTACGTAATAAATTAAAAGCATAAAAAATGTCCTTGGAATTTTGATACGTATTATTTATCTTTAAGTATGTGACTTAAAAATGAGATTATATGAATAGTATCTTATTCCTAAAATTCTCTAGTCGAGTATTATTATTTAAGGACAATAATAATGCAATAAGACTAGTATGTTTGTTGACAGATGACCACATCTCATTTGTCATATGTATGGTGATACTAAAGTCAAGAACATAAGTACATGTCTCAATGAATGACACTGGAATTGTTAGTGTTGGTGTCCTAGAGACAATACTTTATGATAAACAATTAAGGATTATGTTTACTTGATTATTTAATTAATATTTATTATGTCTTTATTTACTGAGTTATAAATTGAAAGCATAATAAATGTCCTTGAAATATTAATGCAAATTATATATCTTCAAGTATGTGACTTAAAAATGAGATTATATGAATAATATTATATTCCTAAAAGTCCCTAGTCGAGTATTATTATTTAAGGACAATTTTAATGCAATAAGACTAGCATGTTTGTTGACTGATGACCACATCTCATTGGTCATAGGTATGATAATACTAAAGTCAAGAACATAAGTGCATGTCTAAATGCATGGCACTGGACAGACCAGCTGTGAGAATCTACATGTTAATAAGTGTAATAAGAAATTCTCACTGTAATAATGATGTAATGATCCTTTGACTTGAAATCATTATATTTTATACGAGAATTAATATACTTTGATTACACTCAAAATTACCTTTAATCGGGTAATGATAAAGGTGGACATTGGGTATGCTATGAATCGTATGAGAAATATGAATGATAGATATAGGATTTAACCCTCCTATTTTAGGAGTGATATTATTGGCCTCTTGATTGAGTGAGACTATAAAATGCATGGTCATGCTCAAATGTTGATTTGATTAATAGTCTACTCATTGATCAAGGAAACCCAGATTAAACGTTGAAGAGGATGATTCAATACATGGCTCGAGTTTGATCTATGATATAAGGTTAAAGGGATTATATTACATTGTACATTATTCACGAAATGTTTAATTGAATCACCAATTATTTTTATTACTTGGGTAGCAATAATGTATTACTAGATGCCGCTCATTGTTTATAATTTTATTATTAGAAAATAAAATTATTGCCAACGTAATAATAACCTAAAGGGTCACACAAACGGAGTGTTATTTAAATTATGAATTTAAATACTGTTATTATTATTAATTCGAATTTATTTATTTAATTAATTAAGTGAGACTTGATTTAATATGCATGATGTCATGTTGATGTATGATTAAAACTGTTACATAATGTGTATCTGGTTATTCATATGATGAGTACATAGATGATGATACTAGCATGTTAATGATTTGCCATGACTGATTTATATGCCTTATTGCGATTTGTATATATATTATGCATGTGGGTCAGTTTGTATAGTGATATAAACTGGTGGACATATTGTGTTGGACATGATCTGTTAACTGGTATATGATCAGTATGTATATGATATATGCTTCTGAAACTGTATAAGATGCAGTGGGGAAAAGACCAACAGATATGATCTGTAGTTCAGAAATTGATGATTTCTGAATAGGACTGGTCTTCGAAAATAAAAACTGAATAGGACTGCCGCCCCCGGACCCCGCCCGGGGCTGCCGCCCCGGACCCCGCCTAGGGGCTGCCAAGAAGAGGAGCAGACACCCATGGATACAAGAAGAATGAAGACATGTAATTGTATTTATATTTTATCACCATAGTTTGACCTTGATCCTTTCATTAGCTCGAAAGGATCACATAGGAAAGGGGGCATAACCAAGCACATTTACATACTGCACTTTACATATTGATGTATGAATGTTAGTGTAGAATAATTAATGATGCATGATTTAATTAGATTAATCATGTATGTGTGTATTAGATACGACACCCATGCCATGCTTGTTTAAACAAGATAAAATCTGTAACGACTCAAGACATTAAAATTGAACAAACGATCATGAGATTCTTGTGTTTATGAAACACGGTATTGAATATGAATTTTTATTTTTCTGATATGGGGAGATTTTGTCAACAACGGATTATTAATTTAATCTGTAAAAAAGTTGGGTTTTAAGTGAGACCGCTTGTGACTTCTCCGACGATCTGGAAATTAAACCATTGACGAATATTGAAATGGATTATTTAATCAAGGAACAATTGAGAATCTCTTTATGATGGGATCATGATCGTTAAATAATAAATCCCTAAATAAATATTAAGTTAATATAGATGCCTTCCAATGTTTATACACATTAAGATCTAGATTTAGAAGGAGTGGGTTTGCCAAAGTAAAGTGCTCTTATCAATCATGGGAAAATGTGATAAGTAATTGTACTTTTTTTATTAAACGTTGGGTCTAACTTAACTAAATCATCACAATAGGATTGTGGGTTTAGAGGCATAGAGTTTGGTGAGATTTATTGGATAAATGTGTATAAATGGTTGTTCCACCAAACTATCCAAGAGTTATATTTGATATAATTGACAAATGTTGTCTACCTAAATAGTCGTGTTTTGGGTGTATTAGCCAACGCTATCTTGAAACATGGATGAAATATGGATCTTGGCTCACTAGAAAGATTTGATGAAATATTTTCCGAATTAATAGTTAGGGCTATTGATTTGAATAAAATAGTGAGAGATATATATTATGAATGTATATGATAATCACTTGAACATAATTAAAATTCTGCAGACTAACTAAATTTATGCATTTTAACATTGTAGATATTTAAATGGCAAACAATACAAATACTTTCTCCGTACGAGCAACCCTTGAGAATGACAAGCTGACAGGAACTAACTTCCTTGATTGATATAGGAATTTGAGGATTGTCCTCAGGCAAGAGCGTAAGCTCCATGTCATTGAAATTCCTTCTCCTACTCCCCCTGCTGAGAATGCAACTCATGCTTAACAAAATGCTTATCAGAAGCATATTGATGATGCGACTGATGTGGCATGTCTGATGCTAGCAACCATGAGTGCCGAGCTTCAAAAACAACATGAGCATATGGATGCTTATGAGATGATTGAACACCTTCAAAGGATGTTTGAAGGACAGGCTCGTCAAGAAAGGTTCGACACGAGCAAAGCACTGTACGCTTGCAAGCAAGGAGAGCATCAACCTGTTCAACCACATGTTCTGAAGATGATAGGTTATATTGAGTATCTTGATACTTTGGGTTTCCTGATTGGCGAGAATATCAGATTGACTTAATCTTACAATCTTGAAATAACAACTACACTCATTTTGTTATGAACTACAATATGAATGAGATAGACAAAACACCTACTGAATTGTTGGCTATGTTGCGAACTGCTGAAACCAACATGAAAAAGGCCGAACCTGCTCCCATATTGATGGTGAACAAGAAAGGTAAGGCTAAAGGGAAAGGTAATTGGAAGGAAAAGAAGAAGATTGGATCTGATTCTTCTCACAAGCCAAAGGCTAATCCCAAACAGGCTTTAAAGCCTAAAGGTGCTGTTGAAAAGGGTGACTGTCACTTCTATGGTAAACCAGGTCATTGGAAAAGAAATTGTCATGCTTATTTGGAGGGTCTGAAGAAACTGAAGTCTGTTCAGATTTCTGATTCATGTATTTATGTTATAGAAGTCAGTCTGTCTACTTCTACATCATGAGTATTGGATACTGGATGTGTTTCTCACATTTGTATAAATGTTCAGGAACTACAAAGGAGTAGGACTTTGGCTAAGGGAGAGGTCGACCTACGAGTTGGCAATGGAGAAAAGGTTGCTGCTTTGGCTGTAGGGACTTATCATTTATCATTGCCCACTGGGCTTATTTTAGAACTTGAGAATTTATTTTTACATGCCTGCAATTTGCAGAAACATTATTTCGGTTTCTTGTTTGGACAAGAAAGGTTTTGCTTTTTCAATTCAGAACAATTGTTGTTCCTTTTCTTTGAATAATGTTACCTATGGGGTTGCACGTTCGTTTAACGGTTTATATGTTCTTGATTTAGACACTCCCATCTATAATGTGAATAACAAAAGACTTAAGACTAATGACTCAAATCAAACATACCTTTGGCACTATCGTTTAGGCCATATAAATGAGAAGCGCATTTCCAAGTTACATAAAGATGGATACTTGGATAAGTTTGATTTTGAATCATACGAAGCATGTGAACCCTGTCTCATTGGAAAAATGACTAAAGCTCCTTTTACTAAACAAGGTGAAAGGGCCACCGAACGATTAGAACTAATACATAGTGATGTATGTGGTCCTATGCGTAATATGGCAAGAGGCGGCTTTTACTACTTTATCACGTTTACTGATGATTTCGGTAGATATGGATAACTGTATCTTATGAAGAACAAATCCGATTCATTCGAAAAGTTCAAAGAATACAAAGCTGAAGTAGAAAAACAGACTAGCAGAAGTATTAAGACTCTACGATCTGATCATGGGGGAGAATACTTAAGCCATGAATTTAAGAGTTTCTTAAAAGAGTGTGGTATCGTATCATAACTCACTCCTCCCGGAACATCACAATGGAATGGAGTTTCTGAGAGGAGAAATCGTACCTTGTTGGACATGGTGCGATTGATGATGAGTCATGCAGATCTTCTAATTAGTTTCTGGGGTTACGCCCTGGAGACGGCTGCTTATACACTTAACCGAGTTCCTACTAAAACGGTTTAGAAGACTCCATATGAGATATGGACTGAGAAACATCATAGCATGTCATTTATGAAAATATGGGGATGTGAAGCGTTTGTGAAACGTTTAGCTTCTGACAAGCTAGGACCTAAATCAGACAAATGTAACTTTATGGGATACCCAATTGAAACAAAGGGTTATTCATTCTATAATCCTTCCGAGAACAAAGTGTTTGTTGCTCGAACTACAATTTTTCTTGAAAGAGAAATGCTTTCGAAGAAAAACAGTGAGAGGATAATAGATCTCGATGAAGTTTGAGGCCCACAAGATAATATTGAACCAATGGAGTAACTTGAGCAGGATGTACAAGAACACAACACTGCTCAAGAAACATAGGTTGTTCGTGGGTCTAGTAGGATTTGCCATGAGCTTGAGAGATATTATGGATTTCTCTTAACTCAAGATGGTGATGTGATGCTTATCGACGAAGATGAGCCTCTCACCTACCAAGACGCTATGAACACTCCAGAATCCAAGAGATGGCTGGATGCCATGAAATCTGAGATGGAATCCATGTATACTAATCAAGTATGGACTTTGGTTGATCCACCTGAAGGGGTAAAACCTATAGGGTGCAAGTGGGTTTTCAAGAAGAAGACCGACATGGATGGTAATGTACAGACCTATAAGGCACGATTAGTGGCAAAAGGTTTCAAGCAAATTCATGGTATTGACTATGATGAGACTTTTTCACCAGTGGCTATGGTCAAGTCCATCAGGATTTTGCTTGCTATAGCTGCTTACTATGATTATGAAATCTGGCAGATGGATGTCAAAACCGCTTTCTTAAATGGGAGCCTTGAAGAAGATGTGGATGTGTACATGACACAGCCTGAAGGTTTTGTTGATCCAAAGCATGCTGGAAAGGTATGTAAGTTACGTCGATCCATTTATGGATTAAAACAAGCCTCAAGGAGATGGAACATTCGTTTTGATGAAACCGTCAAAGTGTTTGGGTTTATTCAAAATGAAGATGAACCATGTGTTTACAAGAAGGTTAGTGGGAGTAATGTGGCATTCCTAGTACTATATGTTGATGACATATTAATAATAGGGAATGACATTCCTTCTTTACAGGCTGTTAAGACTTGGTTGAATAAAAATTTCTCAATGAAAGACTTAGGCGACACGACCTGTTGGGTCCCGGAAGTATCGTAGAAGGGGGGTTCAATGCGATACTGATAACAATTTAAAATTCTTTTCGGAATTTGCGGAATTAAATTATTGTTTGAGCTGAGGGTTAGAGTCCTTGAAGTGTTTGGGAGGCAGACTTACTAGCTTTCTATTTTTATGATATAACATTTAAGATATAGAAAATTAGCAAGTAAGTAAACAAGATTCAAGTTAAATACGTATATTAAAACTTGAAAGGGTGTTACAGTATTAGGTAGAATAAACATTTAATTCCTAGAACAAATTTGACATGAATTGTTCTACTTAAGGAATTAAACTCAAACCAGCACAGAAAGTCTGTGAATATAACGTTGCAGACAAATTACTGAATTTGAAAGTTTTTCTACTTCTTGAAATGAGAAGTGATCTCCTCATATTTATAGAGGTTAGAAAAGCTTTGCATTACTTTTCAGCATTACTTTTCACTATGACCTTTTTAACAAGAATTAAGCTTTGTATTACTTTTCAGAAAGATGGGCATTACTTTTTTTCACTCGGTATTACCTTTTGATTAAGCTCGGTATTACCTTTTAAAAAGTAATTTCGGTATTACCTTTTAAAAAGGTGATTTCGGTATTACCTTTTTAAAAGGTAATTTTGGTATTACCTTTTAAATCATTCGGTATTACTTTTTAATACTTCTCTCGGTATGACTTTTCATCACCTGCCAAATCAATTACTTTTCACTTGAATGGGACACATGGCAGCTTGTGATTGGTTGCTTTTAAAACAAAAACCACCTGCCCTTTCAATTTGAAAAGAAAGGGGCCTATTTCGTCCTGTAGTGATGAGCTCCGTAGAAATGTTTTTCGACCCGCACAGCTTATAATCTTTGATTAATAAATAATAAATTTAATTCCGAAATTATAAAAATAAATATCTAATATTATTTAGATATTTATAAATATAATTTACTAAATAAATAAAATATTTATTAATTAAAATAAATCCTTACGCTCTAAGCTGCGGTCTCCTGAACGTCTAAAACCAAACTCCTTTTCACTTGGAAATGATAAATCAATTCCAACCGGGGTTCCACCTTTAAGAATATATGAATTTGCATTTCTTCCGTGTCATTTCTTTTTCCGTCTTTTCTTCAAGTCAGTACCGTTAGACATGTTTAACTGTATCTACAGTTGCAATTAGAAGTACCTCTGTTACTAAAATAATCTGTTTCTTTAAACTAGACCATACTTCTTTTCACCACTGCATGTACCCAGTCAAATATTCAATCTTGGATTCCGACTCTTGTACAATGCATTCCAAACAAACCTGTATCCCTTTGAGCTTCCAGCTTCTGTCTTCTGTCATTCTAAAATAATTCTAAATTAATTAATCCTTTAATTAATTTAAGAAATAAATTAATTCGGAGTGAATTAATTTACTAATTAAATTAACTAATTAATTTAATTAATTAATAGAGAATTAAATTAAAGGCTTGACTATTGTTGATATAGATAAGACTCTTCTGTTCTTCAACAATAACCTTTTTAACCACTTGAACTTTTTGATGACGAATCTTCACTGACATTGTTGACACCCTGTGCACTGGTCTGGTTCACGGATGACTAACTACAGTGTTGATTCTCATTTCTTCTGTAGTGGTCTTTGTGTCTTGTCTTGTCCTATCATGGCTTCTTTTTATTCTTCCTCTATATTCAATGTTTATTATTTACTTCATTTTCTTATCTGAGTTGAGTTGTCATCTACTTATTACAAATAAGACTAGTCATATGACTATTAATCTCCCCCTATTTGTTGTTAAACATTTAACACACAAATTCCTAGAGGATAACTCAACTAACAACTAAGAAAATAATACAACATTTAAGAACTGTAAATAATAAATTGTTTTCTGGATCATATAATACATTTCCAGATTTCAATTATGAAAGATAAATATAAGATAGATGTTCCTCTAGACTGAACATATTTAACAAAGTTCTATCTTAACTTACCTATCATTACCAGCTTCAGAAGTATCAACTTCACCTTCTTCTAGAGTTTAACTTTTATGACCAGGTGTCATTGGTACATCTTCAATGGCTGGTTTTCTCTGGATCAGATTCTGCATTTCCAGATTTCTTGAGTAACTGAAATGAAAGATGTTTGTTCCTCTAGAACTGAACATATTATACAAGTAGTATTATTTTCATTTCTCAGACTCATCACTACTCCCCCTTAGGATGGCAGGGATGTAGTCTTGTTCTCTTCTTATTACCACTTCTCCTCTATTTCTCCAACTTCTATCTTCACTTCTCTCCCAAGGTGAATTCATTCTCCCCTTACGTGAATTATCCAACCAATTTAATAGAGGTAACAATAGACATGGCATACATACAGCATTAAACCATCGCAAATATAAAAAATGCAAACTATGACATGTTATGCATTTTAGAAAATCCGGTTAATTCCTATATACAAGAATCTTCTAAAATCAAATGGAATAGAAGAATTAATAAAAAAAAATCATTAGTTCTATCCAATCCAAGCATGTTGTTATATACCCCCTTTTCTTGTTCAACAATGGAGTAATCCTCTTCTAGTAAAATTCTTTGTTAAACAATTCTCCTCTTTGGATCTTGTTCAACGCTTCTCCCTTTTTGGATCTGCTTCTCCCTTTTTGGATCTTGTTCAACAGTTCGAACTGTTCAACACTTCTCCCCCTTAGTTGAGTAATCCTCTTCAGAATCCTTATCAGAAGAAATTTCATCCCCCTTAGTTGAGTAACATTAGAAATCTATAACAGGGAATTGGGAATGCGATTTGGTAATTGTGGTAGTGTGTGATTTTCCTTTGTGTTTCTGACAAGTGTTTCGCTCATATACTCTCTAAGTGTTTCGCTCATAGAATATATATTTTCATTCTTTCTCACTTGTGTTTCACACTTTTCTCACAACACTATTTCTCTCTTAGTACGGATGACACAGTCTTTTGTACCTGCAAGAAAGATCACCATAGCCCCTTCAAGAGAGGTCACTGGTGGTGCAATGGGGTTTCGTAAATCCTCGTCCTCAATTGAATCCATTAAAATATTTGACTTTAAAAACTGAATTGCTTCAGGAATAGATTCAATGAGTTGCTGATCATCTAAGATGTTCTATTCCGTTAGGAATCCAGATATGTTCCATATGGGGAGGGAGACAAGGATCTATAATTTAGCAAATGATCCAAGTTTCCTCCTTACGCCTGTGAAAGCATGTTGATTCAGTCAGAATCATCAATCATCCTTCCTTCCTTGATATGGAAGTTTAGAATAATTGCTTCCGTCAATTCATCCTTAGTGTGTGACAATCCTTACAGTGAATTTGAATATATACATTTATGGTTCGCAGTGTTTGAGAGTGTCCAGATGAAGTTGACTCTTTACAAATGGCCTTGGCTGACAGGCCGAATTCAATAGACTCATCATGTTAAGATGATGAACCTAGTAACAGTTTTGCAATTTACAAATCTATACCCTTTTGCGAGGATATAAATTAGTTAGCAGTTGCCTTGGTTTCAATTTCATATTCTAACTAGAGGCAGAGCTGCTGGAACACTCATAGATACTTCTCTTTTCTAGTGCACTAGAGGCACTTACTCTCTCACCCTCTTTAGTTGATAAAACTTTTCTTTCCAGGGATTTAGTAGATGAAGTTGTATCTATTTGAGTGTTTGGTTCTATGATCTGTGTTAGAGATTGTAGGTTTTCAATCCTTTGATCTTGTCCTATAGCCACTGAGGGCTCAATATATCAATTATATATATATATATATATATATATATATATTTATATATATATATTTATACCAATTGATTAGATAATATATCAAGATCGAGATTACCTGCTTTTACCTCGAGTCGATTGCTCTTGTTCGGCAGGACACATATATGCTTTTATTATTAGTGACTTTCAGATAAACAATATATATATATTATCACTAACAACAAAAATCATAATTAATTGCAATGAAACAATAACAAACTATCAAAATATGATAATTAATAATAATTTCAAAAAGCAAGTAATTATGCTCCTAATATCTCATCGCATTAAAACTATGAAACTAATGAACGATGAATTGCTTCAATTCATAATTTTAATAAGATAAAATACTCTTGCTAAATACTAAATAATCATAGGAATGAAAATTAGCATTTAACTTCATACACTATATCTAATAATTGTTACTTAAGCATATGATAATTATACTCATAACAATTATAAGTAGTATATGTAAGCTCGAGAAAGTACATGTAAAGAAATTCACAAGTTCTTTAAATATTGACATTTAATACTTATGATTCTTAGAACAATTTCTCGTAGATAAAAATAAATTTTAAAAATAAAATGAAATAAAAATAACCAAAAGAATGCCAATATTATAGGGAAAAAATAAAATAAATATGCCAATTAAAAAAAATAAAAACAAAATAAAAATAAACTTACACACATATATATAGAAATAGTGATACTAAAAGTTTGAAAACAAAAACAATATGTAACAATTGTAAAAATCTTGATACCAATTGTTAAAAAATATATATATATATATAAGCGCACGATACAAAATTTTCTTTAAGATACATATCCCTTAATAAAACGCAGGAAAGTTGTATCTGAGAAGAAAGTTTCTATCCATTATGAATTTCTTATAAGGAAAACTTCCCATAATAAAATTCGGGAATTTGTACCAAAGAAGAAATCCAAATCTCTTAAGGAATTTATAAATATATATATTTACAGTATGACCAGTTTCTAAAGCCACTGGGCGCTTACTGGAAAGAACCAATCGAGACAAGAAGATAATCACCTTAACATTCCAAAACATATTTTTCATCCCAAGAAGAAGGAAAAATATAATAAGGAATGGTAATAGATTGCATTAAAGCACTTTCAATAAAAGAGTTTTGTCAGAACTAAGGATTTATCATTTAAGAGCATGATATAAAATTTTCTTTAAGATACATATCCCTTAATAAAACGCGGGAAAGTTGTATCAGAGAAGAAAGTCTTTATCATTTATGAATTTCCTATAAGGTAAACTTCCCATAATAAAACGCGGGAATTTATACCAAAGAAGAAATTCAACTCTCTTACCAAATTATATCTCGATAAAATGACTTTTTTCCTTTATACCTTAATACTGTACTATTTAAAAATAGTTTTGCAAACCATCCTTATCAGATAGAGGATTATGACTTTCCGACTCATAATGCAATTATGATCTTAATCATTTTCGTCCACCTGATATTATCCCTAACTTAAAATAAAAAATTTCATGACAATAGTGGTGGATGTATTCTTAGCAATACAGTACAAGGCCTTCAAAACAACAACCATTGTTTAGGTACTTTGAATCAATGTGAAACATACATTGAAACAAGTGTTTGAAAACAAATAATTTTACAAATAGTTGATACCTCAAAGTAAAAACAAATTTTGAAAATAAAAATAAAATAAAATATATTTACAGTATGAATGCCAATTAAATAAAACTGTACAAAAATAAAATTTAAGAAATATTTCTAAGTATATAAAATATTGAGAATTTTATATACATATATATATATATATATATATATATATATATATATATATAATACTTCCACTAATTCCAATATTAGTGATTTCTGAAATATGCATTGATTACTTAGATCAGTAATTCTAAATAATGTCACTAATATTAAAAGTGTCACAATTATTTGTAATAAAATATTTAAAAATATCAAGACAATTAAGCAAGATATCATTAACTGATACTCATAAAATATTTATCATACAAACAATTATGCTGCATATTATTTTAATTCATTTAAATTATGAGACTTATATGACATTGAATTGTCTAACATCATAATTTAAATCAATTAAGATAATATACAAACTAATGCTAGAATACCTAATTACCACATATGCATATTACATTGTAAACATGATAATTAAAGTAGTAGCAATAAGCACGAGGTTCTGGATTTCAGATAAATTCACAAGTCCTTTAAATATGGAAAATTTAATACTTGTGAACTCATTTAAGAATTCCTTACAGGTGAGATTTCCAATAAATATGCACATAAATAATATCCCAACTTCACTAATCAACTTAGACAAAATGAATTTATTAAGCTGTTTAGCAAATATCTGCAAGTTATTCTACTAAGGACTACTCTCGATATAAATGATACTTGGTGTCCATGCGTTTGTTCCGTGAGTGGTGAAGAGATTATCCAGCAGAGTTGATGGAGTTTGACAGCTTCTGGTAATTACCTCCCTATCTTTCTTATAACCTGCATTATCTATATCTATATAGCCAATTAGGTTAAACCTAGTATCTTTAGGGTACCTGATTCTTAGAATTGGTAATCCCTTAAGATATCTAACAATTCATATCTTAGCTATAAGATTAGATTCTCTAGTATCCACGTGGAAACTTGCACATAGGCATATTGAGAATAAAATACATGGTCTTTATGAATAGTAGACCCACATATAATATAGTCATGGTATACTTGCACTAAACATTATGTGTGTGTGCCTTGTATTCTAGAGAGATATGTGTTTAACGACTCTAATATAAAATCATATTCAAGTAACTAGCAGTTAGAGTGTCATACCATGTCCTTGACGATTGCTTGATCTCTTACCTCCGTCATAGAGAGCTTTGTGAAGAGAATGATACACAAATTCTAGTGGATATGAAACTTCAAAATCCAGGAGTTGTTGTACATCAACTTGTTCAGCCCTAATAGTATCAAGTCTCGTCTCTGGTGCTTTAGTTAGATCTTGAAAGTCCCGAAGATTCTGTTTCCATCATCGTCGATACCTTCTGTAGCAACCAGTTTGGCTTTGTCCCTCATAACAATGCCAAATTTCATCCAGTCTCTGAAAACCCTTACAGTACCAATTACAACTTTGTCTTGTGGCCTGGGTTCCAGATTCAGTAGATTCTGCCTTCGAACTGATTGAGATCATCTTGCATTGCAATCACTCAATCTGGATCAATCAGTGCTTCTTCAATCTTCTTTAGGATTCTAACTGTTTAACAATTGTTCTTTCTCGAAGAGTAACCATTTACTTTGCATAGCACTTCTAGTCTTTACTCTAATATCCGGATCACTAAGAACTAGACTCCAGGAATGACTTTGACTCCAAACCCTTTGTCTCGGCAGATATGTTCTTAATGTATTCCTTTGATCTTCATTGTATTGAGTACGACTAGTAGATCCTTCTTTTATTTGCTCCCCCTGAGTTGCTGCTAGGATGTTGTAATAACCCGGATTTTTGGACAAATTTTTTTTTATTTATAAACGACCCTGATGAATAGTGATTCTACGATTTACGAAAACTTTTTAGCCCACACTAGGTACGTGGTGGGATATGGGAAAACCGAAGATGTGGTATTGTTGTATGAAGAAAATGAGTGAATGCAAAAGCCGTCGGAATTCGAAGATTTTCACTTTTATGATTTGTTTTGTAATTTACGAGATATCGAGGAATAAGAGGATTATGTTATGACCAAGAGGATTATAATTTAGAAAGTCAATAGGTATAATCGAATTAGAGTATTTGGAATATTAAGGATTTACGCTACGAAATTCCTACGAAGAAAAGCTTTCAGAAATTAATCGAACTTACGTGGAGGATTAATGGTTAAGTGTTGGATGATAAGTGACTAAATAACCATGCAACCGAATTGGTTAGAAACAAACCAAACCAAGTGATCAAGAAACTAGCTAGTTAGAAACATACTTCCACATTTTAAGGAAAGAAGTACATGACCATGCTTGCAACTATTCAACTTTTTGACAAAATCTTACATATATGACTTATATTGCATATATATGGCTGATGATATATCTATATACACAGCATATATATCATACAAACAAAATTAGCCAAGTTCAAAAAGGTAGCCAAGTGAAAAGAAAAGAGAGAAAAACTCTCCCCCTCCATTTCTCCATTTTCGGCCAAACTAGAGCAAGGTGCAAAGACGATTTTATAACTCCGGTTCTACTCATCCAAAAATCACTAAATTTTAACCATATCTTCTTAACTATATGTAGAAGGTACGTATTTAATTTCATAATTTTTGGAGATGTTTTGGTTGGGTAAATAAATCATAGAAGTTGAGGCTGAATAGTAACTCCGAAAATTTATTAACTTGTTCTTGATTTTCTCTTGCAAGTTTAAGGATGTTAAGCATAGATCAAGGCTCCCTTAAGGCTTACAAGCTCTTGTTAGTATGTTAAGGACTCAAGGAAGGTATAAACATCATCCACCCTTTGATTTTGCTTTAAGTTATAAGCTTGAGTTTAAGTTGTGTTTATGTATAAGTTGATTTAAGGAGTTTGGGTGTATATGGTTGAATATTGTTGGTTGAAAATTTTGGATTGTTGATGGTGGTGAGTTTATGAAGTTTATAAACTGAGTTTTAGTAAAAATGTTTGGGTTGATGATTTGGTTGATGTTGAATGGATTAACATAAGTTAAATCCGGAAAACGTTACGATTATAGCCGTCGTAATGCCCGTTTAATTTGGGACTGTTTTAGCCAAGCATTTCGAACTGTCAAAATAATATTTTTGAACACCACTACCCAGTCAATGGTAGATCTTGTTTTGTAGTTTGTTTTGGTATAAAAATGATGTCGATACGATTTACGGTTTAGGAGAAAAGCTAGTTTTAGTGGAGGTGACTAAAATGACCAAACTGCTGTCTTGTGCTCCCTTTGTACATATAAACGGACCCCTTACCATTTATCAAAAATCATGAAATTTGGAGGATAAATATTTTGGACAGTGATTAAGGCCCCTGTAAAATTTCATGCACAGATGTTAATATTTCGATTTTATAAAAATGTTGAAACCAAAGTTGCACGATGACACTTTTCATTGAGAAGCTACTGCCTTCTTCAGTAAATTCGGGAAAATGGTCCCTCTGTCCAGCAACAAACTTTTGATGGATTGTATTCTAGGAATTCTCTAGATCTTGCACGCGAAAACGGTGCATCATTTGAATTAACGGTTAATAAGTTATGAGCGTTTTAGTGAAAGCGGTGAAAATAGTACAATTCGTAGTTGACTCGACTTTTAAAATACTTTTCACGAAGTTACACTCAAGTGTTCCAAATCAAAATATTTTTGATAAATATTACAAATACTCAAGAAGCTCCTTGAGGTGGTTTCATATTTAATTATGAATTTTCTGATTATTAAAATTGTTGGAGTGCGAGTCGCGTAATAGTAATTCTCAGGAAAGTCAACTACAGAGACACGATTTTGACGAGCCATTTTGGCCAAGATAATAGGATAATTTTGAGTCGGTTAAAACACGAAAGATGTTGAGGAATAACACGACTATGTATCGGAGTAAAAAGATTAGATTAAAAGCCATTGACGAGATGGTTTATGAACGGTCGAGATAGACCCGAGGAGGTGAATGCCGGGTAAAACAAGTGTTAATAAAAATGACCAAGTACAAATTGTAAGTTGTCATAAATGGACTCAATATGAGATTATACTTATTAGTAATATAAGTAGTTGATGGGATTAAGAGTACTAATCAGGATTATGACATCTATTGATAGAGAATCCGGAACAAGTAGGACTCTGAGAACGTATCTTGGATTTCAGGCAAGTTTTCTATCCCTATGTTTTACATATTAAAACATTTGTATAATTATGTTTATGCAAATTTTCCTAACCTTATACTTTTATTTTCAAAAGATTATATTCTTGAGTTGCATAGGAAATTAAATTATGCTTATGCAAGTTTTCTAACTCTGTACTCTATTCTATATACGAATAAGGTAAAACATGTTTATGCAAGTTTTCGAAACATGTACATAATGTACTTCTTATATACTGCTGTTGTGGTTGTGATATGAACTGTTATTGAAATTACGTATTGATTTAATTACTGTTTAAATCTTTCGTAAATGTTTTGGTTTATATGCTATAAGGTATTGTAGATATAAGCCGGTGTTTGAAAAGGCTCTAAGAGTAGAGCAGATATTCGTATTTTCAAAACGTAGACTGGGAGTCGGATAAATTATTTTAAATACTGTTATAATCCGGGAGATGCCGGAGACAGATTATTTTAAAATAACGATTGTAAAATATTCCAATAAATATATTTTGATATTCTTTCGATAAAGGAATTAAATAGAGTTAATAAATATTATTTGAATATTTATTTAATGAATGATTATTATTCTGAATATTCATTTAAAAAGGGTTTTAATACTTGATTATTAATTAATAAATATTATTTAAATATTTATTAAATATTCCAAATTGATTTAAAATTAGTGAAGGTCTTTAATAATTATTTAAAATATTTTCTGACCTTCAGAAAATCTAATAAGGTTCCCAAATATTATTCCAATAATATCAAGTCCCTTAAAACAAGGGCACACATTTTCTGACTGATCAAAAATTGGGAATCAAGTGTAAGAAATGAGCCAATGGTCTCGTTTTTTTTTATTCTGATATTACAATAACTTTCCCTATTCAATTAGAGATATCCAAACCCAACAACTTATTGAAAAATCCGACTACTCCCAAGTTATGTTATAACAGGCAGACTTCTAAAACAAATGAAATCTGTTGACTAACGTCAACCCACATAATGAGTTTACTTCCTCAACCCTTCCGGAAGTAAGGATATGATGATTAAAGTAAACCTATCAACAAGCCGGTTGCTTGGGGACTTGGATTAAATTCCATTCCAGACATGGATAGGGTTCTTCCAGGGATTGGAGTAGCCGACACTAGGGGTCGGAAAGAGTGTAAGAGGCTGCGGGGCAGTCCATCCAAGCGTAAGAGGCTGTGGGACAGTCCAGCATAAAGGCTCATATGTGGCATGGGTGCAGGCCCGGTTAGGGTAGTCATCCATCTACTAGTAGAAAAGAATTCGGTACATACGGCTGATCACCGGGTACCGTGGTACTCCAGTATATCCTCATTCTTCCAATTGGAATTGTGCTGAAACATCGTAATGAAAACCTATGAGCTAATTTACCGAGGGTGTTGTCAGTGGTTGATATGTTGAAATCCTCATACTCATTCAAACTGCTTTGACAAAAAGTTTATTTTGCAAACTCGTAAAGTACGTAAAGCATGCATAATATTGCAGTTTTAAACGAGGTTTAAAAAGAGTATATGTACAGTTATTTATGTTCTTGCTGAGTTATATTACTCACTCTTGATTTCTTTATATATATCACAACACAACAGGTCAGTCGATATTTTGATGAGAAGTTATTTTGAAAACTTAAGTGGGTACATGATGTACGCCGAACAGCCATAGTATGCTGGAATTATCTAAGAGACTTTGACAAGAGGTTTATTTTAAAGATTTAAGTGGATATATGATATATACCAATTAAATTATAAATCTTTAAAATGTTTTACTAGATTTTAAACCTTACAAGGGGTATGGTTAAAGGGGTTTGATTTGCTTATGATAAGAAACAACTATTATTGCAGTATCTTGAACTGCGTACTCATTATTTTATGGGAGTTTAGCAAAGTTATAGTTGATGCTATTTTGCTAAGTTACTGATATATTATTTCAAAATTGTGAACTTAAATAGTTCAGTTCTATTTCAAAAGATTCAGAGAAAGTATGAAAGAGTGGTAGCACTATATTTAATAGTGTCTTATTTTATATAATGAACGAAATGGTTCAGATTATATTCTTCTAAACTTCATGTTAAGTATAAATATTTTAAGAGAAAACTCCGACAATATGTAACGTCGAGAGATACCTTGTTATAATTACCCTATATCGGTAACCTTATGATATACTATCGAGATAGTAGTGATTATCATGTTCTTTGATGAGAATCACCTATATAATTGGGTGGATAATTTGCTGAGCATTCTTTCGCTCACCCTTGCTTTATAATAAATTTTTCAGAGAAAGCGATAATGCATTGGATTGGCTCCATACTTCGAGGAAGAAAAGTAGGAGATTCACCTTTGAGGTGGTTCGGTTCAGAACTATTCCGCATAAGTAAGTAGATAGGTTTTTAGTATTGATCTAGTTATCAATGTCACTTCAGGTAGAGGTTATCATTGATAGCGTGAGATCCTGGTTAAGTACATTTGGTTTATAATAACTAATGGTACTTGTTGTATATCGTTTCTAAGGCTATAACTTGTATTTGTGTGAGAGAGGGGTCTATGATGTGATTTTGTTGAAGTGTTGAGTATTGCAGGTTTAAAGGATTGGATGATGACGTGACGACTCAAATCCCGGACCCCGGATTTGGGGGCGTTACAGAAATGGTATCAGAGCAGGAGTTATAGTACTTAGATACGAGAGTGTTAAGAGTTGTTGGTATATAAGAGGATAACTTGAGAACTTATGTAGAGTTCGTAATTGGACTACCAGATGTAGTACCAATGAAGGAGTTAAGAAAAGGTCATCTATTTGGAGTTAGTAGTGAGGAGATTATGAATGACATTTTGGGATATAGATTTTGGACGGAAATTGGCAAGACCATTCCGGAAGAGGCAATGATATATTTTGTACAAAGATGATAAGTATAAAGATTTCGAGGGTTCTGTTGGAAATAAGAAGTCGAGGATAATTGTTGAGATGATGCGTGGTATTGAGACGGTATAAAGTTGCAACGAGGGGTTAAGACGCACATTTATTGTACCTTCTAAGTATGTTAAATATTTTCGGATCAAAGTGGGCCCTTAGTGTAGTGACCCATATATTCAGGATATTGTGGTCAGAATAAAAAGTATGAATGACCCAGTGTGTAAATGTTGGTATAAAGCTCCTTCTGGTAGTGATGAGACTACGGCTAGAAGGGGGTTCTGAGCATTCACTGAGAATTTAATTGTTTAGTTGAGATAAATGGTTCAGGGAAAGAGGTCCCATAATACAATTTTAGACCCTTAAGTGTGAATTGATTGAGACTACATAATGGACAGTATGTCTCGTCCTTTGGTAATGTACCATATGTCATGTAGACCATGAGTTTTAAAAAGTGGCGGTCGAAAGGACCTGACGATAAATGTACGAACATGAAATTGGTACAAGTTATGAGGAATCTACCCTTAGCTAGCAACCTGATAGGTAATATTGATCTGACACATCAAACGTGTTGTGTTTGATAGCCTGTTGAGTAATATGATCGTCATGCTGATATGAACAGTGATAAGGATATGTTTAATGAGCGTCAACCTATTTTGGCACCTACATGTTGTTTCACCCTCCGAAAGTATCACCCATAAGTTCAATTCATCAAAAACCTGTGATTGAGGGGAAATCCAGGAAGGATATAACTGAGATTTGATTCTAAACCAGAGCTGGTGGAATAATCAATGTGTATAGTCAAGCCTAGAAATTATTGCTGTCACGATAGTAAGTATGAACTTCTTAAGTGAATCTGTCTGTTACAAGGACTAAGTTGTGTATCTTATAAATATTTCCCTAAATTAATTGGGAAGCTAGATGAAGTTGGAATTTAAGACTAAGACGAAAGAGCCTAAGTATGGAATATTATGAATTAAAGTTTACCACAAATATTGAGTGGTTGTCTCGTATGCTGTGACCAAATAAAATTGTCGTGCTGGATATAAATTATTAAGTGGAGATGATTTAGGAAATTGTTATATAAACAAAAGTTGAAGCATTAGGAGTGGTGATTCGAGAATGTTAAACTGAGGCATGAAGAGTAATATTGAATGGATAATTACTAGTGCCATTCAATGGAGATTGATTTCTTTTGAGAAAAGAGAAGAGATGTAATGTTGGGAGAAAAATATCGTTTGCATAAGGATGTTCAAACTAACGATAGAGATAAAGTGGTGAAAGTTAAGATTACACGATAGTGATGAAGTTGTGTTAAAGGACATAGAGACAAACTGAGGGATTTTGATTACGATGGAAATGAAAGATATATTACACTTTGGAGGATAGGTTGTTGGGCAACCGTGATTGGTACTATAGAGGAAATATATGGAAAATAAAAAGTGTTTATTAGCGACCTTATGAGGTATTACCTAACAGAATTATATAATTTAACATCGATCTAGTGACGAGAATAACACTAGCATCAGAGCCATTTAGAAGTTTGCATCTACCAAGATAAAAAGGATTAATCACTCAAGTAAAAGAAGTATTAGAGAAAGGCATGATGAGATTGAAAGTGTCACCATGAGGTGCACTTGTTTTGATTGTTGAAGAAAAGGATAACTCCATGAATCGGTGTGTTGATTGCCAAAATAGATTAAGATTGGAATTAGGAATGAATACCCTAACCATGGATAGAGATTATCCGGCTATTTGGAGACCTAATTTACCCTTCGAGGATAGATTTGAGGATCAGGTATCCTGAAATAGAGATTGACCTAGATGAATTGCCCAAGGTTGCATTCGATAAGAGTTATGAACATTATGAGTTTTGGGATGTCAATTGGATCAATGAATACACCTATAACTTTTATGGATTTAATCAATAGAATTTTAAGAAATGATTGGACCGATGGCCAAGGTTTGTATAAATGATATTTTGATCTACCAAAAGATGAAGAGAGAAAACGAGTCATTCTCTCTAAAGTGTGAGATTTGGTCGAGTAAAGTTAATTTTTGGGAAATTAATGAGTTGCAAAGAAAACGTGTTGACGTATTGAAATTGTTGAGAATTGGGAAAGACCCAATGTACTATAGGAGGCAAGAACTTGTGGACTAGAGGTCGATATAAATGATTGTTATGGTATCCGACTCATGATCGCAGCTGATAGCTATAGTATCCGTACATGAGATATAAGAGCATTATATTGTGCAGATGAGAGTTTAAGAATTATGAAGAACATGAGTAGTATAGGATATTCAAGTTGGAAGTCTAGAGTTGGGATGGTGAGTTTGAGACCTTGTAAAATAGATTCCTAAATAAATACGGACTTATTTATGGTAAAGTTCCGTAACACATTCAGGAAGGAAAACTCCTTACATCTTTTCAATATCATTTCCTTTTCCTTCTTCTTATGTTTGACAATTCGTCATCTGATTGGGATTGACAATACATATGGTGTGACTTCTTGTCTGTGTGACAAAAGTCTGGTGGGACGCCACCCAATTATGTGTTGAAAAAAAAACCAAATGATGCTAAAGATTTTCCATCACCAGTACAGATATGGTTGTTCTCATTCATATCAATATTTTCCTCTTCTCATATACATTTGGAAGTGATTCTATTTATCTTCAAATCACTCGGATCATTTTATGGCAATATTATCCGATAAAAGGATCTCCAATTAAAATCTTGTGAAAATTTATCTCTTTATGATAAAAGGTTTATACCTTCGATATCGAGAAGAGTCGGGAAAATCACGTACTACGGATAGAGTTTTCATTTGAGAATAGTTACATTCAGAATGCTGTCACGCCACCTTACGAAGTTTTGTACGAAAGAATAATGTCGATCTCCCTCACCTTAGGACTAAGACAAAGAACGAGGAAATGTTTGGGTATCGAGAAGAAACCCGCCTGTACGCTAATCTAATCAGAGAGGAAAGAAAGCATGGAGTGAGAGACTTCATATTTCTAGAGGTATTATCACGAAAAGTGGTAAAGAGATTTGACGTATGAGAGAAGTTAAGCTCGAGGATATTACTACTGGTAAGTTCTGACGCATGATAGAAAATACGTATACGTTGGCGTAGTTTCGCAATATTTATAATACGAAAACTTCGCGCGCCCTACACCTATATTATAAAAGATCAATGTGGATGCTAGGCACGTGTTAGAATAAGAAATTATAGAGATGTGAACGAAATGTGTTTTATGACCAGTAAAGATTAGTGACCGAAAAGAGAAAGTGTGGAGAAGTAAAACCATAGCACCAGAAAGGGTGTATGGGTGAATCAAAAAGGGTGAAGAGACAACCCTTAGTTACTTTTGTTTAGATTCCGAGGGCGGAATCCTTTTAAGGAGGGTAGACTGTAATAACCCGGATTTTTGGACAAATTTTTTTTTATTTATAAACGACCCTGATGAATAGTGATTCTACGGTTTACGAAAACTTTTTAGCCCACACTAGGTACGTGGTGGGATATGGGAAAACCGAAGATGTGGTATTGTTGTATGAAGAAAATGAGTGAATGCAAAAGCCGTCGGAATTCGAAGATTTTCACTTTTACGATTTGTTTTGTAATTTACGAGATATCGAGGAATAAGAGGATTATGTTATGACCAAGAGGATTATAATTTAGAAAGTCAATAGGTATAATCGAATTAGAGTATTTGGAATATTAAGGATTTACGCTACGAAATTCCTACGAAGAAAAGCTTTCAGAAATTAATCGAACTTACGTGGAGGATTAATGGTTAAGTGTTGGATGATAAGTGACTAAATAACCATGCAACCGAATTGGTTAGAAACAAACCAAACCAAGTGATCAAGAAACTAGCTAGTTAGAAACATACTTCCACATTTTAAGGAAAGAAGTACATGACCATGCTTGCAACTATTCAACTTTTTGACAAAATCTTACATATATGACTTATATTGCATATATATGGCTGATGATATAACTATATACACAGCATATATATCATACAAATAAAATTAGCCAAGTTCAAAAAGGTAGCCAAGTGAAAAGAAAAGAGAGAAAAACTCTCCCCCTCCATTTCTCCATTTTCGGCCAAACTAGAGCAAGGTGCAAAGACGATTTTATAACTCAGGTTCTACTCATCCAAAAATCACCAAATTTTAACCATATCTTCTTAACTATATGTAGAAGGTACGTATTTAATTTCATAATTTTTGGAGATGTTTTGGTTGGGTAAATAAATCATAGAAGTTGAGGCTGAATAGTAACTCCGAAAATTTATTAACTTGTTCTTGATTTTCTCTTGCAAGTTTAAGGATGTTAAGCATAGATCAAGGCTCCCTTAAGGCTTACAAGCTCTTGTTAGTATGTTAAGGACTCAAGGAAGGTATAAACATCATCCACCCTTTGATTTTGCTTTAAGTTATAAGCTTGAGTTTAAGTATAAGTTGATTTAAGGAGTTTGGGTGTATATGGTTGAATATTTTTGGTTGAAAATTTTGGATTGTTGATGGTGGTGAGTTTATGAAGTTTATAAACTGAGTTTTAGTAAAAATGTTTGGGTTGATGATTTGGTTGATGTTGAATGGATTAACATAAGTTAAATCCGGAAAACGTTACGATTATAGCCGTCGTAATGCCCGTTTAATTTGGGACTGTTTTAGCCAAGCATTTCGAAATGTCAAAATAATATTTTTGAACACCACTACCCAGTCAATGGTAGATCTTGTTTTGTAGTTTGTTTTGGTATAAAAATGATGTCGATACGATTTACGGTTTAGGAGAAAAGCTAGTTTTAGTGGAGGTGACTAAAATGACCAAACTGCTGTCTTGTGCTCCCTTTGTACATATAAACGGACCCCTTACCATTTATCAAAAATCATGAAATTTGGAGGATAAATATTTTGGACAGTGATTAAGGCCCCTGTAAAATTTCATGCACAGATGTTAATATTTCGATTTTATAAAAATGTTGAAACCAAAGTTGCACGATGACACTTTTCATTGAGAAGCTACTGCCTTCTTCAGTAAATTCGGGAAAATGGTCCCTCTGTCCAGCAACAAACTTTTGATGGATTGTATTCTAGGAATTCTCTAGATCTTGCACGCGAAAACGGTGCATCATTTGAATTAACGGTTAATAAGTTATGAACGTTTTAGTGAAAACGGTGAAAATAGTACAATTCGTAGTTGACTCGACTTTTAAAATACTTTTCACGAAGTTACACTCAAGTGTTCCAAATCAAAATATTTTTGATAAATATTACAAATACTCAAGAAGCTCCTTGAGGTGGTTTCATATTTAATTATGAATTTTCTGATTATTAAAATTGTTGGAGTGCGAGTCGCGTAATAGTAATTCTCAGGAAAGTCAACTACAGAGACACGATTTTGACGAGCCATTTTGGCCAAGATAATAGGATAATTTTGAGTCGGTTAAAACACGAAAGATGTTGAGGAATAACACGACTATGTATCGGAGTAAAAAGATTAGATTAAAAGCCATTGACGAGATGGTTTATGAACGGTCGAGATAGACCCGAGGAGGTGAATGCCGGGTAAAACAAGTGTTAATAAAAATGACCAAGTACAAATTGTAAGTTGTCATAAATGGACTCAATATGAGATTATACTTATTAGTAATATAAGTAGTTGATGGGATTAAGAGTACTAATCAGGATTATGACATCTATTGATAGAGAATCCGGAACAAGTAGGACTCTGAGAACGTATCTTGGATTTCAGGCAAGTTTTCTATCCCTATGTTTTACATATTAAAACATTTGTATAATTATGTTTATGCAAATTTTCCTAACCTTATACTTTTATTTTCAAAAGATTATATTCTTGAGTTGCATAGGAAATTAAATTATGCTTATGCAAGTTTTCTAACTCTGTACTCTATTCTATATACGAATAAGGTAAAACATGTTTATGCAAGTTTTCGAAACATGTACATAATGTACTTCTTATATACTGCTGTTGTGGTTGTGATATGAACTGTTATTGAAATTACGTATTGATTTAATTACTGTTTAAATCTTTCGTAAATGTTTTGGTTTATATGCTATAAGGTATTGTAGATATAAGCCGGTGTTTGAAAAGGCTCTAAGAGTAGAGCAGATATTCGTATTTTCAAAACGTAGACTGGGAGTCGGATAAATTATTTTAAATACTGTTATAATCCGGGAGATGCCGGAGACAGATTATTTTAAAATAACGATTGTAAAATATTCCAATAAATATATTTTGATATTCTTTCGATAAAGGAATTAAATAGAGTTAATAAATATTATTTGAATATTTATTTAATGAATGATTATTATTCTGAATATTCATTTAAAAAGGGTTTTAATACTTGATTATTAATTAATAAATATTATTTAAATATTTATTAAATATTCCAAATTGATTTAAAATTAGTGAAGGTCTTTAATAATTATTTAAAATATTTTCTGACCTTCAGAAAATCTAATAAGGTTCCCAAATATTATTCCAATAATATCAAGTCCCTTAAAACAAGGGCACACATTTTCTGACTGATCAAAAATTGGGAATCAAGTGTAAGAAATGAGCCAATGGTCTCGTTTTTTTTTTATTCTGATATTACAATAACTTTCCCTATTCAATTAGAGATATCCAAACCCAACAACTTATTGAAAAATCCGACTACTCCCAAGTTATGTTATAACAGGCAGACTTCTAAAACAAATGAAATCTGTTGACTAACGTCAACCCACATAATGAGTTTACTTCCTCAACCCTTCCGGAAGTAAGGATATGATGATTAAAGTAAACCTATCAACAAGCCGGTTGCTTGGGGACTTGGATTAAATTCCATTCCAGACATGGATAGGGTTCTTCCAGGGATTGGAGTAGCCGACACTAGGGGTCGGAAAGAGTGTAAGAGGCTGCGGGGCAGTCCATCCAAGCGTAAGAGGCTGTGGGACAGTCCAGCATAAAGGCTCATATGTGGCCTGGGTGCAGGCCCGGTTAGGGTAGTCATCCATCTACTAGTAGAAAAGAATTCGGTACATACGGCTGATCACCGGGTACCGTGGTACTCCAGTATATCCTCATTCTTCCAATTGGAATTGTGCTGAAACATCGTAATGAAAGCCTATGAGCTAATTTACCGAGGGTGTTGTCAGTGGTTGATATGTTGAAATCCTCATACTCATTCAAACTGCTTTGACAAAAAGTTTATTTTGCAAACTCGTAAAGTACGTAAAGCATGCATAATATTGCAGTTTTAAACGAGGTTTAAAAAGAGTATATGTACAGTTATTTATGTTCTTGCTGAGTTATATTACTCACTCTTGATTTCTTTATATATATCACAACACAACAGGTCAGTCGATATTTTGATGAGAAGTTATTTTGAAAACTTAAGTGGGTACATGATGTACGCCGAACAGCCATAGTATGCTGGAATTATCTAAGAGACTTTGACAAGAGGTTTATTTTAAAGATTTAAGTGGATATATGATATATACCAATTAAATTATAAATCTTTAAAATGTTTTACTAGATTTTAAACCTTACAAGGGGTATGGTTAAAGGGGTTTGATTTGCTTATGATAAGAAACAACTATTATTGCAGTATCTTGAACTGCGTACTCATTATTTTATGGGAGTTTAGCAAAGTTATAGTTGATGCTATTTTGCTAAGTTACTGATATATTATTTCAAAATTGTGAACCTAAATAGTTCAGTTCTATTTCAAAAGATTCAGAGAAAGTATGAAAGAGTGGTAGCACTATATTTAATAGTGTCTTATTTTATATAATGAACGAAATGGTTCAGATTATATTCTTCTAAACTTCATGTTAAGTATAAATATTTTAAGAGAAAACTCCGACAATATGTAACGTCGAGAGATACCTTGTTATAATTACCCTATATCGGTAACCTTATGATATACTATCGAGATAGTAGTGATTATCATGTTCTTTGATGAGAATCACCTATATAATTGGGTGGATAATTTGCTGAGCATTCTTTCGCTCACCCTTGCTTTATAATAAATTTTTCAGAGAAAGCGATAATGCATTGGATTGGCTCCATACTTCGAGGAAGAAAAGTAGGAGATTCACCTTTGAGGTGGTTCGGTTCAGAACTATTCCGCATAAGTAAGTAGATAGGTTTTTAGTATTGATCTAGTTATCAATGTCACTTCAGGTAGAGGTTATCATTGATAGCATGAGATCCTGGTTAAGTACATTTGGTTTGTAATAACTAATGGTACTTGTTGTATATCGTTTCTAAGGCTATAACTTGTATTTGTGTGAGAGAGGGGTCTATGATGTGATTTTGTTGAAGTGTTGAGTATTGCAGGTTTAAAGGATTGGATGATGACGTGACGACTCAAATCCCGGACCCCGGATTTGGGGGCGTTACAGATGTGTTGAAGATCCTTCACCTTGTTGAGTGGATTCTGTTAAAGCCCATGAGTTGTGTAGATACACTACCATTTCCACTACTAGGATCTGAATCATCATCATTAAAATTGATTCCTTCTGCAACCTCAGTTTCATCATCAATATCTGAATATGACTCTGACTAGATGTCAAGCTTCAAAGATTCATAATAGACTTTTATTTTAATGCTCGCGAGCTCCTTGAATAGTGTAACACAGCCCTGATCTTGTCTAACTACTTTTAGCCTTATGTTTCTTCAGTTGTGACCTCTAACGATTCTTAAATCCATTTTGTATAAGTACAAAAACTAGAATGATCAGTAGAGTCAGAAAAAAAATCTTCAGAGTTCCCCACTAATAAATCTATCATATCTTTACATTTGAGCAGTTTGTGGAACTATAACATAAACTGTCGTAACATCCACAATAAAATTCAAATGCTCCGGAATAAACCTACTAATACGAAATGACCACTTTTCTCGAAACCGGGTCATATGCTCTGGGAAATAATTTCTGAGCCAAACCGGAGAATTTTCCAAGTACAAACCCTTTTGGAAAAATGGACCAAGATTTTTAATAACTTTAGATTATAAATTAAATCTATATAAATTTAACTAATAAATTTACTTAAAATAAATTTATAAAATAAATTTATTTAAATTAAGTTTATAAAATAAACCTTTTCAAGTTTAAAATATAAACTACTTTAAGTTAAATTTATAAAATAAATTTATTTAAATAAAATTTATAAAATAAATTTATCTAAATTTGACTTCATAAAATAAATTTATTTAAACAAATTTAAATAATAAAAGTAAATCTATTTAAATTTATAGAATAAATTTATTTAATTTAAATTTATAAAATAAACTTATTCAAATTAAGTTTATAAAATAAACTCTTTCAAGTTTAAATAATAAACTCATTTAAATTAAATTCATAAAATATATTTATTTTAAATAACATTTATAAAATAAATTTATCTAAATTTAAATTTAAAAAATAAAATTATCTAAATAAATTTAAATTATAAAAGGAAATCTATTTAAATTTAAATAATAAATTTATTTAATTTAAATTTATAAAATAAACTTATTTAAATTAAATTTATAAAAAGAAACTTTTTTAAGTTTAAATAATAAACTCATAAAATTAATTTATTTTAAATAATATTTATAAAATAAATTTATCTAAATTTAAATTTATAAAATAAAATTATCTAAAAAATTTAAATTATAAAAGGAAATCTATTTAAATTTAAAGAAAAAATTTATTTAATTTAAAATTTATAAAGTAAACTTATTTAAATTAAGTTTATAAAAGAAATTTTTTCAAGTTTAAATAATAAACTCATTTAAATTAAATTCACAAAATAAATTTATTTTAAATAACATTTATAAAATAAATTTATCTAAATTTAAATTTATAAACTAAATTTATTTAACATGGCCTCTAGACATTCAGAGTTCAAAACAGTTTCGGTACCCTGAGCTTCACTGGACTGCAGATCTTGATTTGTATATCAATCAGCTTGCTTTGATACCAATTGTTGGTTCCCGGAAGTATCGTAGAAGGGGGTTGAATGCGATACTGATAACAATTTAAAATTTTTTTCGGAATTTACGGAATTAAATTATTGCTTGAGCTGAGGGTTCGAGTCCTTGTAGTGTTTGGGAGGCTGACTTACTAGCTTTCTATTTTTATGATATAACATTTAAGATATAGAAAATTAACAAGTAAGTAAACAAGATTCAAGTTAAATACGTATATTAAAACTTAAAAGAGTGTTACAGTATTCGGTAGAATAAACATTTAATTCATAGAACAAATTTGACATGAATTGTTCTACTTAAGGAATTAAACTCAAACCAGCACAGAAAGTCTGTGAATATAACGATGCAGACAAATTACTGAATTTGAAAGTTTTTCTACTTCTTGAAATGAGAAGTGATCTCCTCATATTTATAGAGGTTAGAAAAGCTTTGCATTACTTTTCACTATGACCTTTTTAACAAGAATTAAGCTTTGTATTACTTTTCAGAAAGATGGGCATTACTTTTTTTCACTCGGTATTACCTTTTGATTAAGCTCGGTATTACCTTTTAAAAAGTAATTTCGGTATTAACTTTTAAAAAGGTGATTTCGGTATTACCTTTTTAAAAGGTAATTTTGGTATTACCTTTTAAATTATTCGGTATTACTTTTTAATACTTCTCTCGGTATGACTTTTCATCACCTGCCAAATCAATTACTTTTCACTTGAATGGGACACATGGCAGCTTGTGACTGGTTGCTTTTAAAACAAAAACCACCTGCCCTTTCAATTTGAAAAGAAAGGGGCCTATTTCGTCCTGTAGTGATGAGCTCCGTAGAAATGCTTTTCGACCCGCACAGCTTATAATCTTTGATTAATAAATAATAAATTTAATTCAGAAATTATAAAAATAAATATCTAAATATTTATTAATTAAAATAAATCCTTACGCTCTAAGCTGCGGTCTCCTGAACGTCTGGAACCAAACTCCTTTTCACTTGGAAATGATAAATCAATTCCAACCGGGGTTCCACCTTTAAGAATATATGAATTTTCATTTCTTCCGTGTCATTTCTTTTTCCGTCTTTTCTTCAAGTCAGTACCGTTAGACATGTTTAGCTGTATCTACAGTTGCAATTAGAAGTACCTCTGTTACTAAAATAATCTGTTTCTTTAAACTAGACCATACATCTTTTCACCACTGCATGTACCCAGTCAAATATTCAATCTTGGATTCCGACTCTTGTACACTGCATTCCAAACAAACCTGTATCCCTTTGAGCTTCCAGCTTCTGTCTTCTGTTATTGTAAAATAATTCTAAATTAATTAATCCTTTAATTAATTTAAGAAATAAATTAATTCGGAGTGAATTAATTTACTAATTAATTTAATTAATTAATAGAGAATTAAATTAAAGGCTTGACTATTGTTGTTGTAGATAAGACTCTTCTGTTCTTTAACAATAACCTTTTTAACCACTTCAACTTTTTGATGACGAATCTTCACTGACATTGTTGACACCCTGTGCACTGGTCTGGTTCACGGATGACTAACTACAATGCTGATTCTCATTTCTTCTGTAGTGGTCTTTGTGTTTTGTCATGTCCTATCATGGCTTCTTTTTGTTCTTCCTGTATATTCAATATTTATTATTTACTTCGTTTTCTTATCTGAGTTGAGTTGTCATCTACTTATTACAAATAGGACTAGTCATATGACTTTCACGACCTATATATTAGGTATCAGGATCTATAGAGATAGATCAAGAAGAATGATTGGCCTAAGTCATAGTACATATATTGACAAAGTTTTGTATCGATTTTGGATGCAAAATGCTAAAAGGGGCTATGTCCCGATGTCTCATGGGATATCGATCTCTAAAGAAAACTGTCCTAAGTCATTGGATGATAAGGACCGTATGAGTAAAGTTCCATATGCGTTGGCAATTGGTTCTATAATGTATGCAATGATATGTACTCGTCCTGATGTCTCGTATGCTTTGAGCATGACGAGTAGATATTAGTCTAATCCAGGTAAAGGTCACTGCTCGGCAGTCAAGAATATTCTTAAGTACTTGAAAAGGACTAAAGATCAATTCTTGGTATATGGAGGAGATGAAAAACTGGTAGTAAAAGGTTACACCGATGCTAGTTTCCAAACAGACAAGGATAATTCGATCTCTCAGTTTGGTTTTGTATTTTGTCTAAATGGAGGTGCTGTAAGCTAGAAAAGTTTAAAGCAAGAGACGGTTGCCGATTCTACAAAGGAGGCTGAGTATATTGCTGCCTGTGAAGAAGCCAAGGAGGCTGTCTGGATTCAGAATTTTATTGCAGGTCTTGGTGTGGTTCCTTCGGTCGCAGATCCGATAGATTTATACTGCGATAATAACGGAGCCATTTCACAGGCTAAGGAACCAAGATCTCATTCCCGAACAAAACATATACTCAGACGATATCATCTTCTTCGAGAGATTAATAATCAAGGGGATATACATATATGTAAAGTGAATACAAATGAGAACATTGCAGATCCACTGACTAAGGCTTTGTCGCAGCAGAAGCACGAAGGTCGTACTAGTTCCATGGGTATTAGATACATGAGAGATTGACTCTAGTACAAGTGGGAGATTGTTAGTGTTGATGTCCTAGAGACAATACTTTATGATAAACAATTAAGGATTATGTTTACTTGATTATTTAATTAATATTTATTATATCTTTATTTACTGCGTTATATATTGAAAGCATAATAAATGTCCTTGGAATATTAATGTGAATTATATATTTTTAAGTATGTGACTTAAAATTGAGATTATATGAATAGTATTATATTCCTAAAAGTCCCTAGTCGAGTATTATTATTTAAAGACAATAATAATGCAATAAGACTAGCATGTTTGTTGACTGATGACCACATCTCATTGGTCATAGGTATGGTGATACTAAAGTCAAGAACATAAGTGCATGTCTCAATGCATGGCACTGGACAGACCAGCTGTGAGAATCTACATGTTAATAAGTGTCATAAGAAATTCTCACTGTGATAATGATGTAATGATCCTTTGACTTGAAATCATTATATTTTATACGAGAATTAATATACTTTGATTACACTCAAAGTTACCTTTAACCGGGTGATGATAAATGTGGGCATTGGGTATACTATGAATCGAATGAGAAATATGAATGATAGATAAAGGATTTAACCTTCCTATTTAGGAGTGATATTATTGGCCTCTTGATTGCGTGAGACTATAAAATGCATGGTCGTGTTCAAATTTTGATTTGTTTAATAGTCTACTCATTGATCAAGGAAACCAGGATTAAACATTGAAGAGGATGACACAAGACATGCCTCGAGTTTGATATATAATATAAGGTTAAAGGGATTATATTACATGGAACATTATTCACAAAAGGCTTAATCAAATCACTGATTTTATTATTATTACATGGGTAACAATGATGTATTACTAGATGTCGCTCATTGTTTATAATTTTAATTAGATATTAAAATTGTTGTCAATGTAATAATAACCTACAGGGTCACACACAAAGAATGCTTGAAGGAGAAATAATTTAAATTATGAATTTAAATTAAATAAGTAATTTATTTTATTTATGATATTAATTAAGTATGACTTAATAAATTATATAAATAGAATAAATGAATTATTTAAACTAATTCCAAAATTAGTAATTAATTAATTAAGTGAGACTTAATTAAATAATTTAGAATTTTGGATTAGTATTAATTATAATTAGATTATAATTAGGAAACTTATTCCTCTCTCTATATATAATCTCTTTATGAGCTGATTTAATTAAAAAAACACATATTTTCTAAAACCCTAGCCGTTTTGAGAAAAAAGGAAGATAAAGAGAGAGAAACTGTTTTCGGGTGCTAGTACACATCAATCTTTCATGAAAAGTATTCGTGTAGATATCATAGAGTGTAGATCACGTGAGCGGGATACGTGGTGATTAAACAAGCTTTGGACCTCCATTAATCTTCCATTGATGAACTGTTAAAACTTTTTAAGGTATTTGTTCTTAATCTCCAAATTAAATCTTTTGGTTTCACATGGATCCTGCGGAAGGTTTTGATTTATATTACATTTTGTATTTATTTTTCACTTTTATTCCGCTGAGTTTGTGCCTCGAAACCCTTCAGTTTTCCCATGAAGACATTTATTGGCCCCATGTTCCTGATCTCATTAAGAAAGCATACTCTGAAATAAACTCTGATGAGATGAAGGCAGTTCTCAAGGCTATCACTGTATTGGCAAAGGGTGTTCACAGTGTATTTTATGATCTTAAAGACACCGTTAGCAAGACAAGTGCTTCAGTTCAAAGTTCTATTTCTGTTTCTCAACATGCCTTAGAATCTAAGATTAAAGCTGTTTCCACTAAACAGGATGTTTTGGAGTCCAAAGTTGACAAAATTGCTAATGTTGTCACCTCCATGCAGACCATGTTGCATACTATTGCAGACCTCCTGACTATTTATTCTGATGTCAGAAAGGGGGAGAAAATATCTAAGGACTAAGGTAAAGTGGACTCTGTTTTAAACTCTGATAAACCGGAAGGTGATGGTGATGGCAGCGGTATACTTGATAAAAGCCAAGGGAGTCATAAGGGTGGAAAAAGTATACAAACTCAAAATATGACTGATCAAACTTTGATTCCTTCAGGATCTAGAAAAGTTCAAGACAATCAGCAAACTCTGATGGAACTTGATTGTGGAGTTGACATTGAACAAATAAGAAGAGATGAAGAATTGGCTAAAAGGCTTGTAAAGGAAGAAAAGCCTGAAAACATTGAAGAAAGAACAAGAAAGATGCAGAACCGGCAAAGAAACTTTTTGAAGAAGAAAATCCAGGAATGGATTCAGTTGCTGCAGAAGAAGAATTGAAGAAAGATGGTACTAACAATATTCAAGTCCAGTCAAAGAAGAAAAGATATGTAAGTTCAAAGAAAACTCCAGCTTAGAAGAAGGTACCTGCTGAAGAAAAGCATATTGTATATGCTCTTGTTGAAATTCAATCAAAGTCATCTCAAGCAGTTCAACATTAAGCTTCATCAAAACCAAAGAATCCACTCAACATGCTTGGAACTACATTTCTTCCAGGTGGAACAAGTTTTGAAGATGAGGAAGAAAAACAACAGTCTCTGTGTAGAAAGAAGAATCATGATCTCCTGTGGACAAAATCTGAAAATCTGACTCTCAATGCAAAACTTTGTAAGAACAAGGGAGGTATTGGTGATTCAAAAACCAAAATATACAGAGGAGAATCAAATACATTCAGAGATCCTTATTCTTTGAAGAAAAAACCTGAAGAAGAGCTCTCACAAGATCATTTGGACAAGCTAATTGGTGTTCATATAGTAAAAGATATTTTTAATGGTGTTGTTCCAAAAGAAAAGTAGTTGTATTTTCTAGAAGATGGAAGAGTGATGAAAATAGCTGAAGAATATTTGATTAATAAATCATAAAAAGAACTTGAGTATGTTCTTTATCTGTTAAATGATTAGAATGAGATCACAACTATGTGGGTGAAGACTTTAGAAGGAGTAATTGATGAAAAGAATAAGAATGAGAGACTTGTTACCCAGATAATCAATCTATTACAGAAGGGGTGTTGAATGTAATAGTACCAATTAATCGATGATGAACACAAGTATGTAGAATGGAATATTGTTTTGTATTAATAATGAACTTGAATACAAAAACTCTCTCAAGAAATAATGTTCTTAAGAGCTGCTAGGTTACACGAATAATGTTTTTTAATGAATTCGACATTGAATTATAACCTATCTCTGTGTTTATATAGACACAGCTACAAATACAATTACAAAACAGATTATGATAAGAACAGCTTTAATAAGGTAATTTAGACTTGCACTCGAATTCCTTCTTACTATCCAAATCAGACTTTGATTTGTTTGTTTCCTTTTTTGATAAACTCTGAAGCTAATCTCTGTCGGTTTGTCATTCTCTGATTTGAGCATTCTCTGTTAGAGTAAACTCTGATTGAGTATTCTCTGATAGAGTAAACTCTGACCGACAGCTTCCTTAATCTCTGATGACATCAGCATAAACTCTGTTTGGTATTTTCTGATAATCATCAGTGTTTGCATTCCTAACAATCTCCCCCAATTTATGCTTTAATAATTAAAACATAAATTTTACTTATGATGTCAGAAATACAAGACAAATGCATCAGAGTTTGTTTTCCCTTTTAGATTCAGATTCTTCTGTAAGAGAAGTTTTCTTTCTGAAATTGACTCATGAGCTTTTCTTCAGCATTTTTCAATAAATCAAAAAGCTTCTCCTTCAATTCCTTCATTTGCTCAGAAGAATCATCTATTTGAAATATTGCAGCCCTTAGAGCCTAAATTGATGACCTCTCCATTCTTTTATCTAAGACAATGCAACAGGTCTTCATTCCATCAGGATTTAAACTTAGTGTAGGAATTCCTAACACCATTTTAACTTTTGCATCTCCCTTTCTCATAGCTCTTCTGGTGCCATCTTTAAGTGTATATCCTAGCTCATAATCTTCAGATTTTATCATCATTAACCTTTCATTCTTCTTCTTTTCAACAATCACTCCAATTATTTTCCTCCACCTAGAAGTTGCTTCATTTTCATCATTGAGTAGATATAGAACATGTTCAAGTTCTTTAGATGCTTTATCAATCATATTTTCTTCAGCAATCTTCAAAACTATCCCATCTTCTAGAAAATATAGAAGCTTCTCATTTGCTTGAGCTCCATCAAAAATGTCTTTTACTATGTTGACAGATATCAATTTGTCAAGATGCTCTTGTGTCAAATCTTTCTTAGGATTGTGCTTTAAAGAAAAGGGATCACTGAATTTATTTGCTTCACCCCTGTAAACCTTAGCATGTGAATCACCAATGCCTCCTTTATTTTTACCAAGTCTGGCATTGAGAATCAGACTTTGAGTTATAGTCCACAGAGGATCAGTCTTTTTTTTTTTTTTTCTGATCAGAGCTTCTTGTTGTTCTTCTTCTTCAACATCAAAACTAGATCCATCAGGTAGAAATGTTGTTCCTTGCAAAGTGAGAGGTGTCTGTGGTTTAGTTGGAGCTTTTTGTTGAATTCTTGCAGATGATCTTGTTTTGAATTTCTGAAACTGGTTTTGATTGAGCAACTGGCTTAGGAGTATCAACAGTTTTGATTTGAATAGGCTTAGATTCTGGTTTCTTCTGTTGAGCAAGTATCTTTTTCTGAATTGGACCTTTCTTTATACTTTTTATCTTTTTCTGGACTTGAGCACTAACAGCTCCAGACTTCTTCAATTCAGCTTCCACAGCAACTGAATCCATTCCTGGATGTTCTTCTTCAAAAATTTTCTTTGCCAGTTCTGCATCTTTTAGATTTTGTTCTTCAATCTTCTCAGGCTTCTCTTCTTCTTCAAGCCTTTTTGCTAATTCCAAATCAGCATCTATCAGAGTTTGCTTGTCAGAGTTTATATCAGTCTTTAATGTCGTCAGAGTTTGTGAGGTTGTCAGAGTTTGTCCAATCAGAGTTTGCTGCTTCAGAGTTTGATTCCCATCCTTATGACTCCCTTGATCTTCATCATCAGGTTTGTTAGATTTGAGAATTACATCCTCCTTGCATTTGTCTGAACCCTTCTCCCCCTTTCTGACATCACTTTTGACAGTAAGAAGTTCAACTATAGTATGTTGCATACCCTGCATTGAACTAACAGAAGCAGAAAGATTATCCACTTTAGCTTCCAATACAACCTGTTTGGCGGAGACAGATTGGAGTTTTGCTTACAGAGAATGTTGAGAGGTGGAAACAACAGTTTCAATAAGGACAGAATTCTTGTTGACAGATGTCTGCAGTTCATTAACTCCATGTTGAAGTCCCTTGGACATTATAGTAGAGGCTTTCAGAATTGTTTTTAGTTCACCAGAGGATATTTCCTTGTCAGCTTTATTGATTAAAGCAAGAACATGAGGCCATGAAATTTCTATTTCAGGAAACTTCCAAGATGAATCCCAAATAGATTGTCTGTGAGAGGTAAGAAAATCAGCATTTGATGACCGTGTTGTGGAAGAGAAATCTCTTCTGATACCTTCTGCATTCAGATCAGCTTCAATTTGTCCTTTGAGATTTTCCACCACCAAGTAATCAGTATAATCCATCCTTAATCTCTCATGAGCATCATGTGCATTAACAGGCCACTTCTTGGTGTTATATCTTTGTGTGAAGGGAATGGAGAGATCTGTGACTTCTTCATCATCAAAAATCACATCATCAGAGTCTGTGTTCTTCCCATCAGAGTTTAAAACTTAAACAGTGTTTGGCACAGCATCAGAGTTTGCAGGAACAGGTAAACTCTGAGTACCTACAAAAGTAACAGAACAAACTAAATCACTCTGATTTTTTTAAAGTAATCTCATTACTTCTCACATCACACATATCATAACTTTTAAGAGTTAGATGATGCTCATTAGAAGTACCTAACTTATTTCTCAATTCTACCTCTCCTTTTGCCAGATACAGTGTCTGCCTCTCATTAATTCAATTTTCCACACTTTTTACCTCAGACTCATTAGAAAGGCTCAACACACAATGTCCTACAGAAATAAGAGGTGACTGAGAAAGGAGATTTGTGGTCACATGAATAGGGGTATCCTTTTCAGGACTATCCATGATCATCCCAGCAGTAAAAGTAGGAAATTTAAATCCTGAACTGATACAATCAGGGAATGTAAATTCTGAATTAGAGTCAGAGTTTATACCTTGAGCATTTGTAGATGGAGTCCCCATGGACAGTGCAGAAATTGGTTGCACTAAGAGAGCATCAGAGTTTGCCTGTGGAGCTTCATCAGAGTTTGTCTATCCAATAGGATAATCTTGGTCTGTAATCATAAAATGGATGATTGGTTCTTGTCGGACCTGAGTCATATCAGCAGCTGCTTCACCACTTGGAGGTGAAGGTTCTTGTGGGCTTGACCCTGCCAGAGATTGGCCTTCAGCATCAGCAACAACAAGGTCTTCTATAAATGGTTGAGTGCCTGCATCCAAACTTTGATTGGATGGTTATTGTGTGGCTGGGGCCTGAACAACTTCTTCAACCCTTTGAGCTGAAGGTTCTTGTGGGTTGTACCCCTGATCTAAGCTGGCTTCATCTGCTGGAACTGTGGCTGCTGTTGAACTTTGATCAACAGGTTCTTGTGTGCCTGGCCCTTCAATGACTGCTACCTCACTTTGAGAAGTAGGTTCTTATGTGTCTTGGCCAAAGGTGACAGACTTCCTCTTCCTTCGTAAAAAATGTTTGGAACTTGGAGAGGCTGAAGTTGATTTTGATTTTTCTGCCTCCATTTCCTTTCTTACCTGTTCAGCCAGCTCCCTAACCCTTTCATAAGACATCTCCTTGATAATTTGTTTAGGTGAGTTTGTTGGAGAATCAGATACTTGAACTGGAGCAGCTTCACTAGATTTTATCAAATCATCAGAGTTTACCAAATTCTCAGAGTTTATCGCTTCAGTTTTTAAAGGTTGAGGTGTTGGCTGATCAGAGATTGGAGGGTCAGAGTTTATGACTCTATCAGAGTTTAGTTCATCAATATTTACAGCCTTAGAGTTTACAGCCTTGACCAATCGTCTCTTCTTCTTCTTCTTCTGTACCACAGTCATTGGTGTCACTGTGATTGGCTTCATAAAAGGTAGAGAAGGTGTCTCAGAAGCTTGTTCAACTGTCATTCTCTTAGCAAAAACGAACCCTTCATCAGAATCTGTATCTTCATCAATTAATTTTCTCTTTTTGAGAGAAGATTATGTCACTGACTTCCCCTTCCTTTTGCTTGAGCCCTGTTGAGAGGTGTGTTTTGCAACTACAGTCTTTTGAGAGACTGTAGAGGTTGGCAAAGGTGTTTAGGTGTCAGTGTTTGGAGGGTGGTTTGGGTTTGAATCAGAAGATGCTAAACTCTGATTCACAGCCACTGAGAGAAAATCCCTTCCATACATGGTAGACAATATCTGATGTAAGAAAAGCCTGACCCATATGGGATAAAACAAGTTACAGAGTTTACCTGCATCATTTTTCTTGGCATTTTTCCGTATGAGATCAGCAAATATTCTTTTATTCATTGAAAAACTAACTAAACTCTGGTCATTCTCAAAAGATACATCAGGCAAAAGATAGGAGAAAATTAACTGTAAAAATCTAGCAAAGTAAACTGTATGTGCAGCATCATCTATTTTGCTAGCTATCTGCCTAATTATCAAACATTAAAAATCAAAAGACAAGTTGTGGGTCAGAGAATACCCAATTTTCTGTGATAGCTGTGGAATTGCATCAATGTTGGTGCATTTTCCTTTGAAAGCCCTAGTGATACAATCAAGGAAGAAGTTCAACTCTCTTCTTAGATTAGGTCTCGTCAAGCTTCCTAGCTTTGACAAGCTTCCACTATAGCCTATAGACCTGAAAAATTCTTTTATCCGTTCATCTCCAACTATGCCATCATACTGGGCCACTTCTGGAAGATGAAAGGCTTGTCGAACCACAACAGGAGTAATTGAATATTTTCCATGGCATTGAAAAGTTATAATGGGTTCTTCATCATCACCAACATTATTGAATTTCGCAGTTGACCAGATTCTTAGTAATGATTGGGCAGAGAAATTTGAAGGTTCTTGAAGCCCATAACCAATGTAACTTTGTGCTAAAAAATCCAGAATAATATGAAAATCTTCAGGTGCATCGGACTTATCCAACAAAGAGATATAGTTTGTGGCAGCAAAAGTATAGTTTTGGAAGGTTTGACCTTTGGATGCCATTGAAACAATAAAGATTTGCAGGTTTGAAAAATTAGGGTTTATGTGAAGCGAGAGTGCAAAAGAAGAATGATAGATACAGATGATTAATTCAAAATAACAATAAGAATTAAACTATTCCCTTTCAATTGCATAAAACCTGTAGTGGGACACGTGGCAAAAACTGATTGAAAAAGCAATTATTAGTACAAGTCTCAAAATACAGCAAGTGTGTGTGTACTGTGTAATAATAGGAACCGTCATTCGTGAGAAACAAGCGCCTTATTACAAATCCAATAAGAGAATAATAATTATGATGTCATAAATATGATCTCAGAGTTTACCACTTAATCAGAGTTTACAGATTAGAGTTTATATGAGTCAGAGTTTAGTATGTACTATCAGAGTTTACCACATACTCTGACAGAGTTTACCATAAATACTGATAACTTGTGATCAGAGATTAGATGCTTAAATGATCAGAGTTTACTCCATTTTCATCAGAGTTTACCCCATACTCAGACATATACTCTGAGTGTCTGAAACTTGCTAAGTTGAGCCACTTGTCACCATCCCTAATTCAGAAACCAGTCTGTTAAATGTTTCTTCAGGCAAAGACTTAGTGAATATATCTGCTATTTGTTAATCTGTAGGAACAAAATGTAATTCTATGGTGCCTTCCTCCACATGTTCCCTTATGAAGTGATATCTGATACTGATGTGCTTTGTCAGAGAATGTTGAACTGGATTTCCTGTCATTGCAATAGCACTTTGGTTATCACAATAAATAGGAATTTTAGAGAAGTTCAAACCATAATCCAATAGCTGATTTTTCATCCATAAGATTTGAGCACAGCAGCTTCCTGCAGCAATATATTCAGCCTCTGCAGTTGATGTTGAAATTGAGTTCTGCTTCTTGCTTTGCCATGACACAAGTCTTCCACCTAAAAATTGACAACTGCCACTTGTGCTTTCCTGTCAATTTTGCATCCTGCAAAGTCAGCATCTGAATAGCCTATTAATTTAAAATCAGACTCCCTAGGATACCATAAGCCAAGATTAACAGTGCCCTTGAGATATCTGAATATCCTTTTCACGGCAATTAAATGAGGTGCTCTTGGATTTGCTTGAAATCTAGCACATAGACATGTGGCAAACATGATGTCTGGCCTACTAGTAGTCAAGTAAAGTAGAGAGCCAATCATCCCTCTGTATTCTGTAACATCAACAGGTTCTCCAGTGTCTTGATCAAGTTTTGTTGCAGTAGCCATAGGAGTTCTAGCAGATGCAGAATCTTGAATTTGAAACTTAGTGAGTAGATTTTTTGTATATTTAGAATGATTAATGAAAATACCTTCTTCAGTTTGTTTCACTTGTAAGCCTAGAAAATAACTCAATTCTCCCATCATGCTCATTTGATACCTGAACTGCATTAACTTTGAAAATCTTTCACAGAGTTTCTCATTAGTGGAACCAAATATAATATCATCAACATATATTTGCACCAATAATAAATCCTTACCTTGAGTTCTATGAAACAAGGTTTTATCAATTGTTCCTCTAGTGAAACCATTTTCAAGTAAGATTAGAGCCAGAGTTTCATTCCAGGCCCTTGGTGCTTGCAGTCCATATAAGGCTTTATCCAGTCTGTAGACATGATTTGGATATTTTGGATTAACAAAGCCAGGTGGTTGTTCAACATAGACTTCTTCTTCAAGTTCACCATTTAAAAATGCACTTTTAACATCCATCTGGTAAACCTTGAATTTCTTATGTGCAGCATAAGCAAGAAAAATTCTGATTACCTCAAGTCTTGCTACAGGTGCATAGGTTTCATCATAATCAATTCTCTCTTGTTGAGAATAACCTTTGGCTACCAGTCTTGCTTTGTTTATTGTAATTATTCCATCAGAGTCTGTCTTGTTCCTGAATACCCATTTTGTGCCAACAATAGATCTGTTCTTTGGTCTAGGAACTAAGGTCCAAACTTCATTCCTTTCAAACTCATTCAATTCTTCCTGCATTGCAGTAACCCAATCTGCATCCTTCAAAGCATCTTCAACTTTCTTTGGTTCTGATTGAGAAAGAAAACTATGAAATAGACATTCATTCTGAGTAACTTTTCTTATTTTTATTCCACTTTCCAGATCACCTATAATTAAATTAGAAGTGTGATCTTTGGTCCACTTCCTTGGATGTGGAAAATTCCTTGAACTAGATGCTCCCCCATGATTTGTGCCTTCATAGAATGATTCCTCTGTAAATGCTGATCCTCCCCCTGAAGATGTGCTTCCTTCAGTGTTTGATGACTCAGAGTTTAACTACTCAGAGTTTGAGTTATCAGAGTTTGAGGTCTCAATGTTTGTGGTCTCATAATTTGAATGATCAGAGTTTAGGGTCTCAGAGTTTGTGTTGTTCAGAGTTTGGTCAGATTCTGATATTTCAATTACTGTGTTTTGATCTCCAATGTCAGTATTTGATTGATGTTGCTCCCCCTCAACATGTGCAGAATCATCAATTTCTATTTCAAACATTTCTGAATCAGAGTTTAAGGAGTCAGAGTTTATCTCCCCACAGTTTGGTTGAGCAGAGTTTTTCTCATCAGAGTTTGGTTCAACAGAGTTTATTTTCTGCAGTTCATTCTTAAATCTCAGAGTTTCATGTGCATCTTTATCATGTAATCCAGCTATCTTTCCTTCATCAAAAGAGACATTTATTGATTCCATAACTATTCTTGTCCTTAAGTTAAATACTTTGAATGCCCTTGAAGAGGTTTTAGAAGTTGTTGCATATCCAACAAAAATTCCTTCATCTACTTTAACTTCAAACTTCTTCAATTGTTCAGAATGTGTTTTGAGAATAAAACACTTGCTTCCAAAGATGTGAAATTATTTGACATTTGGCTTTCTTCCTTTCAAAGATTCATATGGAGTCATTCCATGTTTATTTATTAAAGAACAATTATGAGTAATGCATGCAGTGTTCACAACTTCTGCCCAAAAATAAGTAGGTAGCTTTGCTCCTTCTAGCATTATTCTGGCAGCTTCTATTAAAGTTTTGTTTTTTCTTTCAACTACACCATTTTGTTGAGGTGTGCCAGGTGCTGAGAATTGTTGTGTAATACCTTTTGTTGAGCAGAATTCCTCCATTGTAGAGTTCTTAAACTCTGTTCCATTGTCACTCCTTAGTTTATTTACTTTGTGAGTTGATCAATTCTCAATCATTGCAATATGCTCAAAAATTATCTCAGTAGTTTTATCCTTTTTATGCAAAAAGTACACCCATGTAAATCTAGTGTAATCATTCACAATCACCAAAGTGTATTTCTTCTTTCCAATGGACATTATGTTGACAGGACCAAATAAATCAAGATGCAATAGATGAAAAGGTTGATCAATTGAGTTTTCAGTTTTGCTCTTGAAGGATGTCTTCTTTTGTTTGGCCTTTTAACATGAATCACAGAGTGTATTAAGATGAAATTGAACTTTTGGAAGACCTCTAACTAGGTCCTTCTTCACCAATTCATTAATGTTTCCAAAGTTCAAGTGACAACTTTTTGTTCCAATTCTAGCTTTCCATTGGTGATGCCTTTCCAAGTAGACAGGTTAAGGAACCATTAGAATTAACATCCAAGCTAGCTTCAAATAAATTGTTATGTCTGTGGCCAATAAGAACTATTTTCCCATTTTTCTTGCTTTTCACTTCACAATGAGTTCCATGAAATTCCACAGAATAACATATGTCTGTCATTTGACTCACACTTAGCAGATTATGTTTGAGTCCTTCAACCAGAGCTACTTTCTCAATGATGACATTTCCAATCACAATGTTGCCATATTCCAGTGTTCTTCCTATGTTGCCATCTCCATAAGATACTGTTGGGCCAGCCTTCTCCTCAAACTCTGAAAGTAGGGATTTATTTCCAATCATATGTGCAGAACATCCACTATCAATCACTAGGATGTTTTTCATGTTTCCCTGCAATCAGTAAATGCAATTTAATTAGTAGGTTTGGGGACCCAAACTAGTTTGGGTCCTTTATTTGAAAACTTGTTAACTTTTACAGCAGAAGTTCTTTTGTCAGAGTTTGTATTAACAGAGTTTATATGATCAGAGTTTGCATTCACAGAGTTTGTACTGTCAGAGTTTACACTCCTCTTATCAGACTTTATCACATATATTTTCTTGACAGTATGTTTTGGAGAAAAATTTATTTGAGGCTGTGGGTCATAAGAATTGTAATACAAATTATGATATTCTTTGCATGTATAAATTGAATGCCATAAACTACCACAGTGAAAACAGGGATTATTTCTTGTTTGTTTTCTAGCCTCAAAACTAGGTTTTTCAGGTTCTTTCATTTTCTTTTGTTTGCAGTCAATAGCAAGGTGATTAGAATTACCACAAGTAAAACAGGTTTTCCTAGGAACATCAGGGATATTCATGTAGTTATTCTCCTTAGTAATTCCTATTTTACCATTTCTATTTCTTTTCACCTTTTTAGATTTATTAGTGACTGCCTTCAACTTCTCTTTAATTTGCTTCTTTGAAAGTAACCCTATATTTACCTTTTTAGAATCTGACACATTATTGTTTTTAGAGCTTTCAGCAGATGTTGTTCTCTTGTATTCAGTAACTCTAACAAATTTCACAGGTTCACTCAATGTTCCTTTTGTGTGTGTTTTAGTGTGTGTTTCTTTGTCAGATTCATATTCTAAAGCAGAAGTCCAATTTTTATTAGTCAGCATTTGTTGGAATTTTTTCCAGAGTTTGTCCAAACTCTGAAGGTTTCCTTTTCTTTTGCTATTTCAGATTTCAGGTACACAACTTGAATTTCTAATTGTGTATGCATGTGAATAGCAATATCAAGGTTTTTCTTAATGTTTAACATATCAGAGTTTTCAGATTCAAGCATGTTATTCCTAGCAGTCAGAGTTTGTATCTCAGATTTTAATCTCTCATTTATTAGAGTCTGGGATTTAAAACTAACATGCAAAGATCTAAGAAAAGACTTTAATTCACAGATATTATCTGAAAGGCATAGGTGTACTAACTTGTAACACTTAATTACTATGTAACTCAACTAGGTAAAAGATAAAACAACAGCAAAAACAAGAGAAACTGAAGAAGCACATGGAATCAATCAACTGAAGAAATGGTAATGATACTTGGTAACTACAAGTAACTAATTTGGTTAATCAAGGATGCATAAGTGAGAAGAAGTTCAATTTCAGTATTGCTCATGCCCTAACTTATCTAATGGAGAATCAAATTAATGTCAAAGAAGTATCAAGAAGACCAAAGTGATTTCATGTAATGTATATCAACATCTGGATAATGTAAAGGTTAATCAACAAATGAGAACTGACATTCAGAAGCAAAAACCCCTACAAGACTAGTCACTTATGAACCAGACCATTGCATCAAGTGTCAGGACATTGGAGGCAAGTTCATGTCAGTAATAGAAGATCTCATTTGAATTGAGTGAGGAAAAGAAATTGAAGAAGCTAGGGAAACTTGCTCATAAAGGTTAATCCACAATTAGTCACTAAAGAAGGTCAACATTGGATGAGTGCATATTTGCTAAGGCAAATGTCGATCCACAGCAGATCGAGATGCGGGTCGAGATTTATAATTGAAGTAAAACATTACAAGGCAAATTTCTATCCACGGTAGATCGAGATAGAGATCGAGATTCTCATAGATCGAGATCGAGATTTTCATAGATCGAGATTTTCACAGATCGAGATCGAGATTGTCAACCAAGATCGAGATCGAGATTGTCAACCAAGATCGAGATCGAGATGGGTCCAAGCCTAGATCAAGATGTGGGTCGATATGTAGCATTTAATGTTCAAGGGACAAGTGGCTTATTGTGAACGGTTGATCCAGAGTGGTTGGAAAGTACTTCTTTGTTGACGAGTCCTGATTGGGCCACGTACACAAAAAGGACAAGATCAAGTCTACACGACATTATAAAAGCAGCACTTTGTTTTTTTTGTAAAGTGACTTTTAGCAATCTCTGTATTTTCTACAGTATATTTTAAAAAGAGAGCATTTACTGTAAAAAGAAAGTGAGAGAGAATCAGTTGAATCAAGCCTTAATTGCTGTATTTATTGTTCAACTGATTATGATGCTTTTATGAATGTTGTAGCAAATTCTTCAATGAATATCTATTACCTGATTGAAATTCTGTGTCATCATTTATTACCTGCATTTATTTCATTTTCTCTCATTATTCAAAACAATTGTATTCACCCCCCCCCCCTCTACAATACTTTTGGACCTAACAATTGGTATCAGAGCTCCTGTTAAACACATTTAACAGAGATCCTACTGTGTTGTTTGAGTTGGTTCTTGAAAATCCCAGATCCATTTTTCTTGAAGTTTGTGCCGAAAGCTTTTATTTGTTTCTTCTTGAAAAGTTCATAGATCTAAAAAGTTCTGAGTCATGGTGTAAGGAATATTTGTACAACATTACAAACTTTGTACCTTAGAGCTTTGTGGGTTTTCTTGTGGCCAAAAGTGAATCAACTATTTGACTAAACAAAAAGTACATATTCGAACTTCTGTCAACTAGAAAGTGGACAATCTTTTGTTTGGACTTGAAAAAGTGGTGGACCCTGCTACTGTTCCTGAGATTAGAACTAACTTGCTTGAATCTTAAGTGCAAAACCCATTGGATATTAAGTGTTGGATATTTAAAGTGAGATAATTAATTTTTCAAGTAAATAAAATTTATTATAATTTGAAAAGTGTATTATCTTAATTTTAAACTTTATTAAAATGGCCGCCGCACACAGATTTAAGATACCTCCGTTTGATGCACAACATTATGACGAATGGACAGGAAGGATGAAAGCCTACCTTGAATCAATAAACAAGGTATACTTGAGAATATTGGAGAACGGTCCATACATACCCATGAGAATTGAGCCAGAGCGAATGGAAGGAGGGATACTAATACCATCCCGGTCTGTTCCTAAAGAGGAAATGGAGTTTTCAAACGCAGATAAAGAATTGGTTGGTATGGATGCGTCGTTACGCAACGTCATAATTGAATCCCTAAACTCAGAGTACTATGTTCAAATAAAGGGATTAAAAACAGCTAAAGCCATGTGGGATAAACTGGCTGTAGTGATGGAGGGGACCGAGGAAGTTAGAGATAATCACAAGCGCATTCTGATATCTGAATATGAATCGTTCAGATGTGAACGAGGAGAAAGTGTAGCGGATGTTTACAAACGTTACAGTAAATTGCTTATCGAGCTGAGTATAAGAGATAAAGTCTATCCACTGGCAGATTCAAATATCAAGTTTCTCTTGAATTTGCCTAAACATCTGGAACACAGGATCACTGCCATTCGAGAGTCAAGAGACTTGAAAAATACTTCTCTCGAAAAGCTGTATGGTGTTTTAAAGACCTACGAGCTGGAGCAAGAACAAAATGACAAAAGAAGATCCTACAATAGTGGAGAATACAAAGCGGTAAGTGAATCTAGACTTGTAGCTGAAGAGTCTACTGCAAAGGCACTTGCAGCTGTCTCATTGAAAATTGCTAATCCTGAAAGGGTGATATTAGATATTGAAGATCCATCCGAAGAAAGTGAGGATGAATATTATACCCTTGAAGAGCTGGACAAATTAGAAGACAAGTCATATGCTTGTATTGCTCGAGAATTTGCTCATATCAGCTTCAGGAAGCCAAGAAAAGGTAAAGGACGATTTGGTAGTTCTTTCAGCCGAAGAAGCAGCAGCAGCAGCAGAGGTAGTAGTGTAAGTGGCCGGGGAAATTACAGCGGTCGAGGTAGCACATCTAGTAGTGGCTACAGACCTAACCTGGTAGACAAGAACAAGTTCAGATGCTTTAACTGCAATGAATTGGGACACTTTGCAACAGAGTGCAAGAAGCCCAAATACGTTCATCCCAAGGAATCCTATGCTGATCTGAAAAAGAAATATGACGCCTTGGTTAGCAAGCAACAGAAGGGAAGCCGGGCGTATGTTGTGACTGAAGGGAAGGGTTGGGACGAGTCTGATGAAAATGAAGATCAGGAGCTATGCAACTTCGCTTTAATGGCAAAATCTTCAGAACAATCAGAGGGCAGTGAACAGGAAAAGAGTAAAGTCATATGGGTGCTGGACAGTAGAGCATCGAGGCATATAACCGGCAATAAGTCCCTGCTAACAGATTTGGTGTTGAGAGCCGGCTCCGTGGTTACTTTTGGAGATAACAGCAAAGGTTACACCAGGGGATATGGCAAGATTGTTTGTGGAAATGTTATCATTGAGGACGTGTCTTTTGTGGAAGGATTGCGACATAATCTTCTCAGCGTTAGTCAGTTCACCGACAGGGGTTTTGACGTCAACTTTGGGAAGCATGATTGTTCGATTCGAAGCAAAAAGGATGGAAGCCTTGCTCTCAAAGGAGTAAGGAAGTCAAATTTGTTCATAGCCGACATGAATTCTGCTGATCAGTCTGAAGTCACGTGTTTCTATAGCAAGGCTTCTGCTGATGAAAGTTGGCTATGGCATAAATGATTATCTCACCTGAACTTTAAAGCAATGAATAATCTCGTAAGGAGAGAACTGGTGAGAGGGCTGCCGTAGATGGAGTTTACTCCAGATGGACTCTGCGAAGCATGTGAGATGGGAAAATCGAAAAGAGCCTCGCATAAGGATAAGCAAGTGAATAGCATTACCGAGCCCCTACAACTACTTCACATGGATTTGTTTGGACCCGTTAATGTTATGTCAATGTCAAGGGAAAGATACGCGCTGGTGATAGTCGATGACTTTTCCAAATACACATGGGTAAAGTTTGTGACATCGAAAGATGAAGTGCCACATGAGATCATTAGGCATGTACTGGTAATTGAAAACGTAGCAAGTCTGACTGTGAAGACTATCCGATCTGACAACGGGACAGAATTCAAGAACTCAGTGTTAATGGATTTCTGCATTTCTAAAGGGATCAGATGACAGTATTCAGCACCGAGAACACCGCAGCAGAATGGGGTGGTAGAAAGGAAGAATAGGACACTGGTTGAAGCAGCTAGGACAATGCTGTATGAGTCAAGACTTCCTTTGTATTTTTGGGCTGAAGCAGTTAGCGCGGCGTGTTATACACAGAACAGAACCCTGATTACAAAAGACTATAATGAGACGCCTTACTATCTGATGAATAAACGAAAACCATCTATCAAGTACTTTCACGTGTTTGGTGCCAAATGCTTTGTGTTAAGAGACAATGCACAACTTGGAAAGTTTGATGCCAAAGCAGATGAAGGGGTTTTCATTGGATATTCTCTTGAAGTAGTAGCAGCGTACAGGGTGTTTGCGTTTAATGATCGCAAGGTGGTTGAAAGCCTTAATGTCACAGTCGACGACTCAAAGTTCCCTTCTATACAAAAAGAAGACAGTGAGCCCACTTCCCTAAGATTTGAAAATATGGATATTGATGAAGTGGATATAATTCCTGAGTCTGTAGTGCAGGGTAGTGATCCAATGATAAATAATGTAATTAATCAAAAGTCTAGTGTCTCGCCAATACAAAACACTAGAGCTGAGGGATCACCTTCCGTTAGACCTGGTACTAACTCAGGGGGAGTAAGTATGCACTCAGGGGGAGCAGCTCACTCAGGGGGAGCTAGTACTGGCTCAGGAGAAACTAGTGGAAGTGCTTCTAGACTAAGTCACCTTCACTTACAAGATCAAGCTGAGTCATCAAGAACATTTGCTAGGGATCGTACTTGGAGCAAGGACCATCCGTTTGAGCTAATTATTGGTGATCCAGATGCCGGAGTGACTACTAGAGGAAAAGCTAGAGCTGAAATTGCCACTGAGAATGAATGTCTATACTCAGTGTTCCTTTCTCAATTGGAACCTAAAGTGGTGGAAGAAGCCCTAGATGACACTGATTGGGTGATCGCTATGCAAGAAGAACTCAATCAGTTTGAAAGGCAGAAGGTGTGGAAGCTGGTACCCAGACCAAAGAATAGATCTGTTGTTGGAACAAAATGGGTATTCAGAAACAAGCTGGATGAAAACTGACTTGTAACACGAAATAAAGCTCGCCTGGTTGCTAAGGGGTATACTCAAAGAGAAGGAATTGATTATGATGAAACCTACGCACCAGTAGCAAGGCTAGAGGCCGTAAGGATGTTCTTAGCATTCGCAGCACATCATGGTTTTAAAGTCTATCAGATAAATGTCAAGAGTACATTCTTAAACGGTGAACTGGATGAAGAAGTGTATGTTGATCAACCTCCTGGGTTTGTCGACAACAAATACTGTGATTATGTTTATCGCCTCTTCAAATCAGTATATGGCCTTAAGCAGTCTCCGCAGAAGTGGTATGAAACTCTGTCAGACTTCTTACTAGAAAGTGGTTTCACCAGAGGAGTAATCGACAAGACGCTTTTCTACAAGAAATGCAAAGATGATCTAATAATGGTGCAAGTATATGTGGATGACATTATCTTTGGGTCTGCAAATGAGAAGCTGTGTGCTAAATTCGCAAAGTTAATGCAATCAAAGTATGAGATGAGCATGATGGGAGAGCTGACGTTCTTTCTCGGTATTCAAGTTAGTCAGAAGAAGGACGGGATATTTATCTGCCAGACCAAGTACATTCATGATCTATTAAAGAAGTATGGTCTCGAAGATGTATCACAAGCTAAGACTCCTATGGCAACAGCCACGAAGCTTGACGAGGATAAAGCGGGAAAACCTGTAGACATCTCAAGCTATCGAGGTATGATCGGCTCTCTTTTGTATTTAACTGCTAGCAGACCTGATATTATGTTCTCTACATGCTTATGTGCAAGGTTCCAAGCGGATCCTAGAGAGTCGCATCTTATAGCCGTAAAACGTATTTTTAGGTATCTCAAGGGAACATCAAATCTTGGGATTTGGTACCCAAGAGATACAGGGTTTAATCTTATTGGCTATTCGGATTCAGATTACGCAGGTTGTAGAATAGATAGGAAGAGCACTTCAAGAAGCTGTCAGTTTCTTGGAAGAAGGTTGGTGTCTTGGCAAAGCAAGAAACAACATACAGTATCTACCTCGACAACTGAAGCAGAATATATTGCTGCTGGAAGCTGTGTGGCCCAGATACTGTGGATGAAGAACCAACTCAAGGACTACGGTGTGGAAGTATCTAAGATTCCTATCATGTGTGACAACACAAGTGCTATTGCAATGACCAACAATCCTGTGGATCACTCAAGGACTAAGCATATTGATATAAGGTATCATTTTATTAGAGAGCATGTAGAAAATGGAACTGTAGCGTTGCATTTTGTGTCTACTGAACGTCAAATAGTAGATATATTCACTAAACCTCTAGACGAATCAACATTTTCTAGATTGGTTGGTGAATTGGGGATGCTTAACACCTGTTAGTTTTGCTACCTATCTGTTATAATTCAGTTTGTGTACATATTATTGTTGTTCATGAATATTCATAATTAATAATGTGTACTTGACTTCAAAAATGTATGTATTGCATGTCATAAGGGGAAGTTAGAAAGTTTTATGACATTAATCTTATGATGATCTGTGTATCCATATGATTAATGTCTAATAATGTGATAGGATTTAATGCTAGACTTAATTTTGTAAGGCATGATTTATTTGTTAAATTCCCTGTCATTTCAAAATTGTAAGTTTCTAAGGCAAATCTCGATCTGGTTCTGGATCGAGATCGAGATTGACTTGCGAAAATTGCTTAAAAACTGTTAAGGTACATCTCGATCTATCCACATCGAGATCGACATCGAGATGTAGATCGAGATGCGGATCGAGATCGACATCGAGATCGACATCGAGATGTAGATCGAGATGCTGATCGAGATCGACATCAAGATCGACATCAAGATGTAGATCGAGATACGGATCGAGATCGACATCAAGATCGACTTTGAGATGAAGATCGAGATGCGGATCTCGAGATCGAGATGTGACTTGTCTCTTCAGTTACTTTCTTTTTAGGCTTGCAAGTATATAATATAGCATTATATAGTCTGTTCATTATTTCTATTAACCTTCTCTCTCTCACTAGTTTAAAAAGCTGAAGCAAATACACACGCATATACATACATTCACAGCATCCTCTTCCCTGCCATAACACCAAGTTTTTCTTGTGATTTTCTTAAACAAAAATCACTAACTGTTACTTGAAAACATTAATCAGTAAAACAAAACTCTGCCAAAATTTTGTTTAAAGTAAACTGTTGAACTTTTTGCGCATATTCTACGTCATCTCTTAACATTAGTGTTGTTGCAAATCGTTGTTCAGTTCTCCTGATATTTGAGTGAGTTTGTTTTTTTTGATTTCGTGTCTTCGTGTTTTTCATTTTTTTTCTCAAGTGGCATAGTTGTGTGTGTTACTGATCAATCCATAAAGTACCAACTAACCGCCCTGTTTTGTGGTTTTCCGAGTTACTCACATTTTTCAAAACAAAACGACTGTTCACTTTAATTTCCTAAAGCTAAACCATCAATCATTAGTGAGGAGTTAAGTGGTCATTAGTGGGGAGTTTTATTACGTGGGTAATTAGTGGGGTTCGTGTACGTTTTTTTTGTGTTTAAATTTAGAACTTGTTCTCTAAAATTTTCATTGCAAAATCTTTACAAAACATTTCTCTTCTCAAACACAAATCTCAAATGGCCAACCCAAATTTCACTATTCCCAAAACCAACTTTGTTAATCTCTCTGCTGATCGAGCAACTGGTAGATTCATTCACTACCAGTTCTGGATTGAGTCCCTCAACAACACATCCATAATAAGTGATGCCTTAACCACCTCTCACATCCTGAATGTTGAAGCCCTTCAAGCTGCTTACTCAACATTAGAGATTCAGGGTGGTAAAGCAAATCCAACAGGCTTGTCCTTCACTATCAGTGGTGCAAAATATGAGGTCAGTCTGCAGAAGTTCAATGAAATTCTTGGGCTTCCTTCAGAAAATTTTGCTCTGGAACCCACTATGGACGAAATGTTGCAATTATTCACAGAGATAGGTTGTCGTCCTCCCACAGGTCCTATCAAGGTAACAAAGGTTCACACAGGTATGTTACCAGCTGAGTGGGATTATGTAGTTCAGGCCATTCAACGCTGCATGTTCCCAAAGGACAAAGACTACAGGCCAATGAACAACAGCTGTCGAGTAATTCTATATGGAGTGGCAAATAACAGAAGAGTGAATGTGGGCAAACATCTGTTGATTTAGTTGCTTGAGAGGTGGGCACTGGAAAAGAATGCATCTCGGAATCCGGAAGATGGACCAGTCAAATGTTGGATGCCAAGATTTCTTCAGATGGTTCTGGATGACGTTCTTTCAGAGGAGCACAGAAGAATATTTCAAGGCTCTGAAAGGATGGAAAGTTTTGATATGACCTTAAAGAGTATCTCCACCATGGAAACCCAGCAAAAGTCCAGACTTTTTGAGTTGCGCCTGACTCCGTACTTCCAGGATCTGCAAGATGAGTTTGCTAGGAGGCATGCTTATCAGTTTACCGCAGTAGAAGCGGAAGGTAGTGGCAACAAAGCTGCTGGTGGAGATCAAGTGTCTGGAAATTTGGGAGACGCAGGTGTGGATGTTGAAATGGCTGAAGCAAATGTTGCAGAAGCTGGAGCTGACAAGGATGAAGATATTCTGATTCAGGTACCTATTCTTGCTGATCTTGATCAAATTTCAATTCAACCAACCCCTGTTTTCTACAGCCGTGGGCCTGAAAACCCCCAGGCTCTATCCCAGGCTGCAAGCCCTTCTGTTCATAAGCATTCAGCCAGCCCTAAAACTGGTGCTAAAAGGAAGGCAAGCTCATCTAAGTCGAGTGAATCGAGTGGAGGGAGTGTAGGAGTTGAGAGAGTAGTAAAATCAGCAGCTCTGCCACTCTTAAAGAAGCAAAAGATGGATTCTATCCCAGTGGCAACTGCGCAACCTGTTAGGGATGGTTCACCTCTCACAGCCACCACACCTCACGCTGGTGGCTCACCTCTCCTAAATATTCCAACACATTCGCACTCGCCTAGGCATGTTGGTGAGAGTCAAGGAGGGGGTCCAGCTCAACAGCCAATAGGAGCTGGCCCTACCTCCCCTGAGTTGTCCGCTCAGGGCTCTTTGAGCAATTTCTCGGAAGGGGAATGGCAAACTGCGACTAGCTCTTCTGATGCTAGAATCTTAGGAAGTGTATATGTGGAAGAGTCTGTCGAATCCAGTACGGATGACTCTTCCTCATCTAAATCAGAAAACAAGTTGGTCGCAGAGCAACGACATCTGGTGACTGGTGGGTCTACGCCTCCAGAACAGCCCAGCGAACCAGAAAAGGTTCTTGGTGAACAAGGGGATGACATGGTCATAACGCCATCTCCTAACGTAGACACAGCGTTTAAAGGTTCAGTCTCACTGACCGATATCGCCGACCAACTCACCGCTAGTCCTCAGCGACTAGTGGATGAGGCTCTAGTTCTGATAGGCTCTAAACACGAGAGAGAGACAGGGAGAGTAGATCCCTTCTCTTTAGGGATCTTGAGTGAAACAGAACCCGACGAGAGTAAACAGTTTAACCCAAGCCAAACACCGTCCCCTAAATTGCAAGATCTAGTGAAGAAGGTGGAGGCTTTGGAGGCTGGAGTTGCTAGTGTTACTGCCGTTGTCTCTTCTCACTCTGGAAGATTGGAGGTTGGAGCACAGTTCATGGAAAACCTGATTGCCGTCCAAAATCAAATGATTGACAAGATAAACAATCTTGGATTGGTACAAGTGGAGGTTGGGCGGTTAGTCGATGATGTCACTCATGGCATGTCTCAGGTCTGGACGAAGCTGAATGAACTACTTGATGTTGTCTTTGGACGTAACAGGGCTGGACCTGGTCCTTCAACCGGTGGTGGTGGTGACGATAAAAATGATGATGATGCTCCTGATGAGGATAACCCAGCTAAGGGGGAGAAGGAGGATCAGGGTCTGAAAAAGCTAACTAGTAAGGGTTCGGTGATCGAGTCCGCAAACAAATCTGGTGAAAAGGTGGAGGAGGCTCAACCGGCTCTTAAAGACAAAGGCAAGCAGAAGATGGTAGGTGAAGAAGCAGGAGCTGAGAAAGAAACACCTCTCGTTGATGTATTTATGGGAGACTTTATTGAAGATTCTGATAAGGATGAGATGGATGTAGAAGCCTTAGTGGCAAGGAGGTCGAGACTCGAGCAACGGGCAAGAGAGTGGGAACAAGAAAGAGGTCTAAATCCTGGCGAATCTGGCGCAGGAGTTGCAAGTGATGCAGGAGACCACTCGGTTGCTGACGAGCATGTGCCGGAAGAAGAAATTGATGAAGTAGCGAAAGAAGCGGAGATGCAAGAAGAGATTTTCAGGGAAGCCAGAGAAAGAGTGAATGAAGAAGTGCTTCAAGGAATAGTGGAAAAGGAACTAATGGCAAAGGAGAAGAGAGCGGCTCAGAAGTCACAGATCCTAAGGTCCAGGCTGACATAAGGAGGGAAGGTCCCGAGTGGGACAAGGCTAGAGAAGCCTTAGCTGGACCAAGAGCCTATGCTCCTGACTCAGAAAGATTGAGTTTCCTTTTCCACAAGCTAGAAAATCTAAACCCTGGGCTTCTGAACTATCTAAACTGTATAAGACAGGGATGCACCTCTGTTCAAGTTATATTTAAGGAGAAAGCATGGAGTCTGATGATTACTTGGGCACCCATAACAAGAATCGAGCCGTGTATGGTTGATGAAGCACATGCAAGGGGTGCTAGTGAACTGGTAGAATATGCTCACAAGGTAGAAACCTCTGTCAAGATTGGAGTGCTGTTTAAAGAGAAACTATTGAAGATGGCTGAAGACAGAGGGGTTGACATTATTCTAAATCCCTATCAAATAAGATATGTCCATGACAAGGTATTGAGGATCGTAAATCTACATGACTCGAAACTGACCCCGAGCGGAAATGTACTGAAGGCAGTTGCAAAGCTAGTCCTCACAAAGGGTTTTCTAACAAAGGAAAAGAAGCTGGTGGCTAAGGACTTGGAAAAGTTGATAAGAAGGCAAGATGTTAGATACAAGTTGCCTGAAGCCAAACTACCAGTGGTTAAGAAGGAGCCTGAATACTATGCATTCGAGCAGCAAGAAGAGGCAATAAAGGAGCATGTGCAGAGATACGGAGATCCAAGATTAGACATTCTTGAAGAAGGAGAAATAAGGGAGGAAGCTAGTGCAGTGGTTGGTGCAAACGTCAAGTTTGTCAAAAGCAAAGCTGAGAATGAGAATGACCTGCTGATCTATACAGACAAGCATCAGGTGGAAACCGTCATTGAGCTCAAGTACGACATCTTTGCAGAACACAGTCATGAAACACTGTGTATCATAAGGGAATTGATTGATGAGATGGATGATGTTGATGAGTTTGATCAGGACTATCTAAGGGTCACGTTTGAGAACTTCTGTAAGAGAAGACAACAGCTTGATATTCAGAGGCTACAGCAATTCACCACCACTATTGTCATTGGATACCCTAAGCAGCTGGTCATAAGGAAGAAAGGGGAAAAGGGGTATCCTGACAAAGTAACTAAGCTGAGGTTTGAAGACATTCTAACGAAGCTTACCACTCGCAGCATGGTTGAGAGGTGGTTGAGGTTGTTTCGAGATTATAAGATCAGAAATCATGTGGAAGCAGAAGGACTTAATCTTCTCAAGAAAAGAATGGATGAAGTCTGCAACCCTGAGTTCATGAAGAAAGAAAAGGCAGCCAAGAAGAAAGCTCGTGAGGAAGAGGAGCGCAAGAAATCGAGATTTTAATGTATTAAGCTTGTAATGTTTCTTTGCGTTATAATTTGTTTTCTTGTTTTCCTGCATCGTAAGTACATTATCTGTTTTCTTGTGTAGTGTAAGGTAGAAGTTAGTTAGCTAAGTGTCTTGAAACTGGTTTATATTAGGCGTCAATTGTTTCGCGAAGTTCAGCGGTGGTAATACTGCTAAAAGGACTTCAGAAGGATAATTGAAGATTGAGTGGACCGTGCTCTTAAGTACTTAGAGAAAATCTCTAGAAGAGCATGAAGCCATTTGATCGAGCCAACAGGTGTCAAATTTTGGCACTTGAAGTATCAGTGATAGACATGAAGCTAGTTAATCAAGCCAAGCATTATGCAAGTTGACATGATCGTTTATGAATGTTAGTTTATCTTTTTCAGTCCCTGGTTAGTTGAGTTATCCTCATTGTGAATTTGGTTGTCATTGTTAGACAATCAAATAGGGGGAGATTGAAAGGCATAGGTGTACTAACTTGTAACACTTAATTACTATGTAACTCAACTAGGTAAAAGATAAAACAACAGCAAAAACAAGAGAAACTGAAGAAGCACATGGAATCAATCAACTGAAGAAATGGTAATGATACTTTGTAACTACAAGTAACTAATTTGGTTAATCAAGGATGCATAAGTGAGAAGAAGTTCAATTTCAGTATTGCTCATGCCCTAACTTATCTAATGGAGAATCAAATTAATGTCAAAGAAGTATTAAGAAGACCAAAGTGATTTCATATAATGTATATCAACATCTGGATAATGTAAAGGTTAATCAACAAATGAGAACTGACATTCAGAAGCAAGAACCCCTACAAGACTAGTCACTTATGAACCAGACCATTGCATCAAGTGTCAGGACATTGGAGGCAAGTTCATGTCAGTAATAGAAGATCTCATTTGAATTGAGTGAGGAAAAGAAATTGAAGAAGCTAGGGAAACTTGCTCATAAAGGTTAATCCACAATTAGTCACTAAAGAAGGTCAACATTGGATGAGTGCATATTTGCTAAGGCAAATGTCGATCCACAGCAGATCGAGATGCGGGTCGAGATTTATAATTGAAGTAAAACATTACAAGGCAAATCTCTATCCACGGCAGATCGAGATAGTGATCGAGATTCTCATAGATCGAGATTTTCACAGATCGAGATCGAGATTTTCACAGATCGAGATCGAGATTGTCAACCAAGATCGAGATCGAGATTGTCAACCAAGATCGAGATCGAGATGGGTCCAGGCCTAGATCGAGATGCGGGTCGATATGTAGCATTTAATGTTCAAGGGACAAGTGGCTTATTGTGAACGGTTGATCCAGAGTGGTTGGAAAGTACTTTTTTATTGACGAGTCCTGATTGGGCCACGTACACAAAAAGGACAAGATCAAGTCTACACGACATTATAAAAGCAGCACTTTGTTTTTTTTGTAAAGTGACTTTTAGCAATCTCTATATTTTCTACAGTATATTTTAAAAAGAGAGATTTACTATAAAAAGAAAGTGAGAGAGAATCAGTTGAATCAAGCCTTAATTGCTGTATTTATTGTTCAACTGATTATGATGCTTTTATGAATGTTGTAGCAAATTCTTCAATGAATATAAAGATATATTCTTGAAATTCTGTGTCATCATTTATTACCTGCATTTATTTCATTTTCTCTCATTATTCAAAACAAATGTATTCACCCCCCCCCTCTACAATACTTTTGGACCTAACATTATCAGTTTGAAAATTGAAGACAGAGTCTGGTACCTTTTCAGAGTTTAGATCATCATTTTTTGCCATGAGTGCATAATTGTTTTCCTGTTCAGAATCTGAGGAATCCATCAAATCCTTCTTTGATGTGATTAAGGCTTTTCCTGATTCCTTACTTCTGCATTCAGTAGCAAAGTGCCCCATCTTGTTGTACTTGTAACACTTGATCTTTGACTTGTCAACTGTCTTTGATTTCCCATCTCTATCTTCTCTTTTCTTGTTAGGAATGCAAACACTGATGATTGTCAGAGAATACTAAACAGAGTTTATGCTGACGTCATCAGAGTTTAAGGAAGCTGTCGGTCAGAGTTTACTCTATTAGAGAATACTCAATCAGAGTTTACTCTAAAAGAGAATACTCAAATCAGAGAATGACAGATCGATAGAGTTTAGCTTCAGAGTCTACCAGAAAAGGAAACAGACAAATCAGAGTCTGATTTGGATAGTAAGAAGGAATTCAAGTGCAAGTCTAATTACCTTATTAAAGCTATTCTTATCATAATCTGTTTTGTAATTGTATTTGTAGCTGTGTCTATATAAACACAGAGATAGGTTATAATTCAATGTTGAATTCATTAAGCAATAGTTATATAACCTAGCAGCTCTTAAGAACATTATTTTCTTGAGAGAGTTTTGATTCGAGATCATTAATAATACAAAACAGTATTCCATTCTATATACTTGTGTTCATAATCGATTATTCTGGGAAACAATTGGTATCAGAGCAGGCAGTTAATTACGACTTAAAAAGATCAAATAATCATGTCTGGTAACAAGTATGAAAGCATCAGGATCCCTATATTGAAGAAGGCTGAATATCCTACATGGAGGGTGAAGATGATGATGTTCTTGGAAGCAACTGATCCTGATTATTTGGACAGAATTCATACAGGACAGTATCTACCAACCAAACTAGTGCCATCTACGATTGTGGAAGGAAGACAAATCCCTGAATATTACACCTTAAAGGACAAGAAAGAATGGACCATTGAAGAAAAACAGGAAGTCTTGAAAGATGCAAAGGTAAGAAATATTTTGCATAATAGTCTTGACTCTGTAATGTCCAACAGGGTAATAGCATGCAAAACAGCCAAAGAAATCTGGGATGCACTGGAGGTTCAATGTCAAGGAACCAAGGAGCTAAAGAAAAATAGAAGATCTGTTCTAATCCAAGAGTATGAATACTTTGAGGCTAAGTAGAATGAGTCCCTCACAGATATTTATGACAGATTTCTAACTCCGTTGAATAACTTGGCTTTGGTGGATAAAGTATATGACAATGAAGATTCAAACACCAAATTTCTGAGGGCTCTTCCAGAAGAATGGGATCTGCAGACATCCTTGATTAGAGACAGGGCTGATTTGGATGAGATGTCATTAGATGAAGTTTATGGCAAATTGAAAACTCATGATCTGGAGTTACAGCAAAGAAGAAACAGAAAAAGTAGCAAGGCAAAATCTATTGCTTTGAATGTTGAGGCCCAGATTGAAGAACCTACAAAAAAAGTCCTTAAAGCCTCAACAAGAAAAGGAAAAGCTGTAATCAAAGAAAGCAGTGAATCAGAGTTTGAGGCAAACTCTGATGAAAACTCTGATAATTTTTTAGACTCTGACATGATGGAGATGTTTGTCAAAAGCTTCAAGAAATACAAAAAAATTAAGAAGCAAGGAAACTATCAGAAGAAGCATAGTGAGTCAGACAAGAAAGACAGATTCAGAAAAAGAGAAGATAGAGATGGAAAATCAAAAACTCTTGATAAATCAAAAGTCAAGTGTTACAAGTGCAACAAGATGGGACATTTTGCTACTGAGTGCAGAAGCAAGGAATCTGGGAAAGCTCTCATCATATCAAAGAAAGATTGGATGGATTCCTCAGACTGAGAAGAAGAAACTAACTATGCTCTCATGGCAAACTCTGAGTCTCCCATCTTAAACTCTGAAAAGGTACCAAACTCTGTTTTCACTTTTGATACTGAAGATATTCATGAATTAAAGTCTTTTCTTAGAAATCTACATGTTAGCTTTAAGTCACAATCTCTTGAGAATGAAAGAATAAAATCTGAGATACAGACTCTGAATGCTAGGAATGACTTTCTTGAAACTGAACTTGTACACATGCTTAGCTTTAAGAAAGACTGTGAGAATGCTATACACATGCAAACTCAGTTGGAAATACAAGTCACATATTTGAAAACTGAGATAGCTAAGGAAAAAGAGACCTTCAGAGTTTGGACAAACTCTGATAAGAAGGTCCAACAAATGCTTTCTGAAAAGAATTGGACATCTGCCCTAGGTTATGAATCTGATAAAGAATTTGACACTAATTCACACACAAAAGGAACATTGACTAAACCTGTGAAGTTTGTTAGAGCTAATGATTATAAGAAAACTCTCCCTGAATGCTCTAAAAACAATGGTGTGCCAGATTCTAAAAAGATAAATATAGGATTACTTTCACAGAAGCAACTAAAAGAAAAGTTGAAGGCAGTCACTAATAAAACTAAAAAGGTGAAAAGAAATAGGAATGGAAAAGTAGGAATTACTAAGGAGAATAACTACATGAATATCCCTGATGCTCCTAGGAAAACCTGTTTTACTTTTGGTAATTATAATCATCTTGCTATTGACTGCAAACAAAAGAAAAAGAAAGAACCTGAAAAACCTGGGTTTGAGGCTAGAAAACAAACAAGATCAAATCCCTGTTTTCACTGTGGTAGTTTATGATATTCTATTTATAAATGCAAAGATTATCATAATTTGTATTACAATTCTTACAAACCACAACCTCAAATGAGTAATTCTCCAAAACATACTGTCAAGCAAAAATATGTGATAAAGACTGATAAAAGGAGTGTAAACTCTGACAGTACAAACTCTGTAAATGCTAACTCTGATCATGTAAACTCTGTTAACACAAACTCTGACAAAAGAACTTCTGCTGCAAAAGTTAACAAGTTTTCAAAGAAAGGACCCAAACTAGTTTGGGTCCCCATAACTACTAATTAAATTGCATTTACTGATTGCAGGGAAACAGAAAGAACATTATAGTGATTGATAGTGGATGTTCTGCACATATGACTGGAAATAAATCCCTGCTTTCAGAGTTTGAGGAGAAGGCTGGCCCAGCAGTATCTTATGGAGATGGCAACATAGGAAGAATACTGGGATATGGAAACATAGTGATTGGAAATGTCATCATTGAGAAAGTAGCTCTGGTTGAAGGACTCAAACATAATCTGCTAAGTGTGAGTCAAATGACAGACAAAGATTATTCTGTGGAATTTCATGGAACTCATTGTGAAGTGAAAAGTAAGAAAAATGGAAAAATAGTTTTTATTGGCCACAGACATAACAATTTATTTGAAGCTAGCTTGGATATTAATTCTAATGGTTCCTTAACCTGTCTACTTGGAAAGGCATCACCAATGGAAAGCTGGAATTGGCACAAAAAGTTGTGTCACCTGAACTTTGAAAACATTAATGAATTGATAAAGAAGGACCTAGTTAGAGGTCTTCCAAAAGTTCAATTTCATTCTGATGGACTCTGTGATTCATGTCAAAAGGCCAAACAAAAGAAGACATCTTTCAAGAGCAAAACTGAAAATTCAATTGATCAACCTTTTCATCTATTGCATCTTGACTTATTTGGTCCAGTCAATATCATGTCCATTGGAAAGAAGAAATACACTCCGGTAATAGTTGATGATTTCACTAGATTTACTTGGGTGTACTCTTTGCACAAGAAGGATGAAACTGCAGAAACAATCATTGATCATATTGCAATGATTGAGAATGGATCAACTCACAAAGTAAAGAATTTAAGGAGTGACAATGGAACAGAGTTTAAGAACTCAACAATGGAGGAATTCTGCTCAACAAAAGGTATTACTCAACAATTCTCAGCACCTGGCACACCTCAACAAAATGGTGTAGTTGAAAGAAAGAACAGAACTTTAATAGAAGCTGCTAGAACAATGCTAGAAGGAGTAAAGCTACCTACCTATTTTTGGGCAGAAGCTGTTAACACTGCATGCATTACTCAGAATTGTTCTTTAATAAACAAACATGGAATGACTCCATATGAATCTTTGAAAGGAAGAAAGCCAAATGTCAAGTACTTTCACATCTTTGGATGCAAGTGTTTTATTCTCAAAACACATCCTGAACAATTGAAGAAGTTTGAACTTAAAGCAGATGAAGGAATTTTTATTGGATATGCAACAACTTCTAAAGCCTCTTCAAGGGCATTCAAAATATTCAATTTAAGGACAAGGACAATCATGGAATCAATTAATGTCTCTTTTGATGAAGGGAAGATAGCTGGGTTACATGATAAAGATGCACAAGAAACTCTAAGATTTGAGAATGAACTCCAGAAAATAAACTCTGTTCAACTAAACTCTGGTAAGGTAATCTCTGATTCTTTAAACTCTGATTCAGAATTGATTGAAATAGAAATTGAAGATTCTGCACATGTTGAGGGGGAGCAACATCAATCAAGTACTAACATTGGAGATCAAAACACAGTAATTGAAATATCAGAGTCTGACCAAACTCTGAACAACACAAACTCTGAAACCCTAAACTCTGATCATTCAAACTCTGAGACCACAAAGTCTGAGACCTCAATCTCTGATAACTCAAACTCTGAGTACCTAAACTCTGAGTCATCAAACACTGATGGAAGCACATCTTCAGGAGAAGGATCAGCATTTACAGAAGGATCATTCTATGAAGGCACAGATCATGGGGGAGCATCTAGTTCAAGAAACTTTCCACATCCAAGGAAATGGACCAAAGATCACACACCTGATTTAATTATAGGTGATCTGGAAAGTGGAATAAAAACAAGAAAAGCTACTCAGAATGAATGTCTATTTCATAGTTTTCTTTCACAAACTGAACCAAAGAAGGTTGAAGATGCTTTGAAATATGCAGATTGGATTACTGCAATGCAGGAAGAATTGAATGAGTTTGAAAGGAATGAAGTTTGGACCCTAGTTCCAAGGCCAAAGAACAGATCTATTGTTGGCACAAAATGGGTATTCAGAAACAAGACAGACTCTGATGGAATAATGACAAGAAACAAAGCAAGACTGGTGGCCAAAGGTTATTCTCAACAGGAGGGGATTGATTATGATGAAACTTATGCACCTGTAGCTAGACTTAAGGCAATCAGAATTTTTCTTGCTTATGCTGTTCATAAGAAATTCAAGGTCTACCAGATGGATGTTAAAAGTGCATTTTTAAATGGTGAACTTGAAGAAGAAGTCTATGTTGAACAACCACCTGGCTTTGTCAATACAAAATATCCAAATCATGTCTACAGACTGGATAAAGCTCTATATGGACTAAAGCAAGCACCAAGGGCCTGGTATGAAACTCTGGCTCTATTCTTACTTGAAAATGGTTTCACTAGAGGAACAATTGATAAAACCTTGTTTTATAGAACTCAAGGTAAGGATTTATTATTGGTTCAAATATATGTTGATGATATTATATTTGGTTCCACTAATGAAAAACTCTGTGAAAGATTTTCAAAGCTAATGCAGTCCAGGTATCAAATGAGTATGATGGGAGAATTGAGTTATTTTCTAGGTTTACAAGTGAAACAGACTGAAGAAGGTATTTTCATTAATCAGTCTAAATACACAAAGAATCTACTCACTAAATTTCAAATGCAAGATTCTGCATCTGCTACAACTCCCATGGCTACTGCAACAAAACTTGAACAAGACACTGGAGAACCTGTTGATATTACAGCATATAGAGGAATGATTGGTTCTCTACTTTATTTGACTGCAAGTAGACCAGACATCATGTTTGCCACATGTCTGTGTGCTAGATTTCAAGCAAATCCAAGAGCACCTCATTTAATTGCTGTGAAAAGGATTTTCAGATATCTCAAGGGCACTGCTTATCTTGGCTTATGGTATCCTAGGGAGTCTGATTTCAAATTGATAGGCTATTCAGATGCTGACTTTGCAGGATGCAAGATTGACAGGAAAAGCACAAGTGGCAGTTGTCAATTTTTAGGTGGAAGACTTGTGTCATGGCAAAGCAAAAAGAAGAAATCCATTTCAACATCAACTGCAGAGGCTGAATATATAGTTGCTGGAAGCTGCTGTGCACAGATCTTATGGATGAGAAATCAATTGTTAGACTATGGTTTGAAATTTTCAAAAATTCCTATTTATTGTGATAACCAAAGTGCTATTGCAATGACAGGAAATCCAGTCCAGCATTCTCTGACAAAACACATCAGTATCAGATATCACTTCATAAGGAAACATGTGGAGGAAGGCACCATAGAATTACATTTTGTTCCTACAGATTAACAAATAGCAGATATATTCACTAAGTCTTTGCCTGAAGAAACATTTAACAGACTGGTTTCTGAATTAGGGATGGTGACAAGTGGCTCAACTTAGCAAGTTTCAGACACTCAGAGTATAGGTCAGAGTATGGGGTAAACTCTGATGAAAATGGAACAAACTCTGATCATTGAAGCATCTAATCTCTGATCACAAGTTATCAGTGTTTATGGTAAACTCTGTCAAAGTATGTGGTAAACTCTGACAGTACATACTAAACTCTGACTCATATAAACTCTGATCTGTAAACTCTGATTAAGTGGTAAATTCTGAGATCATATTTATGACATCATATTTCATTTTGTAACATCATAATTATTAATTTCTGACTGGACTTGTAATAAGGCGCGTGTATCTCACGAATGACGGTTCCTATTATTACACAGCACACACACACTTGCTGTATTTTGATACTTGGTCTACTCATTACTGCTCAAATTATTTCTTGCCACGTGTCCCACGAAAGGGTATATGCAATTGAGAGGGAATAGTTTAATTCATTTTGTTTCACTGTGAATTATTCATCTACATCGTTTATTCTATCTTTCTCTATCGTATTATCAAACCCTAATTGTTACTCAAACTTCAAATCTCAAAACTTCAATGGCGTCTAAGGGTATTACTTTTCAGACCTATTCTTTTGCTGCAACAAACTACATCTCTCTTCTATCTAAGGATGAAGCACCTCAGGATTTTCATGTGATTCAGGATTTTCTGCAGAACAGTTATATTGGGTACGCACTTCAGGAACCCACGAACTTCTCCGCTCAATCTCTGCTCAAAATCTGGTCAACTGCAAAGTTTAATGATGCTAATGATAATGAGGAGCCGATAATAAAATTTCAATGCAATGGCAAGTATTCCATTACTCCTGCTGTGGTGAGACAAGCTCTTCATCTTCCAGAAGTGGATGAGTATGATGATTTTGTTGGAGATGATCAAATCAAGGAATTTTTCAAAGCAATAGGCTATGGAGGTAGCCTATCTAAACTGGGAAGTTTAACAAGACCACATTTAAGACGAGAATGGAGTTTCTTCTTCGACTGCATTACAAGGGCTTTCACTGCCAAATGCACCAATTTTGATGCCATTCCACAGCTGTCTCAACAGATTGGGTATTCTCTGACCCATAATCTCAATTTCAATTTTCCTTGTTTAATAATTAGGCAGTTGGCTAGCAAGATAAATGATGATGTTCACACTGTATACTTTGCTAGATTTCTTCAGTTAATTTTTAATTATTTGTTGCCTAATGTAAGTCTTGAGAATGATCAGAGTTTAGCCAGTTTTTGTATGAATAAAAGAATTTTTGCTGACCTAGCTAGGAAGGATGCTAAGAAAGGTAATCTCTCTCCTCTCTTTTATCCCACATAGGTCAGGCTTCTCTTAAATCAGAGAATGCCTACCATGTATGGCAGGGATTTTCTCTCAGTGGCTATGAATCAGAGTTTAGCACCCTCTGATTCAAACCCAAGTCACCCTCCAAACACTGACACCCAAACACCTTTGCCAACCTCTACAGTCTCTCAAAAGACTGTAGTTGCAAAACACACCTCTCAACAGGGCTCAAGCAAACGGAAGGGGAATTCAGCGACAGAATCTTCTCTCAAAAAGAGAAAGTTAATTGATGAAGATACAGATTCTGATGAAGGGTTCATTTTTGCTAAGAGAACGACAGTTGAACAGGTTTCTCAGACTTCTCCTCAGAAAGAAACAGTTCTTCCAATTCCTGAGAAGAAGAAAAAGAAAAGAAGACTAGTCAAGATTGCAAACTCTGAGGCTGCAAAGATTGAAGGGATAAACTCTGATGCACCTATAAACTCTGACGCTCCAATCTCTGATCGGCCAAACTCTGAAAGACCTTTCAACACTAAAGTGATAAACTCTGAGAAATTGATAAACTCTGATGAGTTAATAAAATCTAGTGAAGCTACTCCAGTTCAAGTATCTGATTCTCCTACAAAGTCACCAAAGAAACTTATAAAGGAGATATCTTATGAAAGAGCAAGGGAACTAGCTGAAGAAGTAAGAAGAGAAATGGAAGCCAAGAAATTAACATCATCTTCAGCATCTCTCAGTCCAAAACATTTTTCAAGAAAAAAGAAGAGGTCTGTCTCTTTTGGCCAGGACACACAAGAACCTACTTCTCAATGTGAGGTAGCAGTCATTGAAGGGCCAGGCACACAAGAACCTACTTCTCAATGTGAGGTAGCAGTCATTGAAGGGCCAGGGACACAAGAACCTATTGATCAAAGTTCAATAGAAGCCACAATTCCAGCAAATGAAGCCAGCAATGATCAGGAGTACAACCCACAAGAACCTTCTGCTCAAAGGGTTGAAGAAGTTGTTAATGCTCCAGTCACACAAGAACCATCCAATCAAAGTTTGGATGCAGGCACCCACACAATTATAGAAGACATTGTTGTTGCTGATGCTGAAGGCCAATTTCTGGCAGAGTCAAGCCCACAAGAACCTTCACCTCAAAGTGGTGAAGCAGCTGCAGATATGACTCAGGTCCCACAAGAACCAATTATTCATTTTATGATTGCAGACCAAGATTCTCTCATTCAACAGACAAATTCTGATGAAGATCCAAAGGCAAACTCTAATGATCTTTGTGAGAAATCAATTTCTACACTACCTATGGAGACTGCAACTACAAATGCTCAAGGTATAAACTCTGACTCTACTTCAGAATTTACATTCTCTGATTGTATTAGTTCAGAATTTATATTTCCAACCTTTACTGCTGGGATGATCATGGATAGTCCTGAAAAGGATACCCCTATTCATGTGACTACAAATCTCTCTTCTCAGCCACCTCTTATTTCTGTATGACATTGTGTGTTGAGCCTTTCCAGTGAGTCTGAGGTAAAATGTGTGAAAACAGAATAAATGAGAGGCAGACACAGGATCTGGCAAAAGGAGAGGTAGAATTGAGAAAGAAGTTAGTTACTTCTAGTGAGCAACATCTAACTCTTAAAAGTTATGATATGTGTGTTGTGAGAAGTAATGAGATTACTTTAAAAAAATCAGAGTGATTTAGGTTGTTCTGTTACTTTTGCAGGTACTCAGAGTTTACCTGTATCAAACTATGATGCTGTGCCAAACTCTGTTGATGTTTCAAACTCTGATGGGAAGGACATAGACTCTGATGATGTGATTTTTGCTGATGAAGAAGTCACAGATCTATCCATTCCCTACACTCAAAGATATAACACCAAGAGATGGCCTATTAATGCACATGATGCTCATGAGAGATTAGGGATGGAGTATCCTGATTACATGGTGGTGGAAGATCTTAAAGGATGTATTGAAGCTGATCTTGATGCAGAGGGTATCAGAAGGGATTTCAGTTTCCAAGCAAAGTCATCTGCTGAAGATTTTCTTTCTTCTCACAGGCAATCCATTTGGGATTCTTCTTGGAATATTCCTGAGAGAGAGATTTCTTGGCCTCATGTTCTTGACTTAATCAATAAAGCTGACAAAGAAATTTCTTCTGGAGAATTGAAGACAATCTTGAAAGCCTCTACTATTATGTCCAAAGGCCTTCAACATGAAGTTTCTGATCTAAAGGCATCTGTCACCAAGCATTTTGTTCTTCTCGGAACTGCTGTTTCCACTTCTCAACATTCTCTGGAAGCCAAACTTCTTTCTGTCTCCACTAAACAGGATGCATTGGAAGCTAAAGTGACTCATCTTTCTAATTCTGTTAGTTCTATGCAGGGCATGTTACATACAATTGTCGAGCTTCTTACTGTTAAAACAGGGCATGATGTCAGAAAGGGGGAGAAGGGTTCAGCAGACAAATGCAAGGAGGATGCAATTTTAAACCCTTGACATTCCTCATGACCACCCTCTCCGTATCCATAAATTTAACCCTCACTTGTGTCACCTGTCCCCTCGATCCCGTCCGACCAAGAACTTTAATAACAACAGCATGCTGGACTGAAGTATCCATTGTAGCTACTCACATAAGAAGCAGGGTATGATCAAGGAGAAGCAGGGTATAATAACAACAGGGCATGATGTCAGAAAGGGGGAGAAGGGTTCAACAGACAAATGCAAGGAGGATGCAATTTTAAACACTGACAAACCTAATGATGCAGATCAAGGGAGTCATAAGGATGGGAAGCAAACTCTGATTGAACAAACTCTGATGACATCAAAGACTGAGATAAACTCTGATAAGCAAACTCTAATAGATGCTGATTTAGAATTAGCAAAGAAACTTGAAGATGAAGATAAGCCAGAGAAGATTGAAGAACAAAACTTGAAGGATGCTGAACTAGCAAAGAAAATGTTTGAAGAAGAACATCTAGGAATGGATCCAGTTGCAATAGAAACTGAATTGAAGAAATCTGGAGCTGTTAGTGCTCAAGTTCAGAAAAAGAAAAGAAGTGTAAAGAAAGGTCCAATTCAGAAAAAATTGCTGCTCAACAGAAGAAACCAGAATCCAAGCCTATTCAAATCAAATCTATTGACACTCTCAAACCAGTTGCTCAATCAAGACCAGTTTCAGAAATTCAAACAAGATCATCTTCTAGAATTCAACCAAAAGCTCCAGCTAAGCCAAAGAAACCTTTCACTATGTCTGGAACAATTTTTCTTCCAGGTGGTTCAAGTTTTGATGATGAGGAAGAAGAACAACAACAATCTCTGATAAGAAAGAAAAGGTCTGATCCTTTGTGGACAAAAACTCAAACTCTGACTCTCAATGCCAGACTTGGAAAAAATAAAGGTGGTATTGGTGATACACATGCTAAGGTCTACAGAGGTGAAGCAAACATCTTCAGAGATCCTTATTCACTGAAAGATAAACTTGAAGAAGAGCTGTCTCAAGAACATCTGGATAAATTAATCTCTGTAAATGTGGTGAAGGATATCTTTGATGGTGCTCAAGCTAAGGAAAAGCTCATTTATTTTTTAGAAGATGGGAGAGTTTTAAAGATTGCTGAAGAAAGTCTGATTGATAAAGCATCTAAAGAACTTGAACATGTTCTATATCTGCTCAATGATGAAAATGAAGCAACTTCTAGGTTGAGGAAGATTGTTGAAAGAATAATAGCTGAGAAGAAGAAGAGTGAAAGGTTGTTGATGATAAACTCTGAAAAATATGAGCCTGGATACATACTTGAAGATGGAACAAAAAGAGCAATGAAAAAAGGGGATGTAAAGGTCAAAATGGTGTTAGGAATTCCTATACTAATCTTAAATCCTGATGGTATGAAGAACTGTTGCATTGCCTTAGATGAAAGTATGGAGAGGTCATCAATTTATGCTCTAAGGGCTGCAATAATTCAAATAGATGATTCTTCTGAGAACATGAGGGAATTGAAGGAGAAACTTGTTGATTTATTGAAAGATGCTGAAGAAAAGATCCTAAGTCAATTTCTGAAAGAGGACTTCTCTTACAGAAGAATCTGAGTCTAAAAAGGGTAAACAAACTCTGATGCATTTGTCTTGTATTTCTGACATCATAAGTGAAATTTATGTTTTAATTCTTAAAGCATAAATTGGGGGAGATTGTTAGGAATGCAAACACTGATGATTGTCAGAGAATACTAAACAGAGTTTATGCTGACGTCATCAGAGTTTAAGGAAGCTGTCGGTCAGAGTTTACTCTATCAGAGAATACTCAATCAGAGTTTACTCTAACAGAGAATACTCAAATCAGAGAATTACAGATCGACAGAGTTTAGCTTCAGAGTCTACCAGAAAAGGAAACAGACAAATCAGAGTCTGATTTGGATAGTAAGAAGGAATTCGAGTGCAAGTCTAAATTACCTTATTAAAGCTATTCTTATCATAATCAGTTCTGTAATTGTATTTGTAGCTGTGTCTATATAAACACAGAGATAGGTTATAATTCAATGTTGAATTCATTAAGCAATAGTTATATAACCTAGCAGCTCTTAAGAACATTATTTTCTTGAGAGAGTTTTGTATTCGAGATCATTAATAATACAAAACAGTATTCTATTCTATATACTTGTGTTCATAATCGATTATTCTGGGAAACATTTCTTGAATCTTTCTTTCTTGTCTGACTCACCAAGCTTCTTCTGAAAGATTCCTTGCTTCTTAAATTTCCTGTACTTCTTGAAGCTTTTGACAAACATGGCAAACATCTCCATCATATAAGAATCTGAAGAATCATCAGAGTTTACATCAGAGTTTGCTTCAAACTCTGATTCACTGCTTTCCTTGATAACAACTTTTCCTTTTCTTGTTGAGGCTTTAAGGACTTTTTCTATAGGTTCTTCAATATGGGCCTCAACATTCAAAGCAATAGATTTTGCCTTGCTACTTTTCCTGTTTCTTCTTTGCTGTAACTCCAAGTCATGAGTCTTCAGTTTTCCATAGACCTCATCTAAAGACATCTCATCTAAATCAGCTCTGTCTCTAATCAAAGATGTCTGCAGATCCCATTCTTCTGGAAGAGCCCTAAGAAACTTGGTGTTTGAGTCTTCATTATCATACACCTTATCTACTAATGCCAAGTTGTTCAACAGAGTTAAAAATCTGTCATAGATATCTGTGAGAGACTCATTCTGTTTAGCATCAAAATATTCATACTCTTGTATAAGTACAGATCTCCTATTTTTCTTGATTTCCCTGGTTCCTTGGCATTGAACCTCTAGTGCATCCTATATTTCTTTTGTTGTCTTGCATGCTATTACCCTGTTGGACATTACAGAGTCAAGACTGTTATGCAATATGTTTCTTACCTTTACATCTTTGAGGACTTCTTGCTTTTCCTCATTGGTCCATTCTTTCTTATCCTTTAATGTATAATATTCAGGAACTTGTCTTCCTTCTACAACAGTTGCAAGCACCAGTTTTGTTGGAAGATACTGGCCTTCATTTATCCTGTCCAGATAGTCAGGGTCTGTTGCTTCTAGGAACATCAACATCTTCACCTTCCATGTAGGGTACTCAGTCTTCTTCAATATTGGGATCCTGATGCTTTCATACTTGCTACCAGACATGATTATTTGATCTTTTGAGTTGAAATTAAATGCCCGCTCTGATACCAATTGTTACCCAGATAATCAATCTATTATAGAAGGGGGGTTGAATCTAATAATACCAACTAATCGATGATGAACACAAGTATGTATAATGGAATACTATTTTGTATTAATAATGAACTTGAATACAAAAACTCTCTCAAGAAATAATGTTCTTAAGAGCTGCTAGGTTACACGAATAATGCTTTTTAATGAATTCGACATTGAATTATAACCTATCTCTGTGTTTATATAGACACAGCTACAAATACAATTACAGAACTGATTATGATAAGAATAGCTTTAATAAGGTAATTTAGACTTGCACTCGAATTCCTTCTTACTATCCAAATCAGACTCTGATTTGTCTGTTTCCTTTTCTGATAAACTCTGAAGCTAATCTCTGTCAGTTTGTCATTCTCTGATTTGAGCATTTTTTGTTAGAGTAAACTCTGATTGAGTATTCTTTGATAGAGTAAACTCTGACCGACAGCTTCCTTAATCTCTGATGACGTCAGCATAAACTCTGTTTGGTATTTTCTGATAATCATCAGTGTTTGCATTCCTAACAAGACTGTTGATGTTAAACTCTGAGGAGTACATGCCTAAATATGTGCTTGAAGATGATACTGAAAGGAAAATGATCAAAGAGGATGCAAAGGTCAATATGGTGTTAAATATTCCAACACTAATGTTAAATCCTGATGGTCAAAGAGCCTGTTGCATACCTTTGGATGAAAGAATGGAAATAACACCTATCTACAATATGAGAGTTGCATTAGTTCAAATTGATGATTCTTATGAACAAATGAAGGAGTTAAAGAGTAAGTTGGAAGAATTTCTAAGAGTTGCTGAAGAGAAATTGCTTGATGAATTTCTAACTGGAGATTTTTCTTACAGAAAAATATGAGAAGGTAGTCTGAATAAACTCTGATGCATTTGTCTTAAAAGTTTCTGATATCATAAGTTCAAATTTATGTTTTACTGCTTAAAGCATAAATTGGAGAAGATTGTTAAATATGAAGAACTTATGAGATCAGAGAATACTTAATCAGAGTTTACTGAAACTGATCAGTGTTTAGATGACGCTATTAGAGATTAGAAGATATCGACAGAGTTTACTCAATCAGAGTTTACTAACAAACAGTGTTTATGATAATCAGAGTTTGACAGATGGAAACCGACAAATCAGGAGGTGATTGAAGATAAAGAAGGAAGTATTTGAATACAACTCTATTACCTTTCTGGAAGCTATCTTTTAGGAAGATAATGATGGAAATAATATTTTTGCATTTAATGATAATTATCTTTGCTGTAATTAGATAGATAGTTGTGTACTATATAAATATATGATTAGATTTACATTGATGTATCGTTCAAGTTATTATTTCTTTCATAACCTAGCTTTTAAGAACTTTGTTTTTCTTGAAAGAGTTTTATATTAAGTTTATCAAAGTTAATACAAAACAATATTTCTTTTATATACTTGTATTCATAATCGATTGTTTTGGTATTATTATATTCAACACCCTTCTATAATAGTTCATTATTTGGGTAACAATATTTTTATTAAAAATTAAGAAAATATAACATAAAAATATATATTTTTGAATACCAATCGATACGAACGGCTATAATCTTTTATTTTTATTTTTGCCACTGGCAAGTCGCACATGGTGAATTAAAGGGCCTGAAAATTTGGGTAAGCAAAATTGTTTTTTATTTACCTACTACACACAATGTTTTTTTTTATTTACAAAACTACACACAATGTTTTATTGTGCAACTGTCTTTATAAATAAATTTATATACATACACTATGCATATTCAATTTTTCACTTGATCTTGGCGTACATCTAATTTTGGTCGGTCTGTTTATAGCTCCTTCCTGTATTAAATGTTTATTTACTTACATTAATCATGCAACAGTGGGATGTTTCGCAAGTAGAAGTAGAAATTATTTACGACTACTCGTTGAACGTACTTGAAAATATTTAACGGAGATAATACTGTTGAAATATACCTAATACGTACAGAAAATTCATATTTATTTAAATATTCAAACAAAAGTTGCATGGAATTTTTTATTTAAATAGTATATTAGCACAATAGCACATATATATTACTATATTAGTGTAGTTGATCATCTTCTATAAAAATGGAGTAATATTTAATATATAAGTTATAATGTGACTACGAAATCTATTAAATTAATTAATTAAAACAATTGTGATTCGGTTTTTAACGGGGGTATTAGCCTATATCTGTTAACTATATTTTATTTCTATAACAAAAAAATATTGTATCATACAATATTTTTGAATAATATTTTTTATATTAATCAAATTTTAAACTCGGATTTAAAAGGACTATTTTTAAATCATGGTTCCGCTGCTGGTATCACTTTCAAAAATAAAAAATTGCATGCAGATATTTAATACAGTCGCATCGCACTCGTAGTAGTTTATACGGAGTATTATTCTTTTATTTGTATTTGGTAGCATGAGTACTAATATTATGAAAGTAGGTGAAATCATTTAACCTCGAACCATATTTTACACTAATTTATCACGAGGATGACAAATTATATGGACGTGACTGAATGAGTGGGGTGGGGTGGAGACAGCCCATTTTTTATGTATATTCAACGCACAGTCTCTTTATTGAATGCTATGCTACCCTACGAAATGTCGCAACCACTGCGAATACAACCATATAATCCAATACAAAACCAAAATTTTGTTGCACTGGGCGCATTTATTTTTTGAAAATAAATATTTATTTTTTTAAAAAATACATTTTCATATTTTTTTTTAAAATTAAATATTTTTTTCTAAAAAAATAAATTATGAACTAAATTTATTTTAAAAAAATAAACAATATTTATTTATAAAAAATACATTTTTACATACTATCTTCCAGAAATAATACTTATTTTCAGAAAATAAGGGAATATAAACGGGCCATAATCTATGTACCATATACTTGATATACGGAGTAGTATTTTATTATATGATAAATTATTTTTGGTGTAGAAACGTTTCAATTAATTGTTTTGTACATAATGATAACTAGCTTTTATCCCGTGCGATACACGGATGAATTTTTTTAGTTTTTTAATATTTTTATTTTAATATTTTATAATGATCTGAATTTATTTGTATTTATATTTTAATATGATAATTTTTGTTTGTTTTGTATAGAGATGTATTTTACTTAGGAAATTAATGTGAGATATTTTAGTTAGAAGATTAATATGAGATTGTTTTTTAGTTAGAAGATTAATATTTTAAAATTAGACCCAACAATTAATCAACTATTCGGCCCAAATATTGACCGACTACCAAATTTTCAATGTTATCATAAATTTCAATGATATATTAAATTAAAATTATAGGATAAATTTTAATGATATATTAAAAAAAATTATAGGATAAGTAGGATTTGTAAAATAAAAATATAGAATATAATTTAAATATAATATAATATTATTCTATCTCTGATGAGTTGTATAAGAGGACTACTTGTGTTAGAGTTGTATGTACGATTATATTCTTTTAAAATTATATTTTATTAAAATTCAACGGTTAAGATTGTTTCTATGGTTCACTTAAAATTGGACCGTCAAGATCTTTTCTATGGTTCACCAGTACCAAACCAACCGACGACCAAAACTTTTAATCTTTCGGCTTTAATAATATAGTATAGATGTCTATAAAATTAATTGGTGAACGATTACATCTTCTTAGTTAAATATTAACTCATCATAATCATCGTATCATATGCGTATATGCCAATAGAAACCTTTTCTTTTAATTTGTACAAGTCTATGCTAGAATTCATTCAACTATTTTAAGTACGGAGAGGGTCTTGATTTTCTCGTACTAATATTTAACTTTTTATTACAAACATATTGTTATATATATATATATATATATATATATATATATATATATATATATATATATATATATATATATATATATATATATATATATATATATATATATTAAATGTTTTTCAACGTATATTGTTAACATAATTACGAATAATAGAAAATTCTATTACTTGAGTATCTTCTGCTTGAGTATCTAGTTTCTCTACTCTATCATAAAAATAGGTATATGTGTACGGTAAAACTTCTATAAATTTAAAATATTGAGATTGGTAAATTTTATAAATTTACCAAAATTATTAATTAATCGAGATAAAAAAATATATTGTTACTATTTTATTGGAATTAAAAATTTGTAATAAAAATATTTATTTATAGTAGGTTATTGCGAGTTATGGAGGAGCGGCTGAGTTACTAATTAGATTATATATATTAAGAAGTTTGAGAATATGTATGACATAAAATATGAATTAACAATGTAATGTTTTAATAAATCTTAAAGTAACACAAATATTAAAATAAATATATAATTTATTTATTTATCACTAATATACATTATATATTACCTACAATTATGATGTATGTCTCCTATTTCATATTCGGTGTTCCAGATTATAAAACTTATTATTGAATTAATAAAATAATCTAGATTAATATTGAAAATTATTCGTAATTATCTTATTGTATGTTTCGTAACTTGAATTTTATTTAAAATTGTAAATTTGATCAAATAACATATTTTGATAAATATAAGAATTTAAATTTAGATTTAATTTTAAATTCAATACATTATTTAAATATTAGTATAAATTTAATAATTTAAAATGACAACTCAATTCATATCATTTAAAATCTATCATTCAAAATGAATTACATATTTGGAAACATCATAAAATATTTTCCTCTAAAAATTCAGAAAGCTGGAGTAATAAGGTTTAGTCTAGAGCCCCTTGGTTAAATATATATTATAAATGTTAGTTGTGTGTGGTCTTTTTCTGTGCTAAATTAGTCTAAACAATTGTAATAAAAAAGTATCCGAATGATTTGGTTGAACCAACAAACTATATTAAAAACCGAAAGTAATGATTCTTTCTACGAAATATATGAAAAGCTAATCTCAATCTGATTGAAGATGACAGAATTAAAGATGCTTGTGATCAGGTATCATAATAATGACAATGATTAAGATGTTTTAATACAAATTAAGGTAACACACATGCAAAATGTCAACTGTTTGCATTTAAGTCTGCATGTATCATTAGATCTTGCTAATCATATTTTCATCACTTTGGATTTGACAAACAAAGAAGAAAAAGAAATGTCCGAAAATAATAGCATGGTCACTCTCATATGCAATTAGGCTAAACTATCAGTGTCCCAAAATACACACAAATCAGAAATTGTAATCTATCAGGTTTGTGTGTCGCACTTTAAGCATTCTACTGTTGATGGATAATGAGAGGAAACAATGATGTCTATATCATTATCAGGGTGTTAACCACACACATGCATGATGCAAAAAAAATCATTCTATGTTTATCAAATAATATTTAATTTTATTCTTAAACATATAAATTTACAAGAAATTAAATTGAATTTGATGGGATGGGTGATTGATTTCAAAATTGCATAATTTATACAGAATTGGGCTCCGTTTGGAATTGCATTGAAAACTCGTGAAAAAAAGTGCTGCTAGAAAAAGTATTGCTGGAAAAATCAGATAACTTTTTGGTAATTTTTTTTTAATGCATATTTTGAGATATAATATATAAAAATAATATTTTTGGTGAGATTTGATAATGAAACTTATAGTTATTTCCTGGAAAAACTAAAAAACAGTTTTTTCCAAAAGCATATAGGACATGCTTTCTCGCAACTTTTTTTAATTTTACTAAATACCTTCCTGACACATTTTTAGTAAAAAGTTGTCGTAGTGTAACAGCGATACTAAACGGGGTCTTAAATTAAATTAAAGAGAATAAAGAATTTAAAATAATAACTATAAATATTGTGCAAATCAAAATAACATAATATCAAAATACATTTATTTTATCAGGAGGAAAATGACCTAAAATCAATCTTTTCTCTAAATTAAATCTGATAAATAATTAATTTTAGCTGCATAACCATCTAGCTATAGATCTAGAACAACGGTTCATAAATAGCTAGTACCCTAACGTACGTCTATTAAATAATAAATAATTGGAAAAAAAAAAAATTAAAGTCCGCGTAAGAAGTTTTGTCAAAGGCAATTTTACTTTCGTAGTACAAATATTAGAAAACATTTATTTTATAAAATATATTCCGCAAACAGTTATATATGGTGATTAAGTTATTCAATTTAATTATAATACTTTTTAATTTAATTTTATACTATTCTTTGCAAGTACGTACAAATAAGTCTGTAGTTATGATTAGGGGTGAGCGCGGTTCGGTTCGGTTCGGTTTTTGACCGAAACCGGAACCGGAACCGCATATCTTCGGTTTTAAAAATTGAAAACCGCAACCGCAACCGAACTATCGGTTTCGGTTTCGGTTTTAAAAAGACCGGTTCGGTTTTTATCGGTTCGGTTTCGGTTAAAAAACCGGATAAATAAAAATGAAAAAAATATATAATTTAAATCATTATATTTTTACATTCAAATTTTATACAATCAAATATTTGATCACATTCTGCATAATAACACTACAAAAGAAAGGTAAGAAATTTTAACAATCAAATTTTAAGGTTGAATCAACAAAATGTGAATGTCATTTATCGTAGTATGCAATCTAAAAAGCACATAATCATGTCTAATGATGTTTACTCCTGATTATATTCTTTTTAATTGGAAAATAGAGGAATAAAATGTTGTAAAGGGGTTGTCATATTCTCACATTCAATATTAGTATAGTTGATGTTGTAATATGAAATATAATTGAAAAAACTATGTTCTAGGGAAATTTAATACTTAAATTATATATATATATATTATAATAAATTTATTTATTTTAATGATCGGTTCGGTTCGGTTTTTTTCGGTTCGGTTTTTTTCAGTTCGGTTTTGACCTATAACCGGAACCGAAACCGAAAATCTCGGTTTTTAAAAATCAAAAACCGCGACCGCCGGTTCAGTTTCGGTTTCGGTTTTTTCGGTTCGGTTTTCACCGGTTTCGGTTCGGTTTCGGTTTCAATTCGGTTTTTTGCTCACCCCTAGTTATGATCATTTCTGAAAGACTACAATAGACACAAATAATCACATATACATGTAACTAGGAAATGTAGTAACAACTACAGAAAGTACGAGCAGAGTCTGCGATACGTACGTAGTTACACTTCTCAAAATGTAGCCCACCTAATAATGAATACGTGTCAGGGAAATCAAAAAATATAGACCGACAGTGAGCGCAAGGTTCATATACGAATATATAAAACAATACACAAGGTGAACAAAGATTAGATGATGACAATATATAATTCAAACTGAATATCAAAATGTTGATCGATGATAAAGAAAATTGAATGAGACAGAGTACTATAAATAATTAACTCAAAATACAAACATACATACTTAAAATCAAAGAAAACTTTCTCACCCATACTCTTACCACTTACTGAAAATAATATCAAATAGATCAAAAGTGAACTTACTTACGGATATGGAAGATAATCTTACACTTACATGATGTCCTACATTTCGATTCTCCAAAATATGTTGTCATCAAAATTTACAGGGACTTACATAGAACAAATCAAAATGTTACCCAAAATCTTAGAGGGGCTTAAACGACACAAAACACAATGCTACCCAAATGGTCAAAACACACATACAAAGTAGTCATGACTATACGTGTCCCATATATCCGGCGACACGCCCATACTATTTAAATACACCGCATATGAGGTGTCAAAGCATAAGATTATCTACTCATGATCGAGTCTTACAAAATCTCCCAAATCAATCATATATCTCAAATATACTAAAAATACATTAGTTAAAGATCACATGCCTAAATATCTTACAAAAATAGACTATTAATAATAAAATCATATATGCCCAGTTCAGAAAAAAGGTAGTTTACTCTATCGAGATGAACTCAAATGAAAATGTATAAAACACAGAATTCGTAGAGAATTCCGATACCTTTTTAGAATGGTAAGACTCGTTAAAAACGGAGAAGTAATGAATTCAGAAACAATTAAAATGCCAACAGAATCAGGCTATGATCACAGTAGTATTTTGATATTTCTGACATTGGAACCACAGAATTTTTTAGCGGAATGTAAACCAAGAATACAGAGCTCGAAACGATATTTCAGGAATGCTATTACTCATAATTATAGAACAAATATTCAATTTACTATGAATTTCTGAAGTTACAAGATAACAACTCAAATATTTCCATCAAATTGCACAAAAGGCAGATTTCGACACACGTTTAAGCAGAAATTCAAACAATACAAGAATGAAAGTTGTAGATAATTGAAATATCTTTCTAGGCACAATAAGATCATAATAATCCGATAAATAACGAAGGAGATACAAATTTAACAAGAATCAGAATGGATACAATCTATACACAATATACATACGATATTGAATCACAAATAGAGAACAAAGAGAGTATAACAAAGATATCCGTACCTTAAACCTCCAAATACATTATATTTTTGTGTTAGTAGCAAAGAACTAATTTGTTCTTTGGAAACCAGTTATATTCTTAACTGGGTGTAGCACCCCTCTGGGTTTATATACGAAAGATATATTCCCCGAAACTTGTCTCCATAATTTACTTGCTAATTTTCTTGAACCTAATTGATTTATCCGGACACATAGAAAATTAGTAGGCAGCTCACCTAAATACTACAAATGGCCAAACCCGCTTTGAAGCAATAATTTATTTATCCGCATATTCGAAAAGAATTTAAATTATTGTTAATATCGTATTCAACCCCCCTTCTACGATACTTCGGAACCCAACAATTGGTATCAGAGCTCGCTGATTGATATACAAATCAGGATCCGTAGCCCAGTGAAGCTCACCGTGTTGAAGCTTCTTGGACTCAGAATGATTAAAGGGCTTGTTAAATAAGTTTAATTATAAACTTTTAATAATAAGTTTATTTTATAAACTTTATAAAATTTATTTTATAAAATTTTATTAGTTTATGTTATAAATTTTAATTAGTTTATTTCATAAATTTTATATTAAATTTATTTTATAAACTTTTATAAAATTTATTTTATAAACTTTTATTAGTTTATGTTATAAATTTTAATTAGTTTATTTTATAAAGTGTAAATAAAATTTATTTTGTAAACTTTTATAAAATTTATTTTATAAACTTTTATTTGTTTATGTTATAAATTTTAATTAGTTTATTTTATAAAGTTTAAATAAAATTTATTTTGTAAACTTTTATAAAATTTATTTTATAAACTTTTATTTGTTTATATTATAAATTTTAATTAGTTTATTTTATAAATTTAATAAAGTTTAAGATTAAAATTTATTAAACAAAAAAAAATGTGGTCCAGTTAAACTTCAACTGGGCCATGACAATTTGAATTCAACCTGTTGAAGCTCACGCGCCAAGTAGTTGAGGAATGGATGAGAGTAACTTCACGCGCAGCCCACAAAAGTTTCTAGCGCCACTAACCCAAAATATCATTTTGGTACCCCATGTTTTGTACCTTTTAATTTTTATTTTAGATTTATTTATTTTTCCAGAAAATTTAAAATTCTTGAAAACTAAAATTTTTCTTAAATATTAATTTACGATATTTTAATTTTTAAGAAAATTTGAAATTCTTGAAAATTAATTTGTTGTTTATTTTTATTTTTGATTAATTTATTTTCTAAGAAAATTAAAAATTCTGTAAATTTAAATTTTTCTTAAATATTAAGTCGAGGGTGCTCAAGGGGTTTGTAGATGAAGATTTTTCCGGGCATTGAAGACAACTAAAATTGACTGAAGATTATCCAATGGAGCTTATCCTGGAACAGGTTGAAAAATAGTGGTATTAATTTCCTCAGAGGTTTACTCCATAGGATGTTAGTATTGGTGTCCTAGAGACAATACTTTTAATGTTTTATTGAAAACAATTAAGGATTATGTTTTATGTGATTATTTAATTAATATTTATTATGTCTTTATTTACTGCGTCATAAATTGAAAGAATAATAAATGTCCTTGGAATATTAATACGTCATATATATATCTTTAAGTATGTGACTTAAAAATGAGATTATATGAATAGTATTTTATTCCTAAAATTCCCTAGTCAAGTATTATTATTTAAGGACAGTAATAATGCAATAAGACTAGTATATTTGTTGACAGATGACCACATCTCATTGGTCATAGGTATGGTGATACTAAAGTCAAGAACATAAGTGTATGTATCTATACATGACACTGAAAAGACCCGCCGTGAGATTTTACATGTTAATAAGTGTCATAAGAAATCTCACAGTGATAATGATGTAATGATCCTCTGACTTGAAATCATTATATTTCTATACAAGAATTAATATACTTTGATTACACTCAAAGTTATCTTTAACCGGGTAATGATAAAGGTGGACATTGGGTATGCTATGAATCGTATGGGGAATATGAATGATAGATATAAGATTTAACTCTCCAATTCTAGGAGTGATATTATTGGCCTCTTGATTGAGTGAGACTACGAAATGCATGGCCATGCTCAAATATTGATTTGTTTAAATAGTCTACTCATTGATCAAGGAAACCGAGATTAAACGTTGAAGAGGATGACACTATACATGCCACGAGTTTGATCTATAATATAAGGTTAAAGGGATTATATTACATGGAACATTATTCAAGAAAGGTTTAATTGAATCACCAATTATTATTGTTACTTGGGTAGCAATGATGTATTACTAGATGCCGCTCATTGTTTATAATTTTAGTATTGGATATTAAAATTATTGCCAACGTAATAACAACCTAAAGGGTCACACACAATGAACGTCAAAATAAAGGTTTATTTAAATTACGAATTTAAATATATTATTGTTTATTCGAATTTAATTATTGAATTAATTAAGTGGGATTTGATTAATTATATTAGAATTCGGATTTAATAAGTATTATTATTATTCGAATTTAATTATTGAATTAATTAAGTGGGACTTGATTAATTATATTAGAATTCAGATTTAATAATAATAATAACCAAAAATCAAAATGGGTTTTGGAAACTATATGGATTAGGGTTAGACCCAAAATCTCTCTCTCCCCTATATATACATAATGATGTATAGTATTAGGGTTTAATCATCATATTTCATTTGAGAGAAAAACCCTAGCTGCTCAACATCAAGAGAGGCTAGAGAAAGAGAGAGAGAAAGAGGAAAACAATTCGGCTAGTACCGACTCCGGTGATCGTAGGACGATCGGGCGTTCGTGTGGACTTCTTTAGAGAGCAAATCTTTGCAACAAAGGACTGCTGTGATTCATCTTTCTGGACCTCCATTAAACAGCATACGAAAGCTTTGTTAAGGTACAGACTTCTTCACCATAATCATCCAACGTTATACATGGATCCTGCGATTGGGTTTCGATTTTTTTATTGTTTTTACGTTAATTCCGTTTTCATGCCCGAAACCCTTCAATGGTATCAAAGCTACGTGTATAATGGGATGATTTGGTTATGTGTTTAACAGTTTTTCGATGTATGTAAACATATATATGATATGCCATGACTATATATTAATATATATGTTTTATATGATTTTGAATATATGATATTCATGTGTTGTATAATCATGGGATGATTGTGTGTATTGCTGTATGTATATGATACATGTTTGTTCTTGTTATGGAAATCGTATTCGATACGAATTCTGAAACGGCTTCGGTAGATTTTCTGAAATCTGTGTCCAGTGTCCGATTTTTGCAAATGATATGTGTTTTCTGACTGGAATCGTGTCACTGAGCAATAATGACTTTGTCAGCTTCACATCTGTAAGCCGTTTGACGACGTTACAGGCCCCAAAACGGCGATTTATTATTTTCTGAAATTTATTTGATTTTCTGAAATTTCGAAATTTATTATATATGATTATATGATATGTTTATATAATCTGAGATATATTACATGTGTTATGTGATAACATGGTGGATGGTTATGGCCTAAAGACCCATAGGATAGTGGTTTTGTTTTATGGTTTTGGTTTCTAAATACGACTTGCATGTCGTTTATTCATTGTAATTGTTAATCTCGAATGTAACTCGAGTTCTTCTTGTAATTTCATTAGAATAGATTTATTTATTATTGAAAGTAATTGTTCAATGGAGACTTGGAAGCAAGGAAGCTAGGAGGCAATCCAGATGATAGAGCAATGAAGAAGATAAAGACATATAATAGTGTAGTATTTGAAACCACCATAGATTGACCTTGATAATTCTATTAGCTTGGAAATATCACATAGGATGGGGCCATAACTAAACACGTTTAATTTATGCACAATACATATATGTATATGAATGCATGTGTAGATATGTATGTGTTGGAATGATGTATGTATTAGATACGACACCCATGCCATGTCTGCTTAAGAAAAATAAAATCTGTAACGATTCAAGATTTTAAAATTAACAAACGATCATGAGATTCTTGTGTTTACGAAATATGGATTTTTAAAACACGGAATTAAATATTGATTTTTGATATCTATAACTGGGATTTTCTGACAAAAACGGATATGCGTATTCGTAAGGCTGATGGGTTTTAAGTGTGACCACTGGTATCCTCCATCTACCTGGGAAATGAACAATTTAATATGTCAATTTGAAATATTTGGTTCAAGGAAAAATTGAGGATCTCTTTATGATGTGATCATGATCGTTATAAATTTTCTAAACCCCTTAACAAAATATTAAGTTTTACTCGGATGCTTTCCAATGAATGAACACTCATCGAATCCTAGATCGATTAGGGGAAGGACTGTCAGTGGCAGAGGACTCCTATCTATCATGGTGAGATGCGACGAATATAAACGGTTATATTCGGCCGTTGTATCATTGAGTCTAACTTAACTGAGTCGTCATAATAAGGTGAAAATAAACGGTTATATTCAACCATTATGAACTTAAAAGCATAGAGTTTGGTTAAAAGTCTATTAGATAGATAAGCTCAATCGTTGTTCACCAAACTATCCAAGAATTATATATGATATAATTGACAACTGTTGTCTACCTAAATAATCATTTTTTAAGGACTTCCAGTGGTTGACTTAGGACATGACGAAATATGGATCTTGGCTCACTAGAAAGAATTATGGAATATACTTTCCAAATTAATAGTAAGGGCTATTAATTTGATAAAAATAATGGGAGATATATTATGAATATATCATAATCATTTGAACATAATAAATAACTCAGATAATCTAATGTTTATTTTATGCATTTTAAACATTGTAGATATTTAAATGGCAAACAATACAAATACTTTCTCCTTACGAGCAACCCTTGAGAAGGACAAGCTGACAGGAACTAACTTCCTGGATTGGTATAGGAATTTGAGGATTGTCCTCAGGCAAGAGCGTAAGCTCCATGTCATTGAAATTCCTTCACCTGCTCCTCCTTCTGAGAATGCAACTCGCGTTCAGCAAAATGCTTATCAGAAGCATATTGATGATGTGAATGATATTGCATGTCTCATGCTGGCAACCATGAGTGTTGAGCTTCAAAAACAACATGAGCATATGGATGCTTATGAGATGATTGAACACCTTCAAAGAATGTTTGAGGGACAAGCTCGTCAAGAAAGGTTCGACACGAGCAAATCACTGTATGTTTGCAAACAGGGAGAGCGTGAACCTGTTCAACCACATGTTCTGAAGATGATAGGTTATATTGAGTATCTTGAACTTTGGGTTTCCCGATTGGTTTGGAAGCTCAGATTGACTTAATCTTGCAATCTTTGAACCGCAACTATACTCATTTTGTTATGAACTACAATATGAATGAGATAGACAAAACACCCACTGAATTGTTGGCCATGTTACGAACTACTGAAACCAACATGAAAAGGATGAACCTGCTGCCATGTTGATGGTAGATAACAAAGGTAAGCCTAATAGGAAAGGCAAATGGAAGGGAAAGAAGAAGATTGGATCTGCTTCTGGTCCCAAGCTAAAGGCTAATCCCAAACAGGCTTTAAAGCCTAAGGGTGTTGTTGCAAAGGGTGATTGTCACTATTATGGTAAACCAGGTCATTGGAAGAGAAACTGTCATGCTTATTTGGAGGATCTGAAGAAGAAGAAGGCTAGTGAAGCTTCTGATTCAGGTATTTATGTTATAGAGGTCAATTTGTCAACTTCTACATCATGGGTATTGGATACTGGATGTGGTTCTCACATTTGTATAAATGTACATGAACTACAAAGGAGTAGGACTTTGGCTAAAGGAGAGGTCGACCTACGAGTTGGCAATGGAGCAAAGGTTGCTGTTTTAGCTGTAGGGACTTATTATTTATCATTGCCCACTGGGATTATTTTAGAACTTGAGAACTGTTTTTACGTGCCTGCAATTTGCAGAAACATTATTTCGGTTTCTTGTTTAGACAAGAAAGGTTTTGCATTTTTAATTCAGAACAATAGTTGTTCCTTTTCTTTGAATAATGTTATCTATGGGGTTGCACGTTTATTTAACGGTTTATATGTTCTTGATTTAGACACTCCTATCTATAATGTGAATAATAAACGTCTTAAAATAAATGACTCAAATCAAACATACCTCTGGCACTGTCGTTTAGGCCATATAAATGAGAAACGCATTTCCAAGTTACATAAGGATGGATACTTGGATAAGTTTGACTTTGAATCATACGAAGCATGCGAACCTTGTCTCATTGGAAAAATGACTAAATCTCCTTTTACTGGACAAGGTGAAAGGGCTACTGAACGATTAGAACTTATACATAGTGATGTATGTGGTCCTATGCGTACTATGACAAGAGGTGGCTTTTACTACTTTATCACGTTTACTGATAATTTTAGTAGATATGTGTATCTTATGAAGAACAAATCCGATTCTTTTGAAAAGTTCAAAGAATACAAACCTGAAGTAGAAAAGCAAACCGGTGGAAGTATTAAGACTCTACGATCTGATCGTGGAGGTGAATACTTAAGCCATGAATTTAAGAGTTTATTAAAAGAGTGTGGTATTGTATCACAACTCACTCCTCCCGGAACACCACAATGGAATGGAGTGTCTGAAAGGAGGAATCGTACTTTGTTGGACATGGTACGATCGATGATGAGCATGCAGATCTTCCAATTAGTTTCTGGGGCTACGCCCTGGAGACGGCTGCTTATACACTTAACCGAGTTCCTACTAAAACGGTTCAGAAGACTCCATATGAGATATGGACTAAAAAACATCATAGCATGTCATTTATGAAAATATGGGGATGTGAAGCGTTTGTGAAACGTTTAACTTCTGACAAGCTAGGGCCTAAATCAGACAAATATAATTTTGTGGGATACCCAATTGAAACAAAGGGTTATTCATTCTATAATCCTTCCGAGAACAAAGTGTTTGTTGCTCGAACTACAGTTTTTCTTGAAAGCGAAATGCTTTCGAAGAAAAACAGTGGGAGGATAATAGATCTCGATGAAGTTCGAGGCCCACAAGATAACATTGAACCAATGGAGGAACTTGAGCAGGATATGAATGTGTATATGACACAGCCTGAAGGTTTTGTTGATCCAAAGAATGCTGTAAAGGTATGTAAGCTACGCCGATCCATTTATGGATTGAAACAAGCCTCAAGGAGATGGAACATTCATTTTGATGAAACTGTCAAAGAGTTTGGGTTTATTCAAAATGAAGATGAACCATGTGTTTACAAGAAGGTAAGTGGGAGCAATGTGGCATTCCTATAATTATATGTTGATGATATATTAATAATAGGGAATGACATTCCTTCTTTACAGGCTGTTAAGACTTGGTTGAGTAAGAATTTCTCAATGAAAGACTTAGGCGAAGCGACCTATATTTTAGGTATCAAGATCTATAGAGATAGATCAAGAAGAATGATCGGCCTAAGTCAGAGTAGATACTAGTCTAATCCAGGTGAAGGTCACTGGACAGCAGTCAAGAATATTCTTAAGTACTTGAAGAGGACTAAAGATTAATTCTTGGTATATGGAGGAGAAGATAAGCTGGTTGTAAAAGGTTACACCGACGCTAGTTTCTAGACAGACAAGGATGATTCGATTTCTCAGTCTAGATTTGTGTTTTGTCTAAATGGAGATATTGTATGCTGGAATGGTTCACAGCAGAGACAGTTGTTGATTCTACAATAGAGCCTGAGTATATTGATGCTTATGAAGCAGCCAATGAGATTGTTTGAGGATGTACTTAGGAGATATCACCTAATTAATGAGATTAATGATCAAGGAGATATACATATATGTAAAGTGCATACTAATAAGAATAATGCAGACCCACCGACTAAGGCTTTGTCGCAGCAGAAGCACGAAGGTCATACTAGTTCCATGGGTATTAGATACATGAGAGATTGGCTCTAGTACAAGTGGGAGATTGTTAGTATTGGTATCCTAGAGACAATACTTTTAATGTTTTATTGAAAACAATTAAGGATTATGTTTTATGTGATTATTTAATTAATATTTATTTTGTCTTTATTTACTGCGTCATAAATTGAAAGAATAATAAATGTCCTTGAAATATTAATACGTAATATATATATCTTTAAGTATGTGACTTAAAAATGAGATTATATGAATAGTATTTTATTCCTAAAATTCCCTAGTCAAGTATTATTATTTAAGGACAGTAATAATGCAATAAGACTAGTATGTTTGTTGACAGATGACCACATCTCATTGGTCATAGGTATGGTGATACTAAAGTCAAGAACATAAGTGTATGTATCAATACATGACACTGGAAAGACCCGCCGTGAGATTCTACATGTTAATAAGTGTCATAAGAAATCTCACAGTGATAATGATGTAATGATCCTCTGACTTGAAATCATTATATTTGTGACGCCCCCAGATCCGGGGTCAGGAATCTAGGTTGTCACTATCCAATTTTCACCACAATAACATCATTCACCTGCTTTAACCATTATAATAACCAAACATAAAAGCAGTGACCCCAAACCAAACACACAACTCGAGTTATAGTCTCAGGGAACGAACTTAAAATAATAACGGTTATTACAAACCAATGTAACCTCAGGATCTCACACTACTAATATAACTTCCACATGATGTTACATTAGAAGTAAACATTAATCCAAGATCTATTGTCACATTACATATTTTTCAACAAGTCTAGGATTCTAATCTGGAATCCCGTCTTTCTTGCACCATTTATCGAAGTCCAGAACCTGACTAGCTCAAGCTCGAAGCTTCCTGTTCCTTAACATAATACTCAAGGTAGACAATTCACAATCATCTCTTTCTGCAAGATATAAGATTTACAAACAGCAAGAATGAGCCAAAGAATGCTCAGCAAGTTATTTATCAGAATATTTCAAGGAAAAGGTGATAGCCATAATTATCCCAACTGGATATTCAACAATAAAGTACATAACTAGCAATCTGATTGAAGATGTATAGCCAGTTATATCGCGACAATAAATAACTCAAGGTTCACGATGCAAGAAGATATTCACAACAATAATGCAGTTCACACTACTGCAATACAACAATTTAAATTCATGATTTTTGAGACTGACAATATCAATAACTTAGCACAATGGCCTCAATCACCGAGTACCATTCGTTTGAATATCAATAAGCAAGCAGTTCAATATACTGCGAAAAGAATGAATGGAAGTTCATCAATTCCCATTAACACTATCAGTAACTTAGCACCACGGCTTTCGTTATAGTGTAGGAACAATGAAATTGATATATACGAATAAAACAGTACTCAAAACAACCAACCAACTCAGAGTGGATTACATTCCCGTTGACACTATCGGTAACACAGCACCTAGGCTTTCGTTACAGTGCAACGTCAAATTCCAATTGGAAGAAACGGGATTAACTGGAGATTTTTCCAACGTCTTATTGTACTCGATGATCAGTCGCATGTACAATCGACATTTCGTCATTTTCTCTACTAGTAGAAGGACAACCCCTTATCGGGACGTCACCCTAGGCAACTCATGGGCCTTTAATTACGGCTGGGTCGTGCGTCCCCGACCTCTTACGCAACTTTTACTCCAGTCCCTGATGAATACTTAAACATTCATCAAACCTAGAAGGAAATTTAGTCAAGCCTTCTAGAACAACAACAATCCACTCTAGGATTTCAATCAACTGTTAAGGAAGGGAATTCAATACCACCTTTCAGAACAACAACAATCCATCATAGGATTTCATCAACAGATAAAGAAGGGAATTTAATACAACCTTCCAAAACAACAACAATCCACTCTAGGATTTCAATCAACAGATAAGGAAGGGAATTTAATACAACCTTCCATAACAACAACAATCCACTCTAGGATTTCAATCAATAGATAAGGAAGGGAATTTAATACAACCTTCCAGAACAACACAACAATCCATCACAGGATTTCAATCAACAGATAAGGAAGGGAATTTAATACAACCTTGCAGAACAACACAACAATTCATCACAGGATTTCAATCAACAGATAAGGAAGGGAATTTAATACAACCTTCCAGAACAACACAACAATCCATCACATGATTTCAATCAACAGATAAGGAAGGGAATTTAATACAACCTTCCAGAACAACACAACAATCCATCACAGGATTTCAATCAACAGATAAGGAAGGGAATTTAATACAACCTTCCAGAACAACACAACAATCCATCACAGAATTTCAATCAACAGATAAGGAAGGGAATTTAATACAACCTTCCAGAACAACACAACAATCCATCACAGGATTTCAATCAACAGATAAGGAAGGGAATTTAATACAACCTTCCAGAACAATAACAATCCACTCTAGGATCTCTATCAACAGATAAGGAAGGGAATTTAATACAACCTTTCAGGACAACAACAACCTATTGTAAGATTTCAATATCTGACATTAGTTTGGCTCCCGAAACGAGGTGGGAGTACTCTCGAAACATCTGGGTTGACTCTCAGTCAACGAATTTAACAAGACAGAAACCCTTGAATCAAGGGGACTCAAGAACGCGACCGGGGAGCCGCTAATACTAGTTAAAATAGACTCCACAAAACATTACCATTTTGGATTGAAACCATGGGCCACGAGGCACCAATACAACTGGGAGGAATATCGGAGTCGGACGTTACCTCCCGAACTTGGAGTTATCGACTCAGAATAAATCCAAAATATCCGAGTCATCGCTCGCTATTTATTATTTAATGAAAAATAATAATCAAGGACGCTTAGACAACTCCAGAATATTTTTAAAGGACAAATAAATATTTTATTAATATTTAGGAGGCCCAGAATAGTCCTCAAAAAAAATATTAAAAGGATTTAAAAGAATTAAAATATTTAATCCCAATATAATCAAGATTATTTAATATTTAAATAATCTTAAATGATTCAACATATTTAAATAATATTTAATCAATATTAAATAATATTTAAATAATTTCAACGCCCTGAAAGTATTTACTTAACCTTTAAATACTTTCTATATTCTTTAAATAATATTTAATAAACTAAATATTATTTAAAACAGTAAACCTCGACTAACCGTCGAGACACGCTAGACTACTCCCGGTCGACCATCGAGCACCAAAAAAAATGTACTCGACACCAGATTCAGTTATACAAAACTGAAAGCAAACGTCCTCTAAAGAAATCAGTCACTATTATGAAAATGTAACTAAAAATCAAATGAGCAACCAAGCTTGACATAACTCTTGTACTAAAACCACAATATCTCAATGATCGTTAATTAAAATGACACAATTCTTTCTCCATGAACATCCTGGATGTTCCTATTATTTTACATAAAAGTTTCAAGATTTATGGAGTAACCTAGCTAGCATGATCACATCCTCCAAGTTAGGTGAAAACAGAGTTGCTGAGTTTTCTGACCTCCCTTACCGTTTTGGCCATAACCTTTAGCTCATAACTCCGTTTGACGCAAAATTAGCGCACACACGATCTAGAGACCGATATCTATCTAACCATATAAAGAAATCATCAAGAAAGGCAGGTTAGACCCTTCGGGTTTTATGAACAGTTGGTAGGCAGAAACAAATTTTGCATGGTTCCGTTTGTACGCTCATCGTTTACCTCATTTTAAACTCATCCAATTCAACTCAAACGACTTCCATATATTTTACACTACTACTTGGGAATGTACTCAAGACATCCCAAGCCCAAACACAATTAATCGACACTCCAAACATTGCCAATAACTCATCCAATTCATTACCAATGCAACATAGCTTTTAAAACCAATTTACTTATTCGAACATAACAATTTACTCACTCCTCTTAACATCCTCAACTCTTAACCAAGTCATCTTCACATTACACATTTATAAGTCTTAACCAAATCATCACTACATCACACAACCATAGACAACAAAACAAGCACTTATTCTTATGATCAAAGCCATAACATAGCATGCTATATCACATAAACACTATATAGCTAGGGTTTGTATTTTCAAGGCTACCCATGCTCATTAACAACTACCCAAAGCTTAAACAACTCATAACAATCATCTAACAAGCCATAGGAACTCAAGAATTAAAGAAAATAAATTTTTAATTTTCGAATTCACTGTTCATCGTCACTTTCAAGTTGTGAAAAGAGTAATCTAGAGATGGTGGGTGCTTGATACGTTACCTTGGTTAGGAAGAGCTTGGAAGCACCTTTCTTTTAAGCTATTATATGCAATAATCCACCAAGTATCCATGTAGTTCCACCATCTTCTTCCTCCATTCTTCCCTTCGGTTTTTCTCCATGGAAAGGGGGAGAACTCAGCTGCCTTTTCTTATTTTCGGTCGTGTGTGGTGGAAGCTAATGTTTTAAAAGATTCGCGCGGTAGTCGCGTAATTTCCCGATAACGTTTTACTCTCTCGTTATCGAACTCTTTTCTTTCGTCCCACCTAAGTTTTAAAACTTAAAAATCTCATATTATGATTCTAATATATTTTAGAATCATTAAATTAATATTCTTTAATTGTTTCGAGAATTTACGAAACAATTCTCCGAATAAATGCTATTCGCTTACACTGCCTCTCAAACTCTGTTACGACTTTCATCCGGACTTCAAATTTATTTTGTTAGACTAAAAATCATTATTAGTCCTATATTTATTATGTATGCTACCGTAACACCGATACGCATATTTTCAAATATCCTGTATATTAACAATACGGTCTCACAGTTCCCGTACCTTATGAAGAAAATAAATCCATAAAATCATTTCTCCATAAAATGAAAAAATTTATCCAAAAATCTTAATAACCCCGAGCGTCAAAAATACGGGTTATTACAATATTTCTATACGAGAATTAATATACTTTGATTACACTCAAAGTTATCTTTAACCGGGTAATGATAAAGGTGGACATTGGGTATGCTATGAATCGTATGGGGAATATGAATGATACATATAGGATTTAACTCTCTAATTCTAGGAGTGATATTATTGGCCTCTTGATTGAGTGAGACTACAAAATGCATGGCCATGCTCAAATATTGATTTGTTTAAATAGTCTACTCATTGATCAAGGAAATCGAGATTAAACGTTGAAGAGGATGACACTATACATGCCTCGAGTTTGATCTATAATATAAGGTTAAAGGGATTATATTACATGGAACATTATTCACGAAAGGTTTAATTGAATCACCAATTATTATTGTTACTTGGGTAGCAATGATGTATTACTAGATGCCGCTCATTGTTTATAATTTTATTATTAGATAATAAAATTATTGCCAACGTAATAATAACCTAAAGGGTCACACACAAAGAACGTCAAAACGGAGGTTTATTTAAATTACGAATTTAAATATATTATTATTTATTCGAATTTAATTATTAAATTAATTAAGTGGGACTTGATTAATTATATTAGAATTCGGATTTAATAAGTATTATTATTATTTGAATTTAATTATTGAATTAATTAAGTGGGACTTGATTAATTATATTAGAATTCAGATTTAATAATAATAATAACCCAAAGTCATAATGGGTTTTGAAAACCACATGGATTAGGGTTAGGCCCAAAATCTCTCTCTCCTCTATATATACATAATGATGTATAGTATTAGGGTTGAATCATCAAATTTCATTTTAGAGAAAAACCCTAGCTGCTCAACATCAAGAGAAGCTAGAGAAAGAGAGAGAGAAAGAGGAAAACAATTCGGCTAGTACCGACTCTGGTGATCGTAGGACGATCGGGCGTTCGTGTGGACTTCTTTAGAGAGCAAATCTTTGCAACAAAGGACTGCTGTGATTCATCTTTCTGGACCTCCATTAAACAGCATACGAAAGCTTTGTTAAGGTACAGACTTCTTCACCATAATCATCCAACGTTATACATGGATCCTGCGATTGAGTTTCGATTTTTTTATTATTTTTACGTTAATTCCGCTGCGTTTTCATGCCCGAAACCCTTCATAGGATCCCACTAATATTTTGGAAGCTGTAAAAGAAGAAATTAATTTGGGTACAGTTTTTGGTTAATTTGAGTTGTATTTTTGGATGAAAAAAATCTAAGGGGTTTGAAGTAGTGAAGGAGAACAGACTGGACTACCTGACATCTCTGTACAAGCCTTAAAGATTATTCTATAGGGAGATTATAGGAAATTCGTGTTAACACTGCATATTATCTGGAACACAGGAATACAACCAACAGGGATTTAAGAATACAACCATATTGTCTGTAGAAGACCACCTGTATGTGCTAAAGGCCTATGAACTAGAACAAAAGCTGAAGAAGATAATATTTGGTAAAGCAGGTTATTAGCATATCCACTGTATTTGTGACCCAGGAACCAAATTTGATTGAAGTCAAGGTTGAGAACCTCTGAACAGAAACGAATTGATCCAAGAAGCTGAATTGAAGTGTAGTAGTTCGAGGTAGTGGTCAAGGTGTTGTATGTGAATTTGACACTTTGGAATATCTTGAGAACCGGACTGCAAGTCAAGCCTGCAGGGCAACGGGAAGTTCAGTGACATCAGATTTAGACGGAATCCCAATTCTAAACCTAAGGTCCTTACCTATAGATTCCATAAAGGAGATTTTCAAGACCAGTTCAAGAAGCGGTTGCAAGACAGGGATGGTTTGTATTTGAAAGACAAGATCAAGGGTTTGCTACACAGTTTGAAGAAGCCTGTACAAGCAAAAGATGACAGACACTATGTTGGGTTGTAGCAGGAATCTCAAGCATTAGTGAGGATGCAACAAGGGAAAGCATTTGTTGATGAAGTTAAATGCAAGGTTGATTCTATCAGTAACAGTGATGAACCAAATGGATATCTGGCATCAATGACTAACACTAGAGATGAATCACTAAGCACTTCACATGTACACATTCTAACTAGTATACATTTATCTAATTCAGAACTGTATGATAATTAAGTTTTGAAATGTATTATATTCATGTCAGCATGTTAGCATCTTAGGACTTAAATGCTTAATTGATTGCTAAAAATAAGATTGCATGCTAGGATTCATGAGTTTAATTAGTACATTTCATACTTGATTTTCTATGCAATAAAGTGAATATCTAGAATTAGATAAGGTGTTCTAGACGGTTAGGTGTATCCCTGAATATTTGCTGGAACTTGAGTTAAATCTTATGTGATTTAATACCTCTGCTAATGTTGTGAAAATTGCTAAATAGACAAACAGGTCATAGATCAGATATTTTATATTTGCTCTTATTGTAATAAATGACTTGATAAGTATATGTGGAATTTGATATTGCTTATAATGTTTTATTAAAATATTCTGCATATTCTTAAATTGTTTGTGTGCTGATTTTCACATGATTTGCTCGCACTCACATAGTTGCACTTAAATGTCATATCAGATCATGTATTGCTTATTAGGGATAAGATGGCAGAATTATCTAAGTTGTCAGTAACAATTGTATATTCAAAGATTAATCTAAAACTGGCTTAGGTAATTAGAGATAGTTAAAAATGTTAGACAATGACAGAAACGGATTAGACAGAATTAGTAATTAATTTGTTAGTTGTTCTATCCATGTGCTTTTATGCATATTGAAGCTGTTGTTACCACTGTAGTCAATAATATCTCTAACCCATCTGGACTCAATTGAAGTTGAGTACCAAGAAGCTTAATCATTTGTGATTGCAGAGTATGTAACAAAAGGCAAAAGTTATGTGACTTCGTGACATTTATTGCATGAGGCATGTGATTAAGATTGAAGCTCTACTATCACAGTTGGTTGAGAAGGCCTCCTCGATGGTAACCTTTGGAGATGACAGCAAATGATGTACAAGGGATATGACTATCATGATTTAAGAACTGTCATCAGTGGAAACATCTTTCTTGTGAAAAGAATTAAGCACTTTCTATAGGGCACTAGGAAATTCTTTATTAAGGGTTTTCTGGAAAAGCATTGAAAAGGAAAAGTGTTTGATCTCAAACAAGAAGGTTGGAAACTCACTCAATTGAGAGTGAGGAATTTTGTTCGTAGATGACATGGATTTTGTATGCAAAGGTGAAGTGAACTTTTCAGTAAAGCTTCATCAGTAAAGAGTTAACTATTGCATAAGAAGCTCTCACACTTGTTGATCAAGACAATGGATTCTCAGATAAAGATGAAATTGGTGAGAGGACTGCTTCATATGGAATTCTATCTAGAAGGACATTTTAAATTATGTCAAATAGGGAAGTCAATGAAAACATCATACTGAAGCAAATTATGTCATGGAAGAAATATGCTTAGTGGTGGTTGATGATAACCCTAGTTACAAGTTAGTTATGTTCGTGCATTCAACAGACAAAATGTCACATATGGTAATTGATCACATCAGGTAGATCAAGTTGGAAGCAAAGTAAGCTGTGAGAACTTTGAAGTCAGATAATGTAATTGAATTTTGTGAATGAAGTTCTATATGAATTCTGCACTGATAAAGGTACTTTGAAGCTGAAGCAATTAACACAGCATGTTGCTTTAATCAACAAGATCGTGAAAAGACATCATATGAGTAAATGGCCAACCAGAAGCAAACACTGAAGATATTTCGTGTGTTTGGAGGAAATTGATTTTTACTGAAGATTTATATGAGTATCTTGACAAGAAGTTAAGACTCAAGGAATAATTTTCCTCGGCTACTCATTAATGATGAAAAACCAGAAGGTGATTAAAAGTCTGAATGTGTCGACCTACTACACCAAGCTCCCAAGCATTTAAATGAAAGACTATTATGAATCTTTGAAGTTTGACATCCTGTCAGAGTCAAATTCAGATACTGATGTTGAAACTGAGGTTGTAGAAGGAATCAATGATAATGATGTTGATTCAGATCCTAATAGTGAAAATGGTAGTGAAACTACATAACTCGTGAACGTTAACAGAATCCATTGAAAAAGGTGAAGGATCTTCAACACATCATAACAGCAACTTAGAGGGAGCAAAATAAATAAGGATCTACTAGTCGTACTCAACACAATGAAGATCAAAGGAATACATCAAGAACATATTTGTCGAGATAAAAGGTGTTAGGTCCAAAGTGTTGTAGAGGGGGGGGTGAATACAACTGTTTAAAATTTATGAGAGAATAAACAATGTGCAAGTAATAAATGATGACTCAGAATTTCAAGAATATATCATTATATTCATTGATGGATTTGCTACAACATTCATAAAAGCATCATGATCAGTTGAACAATAAATACAGCAATTAAAGCTAGATTCAACTGATCCTCTCTCTCTCACTTTTTGTTTTACAGTAAATGCTCTCTCTTAAAAAATTATCGTTGAAAATACAGAGATACTAGTTTTTTCTAAATAAAAAACAAAGTGCTGCTTTTATAATGTCATGTAGTCTTGATCTTGTCCTTTTTGTGTACGTGGCCCAATCAGGACTTCGACAACAAAAAGTACTTTCCCAACAACTCTGGATCAACCGTTCACAATAAGCCACTTGTCCCTTGAACATTAAATGTTACATTTCTACCCGCATCTCGATCTTCGCCTGGACCCATCTCGATCTCGATCTGTGAAAATCTCGATCTCGATCTGGGAGAATCTCGATCTCGATCTATGAGGATCTCGATCTCGATCTGTGAAAATCTCGATCTCGATCTGGGAGAATCTCGATCTCGATCTATGAGGATCTCGATCTCGATCTGTGAAAATCTCGATCTCGATCTGGGAGAATCTCGATCTCGATCTATCGCCTGGATCGGGATTTGCCTTTGCAGTGTTTTACTTCACTTGTAAATCTCGACCCGCATCTCGATCTGCTGTGGATCGACATTTGCCTTGGCAAATATGCACACATCCAATGTTGACCTTCTTTAGTGACTAATTGAGAATTAACCTTTGTGAGCAAGTTTCCTTAGCTTCTTCAATTTCTTTTCCTCACTCAATTCAAATGAGATCTTCTATTACTGACACGAACTTGCCTCCAATGTCCTGACACTTGATGCAATGGTCTGGTTCATAAGTGACTAGTCTTGTAGGGGTTCTTGCTTCTGAATGTCAGTTCTCATTTGTTGATTAACCTTTACATTATCCAGATGTTGATATACATTACATGAAATCACTTTGGCCTTCTTGATACTTCCTTGACATTAATTTGATTCTCCATTAGATAAGTTAGGGCATGAGCAATACTCAGATTGAACTTCTTCTCACTTATGCATCCTTGATTAACCAAATTAGTTACTTGTAGTTACCAAGTATCATTACCATTTCTTCAGTTGATTGATTCCATGTGCTTCTTCAGTTTCTCTTGTTTTGCTGTTGTTTTATCTTTTACTTAGTTGAGTTACAAAATAATTAAGTGTTACAAGTTAGTACACCTATGCCTTTCAATCTCCCCCTATTTGATTGTCTAACAATGACAACCAAATTCACAATGAGGATAACTCAACTAAACAGGGACTGAAAAAGATAAAATAACATTCATAAAAGATCATGTCAACTTGCATAATGCTTGGCTTGATTAATTAACTTCATGTCTATTACTGATACTTCAAGTGCCAAAATTGGACACCTGTTGGCTCGATTAAATGGCTTCATGCTCTTCTAGAGATTTTCTCTAAGTACTTTAAGAGCACGGTCCACTCAATCTTCAATTATCCTTCTGAAGTCCTTTTAGCAGTATTACCACCGCCGAACTTCACGAAATAATTGATGCCTAATATAAACCAGTTTCAAGACACTTAGCTAACTAACTTCTACCTTACACTACACAAGACAACAGATAATATATTTTTACAATGCAGGAAAACAAGAAAACAAATTACAACGCAAAGAAATATTACAAGCATGATACATTAAAACTTTTATTTCTTGCGCTCCTCTTCCTCACGGGCTTTCTTCTTGGCTGCTTTTTCTTTCTTCATGAACTCAGGGTTGCAGACTTCATCCATTCTTTTCTTGAGAAGATTAAGTCCTTCTGCTTCCACATGATTTCTGATCTTGTAATTTCGAAACAACCTCAACCACCTTTCAACCATGCTGCGAGTGGTAAGCTTCGTGGGAATGTCTTCAAACCTCAGCTTTGTGACTTTGTCAGGGTACCCCTTTTCCCCTTTCTTCCGTATGACCAGCTGCTTAGGGTATCCAATGACAATAGCGGTGGTGCATTGCTGTAGCCTCTGAATATCAAGTTGTTGTCTTCTCTTACAGAAGTTATCAAACGTGACCCTCAGATAATCCTGATCAAACTCGTCAATATCATCCATCTCCTCAATCAATTCTCTTATACTACACAGTGTTTCATGACTGTGTTCTGCAAAGATGTCGTACTTGATTTCAATGATGGTTTCCACCTTATGCTTGTCTGTATAGATCAGCAGATCATTCTCATTCTCAGCTTTGCTCTTGACAAACTTGACATTTGCACTAACCACTGCACTAGCTTCCTTCCTTATTTCCCCTTCTTCTGGAATGTCTATCCTTGGATCTCCGTATCTTTGCACATGCTCTCTTATTGCCTCGTTTTGCAGCTCGAATGCATAGTCTTCAGGTTCCTTCTTAACCACTGGTAGTGTAGCTTCAGGCAACTTGTATCTAGTATCTTGCCTTCTTATCAGCTTCTCCAAGTCCTTAGCCACCAGCTTCTTTTCCTTTGTTAGAAAACCCTTAGAGAGAACTAGCTTTGCAACTGCCTTCAGCACATTTCCGCTCGGAGTTAGTTTCGAGTCATGCAGATTTACGATCCTCAAGACCTTGTCATGGACATATCTGATCTGGTAGGGATTTAGAATGATGTCAACCCCTCTGTCTTCAGCCATCTTCAACAATTTCTCCTTAAACAGCACTCCAGTCTTGACAGAGGTGTCTACCTTGTGAGCGAATTCTACCAGTTCACTTGCACCCCTTTCTTGGAAGAAAGCTTCATCCACCATACACGGCCCGATTTTTGTTATGGGTGTCCAAGTGATCATCAGATTCCATGCCTTCTCCTTGAATATGACTTGTACGGAGGTGCATCCCTGTCTTATGCAATTTAGATAATTCAGCAGCCCAGGGTTTAGATTTTCTAGCTTATGAAGAAGAAAGCTCAATCTTCCTGAGTCATGAGCATAGGCTCTTGGTCCAGCTAAGGCTTCTCTAGCCTTGTCCCACTCGGGACCTTCCCTCCTTATGTCAGCCTGGACCTTAGGATCTTTGATCTTTTTCATTTCATACTCATGCTGAGTTTTCTGAGCCGCTCTCTTCTCCTTTGCCATTAGTTCTTTTTCAACTATCCCTTGTAGAACTTCTTCATTTACTCTTTCTCTGGCTTCCCTGAAAATTTCTCCTTGCATCTCCGCTTCATCAACTTCTTCTTCTGGAACATGCTCGTCAGCAACCGAGTGGTCTCCTGCATCACCTGCGCCAGATCCGCCAGGATTTAGACCTCTTTCTTGTTCCCATTCTCTTGCTCGTTGCTCGAGTCTCGACCTCCTTGCCACTAAGGCTTCTACATCCATCTCGTCATCATCAGAATCTTCAATAAAGTCTCCCATAAATGCATCAACAAGAGGTGTTTCTTTCTCAGCTTCTTCTTCAGCTACCATCTTCTGCTTGCCTTTGTCCTTAAGAGCCGGTTGAGCCTCCTCCACCTTTTCACCAGATTTGTTTGAGGACTCGATCACCGGACCCTTACTAGTCAGCTTTTTCAGACCCTGATCCTCTTTCTCCCCCTTAGGTGTGTTATCCTCATCAGGAGCATCATCATCATTATTATCGTCACCACCACCACCAGTTGAAGGACCAGGTCCATCCTTGTTACGTCCAAAGACAGCATCAAGCAGTTCATTCAGTTTCGTCCAAACCTGAGACATGCCATAAGTGACATCATCTACTGACCTCCCAACCTCCACCTGTGCCAATCCAAGATTATTTATCTTGTCAATCATCTGATTTTGGACGGCAATCAGGTTCTCCATGAACTGAGCTCCAACCTCCAACCTTCCAGAGTGAGAAGAGACAGCAGCAGTAACACCAGCAACTCCAGCCTCCAAAGCCTCCACTTTCTTCACTAAATCCTGCAATTTGGGGGACGGTGTTTGGCTTGGGTTAGACTGTTTACTCTCGTCGGGTTCTGTTTCACTCAAGATCCCTAAAAAGAAGGGATCTACTCTCCCTGTCTCTCCCTCGTGTTTAGAGCCTAACAGTACTAGAGCCTCATCCACTAATCGCTGGGGACTAGCGGTGAGTTGGTCGGCGATATCGGTCAGTGAGACTGAGCCTTTAAGCGCTGTGTCTATGACGGGAGATGACGTTATGACCATGTCATCCCCTTGTTCACTTAGAACCTTTTCTGGTTCGCTGGGCTGTTCTGGAGGCGTAGACCCACCAGTCACCAGATGTCGTTGCTCTGCAAGCAACTTATTTTCTGATTTAGATGAGGAAGCGTCATCCGTACTGGATTCGACAGACTCTTCCTCATTAAAACTGCCTGAGATACTAGTATCAGAAGTGCTAGTCTCAGTTTGCCATTCCCCTTCCGAGAAATTGCTCAAAGAGCCCTGAGCGGACAACTCAGGGAAGGTAGGGCCAGCTCCTATTGGCTGTTGAGTTGGACCCCCTTCTTGACTCTCACCAACATGCCTAGGCGAGTGCGAATGTGTTGAAATGATTTGGAGAGGAGAGCCACCAGCGTGAGGTGTGATGGCTGTGAGAGGTGAACTAGCCTTAACAGGTTGTGCAGTTGCCACTGGGTTTGAATCCACCTTTTGCTTCTTTGAAGGTGGCAGAGCTGCTGAAGTGACTACTCTCTCAACTCCTACACTCCCTCCACTTGATTCACTCGACTCAGATAAGCTTGCCTTCCTTTTATCACCAGTTTTAGGGCTGGCTGAACGTTTATGAACAGAAGGGCTTGCAGCCTGGGATAGAGCCTGGGGGTTTTCAGGCCCACGGCTGTAGAAAACAGGTTGAATTGATGATTGATCAAGATTAGCAAGAATAGGTACCTGACTAAGAAGATCGTCATCCTTGTCAGCTCCAGCTTCTGCAACATTTGCCTCGGCCATATCAACATCCATTCTTGCTTGTTCCAAAGTTCTAGGCACTGGATCTCCACCTTCAGCTTCGTTACCGCTACTCTCAGCTTCTACTGCAGTAAACTGAGAAGCATGCCTCCTAGCATACTCATCTTGCAGATCCTGGAAGTACGGAGTCAGGCGCAACTCAAAAAGTCTTGACTTTTGCTGGGTTTCCATGGTGGAGATACTCTTTAGAGTCATATCAAAACATGCCATCCTTTCAGAGCCTTGAAATATTCTTCTGTGTTCCTCTGAAAGGACGTCATCCAGAACCATCTGAAGAAATCTTGGCATCCAGCATTTGACTGGACCATCTTCTGGATTCCTTGAGGCATTTTTCTCCAATGCCCACCTCTCATGTAACTGAATCAACAGATGTTTGCCCACATTCACTCTCCTGTTGTTTGCCACTCCATATAGTATTACCCGGCAGCTGTTGTTCATTGGCCTGTAGTCTTTGTCTTTTGGGAACATGCAGCGCTGAATGGCCTGAACTACATAATCCCACTCAGCTGGTAGCATACCGGTGTTAACCTTTGTTACCTTGATAGGACCCGTGGGAGGGCGACAACCTATCTCCGTGAATAATTGCAACATATCCTCCATAGTGGGTTCCGGAGCATAATCTTCTGTAGGAAGCCCGAGTAACTCATTGAACTTCCGCAGACTGATTTCATATTTGACACCACCAATAGTAAAGGATAGTCCTGTTGGATTGGCTTTTCCACCCTGAATCTCTAGTGTAGAGTAAGCAGCTTGAAGGGCTTCGACATTCAGGATGGGAGAGGCGGTTAACGCGTGACTTATGATTGATGTGTTGTTGAGGGATTCAATCCAGAACTGATAGTGAATAAATCTACCAGTTGCTCGATCAGCAGAGAGATTAACAAAGTTGGTCTTGGGAATTGTGAAATTTGGGTTTGCCATTTTAAATTTGTGTTTGAGAAAAGAAATGTTCTGAAATGGTTTGGCAATGGAAATTTTTAGAGAACAAGTTCTAAATTTAAACAACAAAAAAACGTACACGAACCCCACTAATTACCCCACGTAATTAGTGACACAAATTAAAACAAATTAACTGCCCACTAATGACCACTTAACTCCCCACTAATGATTGACGGTTGAGTTTTTGAAAATTAAAGTGAACAGCCGTTACAAAATAAATTATTTTTCCAGAAAAACCACAAACACGGCGGTAAAGTTGCACTTTAAGGATTAACCAGTAGTACTCACAACTATTTTGCTCAAGAACACAAAAGTACTTAAGAATAAGAAAGCACGAAACAAAAACCAAACTCACTCGAATGAAGAAGAAAACTAAAGAACTAATTGCAAGAACAGTAATAACGATAAAAACAACGCAAGAAGTTCAACAGTTTTAAACAAAATTTTAGCAGAGTTTCGTTTTAGTTATTGATGCTTTTAAGTAACAGTTAGTGATTTTTGTTTAAGAAAATCACAAGAAAACTTGATGTAATGTATGTATACGCGAGTGTATATGAAGAGCTTAAGCTTTTGGAGAGAAAGAAAGTTAATGTAAATAATGAACAGCCTTTTTAATGCTATAATATATACCTGCACGCCAAAAAAAATGACTGAAAAGACACGTCACATCTCGATCTCGAGATCCGCATCTCGATCCTCATCTAGATGTCGATCTAGATGTCGATCTCGATCCGCATCTCGATCTACATCTCGATGTCGATCTGGATGTCGATCTCGATCCGCATCTCGATCTACATCTCGATGTCGATCTGGATGTCGATCTCGATCCGCATCTCGATCTACATCTCGATGTCGATCTTGATGTGGATAGATCGAGATTTGCCATAGAAAATTTCTCATTACTTCATTTAGACACTAACCATAATGATATACAGATCAGCACCAGATTAATGTCATGAAACTTTCTAACTCCTTATGATATGCAACACATACATTTATGAAGTTAAGTACACATTATTAATTATGAATATTCATGAATAACAATAATATGTACACAAACTGAATTATAACAGATAGGTAGCAAAACTAACAGGTGTTAAGCATCCCTAATACACCAACCAATCTAGAAAATGTTGATTCGTCTAGGGGTTTAGTGAATATATCTGCTATTTGACGTTCAGTAGACACAAAATGCAACTCTACAGTTCCATTTTCTACATGTTCTCTAATAAAATGATACCTGATGTCAATGTGCTTGGTCCTTGAGTGATCCACAGGATTGTTGGTCATTGCAATAGCACTTGTGTTGTCACACATGATAGGAATCTTAGATACTTCCACACCGTAGTCCTTGAGTTGGTTCTTCATCCACAGTATCTGGGCCACACAGCTTCCAGCAGCAATATATTCTGCTTCAGCTGTCGAGGTAGATACTGTGTGTTGTTTCTTGCTTTGCCAAGACACCAACCTTCTTCCAAGGAACTGACAGCTTCCTGAAGTACTCTTCCTATCTATTCTACAACCTGCGTAATCTGAATCCGAATAGCCAACAAGATTAAACCCTGTATCTCTTGGGTACCAAATCCCGAGATTTGATGTTCCCTTGAGATACCTAAAAATGCGCTTTACGGCTATGAGATGTGACTCTCTAGGATCCGCTTGGAACCTTGCACATAAGCATGTAGAGAACATAATATCAGGTCTGCTAGCAGTTAAATACAAAAGTGAGCCGATCATACCTCGATAGCTTGAGATGTCTACAGGTTTACCCGATTTGTCCTCGTCAAGTTTCGTGGCTGTTGCCATAGGAGTCTTTGCTTGTGATACATCTTGGAGACCATACTTCTTCAATAGATCATGAATGTACTTGGTCTGGCAGATAAATATCCCGTCCTTCTTCTGACTAACTTGAATGCCCAGAAAGAACGTCAGCTCTCCCATCATGCTCATCTCATACCTTGATTGCATTAACTTAGCGAATTTAGCACACAGCTTCTCATTTGCAGACCCAAAGATAATGTCATCCACATATACTTGCACCATTATTAGATCATCTTTGCATTTCCTGTAGAAGAGCGTCTTGTCGATTACTCCTCTTGTAAAACCACTTTCTAGTAAGAAGTCTGACAGAGTTTCATACCACTTTCGCGGAGACTGCTTAAGGCCATATACTGATTTGAAGAGTCGATAAACATAATCACAATGTTTGATATCGATAAACCCGGGAGGTTGCTCGACATACACCTCTTCATCCAGTTCACCGTTTAAGAATGCACTCTTGACATCCATTTGATAGACTTTAAAACCATGATGTGCTGCGAATGCCAAGAACATCCTTACTGCCTCTAGCCTTGCTACTGGTGCATAGGTTTCATCATAATCAATTCCTTCTCGTTGAGTATAACCCTTGGCAACCAGGCGAGCTTTATTTCGTGTTACACGTCCGTCTTCATCCAGCTTGTTCCTGAATACCCATTTTGTCCCAACAACATATCTATTCTTTGGTCTGGGTACCAGCTTCCACACCTTCTGCCTTTCAAACTGATTGAGTTCCTCTTGCATAGCAATCACCCAATCAGCGTTATCTAGAGCTTCTTCCACCACTTTAGGTTCCATCTGAGAAAGGAACACTGAATATAGACATTCATTCTCAGTGGCAATTTCAGCTCTAGCTTTTCCTCTAGTAGTCACTCCGGCTTCTGGATCACCAATAATTAGCTCGAACGGATGGTCCTTGTTCCAAGTGCGATCCCTAGCAAATGTTCTTGATGATTCAGCTTGATCTTGTAAGTGAAGGTGACTTAGTCTAGAAGCACTTTCACTAGCTTCTCTTGAGCTAGTACTAGCTCCCCCTGAGTGAGCTGCTCCCCCTGAGTGCATACTGACTCCCCCTGAGTTAGTACCAGGTCTGACGGAAGGTGATCCCTCAGTTCTAGGGTTTTGAATTTGCGAAACACTAGACTCTTGATTAATTTCATTATTTATAGTTGGATCACTACCCTGCACTACTGACTCAGGAACTGTATCCACTTCATCAACATCCATATTTTCAAATCTTAGGGAAGTGGGCTCACTATCTTCTTTTTGTATAGAAGGGAGCTTTGAGTCGTCGAATGTGACATTAAGGCTTTCAACCACCTTGCGATCATTAAGCACAAACACCCTGTACGCTGCTACTACTTCAAGAGAATATCCAATGAAAAACCCTTCATCTGCTTTGGCATCAAACTTTCCAAGTTGTGCATTGTCTCTTAACACAAAGCATTTGGCACCAAATACGTGAAAGTACTTGATAGATGGTTTTCGTTTATTCATCATGTAATACGGCGTCTCATTATGGTCCTTTATAATCAGGGTTCTGTTCTGTGTATAACAAGCCGTGTTAACTGCTTCAGCCCAAAAATATAAAGGAAGTTTTGACTCATACAGCATTGTCCTAGCTGCTTCAACCAGTGTCCTGTTCTTCCTTTCTACCACCCCATTTTGCTGTGGTGTTCTCGGTGCTGAATACTGTCGTCTGATCCCTTTAGATATGCAGAAATCCATTAACACTGAGTTCTTGAATTCTGTCCCATTGTCGGATCGGATAGTCTTCACAGTCAGACTTGCTACGTTTTCAATTACCAGTACATGTCTAATGATCTCATGTGGCACTTCATCTTTCGATGTCACAAACTTCACCCATGTGTATTTGGAAAAGTCATCGACAATTACCAGCGCATATCTTTTCCTTGACATTGACATAACATTAACAGGTCCAAACAAATCCATGTGAAGGAGTTGTAGGGGCTCGGTAATGCTATTCACTTGTTTATCCTTATGCGAGGCTCTTTTTGATTTTCCCATCTCACATGCTTCGCAGAGTCCATCTGGAGTGAACTCCATCTGCGGCAGCCCTCTCACCAATTCTCTTCTTACGAGATTATTCATTGCTTTAAAGTTCAGGTGAGATAATCTTTTATGCCATAGCCAACTTTCATCAGCAGAAGCCTTGCTGTAGAAACACGTGACTTCAGACTGATCAGCAGAATTCATGTCAGCTATGAACAAATTTGACTTCCTTACTCCTTTGAGAGCAAGGCTTCCATCCTTTTTGCTTCGAATCGAACAATCATGCTTCCCAAAGTTGACGTCAAAACCCCTGTCGGTGAACTGACTAATGCTTAGAAGATTATGTCGCAATCCTTCCACAAAAGATACATCTTCAATGATAACATTTCCACAAACGATCTTGCCATATCCCCTGGTGTAACCTTTGCTGTTATCTCCAAAAGTAACCACGGAGCCGGCTCTCAACACCAAATCTGTTAGCAGGGACTTATTGCCGGTCATATGCCTCGATGCTCCACTGTCCAGCACCCATATGACTTTACCCTTTTCCTGTACACTGCCCTGCAAATCCAGAAAGGTTAGGTGTTCTTCGGAACCCAATGATGTTTGGGCCCGGCATCAATAATTTCCTTTTTCTTTTCAGATACAGAAGGCTTTGCCTTGTTGCCATCAGGGGCATTCATCTTGACTTTGTCTTTTCCCTTGTCAACCTTGACTGGTTTGTCAGGTTTGGAAGTAGACTGGTCACTCCTAACTTTAGGAGGACTTGAAGTCTTAGTTTTTGACCCCACATGCTTTTTCTTACCACTACTAGATGTATGTTCAACAGATGCACTAGCAGTATTCATTAAATTAAAATAAGCATGCATGATGTTTACAGCACATGGCATACAATTAGGATTATTGCATTTAGCATGATTTGCATGCATGTTAGGCAAAGCAGTAGTTGCAGGCATGGTATTACAACCAACAGATTTGTCTTCCTCTACATAGAACGGGCAATAGTAAGACAAATGATCAGTTTGATTACAAATATAGCATGCCTTTCTAGCTCGTGTAGATGTAGATACAGATGCAGGTTCAGTTTTAACTGCCTTTACAGGTGCTTTCATTTGGTCTGACCCTGCTACCCATTGTTTATATGACACCGTCTTAGCCTCCTTGGTTCCTACACCTCTCTTAGCATAAGCAATCTTACTAGCTCTTTTAGAAGTTGTAGGTTCTACTACTTTTTCTTCTGAATCTCTTTCAATTTTAATCTCATGTTCAATTTCAGTAGCAACAGGATCTATGGTCCTAGGCTCAAAATGCTTAAAGATAGGTTTTCTAACATCCATTAAAACCTCAGGCACATTTTCTTTGACTAACACTGGCTCTAACAACTCAGCAGCCCTATTTTTCTTTTTCTGTGTGTAGTCAAGTCCTATGTTTACTTTTTCATTTTTGCTCTTGCCTGCCAGTTTCATGTACATGTCCCTTTCTACGAAAACTTTATTAGCGGCTTCTTCAAAAGATTTACATGTTACTTTAAGCTCAGCTAATTCATTTTTAAGTTCTTCGTTAAGGTCTTCCCTAATCTTAAGCTTGTGTTCTAAAACATCTACCTGATTCATTAACTGCCTTTCCTTACTTTCTCCTGATTCTAATTCCTCTACCCTGGCCTCGAGAAGTCTATTCTTAAGGGAGAGTTTAGCATTTTCCTCATTAACAGCAATTAGATTAAGTTGGAGATTGTACATATCTTTAGTCATGGCAGCTAATTCATTTTGGTACTCAGGAATAGACATTTCATTTACGGTTAGAATTGGTACCTCTGATTGTTCTGAAGATTTTGCCATTAAAGCGAAGTTGCATAGCTCCTGATCTTCATCTTCATCAGACTCGTCCCAACCCTTCCCTTCAGTCACAACATACGCCCGGCTTCCCTTCTGTTGCTTGCTAACCAAGGCATCATATTTCTTTTTCAAATCAGCATAGGATTCCTTGGGATGAACGTACTTGGGCTTCTTGCACTCTGTTGCGAAGTGCCCCAATTCATTGCAGTTGTAGCATCTGAACTTGTTCTTGTCTACCAGGTTAGGTCTGTAGCCACTACCAGATGTGCTACTCCGACCGCTGTAATTTCCACTACCACTTACACTACTGCCTCTCCTGCCTCTTCGGCTGAAAGAACTACCAAAGCGTCCTTTACCACTTCTTTGCTTCCTGAAGCTGATATGAGCAAATTCTCGAGCAATACAAGCATATGACTTGTCTTCTAATTTGTCCAGCTCTTCAAGGGTATAGTATTCATCCTCACTTTCTTCGGATGGATCTTCAATGTCTAATACCACCCTTTCAGGATTAGCATTTTTCAATGAGACAGCTGCAAGTGCCTTTACAGCAGTTTCTTCAGCTACAAGTCCAGACTCACTTACCGCTTTGTTTTCTCCACTATTGTAGGATCTTCTTCTGTCATTTTGTTCCTGCTCCAGCTCGTAGGTCTTCAAAACACCATACAGCTTTTCGAGAGAAGTGTTTTTCAAATCTCTTGACTCTCGAATGGCAGTGATCCTGTGTTCCAGATGTTTAGGCAAATTCAAGAGAAACTTGATATTTGAATCTGCTAGTGGATAGACTTTATCTCTTATACTCAGCTCGATAAGCAATTTACTGTACCGTTTGTAAACATCTGCTACGCTTTCTCCTCGTTCGCATCTGAACGATTCATATTCAGATATCAGAATGCGTTTGTGATTATCTCTAACTTCCTCGGTCCCCTCCATCACCACAGCCAGTTTATCCCACATGGCTTTAGCTGTTTTTAATCCCTTTATTTGAACATAGTACTCTGAGTTTAGGGATTCAATTATGACGTTGCGTAACGACGCATCCATACCAACCAATTCTTTATCTGCGTCTGAAAACTCCATTTCCTCTTTAGGAACAGACCGGGATGGAATTAGTATCCCTCCTTCCATTCGCTCTGGCTCAATTCTCATGGGTATGTATGGACCGTTTTCCAATATTCTCAAGTATACCTTGTTTATTGATTCAAGGTAAGCTTTCATCCTTCCGGTCCATTCGTCATAATGTTGTGCATCAAACGGAGGTATCTTAAATCTGTGTGCGGCGGCCATTTTAATAAAGTTTAAAATTAAGATAATACACTTTTCAAATTACAATAAATTGTATTTACTTGAAAAATTAATTATCTCACTTTAAATGTCCAACAATTAATATCCAACGGATTCTGCACTTAAGATTCAAGCAAGTTAGTTTTAATCACAGGAACAGTAGCAGGGTCCACAATTTTTCAAGTCCAAACAAAAAGGTGTCCACTTTCTAGTTGACAGAAGTTCGAAATTGTCCTTTTTGTTTAGCCAATCAGTTGATTCCAGTTTTGACCACAAGAAAATCCACAAAGCTCTAAAGTACAGTATTTTGGAATTTTGTACAAGTATTCCTTACACCATGACTCAGAACTTTTTAGATCTACGATTTTTTTCAAGAAGAAACAAATAAAAACTTTCGGCACAAACTTCAAGGAAAAATTAGATCTGGGATTTTCAAGAACCAACTCAAATAACACAGTAGGATCTCTGTTAGATGTGTTTAACAGGTGCTCTGATACCAATTGTTAGGTCCAAAGTGTTGTAGAGGGGGGGTGAATACAACTGTTTAAAATTTATGAGAGAATAAACAATGTGCAAGTAATAAATGATGACTCAGAATTTCAAGAATATATCATTATATTCATTGATGGATTTGCTACAACATTCATAAAAGCATCATGATCAGTTGAACAATAAATACAGCAATTAAAGCTAGATTCAACTGATCCTCTCTCTCTCACTTTTTGTTTTACAGTAAATGCTCTCTCTTAAAAAATTATCGTTGAAAATACAGAGATACTAGTTTTTTCTAAATAAAAAACAAAGTGCTGCTTTTATAATGTCATGTAGTCTTGATCTTGTCCTTTTTGTGTACGTGGCCCAATCAGGACTTCGACAACAAAAAGTACTTTCCCAACAACTCTGGATCAACCGTTCACAATAAGCCACTTGTCCCTTGAACATTAAATGTTACATTTCTACCCGCATCTCGATCTTCGCCTGGACCCATCTCGATCTCGATCTGTGAAAATCTCGATCTCGATCTGGGAGAATCTCGATCTCGATCTATGAGGATCTCGATCTCGATCTGTGAAAATCTCGATCTCGATCTGGGAGAATCTCGATCTCGATCTATGAGGATCTCGATCTCGATCTGTGAAAATCTCGATCTCGATCTGGGAGAATCTCGATCTCGATCTATCGCCTGGATCTGGATTTGCCTTTGCAGTGTTTTACTTCACTTGTAAATCTCGACCCGCATCTCGATCTGCTGTGGATCGACATTTGCCTTGGCAAATATGCACACATCCAATGTTGACCTTCTTTAGTGACTAATTGAGAATTAACCTTTGTGAGCAAGTTTCCTTAGCTTCTTCAATTTCTTTTCCTCACTCAATTCAAATGAGATCTTCTATTACTGACACGAACTTGCCTCCAATGTCCTGACACTTGATGCAATGGTCTGGTTCATAAGTGACTAGTCTTGTAGGGGTTCTTGCTTCTGAATGTCAGTTCTCATTTGTTGATTAACCTTTACATTATCCAGATGTTGATATACATTACATGAAATCACTTTGGCCTTCTTGATACTTCCTTGACATTAATTTGATTCTCCATTAGATAAGTTAGGGCATGAGCAATACTCAGATTGAACTTCTTCTCACTTATGCATCCTTGATTAACCAAATTAGTTACTTGTAGTTACCAAGTATCATTACCATTTCTTCAGTTGATTGATTCCATGTGCTTCTTCAGTTTCTCTTGTTTTGCTGTTGTTTTATCTTTTACTTAGTTGAGTTACAAAATAATTAAGTGTTACAAGTTAGTACACCTATGCCTTTCAAAAGGTTTGAAGTCAAAGTCATTCCTAGAATCTAGTTCTTAGTGATCCGGATTTTGAGTAAAGGCTAGAAGTGCTAATCAAGATGAACATATATTTTTTTTTGGGACCCAACATTCAATAATTGGTATCCCAAAGAATATTGAAGATGCACTGATTGATCCAGATTGGGTGATTGTAATGCAAGATGATCTCAATCAGTTCGAAGGCAGAATCTACTGAAGCTGGAACTCAGACCACTAAAGTCGAAGTTGAAATTGGTACAATAAGGGTTCACAGAAACTGGATAAATATTGGCATTGTTATGAGGGACAAAGCCAAACTGGTCGCTACAGGTTACTTTAAAGTAGAAGGTATCGACGATGATGGTAACAGAATCTTCGGGACTTTCAAGATCAAACAGTAAGCACCAGTGACGAGACTTGATCCTTTGGAGACCCAACAATTAGGACCAAAACAAGATGAGGACCTAATAATATGATATCCCTAGCACATGTGGAGCATTCAAGCATGAAGATCTATCAGATGAATGTGAACAAGTGCACTACTGAATGGTGAGCTAGAAGTTGAAGTTAATGTACAACATTTCCTGGACTTTGAAGTTATAGATCCATTGGAATTAGTATATCATTCTCTTCCCAAACTCTTTTATGACGGAGGTAGGGATTCAAACAAAACATCAAGGACATGGTATGACACTCTAACTAGTTTATTACTTGAAAATAATTTTGGTAGAGTAGTCATACACATATATCTCTCTAGAATACAAAGCACACACAATGTAATACATATGCAAGAATACCATGATTATATTATATGTGGGTCTACTAATGAAAATTTCGCAAGATATTTGCTAAGTAAATGCAGAGTAGGTACAAGATGAGCATGTTGGAAGAGTTGCAATTCTTTTTGGATTACAAGTAATTCGAAAGAATGATGGCAATTAAAGTAAGTCAAGGATCTTTTGAAGATGCGCAATTTGAAAGATTCTAGACCTGCCAAGACTACTTGCCAACAAACCACTAAGCTTGATCAGGGCAAATCAGGTATATGAACTGAAGTGACAAGCTATAGAGGTATGTCCAGTTCATTACTTATTCAAATGCATAAAGACCATATATTTTATTCTCGATATGCCTATGTGCAAGTTTCCAAGTGGATACTAGAGAATTTTATCTTATAGCTAAGTTATGAATTGCTAGATATCTTAGGGGATCGCCAATTCTTAGAATCAGGTACCCTGAAGATAATAGGTTTAACCTAATTGGCTATATAGATATAGATGATGCAGGTTGTAAGAAAGACATGGAAGTCATTCCTAGAAGCTGTCAAATCCAACAACTCTGCTGGATACTCTCTACACCACTCATGGAACAAGTACAAGGACATCAGGTATCATTTCTTTCGAGATTGTCCTTAGTCGAATAACTTGCATATTTTTGCTAAATAACTTGATGAATTTATTTTATCTAAGTTGGTTAGTAAACTTGGGATATAATTTATATGCATATTTGTTGAAAATCCCATATGCAAGGAATTCTCAAATGAGTTCACAAGTACTACATTTTCCCTATTTAAAGGACTTGTGAATTTATTTTAAATCCAGTACCTCATGCTTATTGCTACTAGTTTAATTATCATGCTTACAATGTAATATACATAAGTGGTAGTTAAATTATTTAGCATAAGTTAGAAGCATAATTATTTGCATGTTAAATATTTGATGAGTATTAGTCAAGATGTCTTGCTTAATTGCTCTGATATTCTTAAATATTTTGTTACAAATAATTGTGATACTTTTGATATTAGTGACAATATTTAGAATTTCTGTTCTAAGTAATTAATGCATATTTCAAAACTCACTAATATTGGAAGATGAAGTATTTTCTAAGTTATGTGTATAAAATTCTCAATATTTTATATTCTTAGAAAATATTTCTAAATTTGATTTTATTGCGAGAAGTTGCAATTAGGAACACAAGTGTTAAATGTCTATATTTAAAGGACTTGTGAATTTCTATTCAACTATTTTCTCGAGCTTACATATATCAATAATAATTGTTATGAGTATAATTGTAATATGCTAGAGTGACAATTATTAGATACAGTGTAGGAAGTTAGATGCTAATATTCAATCTTATGAATATTTTAGTATTTAGCGAAATTATTTTATCTTATTAAAATTATGGATTGAAGCAGTTCAATGATTAGTAGTTTCATAATTTTGATTTGATAAAATATAAGAAGCACAATTTCTTGCATCTTAAAATTATTGATAAATATCGAATAATTGGTATCAGCGTGCAATTAATTGTGATATTTTTAATATTAGTGATAACACAAGTTCATTATTTGAAATCACTAATAATAAAAATATGTTTAAATGCTTATTGTTCTACTGAATAATTGCCACATGTTAAATGATTTATATATGCATGTCTGTGGTAACTTTTTCGTATTACATAAGTATTATTATTAGTTTTCTTTCTTTGACTGAATTTTGAATCTGAATGTATTAAAAAGAATTTTTTGTCTGTTTCTTTTTCAAAACGTTTTATTCAAAGATGCATTCATTTTTCTATCAGTTTTAGAAAAGAAAACATCAAAATTCTTTTCCAAAACTTCTCTTTTGAAAATCGTTTAATTTACAGCCCTACTTTGATTTCTAAATCCTAGGGTGTGAATCAAACTTTTCTTAAGGATAATCTTTCTCCAATCTCAGAATCTTTTATCCTTTCCCAAAAGCTAGTTTTAAAAGTTATAGCTTTTTCTCTCTTAATTTTTCTTTTTAAAGTGGCAGAAACTTTGTGACTGCTATTTTATTTGGAGAAATTATTTTAACTTTGAAGTACCAATCACTTGTAAAATGATTTGTTTTTAAACACTTGTTTCAATGTATGTTTCACATTGATTCATAGTACCAAAACAGTGGTTGTTGCATTGAAGGCCTAGTACTGTATTGTTAAGCATTCATTCACCCCAATTGTCATGTTTTTATTTGAAGTCGGGGATACTATCAGGTGGAAGAAAATGATGTAAATCATAATTGCATTATGAGTCGGAAAATCATAGTCCTCTATCTGATAAGGATGTTTTGCAAAACTATTTTTTAAAACTTACAGTACTCAGGTTATAAAGGAAAAGAGTCATTTTATTGAGATAGAATTTGGTAAGAAAGTTGAATTTCTTCTTTAGTATAAATTCCCGCGTTTTATTATGGGAAGTTTGCCTTATAAGAAATTCATAAGAGATAGAATTTTTCTCTGATACACTTTCCCGCATTTTATTATGGGATAAATATCTTAAAGAAAATTTCTATTGGTATCATGTTATTAAATAATAAATCTTTATAACCGAAAAAACTCTTTTACTAAAAGTGCTTTATTGTAATCCATTACCATTCCTTATCATATTTTTCCTTCTCATTGGGACGAAAAATATATTTTGGAATGTTCAGGTGATTATCTTTTAATCTTAATTGATTCTTTCCGTTTAGCCCCCAGTGGCTACAGAAGCTGGCCAAGAGGTTGAAAATCCATCAATCTCTTACCCAGGCCTTCATACCAAACACTCATTCATCCACTTCCATATATTAACCCTTGGAGATATAAGGAAACTTTATTAATTAGAGGTTGATAAGGGAGAAACTGCACTTGATGTAGCAAATAAGGATGAAGTCGGAAGTGCACCCACAGCTCTACCTCCAGAGAAGTAAAGTAGTATATAACTGAGGTAACTGTAAGCTCATCTGCATCTTCTCAAAAGGATGCAGAGCTGAAAAGGCAATAAAACTGTCTCTGGAATCATTCTCTCAATAGGGTGAGTACATTGAAATTTGCTCATCAGTCAGAGCATCTTGTAATGAGTCAAGCACACCACTGACACTCAAGCTGATGGTAAGCCTAAATAGATAAATTCTAGGAACACATTGCAAGGCGTGCATAGTGAGAGGTATAGGCATTTAGAGGAGATACGGACTCTAGCCATACATTACATTGTCCAAGGTATCTACCTCAAACAGAAGTTAAACTTCTACATCCCGAAAGGGAGATCTCTTGTTCAGATTTATCTGGGCTTGAGAGGCAACTGCTTGACAAGAATTCTTCAGATGAGTCAAGTAGGGTATTTATACAAAATTCCCGTCATAGGGTTACGAGGGAAATGTAGGCTCTAAACTGCCATTCATTACATTGTCTACTACGTTGACCCTCCTGGAAGGAACATTTCCAGATCCTGAAAAGGAATGTCCACCTCCCGTTTACGGAGAGGGTGTGAGGCAACTCCTTGATAGAACAAGGCAGGATTCCCTAATAGATTTTAAAATCTTGGGATAACCCATCTCAAAGAGGTGAGGCTCCACTAGACAGTGATTTAGCAATTACTATTGAGTCTGGTGCTGAGACAGTGTTTATGCATGATAGATCAAGAACACCTCAATGAGGTAATTCTCCACTTGATAGTGATTCAGTTCATTCTGATGAATCAGGTGTTGGGAATATATGAATTGACGGATTTCACTTGCAGGAATAGAAGGCTATTTTTGAAATGCAGAGTGAAAGTAAGGGAGAGAAACACTTAAGTGAAAGTGAGGGAGAGATACACTTGAGTGAGAGATAGGGAGAGAAAGAGTGAAACACTTCTAAGTGCTCGACACTTGAGTGTAAACACTAACAGAACGTAGTAGAAGTGAGGAAACCATAGAACAAACACTTACCCTTGCTACTTGCTACTTCTGAAAGAAAAGTTATCTATATTTTTCCTAATCAATGACAGACGAGAACCTTCTTTGGAAGACAAATCATTGAAATGATGGGCCATTGGAGGATTCCTAAACTAAGGGGGAGAATTTATAAGAAGAAAAATGAGAAGTTAATAAAGTCTTATCTTCGTATCCTTGGGAGGAGTTAATATCCTTAGGGAAGATCATTGGGAAAAGTTAATATTCTTAGGGGGTTCGTATCCTTGGGAGATGTTAATATCCTTAGGGGGAGATTTTAGACAAGAAAAAGAAGAAAATATTATCTTCTGATCCTTATGGGAAACAACAGAATATGGGAGAATCAAGAAACTGTATCCTATACTTGAAAGGAGTTGTCTGCAGAGGATTCATCATCCAAGTTGGATGTACAGAATGAAGGGTTTCGTGACACAAACGCAGCGGAATAAACGTGAAAAATAAATCAAAATAGCGAAACCCTCCGCAGGATCCATGCGAAAACAAAAGATTTAATTCGGAGATAAAGAATAAATACCTTTAGAAGCTTTAACAGTTCATTAATGGAAGATTAATGGAGGTCCAAAGCTTGTTTAATCACCACGTATCCCGCTCTCGCGATCTACGCTCTACGGTATCCACACAAACACTTTTCATGAAGGATTGATGTGTACTAGCACCCGAAAACTTCTTCTCTCTCTATCTTCCTCTTTTCTCAGAGCGCGGCTAGGGTTTTTTTTGTAAAATCTCTTTTTATTAAATCAGTCCATAAAGAGATTATATATAGAGAGAGGAATAAGTTTTCTAATTATAATCCAATTATAATTAATACTAATCCAAAATTCTAAATTATTTAATTAAGTCTCACTTAATTAATTAATTATTAATTTTGGAATTAGTTTAAGTAATTCATTTATTCTATTTATATAATTAATTAAGTCATACTTAATTAATATCATAAATAAAATAAATTACTTATTTAATTTAAATTCATAATTTAAATTATTTCTCCTTCAAGCGTTCTTTGTGTGTGACCCTGTAGGTTATTATTACGTTGGCAATAATTTTAATATCTAATTAAAATTGTAAACAATGAGCGGCATCTAGTAATACATCATTGCTACCCAAGTAATAATAATAAATCGGTGATTCGATTAAGCCTTTCGTGAATAATGTTCCATGTAATATAATCCCTTTAATCTTGATATTATAGATTAAACTCAAGGCATGTCTCGTGTCATCCTCTTCATAATTTAATCTTTATTTTCTTGATCGATGAGTAGACTATTAAAATCAAATCAACATTTGAGCACGGCCGTGCATTTCATAGTCTCACTCAAACAAGAGGCCAATAATATCACTCCTAAAATTAGGAGGATTAAATCCCATCTAGATCATTCATATTTCTCATACGATTCATAATATACCCAATGTCCACTTTTATCATCACCCGGTCAAAGGTAACTTTTAATGTAATCAAAGTATATTAATTTTCGTATAGAAATATAATGATTTCAGGTCTAAGGATCATTACACCATTATCACAGTGAGAATTACTTATGACACTTACTTAACATGTAGAATCTCACGGCGGGTCATTCCAGTGCCATGCATTGATACATGCACTTATGTTCTTGACTTTAGTATCCCCATACCTATGACCAATGAGATGTGGTCATCTGTCAAGAAACATACTAGTCTTTGTGCATTATTATTGTCCTTAAATAATAATACTCGACTAGGGAATTTTAGGAATAAGATACTATTCATATAATCTCATTTTTAAGTCACATACTTAAAGATATATAATACGTATCAAAATTCCAAGGACATTTATTATGCTTTCAATTTATTACGCAGTAAATAAAACATAATAAATAAATAATAATCAATAAAACATAATCCTTAATAATAAATATTTTCCTTAAAAGATAAAAAGTATTGTCTCTAGAGCACAATTACTAACAATCTCCCACTTGCACTAGAGCCAATTACCCAAGTATCCAATACTCATGGAACTAGTGTGACTTTCGTGCTTCTACTGCGACAAAGCCTTAGTCAGTGTGTCTGCAATATTATTATTAGTATACACTTTACATATATGTATATCTCCTTGATCATTAATCTCATTAATTAGGTGATATCTCCTAAGTGTGTGTCTGCAATATTATTATTAGTATACACTTTACATATATGTATATCTCCTTGATCATTAATCTCATTAATTAGGTGATATCTCCTAAGCACATGCCCAAACAGCCTCCTTGGCTGCTTCACAAGCATCAATATACTCAGGTTCTATTGTAAAATCAACAATTGTCTTTGCTGTGAACCATTCCAGCATACAACATCTCAATAAAACACAAAGCCAGACAGAAACATTAAATTATCGTTATCTGTCTAGAAACCAGTATCACTGAAACCTCTTACAACTAGCTTCACATCTCCTCCATATAACAAGAATGAATCTTTAGTCCTCTTTAAGTACTTAAGAATATTCTTGACTATCATCCAGTGACCTTCACCTGGATTAGATCGGTATCTACTCATCATGGTTAAAGCATACGAGACATCAGGACAAGTACATATCATTGCATACATTATAAAACCAATTGCTAACGCATATGGAATTTTACTCATGCAGTCCCTATCATCCAATGATTTAGGACAAATTTTATTTTGAGATCACTATCCCATGAGACATTGGGACATATCCATTTTAGTCTCTTTGCATTTGAAATCGATGCAAAACTTTGTCAATGTATGTACTCTAAATTAGGCCGATCAATCACCTTGATCTATCTCTATAGATCTTGATCCCTAATATATATGTCACATCGCCTAAGTCTTTCATTGAGAAATTATTTCTCAACCAAGTCTTCACAGTCTGTAGAGAAGGAATGTCATTCCTTATTAGTAATATATCATCAACATATAATACTAGGAATGCCACATGGCTCCCACTAAACTTCTTGTAAACACAAGTTTCATCTTCATTCTGAATAAAGTCAAACTCTTTTTGACTGTTTCATGAAAACAAATGTTCCATCTCCTCGAGGCTTGCTTTAATCCATAAATGGATCGACGCAACTTACATACATTTCCAGCATCCTTTAGATGAACAAAACCCTTAGGGTGTGTCATGTACACATCCATATCTTCTTCAAGGCTCTCATTTAAGAAAGCGGTTTTGACATCCATTTGTCAGATTTCATAGTCATAGTAAGCAGCTATAGCAAGCAAAATCCTGATGGACATGACCATAACAACTGGTGAAAAGGTCTCATCATAGTCAATACCATGAATTTTCTTGAAACCTTTTGCCACCAATCGTGCCTTATAGGTCTGTACATTAGCATCCATGTCGGTCTTCTTCTTGAAAACCCACTTGCACCCTATAGGTTTTACCCCTTCAGGTGGATCAACCAAAGTCCATACTTGATTAGTATACATGGATTCCATCTCAGATTTAATAGCATCCAGCCATCTCTTAGAATCTGGAGTGTTCATAGCGTCTTGGTAGGTGAGAGGCTCATCTTCATCCATAAGCATCACATCACCATCTTGAGTCAAGAGAAATCCATATTATCTCTCGAGCTCATGGCGAATCCTACTAGACCTACGAATACCTGTGTTTCTTGAGCAGTATTATTTTTCTTGTATATTCTGCTCAGGTTCCTCCATTGGTTCAACATTATCATGTGGGTCTCAAACTTCATTGAGATCTATTATCCTCCCACTGTCTCTCAGCAGTTCGAGCAACAAACACTTTATTCTCGGAAGGATTATAGAAAGAATAACCCCTTGTTTCAGTTGGGTATTCCACAAAATTACATTTATCTGATTTTGGTCCTAGCTTGTCATAGATTAGACGTTTCACAAACGCTTCACATCCCCAAATTTTCATAAATGACATGCTGTGACGTTTCTCAGTCCATATCTCATAAGGATTCTTTTGAACCATTTTAGTAGGAACAATGTTAAGTGTATGTGGAGCCGTTTCCAGAGTGCAACCCCAGAAACTAATTGGAAGATTTATTGACTCAACATTGCTCGCACCATGTCCAACAAGGTGTGATCCCTCCTATCAAAAACCTTTCTTTGATATTTTCTACTTCATCTTTATAGTCTTTGAACTTTTCAAATGATTTGGATTAGTTCTTCAAAAGATACATATATCCGTATCTACTAAAATAATTAGTAAATTTTATGAAGTTAATAAAATCTACCTTTTGTCATCGTACACATATGACCAAATACATCACTATGTATAAGTCATACCCATTCAATGATCCCTTCACCATGTCCGGTAAAAGGAGCTTTAGTCATTTTGCCAAATAAGCCAAGATTCGCATCCTTTTGTATAATTCATAATCAAACTTTTCCATGAATGCATCCTTATGTATTCTGAAAATGCGTTTCTCATTAATATGGCCTCAACAACAGTGCCAAAGGTAATATTTTATTTGAGTCACTTTAGAACATATAAATTGTTAATTAGTTGTGCAACATTATAAGGCTCATCATCAAAATAGAATAAACAACTATTGTTATTTAATTAAAATGAAAAGCCTTTCTTGTCCAAACAAGAAACTGAAATAATGTCCCTGCCAATTGCAAGGACGTTATAACAATTATCAAGTTCTAAATTTTCCTTATAGGCCAAAAATTAAGTAACGAGTTCCTCGAACCAGAGCAACTATCTTTACTCCAATTCCAACCCGATACCTTAAGCTTGACCCTTATTGATCATCATCTTCCGATCTTCCAATTAAGCATGATAGTTTAATTTCCAGTCTCCCAACTTTCCACAGAAGTGACAATCGTCTTCTTTATCAACACCTCATTCAGACTTTAGAGTCTGCTTTAGGGATTGGACTTTGGTTTGACAACGGAACTAGATCAAATCTTCTCCTTGCCTTTCCATTTTCCTTTCCCTTTTGCATTCCCTATGTTTACCATCAATATAGTAGTAGTTCATGCATTTATCATATTACTTTCAGCAGTTCTCAACATGCTTAGCAACTCAATGGGTGTTTTACCAATCTTATTCACTTTATTGTTCATAACAAAATAAGAATAATATTTGTCCAGAGATTGTAAGATCAAATCTAACTGTCTCCAGACCAATTTGGAAACCCAAAATATCAATGGTATTCATTATACCCTATAATCTTTAGAACATGTGGTGTAACCGGGTCTCACTCTCCCTACTTGTAAGTGTATAGTGCCGTTTCAAATATATCTTATGCTCAATCGTTTCATAAGCATCTATATGCTTGTATTGCTTCTTAAGCTCAGCACATATATTTGCGAGCATGAGACATGAAACATCAGTCGCAACATCAATTTACTTCCAATAAGCACTATGATTTGCACATGTTACATTCTCAACTTTAAGAGTAGGGGAAGAGATTTGACTAATATCGTGGTGCCCGAGGACGATCCTCAAGCTCCTATGTCAGTCAAGGAAATATATTCTCGTCAACTTATCCTTCTCAAGAACTGATCGCATAAAGAAGTTGTTTGTGTTTATCATTTGATATCTACAATATTAAAGTGCATAAAATAAACTAGATTGCAATTTTAATATTAATTATGTTTAAGTGATTATGGTATATCATCATATACCTCCCACTATTTTTATCAAACTAATAGCCCTTACTATTAATTTGGAAAGTATATCCCATAATTCTTTCTAGTGAGCCAAGATCCATATTTCGTCATGTCCTAAGTCAACCACTAGAAGTCCTTAGAAAATGATTATTTAGGTAGACAACAGTTGTCAATTATATCATATATAATTCTTGAATAGTTTGGTGAACAACGATTGATCTTATCTATCTAATAGACTTTTAACCAAACTCTATGCTTCTAAGTTCATAATAGTTGAATATAACCATTTATTTTACTTATTATGATGACTCAGTTAAGTTAGACCCAATGATACAACGGCCGAATATAACCGTTTATATTCGTCGCATCTCACCACGATAGATAGGAGTCCCCTGCCACTGACATTCCTTCCCCTTATCGATCTAGGATTCGATGAGTGTTCATTCATTGGAAAGCATCCGAGTAAAACTTAATATTTTGTTAAGGGGTTTTAGAAAATTTATAACGATCATGATCACATCATAAAGAGATCCTCAATTTTTCCTTGAACCAAATATTTCAAATCGACATCTTAAATTGTTCATTTCCCAGGTAGATGGAGGATACCAATGGTCACACTTAAAACCCATCAGCCTTACGAATACGCATATCCGCTTTTGTCAGAAAATCCCAATTATAGATATTAAAAATCCATATTTAATTCCGTGTTTTAAAAATCCATATTTCATAAACACAAGAATCTCATGATCGTTTGTTAATTTTAAAAACTTGAATCGTTACAGATTTTATCTTGTTTAAGCAAACATGGTATGGGTGTCGTATTTAATACATACATGATTAATCAATATTAAGCATGCATCTCAATTATATCTACGCATACATACCAATACATGCAATCATATACATATATGTAATGTGCGTAAATTAAACGTGTTTGGTTATGGCCCCATCCTATATGATATTTCCAAGCTAATGGAAATATCAAGGTCAGTCTATGGTGGTTTTAAAAATACTATCTATTACATGTCTTCTTTCTTCATTGCTCCATCATCCCCTTTTGGATCGCCTCCTTACTTGCAAGTCTTCATTGATAATTACATTGAATAATAAAAAATAAAACTATTCTAATGAAATTACAAGAAGAACTCGAGTTACATTCGAGATAATTAAATTACAATGAATAAACGACATGCAAGTCGTATTTAGAAACCAAAACCATAAATCAAAACCACTATCCTATGGGTCTTTAGGCCATAACCATCCACCATGCTATCATATAACACATATAATATATTTCATATTATATAATCATATCATATAATCATATATAACAAATTTCGAAATTTCAGAAAATTAAAAACAGATTTCTGAAGACAATAAATCGCTATTTCGAGGCCCTTAACGACGTCAAATGCCTTACAGACCCGTCGGTGATAGCATATCTATCAGTTTTGTTCATTGGCCGGATTCCAGTCAGAAAACACATATCGTTTACGAAAATCGGATACAGCAGTCAGATTTCTCCAAATCTGACGGTGTTTCAGAAATCGTATCATATACAATTCTCATAACAAGAATAAGCATATATCATATATACATACACAGAGATACATACAATCATCATATGATTATACATTACATGAATATCATATATTCATAATATATACATACATATAATGAAAATTTTAGAAAATCAAATAATTTTCAGAAAATCATAAATCACCGTTTTGGAGGCTGTAACGACATCTAATGGCTTACAGACGCAGTGCTGACAATGTCAGTATTTCTCAGTGACCTGGTTATAGTCAAAAAACACATATCGTTTGCGAAAATTGGACAACGGACACAGATTTCAAAAAATCAACGGCAGCCGTTTCAGAATTCGTATCGAATACGATTCCCATAATAAGAACAAACATGTATCATATACATACATCAACACACATAATCATCACATGATTATATATCATAAAATATCATATATTCATAATATATATAAATATATACATATTATATCAATATAAAATCATGATAGATCGCATACATGCTTATATATCAAAAACTGTTAAGCACATAACCGAATTAAAACGTTTCGCAAGTAGCTCTGATGCCATTGAAGGGTTTCGTGACACAAACGCAGCGGAATAAACGTGAAAAATAAATCAAAATAGCGAAACCCTCCGCAGTATCCATGGGAAAACAAAAGATTTAATTCGGAGATAAAGAATAAATACCTTTAGAAGCTTTAACAGTTCATTAATGGAAGATTAATGGAGGTCCAAAGCTTGTTTAATCACCACGTATCCCGCTCTCGCGATCTACGCTCTACGGTATCCACATAATTAGTTTAAGTAATTCATTTATTCTATTTATATAATTAATTAAGTCATACTTAATTAATATCATAAATAAAATAAATTACTTATTTAATTTAAATTCATAATTTAAATTATTTCTCCTTCAAGCGTTCTTTGTGTGTGACCCTGTAGGTTATTATTACGTTGGCAACAATTTTAATATCTAATTAAAATTGTAAACAATGAGCGGCATCTAGTAATACATCATTGCTACCCAAGTAATAATAATAAATCGGTGATTCGATTAAGCCTTTCGTGAATAATGTTCCATGTAATATAATCCCTTTAATCTTGATATTATAGATTAAACTCAAGGCATGTCTCGTGTCATCCTCTTCATAATTTAATCTTTATTTTCTTGATCGATGAGTAGACTATTAAAATCAAATCAACATTTGAGCACGGCCGTGCATTTCATAGTCTCACTCAAACAAGAGGCCAATAATATCACTCCTAAAATTAGGAGGATTAAATCCCATCTAGATCATTCATATTTCTCATACGATTCATAATATACCCAATGTCCACTTTTATCATCACCCGGTCAAAGGTAACTTTTAATGTAATCAAAGTATATTAATTCTCGTATAGAAATATAATGATTTCAGGTCTAAGGATCATTACACCATTATCACAGTGAGAATTACTTATGACACTTACTTAACATGTAGAATCTCACGGCGGGTCATTCCAGTGCCATGCATTGATACATGCACTTATGTTCTTGACTTTAGTATCCCCATACCTATGACCAATGAGATGTGGTCATCTGTCAAGAAACATACTAGTCTTTGTGCATTATTATTGTCCTTAAATAATAATACTCGACTAGGGAATTTTAGGAATAAGATACTATTCATATAATCTCATTTTTAAGTCACATACTTAAAGATATATAATACGTATCAAAATTCCAAGGACATTTATTATGCTTTCAATTTATTACGCAGTAAATAAAACATAATAAATAAATAATAATCAATAAAACATAATCCTTAATAATAAATATTTTCCTTAAAAGATAAAAAGTATTGTCTCTAGAGCACAATTACTAACAATCTCCCACTTGCACTAGAGCCAATTATCCAAGTATCCAATACTCATGGAACTAGTGTGACTTTCGTGCTTTTAATGTGACTGGCGCAACAAAAATATTACTTGACTTGAAGAATTTTTGCTAAGTAATTAAAGGCGCCACTTGAAGCTACACATGGGATACACTCTACAAGCGCAACAAAATATTCAGGCGCAACAAAATATTTCTTGGTCCCACATATCCCTCAGCCAATCAAATTACAGCAGTTACTTTATTTGATTTAAAGTCTACACCAATTAAAGAAGAGGGTCGTGTTCTTCAACACAAAAATATGTAGAGAGCCATTGCCATGTCCGGAGCAAGAAGAAACAATTTATACACACCCATACCTTGCTCCCGGTCAGATATTAGGACCCGATTCTTTAAGGAAAAATGCTCAGGGCTCCTAGATATCACTCCTTACGGACTCAGTTTTTTCTTGTACTAATTTAGATATATTTGTATAGGAACTGAGCCTTATATTTTTGTGTTAGTAGCAAAGAACTAATTTGTTCTTTGGAAACCAGTTATATTTTTAACTGGGTGTAGCACCCATCTGGGTTTATATACGAAAGATATATTCCCCGAAACTTGTCTCCAAAATTTACTTGCTAATTTTCTTGAACCTAATTGATTTATCCGGACACACAGAAAATTAGTAGGCAGCTCACCTAAACACTACAAATGGCCAAACCCATTCTGAAGCAATAATTTATTTATCCGCAGATTCGAAAAGAATTTAAATTATTGTTAATATCGTATTCAACCCCCCTTCTACGATACTTCGGGACCCAACATTTTCTGTCTAAAATTGAGCCAAAAAGAGTTGGAGAAGCCATGTTGGACCCAGAATGGATAATGGCCATACAAGAGGAATTGAATCAATTTATGAGAAACAATGTTTGAGAATTAATGCCACCTCTAAAGGATTGATCAATAATTAGCACTAAGTGGGTCTATAGGAACAAAATGGATGAACATGGAATTGTGATAAGGAACAAAGCAAGGTTGGTTGCAAAAGGCTACTCACAAGAAGAAGGCATTAACTATGATGCGACTTTTGCTCTTGTTCCAAAACTAGAAGCCATTAGAATTTTTTTAGCCTTTGCAGCATACTCAAACTTCAAGGTTTATCAAATGGATATCAAAAGTGCATTTCTTAATATTGAATTAGAAGAAGAAGTATATGTGGAGCAACCACTAGGCTTTGAAGATCCAAATTTTCCAGATTTTGTTTATAGACTCATCAAGGCATTGTATGGATTCAAACAAGCCCCTAGAGCATGGTATGACACTTTTTCAAAATTTCTTCTAGAAAATCAATTCACTAGAGGAACAATTGACAAAACTATTTTCTACAAGAAACATGGTGAGGATATCATAATGGTTCAAATTTATGTGGATGATATCATTTTTGGGTCTACAAATGAGAAATTATGTCAAAGGTTCTCGAAGATAATGCAAAGTGAATATGAAATGAACATGATAGGATAGCTCAATTATTTTCTAGGCCTTCAAATAAGCTAAAGAACATATAACATTTTTATAAGTCAAACTAAATACATCAATGACTTACTCAAAAGGTTTGACATGCAAGATTCCTCACTTGCCAAAACTCCAATGTCTACAACTACAAAACTTGATAAAGATATGAAAGGAAAAAGTGTGGACATGAAGACCTAAAGAGGAATGATTGGATCTCTTTGTTTTCCCAGTTGCACAAGTAGAAGGGGGGGTTGAATACTTGTGTGTTTTTCTACCTGATTAAAATCAACTCAATATGTATTAAAGATTTGAATTAAGAACAAAGATCAAACACAAAGATATGAATAACAACTGTTTTTCTATTGATGTATGAAAACAAACTTTCCTAAGGTGTACACAAACCCTAGCAGCTTCTCTGTGTATCTCACACAACTTTCTCTATCTCTAGGCTCTCAAAACCTTTTTCTTTCTTCACACGATTGACTCTATTTAATTAGGTTACATAGAGTATTTATATAGAGAGCTACCTATCAACTAGTAACAGAAAACAAATTACAATAGGAATATAATTCCTAATTATTAGATGACAATTTCCTTCTGCAATTCTCCTTCCTTCCCATAGTATATCTGCAATATCTTTGGCTTTATCTTCGAAGACTTCCATTTTCTGTTATCATCATCCAAATACAGCTTTGACTTCATAGACTTTGAAATCTTCAGACTCTGCCAGACTATAGACTCTTATGGACTATAGACTCTGATCATTTGTAGATTCTGACAGCTTGTAGACTCCGATAGTCTATAGACTCTGATCACCTCTCAGACTCTTATCCTCATCTAGACCCTGGTTTCACTTTTTACAGAAAATCTTCTAAGTACAAGAATGTAGACTAACTAGACTTTGATTATAAAATTTCAGAGACTAGAAAGACCTATTACAAATAAGCTATGCTAAATCCTGTTCTAGTATTTTGTACATCATCAAATGAATAAATTCCTAACAATCTCCCCCTATTTATGCTTTATAAAAATTAAGCATAAATCAAAGTTTGATGATGTCAAAACTAAAGAATGATACAATTATTCTAGAACAAAAAATATATGTATATGGAAAAAGAATTATTTCTCACTTGATCTTCTCAAAGGCTGGATTATTCTTCAAAAATGAATTCAACATATTTTCCTCCACAACAACAAGAGCTTCACCAACATACTTCTTCAATTTCTTCATCTCTTCATTTAAACATTTGATTTGACAGTAAGCTGCTCTCAGATCATTTGCACTCATTTATTGATCCTTTAAATCCTTCAACATTAGAACACTGACTTTCCCACTCATAGGCTGAAATCCAAAGTAATGAACCACACCTTCTTGAAATTTAACTTTCTTTTCTTCTATTGGCATGACTGGATCATTTCCTTCAGCATCAACATATTTTAAAGAAAATTTGTCTATTTGTCGATTTGCTTGTCTGCGCAGAGTCAGCTTCCTGTCAATCTCCTTGAACCATTTATGTGTGACAACTTCTTTGCTTTTATTAACTTAATAAGAAATTTGTAGGAGAAATCTAACATACTGTAATTCCTCAGCCTGTTTGAAAAAAATAAAGTTTGATTGACTGATCCATCTTGCAGATCCACCTTCTAAGAAGTATACCAGCATTTCATTTTTCACTTTTTCTGTACCTTCCTGTCCTCCTTGCATCTTTCTTTCGAAAACATTATAAACAATTTGAGCAGATACCACTTTGTTCGTGTATTTTTTTAATCTTCTCAAACTGCCTATCTATTAAGGATTGAGGATCCCTTGATAGAGTTGATGTTCTATCAATGTCTGATTCTTCAAAGCCTCCAAGACCTGTCTTCTTTTTGGCTCTCACTTGTAGATTAGATTGACTACATTTCCAGTAAGAAGGTTCTTTGACCTCATCAGAGTGTGACTTTCTCTTTTGCTTATCAGAGTCTGGCTTAGACTCTAACTTTCCATGTCTAGTCCCTGACTGGTGTGTTTGAGCTTTTGCTATTCCATCCATTCCAGATTATTTTTGTTGCACACCACCAGGACCCCTAGGACCATGAGAACTATCACCAGTTTCATCATCTCTTCTCCTTTTAACTCCTTTTTTAGCTTCCTAGCATTCCTCATCCTTATTTCTCCTAGAGGAATCACTAACTTTCTTCTCCCCCTTTTTGACATCATCACCACCAGTGACAGCCAAAAGAATCTGCTCAAGTACAGTGGAAATAATTGCTTGTGCTGCAATGACTGAATCAACCTTGGTGTTTAAAGCTGAAACTGTAGATTGAAGTTGATCCTGATTTGTAGTGATAACTGCAATAACATCCTTAAAAGAAATTTCTTTGGATAATTGAAGGGAGTGAATCCTGTCAAATCTAGTACTGAGCAAAGAAGTTGTATTATAAACACCAGTAAGTTTGGTTTGAATATGAGAAATATTCTTGACCACATTAGTTAGCTGTTCAGCAACATTCTCTGTTTCAATGTTAACATCTCTATCAAGTGATTGATCTTCTTCACCAGGATAGTGACCATATTCTTGAAGATTTTTTTTTTCTGAAAGGCCTTAAGTCTTTCAGACTGATGAATATTCAAAATAGAGGCAAAGTTTGCTTTATCATCTATGTTTTTTTGTTGTGCAAACTCCCAAGACTGAGGAAACACCTGATCAAAATAACTAAATGATGGATTTACTGGTCCATCATCCTCAGAAGTGCACTCCTCATCAACAGGTTCAATCGTGGTAACGAGAGGTATAGACTCTGGTGGTCTGGTAGACTCTGAAACTATAAAAGGGACTATAGACCCTGACTCCTCTTTAGAGTGATCAGAGTCTGTAAACTCTAGAAGCCTAGCCCTTATTGGCATGATCAAAAGTGGTTCTTCTGACTTCAATTCTACAGTCTCAGCTTGAATAGTAGTATCATCCACCAAAGCCTCCATGACTCTTTCTGCTCTTCTAGCTAAAGAATCCACTAAATGGTGTTGTGATCTTTGTGTAAATGATTTATGTGCAGCTAGAACCTCCTCCTTTTTGTCAATCTGCATAATCAACAAGGATGAATTTTCATCCATCCCCTGCCCCAACTCATTGGACCAACTCTGAGGAAAATCTTGATCCCAATAAGTGAAGCTAGGTTCAGGATACCGTAATCTCTCATCCTCATAGTGGGGTTGGGCACCCATTCTCTCTTCCTCACTCAGGCTCTCTACAGTCTTATCTACCTCTTCTTCTCCCTGGACCAGTGATAGCCTCTCAATTATTTTTTCACTCATTTGGATGGGTGCACTCAAAGGTCCTACAGAAAAGGGGTGAGAGAAATAAAAGTTGCTTTAATGCCTGAACCACCCTAATGGAGGGGTACCCCTTTAAATGTCTGAATGCTAGGGGTTTCCACCAAGGGGTGAGCATCAACAGATCCTGAAACCTTACAAGCATCTTCTTTCTTTCCAGAGTCTATTGGCTCCAGTATCCGAGTCTCAGGGTCTACTCTAGACTCTGACTGCTTCAGTATGACTTCATTAGAAGTTAGAGTCTGAGTGTCACCATCTTTGACTATCGGTGCATGAGACTCCCCCTCAAGGTGGATAGACTCTGATAGAATAAATTGGTTAAATTCTTCATGAGCATCTATCAGAGTTTGTCCTCCCATATCACTGGGTTCCCAACTGTATAATTTTGAGTTTTCAAGGAGGGCCTAACAGCATACTCCCCTGCCCCACTATCACCCAACCTCTGACTAGGTGGTTCTTGTGTGGTTGAGGCAGACTGAGCACATTTTTCACTAGTCACCACTAGTGCACTAGTCCCTTCCTCCAACTTCCTGTCATCTCCTTAAATGACATGTATCTTAAAGAAAATTTCGTATCATGCTCTTAAATAATATTTTTTTTACAATTGGTACATATTGTTTTTGTTTTCAAACTATTAATATTATTATTTCTTTATATATATGTGTGTGTAAGTTTATTTTTATTTCTATAAAATTGGCATATTTTTACGTTATAGTCATTTTTATTTCATTTTAATTTTAAAATTTATTTTTGTCTACGAGAAATTTTTCTAAGAATCATAAGTATTAAATGTCAATATTTAAAGGACTTGTGAATTTCTTTACATCTACTTTCTCGAGCTTACATATATCACTGATAATTGTTATGAGTATAATTGTCATATGCGTAAGTAACAATTATTAGATATAATGTATGAAGTTAAATGCTAATTTTCATTCCTATGATTATTTAGTATTTAGCAAGAGTATTTTATCTTATTAAAATTATGAATTGAAGCAATTCATCATTTATTAGTTTCATAGTTTTAATACGATGAGATATTAGGAGCATAATTACTTGCTTTTTGAAATTATTATTAATTATCATGAATTGATAGTTTGTTATTGTTTCATTGCAATTAATTATAATTTTTGTTGTTAGTGATAATATATATATTGTTTATCTGAAAATCACTAATAATAAATGCATATCTGGTCCTGCCGAACAAGAGCAATCGACTCGAGGTAAAAACAGGTAATCTCGATCTTGATATATTCTTTAATCAATTGATATAAAAATATATATACAATTGATATATTGAGCCCTCAGTGGCTATAGGACAAGATCAAGGGATTGAAAACATACAATCTCTAACACAGATCTTAGAACCACAAACACTCAAACAGATACAACTTCATCTACTAAACCCCTGAAAAGAAAAGTTTTTTCAACTAAAGAGGGTGAGAGAGTAAGTGCCTCTAGTGCACTAGAAAAGAGAAGTATCTATGAGTGTTCCAGCAGCTCTGCCTCTAGTTAAAATATGAAATTGAAACCAAGGCAACTGCTAGCTAATTTATATCCTCCCAAAAGGGTTAGATTTGCAAATGGCAAAACTGTTACTAGGTTCATTCTCTCAACAGAGTGAGTCTATTGAATTCGGCCTATCAGCCAAGGCTATTTGTAAAGAGTCAACTTCATCTAGATACTCTCAAACACTGCAAACCATAAATGTAATATTCAAATGCACTGTAAGGATTGTCACACACTAAGGATGAATTGACGGAAGCAATTATTCTAAATTTCCATATCAAGGAAGGAAGAATGATTGATGATTCTGACTGAATCAACATGCCTTCACAGGCATCAGGAGGAAACATGGATCATTCACTACATTATAGATCCTTGTCTCCCTCCCCAGATGGAACATATCTGGATTCCTAACGGAACAGATCATCTTGGATGATCAGCAACTCATTGAATCTATTCCTGAAGTAATTCAGTTTTCAAAGTCAAATATTTTAATGGATTTAATTGAGGACGGGGATTTGAAACCCCATTGCACCACCAATGACCTCTCTTGAAGGGGCTATGGTGATCTTTCTTACAGGTACAAAAGACTGTGTTATCCGTACTGAGAGAGATATAGTGTTGTGAGAAAAGAGTGAAACACAAGTGACAAAGAGTGAAAATATATATTCTATGAGTGAAACACTTAGAGAGTATATGAGCGAAACACTTGTGAGAAACACAAAGTAAAATCACACACTAGCACAATTACCAAATCTCATTCCCAATTCTATGTTAAAGATTTCTAATGTTACTCAACTAAGGGGGATGAAATTTCTTCTGATATTAAGGATTCTGAAGAGGATTACTCAACTAAGGGGGAGAAGTGTTGAACAGTTCGAATTATTGAACAAGATCCAAAAAGGGAGAAGTAGATCCGAAAAGGGAGAAGTGTTAAACAAGATCCAAAGGGGAGAATTGTTTAACAAAGACTTTTACTAGAAGAGGATTGCTCCATTGTTGAAAAGGGGGTATATAACAACATGCTTGGATTGGATAGAACTAATGATTAATTCTTCTATTCCATTTGATTTTAGAAGATTCTTGTATATAGGAATTAACTGGATTTTCTAAAATGCATAACATGTCATAGTTTGCATATTTTATATTTGCGATGGTTTAATGCTGTATGTATGCCATGTCTGTTGTTACCTCTATTAAATTGGTTGGATAATTCAAGTAAGGGGAGAATGAATTCACCTTGGGAGAGAAGTGAAGACAGAAGTTGGAGAAATAGAGGATAGATAATAAGAAGAGAACAAGGCTTCATCCCTGCCATCCTAAGGGGGAGTAGTGATGAGTCTGAGAAATGTAGATAATACTACTTGTATAATATGTTCAGTGCTAGAGGAACAAACATCTTTCATTTCTAAGTTCACTCAATAAATCTGGAAATGCAGAATCTGATCCAGAGAAACCAGCCATTGAAGATCTACCAATGACACCTGATTACAAAAGTTAAACTCTATAAGAAGGTGAAGTTGATACTTCTGAAGCTGGTAATGATAGGTAAGTCAAGATATAACTTTGTTAAATATGTTCAGTCTAGAGGAACATCTATCTTATATTTATCTTTCATAATTGAAATCTGGAAATGTATTATATGATCCAGAAAACAATTTATTATTTATAGTTCTTAAATGTCATATTATTTTCTTAGTTGTTAGTTGAGTTATCCTCTAGGAATTTGTGTGTTAAATGTTTAACAACAAATAGGGGGAGATTGAAAGTCATATGACTAGTCATATTTGTAATAAGTAGATGACAACTCAACTCAGATAAGAAAGCGAAGTAAATAATAAATATTGAATATAGAGGAAGAACAAAAGAAGCCATGACAGGACAAGACAAGACAGAAAGACCACTACAGCAGAAATGAGAATCAACATTATAGTTAGTCATCCGTGAACCAAACCAGTGCACAGGGTGTCAACAATGTCAGTGAAGATTCGTCATCAAAAAGTTCAAGTGGTTAAAAAGGTTATTGTTGAAGAACAGAAGAGTCTTATCTACATCAACAATAGTCAAGCCTTTAATTTAATTCTCTATTAATTAATTAAAGGATCAATTAATTTAGAATTATTTTAGAATGATAGAAGACAGAAGCTGAAAGCTCAAAGGGATACAAGTTTGTTTGGAATGCAGTGTACAAGAGTCAGAATCCAAGATTGAATATTTGACTGGGTACATGCAGTGGTGAAAAGAAGTATTGTCTAGTTTAAAGAGTCAGATTATTTCAGTAACAGAGGTACTTCTAATTGCAACTGTAGAAATAGCCAAACATGCCTGACAGTACTGACTTGAAGAAAAGACGGAAAAAGAATTGACACGGAAGAAATGCAGAGTCATATATTCGTAAAAGTGGAACCCCGGTTGGAATTGATTTATCATTTCCAAGTCAAAAGGAGTTCGGTTCCAGACGTTCAAAAGACCGCAGCTTAGAGCGTAAGGATTTATTTAATTAATAAATATTTTAATTATTTAGTAAATTATATTTATAAATATCTAAATAATAATAGATATTTATTTTTATAATTTCTGAATTAAATTTATTATTTATTAATCAAAGATTATAAGCTGTGCGGGTCGAAAAGCATTTCTACGAAGCCTATCCACTACAGGACGAAATAGGCCCCTTCTTTTTACAATTTGATTTGGCAGGTTTTTCAAGCATCCAATGGGAGCATGCCAAGTGTCCATTCAATTTGAAAAGAAAAGAAATTGGTTGTTGATAAAGAAGTCATACCGAGTGATTCAAGAGTCATACCGAGAAGAAACTCTTAAGTCATACCGAAGTTACTTTATGTGAGTCATACCAAGTTTCTTTGATTTAATATAAGTCATTTTGATTTATTTTAAATTAAAGAAAATTCGAATATGACTTACAAAGAGTCATACCGAATTTTCAAGAGTCATACCGATAGAAATAAGTCATGCCCAGCTTTTTCAAGAGTCATACAAGGCTTAATTTGATGATAAAAAGAGTCATATTGGGAGAGTCATGCTAGCTTTTCAACCTCTATAAATATGAGGCTTGAGCTTCATTTTTCAGAAGTAGAAAAACAGTCAAATTCAGCAATTTGTCTGCAACGTCATATTCACAGACTTTCTGTGCTGGTTTGAGTTTAATTCCTTAAGTAGAACAATTCATGTCAAATTTGTTCTAGGAATTAATGTTTATTCTACCGAATGTTGTAACACCCGTTCAAGTTTAATATACATATTTAACTTGAATCTTGTTTGCTTACTTGCTAATTTTCTATATCTTAAATATTATATCATAAAAATAGAAAGCTAGTAAGTCAGCCTCCCAAACACTACAAGGACTTTAACCCTCAACTTAATCAATAATTTAATTCCATAAATTCTGAAAATAATTTTAAATTGTTGTCAGTATCGCATTCAACCCCCCTTCTACGATACTTCCGGGACCCAACAAGAAAGCTAACAGAAATGGCAAGATAGGTGTTAATAAGAAAAATGATTATGCCTACTCTCCCAAAGCTATTAGAAAAGTTTATAATAATTACAATTCTACTAGTCATCTTACGCATGCATGCAAAAAGATAAAAGTAGTAAAAGAAGAAACTTCTAATATACATGTCATGTCTATCCCTCATCAACCGTGTGGTAAAGTAGGATGCATGCCATGTGCTTTCAATATCATGTCTGCATATATAAACTTAATGAATACATCATCTAGTACTTGCATGAATACATATGTGAACATAAATAGAAAGCATGTCAGGGCAAAGACTGCTAGTCCTCCTAAGTCTAGGAAGGAAGCCCCTGTCCCTAAACCTAAAGACACCCCTATCAAGGCTAAACCAAAGGGCAAGGGCACAGTCGATGAGAAAGATGAGGACCAGAAATTTTTTGCAGCTAAATCTCTTTACTTATCTAAGCCTCTTGGACCCAATTAAATTTGGGTGACAAAGAAAAAGTAATCAATATGTGGTCGCAGGGCATAGCAAAGAACAAGCGCGTCATGTGGATTCTCGACAGCGGCTGTTCAAGGCATATGATCGGTGATAAGTCACTGCTATCAGATGTGATTGAGAAAGCTGGCCCGATAGTGACCTTTCGAGATAATAGCAAGGGATTCATAATGGGATATGGAAATCTGGAAATTAGCAATGTTATCATTGAAAATATCTCTCTTGTGGACGGATTAAAGCACAACCTACTAAGTATCAGTCAGTTCACTGATAAGGGCTACAAGGTAACTTTTGAAAAAAAAAAGACGTGCAATCCAAAATAGGAAAGATGTGAAGCTTGCTCTTCAAGTAGTGAGAAAGGGAAATCTCTTTGTAGCTGACTTATTCTCTACAAGCAAAGGTAAAGTTCAATGATTTTACATCAAAACTTCAACAGAGGACAGTTGGTTATGGCATAAGAAACTTTCACACCTGAACTTCAAGCCAATGAACTCTTTAGTTAAGAAGGAATTTGTTAGAGGTTTACCTGAGATGGAATTCTGTCAAGAAGGGTTATGTGAAGCATGTCAAAAGGGGAAGTCAAAGAAAGCGAAGCAAAAATTCTTCAGACATTATTGAACCACTGCAACTTCTGCATATGGATTTATTTGGTCCAGTCAATGTCATGTCTATGTCAAGGAAGAGATATGCACTAGTAATTATAGATGACTACTCCAAGTACACGTGGGTGGTGTTTTTAGCTCAAAGGATGAAGCCCCTCAAACAATCATTAATCACATCAAGAAGATATATTTAGAAGCTAGTTTGCCTGTCAGGAAAATTAGGTCTGACAATGGAACAGAGTTCAGGAATATAACCCTGAATGATTTCCGTATTGAGAAAGGGATCTCAAGACAATACTCAGCGCCCAGAACTCCACAGCAAAATGGAGTGGTAGAAAGGAAGAATAGAACTCTAGTTGAAGCAGCAAGAACAATGTTGAATGAAGCTAAGTTATCTCTATATTTCTGGGCTGAAGCAGTTAACACAGCTTGTTACACTCAGAATCGTATCCTGGTAAATAAAGATCATGATAAGACTCCGTACGAGTTGATGTTAAACAAGAAACCAACACTGAAATATTTTCATGTGTTTGGAGCAAAGTGCTTTGTACTAAAAGATGATGAGCATCTAGGAAAGTTCGAATCCAAGGCTCATGAAGGCATATTTCTTGGCTACTCTCTAGAATCTAAGGCATACAGGGTTTATGTGGTTGATCACAAGAAGGTCATTGAAAGCATGAATATAACTTTCGATGATCTCAAGCTCCCAAGTCTACAAAAAATAGACGACACTGAAACTCTAGAGTTTGAAAATATGAACTCGGATGTAAGTGAAGTAGAACCTGAAGCTGCAATAGAAAATCAAGTACCAAATGAGAATATCAACAATGATGATTCTAACCCTAGTAGTTGAAACAGTGGAAGATTCACAGAAACTAATAGTAGTGGCAAAGAATCTCATTCTCAACCAAGCAGCAGCTCATGGGGAGCAACTGAAGGATCTACTAGCAGGACTCAGCACTTTAATGATAATCAGGCTGAATCTTCTAGGGCAAATTTACCTAGACATAGGGTATGAAGTAGAGCTCATCCCTTTGAGTTGATTCTAGGAGATCCCGATGCTAGAGTCCAAACTAGACGTTCTTCTCAGAATGAATGTTTGTTCTCTGGTTTTATCTTTGAAATAGAGCCAAAGAAAGTGGAAGAGGCATTGGAAGATCCAGATTGGGTAATAGCTATGCAAGAAGAACTGAATCAGTTTCAGAGACAAAAAGTTTGGAAGCTGGTACCCAGGCCAAAGAACCAGTCTATAATTGGCACAAAGTGGGTATTCATAAATAAACTGGATGAAGATGGCATTGTTACGAGGAACAAAGCCAGACTGGTTACTAAAGGTTATTCCCAATAGGAAGGAATAAATTATGATGAAACATATGCACCAGTGGCAAGGCTTGAAGCTATCAAGATGTTTCTGGCATGCGCAACACACTCCAACTTTAAAGTTTATCAAATGGATGTGAAGAGTGCATTCCTGAATGGAGAGCTTGAAGAAGAAGTGTATTTGGAACAACCCCCAGGGTTTGAAGATCTAGAATTTGTAGATTTTGTATACTTTCTCTTCAAGGCACTCTATGGCTTAAAGCAAACACCTCAGACATGGTATGACACTCTATCTATATTCTTACTTGAAAATGGTTTCACTAGAGGTGTCATAAACAAGACTCTGTTTCATAAAATGCATAAAAATGACATGATATTAGTACAGGTATATGTGGATGACATTATATTTGGTTCTTCTAACGATCAGTTGTGTAGTAGATTTGTTAAGCTAATGCAGAGTAGGTATGAAATGAGAATGATGGGAGAGCTGAATTACTTCCTTGGACTCCAAGTAAGCCAAAAGAAAGATGGAATCTTCATTTTCCAGACCAAATACATCAAAGATTTATTTAAAAAGTATGGTCTTGAAGATGCATCAACAGCGAAAACCCCTACGGCAACTGCCACTAAGCTTGATCAAGATGAACCTGGTAAGAAGATAGACATCACAAGCTTCAGAGGTATGATCGGCTCATTACTTTACTTAACTGCAAGTAGGCCAGATATTATGTTTGCTACATGCTTGTGTGCTAGGTTTCAGTCTAACCCGAAAGAATCATATCTTATAGCTGTTAAACGGATTTTTAGATATCTTAAGGGAAGTCTGAATCTTGGAATTTGGTACCCTAAAGATACAGGTTTTGACCTTGTTGGCTATACAGATTTTGATTATGCAGGTTGTAGGATTGATAGAAAGAGTACATCAGGGAGTTGTCAATTCTTTAGTAGAAAATTGGTGTCCTGGTATAGCAAGAAGCAGCACTCAGTTGCAATGTCGATAGCTGAAGCTGAACATGTTGCTGCTAGAAGCTGCTGTGCTCAAATTCTGTGGATAAGGAACCAACTTCAAGACTATGGACTATTGCTGAGCAAAATTCCAATATTTTGTGACAACACAAGTGCCATAGCCATCACAAAAAATCCTGTTCAACACTCAAGGACCAAGCACATTGATATCAGGTATCATTTTATTAGAGATCATGTCATGAATGGTATTGTAGAGTTACATTTTGTACCTACAGAGCAGCAAATTGCAGACATCTTCACTAAACCACTGGATGAAATCACTTTCACTAGACTAGTTTATGAACGTGGGATGTTAAATCATACTAACTGATTAGTTAGTAATCAAAAACTGCAACTTGAAGCTGATAAATTCATTGGTTAACTAATGTTAATATTTTTAGGACTTGTGAATTTATTTACCAAATTATTTTTCAGTCAATAGAATTAAATATTAGATAAATACCTAGTGCATGCCTGCTAATTTTATTAATCGGGTATTTGTTTAATTTTGATCTTAAAAAATATTTAAGTGCTTGTATTTAAATTATAAATTCTTGGGACTTAGATATTTAAATATTATTTTAAATTATTTTAAATGAAAAGGATGAATATTTATATTTATTCTTATATTTAAAATAAATGTAAAATAATAAGAAGTATAATTTATTTATGATAATAATTTTAACAATTAATGTTATTATTGTTATTAATAAATATTTTGTGAAATAATATTTATGGGTAATTAATTATGCAAGTTATTCATAAATATTATTTATTTAGTTATTTAAAAGTAGCAAAATCTAGGAACACTTGAGATTTTATTTACTTGTGGCGCTTAAATAGTTTAGTGGCGCCTATACAGTACAAGCACTGTGTAGGCGCAACATAACATAAACACAGTACTTAGAAAATTTGGCATGGAAAATCAAGTGGCGCCTTGGTTTTATTGCGCCAACACAGTGTCATCACTGTAGAGGCCCAACAAATCAGTTAGATTTTGTTACATAGTTTGAGGCACTAGCAAATTTATGTGGCGCCTACACAGTGAACACACTGTGGAGGCGCAACAAAAATTTGTTAGTCAAATTTTGTTGCGCTCAAGGATTATGTGGCGCCTATACAGTGTGAGCATTGTATAGGCGCAACTAAAATACTTTGCCAATTTTCATTCTTTGTATGTGGCACCCAAAAATATCACAGTACTTCAACTAAATTTTATTTAGTGGCGATAGATACAAGTACATACACTTTTCTAAGAATTCTAAAGCGCAACAAAGATCTCCATTTTTAATTGAACTTAACTCGACCATTTCTTGTCCAAATTTTAATCTAAAACCAGATTTGTGAACCCCACAATCATACCTATCATTTGCAAGTGGTCCCCATTGATTGTGGTCAAGTTTCTAAAATTCTTATTTTTACCAAAATTTGAACTGATTGGTTAGGGTTATTATTTGTTAAATAGATTAAAAATTTTAATAAGTTTAAAAGTGTGCTTTAAATTACTAGGAGATAATAATATTTTTATTTCATTAAAATCCAAGTAATTTTAATAAATAGGGTTTAGTTCGTAATTTACTAAAATTATTTGATATTTAATTAGTAATTTTAATTCGTAAAAAATTACCTCTATATTTAATAAAATGGCAGGTAATTTTGAGATAAAAAGACTAATTATTTATCCATTTTAGTAGATGACTGGACTAAAGCAGAAGACTTAGGTAATTGGGCTAGGTTTTTAAACGAATAGTCTATTGTCCGGTATGCACTAACGACTTCTGTTCCTTTGAATAGAAATTTATTAAGACATGTATACAGTTCTGCTCAAGATACATCTGCAGATAGAATCTCAGCCTTTACTTGCTAGATTCTGAGAAAAGAAGGTGTGAATAACAAAGAATAACATTAACCAAGCACTTCATTTACCAACTAAAGATTTTGAAGATGAACCATCTCAGGCAGATCTGAACAATTTCTTCATGTTCCTGCACTGCACTAGAGTGACCAATAATCTTCCGAAGATTTACAAGAATCACCCACCCAAAAAATGGAACCTATTTTTCAACATCCTGTCTCATGGCTTTGTACTAAAGACAAGTGGCTTTCATGGAATTACACAGTTCAATAAAGTGATTGGGTATGCAGTGGCTTCTGGGTCAAGAATAAATTTTGGTAAATTGATCATGGCAGAGATTCTCAAGAACCAGGTAAAAATGGAGAACTTCTGTCTGTATCCCAGGCTTTTGCAGCTGGTATTGAATCGAGTGCCAAGAGCTTATCAATTACAAGAATTTCAGAATAGTCAGTTGGAAGAGTCACCCTTACTATAGTTCAAGATTCTGCTGCTACAGAATGAGGAGGACTATCCTAACAGGTATACTCCTGCTCCAATGACTGAACCTATTAGAGATTACTTTGATCTCCTCAGTCAGGTTAATGAAGAAGAAACAAAAGAAGAAGAAGTAGTAGTCTCTGAAGAGGACAATGAAGCTAAAACTTCAAGTGACTCAAGAAGCACAGCAGCAACAAAAGAAGAAGAACCAGGCACTGATAAAGAAGATGAAATTATGGAAGAAGTTGGTTCTGAACATGAGCAGGAACCAATTCCTGAAGAACAAATGAAGGGTCCTGAATCTCAAATAGAGGACATAGTTGTTGAGGCAGAAGTGGAAGAGCCTCAGACTACAGAGGTGTACTTCCCTAACATTTTTGATGAACAAATGGATGAAGGTACACTTCTTGAGTTTGACTTTTCTGCTTTCCTAATTGAAGAATTTGTCACAATATCTCCTAATGTGCCTCAAACGGCAATGCACACACAAGAGCCCTCAGTGGCCATCGAAGCTGGCAATGAACTGGCAGACTAAACAGTTCTAACCACTGCTAGAGAACAATAAACACTACCTTCATCTCCCAAAACCAGAAAAAGAACCATTGTATTAGATGATAGGAGTGAATCCCGACCGGATCAGGAAGTTTTTCAAATATCACCTACAGCTCTGTCTTCTCGAAAACGTAGAAAAATGAATTTTAAACCTAAGTCATCTATAAGCCAAGAACCTGATTCTCCAATCTCTAAGACTTTTCTTTTCCTTCGTGACCTTAATTATGAAATTGATAAAATCGTGAAAGGTACGAGAACAGAACCAGAGGTTGTAATAATTTCTGCTACCTCAGTATCTAGTACTGTTTTTGTAGATCCAATTCAGAACCTATCTTCACAGACAGTTGGGGGCATCACTGACTCTAACGAGCAGTTCATTACATTGTCAAATGTGGTGACCCCCCTGGACTTAACATCTCCAGATCCTATTCAAGATGTTTTCCCTCCTTAAATGGGTGAAGTGGAAAGGCAACTCTCCCATATAAGGGAAGATGTCTCCATTCACGGAGTAGTTGCGTCAGCAGCATCACCACTTCAAGTGGAAATGCCTTCACAGGCTTCGTGGGGCACCACATGCTCTCATTTGTCAATCACTACATTGCCTGAGGTGGTGACCCCCCTGGAGTTTCAAATTCCAGCTCCTAGAACGGAGGTCCTCCCCACCTTATCAGGTCAAGCGGAGGGACAACACACCCATAGAGGGGATGTGGACTCTATTAATAGAGTATTTGTTGTTTTGGCAGTAGAACCTGTTCAGGGTGTCTCTGAGCAGGTAAGGCCTTCAATGGCTTCTGCTGGTATCATGGATTCTACACTCTTGCCAATCATTACAGAATCCACAGTGGTGACCACACTGGGTCTCAACCCCCCAGTTCTTGTAAAAGGAGTTCTCCCTACCCATAGTGGTCAGGCGGAGAGACAACCTACCCATAGAAGGGATAGGGATTTTGATGCAGGTACTGAAGATCAGGATGCTATCTTGGACATGAGTGAAACACTTAACCTTAGCAATCTTCAATTCCCTGGCCCTGATTATCTGAGTATGAATGTTGAGTTCGTGATCAAACAACAACAGTGAGGAGTGAGATACCCTCTAACCAAACAAACACCCCACACATTGCACACACTGCACAAAGCCAAAGGATTTTAAATTTGGAGGCCCAAGTAACAGAAATTCACTACTCAATCAGAAAGATCTTGGAGGTGCAGGAGCAGCAGAGAACAAAAATGAAAGAAATCAAAGATTTAGTCAAATAATTGTTGGCTCAGAAAGTTCTGGTTTCTACTCAACCAACTTTAACAACTCAGATTACCCTAGTCAGAAGGGAAGATAACCCAACTTAGGGGGAGAGGTTAGCACAAGAAAAAGTACGAGCTGAAATGATCTTGGAATACACAGCTCAGGGGTAGACAGATATCTTTTACAGGCCTGGAGCTAGGCAACTTGAAGAAGGAGAAATATTTAAACCCTATATGCCATTGGAGATTCCAACTGAGATAGAAATTGAGGAAACTGCAAAGGTTGCAGGAATTGATGTTGAGGAGGAGTTTGCAAAAGAACATGTTTTTGATAATGATTGTCTTCTGGTTGGTGTAGACGAAGTTGTTACTCAAGACATAGTTCAGGCTCAAGAATTGATGAAGAGGAAGTGGAAGAGAGTACATAATGCAATGGAAAGAAGGAATAGAGTCAAGGACATAGAAGCTAAAGTTGTTCCTGATTGGGATGAAGAAAGGAGTCTACTGAAGAAGAAGGAGTTAACCATGACTCAGAAGAAAGACAGAGAAGTCCTTGATCTCTTCAGAACCATGAGGGGAAAATTTGAAGATGTTCATGAACTTTATGCAATGTTATCTGAATAAATTACAAGCGTGTCAGTAAGTGCATCCAGGTACGGGTGGAAAATGTTCATAAATTCAACATCACTGGGGTCAAAGATTTTATCTACAAAGAACTTTGAAAAGATGAATATCGTGGAGTTGTATGTGCTGAAGAGAAAAGTCGTCTTTAGTGGGCATAAAAAAATGAGATACTGAGAGATCTGATTGAGAATAAGATAATAGAGATCAGTGTTGAAGCATTTGAAAAGCCTCCGGTGGTCAAGTACTATAAAGCTACAACACTTCATAACTTAACTTTTTTATATAAATGTATGGATTCAAGCCATGTAATGTCCATGCAGTATGTAGAAGGGAGGCTCAGAAGCAAGAAAAATAGAACAGAAGAAGACTTAAAGGCTACTAAGTTGATCTACGCTTTCAGGCTGAACAGAGCCTTTAAAACATCAGGGAGATATCTAATGGAAAAAACCAGATATTATCAAGAACCAGTGTATATAAGAAGAGATGATGGCACAGAAGTACTCGAAACCATAAGAGATTCTGAACCTTGCATTCAGACGGAAGCAAATGGAACAAAATTCTTCCTATTCAAGAAGAATGGAGTGGATAAGAAGAAGGAGCTTTAAAAACTAAGGAGAAATAATTCTGAAATTATCCGAAAAGTCTTTTCAAGGGTGAAGAGATCCACTATCAAATCAGATAAAAAGGCTTTGAATATGATTGAAGATGTCCTGGTGGAGAAACTGGCAGAAGAGTCGATGCATGACACTGACCGAGTAAAGGGCTTTCCAAAGAGGATAAGAGTGTTCATATTTTCAAAGAGGCAATCTCTGGCCTTCGAGTCAATCTCCAAGACAAAGTCAACTGTGTTTCTAACTGAAGTTTTGATGAAATTAGAAGAACCACCTCTAGTCAATACTCTTGAAGTGGAAACTAGAGATTTAGTGAAAGCAAGGTTGGAGCAGAAAGAAGCAGAGCTGAGAAAGCACTACTCTGAAACAAAATCAAAGAACAAGCAGGACTCATTACAAAGAAGCAGAAGATCATAGATTTATTTGTTCAGGCTAGAGGAACAAACTTCTTGTTAGTCCCAAAAATCGTAGAAGGGGGGTTGAATACGATATTGTCCAATTTATGAAATATTCGCGGAATGGTTTGTTATGGACTAGTTGACAGTTCGAACAGTTATTAAATCAAACACAAGGTATGCAAACAGTTAACATTAACACAGTTCTTCGGGGAATATATCGTTTTATTAATATAAACCACGAGGGTGCTCCACAAATCTAATCTTTCGATTAGTTACAATGATTCACTAGTACAGTCAGTTAGGTTACAAGCTTTAATGAAAACAACAAGGGTAACAACAGCTGTGTGTACAAAATTAATGGCTTCAGTGTTTACTCTTGAATGCTCTCTGGTTTTCTTTCTTAATTGCTCTGTGTATCTCTCTGACTGTTAGCTGTGTTGAATCATCTTCAAAGACGATGCCTTTGCTTCTTTTATGTAGTCTTTTTCAACTTGGGATACGTGGCCCATTCTGTGCCAAGTAAAGTAAGTTGCAGCTCCACTTCTGTTTCTCTTAAGTATCGGAACAATTTCTGAGCAATTGTTTAGTATCGATGTGTCTGTAAATTAACTATCGGATACATAAAACAATTCCTGAAAATAAAATTAATTACTTCAAGCTGAGCAACTATCGGAGATATGTTAACTATCGGAAATATTCTCCAATAAATTAACTATCGGAATTATTGCTTGATTTATTAACTATCGGAAATAAATATTTTCTTTTTATTTGTTTTATCTGATAGTTAGTAAATCATTGAATCTTTCTTCTAGTTTTGTTAACTATCGGCTAGTGGTATCCCTTTGTCTTTTCTACTTCTTTTCTCATTTAGCTTTCTCACCCGATGGTTAATAACCATAGGTGAATAGGACGAAATAGGAGTAAGACGAAATAGCTTGACCAATGACTTCTGGATACAGCTTCTGCAGTCTTGTTCACTTAGCCATATTTCGAATGTGTTAAGCCCTTTAACATAATTTCTTCCACTGCAACCAAGTCAAATAAATATTTCCTTGTTAATTCGACCTTGATTAATTCTGGGCTTAATCACATACCACTTAGGTTACTCATCTCAGTATCTGGTCAATTCTTCTGAATCAGTGATGCAGTTCTCGAACCTTTTTTTTGTGCTGTCGATTGGTGCAACTGGTCTGGTTCACAACCGACTAGCAAGATCTTGATCTTCACATCTTCTTTGCTATGTAATTGACCTGTTCCACAATGATAAGAAGTGCTTCTTAAATTTCACTGTAATCTTCTGCTTGTTTCTGTAGTAAAACCTCCTTTATCTTCAGAACCTTTGAACCACTTCAATTTTATTCTTCACTGAGGCTTGAGCATGTTAATGAACTTCTTTCAGTGATCTTCAATGTCTTCAAAAGCTTCCTCTAATAATTTGGTTTTTCATATTCAACTTATAAACGATTCGCAGTCGATTCCGTGCTTCACTTTAATATAAGTTACCGACTTGTAGTGTTGAGTTAGTTACCTCGGTTACATGTTACTTTACGTTACATTTTGCTTTACAATCTCCCCCTATTTGATTGTTAGAGTTCGACAAGCAAATCCCTTAAGAGGATAACTCAACTAATTTACAAGAAAAAGTAAATAAAAGACGGTAAACTAATATTAAACAAATTCTGGATTACATTATACATTTCCAGATTTTAAAAACAATTACAATGTAGAATGAATGTTCCTCTAGCCTGAACTGATATACATTTAGTCATTCTCACTGTACAAGACTTGCAAGCTGGTCATTCACTAGATCCAGCGCTTCTTCTTCTAGCATATTACTTGGCTTGGGATCTGACAAAGCTTCCTGAAGTGTTTGCAAGACAGCTACTCTTCTGATCTGCTTAACTTGTTCGAATGTAAATTCAAGAACTTTCGTCTTTCCTTTAACACTCAACCTTTTTGGTACTGCTTTAACCCGATCAGTGTTGTAGTAAGATTCTGCTCTCAACTTCTCCATGTAAAGCTTAGAGATCTCTGCCAATGCTGATTTGTCTTTGTAGTTCGTTGAAGTCTTGATTTGATCAAGTATAACACCCAGTTCCCTAGAAGTCATGTAAGACATCTTGTGGATATCAACTATTTCAGTTTTTCCTTTGGGGTTCTTATACCTGATTGCTGGAGGATCCTTTAGCACCATTGACTCTGTCTCCCTGATTATATTAAAATCTGGAAAGACAATTGGAAAATTTGGCTTTTCTGCATATTCGAACACCTTCCCTGGATGGTTATATCTGAATTCAGTCATTGCCTTGACTTCTTCAAAGTCCCAATTTCCTTCTTCTCTTGAATACACAGGCAACTTTGGTTGAGATCCATTTGAAGGATCTATTCTTCCGACCTTGGAAATATCTACAGATTGACTTGATAAGACATTAAGTCTATAAGCATAAATGCGCTCTGCAGCTTTCCATTTTTCTTCTGTCCTAAGTCCTTCACTCCTAAGAAGCCCTTCAACATATTTCAGACGCTTCAGAGGATATAGGCTCAGTCTTTCATCACTCAAACACAGTGTCTGAACCAACTTGTCTTTGTAGAATATCACTGTATAAGGAGTTGTGTGAACTTCGACTTCTGTTTTTCTCATCTGATCTTCAATCATATCAGTAAGAAGTTCATTCACATGAGATCTCTTGTCTGTCCTAATCTTCATGACATACAATTCTGTTAGAGACCTCAACTTGATGAAATTTGAAGAAATGGTCTTTGTGGTCGAATTATTGAACTGAATCTGAATCTGCCATCCATTTATGTTGGTCGAGATGAATATCAATTTGATTGTTTGTTTAACTGCATGAAAGAACTGATTTATTGATGGATGACTCTTGTGAGCTTCTTGCAATGCTTCCAGAACTTTTTGATCTTCATTTTGAATCATTCCTAACTCTGGTTTCTGCAAAAGACTCCTAGCCTTATCCCATTCACTTCCTTCTCTTGATAACATCAACGGCCTTTGTCTCCTTTCAATATAATGGTTATAGTGTTCTTTTCTGATTTTCTCTTGAGACATGCGTGCAACTTCATATGCCCTTATCCTGGATTGATTTGCATCGAGCAAACCAAATGTTTCCACGAAGTCCGTTTCAGTAAACTGATAAGCGGCATCATTTACAAATTCATCAAACACATCATCTTCCTGAGCTGTAGGAGCTGTATGAGAAAGTTCCCATATTTCTCCTTCTTCAAGATCCAGCGGTATATCTTGCTCCCCCTGAGATGTATAGATGTTTGCTTCTTCCTCTACCAACTTCCCTTTACCTTTGTCTTTACTCCCCATTTCTGCACCAGATACTTTTTCTTGCTCTCGCACTATCATCATCTCCCCCTTAGTTGTGTTATCCTCCGAAGCAGGGATTTGAGTAGATTGAGATTGATGCTTTTCAAACAAATCTGTAACAAACTTCTTCATATCCGTCTTGAAATTCTGTAAATCCTGCAACATGTTGTACTGAACAGATTTTATTTCCATGACATTGCTGTGAAATTCAGATTTCATTTCGGTGACAGTAGTCTCCAGGTTATAAACCCTTTGACTTAGTGATTGTGTGTGCATTGTGAGGGTATTTATTTGGCTGGTAGGTGTCTCACTGACAGGTTCTATAAGTGTTTGTCTCTCAATTCTCTCGCTCGGTCTTAGGGGTGTGGGTGAATTATGATCACTCAATCGTTCTGTTGGTGTTTCACTTACTCTCCTTGACTCCAGCAAGTCTTCTGTACCTGCAGTGAAAATCCTAAATGGCTCATCCGAAGAACTATTGCCAAGTAGTTGCTTCTCCTTTCCACTAATAGTGGTGGAGACCTCCTTATGAGGAGCCAGGAATGTTCCTCCTGGGGGGCTTATCACATTGGATCCTGTAATGTTTAGCAGTGAAGGACCCGTGACTCCCGCAATAGCCTGTGAAGGCATGACCTGTACAGGATCTACCTGCATAGGTTCTGTTACTGTAGTAGCAATATCCGTCAATTCCTCCTGTGTGTGTGCTCCTTTCAGTGCAACATTTAACTTGGTTGGAGGCTCAATTATTGACACTCTTTCAGAGGCCCTGGCCGACGGGCGAATTTCAATAGGTTCACCCTGTTGATAGGATGTCCCCAGAGACTGTGTATTTGCCTTTTTCAGCTCTATGTCCTGTTGAGAGGGCATAGATGGGCTAACAGTTACCTCAGGTTCTTCTAATCTCCTTCTAGTCAGAGGTAGAGCTGTTTGGGTTCCCTCACCTTCCTTATGTGGTGCTTCTATGGCACTATCTCCCTCACTCACAAATTTTCTTTTTAGGGGTTGGAGAGAAGATAACGGTAAGGATTGAGTAGTGTTTGGTTATGAGGCAGGGGTTAGAATCTGTTGGTTTGCAGATTCATTGCCTTGTCCTATTGCCACAGAGGGCTCAGCAACAAGTTCCATTCTAGCATTTTCAAACAAATTCTGCAAATCAATAATCAGTGAGGATGTGGATTCAGTTGGACTACCTGTTTGATTACCTGTTAGAGATATGGGATGATATGAATCTTGACTGTCAGCATTCCCAAGTGAATCTCCTCCAGATGTAACTTGTACCTCTTCGGTCACCTGAACATTTTCTTCTTGTGACAACTCCAATTCAGGGGTAGGCACTTGATCTTGTTCAGGGATTTGTATATCTTCTTGTGGTCCAAGAGGGACGTCTCTGTCCATGTCAACAACACACCTTCTCATAAAATCTGTCATTAGTGCTGGTGAGTTGTTGTTATAGCCATTGTTGTTCTGCAACGTTGTAGCAATCTTATTCTTCTGCTTCACAGGAAAAGAAGTAGGACTACTATAATAGCGTAGCTTTTCCTCGTTAGTAGATAAATCATTAATAACAAGTTGTAGGAACCTTGGAAAGAAACAGTCCACATTGCGAAGTTGGAGGTTTCTGTTATCCGGAAGTCCCATTACGCTTAGAATCTTATGCATTAACAAATGACCATAGTTTAACCTAAGATTATTAGCAACACCATATCCAATAGCTTGATAAAAATAAGGAATACCATGGGTGCTAGTCTTTTTAAAGGAAAAACACTGAATAATTGTATGGAAAAAGAAATTCTATGCCTTAGGAAAATGTTGTTTATACATTTCACCCAAGTCACGAACTTCGAAATTGAAGTAGTTGGCAAAAGTACAGAAATCAGCTAATTGTTCGGGTGTAGGATTTTGAACAAAATTATCCTGTGGGAATCGAAGAATACGATTCAAATCATGTTCAGTAACCCTAATTTCCCGATTGCCTAATTGAAAATTAAAAGCCAACACTTCACCCTCTGAGGAGTCAGTAGCAGAGCAGTAACAGTCACGCAACATATTATGATTTAATAGCACGTCTGTCACTAAAGCATACCTGATCCTTGAATATTCGATTAATATTCGCGCCCAAGCCCGATAATTAGCAGGTAGGGTCTGAATATTATATTCGGCAACTAAATTCGTACGAGTAATATTAAAAATTCCAGCCATTTTTAACAAGTAAAAATTACCAAAATTTTTAACTTTTTCAAAACAAAAACGAACTTAGTTTATTCGATTACGAACTAAAAATACCCAATATTTCAAACTTCTCCAAAAATTCTAAAAATAATATATGATAAACTAGGAGAGATTTGAAATACACCACTATTTTTATTTTGATTTTTTGACTTCTTGTTAACCCTAGAAAAATTCCCAAAGTTCGAAATATTCGTAAATTTTTCGAAACCAAACTAAACAAAATTAGTATGGAAATGAAGCTGGTTAACAGATCTACACTTCTACGATTTTAGATTTGCAAAAAGAGTCATAGAACTGTAGATATTCGAAGCAAAAAAAAACAGTTTTCTCCGATATTACTTAACTGTCGAGACTTGTATGTATATTAGTATATAGCAGCTAACTATCGGAATAACAAAACAAAAAAACTACATATATACTTAGTTATGGTAAGTATCGGGAAAAGTAAAAGCAAGTTATATATAAATATATAAATATAAATGTTAACTGTTGGCACACGCAAGGCACAGTAATAAGAAATGAAATATATTTTGTCCGATGGTTTTTAAATATCGGACCATGCAACAAAAACATTCCTATAGTTAACATCTATAAACAGATGTACAGAAAATATATATAATAAAGTCCGATACTTACTAACTATCGATGCATGCAAACTAAAATATTTAAAACAAAACATTCTTAACTATCGGAACATGCAATTAATTAATCAAAATATTTCCGATAGTTAACAACTATCGATTTATGTAAGTTTAATTTTATTTAGAAAATCATTAATATTTAAAATACTGATGATTTAAGAAATAAAATAAACTTGCATTTATCAAATAATTTAAAACACATAAATTCAAATTGTCATAAACTTAATTAAATAGAGATTTCTTGAATTAAAAAATTAATATTCATAAAATAGAATTATTAAAATTTTAATTTAGAAATAACTAAAAATTAAATATAATTCAATTTGAATTACACAAACAGACATATAAATATATAATATATATACGTGGTTGATTGGAGATTTTTGAAAACCAAAAAAAATTGTTCCATACTCTATTGCAGTTGTAATTTCCAAAAAATTTAAAACCAACTCAATCACAATTCAATTTATCATGCAAGCATACTGAATAAATCATATAGGCAGTTATGCAAAATAATATCATGAAATGTAATTGCTGCTCATGCTTTCAGTGAGAGCCAGTAAACTAAATAAGCAAGTCAGTACACAGTTTCTCACTAAAGATCACAACCTGTCTGATATAGAATCTCTCAGCCTGATTTCATGAATTGAAATCAACCAATTAATTCTAAACCACAGACTGTTATGCTTCTTGTTAACTACAGACAATGATGTAGCAGTTAACTACTTATGCTATATCGAATAATTACCACAAGGCATAACTTGTATACTTATGATAATTAATATTGATATTCATAAGCCCGAGATCATAAGTTAGACTGGAGTTCACAAGTCCTTTGGATATAAAGATTCAATAACTTGTGAATCCATACAACTCCTCGCAAACTAAAATTAATTTAGATTTAACATCCCTAATTCACTAACCAACCTAGAGAAAGTGGATTCATCTAGTGGTTTCGTGAAGATGTCTGCAAGTTGTTGTTCTGTGGGAACAAAGTGCAACTCCACAATCCCATTTATGACATGCTCTCGTATAAAGTGATACCTGATATCAATATGCTTTGTCCGTGAGTGCTGAACCGGATTGTTGGTTATAGCTATGGCGCTTGTGTTGTCGCAGTATATTGGAATCTTGTTCAACATAAAGCCATAGTCTTGGAGCTGGTTTCTCATCCATAGAATCTGAGCACAACAGCTACCTGCTGCGATGTATTCTGCCTCTGCTGTTGAGGTAGACACTGAGTGCTGCTTCTTGCTATACCATGAGACCAATCTTCTTCCCAAAAATTGACAGCTTCCAGAAGTGCTCTTCCTGTCAATCTTACAACCTGCATAATCCGAGTCTGTATAGCCGATTAGGTCAAAACTGGTACCTTTAGGATACCAAATTCCCAAATTTGGAGTACCCTTCAGGTATCTAAAAATTCTTTTTACAGCTATAAGGTGAGACTCTTTTGGGTTAGCTTGGAACCGTGCACATAAGCAAGTGGAAAACATAATATCTGGCCTACTTGCAGTTAAGTAGAGTAGAGATCCAATCATACCTCTATAGCTTGTGATGTCGACAGATTTACCTGATTTGTCCTCATCAAGCTTTGTGGCAGTTGGCATTGGAGTCTTGGCTGGAGCTGAATATTCAAGTCCATATTTCTTCAGAAGATCTCTGATGTACTTTGTCTGACAAATGAAGATCCCATCTTTCTTCTGACTTACTTGAAGTCCAAGAAAGAATGTCAGCTCGCCCATCATACTCATCTCGTACCTACTCTGCATTAACTTAGCAAATCTCTTGCAAAGCTCATCATTAGTAGAACCGAATATTATATCATCAACATATACTTGTACTAATATCATAGCATCTTTATGCATTTTATGAAAGAGAGTCTTATCTATGACACCTCTGATAAAACCATTTTCAATTAAAAATTCAGATAGTGTTTCATACCATGTCCGAGGTGCCTGCTTGAGTCCATAAAGAGCTTTAAAAAAGAAGTACACAAAGTCCATATAATCTCTATTTTCGAAACCCGGAGGTTGCTCTACATATACTTCTTCTTCCAGCTCCCCGTTCAGGAATGCACTCTTCACATCCATTTGATAAACTTTAAAGTCTGAATGTGCTGCGAATGCCAAAAGAATCCTGATGGCTTCAAGTCTTGCTACTGGTGCATAGGTCTCGTCATAATCTATTCCTTCTTCTTGAGAATACCCCTTAGCAACCAGTCTGGCCTTGTTCCTCGTAACAATGCCATTTTCGTCCAACTTATTCCTGAATACCCATTTAGTGCCAATAACAGATTTGTGTTTAGGTCTGGGTACCAGTTTCCACACTTTCTGCCTATCAAACTGATTGAGTTCATCTTGCATCGCAATCACCCAATCTGGATCTTCTAGAGCATCTTCAACCTTTTTAGGTTCTTCCTCTGATAGAAAACCAGAGTACAGACATTCATTCTCTGTTGCTCTTCTAGTCCTCACACCACTCTCTGGGTCACCAATGATTAATTCAAAGGGATGATCTTTGTTCCATACCCTCTGTCTAGGCAGATTAGTCCTTGATGATTGTCCTTCTTCGTAGTTGTGTTGAGAGTGACTAGCTGATCCTTCTTCACCTCCCCCTGAGTTGTTGCCTTCATTATTTGATGATCCACCAGTTGAGCTAGCAGGTTCATTAACAGACTGATTTTGAAATACAGACTGTGACTGTGTGGTATTACCAACACTTCCACTACTTTGCTCTGGATTATCAATATTCGTGTATTCATGGATACCAGATGCAACACCAGGTACGTCTTCATCTCCTAAGTAGTATTCTGATAGATTTTCAATTTTCAAAGATTCAGAATCTTTATCTTTTTGAAGACTTGGGAGTTTGGTGTCGTCAAACGTTACATTAAGGCTTTCAATGACCTTATGAGTTTCAATCACATATACCCTGTACGCCTTAGACTCCAGTGAGTAACCAAGGAAAATCCCTTCATCTGCTTTAGCATCAAACTTGCCCAGATGTTCATCTTTCAATACATAGCATTTTCCACCAAACACATGAAAGTACTTCAGTGATGGCTTTCTTTTGGTCATAATCTCATAGGATGTCTTTTCTAGATCTTTATTAATCAGGGTCCTATTTTGAGTGTAACAAGCTGTGTTTACTGCTTCTGCCCAAAAATATGTAGGTAGCTTTGACTGGCTTAACATTGTCCTTGCTGCTTCAATCAAAGTCCTATTTTTCCTTTCTACCACTCCATTCTGCTGTGGAGTTCTTGGGGCTGAGTATTGTCTTGAAATGCCTTGCTCCGTGCAGAATTCATTTAGAACTGCATTTCTGAATTCAGTTCCATTATCTGATCTGATCGTCCGCACAGGCAATCCAGCTTCCACCTCAATCTTTTTAATGTGATCGATTACCATTTGAGGTGTTTCATCCTTAGAATGCAAAAACAACACCCACGTGTACTTGGAGTAGTCGTCGACAATCACTAATGCATATTTCTTCTTTGAAACTGACATGACATTAACCGGTCCAAACAGATCCATATGAATCAACTGGAGAGGTTCGTTGATGCTTGACATGTCCTTACTTCTATGTGACGCCTTCTTTGACTTACCCTTTTCACATGCTTCACAGAGTCCTTCTTGGTAGAATTCCATCTGTGGTAAACCTCTCACCAATTCTCTTCTAACTAAAGAATTCATCGCCTTGAAGTTCAGGTGAGATAGTTTTCTGTGCCATAACCAACTCAACTCAGAGGATGCTTTACTGTAGAAACAACTTGCTTCTCCTCTGCTTGCAGTGTTTAAGTCAGCTACGAACAGATTTCCTTTCCTTACTCCTTTAAGAGCAAGCTTTTCATCTTTCCTGTTGGTGATCATACACTTTTCCTTCCTGAAGTCCACATTATATCCTTTATCTGTGAATTGACTGACGCTCAGCAAGTTGTGCTTCAGACCGTTAACAAGAGAGATATTTTCGATGATGACATTTCCAACTTCCAGACTACCATATCCCTTAGTAAATCCTTTGCTGTCATCTCCAAAGGTTACGACTGGGCCGGTCTTCTCAACCACATTGGTCAGCAGGGACTTGTCTCCTGTCATGTGCCTTGAACATCCACTATCTAGAATCCACATGACTTTTTCATTAGTACCTATGCCCTGCAACCACAAAGTGATTAATGTTTCTTTGGAACCCAAACTTGTTTGGGTCCAAGAAATTTAGAGGTTCTTGCAGATGGTGTAACAGGTTCAGTTTTCACATCTTTAAGTTCTACTTTGGCTGAACTCGAATCATGTTCCTTTGCCTCGACATATTTGTCTTTTGGCTTAGGAGATTGAGTCTCCTTCCTAACCTTAGGAGGACTAGCAGTCTTTGCCCTTACCTTTTTCTTATTCATGCTTCTTTGTATTCCTATGCAATTACTAGAAGCAGATGCATTCATCAAATTAAAATAAGCATGCATAATATTAAAAGCACATGGCATACATCCAGTAATACCACAAGGCAAATGAGAACTATTTATGTTAAACATGTTCTGCACAACAGGAATATTAGATTCTACTTTAACCTTATTACATGCATGACTAAGGTGTCCAGCAGAATTGCAATTAGTACACAATTTCCTAGGTGCAGTGGGTGCAGGTGTAGCAGAATTAGCAATTTTAACACCTACTTTCCCATTCCTATTACTCTTTGACTTATTCTTGTTACTACCTAATTCAGTTTTAACAGATTCAATTTTAACTGGTTTATTAGGTGTAACTTCTTCTACATTACCTTCCTCAATTTCTTTCTTCTTTAACTCATCCTCAACAAGCATTTCTTGTTTCCATACGATAGTATCTTCATCTAAGGGTTCTGAGAGTGGGAGCTTAAAGACAGGATTACTACTCTTCTTAATGACAAAAGGAACATTTTCATTTTCTAATAAAACAGTACTAGAAGCATTGAAAATTATATTCCTTTTATCCTTCTTGTTTTTCCTTTCATGTTCATCGTAGTCAAAGCCTATACATGTCTTCTTATCTAAGCTCTGCTTATCCATTATGTCTTTAGCAATATTAGCTGAGTTCTTAAAAGCTTCCAATTTTAACTCTAGCTCAGAAATCTTAGCCCTAAGTGCTGTCTCAACCTCTGCATTACAGTTAACCTTATTCTCTAAATATTCATTTCTTTCCTTAAGGTTATTAACTGTGATTCCTACAAGCTCTAGTTGTTCCTTTCCAGATTCTAGCTTTTTAATCTTCGCAACTAGTCTAGCATTTTCTGCTTCAGAAGCTAGCATGCTTGTATGAATGTTAAACATCTCTATACTCAAGTCATTAACAGTATTTTTATATTCAGATAGAGACATATCTACAGTGGTGAGTATAGGTACCTGTGCTGATGGTGAAGATTCTTCTGAAGTATCTGCCATTAATGCAAGATTTCCATATTCTTCTTCTTCAGAATCTGTGTCATCCCAGCTTCTACCTTCAACAATGTAAGCCTTGCCTTGTTGTTTTGCAACCAAAGCATCCAATTTCTGTTTCAACTTCTCATTCTCCCTTTTCAACTCATCATAGCTTTTCTTTTCGTATGAACTCTTCTTCTCATAAACCTTATTGTCTTTTGCTTGTTTCGGTTTCTTACATTCAGTGGCGAAATGCCCTAGTTCATTGCAGTTGTAGCACCGGAACTTACTACGGTCTACCATGTTTGACTTGTAACCACCTCTTGAGTTGGATCCCGAAAATGATCCTGTCTTCTGAAATCTGCTACCAGAACTTTTCTTGTACTTGGGATTCCTTCTGAATCTTATATGCTTGAAACGCCCTGCCAAGTACGCCATAGATTTGTCTTCCATCTCATCAAGCTCTTCCAATGTATAAAAATCATCTTCCTCTTCAGCTTGTGATTCTGTAGCCATTTCAGCTTCAATGATCAATTCTTTACCAATCTTGGTTTCAACAACCTTTGCTTCAGAAGTCTTCACTTCATCTGCCACAAGAGCTGTGGACTTCATTAGTGCTGCACTCTTACTGTCCACTGAGCCGGAACCATAGATAATCAACCTCTGTTCTTGTTCCATTTCATAAGTCTTCAATTTTCCATATAGCTTTTCAAGGGGCATGACATTGAAGTTGTCCCTTTCTCTAATTGAAGAAACTTTATGCTCAACATGATGTGGAAGAGTCAACATAAACTTCCTGTTCGTTTCCCTTAATGGATAGTTCTTCCCCTGGATACTCAACTCATTTAATAATTTATTATATCGCTCAAAAACTTGAGTGATTGTTTCTCCAGGAGTAGATTTGAACGCTTCATATCTTGATGTAAGTATATCCAACCGGTTCTCTTTTACTTCTTCTGTTCCTTCCATAATCAGTTCGATGGTTTCCCACATGTGCTTTCCAGATATACAATTTAGAATTTGATGGCACATGTCTTCATCCATTGAGTCAACAATAATCAACTGAAGGCCTATGTCCAATGCAACAATTTCTTTCTCTGTATCAGTGAACTCTGTAGGATCCTTTGGAGTAGACCTTTGAGGAACTCTTACTCCGTCCACTGTAGATTCAGGAATCATCTTCATTGGTACAAACGGTCCGTTCTCTAAGATGCCCATGTACAACAGATTTGCAGCCTTAATAAACAGGGTCATCTTCTTTTTCCAAAGATTATAATTCACTCTATCAAACTGAGGAACCTTAATACTTCCTACTTTCTGAGAACTCATGATATTGAACTTTTCAAACTATTTAAGGTTCAAAAAATTTCTGAGTGAAATATTTTGAAAATTAAAAAATTCACGAAAAATTCCAGAAGCTTAATACTGAAGTCCGAACAATAGATCCTGATTTGTAAACTCAATCAATAAGCTCTGATACCAATTGTTAGTCCCAAAAATCGTAGAAGGGGGGTTGAATACGATATTGTCCAATTTATGAAATATTCGCGGAATGGTTTGTTATGGACTAGTTGACAGTTCGAACAGTTATTAAATCAAACACAAGGTATGCAGACAGTTAACATTAACACAGTTCTTCGGGGAATATATCGTTTTATTAATATAAACCACGAGGGTGCTCCACAAATCTAATCTTTCGATTAGTTACAATGATTCACTAGTACAGTCAGTTAGGTTACAAGCTTTAATGAAAACAACAAGGGTAACAACAGCTGTGTGTACAAAATTAATGGCTTCAGTGTTTACTCTTGAATGCTCTCTGGTTTTCTTTCTTAATTGCTCTGTGTATCTCTCTGACTGTTAGCTGTGTTGAATCATCTTCAAAGACGATGCCTTTGCTTCTTTTGTGTAGTCTTTTTCAACTTGGGATACGTGGCCCATTCTGTGCCAAGTAAAGTAAGTTGCAGCTCCACTTCTGTTTCTCTTAAGTATCGGAACAATTTCTGAGCAATTGTTTAGTATCGATGTGTCTGTAAATTAACTATCGGATACATAAAACAATTCCTGAAAATAAAATTAATTACTTCAAGCTGAGCAACTATCGGAGATATGTTAACTATCGGAAATATTCTCCAATAAATTAACTATCGGAATTATTGCTTGATTTATTAACTATCGGAAATAAATATTTTCTTTTTATTTGTTTTATCTGATAGTTAGTAAATCATTGAATCTTTCTTCTAGTTTTGTTAACTATCGGCTAGTGGTATCCCTTTGTCTTTTCTACTTCTTTTCTCATTTAGCTTTCTCACCCGATGGTTAATAACCATAGGTGAATAGGACGAAATAGGAGTAAGACGAAATAGCTTGACCAATGACTTCTGGATACAGCTTCTGCAGTCTTGTTCACTTAGCCATATTTCGAATGTGTTAAGCCCTTTAACATAATTTCTTCCACTGCAACCAAGTCAAATAAATATTTCCTTGTTAATTCGACCTTGATTAATTCTGGGCTTAATCACATACCACTTAGGTTACTCATCTCAGTATCTGGTCAATTCTTCTGAATCAGTGATGCAGTTCTCAAACCTTTTTTTTGTGCTGTCGATTGGTGCAACTGGTCTGGTTCACAACCGACTAGCAAGATCTTGATCTTCACATCTTCTTTGCTATGTAATTGACCTGTTCCACAATGATAAGAAGTGCTTCTTAAATTTCACTGTAATCTTCTGCTTGTTTCTGTAGTAAAACCTCCTTTATCTTCAGAACCTTTGAACCACTTCAATTTTATTCTTCACTGAGGCTTGAGCATGTTAATGAACTTCTTTCAGTGATCTTCAATGTCTTCAAAAGCTTCCTCTAATAATTTGGTTTTTCATATTCAACTTATAAACGATTCGCAGTCGATTCCGTGCTTCACTTTAATATAAGTTACCGACTTGTAGTGTTGAGTTAGTTACCTCGGTTACATGTTACTTTACGTAACATTTTGCTTTACACTTCTATTGTACTCAAAGAAATCTGGAAATGTAAAATCTAATCCAGAATGTAATTAATATTATTTACTGTCTTTCTACACTTTACTTTTTCTTGTAAGTATCAGTTGAGTTATCCTCTCATAGAATTTGCTTGTCGAACTCTAACAACCAAATAGAGGGAGATTGTAAAGCATAATGTAACATAGTATGTAATAGTGATAATGATAACTCAACCAAGAAACAAAGACAGATAAATAATACTAATATGCAACACATGTATCCAGAAGGACATGTAAACATGAATCATACATAAATCATTACAAAGCTTTCAAGATGAAAGATTTACTGAACGACAGCGAGAGAAGTTCATTAATATGTTCAAGCCTCAGCAATAAATAAGTGTTCAGTAGATTTCATACTAAAGACAGTGTAATGATTTAGATATAGATGTCAAAGGGTTTTAGTGATAAAAAGAAATGGAACCGTCCAAAGTTAATCAGCTGAAACAGAACAGAAGTCAAGGGAATTCAATTCAGTGTTGGTCGTTTGTGAACCAGACCAGTGCACTAAGCGTCAGCACAACAAGAAAAGAATTGTCTTGATTAATCAGAAGAAAATCAGTTGATCAAGCTAGAAGAATGGAAACAAAGTAGTATTTACTTCAAGAATTCAAGGAATATGCTAAGGCAAGTAATATTGCATTTGGTGGCTCCTGCACTCTTGAAGTACTCTAGAGGCTTAACCAATCTTGTAAAGGCTCAACAAACCTAGACTAGAAGCTAAGTCAAGTTAAAGAGAGGGTTTGTGACACCTGCACAAGGGAATGAGAGTGCAGGCGCAATAAAAGAGTAGTGGCGCAACATAACAAGGTTGAGGCGCAACAAAAGTTATTTTATAATTTTGTGGTGCCTACACACTGCAACTAATGTGCAGGCGTAAAAAAATGTCAAGAGGCGCAACTAACACTGGTGGAATATTTTTAAGTCATTTAGTGGCGCCTATACAAGGAAACAAATGTATAGGCGCAACTAAATTACTCTAGGCGCAACAAAGTAATAAGGGGCGCAACAAAATGTTCCAGGCGCAACAAAACAACTTAGTGGCGCCTACAAACCACTCCCACTCTACAGGCACAACAAAGGACTTGTACATTGTTGGAAATTAATTTCTAAAAAGACTACAGAATATATATGGGTGAAATCAATATGGACAGTAAGGATTATTCATTCATCTTCAACAAAAGACATACAGACGAGAAGCTCCATTAAAGACACACATTTAACTCACCCAACTATATCTCTGTTGTAATATTGATTGAACCCAGTGAAGCTAATCATCTGATTAGAAGTGTAGCACTCAGGGATTTAATAATATATCTTTATTTCCCCGAATCATTGTGTTTCAATAACTGTCATTTTTATATCTCAAGAATACAAACACATAATCTGCAATTAAACGAAAAATCTACCATATCATATTTAACCCCCCCTTCTATGATGATTTTGGACCTAACAATGTTGGCCTCAATGGCTTGTAAAAAGATGTTTGGCCTTCGGGCTTTTATTTATGTACTTGTGTTTTTCTGTATTTTCGTATATTACTTTCCGCCATTGTTTTGTTTATTTTTCGTGTTTAACTTGAGCATAAAGAACAAATACTCGCTAGGCTTGTAAAAGACTTAACGAAAATAACTAATGCCATATAAGGAGAACATAAAACATTCCTTAAAATCTACCAAGTTTTCAAATGAAACTTAGTATTAAAAACATGTCTTGCCTTCGAGGCTAATAAACTGATACTTGAACCTTTTTGAAAATCAAAGTCAAAAGTCTAAACATAATAAATTTTTAAGTTGGCTGCATTCCAGCTTCTTGGAATTTTAACCCCTTCAAGGGTCTGGAGATTGTACGCACCTTGGCATGTGACTTCCTTCACTTGGTATGGACCTTTCCAATTTGGAGCTAGCTTGCCTTTGGGACCAGCTTCAGATGCCTCGATCTTTTGCAGGACCAAGTCTCTTTCATGGAAGAACCTTTCCTTGACTCTAAGGTTGTAGTAAAACGAAACTTTCTTCTGGTTTTCTACAATTCTGGCATTGGATTCATCACGTAGCTCATCTATCAGGTCTAGAGCCAACTTCATGCCTTCCTAGTTGGTGTCAATCTGAAACTCCTGCACTCTTGGTGACGTCTGAGTAATTTCGACGGGCACCAATGCCTCAGCCCCGTAGGCTAGTTGAAAAGGTGTTTCCCATGTTGAAGCCTTACAAGTAGTTCTGTATGTCCATAAGATTGGGAGTAGCTCATCAACCCAAGTCCCCTGAGAGTGCTCAATCTTCTTTTTAAGTCCATCTAGGATGATTCTGTTGGCAATTTCAGCTTGCCCATTTGACTGCGGATGTGCTACCAAAGTGAAGCGTAGTTCAATGTTATAATTTCCACAGTACTCTATGAAATCCTTGTTATTAAACTTAGTTCCGTTGTCCATCACTAGGACTCGGGGTAACTCATACCTGCATATAACATTCTCCTAGAGGAATTGAGTCACATTCTTAGTATTAATCTTGGCCAGGGGTTTTGCTTCTATCCACTTAGTGAAGTAGTCGATGACGACAATAAGAAACTTCTTCTGTGCGCTGGCCATAGGAAATGGGCCTAAGATATCCATTCTCCACATGGCAAAGGGGAGTGGAGAATTGATGGATGTTAGCATCTTAGGGGGCTGCCTAACGATGGGTTCAAACCTATGGCAGCGATCACATTTCTTAACATAAGCTTTGGCATATTTAAGCATCTCAGGCCAATAAAATCCTAGCCTCGTGACTTTATGAGCAAGAGCCATGCTTCCAAGGTACTGGCCACACACACTTTCATGAACTTCCCTTAGGGTAGCTTCAGCCTCATGGTGTCTCAAACACTTCAAGTAGGGTATCACATACGAATTCTTGTAAAGTATTCCTTCTATGAGGGTATACTTCAAAGATCTCATTGACAGCTTGCGTGCCTCCATAGGGTCAGTTGGTGTTTTCTCCGTTTCCAAGTAGAGTTTGATGGGATCTAACCAACATGCTCACAGCCCAATCAGAGCTACTAGTTTAGCATCAATGCTCGGGGTGTTCAAGACTTGGAAATAAACACTGCCAGAGTAATTCTCAATCTCTAATGATGCAAATTTAGACAAGGCATTAACCTTCACATTCTCCTCTCTCGGGATATACTCAAAGTGATATTCCTCAAACTGCGTGGCTTGAGCTTTAAGAATTCTCAAATATTTCATCAAAATCTCTTCACGGGCCTCAAACTCCCCATTTACTTGAGAGATTACTAGCCTTGAGTCATCACAAACTTTCATATTTTTCACCCTCAGGGCTCTAGCCAGGCCAAGCCCAGCTATCAAAGCTTCGTATTCTGTCTCGTTATTTGTAGTTGGAAAATCCAACTTGATTGCATATTTGACAATAAACCCATCCGGGATTTGCAAAACTTGGCCAGCTCCACTAGTTTTTGAAGCTTTGTTAAAAAAGAGCACCCAGTATTCTTTGAGTTCTTCCTTTCTTTCTTCCCCTTTTTCTTTTCCATTTTATTTACTCTCTTCTTGCCCCCCGACTTCTTGGTTGGGAGTGGTACATTCAACCACGAAGTCAGCTAGAGCTTGGGCCTTGATGGCCGTTCTTGGCTTGTATCTGATTTCAAACTCCCTAAGCTCAATGGCCCATTTAATTAGCCTTCCACTGGCCTTGGGGCTGTGCAGTATGTTTCTTAGGGGCTGGTCTATCAAGACTTCAATAATATGTGCTTGGAAGTACGGACATAGCTTCCTTGAATCCATTATCAATGCTAAGGCAAACTTCTCAACCTTTGAGTAGTTTAGCTCTACACCATGCAGTATCTTACTAACATAAAAAATGGGTTTCTGGACCTTGGCTTCCTCTTTCACAAGAACATTACTCAGGGCTAAGCTAGAGATAGCAAGGTACATGTATAACACTTCTTCGGGTGTTGGCTTGGCAAGCAGTGGTGGCACAACCATGTACTTCTTCAGTTCCTCAAATGCTGCTTGGCTCTCGCTATTCCATTCAAAGTTCTTGACCTTCTTGAGGGCCTTATAGAAATGCAGACACTTTTCTCCGGACTTGGATATAAAGTGCCCCAAGGCTGCTACCCTTCCTGTGAGCTTTTGAACATCTTTTAATGTCTTAAGGGGCTCCATGTCCAAGATTGCTTGAATCTTATCAAGATTGACCTCAATGCCTTTTTTGGAGACCATCAAGCCTAGAAATTTTCCAGACCCCACTCCAAAGGCAAACTTGGCTGGGTTCAACATCATCTTATGGGTTCTTAGAACTTCAAATGCCTCCCTTAGGTGTTCGAGGTGGTCAGCCTTATCTAGGCTTTTGACCAATATGTCATCAACATAAACCTCCATGGTCTTACATTTAAGTGCTTGAAAATTTTATTTACAAGCCTTTGGTATGTTTCTCCTGCATTGTTAAGTCCAAAAGCCATAACCAAATAATAGAAAACACCAAAATCAGGTATGAATGATACCTTAGGGATGTCATCGGGGTGCATTTTGATCTAGTTGTAGCCACTGAAGCCATCCATGAAGCTAAGCACCTCGTGCCCAACTATGGCATCAATCAACGTGTCTATCTTTGGCAAGGGGAAACAATCATTTGGACAAGCATCATTCAAATCTGTGAAGTCCACGCACATTCTCCTATTTCCATTAGCCATCCTGACCATCACAGAGTTAGCTAGCCACTCAAGAAATTGAATTTCTTCAATAAAATCGGCTTCCAACAGCTTTTCCACTTCTTGTTTAATGGTCTTTTGCCTCTCAGGAGCAAATTTTCTCTTCTTCTACTTGACTACTGTCCTTTTAGGATCCTCATTCAACTGATGCATTATGAGTTTGGGGTCTATCTCTAGCATGTTGGCGGCTATCCAAGAAAAGACATATGTGTTGTCTTGCATGAACTAAACTAGCTGTTATTTCAGATCCTTGGGGAGTGAAGTCCCAACGTATGTCACCTTCTCAAGATCTAGATGATCTAGGGGAATGGGCTCCAAGTCCTCCGCGGGCTTCCCCCTTCTTTCTTCCTGATCTCTGACATCCATGTCTTCGATGGAGAGGATCTGCCCCCAGTGCCATCAGCCTTCAAAATGGCCATGTAACAACTTCTGGCCATTTTTTGATCTCCTCTCTCTTCTCCCACTCCATTCCTAGTTGGGAATTTGAGTTTCAGATGGTATGTTTAGGTTATCGCCTTGAAGGCGTGTAGCCCTATCCTTCTAAAGATTGCATTGTAGGTAGTGTTTTCTTTCCTAACTAGGAACTTTAACATTTGAGTAGACTGTCGAGGTTTTTCACCCATAGTCATAGGTAGTTGTATAATCCCCTCAATCTGAGATTCCACTCCATTGAAACCATATATAAGCATGTTGCAGGGTGTCAGTTGCGAATCATTGTATCCCATTTTCACAAAAGCATCATAAAATAGGATGTCTACAGATGATCTATTGTCTACCAAGACCCTTTTCACAAGAGTGTTTCCTATGACGGGGGTGATCACCAAGGGGTCATCGTGAGGAAACCTCACCCCTTCTAAGTCAGAATCATCAAAGGACAAAGAGACCTCAGTCCTTGCTCTCTTAGGAGGCTCTCCTACAATACTCATTACCTCTCGGGCATAAGCCTTTCTGGAATTTCGGGAGTTACCTGCAGCGGTTGGTCCCCCTAAAATTACATTGATCACAGGCCCACGGGGCTGATTATTTCTTTCTTTGGGGTTTGAGTCCCTTCGTTTGTCATTGTAACCTCTGTCATTTCTAGGACCATCATTTGTGTATTTGTTTAACTTTCCTCTTCTAATCAGAAACTCGATCTCATCTTTTAACTGACGGCAATCACCAGTATCGTGTCCCACATCTCTATGAAACCGGTAGTAAGCGTTCTTATTTCTCTTTTCAGGATCAGTCCTTAGTGGCTTCGACCATCGATGGTCCTTGTCCTTCTCAATATCCATCAATATTTGGCTACAGACGGTGTTTAACCTTGCATACTCAGTGAAACTTGATCCTTCTTTCTTCCTTGAGTCATTAGCATCATCACTTTTTGCATACTTGGCATCGACCATATACTCGGTATCACTGGCTCGCTTCTTAGAGTAAGTATTCGAGGCTTGAAACCCTTGGGCTTTCCTCATACTTTCTTTAGCCTTGATATACTTTCCAGCTCTCTCCTGGAGCTCATTCATACTTTCGGGGGCCTTCTTGGCTAACGATTTTATGAAATTCTTGTCTGAAGTTCCTTGCTGTAAGGCTATCATAGCTACCTTCTGGTCTAGATCGGGGACCTTCAAGGCTTCCTTAGTGAATCTGTTCATATAGGACCTCAAGGACTCATTCTTCCCCTGATGCATATTCATGAGCGAAGCTGAGCTGTTCTCATGAGTTTTGTTGCTGATAAACTGACTAATGAAGGCTCTACTCAGATCTTTGAATGACCCAACGGAGTTGAGGGTAGACAACTAAACCATTTTTGTGCCATACCACTTAGGGTTTGAGGGAATGCCCTACACTTGACATCATCGTTAACAGGTTGTAACAACAGCGCATTTGAGAATGTGAGAACATGGTTTAACAGTTCTGTCATAGGACTTGATAGTGGGCATCTTCCACTTTCTTGAGATTTTTTCATACATAATTTCCTCCGTGAAGGGAGGTATTGGATCATCAGGATCTTCAAGTTGTAACAAGTCTTGGGGATCAACCCTCATATGACTTCACCTTACTTATCTTCTGGTTGGGGGTCATCTAGATCTATCACAGGTGCACTCCTTGTCGACCCTCTTGCCCCCTCAACTCTGGGGCGCTGTCGCCTTGGTAATGCCCTTTCCAGGTCTCTCTTCAGTCGTTGGGCCTCAGCCTCTTGAGCATGTATCCTTTCCTGAAGTTTTATGAAATTAGTGTTTTGAGGCCCTTGGGATTTGGTACTCCTCCCTCCAAGGGGATCCTTGCCGGGTTGCCTCCTTCGGGGGTTAACATCCTCGTCAGACGACTCCTCATCATCAGTAGAATAAGGTCTAGAGAAATCCCGACTCCTTCATCGCAAGGTCTAGTGGGGCAACAACCCTTGCTCATAAGAGGGCTCGTAGTTTCTCGGGAGCCCGTAACGATGGTCGGGTGTTATAGCAGACGAGACCCGCAAGGTAGGAGGAGCGATAAAAGTTGTACTAAGGGGTGGAATTACCTGGAGTGGAGGAACCGAAGCATGGATGGATACATCGGGATTGGAAGGGTGAACGATGATGCTTAGGGGTCCGGTACGCCGGGTACTTGCTTCAGGGTCCTCAATGGATGTGGTTGGAACAATTACTCCTTGTTCCCGCATCGTGGCAAGTGGGACGTTGGTGTCAATAGTGGTGTCAGGGATCTCTCCTTTGAGGTTGCTCGTGGTACTTCATGTTCTTGCCATGGTTTTTATTTTGGTTCCCACATACTGCGCCAAATGTTATGGATTGAAAACTAGTTCATCTTTAATGTGTAATTAATTCTAGGGTTTAGGGGGAGCTTCGAGCTTTTATGACTGCACTAACGTTTTGTGACTATCTCGGGTCCTCGTTAACTATCCACGTATCTCAATGTATAAAAAGAATGAATCCAATAACGTTGTTCTAATGTTCAGGGGTTATGCCCTTTATATAGGTGCACGGGGGCCTTGGAGTTAGATTAGGGTTAGGAGACTTGGTGGCCAAATCTCATAGTTAGATTAAGTTGTTATAACCTTCCAGGAATGAGGGTCCTCATTGGACTCTTCCCATGCTAGGGTTTTTAGATCCTTCTAGGATGATGGCCTTCGGCAGGCTTCTTGGGCCTTTACTGAGCATTTATTAATTAATTACGAAATTAATTAATAATAAAGGTTTACTGGGCCAATGGCTTCAACAGAGCTTATGGGCTGGACTTACAAATCCAGTTGATCCTTGGATTACAAATCCAGTCGATCTTTGGATTACAAATCCAGTTGATCCTAGGATATATTTTCCTAGTTCGTTTCAAGGGCCTAAGTCTTTGGACCATACTAGATCTAATAAATGAAATAATAAAAGCTATATTTATTATCTCCTCAGGGCTATTTTTACCCATATCACATACGATATTGAATCACAAATAGAGAACAAAGAGTGTGTAACGAAGATATTCGTACCTTAAACCTCCAAATACATGAATAATCCTCAAAAAATTCAGATTCCCAATCACATGAACCCTAGTTCAAAACCATAAACCAACCTCTCATGGTCTTTTCTTCTTCTTCTTCTTCTCCTTCTACCTCTCTTTCTCCTATGTCTTGAAGGGTTTCGGGCATGAAAACGCAGCGGAATTAACGTAAAAATAATAAAAAAATCGAAACCCAATCGCAGGATCCATGTATAACGTTGGATGATTATGGTGAAGAAGTATGTACCTTAACAAAGCTTTCGTATGCTGTTTAATGGAGGTCCAGAAAGATGAATCACAGCAGTCCTTTGTTGCAAAGATTTACTCTCTAAAGAAGTCCACACGAACGCCCGATCGTCCTACGATCACCGGAGTCGGTACTAGCCGAATTGTTTGTCTCTCTCTCTCTCTCTCTTTCTCTAGCCTCTCTTGATGTTGAGCAGCTAGGGTTTTTCTCTAAAACGAAATTTGATGATTAAACCCTAATACTATACATCCTTATGTATATATAGGGGAGAGAGAGAGAGATTTTGGGCTTAGCCCTAATCCATGTGGTTTCCAAAACCCATTATGACTTTGGGTTATTATTATTATTAAATCTGAATTCTAATATAATTAATCAAGTCCCACTTAATTAATTAAATTTGAATAATAATAATAATACTTATTAAATCCGAATTCTAATATAATTAATCAAGTCCCACTTAATTAATTTAATAATTAAATTCGAATAAACAATAATATATTTAAATTCGTAATTTAAATAAACCTCCGTTTTGACGTTCTTTGTGTGTGACCCTTTAGGTTAATAATACGTTGACAATAATTTTGTTATCTAATAATAAAATTATAAACAATGAGCGGCATCTAGTAATACATCATTGCTACCCAAGTAACAATAATAATTGGTGATTCAATTAAACCTTTCGTGAATAATGTTCCATGTAATATAATCCCTTTAACCTTATATTATAGATCAAACTCGAGGCATGTATAGTGTCATCCTCTTCAACGTTTAATCTCGGTTTCCTTGATCAATGAGTAGACTATTTAAACAAATCAATATTTGAGCATGGTCATGCATTTCATAGTCTCACTCAATCAAGAGGCCAATAATATCACTCCTAGAATTGGAGGGTTAAATCCTATATTTATCATTCATATTCCTCATACGATTCATAGCATACCCAATGTACACCTTTATCATTACCCGGTTAAAGGTAACTTTGAGTGTAATCAAAGTATATTAATTTTCGTATAGAAATATAATGCTTTCAAGTCAGAGGATCATTACATCATTATCATAGTGAGATTTCTTATGACACTTATTAACATGTAGAATCTCACGGCGGGTCTTTCCAGTGTCATGTATTGATACATACACTTATGTTCTTGACTTTAGTATCACCATACCTATGACCAATGAGATGTCGTCATCCGTCAACAAACATACTAGTCTTATTGCATTATTATTGTCCCTAAATAATAATACTTGACTAGGGAATTTTAGGAATAAAATACTATTCATATAATCTCATTTTTAAGTCACATACTTAAAGATATATATTATGTATTAATATTCCAAGGACATTTATTATCCTTTCAATTTATAACGCAGTAAATAAAGACATAATAAATAATAATTAAATAATCACATAAAACATAATCCTTAATTGTTTTCAATAAAACATTAAAAGTATTGTCTCTAGGACACCAATACTAACAATCTCCCACTTGTACTAGAGCCAATCTCTCATGTATCTAATACCCATGGAACTAGTATGACCTTCGTGCTTCTGCTGCGACAAAGCCTTAGTCAGTGGATCTGCAATGTTATCATTTGTATGCACTTTACATATATGTATATCCCCTCGATTATTAATCTTATTAATTAGGTGATATCTTCTAAGTACATCCCCAAACAGCCTCCTTGGCTGCTTCGCAAGCATCAATATACTCAGGCTCTATTGTAGAATCAACAACTGTCTCAGCTGTGAACCATTCCAGCATACAACATCTCCATTTAGACAAAACACAAATCCAGACTGAGAAATCGAATCATCCTTGTCTGTCTAGAAACTAGTGTCGGTGTAACCTTTTACTACCAGCTTATCTTCTCCTCTTCAAGTACTTAAGAATATTCTTGACTGCTGTCCAGTGACCTTCACCTGGATTAGACTAGTATCTACTCTGACTTAGGCCGATCATTCTTCTTGATCTATCTCTATAGATCTTGATACCTAAAATATAGGTCACTTCGCCTAAGTCTTTCATTGAGAAATTCTTACTCAACCAAGTCTTAAAAGCCTGTAAAGAAGGAATGTCATTCCCTATTATTAATATATCATCAACATATAATTATAGGAATGCCACATTGCTCCCACTTACCTTCTTGTAAACACATGGTTCATCTTCATTTTGAATAAACCCATTTAAGAAACGAATGTTCCATCTCCTTGAGGCTTGTTTCAATCCATAAATGGATCGACGCAGCTTACATACCTTTACAGCATTCTTTGGATCAACAAAACCTTCAGGCTGTGTCATATACACATCCATATCTTCTTCAAGGCTCCCATTTAAGAAAGCGGTTTTGACATCCATCTGCCAGATTTCATAATCATAGTAAGCAGTTATTGTAAGCAAAATCCTGATGGACTTGACCATAGCCACTGGTGAAAAAGTCTCATCATAGTCAATACCATGAATTTGCTTGAAACCTTTTACCACCAATTGTGCCTTATAGGTCTGTACATTACCATCCATGTCGGTCTTCTTCTTGAAAACTCATTTGCACCCTATAGGTTTTACCCCTTTAGGTGGATCAACCAAAGTCCATACTTGATTAGTATACATGGATTCCATCTCAGATTTCATGGCATCCAGCCATCTCTTGGATTCTGGAGTGTTCATAGCATCTTAGTAGGTGATAGGCTCATCTTCATCGATAAGCATCACATCACCATCTTGAGTTAAGAGAAATCCATAATATCTCTCAGGCTCATGGCGAATCCTACTAGACCTACGAATAACCTGTGTTTCTTGAGCAGTGTTGTGGTCTTGTACATCCTGCTCAAGTTCCTCCATTGGTTCAATGTTATCTTGTGGGCCTCGGACTTCATCGAGATCAATTATCCTCCCACTGTTTTTCTTCGAAAGCATTTCTCTTTCAAGAAAAACTGCAGTTCGAGCAACAAACACTTTGTTCTCAGAAGGATTATAGAATGAATAACCCTTTGTTTCAATTGGGTATCCCACAAAATTATATTTGTCTGATTTAGGTCCTAGTTTGTCTGAAGTTAAACGTTTCACAAACGCTTCACATCCCCATATTTTCATAAATGACAAGCTATGTCGTTTCTTAGCCCATATCTCATATGGAGTCTTCTGAACCGTTTTAGTAGGAACTCGGTTAAGTGTATAAATAGTCGTCTCCAGGGCGTAGCCCCAGAAACTAATTGGAAGATCTGCATGACTCATCATCGATCGTACCATGTCCAACAAAGTACGATTCCTCCTTTCAGAAACTCCATTCCATTGTGGTGTTCCGGGAGGAGTGAGTTGTGATACAATACCACACTCTTTTAATAAACTTTTAAATTCATAGCTTAAGTATTCACCTCCACGATCAGATCGTAGAGTCTTAATACTTCCGCCAGTTTGCTTTTCTACTTCAGCTTTGTATTCTTTGAACTTTTCAAAAGAATCGGATTTGTTCTTCATAAGATACACATATCTACTAAAATTATCAGTAAACGTGATAAAGTAGTAAAAGCCACCTCTTGTCATAGTACGCATAGGACCACATACATCACTATGTATAAGTTCTAATCGTTAAGTGGCCCTTTCACCTTGTCCAGTAAAAGGAGATTTAGTCATTTTTCCAATGAGACAAGGTTTGCATGCTTCGTATGATTCAAAGTCAAATTTATCCAAGTATCCATCCTTATCTAACTTGGAAATGCGCTTCTAATTTATATGGCCTAAACGACAGTGCTAGAGATATGTTTAATTTGAGTCATTTATTTTAAGACGTTTGTTATTCACATTATAGATAGGAGTGTCTAAATCAAGAACATATAAATTGTTAAATAAACGTGTAACCTCATAGGTAACATTATTCAAAGAAAAGGAACAACTATTGTTCTGAATTAAAATGAAAAACCTTTCTTATCTAAACAAGAAATAGAAATAATGTTTCTGCAAATTGTAGGCACGTAAAAACAGTTCTCAAGTTCTAAAATAAGCCCAGTGGGCAATGATAAATAATAAGTCCCTACAGCTAAAACAGCAACCTTTGCTCCATTGCCAACTCGTAGGTCGACCTCTCCTTTAGCCAAAGTCCTACTCCTTTGTAGTTCATGTACATTTATACAAATGTGAGAACCACATCCAGTATCCAATACCCATGATGTAAAAGTTGACAAATTGACCTCTATAACATAAATACTTGAATCAGAAGCTTGACCAGCCTTCTTCTTCTTCAGATCCTCCAAATAAGCATAACAGTTTCTCTTCCAATGACCTGGTTTGCCATAGTAGTGACAATCACCTTTTGCAACAACACCCTTAGGCTTTAAAGCCTGTTTGGGATTAGCCTTTGGATTGGGACCAGAAGCAGATCCAATCTTTTTCTTTCCCTTCCATTTGCCTTTCCTATTAGCCTTACCTTTGTTATCTACCATCAACATGGCAGCAGGTTCAGCCTTTTCATGTTGGTTTCAGCAGTTCGTAACATGGCCAACAATTCAGTGGGTGTTTTGTCTATCTCATTCATATTGTAGTTCATAACAAAATGAGTATAGTTGCGGTTCAAAGATTGCAATATTAAGTCAATCTGAGCTTCCAAACCAATCGGGAAACCCAAAGTATTAAGATACTCAATATAACCTATCATCTTCAGAACATGTGGTTCAACAGGTTCACGCTCTCCCTGTTTGCAAGCATACAGTGCTTTGCTCGTGTCGAACCTTTTTTGACGAGCTTATCCCTCAAACATTCTTTGAAGGTGTTCAATCATCTCATAAGCATCCATATGTTCATGTTGTTTTTGAAGCTCAGCACTCATGGTTGCCAGCATGAGACATGCAATATCATTCACATCATCAATATGCTTCTGATAAGCATTTTGCTGAACGCGAGTTACATTCTCAGCAGGAGGAGTAGGTGAAGGAATTTCAATGACATGGAGCTTATGCTCTTGCCTGAGGACAATCCTCAAATTCCTATACCAATCCAGGAAGTTAGTTCCTGTCAGCTTGTCCTTCTCAAGGGTTGCTCGTACGGAGAAAGTATTTGTATTGTTTGCCATTTAAATATCTACAATGTTTAAAATGCATAAAATAAACATTAGATTGTCTGAGTTATTTATTATGTTCAAATGATTATGATATATTCATAATATATCTCCCACTATTTTTATCAAATTAATAGTCCTTACTATTAATTTGGAAAGTATATCCCATAATTCTTTCTAGTGAGCCAAGATCCATATTTCGTCATGTCCTAAGTCAACCATTGGAAGTCCTTAAAAAATGATTATTTAGGTAGACAACAGTTGTCAATTATATCATATATAATTCTTGGATAGTTTGGTGAAAAACGATTGATCTTATCTATCTAATAGACTTTTAACCAAACTCTATGCTTCTAAGTTCATAATGGTTGAATATAACCGTTTATTTTCACCTTATTATGACGACTCAGTTAAGTTAGACCCAATGATACAATGGCCGAATATAACCGTTTATATTCTTCGCATCTCACCACGATAGATAGGAGTCCCCTGCCACTGACAATCCTTCCCCTAATCGATCTAGGATTCGATGAGTGTTCATTCATTAGAAAGCATCCGAGTAAAACTTAATATTTTGTTAAGGGGTTTAGAAAATTTATAACGATCATGATCACATCATAAAGAGATCCTCAATTTTTCCTTGAACCAAATATTTCAAATTGACATCTTAAATTGTTCATTTTCCAGGTAGATGGAGGATACCAGTGGTCACACTTAAAACCCATCAGCCTTACGAATACGCATATCCGTTTTTGTCAGAAAATCCCAGTTATAGATATCAAAATCCATATTTAATTCTGTGTTTTAAAATCCATATTTCATAAACACAAGAATCTCATGATCGTTTGTTAATTTTAAAATCTTGAATCGTTACAGATTTTATCTTTCTTAAGCAGACATGGCATGAGTGTCGTATCTAATACATACATCATTCCAACACATACATATCTACACATGAATTCATATACATATATGTATTGTGCGTGAATTAAACGTGTTTGGTTATGGCCCCATCCTATGTGATATTTCCAAGCTAATGGAATTATCAAGGTCAATCTATGGTGGTTTCAAATACTACACTATTACATGTCTTTATCTTCTTCATTGCTCCATCATCTGGATTGCCTCCTAGCTTCCTTGCTTCCAAGTCTCCATTGAACAATTACATTGAATAATAAATAAATCTATTCTAATGAAATTACAAGAAGAACTCGAGTTACATTCGAGATTAACAATTACAATGAATAAACGACATGCAAGTCGTATTTAGAAACCAAAACCATAAAAAAAAACCACTATCCTATGGGTCTTTAGGCCATAACCATCCACCATGTTATCACATAACACATGTAATATATCTCAGATTATATAAACATATCATATAATCATATATAATAAATTTCGAAATTTCAGAAAATCAAATAAATTTCAGAAAATAATAAATCGCCGTTTCGGGGCCTGTAACGTCGTCAAACGGCTTACAGACGCGAAGCTGACAATGTCAGTATTGCTCAGTGACACGATTCCAGTCAGAAAAAACATATCATTTGTGAAAATCGGATACTAGACACAGATTTCAGAAAATCTACCGAAGCCGTTTCAGAATTCGTATCGAATACGATTTCCATAACAAGAACAAACATGTATCATATACATACAGCAATACACATAATCATCCCATGATTATACAACACATGAATATCATATATTCAAAATCATATAAAACATATATATCAATATATAGTCATGGCATATCATATATATGTTTACATACATCGAAAAACTATTAAACACATAACCAAAGCATCCCATTATACACGTATCTCTGATGCCATTGAAGGGTTTCGGGCATGAAAACGCAGCGGAATTAACGTAAAAACAATAAAAAAATCGAAATCCAATCGCAGGATCCATGTATAACGTTGGATGATTATGGTGAAGAAGTATGTACCTTAACAAAGCTTTCGTATGCTGTTTAATGGAGGTCCATAAAGATGAATCACAGCAGTCCTTTGTTGCAAAGATTTGCTCTCTAAAGAAGTCCACACGAACGCCCGATCGTCCTACGATCACCGGAGTCGGTACTAGCCGAATTGTTTGTCTCTCTCTCTCTCTTTCTCTAGCCTCTCTTGATGTTGAGCAGCTAGGGTTTTTCTCTAAAACGAAATTTGATGATTAAACCCTAATACTATACATCATTATGTATATATAGGGGAGAGAGAGATTTTGGGCCTAGCCCTAATCCATGTGGTTTCCAAAACCCATTATGACTTTGGGTTATTATTATTATTAAATCTGAATTCTAATATAATTAATCAAGTCCCACTTAATTAATTAAATTTGAATAATAATAATAATACTTATTAAATCCGAATTCTAATATAATTAATCAAGTCCCACTTAATTAATTTAATAATTAAATTTGAATAAACAATAATATATTTAAATTCGTAATTTAAATAAACCTCCGTTTTAACGTTCTTTGTGTGTGACCCTTTAGGTTATTATTACGTTGACAATAATTTTATTATCTAATAATAAAATTATAAACAATGAGCGGCATCTAGTAATACATCATTGCTACACAAGTAACAATAATAATTGGTGATTCAATTAAACCTTTCGTGAATAATGTTCCATGTAATATAATCCCTTTAACCTTATATTATAGATCAAACTCGAGGCATGTATAGTGTCATCCTCTTCAACGTTTAATCTCGGTTTCCTTGATCAATGAGTAGACTATTTAAACAAATCAATATTTGAGCATGGCCATGCATTTCATAGTCTCACTCAATCAAGAGGCCAATAATATCACTCCTAGAATTGGAGGGTTAAATCCTATATCTATCATTCATATTCCTCATACGATTCATAGCATACCCAATGTACACCTTTATCATTACCCGGTTAAAGGTAACTTTGAGTGTAATCAAATTAATATATAGAAATATAATGCTTTCAAGTCAGAGGATCATTACATCATTATCATAGTGAGATTTCTTATGACACTTATTAACATGTAGAATCTCACGGCGGGTCTTTCCAGTGTCATGTATTGATACATACACTTATGTTCTTGACTTTAGTATCACCATACCTATGACCAATGAGATGTGGTCATCCGTCAACAAACATACTAGTCTTATTGCATTATTATTGTCCTTAAATAATAATACTTGACTAGGGAATTTTAGGAATAAAATACTATTCATATAATCTCATTTTTAAGTCACATACTTAAAGATATATATTACGTATTAATATTCCAAGGACATTTATTATCATTTCAATTTATAACGCAGTAAATAAAGACATAATAAATAATAATTAAATAATCACATAAAACATAATCCTTAATTGTTTTCAATAAAACATTAAAAGTATTGTCTCTAGGACACCAATACTAACATGTCTCCCTCTCTCTTTCTCTATGGCTGCTCCAAGAAAATTTATGTAACTTACAAAACCTTAATACCCACACTAATTCTAATTCTCCTTTCCCTTTTCTTTTTTCTATTTTATTTTTCTCTTGTTGATAATAAATCTTCTAAAATATCATAATATTAAACTAAATATAAAAATATCTAATAAATCAATAATGACTATTATACTAAATATTAAATAATATAACTTGTTATGGATTAAAAATGAGATGTATTTAATATGCAATTAATGTTAGGGTTTGAGAGAGCTTCAAGCTTATAAGGCTGCACTAACGTTTCGTGACTACCTCAGGTCCTCGTTAATGCCTACGTATCTCAATAGGTGTGAGAATCAAGCCAAAAAACGTAGATCTAAGAATGAGGAGTTAGGCTCCTTGCAGAATCTTGCTGACATAGTAAATGGGTTTCTAAACCTTTGCTTCTTCTTTCAGGAGAATGGCGCTTAAGGCTGAACCAGAGACAACAAGGAATAGGTATAACACTTCTCCAGGTTTTGGTTTGGCAAGCAAGGGTGGCTCAGCCATATATTTCTTCATCTATTCAAAAGCTGTTTGACTCTCGTCATTCCACTCGAAGTTTTTAACCTTCTTGAGGGCCTTGAATAATGGTAGACACTTTTCCCCTGACTTAGATATGAACCGCCCCAAGGCTGCTACCCTTCCTGTGAGCTTTTGGACATTCTTTACTGTCTTGGGAGGCTCCATGTTCAAGATTGCCTGAATCTTATCGGGATTGGCCTCAATGCCTCTTTTGGAGACCATCAGGCCTAAACATTTCCCAGAGCCTACACCAAAGGCACACTTGGTCGGGTTCAACATCATTTTATGGGTTCTCAGAACTTCGAATGCCTCCTTCAGGTGCTTAAGATTATCAACCTTGTCTAAGCTTTTGACTAACATGTCATCAACATAGACCTCCATGGTCTATGTTGTCTAAGCTCCTTCCCCTTCCTGGGATCACTCATCAATCTTAGCCGCTTCATATTACCAGTTTCTTCTACGGGTGGGATGGTCCACTCATTGATCTATGCAGTAGCTGAAAAACAAAACATAAACACGATTAGTAAAGCAAAGCAACAAAAATTCAAAGTGGAAAAGTAAACCTAAAAGAAGTAGTATACCTTTGCTCGAGGCCCTTGATAGGCCCACTGCTTTTAGTCTATGCTCATCAAGAAGTGCCCAGAGACTTCTTTGGTCTTCACCTGAGTAAGCGCAGCGTAAGCATTTTTATCCTCCTCTGATAGCATGATGGAGTCGGTGCTCCCGTCCGCGACCTTGCCAAAGGTGGGCCTAAAGAGAGTCTCCCAATCTCCCCCTTCCCATAAAATTTGAACAAATTTTTCCTTCCAATGAAGGTTGTTTTCGGGAATTGAAGAATTATCGAAAATGTGGGGTTTGTTTGGTCTATGGACAATATGGACCCTGCCTAGAGAAAGGCTGGAAGAGTTCTTAAATTGAAAGATTTTGCGAAAGAGAGGGATAGTAATTTTGATTTTCTTTTCTAAGCCCAAAACCATGAAACAATGGATGAGTCTCCATCCATTGGGCACGATTTGGCTAGGGTTAATTTGGATGTCAACTAAAAGTGTGGGGATGAAGTCATGCAAGGGAAACCTAAGCCCCACTAACAGGGCATCTATGTACATGAATAATTTGGAAGGATTCTAATGGCAGGTCCTGTCACCAGGTTCCGCCAAGGAAATGGTAAAGCGAGGAGGAAAGTTAAAGAGGCGATTGTATTCTTCTACTATGTCAGAATCAAAAAACTTATTGCTACGACTGTAAGAATCTAAATGAGACAGACTAGGGTACTCGTCCCCACTTTAGTTTATCATATCTAGCAAGGACATATATGAGGAAAATATGGGGATTCATTGAAGGGGTTTACCGCTTTTTGCAGAACCGGCGTTCATGGCTGCCAATCGAGATGTCTTCTTATCCGCCATTAGAAGCTTCGACTTTGTCGATATTCTTGAAAGGACTAAGGACTGAAATTTTTGAAGCCTGAGAGCTGAAGTGTGTATAAGAGTTTTAAGAGTTGAGAAATGAGAGGAGATGGAAGTGAAGTCCCTCACTTCACTCATACATAACCCCTAGCCGGTCACTTACCCGTTCAAATTCCATTTTTATCGGCATTTCTAGGTCACATGACCGTTGAAGGGCATGTCAACCGGTATAGCCGATAAAAGGGCTCACATAACAAAGCCCATGAACGAAAGCCCAAAAAAAAGGAGTTTTCTAGAACTTAGAAGAAGAATCTAGAAGATGTTCATGTGAATCCCATGAGCCATGAAGGCCCAATAACCAAAGGAAAAAGCCTCGAAGGCCTAGAATATAAAAAGCCCAAGGCCCAGCAGGCCTAAATAAGGGTTAAAGGCTGGTAAAATACTAGAGGCCCATAATCAAATACCGTTGGAGGCCCATGATCCAAAGGCCATGAAAGACCACTATTTAGAAACATCAATTGGACTCTTTAATGAAAGGCTTAGAAAGGGCCCATATTATCTAGGGCCCAAAAACCCAAAAGCCTGTAAGGCTCCACTTAATCAAATCTATAAGGAATCAACTACCCTTCGACCCATGTGGGCATTTAAGGTTCATTTCGACCTCAATCTCCTTCTAAAAACATAAAGGCATGAAGCCCCCAATAATTTCGATATGGAAAGAAAAATCAAGAGTTGATCGATCTCAAACCAAGTCAAGAATCAACAATTATAGAGAAATAAAAAAATCGACTTGGATGCCTTTTTGAAGTACAATATGACCTCAATCATGGTCGAAAACACATATATAGCCTAGAAGGCCTGTCCAACTTTTAAAGTCAAGTTAGATCTCAAATGAGATCGATGTCCAACCTCGTCCACAAAACTCTCATAATGTAAATTGGAGGTAAAAATTGATCCCAAATAAGGTCGACAATCGACCTCGGTTGTTATTTGACTTGGATGTATTTCTAAAGTATAAATCGACCTCAATCGAGGTCGAAATAAAGCTCGAGCCAAGAGGCCAATCGATTTCTTTCCAATATCGAGTTGGGAAGAAAAATGATGATTATATCGACCTCATTCCAGGTCGACAGTCGACCTCGATTCTTCATCGACCTCAATGGAAAAATAAGGCATAGATCGACCTCAATTCAGGTCGAAGTGGAAGCCCCAAGCCTGGAAGGCATGTTGCACTTTAATGTCATGTTCGACCTCCAATGAGGTCGAAATCGATCTCATTTACAAGTTTCGACTTCAAGGAAAAATTGAGGTCTACTTCGACCTCAATCGAGGTCAAAATCGAAGATAACCTCATATATCAACCTCAATAGTCAACTGAGGCCTAAATCGATCTCAATTGAGGTCAAAAATCATTTGCAGAACAATATTTCGACTCCAGATAGCCATTGAGGCCAAATTCGACCTCAATCGAGGTCGAATTCCCCTATAGTCACGTGATAGACCTCAAAGGTATTTTCAAGCCAAATTCGACATCAATCGAGGTCGAATTCGACTTCATTCATGTGATCAACCTCAAAGTAATTTCCCTGTCATAATTGACTTCGATTGAAGTCGATTTCGACCTCACCACCACATATCGACCTAGAAGTACATCTCAAGCCTTGTTCGACCTCGATCGAATTCGAGTTCGAACTCGATTCCTGGATTAGACCTAAGGTCATATTTGAGGTCCTTTTCGACCTCATTCCAGGTCGAATTGGACAAAATCTCGAAAATTTCCTATTTTTTTTAAAAAACAATTGTTACAAATAAAGTTCTTGGAGGACCAATTTAAATGATATTGATTCTTTAAAAGAGTTAATAATAAAAGGCCTGAGCCCAAAAGATGAAAAAAGTTTGATTGAAGCAGGTTAAAAGCCCGGTAAGGCACATAAAACCCTTTGTGAAACTTTTACGAAACTCGCGAAGCTTTCCCAAAAGTTGGGGGGAAATGTTCTGGGTAAAAATAACCCTAGAGAAATAATAAATATAGCATTTATTATTTCATTTATTAGACCTGGTATGGTCCAAAGGCTTGGGCCCTTGAAACGAATAAGGAAAATAAATCCTAAGATCAACTGGATTTGTAAGTCCAGCCTACAAGCTCTGTCGAAGCCATAGGCCCAGTAAGCCCATATTATTAATTAATTAATAAAGGCTTAATAAAGGCCCAAGAAGCCTGTTGAAGGCCCTAATCCTAGAAGGATCTAGAAACCTAAACGTAGCAAGAGTCCAACGAGGACCCTCATTCCTAATAGGTTTAGACAACCTTGACAATAGGAGAATTGACCACCAAGTCTCCTACTTCTAATCTAATTCCAAGACTCTTTACATCTATATAAAGGGCCTAACCCCTCATTCTTAGAACTACATTTTTGGATTGATTCTCACACCCATTGAGATACATAGACTGTTAACGAGGACCCGAAGTAGTACGAAACGTTAGTGCAGTCATAGAAGCTTGAAGCTCTCTCAAATCCTAACATTAATTGCATATTAAATACATCTCATTTTTAATCTATAACATTTAGTGTCGTCTATGGGAATTCGAATAACAACCACAACAAGAACATGAAGAACTGCGAGCACCCTCGAAGCAAGGAACTACTGTTCCTGCCACCTCCATTGAGGAGCTTGAAGCAAGTATCTGGCGTACCGGATTCCTAAGCGTCATTGTTCATCTTTCCAACCCCGACGTGTCCATCTATGCTTCGGTTCCTCCACTCCAGGTAATTTCACCCCTTCGTACAACTTTTATTACTTCTCTTACTTTACAGATCTCGTCTTCCATAACACCCGACCCTCGTTATGGGCTCCTAAGAAACTATGAGCCCCCTTATGAGAAAGGGTTGTTGCCCCATTATAACTCATAATGAAGAAGTCAGGACTTCTCTAGACCTTACTCTACTGACGACGAGGAGTCATCTGACGAGGATATAAACCCACGACGGAGGCGACCCGGTAAGGAGCCCCTTGGCGGGAGGAGTACCCAGCCCTGAGGGCTTCAAGATAATGACTCCCTGAGCCTTCAAGACAGAATACGCGCTCATGAAGCCGAAGCCCAGCGAATGAGGAAGGACCTGGGGAGGGCATTAACAAGGCGACAACGCCCAAGAATTGAAGGTGCTGGGGGGTCGATAAGAAACACACTTGTTATAGATTTTGATGAATCCCCAACTAGGAGGCAAACAAGGGCAAGTCATGTTAGGGCTGACCCCAAAGACCTATTACCACTTGGAGATCCTGATGATCCTACTCCCCCTTTAATGAGAATATCATGAATGAGAAGATATCAAGGAAGTTTAAGATGCCTACAATTAGGGCCTATAATGGGACAGGAGATCCCTCAAATCATGTTCCCACGTTCTCTAATGCACTGTTGCTGCAGCCCATAAATGACGCCGTCAAGTGTAGCACGTTTCTCCAAGCCCTGAGTGGTATGGCTCAGCGGTGGTTCAGTCGTCTACCACCTAACTCTGTTGGGTCATTCAAGGATCTGAGCAGGGCCTTCATTGGTCAATTCATCAGCAATAAGACTCATGAGAAGAGCTCAGCTTCACTAATGAATATGCACCAGGGGAAGAATGAGTCCCTGAGGGATTATATGAACAGGTTCAGAAAGGATGCCTTAAAGGTCGCTGATTTAGACCAGAAGTTAGCTATGATAGCCATACAGTAAGGGACTTCTGACGAAAATTTCAGGAGATCGTTAGCCAAAAGGGCCCCCGAAAGTATGAATGAGCTCCAAGAGAGAGCTGGAAAGTATATCAAGGCCGAGGAAAGTACAAGGAAAGCCCAAGGGTTTCAAGCCTCAAACACTTACTCTAAGAAATGACCCAGTGATACTGAGTATACTGTTGATACCAATTATGCAAATAATGATGAGGTTAATGACTCCGAAAGAATGGAGGATCTAGGTTCACCGAGAATGCAAGACTAAATACTGCCCGTAGTCAAATACTAATGGACATTGAAAAGGGTAAAGACCTTCGATGACCGAAGCCACTAAGGACTGATCCTGAAAAGAGAAATAAGAAAGCGTACTTCCTGTTCCATAGGGATGTGGGACATGACATTAATGACTGCAATCAGTTCAAAGAAGAGATAGAGTTTCTTTTTAGAAGAGGAAAGTTGGAAAAGAACACCAAGGAGGGTGCTAGACAAGACAGAGGTCACAATGAAAAACAAAGGGACTCAGACCCCAATGATAGAAGCAATCAGCCCCGAGGGCCTGTGATCAACGTAATCTCAGGAGGTCCAACTACAGCAGGTAACTCCCGAAACTCTAGGAAGGCATATGCCCGAGATGTAATGAGCATCGTAGGAGAACCTTCTAAGAGAGCGAGGACTAAGGTCTCTTTGACGTTTGATGATTCTGACTTAGCAGGGCTAAGGTTCCCCCACGATGATCCCTTGGTAATCATCCTTGTCATAGGAAACTCTCATGTGAAGAGAGTCTTGGTAGAAGATGAATCATCTATAGACTTCCTATTTTATGAAACCTTTATGAAGATGGGGTATAACGATTCATAACTGACCCCCTCCAACATGCCTATCTATGGTTTCAATGTAGTGGAATCTCGGATAGAACGAAATATAAAACTACCCATGAATATAGGCAGAGAATGCCTACAGTCCACTCAAATGTTGAATTTCCTAGTTATCAAGGCAAGTACCACCTACAACGCGATCCTTGGCAGGACTGGTCTGCATGGCTTCAAGGCTATAGCCTCTACGTATCATCTGAAGCTCAAATTCCTGACTAGGAATTGAGTAGGAGAAGACAAAGGAGATAAAAAAATGGCCAAGAGTTGTCATGTGGCCTCATTAAAGCCTAGTGGCATTGGGGGGCATGTCCTCCCTATTGAAGACATGGATGTCAGGGACCAAGAAAAAAGGAGAGGTAAGCCCGCAGAGGACTTGGAGCCTGCTCTTTTGGATCATCTAAATCCCGAGAAGGTGACATGTGTGGGGACTTCACTCCCCAAGAACCTAAATGAACAGCTGGTTCAATTCTTGCGAGATAATGGGGATGTTTTCGCATGGACGGCAACTGACATTGCAAGGATAGACCCCGAGCTTATAATGCATTAGTTGAATGTGAATCCTGGAAGGACAGTAGTCAAGCAGAAGAAAAGGAGCTTTGCCCCTGAAAGACAGGAGGCCATTAAGCAGGAGGTAGAAAAATTGTTAAAAGCTGGATTTATTGAAGAAATCAAATTTCCTGAATGGTTGGCCAACCTTGTGATGGTCAAAAAGAGCAATGGGAAGTGGAGAATGTGCGTGGACTTCACTGATTTGAATGATGCCTGTCCTAAGGACTGTTTTCCATTGCCAAGGATAGACACGTTAATAGATGCCACAACTGGGCATGAGATGCTTAGCTTCATGGATGGATTCAGTGGCTACAACCAAATTAAAATGCACCCCGGTGACATCCCTAAGGTATCATTCATCACTGACTTTGGTATTTTTTGTTATCTAGTTATGGCTTTTGGACTTAAAAACGTAGGGCCACGTATCAAAAGCTTGTAAATAAAATCTTCAAGAAGCGAGACCATGGAGGTCTATGTTGATGACATGTTAGGAGCGAGACTAGGCATGAGACTTATCTATCAGGATTGGGCCAACTGAGGCTGAAAGCAGCGAGACTGTTAAGGTGCCAAAATCTCTGGCATACAAGCCAGGCTGGGGATTCAAGAAGTCAGACATGGTGGTCGGCTGCACGGACTATGCAAGGGATTGGTCCCTTCACTCCCTCACTCCTTGTGATTACAAGGACATTGTGTTGGGAAGTGATGAGGAGAGCACCAAAGCTTTAGGTGCACAGGCACTGGCATCGGTAAATTTCCTTAACTACTTCGCATTTCACATCTATTATTTGCATATACTTATATTCCTTTAATATTTAGAATTCCCTTTACTTACGCTGACTTGTTTTCTTCTAGGCCAATGCCTATTTTCAAGCTTTCCTGCACCAGACTAAGTCATGGAAGGCTCAAGCAGGGAAACATAAGAAGGAGCTCACTGTGGCGAATGCCAAAATAAAACATTTGGAGGAGAAGTTGACTGAGAAGGAAGAGATTCTGAAATAGGTTCAAGCTGGGATTGTAGAACTCTGAGCCGACAATAATGCAATCATTGACAAATATTTGGCTTCGGAGGAATATCAAGATTTAATCTTACAGCACGACGATCTCCTCTTTCCAGCTAACTATACCATCGGGTGGAACGAGGCGCTAAAGGCGGTGTTGGAGAAACATCCGGGGTTGTTTAACCCTAAGGTGGACTTCCAGAGTCCTCGATCAGCTGGAGCTCTAAAATAGTTGATCACTGCTCAAGAGGAGGAAACCGAGGGGGATAACAGTCCCGATGTAAGGCAAAAAAAGGCTCGTGAGCCTAGCCTTACTCCGTTCCCTTAGCAGGCCATTCCAGAGGCGACTCTTCAAAAGCCAACAGAAGAAATCTCTTCTGAAGAGGAAGAATCAAGTGAAGGTGAAGAGGGTTCGTCTTCATCTAGCGGGGAGGAGTCTTCGGAAGAGGAGGAGAAGGAGGAGTAGCCGTCGAAGTAGATAGGTTTTCATTCCTTGTATTTATGTTGCCCCTTGGGGCTTGTAAAAATATCCAGCCTTCGGGCTTTTTATTTATGTAATCACGTTTTTTTACTGTCCTGTCCTTTTACTTTATGCCTTAGTTTTGCTTGTCTTTCGTGTTTATCTTGAACATAAACAACAAATACTTGCGAGGCTTGTAAAAAGACTTAGTGAAAATGATGAATGCTATATAAGGATAACAGAAAACATTTTTTGAAACTTATAACTTAATATATAAAGAAACATATCATGCCTTCGAGGTTAACAAGTCGATACTTAAACATTCTTGAAAATCAAAATAAAAAACTTAAACATAATAAATTTTCAAGTTGGCAGCATTCCAGTTTCTCGGGATTTCAACTCTTTCAAGGGTTTGGAGCTTGTACAAGCCCTGCCCTGTGACTTCTTTCACTTGGTAGGGTTCCTCCCAGTTTAGAGCTAACTTTCCCTTTGGTCCTACTCCAGATGCCTTGATCTTTCGCAGGACTAAGTCTCCTTTACGGAAAAACCTTTCCTTCACTCTAAGGTTGTAATAGAACGAAGCTTTATTTTAGTTTGCCACTATTCGGCCGTTGGCCTTGTCGCGTAGCTCATCTATCAGGTCTAAAGCCAATTTCATGCCTTCTTCATTGGCGTCAATCTATAACTCTTGCACTCGTGATGACGTCTGAGTGATTTCGACGGGCACCATTGCCTCAGCCCCGTAGGCTAGTTGGAACAGTGTAGCTCCTGTTGAAGCTCTACAAGTAGTTCTGTATGCCCATAAAATCAGAAGCATTTCATCAACCTAAGTCCCTTGGGAGCGTTCAATCCTCTTCTTAAGTCCATCCAGGATGATTCTGTTGGCAACTTTGGCTTGTCCATTCGACTATGGATGAATGACTGAGGTGAAGCATAGTTCGATATTGTAGTTCCCACAGTACTCTATGAAGTCTTTGTTGTTAAATTGAGTCCCATTGTCCATCACAAGGATTCGGGATAACCCATACATGCATATAACATTTTCCTAAAAGAATTGAGTCACATTCTTGGTATCAATCTTGGCCAGGGTCTTGCTTCTATCCACTTAGTGAAGTAATCGATGACAACTATGAGAAACTTCCTCTATGCACTGTCTATAGGAAATGGGCCTAAGATATCCATTCCCCACATGGCAAAGGGGAGTGGAGAGTTAATGGATGTCAGCACCTCAGGGGGCTGCCTAACGATGGGCGTAAACTTTTGGCAGCGATAACACTTCTTAACGTAAGCTTTAGCATCTCTAAGCATCTCAGGCCAATAGAATCCCAGTCTTATGACTTTATGAGCAAGAGCCCTGCTTCCAAGGTATTGGCCACATATACCTTCATAAACTTCCCTTAGGGAAACTTCAGCCTCGTGGGGTCTCAGACACTTCAAGTAGGGTATTACATATGATTTCTTATAAAATATTCCCTCTATGAGGGAATACTTCAAGGCTCTTACCGACAGCTTGTGTGCCTCCATGGGGTCAGTTGGTGCCTTTCCCGTGTCCAAGTAGAGCTTGATAGGATCCATCCAATATGCTCCCAGCATAATCGGGGCTACTAGTTTAGCGTTAATGCTTGGGGTCTTCAAGACTTGGAAATAAACACTGCCAGAACAGTTATCATTCTCTGATGATGCAAACTTAGATAAGGCATCGGCCTTCACATTCTCCTCTTTCAGAATATACTCGAAGTGACATTCTTCGAATTGCGTAGCTTGAGCGTTAACAATCTTCAAATATTTGGTCATAGTTTCTTCTCGGGCCTCAAACTCCCCATTTACTTGGGAGATCACTAGCCTTGAATCGCCACATATTTTTAACTTGTTCACCCTCAGGGTTCTGGCCAGGCCAAGTCCAGCTATTAAAGCTTCATATTCTGCTTCATTGTTTATAGTGGGGAAATCCAATTTGATTGCATACTCGATAACAAACCTATCAGGGCTTCGCAAAATCAAGCCAGCTCCGCTATTGCTTGTTTTTGAAGCTCTATCAAAAAAGAGTAATCAGTATTCTTTGAGTTCCTCCTCCTTTTCCTTATTCTTTCTAGTTTTTTTATCCTCTTCCTGCCCCCCAACTTCTTGGTTGGGAATGGTACATTCAACCACGAAGTCAACGAGAGCTTGAGCTTTAATCGTCGCCGTTGGCTTGTATTTGATTTCAAACTCTCCAAGCTCAATAGCCCATTTGATCAGCCTCCCACTAGCCTTGGGGTTGTGCAGTATGTTTTTTAAGGGCTAGTCTGTCAAGACTTCAATAACATGCACTTGGAAGTACGGGCATAGCTTTCTTGAAGCCATTATTAATGCCAAGGCAAACTTCTCAACCTTTGAGTAGTTCAGCTCTACTCCATGCAGAATCTTGCTGACATAGTAGATGGGTTTCTGAACCTTTGCTTCTTCTTTCACGAGAACGGCGCTTAAGGATGAACCAGAGACAGCGTGGTACATGTATAGCACTTCTCCAGGTTTCAGTTTGGCAAGCAAGGGTGGCTCAGCCATATATTTCTTCAGCTCTTCAAAAGCTGTTTGACTCTCATCATTCCACTCGAAGTTTTTAACCTTCTTGAGGGCCTTGAAGAATGGTAGGCACTTTTCCCCTGACTTAGGTATGAAGCGCCCCAGGGCTGCTACCCTACCTATGAGCTTTTGGACATACTTTACTATCTTGGGAGGCTCCATGTTCAAGATTGCCTGAATCTTATCAGGATTGGCCTCAATGTCTCTTTTGGAAACCATCAGGCCTAAAAATTTCCCAGAACCTACACCAAAGGCACACTTGGCCGGGTTCAACATCATTTTATGGGTTCTTAGAACTTCGAATGCCTCCTTCAGGTGCTTAAGATGATCGGCCTTTTCTAGGCTTTTGACTAACATGTCATCAACATAGACCTCCATGGTCTTGCCAATGAGGTGCTTGAAGCTTTTATTTACAAGCCTTTGATACGTGGCTCCTGCATTTTTAAGTCCAAAAGCCATAACCAGATAACAAAAAACACCAAAGTCAGTGATGAATGATACCTTAGGGATGTCACCGGGGTGCATTTTAATTTGGTTGTAGCCACTGAATCCATCCATGAATCTAAGTATCTCATGCCTAGTTGTGGCATCTATTAACGTGTCTATCATTGGCAATGGGAAACAGTCCTTAGAACAGGCATCATTCAAATCAGTGAAGTCCACGCACATTCTCCACTTCCCATTGCTCTTTTTGACCATCACAAGGTTGGCCAACCATTCAGGAAATTTGATTTCTTCAATAAATCCAGATTCTAACAAATTTTCTACCTCATGCTTAATGGCCTTCTGTCTTTCAGGGGCAAAGCTCCTTTTCTTCTGCTTGACTGATGTTCTTCCAGAATTCACATTCAACTGATGCGTTATAAGCTCGGGGTCTATCCCTGGCATGTCGGCTGTCATCCAAGCGAAAACATCCCCGTTATCTGGCAATAATTGAACCAGCTTTTCTTTTAGGTCCTTGGGAGTGAAGTCCCCACATATATCACCTTCTCGGGATTTAGAGGATCCAAAAGAGCAGGCTCCAAGTCCTCTGCGGGCTTACCTCTCCTTTCTTCTTGGTCCCTGATATCCATGTCTTCAATAGGGAGGACTTGCCCCCCTCAAGTGCCACTAGGCTTTAATGAGGCCACATAATAACTCCTAGCCATTTTTTGATCTACTTTCTCTTCTCCTACTCCATTCCTAGTCGGAAATTTGAGCTTCGGATGATATGTAGAGGCTATCACCTTGAAGGCATGCAACTCAGTCCTACCAAGGATCGCGTTGTATGTGGTACTTGCCTTGATAACAAGGAAATTCAACATTTGAGTGGACTGTAGGCATTCTCTGCCCATAGTAATGGGTAGTTATATATTTTCTTATATCCGAGATTCCACTCCATTGAAACCATAGATAGGCATGTTAGAGGGGGTCAGTTGTGAATCATTTTACCCCATCTTCACAAAGGCTTCATAAAATAGGATGTCTACAAACGATCCTTCATCTATCAAGACTCTCTTCACCGAAGAGTTTCCTATGATAGGGGTGATTACCAAGGGATCATCGTAGGAGAACCTTAGCCCTTCTAGGTCAGAATCATCAAACGTCAAAGAGACCTCAGTCCTCTCTCTCTTAGGAGGTTCTCCTACGATGCTCATTACCTCTCGGGCATATGCCTTCCTGGAGTTTCGGGAGTTTCCTGTTGCAGTTGGACCTCCTGAGATTACGTTGATCACAGGCCCTCGAGGATGATTGCTTCTATCCTTGGGGTTTGAGTCCCTTCGTATGTCGTTGTGACCTCTGTCTTGTCTAGCACCCTCCTTGGTGTACTTTTCCAACTTTCCTCTTCTAATCAGAAACTCTATCTCATCTTTCAACTGACGGCAGTCATTAGTGTCATGTCCCACATCCCTATGGAACCGGCAGTACGCGTTCTTATTTCTCTTTTCAGGATCGGTCCTTAGTGGCTTCGACCATCGAAGGTCTTTACCCTTCTCAATGTCCATTAGTATTTGACTACGTGCAGTATTTAGTCTTGCATACTCGGTGAACCTAGATCATCCCTTCTTTTGGAGTCATTAACCTCATCATTCTTTGCATAATTGGTATCAACAATATACTCTGTATCACTGGGTCATTTCTTAGAGTAGGTGTTCGAGGCTTGAAACCTTTAGGCTTTCCTCATACTTTCCTCGGCCTTGATATACTTTCCAGCTCTCTCCTGGAGCTCATTCATACTTCCGGAGGCCCTTTTGGCTAACGATCTCCTGAAATTTTCGTCAGAAGTCCCTTGCTATAAGGCTATCATAGCTACCTTCTGGTCTAAATCAGGGACCTTTAAGGCTTCCTTTGTGAACATGTTCATATAATCCCTCAGGGACTCATTCTTCCCCTGGTGCATATTCATTAGTGAAGCTGAGCTCTTCTCATGAATCTTGCTGCTGATGAATTGACCAATGAAGGCCTTGCTCAGATCCTTGATGACCCAACGGAGTTAGGTGGTAGACGACTGAACCACCGCTTAGCCATACTACTCAGGGTTTGGGGAAACGCCCTACACTTGACGACGTCATTTACGGGCTGTAGCAACAGTGCATTAGAGAACGTGAGAACATGATTTGATGGATCTCCTTGAAAGTGTTTGACCTAAAACCAATCATGTATGATGAGTTAGGAAAAACTTTCTACTACTCTTATTTAATTTCATTTGATAATAATAAAGTATTTACTTGTTATGTTACGGGCTTAATCTATTTGAAGTGTATTAAATAAGATGTTCCATAATTTAGAGCAAAGCTTCTAGAATTATAATGAGATTGTAATAATGAGATCTAGAAGATAATAGCTTTAGACTTAAACAGTTCCTGATCATAGGATAACTAATTGGAAATTGGTAAATCCGTAAAGATCAGTACATACTATGCTAGCTCTCTTAGGAGGATGTCTTTTCTCATAGACATTTGTGTGGTGACACTATATCTAGTATGTATGTGCTTATTAAGGAATAAGTTCACTGAACATGACTCGATAAGTAGAACAACTAATGGAGTTTACTCACGTGTCGATAGTTATTTATTAAGTAAATAGTTGTACAAATATCCTTAGACTTGAGATCGTTAGAGTAATCTCGTACACAATGATTTATGCTTTGGTTTAGTCCTTAGTCTCTAGAACATTAATTAGGTCCATTATGGGCATAGTGATTTATGTATGGAGATAGTTAACGGATCAATAAAGGATCTGCCCCTTCTATTAAAGGAATTGAATATCCTATGTTATTCTTAGATATGCAAGTTCAGGAATCTCTGGCCAGAGTGAATGAAATTAGAAAGAGTTTCTAATTTGCATTAAAAGGAACTTTGCATTATGAATAAGAAATCTTATGATTAAATTAGATAGGCTTGACACGAGTCTCATGCCTTGTATTTAATCGGGATATTGAAGGGTAGAAGGAATTAATTGTACGGTAACTAATTACTGACAGGTTCTAAGTATTCTAAGCAATGATTTTGTATTATCTGGATAGTCGCGATATGTTGAGAAGCATCACTCACGATGTAGAATAAATATAATTAATCAGATTAATTATATTTAATGAATTAATAGAATTCATATAAATAATAAATAAAATGTTTATTATTATTTATTTCTACTACCGGCTTAATATTGAACCTAAAGAGTCACACCATAAAAGAGAGTAATTATAGATGAATGAATAATTAATAATAGCTAGTCATTATTTATTTATGAAATAAATAATTACTTAGCAAATTTTATAAATTAATTAAATGAGATTTAATTGATTATAAATTATTTAAGATAAGATCTTAATATTATTAATTAAATATTTAATTAAAGTAATTAAATATGAAGAGAAAATAATTTTCTAAAAGAGTTTAAAAAAAGGAATTAATGATTAAAATAGTTTTAATCATTAACTAATTAATTAATAAGATTAATTAATTAAAAAAGGAATTAATAATAAGATATTTATAGAAAATATCTCAGCTGAGATATTTGCCTATAAATATAGGATTATAAACCCTAATAAAAAAACTTAATATTTGTGAGAAATATTTTAAAAAGGGAGGCAACCCTAATTTCATCTCTACCCTCCTCTTTCATCTTTTGGTTTGATTCTTGGTGGATATCTTTAGAGCACTCCACACTTGAGAGGTGATTGCAAGGATTGAAGAACAAGATCTTCTCTAGCTGTTGCCGGAAAGCAATCGATGTATTCTTCAATTTATAAAATAGTTTTGTATCTATATGTGTGTATACATAGGAATATATGCAAATAAATGTTATTCAATGCTTCCGCTGGTGCATAAATTCCTTCCATGGTATCATAGCTTAGGTTGTATGCATATAGATTCGTGGTCAAGTTTTAGAATTTTATGAGCATGTATGTATTTATTATGATTTATACAAGCAATATCATGTTTTAATTATGATTAATATGATACTCTTCGTCAAAATTGTTTTGATAATTTTCCTGGGTTCTATAAGTGTTCTAGATCGTCCAGTTAATTTTTCATAATTTTCTGATGCGTAGAATATTTATTATGAATTTTGAAAGCAATAATAATGATTTAATTATGATTAATTCATTACTGTTCCTCAAAATTTATTTTATATTTTTCATGTGTTCTACAAGTGTTGTAGATCGGGCAGGTATTTTTAGAATATTTTTATGAGCAATAGATTATTTATTATGGATTTTTAAAGTTGTTTTTAATTAAATAATAATATCTATAAAAAAATCGAGGTGTAACGCATTCTGCGCATGCATTACAAGCTAAAAAAAGGGTTTTTAGCTTGTAACGCATACCCGAGATGCGTGACAGGGTGTCTTGCACGCGCCTGACGCGCGTGCACGCATGGGGATGCGTCAGAAACTTCTCGGGGCGCGTGCGGGCGCGTGAGAGCTCAGAATGGTGCGTGTAATATACCGTTGGATTCGTTTTTCCGAGACGGTTCTAATGGTATATTACAATAACTTTTAGGAAATTGTTTCGGACTGTTTAGAGCTTCCAAAAGTGTTTTAAAGCAAGTTTTAACTGTTTTAAGTTGCTTTTAAATACACCATGTGATACATAGAGATGTATAATGCTTATATGTTGTAATATATGATTTAACATGCCTACCTTATGTTTATTCGTGATTATATATATGTGATATATGCTTAAATTATCATGAGATGATAGATTTAGGTGAACTTAATTAACATAAGACGTATGTTAGACAATCTAGAATAGTGAAATTGTTTCGTGACCTTAATTTACATATTATGAATACAATCATGAGATTTTTGTTTATGAAACACGTGATTGAATATGAATTTTCAACTTAAGTGAAAGGATGATTCTGTCAAACAACAGATGTTCTATCTGTAAGAAAAGGGATTATTAAGAGACGCCTCTTGACAATGCTCCACCCCTGGCCTGGGATGACTCCAAGTATCAATAGTTGATTTGAAATATTTAATCCAATCTAAAAGAATCTCTTTATAATATGATTGTAACATAATATAATCCCCTAAAATATAAAGAATATCAAGTAGTAATTGGCCATAAAACACAAAGGGCTTGTGTTTGTCATAGCCTTCCAACATAATAGAAAGTATTTCTTGTTTTTGAAACTCTATCGTTTCGTGCTGCAGCCGAGGGCGTTGTTTCCGAAAGAAGAGATACTTGTCTATAACATGAGATGTGTATGATGAATTGGAATCTTATGGTCGTTACGTGCTACAGCCGTGGGCTATTTGAAACTAGTTTAATTATACGAGATGTTGGGATTGACTTGACTTAGAATATTGAGTTTGTCGTGCCATAGCCGTGACTCAAGTATTCAAGAGGCTAAAGTAAGATTAGGGAATAACATGAGATGTAGTTGACAAGAGTTGTCTGCATATTGAACGTTATATGGCGTTTCGTGCTACAGCCGAGGTTGTGTGATGGAATGTAGGATCACTATCCCACTATCATTATGAATGCTTAATTTCAATAAGGGATATAGAAATTAGATAGAATAGTGGGAGGCACTTATGAATAAAGACCCGATTCATATGGTGTTTTAGATAATGAAATAGAGTATTTGCTAAATGTTGTTATGTGTTTATTATTTGCAAATTTACTATATACATAATGTCTTCTGCACTATCACTCCGTTGCATGCTCGATACACACAAATTAACTGGTCCCAACTATGCTGATTGGCTTCGAAACCTGAGAATTGTTCTCAGGATTGATAAGAAGGAATATGTACAAGACTCACCTAAACCTGCTGAACCTGCTCAGGATGCACATAATGATGAACATATTGTGTATCGTATTGGATAGATGATGCAAGAGTTGCACAGTGTGTTATGCTGGGATCCATGAATGATGAGCTCCAAAAGTAACACGAGCATATGGATGCTCACTCTATCCTTATGCATCTACAAGATTTGTATGATGTGGTAGGAAGGACAGCTCGATATGAGATATCGAAGGAGCTGTTCCGTTGTAGGATGACTGAGGGATTATCTGTGAATGTTCATGTGCTCAAGATGATCAATTTGATTGAGCGTCTTGGACAACTAGGATTTGTCATGGATGGGGAGCTGAATCAAGATCTGGTTTTGCAATCACTTCCAGATTCATTCTCGCAGTTCGTTGTGAACTTTCACATGAACAAGTTGGATATCAGCTTGCCTGAACTCCATAACATGCTGAAAACTGCTGAGTCAAATTTTCCCACAAAGAAGAGTTATGTTCTTCTAATTGGTGAAGGCTCTAACCCTAAGAAGAGGAAGATGAGCCCTCCTGAGAAGAAGAAGAAGGTAGGTGAGAAAAGGCCAGTTCCTTCAAAAGCTGAAGATCCCAAAAGCAAAGCTGTTTGCTTTCACTGCAACAAAGTGGGGCACTTGATGAGAAACTGTAAGGCTTACCTTACAGAATTGAAGAAGAAGAAGGGTGGTGGGACTACCGCTTCTGCTTCAGGTATGTTCATGATCGAACTAAATATGTCACTTAATCAAACTTCTACTTGGGTATTACATACCGCCTGTGGTTCTCACATTTGTAATTCGTTGCAGGGACTAAGGAGAAGTAAGACTCTTGAAGAAGAGGAGGTGTTCCTACGTATGGGCAATGGAGCAAGAGTTGCTGCTGTAGCTGTAGGATCGTTTGATTTACTTATGCCTACGGGCAAGATTATTATTTTGGATAATTGTTATTTTGTTCCCTCAATTGTGAGGAATATTATTTCTATTCCCATGTTAGACTTGGATGGTTTTTCATTTGTTATTGAGAATAATAAATGTTCAATTTTTTGAAATAATGTTCTTTATGGTGTTGGTATTTTAAATAATGGTTTGTATGTATGTGACGTAGAACATAGTTTACTTCATATTGAACATAGTAATAAAAGAAAAAGAGATGATGAAAATCCCACCTACTTGTGGCACTGCAGACTTGGTCATATTAGTGAAAATAGACTTAAGACATTGCATAAGGAAGGGTTACTAGAACCTTTTGATTTTGAATCATATCCCACATGCGAGTCTTGTCTGTTAGGCAAAATGACCAAATCTCCATTTAGTGGACATGGAGAAAGAGCTGCGGAGTTGCTTGGATTGGTACATATAGATGTGTGTGGGCCGATGTCCACGCAAGCCATGGGTGGATTTTCATACTTCATTACTTTTACAGATGATCGATCTAGATTTAGATATGTGTATTTGATGAAATACAAATCCGAAGCCTTTGAAAAGTTCAAAGAATATAAGTATGAAGTAAAGAAACAAACCAAGTATAGTATTAAAACCCTTCGATCAGATCGAGGAGGTGAATACTTAAGTGGTGAGTTTCTAAATTATCTCAAAGAAAATGGTATAGTCTCTCAATGGACTCCTCCGGCCACTCCCTAGTTGAATGGAGTATCCGAAAGGAGAAATCGAACTTTGTTGGACATGGTTCGATCCATGATGAGCTATACAGATCTTCCAGTATCACTTTGGGGTTTTGCATTGGAAACATCAGCATATATATTAAACAAGGTATCTTCCAAATCTGTTCCTCAAACTCCGTATGAGATATGGAAAGAAAGGAAACCGAGTCTTAAGCACGTTAAGATTTGGGGATGTCCGGCTTATGTCAAGAAAGTTGACCCCGATAAGCTAGAATCTCGATCCGTGAAATGTAGGTTTGTAGGATATCCTAAAGAGACTTTAGGGCATTACTTTTACACCGAACAAAGGGTGTTTGTCTCCCGACATGCTACCTTCCTGGAAAAATAGTTTATCCTTGAAGGGAATAGTGGGAACAAGATTGAACTTGATGAAGTTCATGAAGAACAACCTTCCGTAGAACAAAGTATAGACTTTGGTAGATGCACCCAAGGATATGAAGCCTATAGGGTGCAAGTGGGTATACAAGAGAAAGATTGGAGCAAATGGCCAGGTAGAGACCTATAAGGCCAGGCTCATGGCAAAAGGATTCAAACAAAGACAAAGGATTGACTTTGATGAAACTTTTTCGCCTATAGCCTTGCTCAAATCAATTCAGATTTTGCTTGCTATTGCAGCTTACTATGACTATGAGATCTGGCAAATGGACGTAAAGACGGCCTTCCTCAATGGGGAACTTGAAGAAGAAGTGTATATGACACAACCAGAGGGTTTTATTTCCAAAGGAAATGAACATCTAGTATGTAAGCTACTACGAACCATATATGGGTTAAGGCAAGCTTCTCGAAGATGGAACATCCATTTTGATGAGACAATCAAAGAGTTTGATTTTATCAAAAACATAGATGAACCATGTGTCTACAAGAAGGTTAGTGGGAGCGCAGTAACATTTCTTATTTTGTATGTAGATGACATACTCTTAATAGGAAATGACATACCAATGCTGCAATCAGTAAAAATGTGGCTATCAAATAACTTCACCATGAAGGACTTGGGAGAAGCGTCCTACATTCTTGGTATGAAGATCTATAGAGATAGATCAAGAAAAATGATAGGTCTAACCCAAGGTACGTACATCGATAAGGTGCTTAAAAGGTTTAGCATGGAAAACTCCAAGAGAGGTCTCATACTGATGAGCCATGGAGTCTCCCTTTCTAACAAGATGTCTCCTAAGACACCTAAAGAAAGAGAGCGTATGAGTAGGATTCCTTATGCGTCGGCAATAAGATTTATCATGTACGCGATGTTATGTACTAGACCTGATGTTGCTCACTCAATTAGTGTGACTAGCAGATATCAGTCAAATCCAGGTGAAGACCACTAGAAAGCAGTGAAGAACATCCTTAAGTACTTGAGAAGGACTAAGGATATTTTTCTTGTTTTTGGTGGGTCTGAGTTGAAAATAAAGGGTTACACTGACTCTAGTTTTCAGTCAGAGTGTGATGATAGTACATCCATGTCAGGGTATGTGTTTACTCTAAATGGTGGGGCGATTAGTTGGAGAAGTCGTAAGCAATCTACGACGACTGACTCCACAGCAGAAGCAGAGTATATAGCTGCAAGTGAGGCTGCAAAGGAAGCTGTTTGGATGAAGAAATTTGTTTCTGAGTTGGGAGTAGTTTCTGGCATAGAGGGGCCTATTGTGTTATATTGTGACAATAACGCTGCAATAGCTCAAGCCAAGGAACCGAGGTCTCACAAGAATACCAAACATATATTGCGGCGGTTTCATTTGATTAGGGAGATAATTGAAAGAAGAGATGTCAAGATCGAAAGAGTTGACACACATAACAACATAGCAGACCCGTTCACGAAGCCGCTGTCTCAGTTAAATTTTGATCATCATAAGGAGCGGATGGGTATTAGATACCAGAGTGATTGGCTTTAGGCCAAGTGGGAGATTGAAAGTGTTTGACCTAAAACCAATCATGTATGATGAGTTAGGAAAAACTTTCTACTACTCTTATTTAATTTCATTTGATAATAATAAAGTATTTATTTATTATGTTACGGGCTGAATCTATTTGAAGTGTATTAAATAAGATGTTCCATAATTTAGACCAAAGCTTCTAGAATTATAATGAGATTGTAATAATGAGATCTAGAAGATAATAGCTTTAGACTTAAACAGTTCCTGATCATAGGATAACTAATTGGAAATTGGTAAATCCGTAAAGATCAGTACATACTATGCTAGCTCTCTTAGGAGAATGTCTGGTCTCATAGACATTTGTGTGGTGACACTATATCTAGTATGTAGGTGCTTATTAAGGAATAAGTTCACTGAACATGACTCGATAAGTAGAACAACTAATGGGGTTTACTCACGTGTCGATAGTTGTTTATTAAGTAAATAGTTGTACAAGTATCCTTATACTTGAGATCGTTAGAGTAATCTCGTACACAATGATTTATGCTTTGGTTTAGTCCTTAGTCTCTAGGACATTTATTAGGTCCATTCTGGGCATAGTGATTTGTGTATAGAGATAGTTAACAGATCAATAAAGGATCTGCCCTTCCAGTAAAGGAAGTGAATATCCTATGTTATTCTTAGATATGCAAGTTCAGGAATCTCTAGCCAGAGTGAATGAAATTAGAAAGAGTTTCTAATTTGCATTAAAAGGAACTTTGCATTATGAATAAGAAATCATATGATTAAATTAGATAGGCTTGACACGAGTTCCATGCCTTGTATTTAATCGGGATATTGAAGGGTAAAAGGAATTAATTGTACGGTAACTAATTACTGATAGGTTCTAAGTATTCTAAGCAATGATTTCGTATTATCTGGATAGTCGCGATATGTTGAGAAACATCACTCACGATGTAGAATAAATATAATTAATCAGATTAATTATATTTAATGAATTAATAGAATTCATATAAATAATAAATAAAATGTTTATTATTATTTATTTCTACTACCGGCTTAATATTGAACCTAAAGAGTCACAACATAAAAGAGATTAAATTATAGATGAAGGAATAATTAATAATAGATAGTCATTATTTATTTATGAAATAAATAATTACTTAGCAAATTTTATAAATTAATTAAATGAGATTTAATTGATTATAAATTATTTAAGATAAGATCTTAATATTATTAATTAAATATTTAATTAAAATAATTAAATATGAAGAGAGAATAATTTTCTAAAAGAGTTTAGAAAAAGGAATTAATGATTAAAATATTTTTAATCATTAAATAATTAATTAATAAGATTAATTAATTAAAAAGGGAATTAATAATAAGATATTTATAGAAAATATCTCAGCTGAGAAATTTGCCTATAAATATAGGATTATAAACCCTAATAAAAAACCTAATATTTGTGAGAAATATTTTAAAAAGGGAGGCAACCCTAATTTCCTCTCTAGTCTCCTCCTTCATCTTTTAGTTTGATTCTTGGTGGATATCTTTAGAGCACTCCACACTTGAGGGGTGATTGCATGGATTGAAGAACAAGATCTTCTCTAGCTGTTGCCGGAAAGCAATCGAGGTATTCTTCAATTTATAAAATAGTATTGTATCTATATGTATGTATACATAGGAATATATGCAAATAAATGTTATTCAATGCTTCCGCTGGTGCATAAATTCCTTCACTCCTGTCCCATCATAGGCCCTAATTGTAGGCATCTTAAACTTCCTTGGTATATTTCATTCATGATATTCTCAGTAAAAGAGGGAGTAGGATCATCAGGATCTCCAAGTGGTAATAGGTCTTGGGGGTCAGCCCTAACAAGACTTGCCCTTGTTTTCCTCCTAGTTGGGGGCTCATCCAAATCTATAACAGGTGCGTTTCTTATTGACTCCCCAGCACCTTCAATTCTGGGGCGTTGTCGCCTTGCTAACGCCCTATCTAGGTCCTTCCTCAGTCGTTGGGCTTCGGCTTCATGAGCGCGTATTCTGTCTTGAAGGCTCAGGGAGTCATTATCTTGAGGCGCTCAGGGTTGGGTACTCCTCCCTCCAAGGAGCTCCTTACCTGGTCGCCTCCGTCATGGGTTTATATCCTCGTCAGATGACTCTTCATCGTCAGTAGAGTGAGGTCCAGAGAAGTCCTGACTTCTTCATCGTGAGTTATAGTGGGGCAACAGCCCTTGCTCATAAAGGGGCTCATAGTTTCTTGGGAGCCCATAACGAGGGTCGGGTGTTATGGCAGACGAGATCTACAAAGTAGGAGGAGCAATAAAAGTTATACGAAGGGGTGAAATTACCTGGAGTGGAGGAACCGAAGAATGGATGGACACGTCGGGGTTGGAAGGATGAACAACGACGCTTAGGGGTCCGGTACGCCGGATACTTGCTTCAGGGTCCTCAACGGAGGTGGTAGGAACATAGTTCCTTGCTCATGCGTTACAGCGGGGAGATCGTTGGCGTCAATAGGGTTGTCAGGGATCTCTCCTTCGAGGGTGCTCGCAGTTCTTCGTGTTCTTGCCATGGTTGTTATTCGAATTCCCACAGACAGCGCCAAATGTTACGGATTAAAAATGAGATGTATTTAATACACAATTAATGTTAGGGTTTGAAAGAGCTTCAAGTTTCTAAGAATGAGGGGTTAGACCCTTTATATAGACGTAGAGAGTCTTGCAATTAGATTAGAAGTAGGAGACTTAGTGGTCAATTCTCCTATTGTCAAGGTTCTCTAAACCTATTAGGAATGAGAGTCCTCGTTGAACTCTTCCTACGTTTGGGTTTCTATATCCTTCTAGGATTAGGGCCTTCAACAGGCTTCTTGGGCCTTTACTGAGCATTTATTAATTAATTACGAAATTAATTAATAATAGGGGCTTACTGGGCCTATGGCTTCAACAGAGCTTGTGGGCTGAACTTACAAACCCAGTTGATCCTATGATTTATTTTCCTTATTCGTTTCAAGGGCCCAAGCCTTTGGACTATACCAGGTCTAATAAATGAAATAATAAATGCTATATTTATTATTTCCCTAGGGTTATTTTTACCCACATCATAACTAAATATATAAATAAAAATACGGGATGTTACAGTAGAGGTTCTACAGTCGGTATCAAAAAGCAAATTATCTGATTAAAAAGGGACAGGTGAAGTTAGAATATATATATGATTTTGGTAAGTCGGTATACTATCAGCTTAAAATTTTTGGAAATGGTTAACCGAACATAGTATCAGAGTTTCAGTCGGTAGAGGTTTCAGGTTCGACTTCCCGCTCCCCACAATATTCTCATAATTAATTATGGATGGATACGAAGGCAAAATTATTACCCCAAAAATGGGCTCACGACCCATGACCCATAAATGAAGTTTTGAGTGAGAAGTGTTTTCAATATTGTAATAGTAAATTTTTAACCCCGGTAATTAACTTGTTTTTGCTCCAAGTATATATAGATACGTAACATTGTACAACTGTGAACTGTGCAAGTGTACAAATAATATTTGTCAAATATGCACACCTTTTTATCAGAGTTTGGTTCCAAAAGTTTGATTGGTTTGTATGGTTTGAGTGGTGTACAATAAATTGGTAGAAAGGTGAATCAACTACTTAGTTGAGCTGAAATTTAAGCAGTGTGTTGCATTACAAACAAGTTAATTTAAAATGCTGTAGCTTGAGCTGTAAATTACGAATGCAATGTGGTCCTCAGTTAGTTACGCATGTAATAGCCCTTAATGTCATATATCTAGCTACTGGTGGTAGGAGAAGCCATTTATTATAGACACCCACTTCGATCACCTTTTCATTATATATATAAACCCCAGTCTGCCAATGCATTCATCATCTGACCTGAGGACAGATACACATTCACTAGAACAAGCAGAGTGAAAGCAGTACTGATCATATACTTTTCTCTGCCACTATGGAAAATTCATCAGTCACTTTGTCTTCGAGGGCACCACTGCTCATGTTTCTTGTACTTTCAATTGCTGCACTCTTAATTGCTCCCCTTCCTGCAGAGGCAGCCAGGGCATTCTTCGTTTTCGGAGATTCGCTGGTGGACAATGGTAACAATGATTACCTTGCCACCACTGCCCGAGCTGACTCACCCCCTTATGGCATTGATTATCCAACTCACCGTCCTACTGGACGCTTCTCTAATGGCCTTAACATTCCCGATCTCATAAGTACGTATATATAGCTCATCATTTTCGTTGTCCATTCAGTATATAAGTTACTTATAAGATAAGTCAAACCGACTCATTTTCCTTTCATCTCAATATGCAATGCATGCTGGAAACATAGAACAGAATGCAAAAATATTGATAAATATTATATATTCCGTTTATGTAGTTAATTATAGTGTGTATATTCTTTTGTAGCCGATCAATATTAAAATAAATTTTATTATAAAATCTAGCTAGCCTATATTTTTATAAGTCAGTACATACTTTGTATTTATTAATATTATAAAAATTCATAGTATTTAAGGTTTGGTATACGACTGACAAAAAGAAAGGGTCTGGTACTCTGGTATACGAGAAAAATCTAGCGTTCGACTATAGTATAGAATATGTCTGTCCTTTAATATACAAATTTGTAATTTACTACTATGTATTGCAGGTGAGGCAATTGGAGCCGAATCCACGTTGCCATACTTGAGCCCACAACTTGCAGGAGATCGACTCCTAGTTGGTGCCAACTTCGCATCAGCTGGAATTGGAATCCTCAATGACACTGGAATTCAATTTGTATGATTCAGCTTCTCTCTACATGTCGAGCTCTCTGTTATTTCATTTGTACAGCTGACATTCGTCGATAAAATAATTATAATATGTATCAAGATAATTAATCGGTAAATTGAGTTAGAAATCAGAGGAACACTAAGTTAATATGCATTATAAGTTCTATCTTAATTATATTTGTAATTTCTATGTTTGGTAATTGGATATTTTGATAACTGTTACTTGTTCGTGTTGCATGGCAGCTGAATATCATCAGAATCACGAAGCAGTTGGAGTACTTTCAACAGTACCAGACCCGACTCAGTAGTATAATTGGGGTGGAGCAAACACAGGCCCTAGTAAATCAAGCACTTGTCTTGATCACTCTTGGAGGCAATGACTTCGTAAACAACTACTATTTGATTCCATTCTCTGCAAGATCTCGCCAGTTTTCCCTCCCAGATTACGTCGTATATATCATTTCAGAATACAAGAAAGTCCTAGCGGTAATATTGGTTCACTTGAGCCATCCTCAACTACTTACTTATTATTACTGCTATTATTGTTACACCAATTAGGATATAATGCAGTACATATTTAGGTTATGTTTAGACTATTTATATTGATATATGTAATGAATGAACCATTATGAGGGTATTCTAAATGGTCCCAAGGGCAGATTATATCATTTATGATACTCAATAATTGATATTCAAGATTACACTCTGTTTTAGTATGTGAATATATAGGACCTTTTATTACTATGGACTGTAATTGGTTAATTGTTACCTAGCTGATTTTTGGGCCTATGTAACTTTGTTACAGATTTTTAGTTGGAAACAGATGTTCTCATATAATTTGGAAAAATAAAAAAATTGCTGCATATGCAGAGATTATATGAACTGGGATCTCGAAGAGTTCTGGTGACAGGAACCGGACCAATGGGATGTGTGCCAGCAGAATTAGCACAAAGAAGCAGAACCGGAGAATGTGCAGTAGAACTGAACAGAGCAGCAAACTTATTTAACCCTCAGCTCATTCAAATGATAAACGAACTCAACAGTGAAATTGGAACTACTATTTTTATAGCTGTTAATGCTGTTCAAATGCACATGGACTTTATCCATGATCCTCAAGCCTATGGTAAATATTTCAACTAATTTTTTTCCTTTCAACATTAGCTGTGAAAGATGTGTAGACACTGACATGGTTTACTATTCTGCAATTATGATCGATGCATGTCCTTTTCATATGGTTGAAATGAAATAGATGTGAGTAGTTACATTTATAATATGTGTTTTACTTGAGCAGGGTTTGTAACATCAAAAATAGCATGTTGCGGACAAGGTCCATACAATGGACTCGGACTATGTACACCATTATCGAACTTGTGCCCCAACCGTGACTTGTATGCGTTTTGGGATGCATTTCACCCTTCTGAAAGGGCAAACAGGATCATTGTGCGACAAATTCTCACCGGAACAACTGAATACATGCATCCTATGAATCTCAGTACCATTCTGGCTATGGACTCCAAGGTTTAACTGATTAAGTTCTAGCCTCCACACCGTTCTTCAAAGAAATGATTTCTTACAGTTAATTTACTATATGATATTTTATCGTCTCGTCTACTTGTAATTCTCTCCTCTTCTTCTGCTCATGTTGTTTTTATCAGGTATTGGAGTGTTTTATGTATTATTTCACATATATTGAACTTTATATAGATTGGGTGATGTATTTGTATTATAAATTCATGGTCGGACTGCGAGTGAGTAGGCATCGGATAATTGTAATAAGTTTATCATATATATAGCTAATAACGTGATCAGAGGAAACTTTCTGTTCAGCTTGTGTAAGTCGACTCACACAAAAATCTGTATACATATTTATGTTCTGCATTGAATGTAAACCTATAAACCCTTTAAGATCCAACAACCCCCTTACTGTGTAATAATACTCACTCCTCCTTTGTTACTAGATCAATGGGATCGGACTGCTCAAAATTTTCAATTACATCTTGAATACAGGAACAAAATAAAATAAGATCACGCAGATGGTAACTTAATTATAGCAATGAAAATGTCACAAGATTTTTGTGCCAAAACACATTTAATCAAATATCAATTAGATGGGAATGAAAATTAGGTTCAATATCGTTTATAGGAACATACAAAGACACTAAAAATAAGAGATAGTATCATGATTTAATAATAAAAGGCAGACCGATAATCTCCCGATTAAACTTTAGAATCCATTGCAATGATCATGCTGAGATTCATAGGATGCATATACTTTTGGGGGCCAATCATCATTTGTTGCACAATTAGCCTATTTGCTTTCTCTGAAGGATGAAATGGATCCCAAAATGCATACAAATCTCTGTTCTGGCACAAGTTTGACAATCGAGTGCATAATCCAATTCCATTGAATCTTCCTTGTCCGCAACAAGCTATCTTTGATGTTACAAATCCTGCCCAATCGAATCAAGAAGATTATGAATCATTCATCATCGATTAAATCGTTACTAATTTATAATAACAGTTTTGTTGAATGACAATCCACACAGAGCGGATAATCATATTCCATCTATAAAAATGTTAATGAATCGTCAACTTAATTTGATTGCACAATTTGAACCCCTTAGCCTACTGTATATATAGCGACAGTTCAGTGTGAAATAACAATTGCTAACTGGTTGATTTTGATTTTTTCGAATGCTACATTGTTTAAATATGTATGTTAGAGCCATTGGATTAAAATGTTATTTAGGTTATGTACTAGCATTTATTAAAACAAATTCTGTCTAAATTCAGATATTAACCGGAAATGAAACATGAAGTACGGCATACCATATTGCTGGGGATTGTTGATAAAATCAAGATTCATCTCATTAGTATTTGCTGCGATAAAGACATTGTCTCCAATTTCCGAATTGAGTTGAGTGAGAAGCTGAACCAGTTGTGGATTAAATAGACCAGAAGCCTGTTGGAGGGCAACTGCACATTCGCCATTGACACTGTGTTGGGCTAGTTCTGCTGGCACGCAACCTAATGGCCCGGTTCCTGTCACAAGAACTCTGCGAGCTCCTAGTTCATACAGCCTCTGCAGCATGGATTTCAATAATTACTCATGACAGTAAATGTGATGGCCAATAAATCTTATGGAGTTCATGTAGTATCGACTAAATTCACCCTGCAGTGAGTCTTAGTTTTGAATCGTATTAAATGAAAAAAGGAAGTAGGTGAAACGGGTACAAAATTTACTATCATATTTGATCAAGGCCTTGAAGAGTATTGGCTACCATCTATTTTCAATCCGTACTACTTTATCAGAACAACTTGGCACCAAAAAGTATTTTCAACGCATCATCTTCAAGCGTATGATCATGCAGAAAAATGTCACAATCACCAAAAATGCATATGCAAAAGCCTTGAATAAGCAATATGACAAATCAAATGGAAGGAAGATGCACTCATACCTCGTAAATTTCTACATATATTTAACTTCTTAAACACAAATGAGAGTCGAAAGAGATGAAATTAAATCTTAGTTACCTCTAAAATTTTGCGGTATTCAGAGACGATGAAGGTGACATAATTGGGGAGATTGTATTGGCGAGACCTAGCAGATAATGGCACCAAGAAATAATTGTTGACAAAATCATTGCCTCCCAACGTTATGAGAACAAGTGATTCGTGTACGAGTCGCTGTGCCTGCTCTTCACCAATCAAACCACTCACTCTTTGTTGGTATTGTTCAAAGTACCTCAACTGCAGGGGCATCCGAATCATGTTAACCTGCAAAAAATATTGCAAATTCTGCAGTTATATATCTCAGATATTGTAATTCAACGACATTTCATGAATTCGACAAGGAATCAATTCTCTTTGTTAAATTAGCAAAAAACAATTTATTTTCTCGACAATTCTTAACTACAGTTTGAAATCTGGCATAAATTATTACGAACTTCTTAACAATATTTTTTTATGTAGTAGTTTTGACATGTTAAATTATAGCATTAATAAAATTACACAGGTTACTTATATATTTTAAATTGATATATATTTAATTACTTATTTAAGGTTACGTTAGTCCAAAGTAGCAACTAAATTAACGATTCGAAAGAAATTTGAAGATTGTATTAGTAATTCCAATCTATACTAGGTTACGGAATTAGAAATAATTAATTAAAAGACGGTAATTGGACAGAATCGAAAAACAATTAGTATAATAAAAATAATATTATGTGTCAAAACCTTTTATCAATGAGAAGTGAGCCGATCAAAAACTGCAACATAATTTTTTGAGAAATTTAGCATTCTTTTTATAATAAATAATCGGAGCATAGTCGATCATATTTACTTCATTATTAATCGACTAAATTTATTAGAGCTGGTACTTTATTATAAAAAAACTCGTCTTAAAAAATAAACATCGTACACATGTAACATGTTGACCATGCATGATGCGCGCATGTAGTAGACTTTTTTACTACCGAATATTGTGTTTTTTTCTTTTTTAAAGGAAATATATATACAGAGAACGTAAGTTAGTAAAGCCATGCATGATGAATATTGAAGTACTTACAAACTGGACACCCGTATCGTTAAGTATTCCAATCCCTGCAGAAGCGAAATTAGCTCCAACGAGCAACTTTTCACCCCGGAGCTCAGGACTCAGATATGGCAATGTAGGTTCCGAACCAATTCTCTCACCTGAAATATACATACATTCAAGAATCTATTAGCTTAGATAATTGATTGTAAAAGTAGTGTTTTACATGCAACCTTGCCTCGTTACTCGTTACTCGTTACTTATACTTTACTCGCTCGTTTGCGCATGACTAATTTTTCATGCAATATTACTATAGCTAAAATATTTACTTCACATTTCAATTACACATATATGTAAAATTTTAAAGGACAAAATTAAAGAAACCCAACTGATAAGATCAGGGATGTTGAGTCCGTTCGAGAAACGACCAGTGGCTCGATGAGTCGGAAAATCAATGCCATAAGGAGGTGCATCAGCACGAGCCGTCGTAGCCAGATAGTTGTTGTTGCCATTGTCAACTAGTGAGTCCCCAAACACGAAGAAAGCTCGAGCCTCGGCTTTTAGGCCGAGACTTGCTACAACTATCTGCAAGACGAGGAGTGTAAAAACTGAAGACATGGATAATGAAAAGGCCATGGGGGAGAATGAGTAACCACACTTATCTTTTGGTGCATATATATAGAAGTATTTGATGTAATGTGCTTGACTGCTTGCAAGTATTAATAGGTTATATTTGAAAACAGGGGAGACTGAGTGGATATACAAAAGAGAGAAGTTGAAGTAAATGCTACAGTTTGGTTGTTACATGTAATAAGTTTTGGTCGGTGTTTTCAGCAGATTCGAATTAATTCTTTAATCAATGCGTACGTATAAGCGTGGCTTCCAGTAAATCGGAGTTTTCACTATGTGTTGTAAAAAAGATCGTTGAGTGGTTGGAAGGAAATTGAAGCTTCTGCTTTTCTTTTTCGATAGAAACTTCTGTGTATGTGAATTGTATCGAAAATACAATATTGTAATAATGGAGTTTTTTTATTTAAGAAAATTTGTCATGTAATTAAAAAACATGAGACATTTTAGTGACTAATCATTATAAATTTTTTAAAAGTGTATTGTATATTATAAAAAATGACCATAATAACTTATTTTTAGCATACCTAAATTAAATTTCTTAAAAATTTAAATCAATTCGAATAAAAATAAAATTTTAATAAATAAAATTTTAATTCGAATTCTTGATGATTGATAGTCTTCTTAAAATTAGTGAACTTAAAATCTTTGAAAAATTCAAAATTGCATTTTCTTTAATAATAAAGAAATTTCAATATAATTTTTTTAATCTAAAAATGCACTTTTTCGAAAAACTATTTTTGGATCTTGATTCGTAACTTCAATCAACAAACTCTGATACCAATTGTTAGGTCCAAAATCATCATAGAAGGGAGGGTTGAATATGATGTGGTAGATTTTTCGATATATTGCGGATTAAGTGTTTGTGTTCTTTAGATATTAAAATGGCAGTTAATAAAACACAAAGATTTGGGGAAATAACAATATATTATTAAATCCCTGAGGTGCTACACTTCTAATCAAATGATTAACTTCAATGGGTTCAATCAATGTTACAATAGAAAATACAGTTGGGTGATATGAATGTTAAGCTTTAATGGTGCTCCCGTCTGTATGTCTTTTGTTGAAGATGAATGAATACCTTATTGTTCGTATTGATTTTCACCTATATATAATTTGTAGACTTTTTGGAAAATAATTTCCAACAATTCTCAAGTCCTTTATTGCGCCTGCAAGAGTGGTAGTGGTGTGTAGGCGCCACATAGAGGTTTGTTGCGCCTTAGAAGGTTTGTTGCGCCTCTAAAATAACTTTGTTGCGCCAAGTAGAAGTTTAGTTACGCCTATACACCATTCCCACAGTGTAGGCGCCACTAAACTACTTAGAAACATTTCCATGAGTTTTGTTGCGCCTGTATGAGCTTTTCTTGCACCTACACTCGGTTTGCAGTGTGTAGGCGCCACTAACCTTTCCCTTAATCTTCTGTGGCGCCACAACAAGTTTTGTTGCGCCTGCACTCTCATTCCCTTATGCAGGCGCCACAAACCATCTTTTTGATTTCACTGGGCTTTATTCTTGGTTTGTTGCTCCTTTACAAGGTTGGTGGCGCCTCTAGAGTACTTCAAGAGTGTAGGAGCCACCAAATGCAATACTACTTACCTTAACATATTTCTTGAAGTGCTTGAAATAATTACTACTTGATTTTCACTCTTCTGGCTTGATCAACTGATTTTCTTCTAATTAACTAAGACAATTCTTTTCTTGTTATGCTGACGCTTAGTGCACTAGTCTGGTTCACAAACGACTAACACTGAATTGAATTCCCTTGACTTCTGTTATGTTTCAGCTGATTTACTTTGGACTGATTCATTGCTTCTGATCACTGAGACCCTTTGACAATTATACACAAATCATTACACTGACTTTAGCCTTAAATCCACTGAACACTTATATGTTGCTGAGGCCTGAACATATTAATGAACTTCTCTCGCTATAGTTCAGTAACCCTTTATCTTGAATGCTCTGCAATGATGTATGTATGATTCATGTTTACATGTCCTTCTGGATTCTTGTGCTGCATATTAGTATTATTTATCTGTCTTTGTTTCTTAGTTGAGTTATCGTTATCACTATTACATACTACGTTACATTATGCTTTACACCACTACTGCTAACTCCAAGTCATGGGTAGGATAGTTTACCTCATAAGGTTTAAGCTGCCTAGAGGCGTAAGAAATTACATTCCCATGGGGAATAAGAACACACCCCAATCCTCTATTAGTAGCATCACCATAAATATGATGTCCTCCACTCCATGATGGTAAAACAAGTATAGGGACTGACACGAACCTTTTCTCCAACTCTTGAAAACTCTATTCACGATCATCATTCCACTTAAACTTAACACCTTTCCGCATCAGCTGAGTAAATGGCAAAGTTATGGATGAGAAACCATCTACAAAGTGCCTATAGTAGCCTGTCAGACCCAAGAAACTCTTCACCTCTGTCATAGTGCTAGGTCTCGGCCAATTTATGATAGCCTCGACTTTTGCAGGATCCAATTCAATCCCCTTACCAGACACAATATTCCCCAAAAATGCAACCTGCTCCAACCATAATTCACACTTAGAAAATTTTGCAAACAATTTCTTTTTCCTCAAGATTTCAAGTACAATGTGCAAATTTTCCTCATGTTCTTCTTTACTCCTAGAGCATATCAAGATATCATCAATGAAAACCACAACGAACTTATCAAACTAATCGCAAAGGACGCGATTCATCAAATCCATAAATACTGTTGGAGCATTCGTCAACTTAAAAAATATCACAAGAAACTCATAATGACCATATCAAGTACAAAATGTCTTCAGAATATCTTCATTTCTTACTTGTATCTAATGATAACCCAATCTCAAATCTATCGTCGAAAGAAATATTTTTCCCCTTGCAAATAATCGAACAAGTCATCAATGCGTGACAAATGATACATGTTTCTAACAGTCATCTTATTCAACTCCCTGTAGTCAATACACAATCTCATAGACCCGTCTTCTTCTTCACAAAAAATAGTGGAGCACCCCATAGAGATACACTCGGTCTAATAAATTCCTTATCTAACAAGCCCTGCAACTGCTCTTTCAGTTCATATAAGTTCAATGATGACATCATATAAATATCTTTAAAATAGTTTTAATCCTAACAACAAGTCCAAAAGTAACATATACATACTTTTACGACATAACACGTCTTTTTATCTCTTACGAGCATCGCAAAATTACAATCCTAATATTCCTCCATCTTTTTTTATATTCCAACATTCTAGATTATATCCGCCATAAAATTTAGAATGAAATGATAGAATCACTTAGATTAGGTCTTAATTCCTTTTACATCTCTCATGACTTTAAAGAGGTCTCACCAACTCTTAGAGCAATCCAACTTAACAAACCTTTTCGTGTAGTTTAAAATATTCTCATCATCATTCTACTTAATTAAATGCAACACCCTAAAGTAAGATTCTTTATGTGCAACTGAGAAATATTGTCAACCGAACACATTATTAAACCATTTCCAATCCATTGTTATCTTGAAATCTTTTCATCTAGTCTCATTTACATTTCCGCACCACATTTCAAATTTTATATATCTGATTTCACGTTCTGTCATGGTAGCAAACCTAATTCATATTTACATTTAATGCATTGATGTTCGAAAATTCTTAATACGTAGCTCATCGCATTCCTAGTTGAAGTCAAAAATCTACACAATCCTTAACCAAAAGTTATCTTACTTGTAAAACTAAAATAATTCTAAATTCACCTTTCATTTTAAAAAAATCTTGATCTACAATTACTAATATACTTGCATTTTCATAGATTGTTCTCTTTCCTTTTCAATCAATTGCTCCAAAATATTTGATGAATAAATCCTTAAATATTTAAACAAGGTCATGCATCCCTATCAGAAATAAGTTTGCCTAGATGACTATATCCTACATATTCTAAACATTCTTAATAATTATCACGAAGGCACATAAAAGGATTCATTTACGAAGACTAAATTAGAGGATTTTGAATATGAGAAAGAAACAACAAAATGAGTCAAAACATATTCAAATAATGGGAAAACTCCACGTCTAAAAATGATTCACAATATCAAATACAGATACAAATGAAGTTTGTAGAAAGAGGCAAGCTGAAGTAATTTATAAAATTTAACAAAAGTGAAATAATTTTGAAATGAACGCAACTAAATGAAATCTCAAAATTGAATACTCATCCTAATGACTACCCAAACTCACAGGTCAACCTAAATAGGTTTTCTACAAGAAAGAACCTAAGCTCTGATGCCATCTCTATAACACTCCCTTCCTAAAATGAGACGAGGGGTTACTGTTCATACCATAAACCTGTATACAGAGTACTAAAATCCACCTTAAAATAATTAAATAGGTCCAACAAGTCTCCAAACTAATATTAGAACCTCCAAAATAACTCAAAATTATAAATGTGGATACATCTAAAATCTCTAATAATAAACAATGTCTAAATAATGCGAGAAATTTAAATGTCCTAATAAAAGAGTAAGGGTAGCTCTCCATCACACAGCCCGAGTTCCCCCTAAGTACCTGCCAGAAGAAGAATACGGCATGAGTCAAATGCCCAGTACGGATTGGAATACAGTTTATAAAACAAGAAGCAAGATATATAATTTGATAATAATAAATAAACTTTAATTTTTAAAGACAAGGCTGAAGTAAAGAGAGGTTAAGATATTTTATACTGATATCAAAATAGATAACAAATACACACATCATAGGGTACCTAATGCGTGCAATAAACTGGACTACGTGTATGGCATATACAACATCACCGTCAAATATCAAATCACAAATCAAATCAGACTGGGTGCACGCACGTATCCTCAAACAAATATCAAATGCACAAATCTCGCCGTGACTAATCACACTGTCACGGAAGTGTCATGCTACTGGTGCCGCAATGACATGATTGTAGTACCCCTACAGCTGGTTAACTCGGTATACCTTATATCACTCTAAGGGTTTAAATAAAATAATTCCACGGATTTTAAAGTCACTTGAAACAGATATTTCAAATATACTGCGCAGATATGTAACATATATAATTTTTTTGAAAATCGCAGAAATAGATATTTAAATATTTCAGAACATACTTTAAAATAATTTTTCAAAAAATCAAAATAGTTAAAATAGATATTAACGAATGAAACAGATTTAGAGATGGAACGGATCAAATATAATTAATTCTAAAAGAGTAGCGCTGAATAGAAATTGAGTGAAATCCGTACCTCAAATATAGTAAGCTCAAACACTGATGAAATACGTAATCGACCCATTAAACTTCAGTAAATCTATATTAATAAAGAACCTGGTTTACTAATTTTATCTAATTATTATAAAAGCATATATATACAAAACTTAACAACTTACTGCCAAGATACTTAGTCTATTTAATATTAATAATATAAATATGAAAAGCATGATCTGACCTTTAGAATCATGTACATGAATTTGTTTTACTCCTTGTTAACGTCATAGCACGTGAACTTGATTTGACCGAGAAAGCATTACTCCTTTTTTTCTTTTCTATTTTTTTTCGAGTTCCTTTCATCTCCTCTGTTGCGTCTCTCTCTCTCTCTTTGCGCTTTAGGGTTATAATAATGCGATATATATGGTTTTTATAATTATAAACCTTTTTCTAATCTGATTACTATTAATTACAATTTTTATTCTAAATCAAATTCAATATAAATAAAAAAAAATAATCTTATAAGTTCAATTTCTAATTCTAATCTAATTCTAATTATTATTAATAAAATAATAATTAAGGATATTACAGCATGCTAATATACCAATTGAAGCCACCATCAGTCCTAATAGAGATTACCCATTTGTTGGTCTTTGAAACAATGACAGCAGCTCCAACTGATGACTCCCTCGTGGCTTCAGAAAATTTCCTGGGATATCTGTTGGAGGAGTTTCTAAGAGCATTTATCATGTCGTTGAAGCTAGCATCCTGGAACACCCTGATGTTCTCATTTTCATCCACCATTAGCAGATATGCTTCTTCATCATTCAAGTCATCCTTCTCTTCAACTATAAAATAATCATAATCTTCGTGAAACACCTTCTCCTTTCCCAACTACATGAATAGGGGCCTTCACAACTCTCTCCCTGATCACAATTCCTTTCTCCACCTTATTTCCTCCAAGCTTATCAGCCATCTCAGTAGCCACCTTGGACAGCAATGCCAATTGGCCCTCCCCTGTGATGTAGCTTGAGCTTCCTTATCACTCCTTTCAACTTTCTCGGTCACAAACACTTCACCAACCTCCTTCTCCCCTTTAGTTGAGTTGGCAGCTGCAGGGATTGTGAATTGAGTCTCAATCTCTTTCAATTTAGCAAACACAACCTGGAAGCCATCATTCATACATCTCTTAAAGTTCTTCATCTTGGTGTCCTCTTTTATTTTATGGTCATGCTCAAGGCCCTCTCCTTTTACCAGGGTCTTTCCCTACCTCTCAATTTTTTTAATCTCACTTCTTTCTTTTCTTTTACACTTATTCTTTTTCACACCCTCACTCATCCTACGTGCAAGGGACTGAGCAGGTATACCTTGCACTATGGGTTTAGATTTTACCTTCATGATAGAGGAGATAGGAGTAGAATCACTATCTTGATGTGCTTCTCATTCTTGAGAGTTGTTGTTAGGATTAGGAGTGTTGACAACATCTTCAGCTTCAAAGTTACTGTCAATGGGAGTGTTGACAGTAATTGTGTCATTAACAGCAGCAAAGTCTGTGACTAAAGGGTTTCGTGAAAGTAATGTGCAATGTAATATAATCCCTTTAACCTTATATTATAGATCAAACTTGAGGCATGTATAGTGTCATCCTCTTCAATGTTTAATTTTGGTTTCCTTGATCAATGAGTAGACTATTGAAACAAATCAATATTTGAGCATGGTCATGCATTTCATAGTCTCACTTAATCAAGAGGCCAATAATATCACTCCTAAAATTGGAGGGTTAATTCCTATATCTATCATTCATATTTCTCATATGATTCATAGCATACCCAATGTCCACCTTTATCATTACCTGGTTAAAGGTAACTTTGAGTGTAATCAAAGTATATTAATTCTCGTATAGAAATATAATGATTTCAAGTCATAGGATCATTACATCATTATCACAGTGAGAATTCCTTATGACACTTATTAACATGTAGAATCTTATGGCGGGTCTTTCCAGTGTCATGTATTGAGACATGCACTTATGTTCTTGACTTTAGTATCACCATACCTATGACCAATGAGATACGGTCATCTGTCAACAAACATACTAGTCTCATTGCATTATTATTGTCCTTAAATAATAATACTCGACTAGGGAATTTTAGGAATAAAATACTATTTATATAATCTCATTTTTTAAGTCACATACTTAAAGGTATATAATGCGTATTAATATTCTAAGGACATTTATTATGCTTTTAATTTATAACGCAGTAAATAAAGACATAATAAATATTAATTAAATAATCAAATAAAACATAATCCTCAATTGTTTTCAATAAACAAAAGTATGTGTATCTGCAAGTGAAGGCATATGTTGAGTGAATTCAACATGGGGTGCAGACTCTGTACGAGGTGCCATAAGTGACTGGCTAAGTTCAATAGATGCCCCCTGTTGAGAGGGGACACCTAGAAATGTGCCATTGTCCCTTTGGAGTTCTGTGCCCTTTTGAGAGGACACAGACTCGGTGATAGAGGTTAATGTACTTGCCTTCTTCTTCTTAGGCACACTAGGACCCTCTATGAATTCATTGATATTTCCAACCTTATTTGTTGCACTATGTTAAGTTACTCCCTCAACAACTTCAAACACTATTTCTAACCTAGGGGTTGAGGATCTCTTCTTTGTAGAAACATGATCCTTTTGAGAGGAAACAGGCTCTTGGCTGACAACCCTAGACTATCTGGAGGCTCTAACATATTTGAAAGATTGTGAGTGTGGTTTAGAAATGGAGAGGTCAACTCCATTCTCTTCACTCAAAGAAAAGACAGAAAAAAAAGTTGAATATATATATATATATATATATATATATATATATATATATCATCTACAAATTTCGGTGGCTCCCCGGAGGTCACGGCCGATGACGACAACTTTCGGTGGAAACCCAACAATGGTTGATTCGACACCAAAATTATTCCCTTCTACCAATCTTCAATACAACATACCAAGACAACAATCAAGTTTTAAAATCAGCCCTCTAAACCCATTGCACGCAGCTGCTATACATAAAATAACACAAGCTAAACAACTAGTTTATAATCTACGGAACTCATTTTTATCACTGTTCCCACCACCAATTCACCGTAGTTCATCATCGGTGGAGGAAAAGTCTCAGTGGTGCCCGGATTGGGGTTTCCAACACAACACTCTACCAATTTAAAATATAATTGTAATAATTTGCATTTTTGACAACACCAACAAAGAACAATTCAAAAATCTTCAAAGCAAACCCACAACAGTCGTTTGACCCTAGCACAACACGTACGAACGTATACATAGACGGCTATACCAGAAACACGAATGAAAAAGGAGCAAGAATCTTGCTTCAAATCTCAGAAAACAACCAGAAAAGAGCTTCCATGCAGATGAGAGAGAAGCAAGAGAGTTGAGATACAAGAGAGAGATGGAGAACTAGAAGGGTCTGATAGAAATGAAATACAAGGCTGGGGGTATACGGGGTAGGCTAGGGAATTTTTTTAAATAGAATTTGTTTTTCTAATTTCTTTTATAAAACCAAACGAAAATACTAGAATTAAATCGGTATGAAAATGAAGGCTATTCAAAAATATTAAAAAATTATTTTTTAAACTATAGAGAATAAAATAAGATTTCTCTCTATATTTTGAAAATATTTTTAGGATGAGTAAATAATTAAATATGGAGTTTACAAGAAAAATAGTTTTAAAAATATTAAACCATATAAAATCTGCCAAAAATGGTTAAAGCCAAAAATAAATAATTTTATATTTTTAATAGGTTTCTAAATATACAAGGAGAAAAATGCAAAATATTTCATGAATTTGGGATATTCCAATAATTAGTTATGGAATTTAGAAGATAATTGTTTTCAGTATATAACAAGATTTGAAAATTTATTTAAAACTCATGGTGCTCAAAATAAATGAACCCGTATTTTTAAAAAGTCTCAAAATATGTAAGGAAAGTAATGCAAAAACAATCATAATTTTTTGACACTCTATTATTTTTATAAAATTCAAACTGTAGTTAAAAACAGCTTAAAATACATTTAAAAGCATTTACGTTCAAAAATAGGAAGGTTTGCACATACGGATATCAAATACATGTCACATAAGTACAACATATAATTTAAGTATGTACAAATAATCAATGCATCAAACTGGAATAAAACCTTTTATTATTATTATAATACGAATTATACGAGCGTTATAGTTATAACCTTCCCCCTTAAAGGATTCTGTCCCCAGAATCAGCCTAAGTAAATAGGTAGGGATACTTTTCGAGCATCTCACTCTCAAGTTCGCAGATGGATTCCTCAACTCGAGGATTTCTCCACAAGACCTTTTGTGACACCCCTAGACCCGGGGTCAGAGATCGAGGTCGTCACAGTCCAATCCCTGTTCATAATCACATATATATCTGATCCACAATAAAATTATCAACTATAGTGGCCCCCTTAAACACAACACTTACTCGAGCCATAGTCTCAGAAAATGAAACATATACATTAACAATTGATAAGTACCAGTTATTTACATTCCCAGAATATCACAAATCAGTTTATGCCCCTATAGCAGTTTCTACTTGAAATTGTATTGGAAGCTCAAAAGTCACTTAATTTACAAGTCTTAACATAGATGGTACTTATAAATAATTCTGACAATCAAAAGTTGAAATCCTACCAAGCTGATCATGTCTAACTCTGGAATACTTGACATCCCTCTCTCATAAGGGTTCTTTGCCCTTGTGCTTTGGCGGGCAGTCCGAAACATGCAAGCCATCACACATATCTGTTGTGTTTGAAAATTTAAAACAATGCAAGAGTGAGCTACTATAGCCCAACAATAATTTAAAACATCATAGCAGTTTAACAATAATAACCTACAATTTATCTCAATATAAAAGACAGTATATAAATATGAAATTTACCATACATCATATGTTTAAATAAATAAATAGCTCAAAACACTAATGGAATGCACAACACAATTTCTCAACTCTCAACAACACTATAGAATGCTCAACATGATTTCTCAACTCTCATCAACACTATTGGTAACTCAGCACCTAGGTTTTTATTACAGTGATAACGTCAAATCCCAATCGGGAAGAATGGAATTTTATTGGAGTAATTTATAGTGACAATATAGGTCGGTTATCAGTCGCCCACAATTGCCTCTCTGAGGGACATCTCTTTTTTTCTACTCTTCTACTAGTAGCGGATGATCCGCCGATAGGCGTCACCCTGACCGCATTCGGCCAAAGTATACTTGATGGCATACCCGTCTGGAAACTCTTACACTTCATACACATAATGCGTCGTGAAAGCACGTCAACTTTTACTAGTACTCCAGTCCGATTGAATAATTTAATTGGAAGGAAATTGAATTCAGTCCAAAAACACATCTCATTCTCTTCTCAGATTTCAACACCAGATGATTGATTAACTCTCAGAATTATGAGGAAGTAATCTTACATGCACATGTTGATTTATAGTCAAATAATCTCTTTTTTCTCAAATATTTCTCACACAAGAAGTTTTCAAAATCACACGACCAGGGAGTTGTTTTAAAATTACCAAAGTTCTCAGAATGATTGTTGGATAGCTAAATCATTTTCAGAAGGTTTTAGATCCATTTTGAATAACTCAAAATAATTTCCCAAAGGTTAAGTAATTATTTGAATAATATTTAACCTCTTATTAAAAATATTTCAATAAATAAACTTTAAAGATTTAATGGATATTTAACAAAATATTTCTTTAGTATTTGAAAATATCCAAAACATTTCTGAAGAAAAGCTCTCCAAACTCTGTTGACAAACTGTTAGAAACTCACACACTAACTCCCGGTCAAAACCTCGAACATGAACTCTGAAACTCAACTCTTAAAACACTCCTAATTCTCTACTTATACACACTCTAACTTTATAAGATTCATAGTTGATAAGTAAGCACAATTAATGAATAGTAAACAGTACAAGCATATATGTACGTTTATAAGAAAGTTTAGTTCCATAACACAACAGAACCTCTTTATGAAAAGTTATATTCCAAAGGTAAAAAGATTCGAAAACTTGCCTGGACTTCTTACAAGGTTGGTTGGTTTCCCTTCCTCGACGATACTCTAAGAATTAAGCACAAAATCTCAAATTAGTACTTAGAATTCTATACTCTTTATTGACTTATGCTCACTTTCGTGACTTCATAAGTACCTCGTAATTATAAGATTTAAACTACATCTTTATCTCTTCACGTTCTTATGTTATCCCTTAACAAATTTCATATATAACTCGTATAGGAATTAAGTCTCGAAGTTCAACTTATCTCTACGTTTTATAGTGATGACAAGCAGTTAGTCACTTTTTAGTAATTCACACTTTAAACACCCAACTACTATAATTTTTAGTAAATTGAGGTTTAATCCAATTAACTCGAATCTTTCTCCAGATCATCCTTGACATCACTAGTATCTTAGAAAAAAGTTTCACATGAAATTAAGCACCCTAGCTACTTTAATTATAGCCTCAAAGTTGGTTATTAACATGGTTTCTAAGTTATGCGATACCTTTAGTAAAACAGTCATAACGTTTAACTCGTAACTCCGAATGATGCAAAATTAGTACACAAACGATCTAGAGATCGCCCTCTATGCAATCATATCAAGAACTGGTCAGGAAAATATAAGAATCACAGTCGGGTTTCGCAACAGTTGAGCAGTGAGAAAAATTCAGCATTACGACATTTGTAATTTTAACGTTTTCCATTTCTAAACTACAACAAATCAACCAACCACAAATCAAACCTCCTCAAAAAATATTATACTACATCATACTACAATGTCAAGCCAATAAAATCAGTCAAGCTTATGAAAAAGTAATTTAAAATCAAATGAACAAGTCTTGTATTTCTAGGATCAACCAAGCTCAATCTATACTAACCATGACTTGTATAAGGTATAACAATCATCCACCAAGACAAATCAAACCTAGAATCAAAGAAATAAAATTTTTAATTTTCAAAATACTATTCATGTTCATCATACTTTGGATCATAGCTAGAGATTTCATGGATGAATGCTTGCAAGAATCAAAGAGAAGGAAGAATGATGTTCATACCTTCGATTTTAAGCTATCAAGTGAAGAAACCAAGCAAGGAATGATGAAGTTGTGTGGATTTCTTCTCCAAAAATGAGCTCTGATCTGATGCTCTTCAAAAGGGGGGAAGGAAATGAAAAATATCTTGTGTGGTTGGTGTGTGGTGGAAGCTTGATTAAAAAGGGTTTTGCGGTAATCGCGTAATTTCTCGTCGACGTTTTAATATCTCATTCTCGTACTTTATTCTTTCATCAGACTTAAGTTTTAAAATCTCAAAATCTTATTTTGTAATTCTAATATGAATTATTATTATTAAATTAATACCCTTTAATTATTTCGAGAATTTACGAAACTATTTTCCCAAAAAAACACTATTTACTTCCGCTGTTTCTCAAACTCTTAAGACTTTCGAAAGGACTTTAAATATATTTTGTTGAACTAATTTAATAAGAAGTCTCATATTTATTATATATGTTGACTTAATAGCACATATTATAAACAACCTCAAGTCATACACCTCTGAAATCTCACAGAAGTCGTGTGCACTCCAATATCTCGTTTTACACAAAACTAGTAGCATAATTGAAATTTTTCGAAAAACAATATGACTTACATTCACTTATTTCTTCCATATAATAATAATACGGCTTCTGTTATTCTCTAAAACAATGTCAATATTTGTAGAAGGGGGGTTGAATATAAATATTAAAACTTTTTGCTTGTTCTAATATTTGTTCTTGATATTTGAGAATTAGAGAGAATATGTTCAAACAAATTAAGACTGAAAAATAAACTGAACAAAGATTTAAAATTACTGATGGATTGGTTTTTCCATCAGTGTATATTTTTGCTCAATGTTCCTAGATTAGAAATAAACCTAGCTTCGTTTTTACAAGATTAGAAAATAAATCAACTGTTCTTACAAATATGCACTCAAACTAGAACAGTTGATTGAGAAATATTGTCTAACTTGTCTATTTTCTAATAATGCTGCTGCACTTGTTTATATACCACAAGTGTGCTTTTACAATTCCTATTCTAGGATTGTTTCTACCTACCTTCCTTTTACCTTTTTCTATTTTAGAATAAAGGTTTGAAAGACAGCTTCTGATTGAGTCTTTACAGTCATCATAGACTGTCTTCCATAGGTGTTCTTTTGTCTTTCTGGATCTCTGACAGATTGCCTTTTTGTCACAGTCAATTGATAATTTGCTGTTAAGCATATCAATTGACTCTTCCTTTATTCATCAACTGATAATGTTCTTCGATTAATCTTGATATCCATCAATTGATAAGTATAGTTGCCTTATCGATTGATAAATGATATCAATCGATATATCAATTGATGGGTCTTCACATCAGTTGATGGTCTTCAACTCTCGACTTGGTTTCTTCGATTGATCTTCTATCCATTGATGCTTCAATATCAACTGATCATTCTTCACTTGTATAATTTTCCTGTCTTCAAATAATCACAATTTAACAGTCTAAGTTACACATCAGTTGATGACCTATATCAATTGACTCTAGTATCAATTGATGAAAATATCAATTGATTTACACCTTATCAATTGAAAATAGACTAAGTACACCTATGCTACAATCCATATTATCAGTTGATTCAGATAAACACTTCAACTGATAAATGGTTTCCTGATCAATTGATATTTATAACTTTCATATCAATTGATCAGTTACATCAAATAAAATTTCTCTGATTCTAAGATTAATGTTATCATCAAATTACATGTAGATTCCTAACAATCTCCCCCTATTTGTGTTTGTGATATGAACAGGCATAAATCTACTTGATGATAACAAAACCCTTAACTATAATCATTCAAATAGAATCAAGAAATTTTCATAGCACTTTTAGGAAATACCAGTTGATGATTATTCTTTGCAGACTGTTCCAGTGTCTTCAATTCCTCATGGTCTTCAATATTCAATTACTTATTCTTCTTCTTCTTTTCAGCATTTTCTTTTAATTGCCTCATAAAGGTGCTCCTCAATATTGCTTCATCTCTATCAGTTTTCCCAAGTTGCCTCATAAGATAGTGGATTTCCTCATCTGTGATTTTGTCCAGATATTTGCAGATATCAAAGAATTTTGTAGTGTCTTCCACATCTGTAAAAATCATGGCATACTTTAGTTCCAACACCACCTTCTTGACTTGAGATTTCCATAGCTTGAAAGGAGAATCAGGTTCAGCTTCATCTTTTGCTCTCCTCAGCTTTGAGATTTGTTGTTGGATTTCCTGAGAAATAGTCACATTGAGTTTATACCTTTTGTTTAGAAGAGGTAGAATTGTCTTCAACACATTGTAGCCCTACTTCATAATCACCTTTATTGAGTAAGTGAGTTTAGAACCATTTTCATACTCCAACCTCATGGATTCCTCTTGATTTGAAGTTGCAGGATGGGTTCTAACTCCAATTAATCCTTTCTCACTTACAACTGGAGTTCCTTTTAATTGGTATCCTTCAAATGTCACTTCCTCCTTTGTTTCTCCTTGAATGACTTGAGGATTCTCCTGAACCACCATCTTCTGAGATGAATCTGCCCTTTTCTGGGCCATTGCTATTTTTCTCCTTTTTCTCAATGGTTGCTCTGCATGTAGCTCTTCCAAATGCCATTGCATTTTCATATGTCTAGCAATCTCTTCAATCTCCTTTTCTCTCCTTGAGGAATCTGAGATTCCTGTAGTGATGGCTCCTTGAAGTAGCTTTTGGCCTACTGGTTCAGTTTTCTTCTTCTTCTCTTCTTCAATCACTATTGCTTTCCCTTTCTTCTTTTCTTTAAGTGCTTCAACATCCAATTGAAGAAAAGCTTCTGTATTTGAGTTGCTTTCCTGAGTGTCCCCTTTTGCACTTTCATTTACTACTCTGATTTGAGCAATAAATTCATCTAATTTTTCTGACTCTGCAGCCTTTGCAACCAACTCAGTGTTTCTTTTTTAGGGTTTCAAGTCTTTGTCTTTCCCTCTCAATCATTAGTTGAGTTTCCTTTTCTCTAGAATTTCTTCTAGCTTCCAAATCATCTTCAAATTTCTTAGCATCTCTCTTTTTCTGTTCCATGTCATCTTTGGAATATTTTGAAGATTGACCCTTATAACTTCCACTGCCACTTGCACCACTTTTTGAGGTCCTGCTGTGACCACCCAAACTGACTCTAGGATTATCACTCCCAGCTCCTCCAACACCACCATCACCATCTTTATCATTATTCTTCTTTGTATTCTCCCCATTTTTGTTATCATCACAATTAAGAGGTGGTGGCATTCTGTCAAGAAACTTCTGAAGAATTTCAGCATGTAGAGTTTGTCCTCTAATTATAGCTTCCATCTTAGTTTCTATGGACTCTACTCTCCTTTCCAAGGCAGAAAAATTCTTTGACTCCTTAAATAATTTATCCTTAATTTGCACCAGAGTGTTCATTGGCAGTTTCTCATCCAATCTTCTTTCCAACACATCCTTGTTTATTGAGATTGAATCTTTGATGCTGTCCAATTCCCTTCTTATGCCAGTGACTGTCATTTTCTGCAATTTTAACTGATCCTTCATGCAAGTGGCAATTCTCCTGTGAGTTAAGTCTTCAATGTTCACCTCCATCATTGCCCTTCTGTATTTTGATAGGATCTCTGTTTCTGCATCTTCAAGAGAACCATCAATGGTACTCATCCATGGCTCCTCATCTGAATCACTTTCTAGATCACCAGGAGTCATATGACAGACATCTGTGACATTGACCAAACTTTCCTTCAAGTTTCTAGTTTTGTGTTCAGTATGATCAATGCCTAAGAGTTGGTCAGTATCCCTATTGCTTGATGTGGCTAGTCCTTGGTACCTTGGATCAGGATGGATAAAGTTGCTTGGATCCAAGTCACCTGCATCAACTTCCATATCTGCAACAGCTACTTCCTCCAATAATTTAGCTTCTTTCTCTACACCACTTCCTCCTACTTCATTTGCATTAGGGACTCCCCTTAACTCCTTTACTCCCTCCTCCTCAGACATCAATTCATTCTCCAACTCCTGAGCATATTCAAGAATTTTTCTGTCACACTCACTCATCTCTCTATTTTTCATCAGAATCTCATCCTGGAACCTCACATCTCCCTCACTCAATATCTGTGCACCTTCTAAGGTGGGGCCCTCAAGTGTTTCACTCTCATTCCTGAAAGAAATAGGAATGACCTCACTCACTCCCTCTCCTTTTTCCAGGCTGCAATCCTGCCTCTCACTCAACTCACTCAATCCTATAAGTGTTTGTGCAACATCAATTGATTGGGTATCAATTGATGTTAAGAAAATATCAGTTGATGAGGTGTTTAGGATATCCATCGATTGATGCATACCCATCGATTGATCTTGAGTATCGATCGATGGCTTATCAGTCGATGGCTGAATATCAATTGATGTTGAGACATCAATTGATGGAGTAGAAACATTTGATGTAATTATTTGAGAAGTTACATTTGAGATGATTTGAGAAATGGAATCCTGAACTTCCTGGGAAGAAAATTCAGAATGGAGTGTTGGCTTCTCCTTGAGTAACAAAGAAGGAGAATCTGAAAATGCTTGATTGTCTATCAAAACATTTTCTGAAGAAATTTGATGTGGAGGAGAGAAAGTGATAGGTCCAAATGTGTTGTACAGGGGGGGTGAATACAACTTTTCAACTTTATGAAGCAATAAATACTTTGTAATAAATGAACACAATGATTCAAGGAATATATGTCTTATATATAACTTGAAGGGGTTACTACAACATTCATTACAATAGTACAACAGAAGTAAAGATGGTAGTAAATGATACTAAGCTCTGTGAATACTCTCTATCTCTTTTACAAGTGTTTCTCTCAATATTGCTCACTCTTTAAAATGTTACACGAGTACTTCTATTTATACTACTTGTAATCTATGACTTGTAGTCTTCAACAGATAACATATGAGTGGCCCTACGTTGTCCACGTAAATCTTATCTTGTCTTGAAAGCTTGGAAATAGCCAACCAGATGATGCCATGTGTCATGTTGAAACTGTCCTCTATGTAGAACTTCTACACAGGAATTTCTACTTGCACTATGTAGAACATCAAGTAGAACTTCTACATGGGAATGTTCTACTTACACTCTATCACGAATATTTAAGTAGAACTTCTACATAGGAGTTTCTACATAGGCTCTATCTCGAATATTCTAAATAGAACTTCTACATAGGAATTTCGAGATAGAAATGTTCTACTTGTAGAATTTCTACTTGGCTCTAAGTAGAAACTTATCTAGAATTTCTAAATAGAAATTTCTACTTAGGTTCCCTTGTAAGTACTTAGAGAAATTTTGGGTTTCAACTAGAAACTTCAATGCAACATCTTGAACTTGTGATTTCTTCTTGTCTTCAATATTCTTCAACAAGCTCTTGAACATGGATCTCTATTACTGACATAAACTTGCTATCAATGTCCTGACACTTGATGCAATGGTCTGGTTCATAAGTGACCAGTCTTGATAGGGTTCTTGATTCTGAATAGATTACCATATTCAATTAGTAATGTGGCTTTCCAATTGTCGCTTTCCTACTTCTTCACTTGAAATCAATTAGTCTTATTGATACTGATTGTTATGATCTTGATTCTTTAAGTTACACATCACTGAGGCATGAACAACTTTGACTTGAACTTCTTCCAGTGATTTCATCTTTGATTGATCATAATTAACCATGTTAAATTGTATCAATTACCTTGTCTTCAATTTGTATTGATTTCTTTGTGGCTTCTTGTTCTTGATTGTCTTCCGGTTAAGTATCTTTTCTTTAGTTGAGTTACATTAGATATAGTGTTATAAGTTTAGACACTCTGCCTTTCAATCTCCCCCTATTTGATTGTCTAACAATGACATTCAAATTAAAGAAGGATAACTCAACTAAATAAATTAGACGAGAAAAGATAAGTAATATTAAAGTCTTGTTCAAGTTACAACTGAAATGAAAATTGAAAAACAATACAAAGAACTTAATAATTATCTTAAACTAGAAAGAGAATTCGAACCTCGAATCAAAGATCTTTGGAATGATTTCTATCACCTGGATTATTTCATGTCTTTCAGTCAAACTCATATCACCTTATTGGATCCACTCTGATTCACAGTTACAGTATGGTGAATTAGCCTATCTCACATACCGTGGTCAGGTGAATTTTTCTCAAGTGAGTTAGAGCAACCAAAAGATATGAAGTTTTTCCAACTTCAAGTTCACATTCCTCCGAGCTTTCATTCTAATTCCGTTTCCCCTTCCTAATTTCTTTCTCAGCATCGTGCCTATCTTTTCTTTGTTTTTTGCGCCTCTCTTTCTTTTGCTATTCTCTTTTGTATACTGGATCATGTAACTGTGCCCATCGAGCATTGAACAGACTTACTGCTTCCATTTCTAGAGGATTATTGGGTTCTGGATATGGATGTTTGAAAAGTCTTCTGAGTTTTTCCACCTCCTGAGTAGTCCTGATCTTTGGAATATCCTCAAAATTCTTTATGATGAGCTATGATTTCCAGTGAGTTTTATAAGCCTTAAACTGACTGTAGATCATTTTGGGGTAGCCCTTGACACGGTTAGTATTGTAGACCTAGCCGCATCTAACTCCATTTTTCTTTTCTCCTGGACTATCTCAGACAAGTACTTCAGTAGTCTCTACTTCTCATCAACAAACGTATCATCTACATCACCCCATTTGAACTCTTCCAGTACTTTGTCTAGAAAAGCAGCATCTTGGGTCTGTAGCAGCCATTTCCTACTCATATGCAAGAAGGTTTGTTTCTGGTCTGCATCAATGAATACCAAGGCAGCAGCTGTATCATCAGCATAAGAGTGAATCCAGTATACACTATCTCTTCCTGGAACACCAACTGCCTCCCTTATTTCTCCTTGTTCCAGTGGTCTAGAAGGAAGAGTCAGAGCTTCATCTACACTTTTCACAGCTTGTAGAATATTCCATTTTCTCTCCATTAGCTCTGGCTAAATCTTCACGTTGTCTAGAGGATTTGGAGCAATAATATCACATTTCCATATTTCGTTGCTTTTCTTGAATATTATCTTCTCAATGAACTCCACTGATTTTTCTTTAACATCAGAAGTGAATCCCTTGCTCATCATTTGTCTACACATATCGCTTTTAAGGATTCCACTGATAGAGCCATCAGATCTTCTTCCTCCATACTAACCCTCTTCATTTTTCCATCCACTACCATACGAACAACATCTGGATTGGCTGAGAATTCTGGTCCCTTGTCCTCTGCTAGCTGCATTAACTGATCTCTATACAGAATGCTAAGTTCCTCAGCTTGAGAGTATTAAATTTTAATTGCTAGCAAGAACAACTCTGACGCAGATCTTCTCGAGATAAATTGATCATCCACGTATAAGAAAGACATTGGGGCTCCTTCAACTAAGGTCAGAATGCTTGCCACTCCTTTACCACTGGTTTATATCCAACACGGACTTTTGAGATCATTCTTTTCAAAGCATTTATGTAGTCCACCATCATTGGATTTTTCAGGTTCAAGTTATAGAAAAGATCACCTGCCTCCTTGTTATGAACTCCATTTATACAAGTCCCCATTAGTATCTTCCTTGCATCATCCCATTTCTGTCCAATCCTTCGTTTGTCCAATTCAATCTGTGGATCAGCTAAACTTGCAAGCTCATAGTCATACTGCTTCTCCTTGAGTTCCACTTTCTTCTCTAAGAAAACAGCCTCTTCTTGCATCATTTTCATTTTAAAGAACTGAGCTTGTTCCAAACCCAAATGTTGAGCTCTCAGGGTCTCTTCATCAACAGGGATCTCTTCAGTCTCTCCAGTAGACATCCCAGCACCTCCACCTTGTTCCTTCAAAGATCTTTTAATAGCATGTGCTAGGGGCACGTCTTCCATATCAGAGTCTGAATCAACAACACGTACTTCTTCATGTCGACCACCAAAGTCAGTGAATGGTTCTTCTTCTTCAACCACCGCAGCTTTACCCTTTCTCTTTCTTTGAGCCTCCTCATCAGTCACTGGCTCACTTTCTTTCGTTTGCTCCTCTTCAACCAGAATTAACTGTTGTCTCGTCTCAGGCTCTCTCTCCCCCTTAGGTGAGTTATCCGGAACATCACTATGAGCCGTAGTTCCTGCAGCATGCTGAGAACCACCATGTGCAGATTCAGAAGGTCCAGTACCAGCTCCACCAGCTCCACCAGTACCATCATCATCTGGGGGAGGTTGATTATATTGTTCGTCAAAGCACTCCGGGGGCACCAAATGGCGAATTGCATACATCATTCGACTGATCTCCGTTGCCATGGTATGCATTATACTTTCTATGCTCCCCATCCGTTCGTACAGAGTACTGCCTAATACTCCACCAGCATGGCCCAAGTCATTCACCTTGCTTGTTACATCGTTTAAGGCCTCCGACTGACTTGCCATTCGTGTTACGTAGTCGTCAAGAACTCTCCGTTGTCTTTAACATTTACCCCTAACTGCTCCATTGTCTGCCCGAACTGCTTCACCTGATATTCAAGTGCTGTCATACGAGTATCAAGATTTGCAAGAATAAGGGACGGTGTTTGGCTTAGGTGTTCTCGCTCTAAAAATCGTTCTGTTAGTGTTTGTCGCTCAGTTTCGGGCCTTAAAAATGAAGGTCCCTCACTCCCTAAACACTCACACACACTCCCTGTCTCACGCTCGTGTATATCTTCAACAATATCACCAAGAGTAAAAGCAGTACCTGCAGAAACTGGATAAGAAAAGTGAAGAGCAGTTATGGGATCTAAAGATCCTGTCTGTTCCTGAGGTGGAATCTCAGGCTGAGAGGCTGCAAAGTGTTCATGTACAACATCTGAACCGATCCTCTCTGCAACATCAGTATGTACCGGTGAAGGTACTGTGGAAGCAAATAAAACTTCCGGCCTCTCTGAAGCAATAGGCTCCTCAGAGGACACAAAATCCTCACCAAAAGTCCTATGTGTAGAATGTGCAAGGGGAGAACCACTCACGTGAGGTGGAGTGGTTGTGATTGACACACTAGGTTTGGACTGGAATTGTGAAGTAGCAGCTTGAGAAATTTTTGCTCACTTCCGTATTAGTGGTTGCACTTCAGGGTTACTCTCATCAGAACTCTCACATAATTCTACAGGTGCCGGCCTTTTAACTCCCGTCAACAAGGGTGAAAGTGAAGAAGTCAGGGAATTAGACTCAGAAATTTGGCTACCACCTTGGGATAGATCCTGCGGGTTAGCAGAATCTTGGGCCACGGAATCAGAATTAGATGAAGAGGAAGTATTTGTAGTGGGAACAGAGGGTACCTCATGTTCAAAGAAATTACCTCCTTCATTATCTTGTTCAGCAAAGGGGTCAGATTCAGCAAGAGGTGACCTAGGAGATGGTTGATGCTCCCTTTGCCCGGTAGAGTACTGACTGAGAGAATGACCCTCTTCTTCTTCATCATCAAGTTGCTCGTCAGGAATCCCTTGAAATGCGTCAGTATGAGCAGATGGATTCTGAACATGTGATGATAGTTGTGAAGTCCCCGCCAGAGTAGTGACACCTGTATCATAAGAAAGCCACACTCGAATATTCTCAGGAATAGACATAGGTTTACCCTGATGCTTATCATGGTTAGCAATTGTGGTTAGTGACTTAGTTCCCATGTCGAGAGATGCAGAAGTGGGACTCTTAACAAATGCCTGCCAAACTGATAAAGCATTAGATGGTACAAGATTATTAATTAGCATTTGTAAGAAACGGGGATACCAGCAGACAACATCAGTGGTTGCAATGTCCCTGGTATCAGGTGATCCCATCATGGCCACAATTTCAGAAAGAACGATTCTTCCATAATTGATGTTTAGTTCACGGGCCAGGGAAACACCAAAGATTTTCATGGGAATTGGAATTTGATGAAAATCTCTTTCGCGTGCATGAAAACATCTTGTGATAGCTTCGAAAAAGTAATTCCATTCCACATGAAAAAATTGTTTTTGAATAGTGGAAGTGGATATTTTACCAGTGGGAGGATAACATCCAATTTCCTCAAAAAACTGTAGGCGCTCGGCCGCTGTAGGTACAGGGTCATAAGAATCCTTGACTGGGAAACCAAGAACTCTATTAAAAACGGCCTTTGTAACCTCAAATTCTTGACCTTCTATGGTAAACTTAAAACCATAGGGGGTCGATTTACTCCTGTAAGGAACCGCACTGGTCCATAATTGTTGCAAAGCATCATGAACCAGTGTTGGTTTGGCAGTGAAAGTAGTACTTGCTTTGGAGTACAAATTGAGAAATCGTACCCAAAACTTGAATCGCGGGAATTCATCACCAATTTCCGTAGAGATATTATAAAAATTATTCTTAGCAAGTGAAAATTGGTGAGCCATTTATGAAAAATAATTTTCCTTGAATTAAGTGAATTTTTCTTGAAAAATAAGCAAACAATGTAGATCAAAAAGCAAGGAAATTAAACAACTGCCAGTAAATCCCTTTTAATCAACAAATAAGTTGAATAGGCCTAAGTGGTAATTAAACTACGGAATTTAATGTATTAATACGAAACCAAACTCAGCAAATTACTGATTAAAGACTGATCGGGAACAAATCTGAACCTAGTATGCACGTGTTATCACAGATGTGAGAAGTGTGTGTATTGTCGTATATAGATCGAAAGTGATGATGAACAGTTACGACTAAAAACACAAAACTACTATTAAAATCGATGCAAATAAGGAACAGAGAATGAAAACGGGCAGTAATTCGTTATACGTATGAGATTAGACACGAAAAAAATATGAACAATACGGAGTTTGATTAAATCGCAGGGAGGGGAGGGTGGGGGCTTGAAAAATTAGGTTTTAAACAATGGGTAAAAGTGAAAATAAAATTGGGTTAGCTATGTATATATATACATTATTGAGAAATGACAAAAATATCCCTGTGAAAGTGAAAAAAAACTTAAGTACGTACAGGGTAATCTAAGTCGAACACTATGTCGAACTTTGACTTGAGTTTCGACATTGATGCTATCTCGAAGTTTAGTCACTTAATACAATTTAAACAGTCAAAACCATCAAGGAAAATCTATCTCGAACATCAAGTCGATATTCGAGATAAGGTTCGAGATAGAGACTATCTCGAAGTTTCCTTAACCCTTGAACAAATTCAAAATCCCACCAGGGAAAACTATCTCGAATATTAAGTCGATATTCGAGATAATGTTCGAGATAGATCCTAAATCGAACATGAAGTCGATATTCGAGATAATGTTCGAGATAGACCCTAAGTCGAACATGAAGTCGATATTCGAGATAATGTTCGAGATAGACTCTAAGTCGAACATGAAGTCGATATTCGAGATAAAGTTCGAGATAGATCCTAAGTCGAACATGAAGTCGATATTCGAGATAATGTTCGAGATAGATCTTAAGTCGAACATGAAGTCGAATTTCTTCCCAGACTTAGAATTTTCAAAAACTTTACTCCTGGAAGCCTCAAATTCGAAATTCAAGTCGAATTTCGAGATGAGTTTCGAGATAGAACAGATCTCGAAATTTTGAAGATACTTGGTAAAATTTGGCAATTTTTTTTTAAAAACAATAATTAAATTTTGCCAAATTAAAATAAATACCAATTCAAGGATTTTTAATCATAACCAATACTAAAAACATTCCTTGATAATTCTAAGGCCTCTCATAGCATAAAAATTACATGAAAAACATAGAAAAATCCATTTAAAAATCATGACAAATTTAAAGATCTATGAATTTAACTCCCCCTATGTTGATGCAATTAAATGAGCATAAATTCAAAGTTTTTACAAATAATTTCATTCAATGCACAAAGAATTCATGAAAAATAACACTACATACAATATATAATAATCATTAATGAAACATTTTAAAGTCTAAGTCTATAATGGTTAAATAGCATGCAGAAGTGATATTTTTTTAGCAATTTTCTAGATTATTTACATATGTTTTCAACTAGACACAATTAAAATATGCAATTTACAAGAAGAAAAACATATGTACTTGAACAAAACTGGGATTGTACAGATAAGAGGATTTACTAACTTGTGTTAAGCATCTCCAATTCACCAACCAACCTATTGAATGTGACTTCATCAAGAGGTTTAGTGAATATATCTGCAATTTGTTGCATTGTGGGTACAAAATGTAACTCCACAGTCCCCTTCTCAACATGTTCTCTTATGAAGTGATATCTTATATCTATGTGCTTGGTTCTGGAGTGATCCACATGATTGTTGGTCATGGCAATGGCACTAGTGTTGTCACACATGATAGGAATCTTCTTGTGCTCCATGCCATAATATTTCAATTGGTTCCTCATCCACAGTATTTGAGCTACACAGCTTCCGGCAGCGATGTACTCAGCTTCAGCAGTAGAAGTAGATACTGTATGTTGCTTTTTACTTTGCCAGGACACCAATCTTCTTCCTAGGAATTGACAGGCACTAGATGTGCTTTTCCTATCAATCCTGTAACCTGCATAGTCTGAATCCGAATAGCCTATTAGATTAAAACCTGTATCTCTTGGGTACCAAATCCCTAAATTTGATGTTCCCTTTAGATACCTAAAGATTCGTTTGACGGCTATTAGATATGACTCTCTAGGATCCGTTTGGAACCTTGCACACAAATAGGTTACGAACATTATATCGGGTCTACTTGCAGTTAAATAAAGAAGTGAGCCAATCATACCTCGATAGCTTGTGATGTCAACTGGTTTACCTGATTTGTCTTCATCAAGCTTCATGGCAGTTGCCATGGAAGTTTTAGCTGCTGACGCATCTTCTAGATTGTACTTCTTGAGTAAATATTTGATGTACTTGGACTGACAGATAAAGATTCCTTATTTTCTCTGACTGATTTGTAATCCAAGGAAGAATGACAGCTCCCCCATCATGCTCATCTCATACTTATCCTGCATTAACTTGGCAAATTTCTCGCACAAGCGCTCATTAGATGACCCAAAAATAATATCATCTACATAGACTTGAAAAAGTATTAAATCACCCTTTACATTTTTATAGAACAATATTTTATCAATTACTCCCCTAGTAAAACCACTTTCAATTAAGAACAAGGAGAGGGTTTCATACCATCGTCTTGGGGATTGCCTGAGGCCATAGACAGCTTTGAAGAGAAAGTATACAAAATCTACAAGTTCTGGATCAATAAAGCCAGGTGGCTGTTCCAAATATACTTCTTCTTCTAGCTCTCCATTCAGGAAGGCACTTTTCACATCCATCTGAAAAACCTTGAAGTTCTTGTGTGCTGCAAAGGCCAAGAACATCCTGACTACCTCAAGTCTTGCAACTGGAACGTAGGTCTCATCATAATCAATACCTTTTTTTTTAGAATAACCATTCGCTACCAAACGAGCCTTGTTTCGTGTTACAAATCCGTCTTCATCCAGTTTATTTCGGAATACCCACTTAGATCTAATTACTGATATGTTCTTTGGTCGGGGTACCAGTTTCCAAACTTTCTGCCTTTCAAATTGATTGAGCTCCTCTTGCATTGCAATTACCCAATCAGCATCACCAAGAGCTTCTTCTAATTCTTTAGGTTCAAGTTTGGACAAGAACCCAGAGTACAAGCAGATATTAGCCATGTCAGCTCTTGTAGTTCTTCTAGTAGTCACACCGGCGTCTGGATCACCAATGATTAATTCAAACGGATGGTTTCTACTCCATACCCGTTCTTTTAGTAAATGTCTTGATGATTCAATTTGACTTTCTGAATTATTGTGTTGACTACTTGTATTATTTCTACTAACTCCCCCTGAGTTAGTGCCAGCTCCTGCAGAACTAGTGTCATCTCTTCTTGAGTTTTGAGCACTTGTCCTTGAGCTGCTATTTACTCCCCCTGAGTTGTTGTCGGACTGTGCTGAAGAAGTTTCTTCTGATCTTGTAGAAATCGATTGTCCACTAGACTCAGGTATTTCTTCACGAACACTTGGTATATTTGAAGTAACAATCAACTCAGGTTCATCCTCAACTTCATCCAAGTCCAGATTCTGAAATTTTAGGGACTCGGGTTCACTATTATCTTTAGAAATTTATGGGAGTTTGGTATCGTCGAATCTGACATTGTAGCTTTCAATCACTTTTCGATCATTCACTAAGAATACCCGATAAGCTGCCACCGTATCTGTAGAATACCCAACAAATATCCCTTTACGAGCTTTTGCTTCAAACTTACCTAGTTTTTCATCGTCTATTAATACATAGCATTTAGCTCCAAAGACATGAAAGTATTTGATTGTTGGTCTTCTGTTATTCATTAGTTCACATGCTGTCTTTTCTTTATCTTTTATAATCAATGTTCTATTCTTAGTGTAACACACTGTACTCACAGCTTCGGCCCAAAAGTATAGAGGAAGTTTTGATTAATACAACAAAGTTCTTGCTGCTTCAACCAATGTTCTGTTCTTCCTTTCAACTACTCCATTTTGCTGTGGAGTTCTCAGGGCATAGTACTGACGACGTATTCCTTTAGAAATGCAGAAATCATTCAGTATTGCATTTTTAAATTCAGTGCCGTTGTCTGATCTAATCGTCTTCACAGTGAGAGTTAAAACATTCTCAATTTCAGTGATGTGATCAATGATTTGGAAAGGTACTTCATCTTTTGTCATAACGAACAATACCCATGTATACTTGGAGAAGTCATCCACTATTACCAATGCATATCTTTTCCTAGACAATGATAGGACATTCACTGGGCCAAATAAATCTATATGTAGAAGTTGCAGAGGCTCAGTGATACTAGAAATTTCTTTGGACTTATGCGATGCTCGCTTTCACTTTCCCATTTCACAGGCTTCGCAGAGTCCTTTAGGAGCAAACTCCAATTGAGGTAGATCTTTCACCAATTCTCGTCTAGCAAGAGCATTCATCGTTTTGAAGTTTAAGTGAGATAGCTTTTTATGCCATAAACAGCTTTCATCATCTGAAGCTTTACTATAGAAACAGGTGACTTCATTCTGGTTTGCCGAATCCATATCAGCAACAAAAAGATCTGCCCTTCGAACTCATCTTAAAGCCAACGAACCTTCCTTAATGTGAGTGATTGATACACCTTTCTTATTGAAGACAATTTCGTATCCTTTGTTACAGAATTGACTGATACTCAATAGATTGTGTTTCAATCCCTCAACATAGGAACAGGTGACTTCATTCTGGTTTGCCGAATCCATATCAGCAACAAAAAGATCTGCCTTTCGAACTCATCTTAAAGCCAACGAACCTTCCTTAATGTGAGTGATTGATACACCTTTCTTATTGAAGACAATTTCGTATCCTTTGTTACAGAATTGACTGATACTCAATAGATTGTGTTTCAATCCCTCAACATAGGAAATATCTTCAATGATGACATTACCAATTTTCAATTTGCCATATCCCTTTGTTACACCTGTGCTGTCATCTCCAAAGGTGACATAAAGGCCAACCTTCATAACCAATTCTGTAAGCAGGGACTTGTTTCCTGTCATATGCCTTGATGCTCCACTATCTAGCACCCATACAACTTTATTTGTTTTCTGCTTAATGCCCTGCAATAACAGATTGATTAGGCGTTCTTCGGAACCCAAGAATGATTGGGCCCGACTTTTCTATAAGATCGAGAATTATCAGATTTAACAACAGGAGATGCACCCTTTTTAACGTTATTAGATCTTTCGACTTTGTCTTTTCCTTTTTCATACTTGACAGATTTGTCAGTCTTAGGAGAAGCCTTGTCACTCCTAACTTTAGGAGGACTAACAGTCTTAGCTCTTACATGCTTCTTTTTGACATTAGAACTAGCAGAAGAATTTAGACATGATTGGCTAGTTGCATTCATCAAGTTCACAAATGTTTGCATGACGTTAAAAGTGCATGGCATACAATTTGGTTGACCACATTGTGCATGATTCTGATGCATATTATTCATTGATTGTGGTACAGGCATGGCATGTGCAATAGGAATATTCATGTTAGATTTACATGCATAAGAAAGATGTTCAGTTGATTTACAGTGATAACATGTTTTCTTTATTCGTTCTGCCTTAACCTCTTTTAAGCCTTTTTCCTTTTTACTCTATTGTTTAACAGCCTTAGCTCCTAATCCTGGTCTAGACTCATATCTAGGGGAATTGATTTTAACTGATTTAGTAGGAGTTCTAGGTTGTTCTTTCTTCCGATCTTCCATTTCAATCTCATATCTAACTAACAATTCAGTCTCTCCTTCTTCACGAGGAACGAAGTGTTTAAAGATAGGTTTGACAGCAGATTTAAGAATTGTAGGTATTTCCTTATTAATCTCACTAGAACTAGTGTCTACAGACCTTTTTCCTTCTTTCTTAGATAAGTTAGAATAGTTAAGTCCTACACCGACTCTAGTTATCTTCTTAAATGTGTCACTATCAACATTCACTTTACTAGCTGCTAGTTTATAAGCTTCACATTTAGTTTCTACCTTAGCTAGTTTATTCCTAAGACATGCTTCTATTTCATCTTTAAGGTTGAGCTTGTGTTCCAAAGATTTAATAGAGTCTCTTAGGGAAGTATCTATAGTGCAAGCAGCCTCTAATTCTTCTACTTTTGCCTCAAGCATTCTACATTTGGCAACAAGTGTTTTCTGTTCTTTTTGAGAAGTATTTAGGCTTTTGCACAACATATAGATCTCTTCGCTAAGAGCCCCGTTCTGCACTTTATAATCATCAATAGACATTTCTTCTTTAAGGGTTAGAATTGGTACCTCTGGTTCATCTGATGTCTTAGCCATGAGGGAAAAGTTTGTTGCATGGGTAACTTATTCCTCATCTGAATCATCCCAAGCTCTGCCTTCTGTAACAACTAAAGCTCTATTTCCATGTCTTTCCTTCACCAGGGCTTCATACTTGCTTTTGAGGGCTTCATAAGTTTCTTTGGGATATGTCTGTTTCGGCTTCTTGCAGTCTGTAGCAAAATGTCCAGCTTCACCAAAGTTATAGCATTTGAACTTCATTTTGAAATCCAAAGGTGATTTGTAGCTGGTACTCTTGCTTTTCCCTTTATAACCTTGAGAACTACCACCACCCTTAGTAACCCGATAGTAAGATGAGGATTTTCTTTGTGGACGGTTACTCTTTCTGAATCTTATGTTGCTGAACTTCCTTGCCATGTATGCCACGACACTATCATCCATGTTGTCCAGCTCTTCTTAGGTGAAGTAGTCATCATCACTATTTGACGTGCACTCATCATCATTTTCAACTTGATGTGGTGCAGGTGATGATCTAGGTTTTTCTACAATCATTGCATTTTTAGACTCTTCCTCATCAACAATTAATCCTGATGCCGCTTCCCTTCCTCTTGAATCATTATCCCATGCTTGATCTTGAAGGGTCTCCAGCTCATAGGTCTTTAAAATTCCATAATATTCTTCTAGAGAAGTTGTATGCAGATCTCTGGTTTCTCTAACAGCGTAGACTCTATGTTCAATGCTCTTTGGGTGGTTCCTTAGATATGTCGTGTTGACTTCAACCATGGGAAGAGTTACACCTCTCAGATTCAAATCCCACACTAACTGACTGAATCTTAGATAGACATCTGTTATGCTTTCTCCTTTTTTTATTCTGAAGGTGTCATACTCCATCTTGAGTATAAGTGTTTTGTTGCTTCTGACCTCAGCGGTACCTTCCATGACGACCTCTATTTTATCCCAAATCTTCTTCGATGTAGTTAGTCCTTTTACTACATTAAAGATCTCATGATCTAGGGATTCCATTAATGTTTGTCGAACGGATGTATCGAAAGCTATTTGTTCCTTATCAGCATCTGAAAAGTCTGTTGCCTTCTTAGGCTCAGACCGTTGTGGAACAATCACATCTCCTTCCATATACTCAGGAACAACGACCATTGGTACATATTTACCTTTATCAAGGACTTCCAGATATTCAGGATTGATGGACTCAAGGTAAAGTTTCATTCTCAACACCCATTCTTCATAGTGATCTCGGTCGAACATTGGAATTTTGAAATTATGTTTAGGTGCCATCTTAATATAGATTTAAAGTAGAGATAATAAACTTTTCTTATTACTTGATTAGTAATTGAAAGAAAATCGAATTATCTCAGAATAAATCAAAGTTTAAATTCTGGCCACCAAAAATTTCTAAGTACCCAAGACTAGGCTTGAAACTCTATGTAGAACTTTTGCCTAAGTCGAAATTTCACCAAGTAGAAAATCTGTCAATTAGAAATTCTCACTAAGTCAAAATTTTCACTAAGTAGAGATTTTGTTCAAGTCGAAATTTCTAAGTAGAAAATCTCAAGTAGAAATTCTATGTAGAACTTTTTGTCCTTAGAAAGAAATTTGTTGCAGGTCACTTTCAATATTGAATAAACAATATTATTTTCACACTTTTTGACTTGTGTGTCTTTTCTCACCTAACAACCACGTGACAGGTACAGAGTAATCTTTAATATCTTTTTGTGCAGTGAGAAAGTTGTCCAATCAAAAGCCAGTAACACCTTTTTCAATTTTTGTCTTTTGAAAAAGGAAATCAAAAGTTGTTGGGTTTGTCTTCTTTATCAAGAACAGTGATGACTTTTTGAAGAACACCAAGAATCAAAGTACCCAGAATAATTCACAAAAATTATCTAAAATCCACCCAAGCTAAATAATCATACCTGGAGTATTTAAATAATTTTTAGGATGAGTTTTAACTGATAAATGAATTAAAGCACACTTTTCAAGAAAAACTTGAAAAGAAGATCTGTTAATGAAAACTCACAAATCTTCTACCAAACACAAGGATCTATGTTTTGTATATTAAACATGAAGCTCTGATACCAATTGTTAGGTCCAAATGTGTTGTAGAGGGGGGGTGAATACACCTTTTCAACTTTATGAAGCAATAAATACTTTATAATAAATGAACACAATGATTCAAGGAATATATGTCTTATATATAACTTGAAGGGGTTGCTACAACATTCATTACAATAGTACAACAGAAATAAAGAGGGTAGTAAATGATACTAAGCTCTGTGAATACTCTCTATCTCTTTTACAAGTGTTTCTCTCAATATTGCTCACTCTTTAAAATGTTACACGAGTACTTCTATTTATACTACTTGTAATCTATGACTTGTAGTCTTCAACAGATAAGATATGAGTGGTCCTATGTTGTCCACGTAAATCTTATCTTGTCTTGAAAGCTTGGAAATAGCCAACCAGATGATGCCATGTGTCATGTTGAAACTGTCCTCTATGTAGAACTTCTACACAGGAATTTCTACTTGCACTATGTAGAACATCAAGTAGAACTTCTACATGGGAATGTTCTACTTAAACTCTATCTCGAATATTTAAGTTGAACTTCTACATAGGAGTTTCTACATAGGCTCTATCTCGAATATTCTAAGTAGAACTTCTACATAGGAATTTCGAGATAGAAATGTTCTACTTGCAGAATATCTACTTGGCTCTAAGTAGAAACTTATCTAGAATTTCTAGATAGAAATTTCTACTTAGGTTCCCTTGTAAGTACTTAGAGAAATTCTGGGCTTCAACTAGAAACTTCAATGCAACATCTTGAACTTGTGATTTCTTCTTGTCTTCAATATTCTTCAACAAGCTCTTGAACATGGATCTCTATTACTAACATAAACTTGCTATCAATGTCCTGACACTTGATGCAATGGTCTGGTTCATAAGTGATTAGTCTTGATAGGGTTCTTGCTTCTGAATAGATTACCATATTCAATTAGTAATGTGACTTTCCAATTGTCGCTTTCCTGCTTCTTCACTTGAAATCAATTAGTCTTATTGATACTTATTGTTATGATCTTGATTCTTTAAGTTACACATCACTGAGGCATGAACAACTTTGACTTGAACTTCTTCCAGTGATTTCATCTTTGATTGATCATAATTAACCATGTTAAATTGTATCAATTACCTTGTCTTCAATTTGTATTGATTTCTTTGTGGCTTCTTGTTCTTGATTGTCTTTCGGTTAAGTATCTTTTCTTTAGTTGAGTTACATTAGATATAGTGTTATAAGTTTAGACACTCTGCCTTTCAGAAAGGAACGGAAATAGATAAAGAATGAGACTGCAACTCCATATTTACTGGAGATGCATCAAACTGAATTTGAGAAGACTCCACCACAGTTTCCTGTGATTTTGCAGTGTGTGAATCCCATTGTGCAAAGGTTACTTTCTTCTTTCTCCTTTCATAGGATTTGGGGGTTTTGGCTTGAGTGTCCTCATCTTTGTTCAGTGCCCCTGGCTGTGGGCTCTTTTCAATATTGACATCTTTTTGGGAAAATGCCAATAGAGATGTGGTATTATCCTTGTTAACATCCACAGTCTTTTGGGAGACTGTGGAGTGGGTAGGTTTGGGTTGCACACCCTCTCTCTCCTTATCCTTCTGGGTTCTTTGACTTTCCCCAGTTCCCTCACCAGAACCTTCTACATCTAATCTATCACCACCTGGAGTTTTTCTTTTCTTTGGTTTTACAAAAACAGATTTTTAGGAACCTGTTGAGGTTAGTTTCTTAGATTTGATTGATGAAATAGGTAGTGTGGCTTGGGTAGGAGGGTTGGGGTTACTGCTAGCACCCTCCATTGCCACAGAAGGCAAAGAACCTTGAGTTTTAGAAGAAGTAAGGGAAGAAATAAATACCTGAACAAAAGGTGGATAGATCAATTCCACATTGCTATGAAGATTGATCCTGACCAAGTCTTTCAAGACCCTTTTGTTTTGGACACAACAGTCCACAGTCTCCATCTCTCTGGTTATTTCAATGTCCTTCACAAAATGGTTAATAAAAAGCATAATAAATCTAGCATAATATATATGATTTGATCTATTAGCCTTATTACCCAGTTTTGCTGCAATTTTATTTAGTATGATGGAAGATAAATTGAAAATTTTATCAAACAAAATACTATATGATACCTCTTGCATACTAGTTGTTATTGCATCAAAATTGCTAATTTTACCCTAAAGCATTTAATTATGACATCAAAGAAATAAGACCATTCTCTCCTAAGATGTTTTCTAACCACATGACCTAGTCCTATTTCTGGTTCAGCATAATTAACAGATTTTAGCATTAACCTAATTTTTTTATCTGTTGGGCTTTTATCAGTATTATTAGCAGGTAATTCTAAGCATTCATTAATAACAACATTAGTAACAGTGTACTTATCTCCTTTACAAGTGAATGTAATTGCAGAGTTGTCACTTGTGATTTCAGCACTTGCCCAAAATTCTTCCACCAAGTTGCAGATGATCTTTGGAGCATCTTTGAGTGCCTTCTTTACCTTGCAACTTTCCAAAAATTTCATCAGAGGATGGAACTCCTGGGTTGCCTCTTCCACTATTGTACATGCTACAAAATTTGTAAGTTCGTAGATGAAACCACTATGTGAAACTTTCTTTGATGAAGAGGCCATTTCTTTGACTTTTGGCTAGAAATCACTTACTTGACAAGGATTAAGTATTTGAGAAAGATTGAAAATTGAGAGATTTAGAGACTAAGTTCGCAGATTGAGAGAGAGAAAGAGAGAGACAGAGAGAAATTAGTAAACAAAATGCAGGTAAGAGTAAAGAAAAATTTTAATCTCACTATTTATATTTACTAATTTCTCAATCGATTTCTTTCTCAAAATAGAACTAAATTGACCGTTGAAAAAAAATGAATAAGTGAATTACTTATTTTGGCAATCGACTGTTATACATACAAGACTGTATGTATTTATCAATTGATAAGACAAGTAATCAACGGCTAGATTTTGTACAGGTCGATTGATGACATGGACCCTAAAACTTCCATACCATCGATTGATAACTAATTTATCCATCGACCGTTAGTACTATCTATCGATAGACAAATACATCATCGATTGATATAGTTATCAGTCAACAGATCAATATATCCATTGATATGTAAAATGCTTATCAATTGATTAATGAAAAATCAATAGATTAGCATTATCAACGGCTACCTACTAGAACTAAAACAACTAACTAACTTATCAGACATTTCAAATGTTAATGAAAATTAAGCATACCTAAATCACATACCAATCTATTAAAGGTAGATTCATCTAATGGTTTGGTAAAAATGTCTGCAAGTTGTCTTTCACTAGGGACAAAATGTAATTCAACAGTACCATTCATTACATGTTCCCTAATGAAGTGATACCTTATGTCAATGTGCTTGGTTCTGGAATGTTTCACAGGACTTTCTGTTATTGCAATGGCACTTGTATTATCACAGAAAATAGGAATCTTGTTCAAGTTGAACCCATAGTCAAGTAGTTGATTCCTCATCCATAATATTCGTGCACAGTAACTTCCAACTGCAATGTATTCAGCCTCTGCAGTAGATGTAGACACTGAATTCTGCTTCTTGCTAAACCATGAAACAAGCTTATTTCCTAGAAATTGACAGGAACCTGTTGTATTTTTTCTGTCAATTCTGCAACCTGCATAGTCTGCATCTGAATAACCAATTAGATCAAATCCGGAATCTCTAAGATACCAAATTCCAAGATTTGGAGTTCCTTTGAGATATCTGAATATTCTTTTTATTGCAATCAAATGAGATTCTCTAGGATCAGCCTGAAACCTAGCACAAAGACATGTAGCAAACATTATGTCTGGCCTACTTGTAGTTAAATATTGTAATGAGCCAATCATGCCTCTATAATTTGAAATGTCCACTATAGCTTCCTTAGTGTTCAATTCAAGTTTAGTTGCAGTGGCCATGGGAGTTTTTTGCAGAAGAACATTCATTTAAATCAAATCTCTTTAATAAATCGGAAATATATTTGATTTGATTTATGAAAATACCATTTTTGACTTGTTTGACTTGCAAACCAAGAAAATAGGAAAGTTCTCCCATCAAGCTCATTTCATATTTACTTTGCATCAACTTAGCAAACTTTTGACAAAGTTTTTCATTAGTTGAGCCAAAAATAATGTCATCTACATAGATTTGAACAAGAATCATAGAGCCATTTACATTTCTATGAAAGAGAGTTTTATCAACAGTACCTCTTGTGAAGTGATTCTTAATCAAGAATTTAGAAAAAGTGTCATACTAGGCTCTAGGTGCTTATTTCAATCCATAAAGTGCCTTGAGAATATAGTATACAAATCCAGGATGAACAGGATCAATAAAACCAGGAGGTTGTTCTACATATACTTCTTCTTCTAGTTCTCCATTGATAAAAGCACTTTTCACATCCACACCTTGAAATTAGCATGAGCAGCATATGCTAGAAAGATTCTGATTGCTTCCAATCTTGCAACTAGTGCAAATATTTCATCAAAATCTATTCCTTCTTCTTGTGAATAGCTCTTTGCCACTAATCTTGCTTTATTTCTTGTCACTGTACCAGATTCATCCATTTTGTTTCTGAACACCCATTTTGTTCCAATGATAAACTTGTTCTTTGGTTTGGGCACCAGCTTCCATACCTTGTTTCTTTCAAACTGATTCAACTCTTCTTGCATAGCAATTATCCAATCAGGATCATTCAAGGCTTCTTCAATCCTTTTTGGTTCTTCTTGAGACAGAAAGCTACTATACAAGCATTCATTTTGAGTTGCACTTCTAGTTTTGATACCATCATTTGCATCTCTAATAATTAATTCAAAGTGATGGCTTTTTGTCCATTTCCTTTGAGATGGTAAATTTGTCCTTGAAGATGATGCTTCATGATCATTAGAAGTGTTATGATCATTGTGATGTGATTGACTATTTGAGAACCCTCCCCCTGAGATGGACACTCTACTTGAAGATTGTTGAGAAGAGTTGATATCCATCGAATGATTATCAATTGATGTATTATCAGTCGATTGATGATTGTCAACTGATAAGTTATCTGTTGATGCATTGACATCAATTGATGGGAGGATTCTAGGTACTTGAATTCTTGAGATTTCCACATCATCATCACTATCTTCAATATTGCTTGTTGATTCATTTTCAAAATGCAACAGATCATGGAATCCTTCATCAACTAACCCTTGAATTTTCTTTTCATCAAAGACTACATGCATAGATTCCATAACAATGTGTAATCTAAGATTGTAGACTCCGTATGCTTTGGTTGTTATTCCATATCCAACAAATATAGCTTTATCAACCTTGGCTTCAAAATTTCCTAGATTTTCACCTTGATTTCTCAGTACAAAGCATTTGCATCCAAAGACATGAAGAAAATTTACTGTTGGCTTCTTGTCCTTCTTCATCAACTGATATGGAGTTTTACCTTGAATTTGATTGACCATGGAGATATTCTGAATGTAGCAAGTAGTATTAATTGCTTCTGCCCAGAAGTATGCAGGAAGTTTTGCTTCTTCTAACATAGTTCTAGCAGCTTCAATCAAGGTCCTATTTTTTCTTTCAACTACTCCATTTTGCCGTGGAGTCCTTGGTGTAGAGAAATGATGAGTGATACCTTTTTCTTCACAGAATTCTTTCATGGTTGAATTCTTGAATTCAGTACCATTATCACTAGCAAGTTTCTTGACCTTCCATTCAGTGCCATTGTCAACATTCTTCACATGATTGATAATTAATTTGTTTGCCTCATCCTTAGAGTGTAAGAAATATACCCATGAAAATCTTGTGAAGTCATCCACAATTACTAAGGCATATTTCTTTTTGGCAATTGACATGATGTTGACTGGACCAAATAAATCCATGTGCAATAATTCCAGAGGCTTATGAATTGATGATTCAGACTTTGACTTGAATGATGTTTTTCTTTGTTTTCCGTTTTGACAGGCATCACATAGTCCATCCTTGGTGAATTTTATTTGTGGAATGCCTCTAACCATATTCTTTCTAACCAATTAATTCATGGTCTTGAAATTCAAATGAGCTAGCTTCTTGTGCCAAATCCAACTTTCATCTGTATTGGCTTTACTAAGTAGGCATGTCATAGAATTTGCCTTTACAAAGTGAAAATCAGCCACATAGACATTTCCTTTTCTTTCTCCAGTTAAGAGAATTTCACCAGTTTCTTTGTTGGCTATAATGCATGATCCAGTTGTAAACCATACACCATTTCCATTATCACACAGTTGACTAATACTTAGCAGATTGTGCTTTAGTCCATCAACTAGTGCTACAGGTTCAATGATAACATTTTCTTTTGCAATTGAGCCATATCCCAGAGTAAAACCTTTGCTGTTATCTCCAAAAGTAACTCCTGGGCCAGTCTTTTCCACAAACTTTGTGAGTAGGGACAAATCTCCAGTCATGTGCCTTGAACATCCACTATCCAAATACCAGAGATTTTTCTTCCTGTTTCCTTGCACACACATAAAACATTCAAGTTGTTTTTGGTACCCAAGTTGCCTTGGGTCCTCTTTTATTAGTTGCAGCCTGAGCCCCTGTTGTCAACTTAGGTTCCTTTTGTTTTGATGGGTTTAAATCCACATTAACTTTGGGAGTTGACTTTTTAGGCTTTGACACCTTAGAATTCATGACAGAATTTCTATGAATTTCATCATCTACATTAGGCATGTTCCATGGCATACCAGGCATGTTCATATTAGGATATGCAAAGAAAGGATTATACATGTATGGAACTTGTGCATAAGGCATAGGAACATTAGGTGCAACCAAATTAGAAGACATGAAATTCATGAGCATAGGATTTGTAAACATGGCATTTGCAGTCTTGGCATGCATATTTAAATCATTTGAAGATATAGACTTCTTTTCGGTCTTGCATTGCATGGACAAATGATTTACACTACCACATTTAGCACATACTTTTCTAGGGGCATACATATCAGGAATGTAGTTGTTGTGCTTATTTATGCCTACTTTTCCATTCCTATTTTTCTTCTTTTTCTCAGACTTAGGTTGAATAACTTCTACAGGTGCTATCACTTCTAATTTTGCTTTTAATTGATTCTTGGATAAACTACCTATGTTGATCTTCTCAACCTTAGTCTCAACTTGATTTTTGGTTTCCTTAACAAACTTGATAGGAGTGCTACATTTTTTCTTTTTATTAGCCATCGATGATTTACTTGTTGATGGATGCTTATCGATTGATTCAGCATCAATCGATTGATAATCCTTATCGATCGATGAAGGATTAGCAGTCGATTGATCTTTATCCCTTGAAGCATCATCCAATGGCTTGCCAATTGAATTGGGGGATTCTCCTAGAGTATCTATACCCTGAACATCTATGATTTGTTTGGCAGTTTTAGCAGACCTATTCCATCTGTTAATGGTTTCTATTTCTTCAGCTAATTGTTCTTTCAACAACTCTTCTCTTTTCAAACTATTTACTAGTTCATTCCTAGCATCCTTCATTTCTTGCTTGAATCTTTCTAAACAAACAAATTCATTTTCAAGAAAAATATTCCACTTAGTTAAGACATCAATGGTGTTCATTAACTTGAGGTTTTCTTTGTTTAGAGACTTAAGAGTGACATGCAAATTGTACAATTCATTGGACATTTCATTAATAGTACTATTGCATTCATCAACAGTAAGTTCAGAAAAGTTGGTAGCTAGTACCTGATTAGATGCTGAACTAGCTTCTTCATCTTCATGGTTGGCCATTAGAGCTAGATTGATATATTCTTCAGAATCACTATCCTCAGCAGCCCAGTCCTTCTCCTCGGTAACAAAAGCCTTTTCTTTCTATTTCAAAAGGTCAAAGTATTTCTTTTTATAATCAATACTCTCATATGACTTTGCCTTTTCTTGTTTTAGCTTTCTGCACTCATTAGAGAAATGACCAGCCAATCCATAGTTAAAGCATTTGAATTTAGATCTATCAACCAAATTTCTGATTTGATTGTTGCTTCTAAACTGGGATCCAGGCCTTTGAGCATTTGGATTCCTCTTGAATTTTAACTTTGAAAACTTCCTTGACAAAAATGCAAGGTGCTCATCAATCTCATCCAAATCATCCTGTGAACATGTTTCATTTTCTTCACACTTGCCCTTTCCTTTTCTCTTGGATGATTCTTCATCAGCATCACCATCCATCATGATGAATTCTTCTACACAGCCAGTTTCCTTCTTCTCTTTCTTGTCTTCATTCCCTTTGACCATCAAAGCCACAGTTTTCTCCTTTCTTTGATTCTTCTCAATCTCCTCATCTTGTTAGATTTCCAACTCATATGTCTTGAGAATACCATAAAGTTTCTCTAGAGTATAATCCTTGAAGTCCTGAGATTGTCTAATGGAAACAGTCATTGGTTTCCATTCTTTTAGAAGAGATCTAAGAAATTTTAGATTTGTATCCTCAGTTGCATAAACCCTACCATATAGCTTCAGTCCATTTAAGAACTTCTGAAATCTGCTATAGGTGTCATTGATAGATTCTCCACTCTTGAAATGAAATGATTCATATTTTTGAATCAAGAGTTGCATCTTGTTTTTCCTTACTTGCTCAGTTCCTTCACACAGAGTTTGAAAAGTATCCCATACTTCTTTTGATGAAGTAAAATTTATCACATTATCAAACATATCTTTATCTAGACCATTAAACAAAATGTTCATGGCCTTCTTGTCTTTAAGTACTTCTTTTTCATCCTCTTCTGTGAACTCAGAGATGAGTTTTGGAACATGTCTATCAATTGTAGGAGTTTCATCAGGGTTTACACCTGTAACTAGATTCATGGGAATATGAGGACCTTTCTCTATGCAGTGAACATAAGAAGATGCAGATGCATTTTTACCTTCCATGGAAAATATTCATCTTTCCTAAAAATGGAATCTTCACACCTGAATCTTTCTAGCCCATATTGATTATTCTTGATCTTTAAACTTTCTGTATGTTGAAAGCCTGCTCTAATACCAATTGTTATTCCCTAGAACAATGTCAATATTTGTAGAGGGGGGGTTGAATACAAATATTAAAACTTTTTGCTTGTTCTAATATTTGTTCTTGATGTTTGAGAATTAGAGAGAATATGTTCAAACAAATTAAGACTGAAAAATAAACTGAACAAAGAGATTTAAAATTACTAATGGATTGGTTTTTCCATCAGTGTATATTTTTGCTCAATGTTCCTAGGATAGAAATAAACCTGGCTTCATTTTTATAAGATTAGAAAACAAATCAATTGTTCTTACAAATATGCACTCAAACTAGAACAGTTGATTGAGAAATATTGTCTAACTTGTCTATTTTCTAATAATGCTGATGCACTTGTTTATATACCACAAATGTGCTTTTACAATTCCTATTCTAGGATTATTTCTACCTACCTTCCTTTTACCTTTTTCTATTTTAGAATAAAGGTTTGAAAGACAGCTTCTGATTGAGTCTTCACAGTCATCATAGACTGTCTTCCATAGGTGTTTTTTTGTCTTTCTGGATCTCTGACAGATTGCCTTTTTGTCATAGTCAATTGATAATTTGCTGTTAAGCATATCAATTGACTCTTCCTTTATTCATCAACTGATAATGTTCTTCGATTGATCTTGATATCCATCGATTGATAAGTATAGTTGCCTTATCGATTGATAAATGATATCAATCGATATATCAATCGATGGGTCTTCACATCAGTTGATGGTCTTCAACTCTTGACTTGGTTTCTTTAATTGATCTTCTATCCGTTCATGCTTCAATATCAACTGATCATCCTTCACTTGTATAATTTTCCTGTCTTCAAATAATCACAATTTAACAGTCTAAGTTACACATCAGTTGATGACCTATATCAATTGACTCTAGTATCAATTGATGAAAATATCAATTGATTTATACCTTATCAATATAAAATAGACTAAGTACACCTATGCTACAATCCATATTATCAGTTGATTCAGATAAACACTTCAACTGATAAATGGTTTCCTGATCAATTGATATTTATAACTTTCATATCAATTGATCACTTACATCAAATAAAATTTCTATGATTCTAAGATTAATGTTATCATCAAATTACATGTAGATTCCTAACAGCTTCGCAGAGATGACTAAGTGACATATGGAATATGCATCAACGTTTCAGAAAAAAATAACTTTTTTTGTTATCTCTTCATTTTTTACTATTCACCAGAAACTTAAAGAAATCACTATTCACTGGATTGTTTTTTCAAAACTCTTAAAATTTCAGGTTTTTACAGTCTCTCCTCCTTAAAAGGATTCTATCCCGGAATCTCATTTAAAACAAGTGATGATATTTCTCTAGTATTGCACTCTCTGACTCCCAGGTCGACTCTTCGACCTTCTAGTTTCTCCACAATACTCTTACGAGTTTGAAGATTTTGTTCCTCAGAATTTTCTCCTTCCTGTCGAGGATCTCTATTGGTTGCTCCATATAAGAGAGGTCAGGTTGGATCTGTACACGCTCATATTCTATCACATGCCTAGCGTCTGCATTATATTGCCACAACATAGACACATGGAACACATTAAGCACCTGCTGATGGTTTGGTGGTAAGGCTAACTCGTAGTCTACCTTCCCAACACGTTTCAAGATCTCAAATGGTCCAATAAATCTGGGACTTAACTTTCCCTTTTTAATGAACCTCATCAATCCCTTCCACGGGGACACTTTAAGTAACACTAAGTCTCCAACTTCAAATTCTTTGTCTTTTCTAGAATTGTCTGCATACTTGCGCTGTTTGTCCTGGGCTGCTACCAATCGTTTTCTTATAAGATCAATTGTCTCATTCATTTGCTAAACCAACTCGGGTCCTAATATTTTTCTCTTGCCAACCTCTTCCCAGTATAGGGGAGATCGACATTTTCTTCCATATAAGACTTCGTAAGGAGGCATTCCTATACTCACGTGGTAACTGTTATTGTAGGAAAACTCAATCAGCGGTAAATAGTCATCCCAGTTTCCCTCAAAATCTATTACACAAACCCTTAGCATAGCTTGTTGATTCTGACCTTGATATGGCTTGATCTGCCCTTCCTTGTTAAGTCTCTAGAATCCTTGGCCTCCATTTCCTTGGGTGTCAATTTTCCCTTTGAACTTGTTATTCTTGTTACTACTTCCTTGCTTGAGCTCTAGAAATTTCATTTCCATCTGGTCTTGCATATAGCTTGGGAGGTATTTTTCTAAGAAAAAATCCTTAAATCTGGTCCACGTAATGATTTCTCCTCCTTCCATCAGCCTTGTAGCTTCCCACCAGTAGTTGGCTTCAGACTTCAAAAAGTAACTTGCATAAACAGTTTTATGATATTCCCCAACACTTACCAAGTCAAAGGCTTTCTCTATCTCTTTTAACTAAGTCTGGGCTTCTACATGATCTGCACTACCTTTAAATTCAGGGGGTTTAACTACCTGGAAAGATTTAAAGATCACCCTTGGTGGAACTGGTGGTGGTTGATTCTGTTGATGTTGCTATTGGTGTGGGTTATGTTGTTGTTGTTGGAGTTGTTGTATCGGCTGTTGTTGTTGGGCTAGAGTAACAGATTGTTGTTGCAGAACTTGCAACATCTGAGCAATGGCTGGATCCATTTAGTTTGGATTACCTTGATTTTGGTCTCGATTTTGGTCTTTGTTTTGCGCATTGTTGGATCTAGTTATTCTTTTTGGAGGCATATTTCTGATAAGATGGTAAACAGTTCATTATACAATATATGGGTAGATATAGGCATGGTATAATAGGTAAATCAGAAATCAAGCAGTTCTATAGCAGTGGTTAATGGTATCTTTTAAAGCATGCCGTTTTCGTGTCATATAAGTCATCTAGTTACTCGCGATTACGTTAAGTCATGGTGGTAAGGAAACATAGGTATTATGCAGAGGTATTATAAAAGAACAGGTAACTGGAAGAGCATAAAGGAAATAATGACTCGTACTGGACACAGAAAGATATGCATAAATAAAATAAAGGTTCAGGGGCAAACACAACCCCTAACTAACATACCAACATTTTGGTTACAAAAGAGGAAATACAATGTCTGGATAATACAAACCCAAAGGAAAGAATGTCATAAAATACAACTATTACTAGAAAGAAAATATATGAACTATCTTCTCCTAATAGCAGCTATCCCCAGTCAAGTCCACAAACATTATCTCAAGAGAGCTCTAACAGATATCTTTTTCTCCTGCAGTCCTATCTGGAACTCCTAGCCACACCTGTGCCTGATAGCTCTGAACTCGAACAACACCCAGTTAATGAGTCGGGAGATCCTCCTAGTCTCCTCTACGACAGTACCAGTGTATGAACCTAGGTCCTCCAACTGCTCACTAATTCTCTCCTCCACAGCTCTTACCCTAGCTTCCCACTCATTCTCCGATGTTGCGATCCTACGGTTACATTCCTCTTCGGCTCTAGCTATTCTGGCCTGAAGTTCAGTGTTCTGGCTGGCCAGCTGATCTCGCTCACGGGCAAGCTCAGTGAACATGTGGTAGAGAACTGAAGGAAAATCCCTAACACAGGAAACACGGGGACGGATAGTAGAGGATGAAGCTACTCTTGATGGCCTAGGGGTAGAAACTAGATGAAAGGCATATGACTAGGCCTATTTGTAATAATTAGATGGCAACTCAACTCTAACTAATAAAGAGAAGTAAATACTAAACACTAAACAGGAATCAAGACGAAGACAGTCAACTAATCACAAAGGATCTAAGTATCAGAGGTATTTTGTAGGATTGCTACTCAACACTGGAAGAAGTTCAATTATTTGTTCAAGCGTCAGTGAAATTAATAATGTAGTAGTACTTCTATTGAAGACAGAAGATATAGAAGATTTCAAGTGATTACTACAAGCAGATTCCAGAAGAAGAATGCAAACAATGAAGAAGAATTAATGACAGAAGGCCTCTAGTTAAATGTTATTTAAATGGAGAATATTTATTTGGATGACACAAATGAACCAGACAGTACATTTGTGTGTCAACTAATATAATATTTATTCTTCATTTAATTCAAGAGGTTTCAAGATTAGAAGACGAAGAAAAGACAGGAAGATTTCAAGACTATCAGCACGGCTGCGACTAAAGATAGTATTTTAATTCTACTATCAATTGTTAATTAATTATTTAATTTATCTAATTAAATTAATTCAAGTTGAAATTAATTTAATTTATAAATTAACTAATTAAATTAAGTAGAATTAATTTACTATAAAAGAAATGCTTTAAAATGACTTATATAGATATATATAAACTGCTAGTATGACTTATCAATAAGTCATACCGAAATTCTTTATATATATATATATATATATATATATATATATATAAGTCATACCGAGCATGTTAGCATAAGTCATACCGAATTGTGTATATATATATATATATATAATCAGTTAGTATGACTTATTAATAAGTCATACCGAAGGACTTGTTAATAAGTCATACCGAACTATATATATATATATAATAAGTCATACCGAGATTTCAAATGCTCAAAAGGTCATACTGGATTGATTTTTTATTTAATTAAAAAGTCATACCGATTTTTTAATTAGAAAAATAAGTCATACCGACCAAAATAAGTCATGCCCAGTCTTTTGTAAGTCATACAAGTGTTAAAATAAGTCATACAGACTTATTTTCTTGAAATTAAGTCATATGGAAAAAGGTCATACCAGCCTTTTTCCAACCTCTATAAATATGAGGTGCTTGCTTCATTTGTTAGTGTTCAACTTGTTAAGAGTTAAGAAAATCAGTTCAAATTCAGAAATTTGTCTGCATTGTAATATTCACAGATTTCTGTGCAAGTTTGAATATAATTGATTAAACTCGAACACTTCATGTCGAATTCGTTCTAGATTTTTATATCAGTTATAGAATCTAATCTTCATATTAATTGTGTAATACTAATCAAGTTAAAATTATATCTTTCACTTGAACAGTATTTCATTATAATTAATATTTCGAGAGAAATTAAAATAATATTTTTAATCCTAATTATTCCGCGGTTAATTTTCAGATATTGTATTCAACCCCCCTTCTACAATATCAGGGACCAACAATTGGTATCAGAGCTGGTTGATATAGAAAATATCAGATCCAAACCAAAAATTCCGCAACTCATACAGATCTCAAAAATTATTTTTAATTCAAAATAATTTTTTATTCGAAATAATTTTTCACTAAAAATTATTTCTGATCAAAAATTGTTTTCAGTCAAAAATTAAAATATTTTTTTTGAAACACTTAATTTTTAATCTTATTAAAGATGAGTACCCAGAAAGTTACAAGCATCAAGATTCCACAGTTCGACAGAGAACACTACAACTTGTGGAAACAAAAAATGCTACTGTTTATCGGGATTGCAAATCCTAAGTATGCATTGATTATGGCTAAAGGTGTTGAGCTCCCTATATCAGTTGTTCTCGAACATACAGTAGATGGGGTCGTAATTCCCCACAGACAGTTTCCGAAAAGTCCGGCAGACTATACAGATGAGGAAACAGAAGCTGTGTCCCTTGATAATAATCTGAAGCTCATATTAATTGAATCCCTAGACTACATCATGTACAACCAAGTAGTCAATTGCAAGAATGCAAAACAAATCTGGGAAACAATTGAAATTATCAATGAGGGAACTGAAGAAGTTAAGGAGAATAGACTGGAGATCCTGACCACCCAATATGAACAGTTTAGATCCAACCCTGGTGAGGGTATCTCTGAGGTGTTTCAGAGACTAAACAAATTGATAAACGAGCTAAACATGAATGGAAAGTTTTATCAGAACCAAGAGGTGAACAGGAAGTTTTTGTTGACCTTACCAGAGCATCTGGAGCACAGGATTGCAGCCATCCGGGAATCTAGGGACATGAAAGAAGTAACCCTAGAAAGACTCTACGGAGTTTTAAAAACTTATGAGCTGGAACAGATCCAAACCAGAGAAATGTATGGAAGAGGTAAGGTACTGAGTTCCTCCAAGGCATTAATGGTAGAAGCACCAGAGAAAGAAGAAGTGAAGGCTGTTGCACCTTCTAACAGTTCAACAGAGTATGTGGTTCCAGAACTTGGACATACTGCTGACAAACAAGAAGATGGTGATTTCTACTCACTGGAAGAACTAGATCAGCTAGAAGATGAATCTCTAGCTATGGTTGCCAGGAAGTTTGGCAACATGAGATTCCGAAGAAACTCCTCATTCAGAAGTAAGCCTAATTTTGGAAGATTCCAAAGAGGAGGTTCTTCGACAGCAGTATCAAAAAGCGGCTACAAGACCAGCTTAGTTGATAGAAGCAAGTTTCGTTGCTTCAACTGTAATGAGCTAGGCCACTTTGCAACTGAGTGCAAGAAGCCTAAGCAAGGGAAGAAGAGAGAGTCTTATGAAGAGCTCAAGGAGAAGTATGATGCGCTAGTGAAAAAGCATCAAGGAAAGTCCTATCTAGCAGCAGGCAAAAGCTGGGATGACTCAGATAACGATGATGAGGAAGAGCTGGGAAATCTTGCTCTTATGGCTTCATCAGAGGGATCACTGTCTCCCACCAGTGACAGAGGAATAGAGGTAAATCCTTCGTGTCCTAAGATGTTTGCTTTGCTAGGTAAAGAACTAGATGGTGAAAGAGATAAAGTTAAGAAACTCAGACTCAAAGTCAAAGAGTTAATTGATGAGACTGAAGTTTTTAAACAGTTAAAAAGAAATCATGACAAGTTGACTATTAAGTTGACTGAAGACTTAGCTGTTCAAGTCAGCAAAGTCAGTTGTCATGTTGTAGTAGAAACTAATCTCAGAAACCAGATAGAAGAAGAAAAGAAGAAGTGTCTTGCTTATAAGAATTCCTCATATATTGTTAAGAACCTAGTTGACCAACAAGAAATAAGTCGTAAAGTTGGAATAGGTTTCGAGTATAACAAATCTGTAGGAAAGCCAAGCAACATAACCCCCTTTAGAAAAAGTGCTGTAGAAAGGGGTATCCCACATGTTGTTAAAGACACACCGAAACCTCTCTTCATAACACCGATAGCTGAACCCATCCTTGAGAGCTCTGTTCTAATTGCATATGAAATGCAGTTGGAAGATCTTGAGGAAGAGAAGAAGAGAGGAGAACAGGTTAAGGACATAAAAGGAGTTAATGTCCAGAAAGAAAAATGTGCACTAGAGACACCAGTGAAAGATGTGGGAACTTCTGATTCCTCCAGACCTGGTGTAGGTGCAAAAGACTTAAAGAATAAAATGAACAGACCCAACACGTTTGTGAACAGTAGGAACAGTAACAATAAATTTCATTCTACTGAAAACTTCAAATATGCTGATAAAATTGAAGTAGAATCTGTTAAACCCCCTACTGTATTGAATAACATGCCTACTATTGATGCTTTCCATAAACCATGTGGTATAATGAATTGCATGTTATGTGCTTTTAATGCTATGACTGCTTACTTCAAACGCATGATAGCTAAGAAAGATAACATGACACCTAGACAGCACATCAATAGTAAATTTGCTAAATCCAAGACTGCGACTCCTTCACCTGAGAAGAAGGAATCATATATTCCTAAGTCTAAACAGAAAGTTGTTAAGACTGCTTATAGGAAGGTAGGAACAGTCAAGGAAGAAAATGATGTTGTTCGAAAAGGATCTGTTGTCAAAGCAGACAAAGGTCAATTCTTTAAGTATGCCGGGCCCAATCAATTTTGGGCTCCGAAGACGAATTAATCCGTTTGATAATTGCAGGGAGTTAAACAGGCAAACCGAGTTATATGGATCCTGGACAGCGGATCGTCAAGGCATATGACCGGAGATAGAGCCCTGCTATCAGACGTGGTTGAGAGAGCTGGCCCAATCGTCACCTTTGGAGATAACAGCAAAGGAATGACTATGGGATATGGCAAGTTAAATACAGGAAATGTTATCATTGAAAATGTCTCTTTGGTGGAAGGAATTAAGCACAATCTACTCAGCGTCAGTCAATTTTGTGATAGAGGTTACAAAGTAAACTTTATCAAGGAGAAGTGCTTAATAGCTCATTCTAAAGAAGACAGACTAGCCTTGCGTGGAGTAAGGAAAGGAAACTTGTACGTAGCTGATTTCAACTCGGGAACTGAAGCTGAAGCAAACTGTTTCTATTCAAAAGCTTCAACAGAGGAAAGTTGGCTATGGCACAAGAAGCTCTCACACCTGAATTTCAAAACAATGAACTCTCTAGTCAAGAGGGATTTGGTGAGAGGACTGCCTCCGATGGAATTTACACAAGAAGGATTGTGTGAGGCATGTCAAAAAGGCAAGTCAAAGAAAGCAACTCACAGAGGCACAGACACTACAAACATCACTGAACCACTTCAACTCCTTCACATGGATTTATTTGGTCCAGTAAATATTCTGTCTATGTCAAGGAAGAAATACGCCTTAGTGATTGTGGATGACTTCACAAAGTATACATGGGTTTTATTCTTGAATTCTAAAGATGAAACTCCACATTTGGTGATTGATCATATAAAGCTGATTGAGTTAGATTCAAAGTTACCTGTCCGAGCAATCAGATCAGATAATGGAACAGAATTCAAAAATGAAGTTCTGAATAACTTCTGCTCAGACAAGGGGATAACAAGGCAGTACTCAGCACCAAGAACTCCACAACAAAATGGAGTTGTAGAAAGGAAAAATCGAACCCTGATTGAAGCTGCAAGGACTATGCTAAGTGAATCAAGGTTACCTATCTACTTCTGGGCTGAAGCAGTTAATACAGCTTGTTATACTCAGAATCGAACTCTGATCAACAAAGATCATATGAAAACTCCCTATGAATTAATGGCTGGCAAGAAACCAACTCTCAAGTACTTTCATGTATTTGGAGCCAAATGCTTTGTGCTAAAAGATGGAGATGAACGCATTGGCAAATTTGAGGCCAAGGCACATGAAGCCATTTTTGTCGGATATTCAAGAAGAGCATATAGGGTTTACATAATTGATCAGCACCAAGTGAAGGAAAGTGTCAATGTAACTTTTGATGACACTAAACTCCCAAGTATCCAAACTGAAGATTCTTCTGAGTCATTAAAATTCGACAATTATCCAGACTCACATACTGATGATGAAGAAGAACCTGAAGTTGCAGCAGGAAATAATGACATCATTGATGGTAATGATCCAGGTATTAATGGTGGAAACAATGGCAACACTGGGGATTCTACTAATACCAGTGGTGGATCAACAAGTCATCCTGGCAGCAACTCAGGGGGAGATGAAGGATCAACTGGCAGAACACAACATCACAATGAATTTCGAGGCGAATCATCAAGATCAAACCTACCTAGGGAAAGGATATGGAGCAGAGATCATCCTTTTGAATTGATCATAGGTGATCCAGATGTTGGAGTAAGAACCAGAAGTGCAACTTCAAATGAATGTTTATTCTCAGTTTTTCTATCTCAAGAAGAACCAAAGAAGATTGAAGATGCACTAATTGACCCAGATTGGGTTCTTGCCATGCAAGAAGAGCTCAATCAGTTCGAAAGACAAGAAGTCTGGACACTGGTACCCAGGCCTAAAGATAGATCTGTTATTGGCACAAAATGGGTATACAGGAACAAATTAGACGGTGATGGCATTGTTACAAGGAACAAAGCCAGACTGGTTGCAAAAGGTTACTCCCAGGAAGAGGGAATTGATTATGACGAAACCTACGCACCAGTTGCAAGACTTGAAGCCATCAGGATATTTCTGGCATTCGCAGCACATTCCAATTTTAAAGTCTACCAAATGGATGTGAAGAGTGCATTTCTGAACGGAAGGCTAGAAGAGGAAGTATATGTGGAACAGCCCCCTGGCTTTGAAAATCCAGAGTTTGCTGATTTTGTGTACTTTCTTTTCAAAGCTCTCTATGGACTCAAGCAAGCACCGAGGACATGGTATGACACTCTCTCTGAGTTTCTACTTGAAAATAGTTTCACTAGAGGTGTCATAGATAAAACTCTCTTTTATAAATTGCATGGAAAAGATATGATATTTGTCCAAGTTTATGTTGACGATATTATATTTGGTTCTACTAACGAAAACTTGTGCAAGAGATTTGCTAAGTTAATGCAGAGCAGATATGAGATGAGCATGATGGGTGAGCTGTCATTCTTCCTTGGATTGCAAGTAAAGCAAAAGGAAGATGGGATTTTTATTTGCCAATCAAAGTATGTAAGAGATCTTCTCAGAAAATACAATCTAGAAGATTCTTCACCGGCAAAAACCCCAATGCCAACAGCCACGAAGCTTGACAAAGATGAAACTGGTAAGAAAGTTGACATCACAAGCTACAGAGGTATGATAGGCTCATTATTATATCTAACTGCAAGTAGACCCGACATAATGTTCGCAACTTGCTTATGTGCAAGGTTTCAATCTGACCCAAGAGAATCTCATCTAATAGCTGTTAAACGAATTTTTAGATATCTAAAGGGTACACCAGATCTTGGAATTTGGTACCCTAAGGATACAGGTTTTGACCTAATAGGCTATACAGATTCAGACTATGCAGGGTGCAGGATGGACAGGAAAAGTACCTCTGGAAGCTGTCAATTTCTAGGACGACGGTTGATCTCCTGGTACAGCAAGAAACAACATTCAGTATCTACCTCGACAGCCGAAGCAGAATACATTGCGGCAGGTAGCTGTTGTGCACAGATCTTGTGGATTAGGAATCAGCTAAATGACTATGGACTTGCGTTGAACAAAATTCCAATTTACTGCGACAACACAAGTGCTATAGCTATTTCCAACAATCCTGTACAACATTCACGAACCAAGCACATTGACATAAGGTATCACTTTATCAGAGAGCATGTCATGAACGGAACTGTGGTGCTACATTTTGTACCCACAGAAGAACAGTTAGCCGACATCTTCACAAAACCACTTGATGAATCCACTTTCTCAAAGCTGGTTAGTGAATTAGGGATGTTAAACTATGGCTAAATGTTTGGTTGCTAGGAATTAATTTAAGCTCATAAAATATTAAATGTTAATATTTAAAGAATTTATGAGTCTTGAATTAATAAAATCCTAGAGCTTATGAATTTTTGGAAAATTATCTTAAGATTAAATCAATATTCTTAGAAGATAATTGTTTCAATTAAAGCATAAGTAATTTTGTTTAAATTAAGCATTTATAAGCATTATGTAAATAAGTATATATTTTTTTTAAGCATGTGTACATTAATATAAATGATTATGTTATTAATTATTCAATTAATTTGCTTATTAAATTAATTCAACATGAGTTAATTTAACTTTTAAATTAATTAAAATAATTAGTAATGTAAATATTTATTTTATATCTTTTAGTATTTAATTTATTAATATTTATCTCATAATTTCTGCCTATTATTATTTATTGTATAATTTTGTATTATCTCAGTATGACTTTTATAATTAAAACTCGGCATGACTTGTTATGTTAATAATAAGTCATACCGAGAATTAAGAAATAAGTCATACTGACAATTTTTTTTTCCTTCCCGGAATGACTTGAGATATTAAAACTCGGCATGACTTTTTATTTTAAATAAAAAGTCATACCGAGAAACTAGTATAGTAAGTCATACCGACTCCTTAGCAACTGATTTACTTAAGTTTTTTTTTAAAACTCGGCATGACTTTTAATAAGTCATACCGAGAAATGCTAAGGTTCTATTCTTATTAAACATTAAGTCATACTCAGTTTAATAAACACATACACACGCTGTTACACATATATACACACGAACAGTCGATTTTTTTTCTTCATAAATCGACTGTTATCCATCTAAATCAACTGCCTTCAGTTGCTTATCCTTGTTTACAAGCATCTTTGCTTGCTAGTGTGTTAAAAACGATTAAAACAAACAGAGCTCTGCCCGATTTTAGTAAAATCTACTGTTCCTGTTCTTGTTTTTGAAAAAAAATTCGAAGCAAGCAAGTGGTTTTTGTGCTTAGAGTGACTGAAAGACAGCTGTGTAGTGAATTGTTGATTATAGTCAATTTGGGGATTATTACTTAGGGTTTCAATTTTTCAAGTGTAATTTTCGAATCTTGAATTGTAATTGTTAATTTTGAGTTGTAATCGCACTTTGTAATTTTATTAATTGTAATAGTTTAAACAAAAATGGCTGGTTATTGCGAATTAGTAAAAACTAATTTTGTAGGATATTTCAATCCGGTGAATTGTTCAGTCGAGAGGTTTCGACCATGGATCGTGTTTATGAATGAACATTCACTCGTCAGAACTGCAATTACTCTGGATGCCCCGTTGCAAGTGTTAGCACTTAGGGCTCTGTATTCCACTGCGAGGAATAGGAGTACTGCAGACAGAGTTCAATTCTCTTTCAGCATAGGAGATCATGAATATATGGTGTCTGAAGAGGACGTGAACAGGATTTTGGGCTTTCCAACTGACAATTTCATGGATCCACCCACTGTACCAGAAATTCTAGAATTTTTCTATTCTATTAGATATCAGGGTGAGATCAATTTGGTAAGACTGACAAAGTCCAAGTTGGTAAGTGAGTGGGACTATTTCTTTGACACGTTAGCCAAAGTGTTTGCTCCCACTACAAAGAACAACTTCAACAATATATCTTCACTACTGCAAATCTTTGGGTATTCTGTGGCTCACAATAGGAGGATAAATTTTGGGAAGTTGCTTCTAAAAGAAATTATAAGGAAGATGGGGAAACCAGAAAGCAGGGAACAGAATGTTCAAGTCTACTATCCGAGGTTCCTGATGCTGTTTATGAATGACTTGTTGATGGAAGAAGACAAAGCCTTATTTCAGAATGGTCCTGTAGAAGAATCTCCGACTTCTCAGAACAACTTATTTGCAAGGCTCCACAACAACCCCAAGTTTCAAGATGTGCAAGTGGTAAGGACAGATTACATGGCTGAGATATTAGATCATATTGCTAATCCTGTGCAGGAACAAGAGCAAGAACAAGTGCCTATGCAATTAGAACATCCTGTGCACCTTCTACTTGAAGCTGCTCAGCATGTCGATCAAGTGGCACAAGATCAACAGGTAATATCTCACTCACAATCTTCTAGTTCAATACCTATAGAAATATCCAATGCACTATTAGATTTATCTGTGGCGGACTATGATGGTGTTCTTACACTCCAGGATGTCAGCTACGAACCTGAAAACACACAGGTTCCGCCCCCAGCTGAATTAGAGCCTCAAACAGTTTCTCCTTCATCCTCCTCTTCACTAAAAGTCAGAAAAAGGAAGAAACCTGTTAGAATAGTTAGGGGTCTTGGTGCTGATGTGAGTGAACCCGCAGCTCTGTCTCCACAATCTAAAAGATCTAAATTTCAACCAGAGACACCTGCAGACTCATCCTTTTCCTCTCAATGGGATATGGATTTTGACATGGCCATCCAAGGTTCTTTAGATACACTTGCTCAACCAGGTGATCTAATTCGCTGCACGGCTACAGCTTCAGATAGTGAGGAAAGCACACTGCTAGCTCTCACACTAGCAGGACCTCCGCTTGCAGATACACAAACACATGAGGGCACATTTGTTGAAGAAAATGTTTTTAATAAAAACTGGTCGGATGCCACCTATGATGTGGACCATGACACTTTCGATGCAATGCAGCATCAGATACCCTCTGAGGTACTTAGGGGCACCACAGACTCTAATGAGCCATTCACTACATTGTCTAAGGTGGTGACCCCCCTGGATATATTACATCCAGTGATTTTAAAAGGTCTCGAATCCACTGGTGGATTTGAGAGGCAACCACTCCATAGAGGGAGATGGGACTCCATTCACGGAGTAGCTACGTCAGTAGCGGAGCCACTTCAAGTTAATCTTGTTGAGGACGCGCCTTCACAGGCATCAGAAGAGCAATTTGACTCTTCAAAAGCTATTGTTATATATGCAGGTACAGCTTCAGGATCTGGAGAAGAGCTAAACACGAGTGATGTGAGGCAAACACAAAGTGAAACACATGCACAGAGTGATAGTGAGATAAACAGGAGTGCAAGTGAGCTGAGTGCACACACACACAGTGTTCTATTATCTAAAATGGAAGCTCTCCAGAAAGAAATGCAAATTGTTCAGGCTGAGTTGGTAAAAGTAAAAGCACAAGCAGAAGAAAAAACTACATCTGCCTCTGTAACACAGCAGCTGACAATAGTACGAAAAGATGTTGATGATGTCAAAACCTCCATTCTTCTAAAAACTCAAGACATCCAGAGTGTACAGAATCTTATTGCTGAAGACATGAAAGAAGTCAGCAAATTACATGAAAAGATTGATGAGGTTGAGAAAAGCTTGACATTAACAATCATTGAAAATGAGAAGATCTCTTCACAAAGATTCAGCAAACTGGATGATGGAATGACACATTTGAATGAAGGAATGAAGCAAGTCTATCTGACTATGCAGAAAATGTTGACATCTTTTGAAGCCTCTAAAACTCAAGAGGATCCCTCAACTAAGGGGGAGAAATCAAAAGAGAAAGTAGCTAAAGATGGAGGGGCTTCTACTCAAGAAAAAGGGAAAGATAAACAAAAAGGGAAAGATAAACTGTACTCTGAAGATCAATTTCAGTCGTATGATCCAGAACCAGAAAAACAGTTTTATGATCAAGAGAAATTCATTGATGACAGTGCTCATGATGAATCAAACTTTCCTGACTACTGCAGAGCTGAGGAAGAGATTGCATTTGATGAAGATTTTCTGTTTCCAGAAGAAAAAGAAGTTGATCCAGCCTATGAAGAGGCAATGAAGAAACTAAAAGAAGACATCAAGGCAAGTCATGCAAAAACTGAAAATCTGAAAGCTCTAGTCATAGAAAGAACAAAGGCAGAAAGAGAAGAAAGCCAAGAAAAGCAAAATCTCTGGGCCATAGCAGTCAGAGAAAAGAAGAGAGATGTACAGCTCAAGATTGGAAAGAAATGGGATACTGCAAGAAAAATAATGGACAAACAACAAAAGGGTCCATTTGAAGACAAGCATCTGAAATCAATAATTGAGCGTCTAGAAAAGTCAAATGACAACATTGACAACTTCATGAAAGCTCTGAAAGAGGAAGTGGACTACATCACTATCCTAGTGGATCACATTCTTGAAGACTGGCGGATACTAGTCTACACACACAGGAATGGAACATTCAGAATTTCCTTAGAGTTTTTCAGGCAAAGAAGTTTATCAGTAATATGGACGTTCTTGAACAAAATAAAAAGGAGCTCAGAAGAAAATGAACTTCTCAGGGATAGACTTAGAGTCTTTGCCACAGCTGTTAGTCCTCAGATCATATTTGATCCTCATGAGGTAAGATTTTTCTCAAACAAGTTGTATCAAATCATGCAGTTAAATGAGGAATCTTTTAAGGACTACACAGTTAAGTACATGATTCAAGTTGAAAGGATGCTAAGGTCAAAAGGTTTCAAATCTCAAGCTAAAATGGATGCTGCAGAGAAGATAAGAAACTACTGTCTGTCAAAAAGAATTCATTCATACATCAGGCAAATACCAAAGATAGATTCAACACAACCATCTGATGTAGAAGAAGAGATAGTAGATCCTGTTGAACAGGAAGTACTGTGGCAGTTAGCAAGAGCTGAGCAAAGAAGGTTGTATGGAGAGGCCACTACAACAGAACAATCAGTAACCGAAGAGGTACCAAGGACACCTGTGCATAAAAGTACAACCCTGGAAGAAGGTGAAGTTGATACTTCTAAAGACTGAAAACGTAGATAGGACAAGATAGAAACTTTGTAATATTTGTTCAGTGCTAGAGGAACATCTATCTTGTATTTATCTTTTATGTATGAATCTGGAAAATTGTTAAATATAAAACCAGAACTTTTGTTTATTATTTACAAGTCATTAAATGTCGTACTACTTTCTTAGTTGTTAGTTGAGTTATCCTCTAGGAATTTGTGTGTTAAATGTTTAACAACAAATAGGGGGAGATTGAAAGGCATATGACTAGGCCTATTTGTAATAATTAGATGGCAACTCAACTCTAACTAATAAAGAGAAGTAAATACTAAACACTAAACAGGAATCAAGACGAAGACAGTCAACTAATCACAAAGGATCTAAGTATCAGAGGTATTTTGTAGGATTGCTACTCAACACTGGAAGAAGTTCAATTATTTGTTCAAGCGTCAGTGAAATTAATAATGTAGTAGTACTTCTATTGAAGACAGAAGATATAGAAGATTTCAAGTGATTACTACAAGCAGATTCCAGAAGAAGAATGCAAACAATGAAGAAGAATTAATGACAGAAGGCCTCTAGTTAAATGTTATTTAAATGGAGAATATTTATTTGGATGACACAAATGAACCAGACAGTACATTTGTGTGTCAACTAATATAATATTTATTCTTCATTTAATTCAAGAGGTTTCAAGATTAGAAGACGAAGAAAAGACAGGAAGATTTCAAGACTATCAGCACGGCTGCGACTAAAGATAGTATTTTAATTCTACTATCAATTGTTAATTAATTATTTAATTTATCTAATTAAATTAATTCAAGTTGAAATTAATTTAATTTATAAATTAACTAATTAAATTAAGTAGAATTAATTTACTATAAAAGAAATGCTTTAAAATGACTTATATAGATATATATAAACTGCTAGTATGACTTATCAATAAGTCATACCGAAATTCTTTATATATATATATATATATATATATATATATATAAGTCATACCGAGCATGTTAGCATAAGTCATACCGAATTGTGTATATATATATATATATATAATCAGTTAGTATGACTTATTAATAAGTCATACCGAAGGACTTGTTAATAAGTCATACCGAACTATATATATATATATAATAAGTCATACCGAGATTTCAAATGCTCAAAAGGTCATACTGGATTGATTTTTTATTTAATTAAAAAGTCATACCGATTTTTTAATTAGAAAAATAAGTCATACCGACCAAAATAAGTCATGCCCAGTCTTTTGTAAGTCATACAAGTGTTAAAATAAGTCATACAGACTTATTTTCTTGAAATTAAGTCATATGGAAAAAGGTCATACCAGCCTTTTTCCAACCTCTATAAATATGAGGTGCTTGCTTCATTTGTTAGTGTTCAACTTGTTAAGAGTTAAGAAAATCAGTTCAAATTCAGAAATTTGTCTGCATTGTAATATTCACAGATTTCTGTGCAAGTTTGAATATAATTGATTAAACTCGAACACTTCATGTCGAATTCGTTCTAGATTTTTATATCAGTTATAGAATCTAATCTTCATATTAATTGTGTAATACTAATCAAGTTAAAATTATATCTTTCACTTGAACAGTATTTCATTATAATTAATATTTCGAGAGAAATTAAAATAATATTTTTAATCCTAATTATTCCGCGGTTAATTTTCAGATATTGTATTCAACCCCCCTTCTACAATATCAGGGACCAACACTAGAGTAGGTGTGGGGGCAGGCACTACATGGATCTCAAGTGTTGGGCTTTCACGGGCATGAATAGTTTCAAGATCCATCCTAGTATCATTATCTGATGAGTGGTCAGAGGATGAGGTAAAAAGTGGTGGTGGCGGATCGGATCCTGGGGCATCCTTTGCTGATGTCTGAAAGATCACATAATATACAAGCATATAAAATGAGGTAAAACTAAAAATTATAGTTAGTATCAACTTATCTTAAGGTTCTTACCGTCGAGACTATATCTGATAATATGGACTTACAACTCTATGTGAGTTTGAAATCTTACCTTAAGCGATCTTAAACTTATCTTACATCTATAGGGATCATTCCTATTTTCTATTCCTATGTTTTCTAACTCATTTTAAATTATCATGGCTTGTTTCAGTGACCAAAACCTGCTGCTCTGATACCAACATGTGACGCCCTCCCAAATTTGGGGTCTAGACTGGGGGTCACTAAACAACACCAATATATGCATAGAACATGTCATACAGTATAATTATATAAAACAACTACGACCCCAACACTAAACAGGACCTTTTAATAGGTAAATGTATGAAACAAGCGACATCTACATTAATTAGTCAAAATAACAAAATTATTACAAACCTGGTTATAAAGATAACTTCGACAAGAAGTTATCTAAATAACTCAAAATATAACCGTTCTATCAAATATCTTGATTACAACTGTTCAACATCTGATAACTACTGCTAGACTAAAATTTTGCTACTTGAGCTGAGTTAAAGAAAAAGAAGCTATAGGCAAGGGAGCTCATGTTCTTCCTGGCGGTCGGCCTAGTATGAGGCATATTCTAAATTAACTATCAGAGTTAGAATATAAAACAAGAATGAGTCAAAAAAATTGCTCAGCAAGTATTTATGGAACTAATTGGTACAACAGGATGTATTTTAAGTGAATAAAAGTTCAATAGATGCAACAAAATTAATTCTAACTTGATAGTTCAAAATCATACTTTGGAAGAGTAAACCGATTTTCTTTGAGTTAAATAAATATTTATCGAATATTAAAATGGACTGGTTTTCCTTTGTCGACGCTCCGGACAATATGGGTGATCAGCCACGTAAAGTCCCCATAACGGACACTAGGTCCCTCTGGACAATATTAACTGGGTTCCCAAGTTAGGCACAATTTGGCTATAAAAGCTGGACTAGGACTATAACCTAGCCTCTCACACTAAAATAAAATGTTGGACCGGCGTCACTCGGCCTCTTACGCAGCAAATCCATAGGAATTTGTAGAAAATATTTAGACGAAATTCTTATATTTAAAACATCCTTAAAAACATAGTTTGAAAGTCATTTCTCAAAACCATTACTTAATAGTAATGTTCACTATGTATAAAACATCTTTTCAAAACTTCATTGAAAAAGCATAGGTAAGTCAAAATGTTTTGCTTCAGAAATTTGTGTAAAACTGTAGTCATATAATCAGGATAGACCGGTAATGTGACGACAAGGGATAAATCAAAATAAGGTAGTCCACAGTGAGGGGTGACAGGGTTTAGAATAATTATAGATTGAATTTAGTTCCATTTTTAGGGTTAAACATATCGTATTAGATGGATAACAGGAAGCTATGCATAAAATATATTGGAATCGAAATGTTAACATAAGTGTATATTCGAGGGTATATAAAACATGGCATAGCAAACTATGTCACATATATATCAACAATAAAGTTATAATAAGTTGAGAAGATTTTCACTTGCCTCAAAAGTAGCTTTACACAAAGTCACACTAAATCAAGAACCTTCTTATTTGGCTTTCCCTTTCCTCTATGGGTCTACGTTCTTCGAATCTATTTTAGTATCTTTCCATCTCTAAATCACATCCCTAGTATAATAGTCCAACTACACTTGCGTTATCTTAATATAGATAATTATTCATACTCAATATATATATACTAATAGAATTGAACAAATAGTAACATAGTCAAATGGTATCCATCAAGCGTTTTTTTAACAAAGTTCCCCTCGTAATATGACACAACCACATAAGCAACTAATCAACTCCAAGTAACACGTATATATTTAGCCAATATTCCATCTAGGTTTATATATAGATACCTTTAGGTCTCAACAACATATACTCAAATTATATGTTTCAAAATGTATTACTAATTAGAAATCACACACACAAGTTACATCAATCAGTAAAAATATGATATATTTTTATTATTCTAGTAGTTTAATCACATGGTGTGAATACGACCCTAATGCACACACCTTACTCAAGTATTTTTAATAAATCGAAAAATATTCCTTTTAATACAAAATTTTGCAGACTCTTTCCTGAATATTAACACAATCTTTCATAAAAAGTTCATCTCCAAAACAATTTATTTTGGCAGAAAACGAACTGGCTAAGTCACAAATCGGACACAGAAAATTTCAGGTTTGCACGGTCTTTACTAAAACATGCATAACTTTTTACTCGTTAATCCAAACTACACAAGGTTTTGGCGTATATAAACTAGAAATCATAATGAACAATTATATTACATATCCACTGTCAAAAAAAGGACATAACAGTCTTAGCTATACTGAGCAGAACAGGGTAGTTGGTACGTCAGCATTAACACTCTTGTTCTTAATCATCAATTATTCAAAACTACTCCAATCTACCTTTAATTCTTAAAAAGTTGAATATATATATATATATATATATATATATATATATATATATATATATATATATATATATATATATATATATATATATCGACTACAAATTTCGGTGGCTCCCCAGAGGTCATAACCACCGGCTCCCCGGAGGTCACAGCCGGTGACAGCAACTTTGTGTGGAAACCCCACAATGGATGACTCGACACCAAAATTGCTCCCTTCTACCAATCTTCAATACAACATACCAAGACAACAATCAAGTTTTAAAATCAGCCCTCGAAACCCATTGCACGCAGCTGTTCTATATACAATAACACAAGCTAAACAACTAGTTTATAATCTAGGGAACTCATTTTCATCATTGTTCCCACCACCAATTCACCATAGTTCATCATCGGTGGTAGCAAAGTCTCGATGGTGCCCAGATTGCGGTCTCCAACACAACACTCTACCAATTTAAAATATAATAGCAACAATTTGCATTTTTGACAACACCCATAAAAACCAATTCAAAAATCTTGAAAGCAAACCCATAACAATCATTTGACCCTAGCACAACACACACGAACACGTACATAGATGCCTATACCAGAAACACGAATGAACAAGTAGCAAGAATCTGGCCTCAAATCTCAGAAAAATAACTGGAAAAGAGCTTGCATGTAGATGAGAGAGAATCAAGAGAGTTGAGATACAAGAGAGAGATGGAGAACTAGAAGAGTTTGATAGAAATGAAATACAGGGCTGGGGTATACGGGGTAGGCTAGGGAAATTTTTAAATAGAATTTGTTTTTCTAGTTTCATTTATAAAACAAAATAAAAATACTAGAATTAAATCTGTAAGAAAATGAAGATTGTTTGAAAATATTAAAATTTTATTTTTAAACTGTAGAGAATAAAATAACTTTCTCTCCATATTTTGAAAATATTTTTAGGACAAGTAAATAATTAAATATGAAGTTTACAAGAAAAATAGTTTTAAAGACATTAAACCTTATAAAATATGTCAAAAATGGCTAAAAGAAAAAATAAATAATTTTATATTTTTAATAGGTTTCTAAATATACAAGGAGAATAATGCAAAAGATTTCATGATTTTGGGATATTCCAATAATTAGTTATGAAATTTAGAAGATAATTGTTTTCAGTATACAACAAGATTTAAAAATTTATTTAAAAATCATGGGCTCAAAATAAATGAACCAGTATTTTTAAAAAGTCTCAAAATATGTAAGGACAATAATGAAAAAGAAATCATGATTTTTGGACACTCTATTATTTTTATAAAATTCAAACAGTAGCGAAAAAATAGCTTAAAATACATTTAAAAGCACTTACGTTCAAAAATAGGAAAGTTTGCACATACGGATATCAAATACATGTCACATAAGTACAACATATAATTTAAGTATGTCCAAATAATCACAATGCATCAAACTGGAATAAAACCTTTCTTATTATTATAATATGATTTTTAGAGGCGTTATATGTTGAATGTCTTTTCAACCAATGGTTTGGTAAAAATGTCTACAAGTTGCTTCTCTATGGGCACATAAATTAACTTGATTGTACCATGCTCCACGTGCTTTTTAATGAAATGATGTCTGATGTCAATGTGCTTGGTCTTGGAGTGTTGAACGGGATTCTCAGAGATGGCTATTGCACTAGTGTTGTCATAAAAGATAGGAATTCCTTGCAATGTCAAGCCATAGTCCAACAATTGATTCCTCATCCAAAGTAATTGAGTACAGCAACTACCACCTGCAATGTATTCAACCTCTATAGTTGAATTTGACACAGAATGCTGCTTCTTGTTAAACCATGAAACCAATCTTTCTCTCATAAATTGACAGCTTCATGTTGTACTCTTCCTGTCAATTCTACATCCAGCATAGTCTGAATTTGAGTAGCCAACCAAGTTAAAACCAGATTCTTTAGGATACCAAAGGCCTAAATCTTGAGTACCTTTCAAGTATCTAAAGATTCTTTTAACTGCCATCAAATGTGACTCTTTTGGATCAGACTGAAACCTTGCACACAGACCTGTAGCAAACATAATGTCAGGCCTGCTAGCAGTTTGATAGAGAAGAGAAACAATCATTCCTCTATACATCTTGTCGTCCACCTTCTTTCCTTTTGAATCCTTGTCAAGTTGAGTTTCTGTTGAGATTGAAGCCTTTGCAGGTGATGAGTCTTTAATATCAAATCTTTTCAAAAGATCTTTGACATATTTGATTTGGCAAATGAATATTTAATCTTTATTTTGATAGACTTGAAGTCCAAGAAAGAATACTAATTCACCCATCATGCTCATCTCATATTTGTTCTGCATTAACTCATAAAATTCTTTGCAAAGTTCTTCATTTTTTTAGCCAAAGATGATGTCATCTACATAGATTTGGACTAGAATGATATACTTTTTATGCTTTTTGTATAACAAAGTCTTGTCCACAATCCCTCTTCTGAAGTTATTCTCAAGAAAAAACTTGGAAAGGGTGTCATACCAGGCCCTTGGAGCTTGCTTTAAACTATATAATGCTTTAAGAAGTCTGTAAACAAAGCTTTTCATTTTTGGATCTTCAAAGCCTGAGGGCTGTTCAACAAAGACTTCTTCTTCTAGTTCTCCATTTAGGAAGGCACTTTTAACATCCATTTGAAATACTTTAAAGTTGTTGAATGCAGCAAAAGCTAAGAAAAATCTTATGGCTTCAAGTCTGGCAACAAGTGCAAATGTTTCATCATAATCAATTCCTTCTTGTTGACAGTAACCTTTTGCTACTTGCCTTTTTTTATTTCTGGTGACAACTCTATTATCATCCATCTTTTTTCTGAAGACCCACTTAGTACCAATTATAGACTTGTTCTTTTGTCTAGGTACCAATTCCCATACACAGCTTCTCTCAAACTGTTTGAGTTCTTCTTGCATAGCATTTATCCAATCTGGATCAAGTAGTGATTCATCTAGAGATTTATACTCAACTTGAGATAGGAAGTAGGAGTACATGCATGCATTCACCACATTTCTTCTAGTCTTGACTATTGTTCCTGGATCACCAATAATTAAATCATTTGTGTGATCCATGTTTCTCTAACTGAATCACCAGAATCTTATGTACTTTGTTGATTGACAGTATCTCTTGCACTTGTACTATTGACATCATCAATTTCTTCAAGTCCACTATCCATGGGAACATTCCCAGAGAAATCTGTTGTTTGAGCAGTTCCTTCATTCTCTACTGCTTGATTAGGAACCTTAGTTGGACCAGAAATTGTGTGTTCAACTCTTGGTATTTCTTCATCATCAATATCTTCCAAATAGACTTGATTCTCAAATGATAAGGACTCTGATTCTTGACTTACTTTAGCACCAGGAAACTTGGTTTCATCAAAGGTGACATTTACACTTTCATCCATAACCTTGTGATCAATGATATAGACTCTATATGTTATTCTTTCAATTCCATAGCCCATGAATATTCCTTTATATGCTTTAGTATCAAACTTCCCTTTGACCTCTGTTGAGTCTTTCATGATACATAATTTGCTTCCAAACACATGAAAGTACTTGACAGTAGGTTTCCTTCCTGTCAGCAACTCATAGAGTGTTTTTCCAAAAGCCTTGTTAATCACAGTCTTGTTTTGAGTATAACAGGCTGTATAGCTTCACCCCAGAAATAAGTAGGAAGTTTTGCTTCACTCAACATGGTTCTTGCAGCCTCAATGAGAATTTTGTTTTTCCTTTCCACAATACCATTTTGTTGAGGTGTCTGTTAGTATTGGTGTCCTAGAGACAATACTTTTAATGTTTTATTGAAAACAATTAAGGATTATGTTTTATGTGATTATTTAATTAATATTTATTATGTCTTTATTTACTGTGTTATAAATTGAAAGGATAATAAATGTCCTTGGAATATTAATACGTAATATATATCTTTAAGTATGTGACTTAAAAATGAGATTATATGAATAGTATTTTATTCCTAAAATTCCCTAGTCAAGTATTATTATTTAAGGACAGTAATAATGCAATAAGACTAGTATGTTTGTTGACGGATGACCACATCTCATTGGTCATAGGTATGGTGATACTAAAGTCAAGAACATAAGTGTATGTATCAATACATGACACTGGAAAGACCCGTCGTGAGATTCTACATGTTAATAAGTGTCATAAGAAATCTCACTGTGATAATGATGTAATGATCCTCTGACTTGAAATCATTATATTTCTATACGAGAATTAATATACTTTGATTACACTTAAAGTTACCTTTAACCGGGTAATGATAAAGGTGTACATTGGGTATGCTATGAATCGTATGAGGAATATGAATGATAGATATAGGATTTAACCCTCCAATTCTAGGAGTGATATTATTGGCATCTTGATTGAGTGAGACTATGAAATGCATGGCCATGCTCAAATATTGATTTGTTTAAATAGTCTACTCATTGATCAAGAAAACCGAGATTAAACGTTGAAGAGGATGACACTATAAATGCCTCGAGTTTGATCTATAATATAAGGTTAAATGGATTATATTACATGGAACATTATTCACGAAAGATTTAATTGAATCACCAATTATTATTGTTACTTGGGTAGCAACGATGTATTACTAGATGCCGCTCATTGTTTATAATTTTATTATTAGATAATAAAATTATTGTCAACGTAATAATAACCTAAAGGGTCACACACAAAGAACGTCAAAACGGAGGTTTATTTAAATTACGAATTTAAATATATTATTATTTATTCGAATTTAATTATTGAATTAATTAAGTGGGACTTGATTAATTATATTAGAATTCGGATTTAATAAGTATTATTATTATTCGAATTTAATTATTGAATTAATTAAGTGGGACTTGATTAATTATATTAGAATTCAGATTTAATAATAATAACCCAAAGTCATAATGGGTTTTGGAAACCACATGGATTAGGGTTAGGCCCAAAATCTCTCTATCCCTTATATATACATAATGATGTATAGTATTAGGGTTTAATCATCAAATTTCGTTTTAGAGAAAAACTCTAGCTGCTCAACATCAAGAGAGGCTAGAGAAAGAGAGAGAGAGAGAGAGAGGCAAACAATTCGGCTAGTACCGACTCTGGTGATCGTAGGACGATCGGGCGTTCGTGTGGACTTCTTTAGAGAGCAAATCTTTGCAACAAAGGACTGCTGTGTCTGGACCTCCATTAAACAGCATACGAAAGCTTTGTTAAGGTACAGACTTCTTCACCATAATCATCCAACGTTATACATGGATCCTGCGATTGGGTTTCGATTTTTTTATTGTTTTTACGTCAATTCCGCTGCGTTTTCATGCTCGAAACCCTTCAGTGTCCTTGGTGCAGAGAATTGTTGAGTAATGCCATTGTCTTTGCAAATATCATTCATGATACTATTTTTGAATTTAGTACCATTGTCACTTCTCAAGGTTTGGACTTTGAACTTGGGATTCTTATCAATGACTCTTTCTAGATCAATAATTTTTTGTGCAGCTTCATCATTGGTTACGAGGAACCTCACCCAAGTGTATCTTGAAAAATCATCAACCATCATAAGGACATATCTTTTCTTTGCCAGTGACTGTACATTCACAGGACCAGATAAGCCCAAATGAATAAGTTGAAAAGCTTCATTTATTGAACCACTAGGAGTGCTTTTGTGATTAACTCTCCTTAATTTCCCTTTTTGACAATCCTCACAAAATTATACTTCACAGAATTCAAGTTGAGGAAGGCCTTTCACCAATTCTCTCTTCATCAAATAATTCATAGCTTTGATATTTAAGTGAGAGAGCTTCTTGTGCCATAACCAACTCTCAGAAGATGAAGTTTTGCTATAGAAACAATAGACTTTTTCCTTTCTTACTGAATCAAGGTCATCAATGAATAGGCTTCATTTCATTACTCCTTGAAGAGATTCTTCTCCTGTCTTTTTGTTGACAATTGAGCATCTGTCTTGATCAAATTCAACTTTGAAACCTTTTTAACAAAATTGAGTAACACTCAATAAATTGAGCTTTAATCCATTCACTATAGCAATTTTCTCAATCTTCAAGTTACCAACTTCCAATATGCCATATCCCATTGTGAAACCAATGTTATTGTCACCAAAGGTTACATAAGGGCCAACCATTTCCTTGAACTGTGATAGAAGGTCTTTATCACCTATCATGTATCCTGAGCATCCACCGTCAATGATCCACATGATTCATTTATTTTTCATGTTGCCCTACAAAGCACGATTTTCAAGTTGCTTTTGGTACCCAATTCACATTGGGTCCATTGCTTAGCTAAATCACAGTTTAAGATAGAATCAATTGGTTTGCTTTCATTAGCTTTGAGCATGACTTCTGTCGCCACCTATTTAGAATTGATCATTGGTTTTAGATTTTTGTTCCTGGGTGGCTTGCCCATCCTAACTTTAGGAAGACTTGAAGTCTTTGCCTTTTCAGTTTTGACAGAATTATGCAGGCATACATTGTTGGAAGCAATAGGCATGTTAAAGCAGATACCAACAAATGAATACTTAGAGATTTGTTCATTTTAGGTTCTCTTCCTAGTTGAGCACAAAATCCTAGGGCTAACGTCAAATTAATTTTATTAAAAAGGCTAGGGTATGCAAAATGATGATTTTAGTGGTTGTGGGCCAAGAAAAGAGTGATGAAATCCCTCCTCTTATCTTATGATGAAGTTTTGTCCTTAAACTTTATTTAAATGATGCAACACACAAGATGAGATAAAAACGGTATACAATTATGGATGCTCTAAACTACGTGTTCTACTCTAAAGAAAAAAATTTACGTAACTTGGGCCAAACAGCAATCACCACAATTTATGATATGAAAAATGAAAAATTAAACACAAGAAAATAAAATTTAGATGATGTGCTCCTAAGTGATTAAATGCATGATGCAACAAGTGTGTATTTAACTAACTAGTTTTTTTGGATTTTACAATTTTTTTTGATTTTTTTGATTTTTTTGATTTTTTTGATTTTTTTATAACTACGAGATAAAAAGACGAAAATAGGGAGATACGGGTTACCGAAAAACACTTTCCAAAAATTTCTTCGAGATGTGGCATTTTCGCGTTCCAACGAGCTTTCCGAATTTCCAATTTTCTGGAAAAAAAACAAAAAAGAGAGCAAGTAAAATTAATTTGAAAAATTAAAAATTAATGTGCGAAAAATAATTATAGTCCCCGACAGCGGCGCCAAAAACTTGATGTGCTAAAAATACACATTTTAAATTGTAAGTGCACAATTCACATCGTTTTAATAATTAAAAGATTTGTTTCGCAAGGACTAAAATTATTTTTACAAAAACCTTAATTTTTAATTTAGGCGAATTAGACCAATTAATTTTGAGATGTGTTATTAACCATTGACTAAAAAAACTGATAATAAGCTAATTAAAAATTCTAGTAATGAAACTAACTAAACTTTAAGAATTAATTAAAATACTTGGCAAAATAAAAAAACGGACAAATGAAGAATAATGATTGTACAACAAAAATAAAATTTAAATCTAGATCAACAAATTAAAGACCATAATTAATACTACTAAAATTAGATCTAAAATTCAATACAACTTAAAAGCAAAACTACATCTAAAATATCAAACCATTAAAGCTATTTTAAAAAATCTAACAACTAAAAAGTAGATCTAAATTCTAACACCCACCAAGAAATAAATTTAACTCTAAAATATTAAACTCACTAATAAAATGTAGATTTAAAAGGGGTTCAACTACAACATAAAAAAAGAAAAATAGATTTAAGAACATTAAACTAAAGGGGCTCCTTTCAATTCTCAAGTACTTTAATTTTTTACTTCATTGAATTGAAATGAGTCATAGCCATAAAGGTGAATGAGGCAAGTAAAATATAAAAGTAGATCTAAAATTTAAAGAGCTAAGTTTTAGCACTACCAACAACCAAATCTCTATCTAAAATATTTAAACAACTACAAGTAAATATCAAACCCAACAACCAAAACTAGATCTAAAATCCAGAATAAAAAACCAACAACAATAATAAATTTAGAGATCTAAATCATTGAATCCACAAATAAAATAGAGATTTAAAGGTCTCATGACAAGAAAATAAAAAATAAAACTAAGGAGTAAAGTAGAGAGATGAAGTAAACTAGATCTAGAATATTAATCTAAAAGGGCTCATTTCATTTCTCAAGTATACAACTTGTGGTACTTAGAAAGATATCATAGCCATAAATTTAAAGAAGATAAGATGGAGACTAGCATAAAAGAAACTAAGACTTATAAAAGATGAATGCTATTATAAAAGAAAATAAAGACTTGCATTAAAATAAGTAAAATTATGCACTAATCAAATGCCCCCATACCTATCTTTTGCTCGTCCTCGAGTAAAATTATCAATTAAAAAAACAAACTGATAATATTCCTAAGCTCCTTGTCGTAGGCATGACGGGTAATTTTAGGTTTACCAACCCGTTAAACTCGTATGATCTCTACAAGAGGAGTGGTGTCTCCTAAGGGTTTAGAGAAGATATACCCATAAAATCTGTGAGATAATTCCAGTAATTGTCCCGACTCAATTTTCACTCTAGTTTTCAATGGTGTTAACAAAAAGATTTTATAGGGAAAATACATGCCTTAGCAGACTTTTATAATAATAGTCGAATTGTAGGTAACTTCAATGTACTAGTGTCGAATCTAAATGTTTACAAAAAATCTTAAGGTGTGTAGTGAATTTAAGGCCTCTGATAGATGAACTACATAAGAATATTTTCTCTTTTTCAACCAATATTGAACTGACCCAATCTCTATTAAAACAAGTATCTAGCAAAATATCACAAATTCATATACATAGCCCTTTTTTTGTTTTTTTGTTTTTTTAATCGACTGTATAGTGCCTGTTTTCTTAGGCTTTCTATGTTACCCATGTAGCGAGCTTTGGGTCAGTGACTCCCAAACCAGTTGGTCTTAGGGAACTAGGTTTTGAAACACCCTAACGGACTTAATTACTCGAGTAACAAAGGCCACAAAACAAGACTAGTCAATTCTACTTGTGCCCATCATCTCGTCTATTTATTTTGAGGAATATTGGGTATTGAAGTAGTTTTTTTTTGCTATATATTTATTTTTCGTAAAAATTTGATTAGACATTGTTCTAACATGTGGGTCCTCTCTCAGGTATCGAATAACATCCCTATACAATCTTTCCAACAAATGTCTTGTGCATATGTGTTGTCTTGAATTTTGGTGTAAAAATCGTTCGACACAAGTTTCATAAAGAAAACCTTACTCGACTAAGTTCAAATTATCTAAAAGGCATCATATATATAATTTTTGAAAACAAATGTTAACACCAACTAGTCCTAAAGTTCAAATAGAGGATAGGACAACCCAACCTAATATTTCTATTTTTGGATTTTCAATTTTCTATTTTTTTTCTATTTTTTTTAAATTTTAACATTACTAGCACCCTCCCTCATACCGAAATCATGCATTGTCCCCAATGTATGCAAATGAGAGAGATGTGATAAAATAACATGAAGAGATAATACCTGACATGAGATGACGGAGAAGCAAAACTAGTTTATTTTGAAAACTTACTTTATTCAGAGATCGACAAGGTGAATGACCTCTTCCTCGAGATCAACTGGCAATTCTAAAAATGGTTTGAGCCTTTGTCCATTAACTTTAAATATATCACCATTTTTAGGATTTTCAATTTCAATAGCACAGTGAGGAATTTTTTTTTTAACAATGTATGATCATTCCCACCTAGATCTCAACTTTCCAGGAAAGAGATGGAGCCTAGAATTATATAAAAGAACTTTTTGACCGGGAGAAAAGGATTTTCTCAAGATGGATTTATCATGAAACACTTTAGTTTTTTCTTTATATATTTTAGCATTTTCATAGGCATCATTCCTCATTTCATCTAACTCACACAATTGCAACTTCTGATTACTACCAGCAATGGATAAATCAAAGTTTAACTCTCTAATGGCCCACATGGCCCTATGTTCAAGTTCAACAGGAAGATGACACACTTTACCAAACACAAGTCTGTAGGGAGACATACCCAAGATTGTCTTAAAAGTAGTCCGATAGGCCAATAATGCATCTATCAACTTAATGAACCAATCTTTCCTATTCGAGTTGACAGTCTTTTCTAAAATTTGTTTGATTTGCCTATTTGAGACTTCAACTTGACCACTAGTCTGAGGATGATAAGGGGTAGCCAATTTATGAGTGATGGAATACTTTTTTAAGAGAGATTCAAATTGATGATTTTTAAAGTGCTTGCCTTGGTCACTAATGATAGCTCTAGGTGTACCAAATCGAGAAAAGATATTCTCTTTTAAGAATTTAAGGATGACCTTGTTATCATTAGTCTTAGTTGGTATGGCTTCGATCCACTTAGATACGTAATCAATAGCTAAGAGAATGTAGAGATTACCAAACGAATTAGGAAAGGGGGCCATAAAATCTAGTCCCCAAACATCAAAAATCTCAATGGCAAGGATTGGACTCATTGGCATCATATTTCTTCTAGTGATCTTTCCTAAATGTTGACACCTACTACAAGCAGAACAAAATTCGGCGACATTCTTAAACAAACTAGGCCAATAGAAACCACACTGAAGTATCTTTGCGGCTGCTTTCTTAGCACTAAAATGACCTCCACAAGCTTGGTCATGACAAAAGGAGAGTACACTCCTAACCTCATGGTTCGGAATACATATCCTAATGATCTGGTTTGGGCAATGTTTAAAAGATAAGGGTCATCTCAAAAGAAGTGTTTGACTTGAGAAATTTTTTTTGATATATCTTGCTTAGACCAATTGGAAGGAATTTCACCGGTGGCAAGGTAATTGACAATATCAGCGAACCAAGAAGGAGTAGAAATTGAAAGAAGGTGTTCATCGGGAAAAGATTCATTTAAGGGTAAATCAATAGTGGAATCCACTACTAATCTAGAGAGATGATCGGCAACAAAATTTTCTAAACCCTTTTTATCCCTAATTTCTAGGTAAAATTCCTTAAGCAACAAGACCCATATAATCAATCGGGCCTTTGAGTCTTTTTTGGAGAAAATGTATCTAAGGACTGCGTGATCGGTGTAAACAATGATTTTGGAACCGATAAGATATGACCGAAACTTCTCAAGGGCAAATACTACTGCTAAGAGCTCTTTTTCAGTTATGGAGTAATTAAGCTGAGCATCATTTAAGGTCTTACTAGCATAGTAAATGACATGGGGTATCTTATCTATTCGTTGACCTAACACTGCCCCTACCACATAATCCGAAGCGTCACACATTAACTCAGAAGGTTGATTCCAATCGGGGGACTTGATGATCGGGGCTAAAGTCAATTCTTTCTTAAGGTGGTCAAAAGATTGAACACACATAATAGTAAACTCAAATTTGACCTCCTTGGAAAGAAGGTTGGTCAAGGGTCTAGCCTTCTTACTAAAATTCTTAATGAAATGTTGATAGAAACCAGCATGTCCTAAAAAGGAGCGAATTTTTTTGACAGATTTTGGTGGAGGGAGATTAGCAATAAGGTCAACTTTGGCCTTATCAACTTCGATTCCCTTTTCAGAATTTTTGTGACAAAGAATAATTCATTCCTTAACCATGAAATGACATTTTTCCCAATTAAGAATGAGGTCTGTTTCCTTACACCTTTTTAAGACTAAGTCGAGATGGTGTAGACACTGATGAAAAGAAGAACCAAAGATGGAAAAGTCATCTATAAAGACTTCTAGAAAGTCTCCTATCATGTCAGAAAAGATGCTAGTCATGCACCTTTGAAAGGTAGAAGGGCCAGTAGTTAGGCCAAAAGCTAACCGACGATAAGCGAAGGTTCTGAAAGGGCAAGTGAACGTGGTCTTTTCTTGGTCCTCGGGAGCAATGGGGATTTGGAAATACCCAAAATAACCGTCTAGAAAGCAATAGTAAGAATGACCCGCTAATCTTTCTAACATTTGGTTCATGAAGGGTAAATGAAAGTGGTCTTTTCTAGTGACAGCATTGAGTTTCCTAAAATCTATGCACATTCTCCAACCTGACTGAACACGAGTAGGAACTTGTTCATCATTTTCGTTGGTTACTATGGTAATACCTGACTTTTAAGCACTACATGAACGGGACTGACCTAAGAACTATCAGAAATGGGATACATTATCCCATTATCGAGACATTTAAAGATTTCTTTCTTAACTTCCATCATGGCAGGGTTCAATCTCATTTGAGGTTCCCTAACAGGCTTAGCATCATCAATTAAGTGAATCCTATGTTGGACAATAGCCAGACTAATTCCTTTGGTATCTGAGATACTCCACCCTATTACTTCTTTATGTTCTCTAAGCACTTAAAAGCTCTTTCTCTTATGACTCGATCAAATTAGAGGTAATATAACCGGAAGAGAATTATTAGGTCCTAGAAAGGCATATTTAAGAGTCTCAAGAAGAGATTTGAGTTCTAATTCTGACGGGCTTGACTCAACGAGTTCACTAGCCTCAAAAAGAGGGCTTGGCGTGATCTCCTGATTAGTTGTGGAAATGGTGGATTATAACATTTGGCTGACCTCATTTTTATAATTGGAAATATCTCAATCCTGACCAAAGTGTTTTAAAAAAAAGTCAAAATCATCACTAGGAGTCATGAGATCTTGATCAACTATTTCATCAATTAAATTGATTCCCATCAGTTGATCAAAATCATCGAATTGTTTTCCAACATGAAAAATATTTAAGTCTATTGTCATATTCCCAAATGTTAGTTTCATTAATACATTCCTGCAATTAATCAAGGCATTAAAAGTGTCTAAAAAAGGTTTTCCTAAAATGATAAGAATTTGATTCTTAGGGTTCTTGACCGGTTCGGTTTCTAAGACCACGAAATCAACAGGAAAGACAAAGTCACCTACTTTAATTAACACATCTTCAACAAATCCCTTAGGAATTTTGACAGAACGATTCGCTAATTGAAGTGTAACATTTGTCTTTTGAAGTTCTCCTAAACCTAGGGCTTGATAGATAGAAAATGGAAGAAGGTTCACGTTAGCTCCTAAGTCAAGCAAAGCTTTATCAATGAAGGTATCTCATAAGACACACGAAATAATAGGACAACCGGGGTCCTTATATTTTATAGGAATTTGATTTGAAAGGATCAAACTAACGTGTGATTTCAAAAAAGCTTTCTTCGGGACATGATTGGTGCGCTTATGAGTACACAACTCCTTTAAACACTTAGCATAAGAAGGAATTTGTTGTATGGCATCTAAGAGAGGAATGTTTATCTTGACTTGCTTAAAGACTTCCAAAATCTTGTCTAATTAGTCTGTTTGCTTAGATCAAATGAGTCTTTGGGGATAAGGGGCTTTGGGTTTATAGACTCTTTCACTCGGTTCTTCAAAAGATGGTTTATTGATCGGTTCACTTGTGGATCCTTAACTTTTCGAATTCTCGGATTTTTCTCCACTTGGACCCGGAAAAGGATGACTTGGTTCAGGAGTCGATTCCTCATCCTCACGAGACTTATCACCCATTTGGTTATCAACTTGCTTGCCAGACCTTAAGGAAATAACTGCATTCACATTGTCATGAGGTCTTTGGTTAATGGGAAATTTAGGATTCACCTCGGGTTGACTAGGAAACCGGTTCTTCTCCCGCTCATAAATCGTGCTAGCTAACTGACTCATTTGAACCTCTAACTTAGAGATGGCTTGAGAATTGGAATTTAAGATTTGCCTATCTTGGGTCATGGTTTGCATGAAGGTTTGTTGGGACTGAGTCAAATTCATTTGTGATTTCAACAATGCCTCAATACTCTTCTCTAAGGAAATAAGTCTCATATCCGAATCATTAAAACCGGGTGGGTTCAAAGGTGTTTGAGTTGATTTTGGATAAGGACCAAGACTTTGATTTGGGTAAGAGCTAGAATTGGGCTTTTAAAAGTTGGATTGAGACGGTTGATACTTTTGACCTTGGTTCCATGAAAAGTTCGTGTGATTTCTCCACCCGGGGTTGTAAGTTTATGAAAACGGGTCATTTCTAGGTCTTGATTGGAACATAGCATTCACCTGCTCCAACTCTTGAAAATTTTGAAGTTCTTGATTTGGATAATTATAGTTCGCACACATAGACACTTGTGATTTGGATCCGATGGTTTCTAAAGCTTCGAGTCTTCTAGTGAGAGTAACTAACTTAACTTCGGTTGCAATTGAGTTACCAACAGAATGCAAACTCCTAGATGATGAACTAGGTGACTCATTAAATTTAACAGGCTCCCTAGTGGACTCCCACAATATTGTCCTTTCTACTAGTTCCTCGAAAAATTCCTAACCCTGATCCTCATCTTTTTCCATGAATTTACCTTGACACATAGACTCTAACAAAGCGATGGTAGGACTATCTAAGGCTTCATAGATAATCTTACAGAGTCTCCATTTTTCTATTCCGTGGTGGGGACATTAGGATAAAAGATTTTTAAAACGGTTAAAATATTTCCAAAATGACTCATTTTCTTTTTGATGAAATTGATTTATCTCATTTGTGATTTTTGTGGTCTTGTGATTTGGAAAATATTTTTTAAAGAAAAATTACCACAAATCCCTCCCACGTTGAAATAGAGTTGACCGGTAGCCTATAAAACCAATTTTTTAGCATTATCTTTTAAAGCGAATTTGATTAGTCTAAGCCTAATTGAGTCCTCAGTTAATTGTTGGAGTTTTTGTAAGGCACAAACCTCCTCGAATTTGTGAATAAAAAGATATGGATCATCATCCTCACTCCCGGTAAACTTTGGCAACATGCTAATGTGGTGAGACTTAATCTCGACATTATTACCATTAACCGGTGGTAAGGTAATACATGAGGGTTGGGCGGAACGAGCGGAGTAACAGTGGTCTCTAAGAGAAATAGCCATGTTTACTACGGTTTCACTAACTTCTACGGGTTCAGAATCTGAAGAAGAAGAAAACTCAATCGGTCTTACTAATCTAGATGATTCTTTCCTAGCCCAAGCAGTTCGCATAAACACGAAGCAAATAAGTACAAGAATTTAAATACTCAAAAGAAAACGTGGAAAATCGAAAGAAAAAAATCTAAATCTAGAGTCCCTTAAAATGAACTAGACCTTGCTCCTAATAATTGAAGGGTTTCGGGCATGAAAATGCAGCGGATATAACGTAAAACAATAAAAAAAATGAAACCCTATCGCAGGATCCATGTATAACTTTGGATGATTAAATAAAAAAAATGGATAAATGAAGACTAGTGCTTGTACAACAAAAATAAAATTTAAATCTAGATCTACAAATTAAAGTCCATAATTAATATTACTAAAATTAGATCTAAAATTCAATACAACTCAAAAGCAAAACTACATCTAAAATATCAAACCATTAAAGCTATTTTAACAAATCTAATAACTAAAAAGTAAATCTAAGTTCTAACACCCAACAAGAAATAAATTTAGCTCTAAAATATTAAACCCACCAATAAAATGAAGATTTAAAAGGGGTTCAACTACAACATAAAAAAAAGAGTAGATTTAAGAACATTAAACTAAAGGGGCTCCTTTCAATTCTCAAGTACTTTAATTTTTTACTTGATGGAATTGAAATGGGTCATAGCCATAAAGGTGAATGAGGCAAGTAAAATATAAAAGTAGATCTAAAATTTAAAGAACTAAGTTTTACCATTACCAACAACCAAATCTCTATCTAAAATATTTAAACAACTACAAGTAAATATCAAACTCAATAACCAAAACTAGATCTACAATCTAGAATAAAAAACCATCAACAATAATAAATGTAGAGATCTAAATCATTGAACCCACATTTAAAATAGAGATTTAATGGTCTCATGACAAGATAATAAAAAATAAAACTAAGGATTAAAGTAGAGAGATGAAGTAAACTAGATCTAGAATATTAATCTAAAAGGGCTCCTTTCATTTTCCAAGTATACAACTTGCGGTACTTAGAAAGATATCATAGCCATAAATTTAAAGAAGATAAGATGGAGACTAGCATAAAAGAAACTAAGACTTATAAAAAATGAAGATGAAGACTATTATAAAAAAATAAAGACTTGCATTAATATGAAAAGTGTTTACAATATTTGAGAGAGCTAAAAACTAGACCTAAAAAATTAAAAAAGAGGTTACTACTAAAGCTAGGGTAAAACTAGAGATGGACTAGATGATAGAAAGAGGGGGTATTTATAGGCTAGAAATAAGGTTTTTGGGTGGTGTTGGGTCAATCTTGGCCATTGATCTATATCTTACATCCACCAACTCCTTCTTTTGTCTTTTTACTCTCTTGACTTCATTTTTCTTCCAATTTTGCCCTTCATAGCTCATTTCTTCACCTTTTATTATTTATTTTACTTATCTGCAAAATAAGGAAAATGTAATAAATTAACTAATAAAAATACGAAAATGAACAATAAAATAAGCATTAAAATATGTAAAATTATGCACTAATCAAAGAATTTTTGTAGCCTTTGATTTTAAGCTCATTTTCAATAATCTGTTTTCTGAGAAATTCCTCAATCTGAGAAGCACAAACTACATTGTTCTTAAAAATCTCATTTTCTTGTTGTAAGGACTCAAAAGCATTCTGTCTAACATCGAGTTCTTCATTCTTTCATTTTAATGATTCATTAACATTAGTCAGTTTGACAATCTCTTCATTAGCAGCTAGCATGCTTATGTGAATATTAAAGATTTCAGAACTTAAATTTTCAACATTTTTCTTGTACTAAGATGTAGTCATATCAACAGTAGTAAAAAAAGGTACCTGTCTTGATGAAGAAAGAGACTCTTCTACTGAGTTTTCCATTAGAGCTAGGTTTTCATACTCTTCCTCCTCTTCATCATCATATTTCTCCTAGCATTTGCCTTCAGCTACAAATGCCCTATCTTGTTGCTTCTTGAGCAAAGCATCATACTTTGCCTTGAGTTCCTCATAGTCATTGTCATTTCTTCTCACTTGTTTTGGATTTTTGCATTCAGTTGCAAAATGCCCCATATCATTACAGTTGTAGCATCTTATCTTTGATCTGTCCACCATTCATGTCTTGTATCCACCTTTGCTACTTCCTCCAGGTTTTGATGTATTTCCTTTGTTGAACTTGGAGCTTTGAGCTTTGGGTTTGAAAGACCTATTCTTATTGAATCTCAGGTTTGACAACTTCCTTACCATGTAGGCCATGGTTTTCTTTTCCATGTTGTCAAGTTCCTCCAGGTGTAGAACTCATCTTCATCACCATCCTTGAGTCCAAGAGTAACACTTTCATCTTCATCAACAATCTCTTCAATTTTGATTTGTTTTTTATATTAAGACTCTTGAAACTGTAAAATTTTCGGATCTAGAGCAACTAGAGCATTTGAGGTGTTGACCATCTTCCCTCTTTGGCCAGACTGAATAGCTCTTTTTTGTAACAGCTCTAGCTCATAGGTTTTGAGAATGCCATACAAAGTTTCGAGAGAAACTTTTGATATATACATTCCTTCTCTTATGGCAGTAACCTTGTGCTCTAGATGGTTAGGAATTGTCAACATGAATTTCATGTTTACTTCCTTCTTGTCATAAAACTTTCCATGCAGCTGCAAGTCATTTATCAATCTGTTGAACCTCTCAAACATCTCAGTCGACCCTTCATTTGACTTGGCCATAAAAGCCTTATACCGAGACACCAGGATTTATCTTTGATTGTCTTTTACCTCTTCTGTTCATTCACACAGTATCTCAATGGTTTCCCATATTTGTTTGGCACTTGTGCAGTTGACAATGTTGTTATATATAACATTGTCAAGTGCTTCAAATGAACTGTAAACAATCATCCAAATATACTTTTTCTTTTTCAGTATCATTGTACTCTAAAACCTTTTTAGGAATCTAGTGGATAGGTCTTGTCTCACCTTCCATTACGGTTTCAGGTACATATGATTGAGGGATAAAAAGACCATTTTCAAAAATACCAGGATAAAGTGGGTTGACTGTTTTTATGAACAACATCATTTTTCTTTTCCAAAGATTGTAATTTTTTGTCAAAGGTGGGTATTTTTATACTGCTTACTTTCTGTGCACTCATCTTGGATCTTTTCAGGTTAGATATGTTAAACATGCTGCTCTGATACCAGTTGTTAGATAAGATAAGTGTTACAGAAGGGGGGGTTGAATGTAACTTGATTAATTATACAAGATTTTTCTAACAACAAACAAGAATCTTAATTAACAAGTTATATGAAGCAACCAAGCAAAACAGATAAGATGAGATAGTGTTTAAACTTCAAAAAATAATTTTATTAATTTTTGTTTTTCTACAAATATCTAAAAAATAATCCTAGCTTTGATAGATACAATAACAATGAGTTTGGTAATGTTTCTATTCTTGAAAAATTCTAGCTCAATTGTATTAAAGAAATTACTTGTGAGATATGTGTATTTATACTAAAACACATATCCCACTTACAAATGTACTTTCCATTGTTCCTAGAACAAAGCTTGAAATAGAAATTTTGTCTTTTCTATTCAAATTTGTCTTCATTCCATTTTAGATAAAGCAGCTCTGAGATATGCAGAAATCTTTGACTCTTTGAGCACGCTTTACCTTTTACTTGTATTCTCCCAAGTTGTTATAGTAGACTTGACATACTAGATATTAATGTCAAAATCATTCCTTGTATTTTCACTATTTAGCCTGCTGCCTAAAATAGATTGTCAGCTTTACTAAAAGTATACTGTTAAATTTTAGCTCCCCTGTGGTGACAGTATCTTTGGATCCGCATATTTTGTTGAAACCGAACCGATCTAGCTATATAAACCAAACTGACCGTTAAAAGATCGGTTAAATCGATTCAGTTTATGGGTTAACGAACTTCATCGAGATATTTCATCAAACACCTTGCATACATTCCAATTCCACACCTTCATTCTCTCAAATTGCTACACAATCTTCCATAAACACAACATATATTAGTAGTACTAGTAGCTACTGTATGCACACACAAAGTAGACCCCCAAATTTCAGAATCAAAGATACATACAAGTTAAAAATCTAAGTTGAAATCCAAAATTAACATAAAGAATATTAGTATACAGTGATTGAGACCAACGAAGTGATACAGTGAGTCAACGATTGGCAACAATGAGAAAGGGTAGGCTGCGACGATGATGATGAGAGATAGTCAATTAGTGATATATGGTTTTATATTTTAAGTCTCCAGAGTCTAGCCCCTTGTTGTGGATCTGAAATTAGTAATATATTATATATGATATTTCACATATATTATTAATTATATATTATAACAATATTTGGTCAGTTTCGGCCCAAACCGAACTTTTTTCACAAATAACCGAACCGAACTGAAGTTAATTTTGGTTCCAGAAACATAAACCGAACCGAAGCTAACAAAAACATAACTAAACCAATCGAAATTCAATGATTAGGCTCGGTTTTTCGATTTTGATTCGGTTTTTCTCAATTCTAAGCTGATGTTTTGAGTATGCTAGGTGTCAAAAACAAATAAAAATGGGTTGAAATTGGCAGGATAAGAGCTTACCTGAATTTTGCCAGATTCTGGATTATCATCGGAACCTGGAAAAATTCTAACAAGTTCATCCATTTCCCGTTGTGTTCCTCAATAGACTACCATTTCATCTTGTACCCTTATTGCTTTGTTGAAAAAGTGTTTTTAGATTCAAATTTTATTTTTATTTTACAAAAATCTAAAATTTTATTTTTAATTAATTAAATTAATTAAATAATTATTTTTAATAATGATTTCTAGTAATTAATTAATTAATTTTAATAATTATTTATTTATTTTTAATTTCAAAAATATTTTAAATTTTAAATATTTTTTTAATTTCAAAATTAATTTAATTTAATTAACTTAATTTCATTTAAGTAATAAATAAACTAATTTATTTAATTGATTAATTTTATTAGTTAATTTTTATTTTAATACCATTAATTTTAATTAAATTTGATTAATTTGAAAAATAATTTATTTAAAAAATTGATTAATAAATAATTAAAACGAATAATCAATTAATGTAATTATTAATTGATTTATTCTTATTAATTAAATATTAATTGAATCGTTTATCCATTTTAATCGAAACAAATATTTATAGAAACAAAAAAATAATCCATATTTTTTGGAAATAGTTTTAAATCAAAATTTCTTTATGAAGCCGGGTTAATTATTTTATGAAATTTTTACGATCCGAATAATATCTCAAAATAGGAATACTGATCTGATTGGACCCTAGAAATATTTTAAATATATTTTAAAAATATTTTGATGAATCTTTTCATGATCTAATTTATGTGTTATGTGAATTATGTGTCTATCTGATTTTTAATTTTATTTCTAATTAATTCTTATTAGTATATCATATGGGTAGGCATTAGAGATTGAGTTAGTGTTTTATTTGGAATCATTTGACTATCTGATCGATTTAAATAGTATATTCTATTTATAAGGCCGAGTGGATCAGAGTGTGTAGAGTTGGATACAGATTACCAATAGTCGAACGATCAGATCATCATTATATCAGACAAGTATTTCTTTATCTTTTTCTCAGTACTCTCAAACACTTTTATTTTCTAGTTTCAATTATTGATATCATGACAAATAACTATTGTTCAAAGTTATTTGTGAATCCTAAATTTCTTGATTACGAAACATAATTGTTTATTGTTAGTTTTATTAATATTATGGAAAATGATTGAGCTAAACCATATTATATCCTGTTTGATTGAAAATGATATTATGAAAGTAAAAGATTATGATATTGGGTTAGTATTTAAGCAAGCCGATTGTTCTAGATGCTTTGTTATGAATTGGACGATTGTGTAAGAGGCCGGGTAGGTCCAGTGTGCGTAAGAGGCCCGATATAGGTCTAGCGTATTATAGGCCAATGTGTGTCTGGGTACCCGATATGGTTCGTGTCCAATTCAGTTCGCCAATTTGGCCTTCCTTATTGAGATATTGTTGTTATTATTTATTCTTTACTAGTACTAACTCATTTATTTATTATTGTTGAGATTTACTGTACTTGCTGGATATATATTTGGTTCACTCTTGTTTTTCATCTTATACCTTTCCAACAAGGTATTATGTACCACTTAGGAAAGTACAAAACGTTATACAAAGTAGCGTTTTGACACCTTTTTATTTTTGTTTCTTCCCCACATAACACTACTTCAAGTTGAGTTATAGACTGAAAATGCTATTTCAAGTTGGGTTATACACTAAAAGCGATCTCTCTTTCTCTAAGTTGGGTCTCCATCTTTCTCTCTTTCTTCACCTCTCTCCCTCACCCTCTCTCTCCCTCGATCTCTCTTTCTCTCTCCCCGTCTCTCTCTCTCTGTCACCACAAACACACACACTCACAGATACATAAACACACAAATACATACACACACCCAACTCTTTCTCTCTTTTCAATCACCAACTGCCACAACCGTCAGCCACCATCGCCGCCGCGGTGGGGCCTTTCCCCTGCTCCATTCCAACACACCCAACACAAACTATTTTTTTAAAAAGGAATACGCTAAACGATATAGCGTTAAGGAGTATTATTTGAGGTCATTTTTTGGGCATTTTAGTTCAAATATGTGTCACCTGGGGCCTTTTCTCTACTTATGCGCATATTAATTTAAGAGTTTTCTTTTTAAAAATATATAAATAAATATTTCTTGCAATTTTTTTTTTTGCAAAAGTATGATTTTTAAATTTTTTACAAAAAATACGACTCTACAACTAAATGTAACATGATGCAATTAAAATTAACCTCAAATTCAATCAAGAATAACTTCAACTTTTTTAAAGAAAAAGTTGCATTCGGTTTTAAATCGTATATAAATAGTTACATTAAATTATTTTTTTATTTGTAGTTTCTCTTCATTTAATTAGATTTCAAATTAGATTTGAGATTAAATTAAAAAAATTAAACATAAATTCATAATAAATTTGTCCCAATTTCAAAAGATCAAATCGGTCAAACTCGTTGAGTCGGTACAAATCGGATCAACTATGATTACATTACTTATACGGTACTGGGTGTTGGCCCTTTATGGCACAAATTCAAGTAATATGGCCAAGAATAACATAATCTGAAAAAATGGCTTTTTATAGCATACTAAAACGCAACATAATGTAACGTTTTGTAAAAACATAATTTTAATTTTCGTTTAAATTAATTTAATAGTATAATTAAGAATTTTTTTTTAAAAAAAAGATTGGAAACACAATTTTAACTTACGTTTGACCACTTTAGACGTGTATTTGTTCCACGTGTTCGATATAACGCTGAAGGAGATGACATTTTTCTTTACCAAAGTTTAATTGATTAAAATGAAAAACACGGGTCCAAAGAGTCGAACCGTGGGCTTTTTATTAAGAATGATTTCATGTGCCCGCCTCAACCAACTGAGTTAGCATGGTTTATTAATAAAACACCAAAAGCTACATTAAGTAACGTTTTAAAGTGCCATGTAGGGGGTGTTGGCCCATTATGATACAATTTGGACTTATAATGCCCGAAATGGCACATCTGGAAAAGATGGCCCGAAATGACACTTCAAAACGCTATATCGTGCAATGTTGGGTTTTTTTTGGGTTCAAAACGCTAGATAATGTTGGGTTTTGGAGAATTTAACGCCATTTTATGTAGCGTTATGTGATATTTTAAGCTCTAAAACGCTACACGAAATATCATTCAACGTCCAAAACGCTACACGAATTAACGTTCTTCGTGATTTCTCGAAACGCTACACAAATTACCGTTTTGAAATGCTATTTTGGGTCATTTTTTCAGATTAAGCCATTTTGAGCGTTTCGTCTCAAAATTTTACCATTGAGGGTCTTTTCTCCCTAGAGGGCCATTTATTTCAATTGTATTCTTTTGGACCATTTAATTTAAAATTGTGCCACATGACAATGCTCCCCTATCTCCCTCTCCCTTTTCCCCATTCTTTTCTTAAAACCCTAATTTCAATTACACTCTTTATTTCTATATCGACATTTTGATTTAAATCACAATTCATTATATAATACATATATTCTCTTTTTAAATCTGAAATTTTTAACCTTCTAAATCTTCAGATCTGTTTTCATTTCATTCGGATTTGATTCATATCATCTGTATCTGTTTTCACATCTTTTAGATCTGAATTTTTGAACGTTATTAGTGTTATATGTGATGACTTTTTGTACCCATATGAGGCATGACCATTTTTATGGCGTTTATGACGATTCCGTGTCATATTAGATGACTTTTGTATGAATTGAGAGTTTTAGACTATAATTTATATTTTGTTACACGTTTATCGACTTATTTGTCTTTGTTGGTTTGTTTTTTATTTTTCAGATTTAATTGGATGAGTTATTGCGTGTAGATAGAAGATGAATAGAAGTAGGATTTTAATACTCACTTGGATGAGAAGAAGATGAATAGAAGTAGGATTTTGATACTTACTTGGATGAGAAGAAGGGGAAATAGGAGGTGGATGAAGATGAGAACTTGGATTTAATGACGGAAACAACAAGACGTGACTATTTTTTTTTAGCATTTAGGAATAAAAAAACTTCAAGAATTTCCGATCTTTGTGTTAGGAGCCACTATGTATATTGTTTTTTATGATCGTTTTAGGGTACTTTTTTTCCCACAGGGGTTTTACTCTTATGGATTTTAATGAGGCCAATTTTGTCGGATATAAAGATTTTTATTATCTAAACTTCTGGAGAGTCTTTTTGTTATGAGTTATAAAGGTTTTTATTATCTAAACTTCCGGAGAGTCTCTTTCTTATGGGTCGTTCGACCTATGAATAAACATACCTTTCGGTTAGATGATAATTTTTTAATTATTTTTATGATGTATTATCAGATATTATTTACTGATAAAACAATTCTTCATTTTTAAAAAAAAATAATTTAAAATTGTGCCAGGTAGGACCTTCTCAGGTACCCCAGGCGCTCCTCCCTTCGTTACACAAAAATTAACTTCGACGCTAAACCCCTACACCCAATATATACACTACTATATCCATTACATCTCAGCTCCACCTGCTTTGACACTCTCAACATTTTCGATCTCGGTTCCCGAGGTAAGTAATGTATCTTATTCCCCTAATTAATCTCTCTCTATATATTTCAAATTACCTAATTTTTGTTGTAAATTCAGATCCATCGATTTTAATGGCTGTTACTGTTGAAGAAGCCATTGCTGCTCTCTCTACTTTTTCACTCGAGGTCATTTTCTCCCACTCTTTTGCCATTTCACTAATGAAATCATTTACTTGTTTGGTTTATTCTTGTGTCTGCAAATTTGAATATTTTAACTTCACATTGTTTTTGTTAAAGTTAGGTAGACACTTTTAGAGAGAGAGAGAGACGGAGAGGGAGAGAGAGAGAGTTACATGATTAAATTCTTCCTAATATCGGAATCTGTTATCAATTTGTGGAATTCTAATATTTTAATAGTAAATTTTAAAGTTGTATGTTAATATCTTACAAACTGACTAGGAAAAGAAAGAGGAACATAAGCCCCGGGATTCCTTGGTTTGGATTAAAGGCCAAACAAGCACGATCAAACTGACTGCAATCTTTTTAAGTCCGCAAGGATCCCACTAGAGCGACTATTTAAAAATGCTCAAAATACCACTATTTAAAAGACGGCCTTGGCACACAGAAAAGTTAATTAAATATGCATTTACATGATATACTTGAAGGCATGCTAGCACGAGTGGTAGTGTTGGATAGTCTTAGTTGTACTGCAGGGGTTCAAATCCACTTGCTTAGTTTTTTCCAAAAATAAGATACGCAGCCCACAACTGTAGTGGTGCTTTAATTTTTAAGTTTGAATTGGTTATGTGCTTCAGTGGAAGTAGAGTAGAGTCAATAAAATAAAGTACATTTGAGATAACACAATATTATAAAGCGTTGTGGACTTCAACGCAAAATCATGCAAGTACGTGAAAAAGTAAACATAACGAGACCCTTAGATTTTTTGAGTATTAGTAGGGGCGCTTTTTTCTAGTTGTGCTATTTTGGACATTATACTTCAAATTGTGCCAAAAAGGGGCAACACCCAACATGTAAGTAATTGTTAAATTATAATTTCATCCTCATATTTAAAAAGTGATTCTTTAAGTAGTAAGGGTATATTTGTAATTGTAAGTCTTTTTTAATTTTCCCCTTCACTTGCTTTCCATCGAGTGAAAATTTTGGAGGAAAGCATGCGAATTATACATTCCTCTTCACTATATTTCCTTTAAAAAAAACATGGGAGCATGGATAAGAATGTAAATTTTAATATTTTACAACCCTTTCATATTTTATAGGTATAATATTAGTGTATGTATGAATCTCTTGGAACTAAATGTGACTTGTTTTCATCATACTCGCGTCTTTGGCATTTTAGTGTCATATTCCTTGCATTTGGTTCATAGGTATCATATATGTAATATGCTTCTCAAGGATTTATTTGCGAGGATTACTTTTATAGTTGCAAATGACGACCACTAGAAAATATTAACTTCTTTTGTTTCTACTTCATTTTTAATAGGGCCGTACAATGTTGCATAATTGACCTTGTATGTACACTTTTCTAATTAGCACTGCAGGATAACCAGCCAGAAGTTCAAGGGCCAGCTGTGTGTGTGTCAGTAGAAAGAGGTGCCACAAGTAGTCCAATTGGTATGCATATCTCATTCTTTTCAAGCGTATCTACTCTATTTGCTGAAAATGTAGCTTTAGAATGTTCATTTGTGTGTATGTGTAGCTGGGCGCATTAAACAAAATTGAAGAATATATATATATATAGGCTTTTGATCAAATAGAAACCAAGTCAAACCTAGAAACTAGAAACCAATAATAACCAATCAATTTTTACCCATAATTTAAAGTGGACCCCAACCCAATTCATCTTCCCCACCCCTGATCCATTATCCGCTACACTTCTCCCACCCTTCTCTCCACTCCACTGCTCTCATCCCTTCCCTGCTCCCACGCTCAGACCCCACCATCTTCGTCCTACTATCCACCCTCTTATTTCTCGTACTCACCCACCCACTTACTCCCACCCCAACAACTGCCCTCACCATCAGTCACTACCGCTTCCCAGCCGCACCCAGCCCCTGCCACTAGTGACTAGTCGCTATCGCCACCCAGCCCCTCGTTGCTTTTCCTATTTCTGTCATCTTTCTCGAGGAAATCATCTCCTTCATCTCTCTTTCTCCTCCATCTCTATTTCTCTCGATCTATAATAATGCCGCCTCTATTGCAATAAATCATCGAGTTTGGTGGTAACCGAAATCAATGATAATGGCCGGAGTCAATGGTGTTGGGGTGGTGGTTGGATTTATCAATTCGAATGAAAAAATTGAAAAATCACTAAATGTAATTAATAGATTCACTAAAATAGTGATTATAACTGTATAAAATAGAGATTATATATTATTGATTGTCACTATATAAATAGTGATTGAAACAATTGCAGAAAATTAATATTTACATATTTTTAATTAAATTATTTATACAATTTTAAATTTGATAGTATTTATAAAAATATCATAGTTTCTAGTTTCTTGTCAAAGTTGGTTTCTATTGGAGTAGGACCCTATATAGGCTTTTGATATATCCTTTGGGTGAGGTTAAGCATTAGGATACCTCAAAGTATCTTGTGAAATCCAGACTCGATTCTAGTTTCTTCCGGAAGGTTTTGGGAGCATTTTGTCCTTGGTTACTGCTCTGGTTTCTCAAGGATTGTACTTTGTAGCATTAGATCATCGGGTCATCCAATAAAGTAGCTAGTCGGCTGTGTTTCTGGACTGTACTTCTAATCTTGGTTTTAGTATGAACTAACCTTCATGTCCTAGTGTGTTTTGAAGGAATTTTAAGGAATTCATCGAGTCCCTTTAGCTACGTTGGCCATAATGATTTTGGTGTGTCATATTAAATTTGGAAGTTTTAAGGGATCCCTTATTTGACTTCGTTCCCTTTTGTAATTTTTCAGCTATGGGATAGCAATTTCTAGTCCTTGTTTGAACGAGTCCCATTTGTTAATTTTTCCGATTTCAGTTGGCTTTAATGAATCGCTGTTTTAGAATTAGCATTAGAAATTGTTACTACCTCCGTCCCACCCAATTGTTATCCTTTCGGAGAGAAGGTCCGGCACGCATTTTAAGGTGCATATAAAGTATAGTTCCATAACTTATTTTTAATTTTTTTTTCTGAATATTTTTTTTTTTTTCTGAATAAAAATTTAAAACATTAAATTTTTATTCAGAAAAAAAAATCAAAAATAAGTTATGGAACTATACTTTATATGCACCTTAAAATGCGTGCCGGACCTTCTCTCCAAAAGGATAACAATTGGGTGGGACGAAGGGAGTATTTAATTTCCTTACTGAAAATTTTCTATTAGAATGGGTGGTTGAAATGTTCTTAGAGCTTTTAGTATACTTTTGTTGATTTGGTGATGCATCTCCTCATGAAAGATATGATGCCATCGAAGTTTCTAGACTATGCCTGACCACCATTATTACTTGTCAGAGCCGCTACCATCACATCATCATTCTATAGCATCACTACCGTCACAATTATTGCACCTACGCAGTTGCCACAACCACAACCACAACCATGCTTCCCAGTCGGCACGAGCCTTGATTGAATAGACCAACACCAAAATACACACAAAGGTTATATATACCAATGACACGGAGAAACTGATATGGGCATTTGAGTTGATGGGGATGTGAGAAGTAAATGAGGGTTGAGATTGTGAAAAGGTAAAGAGAAAAGGTGGAGAGATTGTTGAAGGGGAAGCTGGAAATAGAAAAAGAGGTGATGTGGGATGAAGCAAATTTAACCTTTTTCGAGAAATACAAGTTTTTAATTTTTTATTATAATGAGTTTGACAGTCATTTGTTTACGCACTCTCAAGACATTTTTGAAAAGTTTATAGGTGCATCCATTAGATATTTCAATTCTTTATTCTTTTTTCACCAAGTCCGATTCTAGCAGTTGCCTCTGAATTATGTCCAACCAAATTGGGCTTAAGTTGGTATATTTTTCCTTTTTCCTTTCTTACGATAAATTTTAAATGCTAATCATTTCCTTAGTTGTCTTCAGAAAAAACGTAAAACTATTTATTTAGTTGCAAAAAATATGGTGGGTTTTGCTGAGAACCTGAGAGGGTGGTAACATATTAGTTTTTTGAAAACGTCTTTTCCATTCAATATTTTGATTTGTAATTTCTTTTCAGTGGAGTGTAAATATTTATGATTTGGTGATCAGTCTGCATACTATGTTGACATATTGTATCCTATATATAATAAGAAAAAGAAGGATCTTATCCAAAATACTAACAAAGGTCCAGGGTTCGATACTCATTATCAACATATTTAAAACATATATATATAGCTCTAAAAATACTAATATAGTTATATAGGTTAAAGGTTCGAATCTAATGAACACCATATCAAAATCTAATACTTATATTGAAGGTTCAAATTTCATCAACAACATACTAAAATCTAATATTTATAACAGAAAACTTGATAAACTTAATTATGTAGGGATTGGTTCTTAGATTGTATGAATCTTAACTTTCACTACTACTAATGGGAATCATAATCACTTCTCTATGAAGATATATTATTGCAGCCGTGAACGTAGGAGTGTCTCATGATTTCCATGCTTTACAATTTGAATGTGTGTGTGTGAAAGGCAAAAAATGCTATATGTTGTTAAATTGAAATTGAAACAATTTTATATTTCTGTTATGTTACATTATATATCTATCTGCCTTATTATATGTCGAAGACACACTCTCAACTTGTGAGGTTCTGATGAAATTACCCCCAATCAATACTCATTTTGATGTCTGATATTATTTTAATGTTCTGGTTCTCGTGTTATATAGTGGCATTATATCATATTTTTTATCTATCATCGTTTTGTTGGACCTCTGAGGTTTTTGGTACTTTTGTGAGGTCTGTGACAGATAGCAGTTACAGATAAGAGGATTTAATTATTAATTTGTTTAGTTATCTCTTTCTGTTATTCTTTTAATGTTGTTGTCACTTGTTCTTGTTTATTTTCAAACAATAATATATTTACATTGAAGTATGGCGGATGCTGATAATTTGATTACCTCTTATCTCACATAGAATACAGTGATGTTTCTGCCTATCGCCTATCACTATCAGATGACACAAAAGCTCTTAATGAACTGGTATATAGCTCATCTTTACATCGTTGCACTGTTTCTCTGTGTCGAAAATCTAATTACTATATTATTGCAAAATATTACCAACATTTAGAGTCCAGGGAATTTATCTATTATGTAATTGTAATAAATAATTTCTAACTTTTCATTATAAATTTTTTACTTATTGCTTGTATATATATGTGTATGTATAACTGGATATGCATTTAATTGTTTATCTCTGGGCTATGTACAGAATACCCTTATTAACGAAGGGAAGGAGATGGAATCAGTGCTCTATACATATCGGAGCTGTGTCAAAGCGCTTCCTCAGGTTATATATTTAAATTGAAGAAAATAATATTTTAGTAAAAGGTTGGGTAACTACATTAGGGTAAGACTGACATTATATGATTCATTATCATAAAAGTGAAAACTGAAATTCTAAAAACAGCTGATACAAATAAGTGTAAAGTGTAAACTGTCAAGCAGACACGTGGATCCACTTTTCTGAATTCTTTTCATAATGTGAATTAGTTGACCAAAAGTTTATTTTCTAGGATGGAACAGTGGGAGACTTCTTGGGTTTTCTGAACATTATGAATCTTTTTTTCCTAGATCTTAGTAAATATAAGTCTAAGTAATTATAACTCTGAGAAGGGCATGCACCATTAAATATTTGTATATAATTTCTTGTGAAGAGTTTTCACTAATATTTCTTTAATCTAAAAAGGTGATGTTTTAGTAATACTGAATTGTAACTTATTCAGGAGACTTGAATAGTTAAGAAACTGAATTGTAAAACGTATCAGTATCGTTCCTCACAAACGTTAAACATTTGACTTGAAAAAAATTTCTGCTCGAGCTCGACTTGGTTGATGGTTAATGATGTAGGCCAAATTGTAGAAACAATGATTTATAATATGAAAACGGTACAAACGACAAACTTGGATGGATTAATCACAAGGCTTTCCTGACCATTAAGATAGATTGCAACCGAAATACAAGACTCAAATTAATGTTGATGTCAAAATCAAATATTAACCAAGTCAAAGATAATATATGTAAGTATTACAATACTTATGATGGGGCTAGGTTTTAGGAAAGAATTTCAGGAAACAATCTCACGCAGAGATAAAGGCATAAGTACTATATTTTCAATATCAATAATAATAATAATTATAATAATAATAATAATAATAATAATAATAATCTGTTTTGATTACAAGAATCAATCCTTATTTATAATAATCTTACAAAATGTCCTAATTAGAATATTACTCTAAAACATAACTTCCCTAATTTAATATATCTATCTATCTATCTATATATATATATATATACAAGTTTTTGCTTAAATGAGAATTTCTTAAAATGAGAACCGTGAAAACCAGTGATTTTCATAGTTAATATTGGTGATTTGTGCTACATTTAATTTTTTTGATTTACATCAAATCACCCGTTTGTCAAATTTGTAATTTTCAATTGGCATGAAATCACTTGTTGAAAAACTTGAAATTTTCAATTTGCATGAAATCACCAATTTTAACTAGACAAATCACCAGTTCTCACGATTCTAATTTTAAGAAATTCTCACTGGAGTGAGACCCTATATATATATATATATATATATATATAGGGAAAGACTCAAAAGAAAACCAATATTTCGAAGAAAATTAAGGTACTTTTATCAGCCGTTGATTTGTAATTAATCCGATGGTTGATATTGACTGAATTTTCATTCAATTATACTGAATTTCAATTACTTACATGACAATAAATGCAGATGAGCTCTTAATATAGTTAACATATATAAATTATTTAAATCAAGTACAAGATCTCATATATTTTCATATCATATATCTCATATCTTTATTAAAATTCTATTAAATATTTTTATTTAAATTTTATGAGATGTTCAACCATATTCAATTTTTATAATAATTATTCTAATAATTATTAAAATTAAAATTCTATTGAAATATGTTAAAACTATTGAGATTCCAATAACTCATGCACTAAGTATATTCTACATATAATTTTATTATTAATATTAGATTAGAATTCTACTTTTTTTTAAAAATTATTTAGATTTCACTAAGTATTGTACTCATTATTCTATAAAATATTAAAACTAAAATTTCACTAATTAGCTTTATTTAGATTCTATTAGGTGTTCAACCATATTAAGTATTATAATATATGTTCTACTGATTATTAATATTGAAATTTTATAAAACTATATTAAAAATAAGTATTTCAATATAACACTTAATATCATATTGCATTTTAATATAAATTTCTATTATATATTCCATAAAATTTCGTATCGTAAAATCTATTATTTTTATTATTTTTACATTTTAATAAAAATAATCATTTATATGAGTATTAATATTAAGATTCTACCAAGTATTCTAATGTATAGTTAAGACTATATTGTAGTTTAGTTTAAGATTTCACTATGTATTTAACAAAATATTGTATTCCACTAATTTTAAAATTTTAATAAATATTAATAATAAAATAAGATTCTACTAAGTATTCTAATGTAGTATTTTATATTGGACTGTATTTTTTAATTTAAGATTCCAATATGTATTCTACTAAGTGCTTTGTCGTGTTATTCTTGTATTTCATTTTTTGTTTTATTAAGTATTTTGTTATAATATTTTCGAATATTATGATTTTATAAAATATTTCAATATAAAATTTAGTTACACCATATTAGGATTCTACTAACTATTAAGCTAATAATGAATTTTATTTATAATTTATTTATAAATTTAGTAGAATACTAGTAAAATAATTAGTAGAACACTTAATGGAATCTTAATTAAATAATATATATTAAATTTATTTTGAAATATTTAATAAAATACTTGGTAGAATCTTAATATCATTTTAAAATAAATAATGAAATATTTAGTAGAACACTTAATAGAATCTTAACAAGTGTTTTACATTTATATTATATATATTCACAATATTTAAGATTTTAATAAATAATATACCCATAAGTTAAGATTGTACTAAGTGTACTAATAAATAAAAAATATAATATATTTAAGATTCTTTTAAATGTTTTACATTCCTAAGTATTATGTATTGCTTAATATAATATATTTAAGATTCTGTTAAGTTTTCTAAGAAAAATAAAATAAGAAAAAAATTATGGAATGGAGAAATTACAATTTATTTGTTTTCAGTATACTATCATGAATATGTAAATGATATATATCGCTTATTCTGTCAAAATTGATTACATTTAATATCTTAGTTTTTTTGTCAAGTTAATATCTTAGTTAGTAGACTATTAAATTAGAATATTAGTTTCCTTTTCAGTTGTTTGACCTTTATTTACATATATTTGGAAACTATTACAATTTTATTAATTATATATGCTACTATTATAATGAACGGTGTAGATGATGGTCTCTAAGTTTCCTATCTAAATTTCCCCCCTACTTATATATATATAGCTAATTGGGCAAAGTGCAATTTGTGTACTTGCACCTTAGGTGTCTGACAACTTGAGATACTAGAGTTTAAAAGTGTTACTTATTTTATTGAAATTCCATTTTCATTACATTATATGTATTTCTATTCAAACACCTTAACATTAGTAAATTAAGGTTGAAAGGTGAAATAGTCATTTAACTATTATCTTCTTCCCCAATTTCATGTCCTCCATTGATAAGATTTTTGGAAATTAAACTCGGACATCTCATTCATTTCTTAACGAAATCAACTCATTTAAATTGCAAAAAAATCGTCTCAGTCTCCTCTACAAATTGATATCAATTTTAACTACTGAATATTTTATTTGAGAAAATTGTAAATTTTAGAAAAATATGAACAAATATGTATGTTTTTTTCTATATATACATGTATTTGTATGATTACTTGGCTTATTATTAGAAATCACCATTTCATTATACAACCATATACTGTGGACATTTAGCTCACATGCATTAACTTTTGAACCAACTATCTCCATTCATAAGATTTAAATTCTAGCAAACCGATTCAATTTATTATGTATTTATGCTTTTTAATCTCATGTTCACTCGTATCTCTTCCTCCCTGTCTATGCATGTGTGTATATATGTATATATATTATCCAATTGATGTAAATTATTGTTAATTGATGTCCAATGATGAACTTAAGTTTGAAGAAGAAGAAATTGATTAGGTTCAATTAGGGTTTGAAGAATGATTTGGTATGCCAGCATCCATGTATATAATGCTAAAAAAGATTTTAAAATACTATTATTTCCAATTTATCCTCATAGCGTGAGTGTTAGTTGACAGAGACTGTCAAAATGCAATGAACGATGAGTGGTGGTATTGCAAGTGATATTTTTTCAACTGTAGCATCCCAAGCGGTGTAACACGTATGCATTGACGTATGCATTGTGTACTTTGCTCTTAACAAATTTTCAATATCAATAATAATAATAATAATAATAATAATAATAATAATAATAATAATAATAATAATAATAATAATCTGTTTTGATTATAGGAGTCAATCCTAATTTATAATAACCCTACATAATATGTCTTAATTAGAATATTACTCTAAAATATAACTCCCCTAATTTAAAATATATATGTATATATAGATATATATAGACCATTATTCTAGAGAGAAGAACCTTGTATAGAGTTACGGAGAGAATCCTTAGATTCTAATATAGAATCTTATAAATAATTTTAAAATTAATCATATTCATGCTTTATAAAATAGAAAATTTGATTCTACTATAAAATACTAACCATATATAATCTTCTCAAAAAATTTAATACTTAAAAAGTAAGCGAAAAATTGATTTTAAATTTGATTCTACTGTAGAATCATTCTAAGGATTTGATTCTATTGTAGAATCAGTTTAAATTATTTTTTAAAATTTTTATGAGTGATTTTCAATAGAAAAAGTTATATAACTTCGTAAACTACTAGTCCCACATATATATGATAAAACAATAATTTCTCTACGAAATATTATTAAACTATTTACTAATAAAAATTAATGACTCCTTTTATTTTTATTCCCGTTCCTCATCAATGGATGGGCCTTCAAAATAGTGGGATGGTTGTAAGCATCCCTAAAACAATTGGTTCTTTTATTTTTATTACTATTAATAATGTTGAGTGTGGTATTTAAAATGACTTATTGTAATGGGTTAATTGTGATTGATAAATAATTTATATAATTAGTTTGATTTGTCATAATGAATTTGGCACACATGTAACCTCGTGCATATGTTTCATCTGCGCTTCAAAATATAAAACTAGGAATATATTAAATTAACATCTGAAACCTTGTCGAAGTATCTTTATTTTAAATCTGCATTCCTGTCCGTCCCCCATATCCTGGTTATACTATATTTCAGTTTGGGATTTTTGTGAATTTATTGTTTTTCGTTATTTTATTTATAAATAAAATATGAATTTTTAATCTTTTGATGTGGGGTGATATTAGTGGATCATGTCTAGGGTATGCTCTTTGCATAATATGTACAAATATATAAATTTACTAGCATTCGTGGGTATTTCAATGTAATAACTGTTACGCGCGTGCACAAGCGCGGGAGGAGCATTTTTGCATATTTCCTTTCTCCCTTCCCCCTAAACCATTATTTGATGGTGGAATTATTTCACAGCTTCCAGAATCTATGAAGCATAGTCAGGCTGATTTGTATTTAGAAACCTATCAAGTTCTGGACTTGGAAATGAGTAGGTTACGAGAAATTCAGCGATGGCAAGCATCAGCAGCATCCAAGGTAATTGCCGAGTTGTATTTATCTTCATTGTTTGCCTCCATTTATGTATAAAAGGAACTTCTGTATGAAATATTAAAAAGGTGCACCCAGTTGGAGAAGCCTAGCGATATTATGAAGCCTAGCAACTTAAAAATAGTTTAAACGATATATATGTATCTTACTCCCTCTGTTCTTGAATTTCTGCTTTTTTAGAAAAGTAGACTTGTTTCAAAATATTTTCTTTTGTTTCATTTTCAAGGTGTAATTAATGCTAGAATTCCAACTATATCCCTATAAGATAATAAATGTTGTATTTAAATGATTTGACTATTAGGGGTATTCTTGTAAACAAAATATTAACTACACCAATATTTGGAATAATAAATGAGATATTGGTCTGCGTGCAATAATCTTAAAAAGCAAATATTTGAGAACAGAGGGAGTATTTGGTTTTTCCCAACTCCCAAGAATTTATTTGTGTTTATTTTTGTGCAGTTAGCAGCTGATATGCAACGGTTTTCTAGGTCTGAGAGACGTATCAATGGTCCTACTGTAACCCATCTATGGTTTGTTATGACTTCTTTTCTACCTTAATAATTTTTCCAGTATCAAGGTTTTAGTAATTTCTACGCATACTATATCTGCTTAAGCCTTACTGTTTTCTTGTCTATACCTATATCGGTTTTTTCTCGATTGCTTTCTTACTAGGTTGGTATCTTTAAGACAGTTTACAGTTTGGAATACATAAATTTCATCTTTTGTCGAATGTAAAGTTCTTATTTCAAACATACGTAGACAGACACTCATTTATTACATTATGTCAGCATTACTGCAGGCATTTTCAATCTAGTAAATTACTTAGAATTGTCAAAACCAAAAACTCTCGCACAAAAACTACCACACAAATCATTTATGGTACATATATCTTTCTATAGAAGATAAGAATGGGCAATGTGTTTGAAGTGCTAGGTCGGATGCTGATGAACTGAGATGTTTATGTTATGACTCAATCTGAGTCTGATCTTTGATGTTGATTTATACCTATTGTTGCTAACTTTATGTTGTACTCTTGCAACATACTCCATTTGCTACAAGTGTAAATTCTTCTCACGTTATCATGTATGTACGTAATCTTAATGTTATTTTGAAGGTCCATGTTGAAGCTCCTTGATGTTTTAGTTCAACTTGATCATCTGAAAAATTCGAAGGCAAGCATACCTAATGATTTCTCCTGGTACAAGAGGTATCCGTTATTAACTAGATGTATTATGATTCTCTAAGCATTCGGACCTGTTTCCCCCCCTAAATTCGTGCTATTGGTTGTTACATTGGTATTACTAATTGCTGATGAGTTTTTAAAATTATTTAGTGTTTTGTTGTGCTTTTCTTTTGGAGTCTTGTTTTTCATGTCTGTTATTTTGTACAAGCAAAGACATTATACTTTGGTTTTGTTCGAACATTTAGCTTTTTATTAAGACATTTGGTTAGCGTGGGATATTAGTGGGGGAATACCAGCTTTCTCCTTTTAGTTGGGTTACTTTTGATTTAACCTTCTGGCATGACTGATTTGAAGATTAGTTGTTATGGATAGTTAGTAAAGATTACTTCATAGTAGGTTTCACCAATTAGTATGTCCAAGTGGTGTACTTCGATGTACAATATTATGATTTATTAATGTTACATTAATTTTTTTTATGTTCATCAATATGATTTTCTTTCTGTCTAATTTTGTTCTCTTGAAAAAAAGATAATTGATATCATCTGAGATTCTACAAACATGTTGTAGTAGTGGGACTATCCTTTTGTTTTATCTCCATTTATATATATAATATATATATATATATATATATATATGTTGCTTATATGTGTGCATACATTAACAAAAAAAAAGCAATATAACATTTGCAATGCGGCATAGGCTGGTGTAATTACAACAATTACTCGCTAAAATGAAGAAAAGAAAATAATTAGACAGTTCTTGTCTTCTTGAAGGACCAAAAGCCAAGATCAATTTCGAGATTCTTTACACGACATATAGTATGCGAGTGCTATCTTTTCCTATAACAGTCATCTATGCATATAACCTTGGATGCATCTAAGGTTGTTACCTCTATGCAATAAGACCATTGGACAATTCTATACTTTTAATTACTTTTACTTGTGTTCACTGCCCTTACATGTAGGTAGTTTTTGTCTATACCAAGCAAACCTAGCAAATAAATAATTATTTTAAAATTAATATTATATAATTTAAAAAGCTCACATACATAATAAAAAAACACACTACAAGAATACTAAAAACATATAATTAAAAACATTACATATTAAATAAATTAACGAATATTTTGAACCTTATACTTTTTAAAATTACTAATGTTCATATTAACGTTAATATTTACGTTAGAAATTCAGGCAGCAGGCCCAAAATTGTGTGTACAAATTAAAGTTATTAGTGAATAAAGTAAAACTGCCACGTCAAGCTAAAAACAAGAAAAAAGAAGCAAAAGCAGCCACCAAGTTCGGCTCGAGCCTAGCCATAATTTTACTCCAATGCATTAGTTAGTAGTTACCACTTCACAATATCCAATGCAGCACTTGGGCTTGCATTGGAGAAGGTCTAAGGCCCAACAAATATAGCCCAAAGCCAAAATGAAGCTCTATACATGTGTGTATATATATGTATGTATATTATTTACACACGAGTATATATACATATAATATGTATGTATCTTTCGAATTGTCCGAGTATATGTTTTTTATACCCCAACTCTATACACACTTACATATAGATATATGTGTATATATCTATATAAACATCATTGTATAGTAAAATGTAAAAAGAAATTAATAATAAAACAAATTGTCATATTAAATGAAATATTTACATTATATAAAATAATTAATACATAATTTATTAATAGCATCCGTGCTTTGCACAGTTATTAAAGCCGAAAGATCAAAAATTTGGTAGTCGGTGGTCCTTGGTCGGTATTTGGGCCGGATATTTATTATCGGGCCTAATATTTAAACACTAATCTCCTAACTAGAATACATCTCACATTAATCTCCTAAATAAAACACATCTCTAAACAAAACACACAAACATTATCCTATTAAAATACAAATAAAGTATATGAAAATTTATATAAAATATATACATATAAAATTAAATAAAAAATAAATTATTATTATAAAATTAAAAATATATTCAAAATATATAAAAAAATATTAAAAAAATTTGATCCGTGCATGGCACGGGATATAAGCTAGTAAACTATAAATTTCGAATCTTGATGTTAAATGTCAAGATTGTTTTTGCCCTAGAAGTATAATTTAATATATTATAATATATATATATTATGTTATTTTTGCTTTGAGTGTGTGATTTAATATATTATGAAGTATAAATTATCTTATAAACCTAATTTTTTATATTTATAATCCTAATTAATATATTTCAGAATTTTTATTAAATGTGCGCCTCGCTTGAAAGAAGCGCGCGATTCACTTTTGCATTTTGCGCTTAGGCTTCGGTGCACTTAATGCTTTCGATAACAGTGTCTGTGAGTGTTTTTCTGTTTGACCGTGAGTTGATAAAGTTGTCGGTGCCGAGTTGGAGGATGATAGAAAACTTAGCCTTGATTGACGAAATTACATATTATTATAGATAATAAGTTTACTTAACAGTGTATGTTGATGTTTTAAGTAATTATAATAAGTCATATAATAATATATATGTATGTATAGTTATCGAGTTTGTTCAGGTTTCCGATCCGGCTTCAATTTGGTATGCCTAGTCTAATTCATTTCCGGTTTAAAAATTAAATTCAAATCCACAAATCAGGTTAAATATCAAATTTGTTACAGAACTGAAAACTGAACATTACTTTATTCGGTGATCTCAATGGGGTATCATTAAAATCAAGGCTCATGGATTGTTTTCACCCACCCCAATGATATTATGAACATGAAAGTTTTGTGGCTTTGTCTCGGTTTTCATTTTTTATTACTGTTCAATCTCATAGGACATTTACCCAAGTTAGTGTTCAGTGGCAAGACACTGATTCAATGCGGGAAGAGTTAGATGATCTTCAGGTATGAGACTAACAGAAAGTGCTCGCATCTTTAGTTTAATGTGCCATTTGAATGGAAATGTTATAACCAGTACTGCATTTTTTAATCAAATGTTCTGTTTTGTAGATTTTTTTGAGCACGAGGTGGGCATTTTTATTGAACCTGCATGCTGAAATGTTTCGTGTAAATAAGTATCCTTAACGGAATACTATGTTTTTCTTGAACTGTATGTATGTGATGTTAAAATGTTCTAAATATTGGTAGCATCTAATAGTGCATACTTTTATTGGACCCTACTGTATGTTTGCGATATTGAAGTGTGCAGAGCCAACCAACTCTTTTTTTTTTTTTTTTTCTAATTGAAGAAAGCCAACCATTTGTTTCATGATTTGTTTCCTGTTGACATATTTTTATTGATTTAAAGTTTAGCTATGCTGAGATTCACACACATATAAACACGATTAGTCGATTATGCATGTGGTTTAGTAGGTGGACAAAAACAACTCTACTCCAAATCATCTTTATGCATCTGTAAACTGTACATGCAACATAAATTATCATTTTTTTTCACATTATGAGCTCCTTGACTCAAAAACAGTGTAGAAGACATTCTTCAGGTTCTAATAGTATTCGCTGTCGAGTCTCTGGAGTTGGATTTTGCCCTTCTATTTCCGGACAGACATGTTCTTCTTCGTGTTTTGCCTGTTCTTGTTGTTCTAGCAACTTCATCAGAAAAAGATAGTGAGTCACTGTATAAGAGGGTAAAGATCAACAGACTGATCAACATATTTAAGGTATAGATTTGTGGTCAGTGTTTCCCACAGACTAATATGTATACCCCTGTATATCTTTTATAAGCGAAAGCTTTTGAAATTAATCATTTTCTGCCTGTTCACTTGCATTGTTTCCTTTGACCTTGTTATAGAATGATCCTATTGTACCTGCTTTCCCAGACCTCCATCTTTCTCCTGCCGCAATCTTGAAAGAGTTGTCTATGTACTTTCAAAAGTTCTCTGCACAAACTCGTCTTCTCACCCTTCCAGCACCTCATGAGCTCCCACCCCGTGAAGCACAAGAATATCCTCTTCACATTTCTACTTGTTTTTTTAGTTTATATCTTGCAGTTGATTGGAAGCTTTAAACTTTTAATGTCTTTTTTCTTTTGTATACGTTTTACACCTCATATCATCATTTCCACTTTCCAATAAATCCTATGCATTTCTGTGTGACTTTATTTGCTTACAAGTAGCATTAACATGAAAAGAGCTATCAGAACTGTGAAAAATCCATAATATATCTTCACACTAGCTACCAGATCCACTTAACTCTATCCCTAGAGGAATGGATGAAATTAGTTGGCTATCTATACAGTAAGAGTTCATATCTTCCAGAAGATAAAGTTGAAACAGATTCTGGAAGTTCAAATTGTATCATATGTAGATAATACTTAGATGAGATATATTGCTTAATAATAAAGAGGATTACAACATTGTTGGATGTTATAATATAGACTATTCGAAACCATACCATAGTCTGTATTGGCAACTAAGTCATAGTAACTTAATAACTGTTCTTGTTGTGTTGGAACTTAAGGTTTTTTTTACTGCAGTTGATCATCCTTGTCCTAAAAAGGAAGATAACTTACAAGTTACAGGCTAAATCATTGTTGGAAGTAGTTCAATAAATGTAGCAAAAAACACAGTTTTAACTTCCATGTTACAAAGAGTGAAAGGTGACTTGCTATATGAAAGGTCTTGCATTCCTGTAACCATTCGACTCGTCATCATATTTTATGTTGCAATTACTTGCTCCTGTATAGATTAGGCATTCTTAAAATATTCTGGTAATAATATTCATTTTTCTTTCTTTGGGAAATTTCTTGACGAAATTCACTTATCAGCGTCATTATTTGATCATCAATCACATTGGCGCAATTCGTGCTGAGCATGATGATTTTACAATTCGTTTTGCTTCGTCTATGAACCAGGTGTTCTTTTCACTCATTTTCATCATATATTATGCTGTTTAAACTGAATAAATGATATATACATGCAAGCACAAATCCCTTGAACAGAACCTAAATGTTTCGGAGCTCAATAGGTTTTTGTTTTCTTATTCAGTTTTCACTTTAAATAATGTCTTACACAAGGTCCAATGTTTCTATTTTCACCTCGAGAAGTTAATTTTTGGTCATGAAATGCTAAAACTAGCTTACTCCTATAAATTAAGTACATACAGTTTACCAATTTAGTGATTGCAAAAGTTTTACCAATACAACTTTGGAAGAAGATGCTGCCCCTTGTATAGTTGGTGATGGTAATTTCTTGCGTTCATTATGTATGTTATATATATATTTTTCTTTTTTTGGCTTGTGGGGTTGTGCAGTTAGTATCATTGAAGTCAATGGATGGTGCAGACGTTGAGTGGTGCAAGGAAGTGAAGGGTAATATGTACGATATGGTTGTTGAAGGTTTTCAGCTTTTAAGCAGATGGACAGCTCGCATTTGGGAGCAATGTGCATGGAAGTTCTCACGACCCTGCAAGGATCCTGTTTCTACAGAGCCACCTGAGACATCAGCATCATATTCCGACTACGAAAAGGTTCCTTTCCGTTTTATTTACTTTCCAAAGGTTCTTACAATGACGAGGAAATAATGTTTGGTCTTTTTCTCTTTTACAACCTTACCTTTATACTCTGGGTTTTGACACTTTTTGAAATTTGTGTTGCTCTATGAAACATCTGTATAACTCGATGATAAGACTCTTGAGGGACTGGTGAATCAAGCATTAAAAAAAAATTAAGTGGTATATGAGGGGTGAAATTCAGGGATGTCCTGGTGCAGAAATTGGTTTGTTAGGAGTATTAGGAGTATGAAAAGGGGTTTTCTCTCCGGATCAGGATGATTTAACCATTTAAATGAGAATAGATGTGAAATGCAACTTCCTTATATGAAAAGTAATTTAAGTGTGCCAAATGCCAAGTTGATTATATAATTAAACGATATGACATATATATCTGTCTTGTTAATAGAAGTAGTTTGTACGCTGAATGGTAGCTCAACAGGAAGGCTAGAATTGTGAAAATAAGCAAAAACCTAGTGTTGCCCTCTGTGACGTGTCCTCCTGTCCTCAACTTGAATATTTTTGTTTCGTAATTCAGTAATTCTAATTAACTGCAATAGACAAAATAACGTGAAAGTTGGCATCCCAATTACTCTGAAATAATAGTAACAGCTCAAAGTTACCATTGCTGAAGTATATTATTGTGCTAGAAGTGATGCCCTTTCTCAAAGAATTGGAATTGAAATATAATTATTAAAATATGTGAAAGTTGTAGCATCTTATTACCTACAAGCGTGTTTAATCAGTTCACAGTCTTTGAACCTGTTTCATTTTGTGTTAAGATGCTCATGTCTATGCATTAAAGATGGTTTCTTGTAACCTAATGGAAAAATACGAAACTAGTAGTAGTAGTAGTAATTACTTGCTTGTAAGGATATTCACAGCATGTATAGATTTTTAAATCAAGATAGATGCCATTTCTGGAAAAATGATGAATAGATGTATAGGAGTCTGCAAATAGCACACTGTTTGGCATTGAGAAATTTTCTGGAACAAAATCCAGCAAGAACTTGTTATTGTTTATTAGTGATTGAAAAATTTGTTAGTGATGCGAACGTAGTTGGCTTGGGAGTGATTGTGTCTGCAATCTGTGTTACCCAGACTCGTTAAGAAATGTCCAATATAGATACGTGTCCAAGTGTCGGACTCCGCAACTTTTTGAAATTTTTGCATGTTTTAGGCCTGAAATAAGTGTCCAAGTGTCCATACCCATGTACGAACGTCGAGTGTCTGACACGGGTACTCAAGACAAAATGAAGAGTCTGGGTAACAGGAGGTCTTCATTGGTTATGGAGCAATTTCTATTATATCCTTGTTATAGGTTTGGGATATTGCCTTGCTTATCTATTTAGTGTACAGTATATTATATAAGTTTTCGAATACCCGATTTTAGAATCTCTGCCTTACAATTTAAGAATACAACTTTTAGGTTGTACAATCTTACAATTATTTAAGATATCTTTTTATAGATATCTACAATTATATTTTAGGTCAAAAGGAGGATTCCCATAGCTAGGTGACCATAATGGAAGAAGTGCCAACTTCGTGCCATGAAAACTGTCTAGGATTCTGTGAAGAGTAATTTTCTCCTGGAAGGGGGATATGGATATTAATAGTAAGATGTTCATTCCTAATGTTTCATGTAGGATATGCAAAATTATGTAGCTAATTTAGGTGTAGTTTTGTTTAAATTATTTTTTTTGATAGTAACCTTTAATGCGGCTTTCATTGTATGCAAATGACCAATTGACCAGGACACTTCTCACTGCCATCATTTTTTTTTAAATTTTTACAGACTACAGCTATCCTAGAAGAAACTCTTATAAATGTAAACACTCTCGTTCTAGTTTCACTGTTGAAACATTATTCCTAAGCCAAAGTCAATCCGTAAGTGTCGACCTTAAAATTGTTTACAGAAAAGAAAGAGGATAGTAATCTTGAACATTGTAGAAGTCTGCAGCAGAGATATAAATGGTTTAAGTTGTTGGATTAGCCAAAAATTGCAGTTAATTGTCTAACGTGCATGCATCTGACTTCATTGTTCTTTACAATGAAAATGAATAAAAAATAATAAAATTTTCAGGTTGTACGATACAATTATACTGCAGAGGAAAGGAAAGCCCTGGTTGAACTTGTAAGCTATATCAAGAGTATTGGATCCCTGGTGCAGCGGTTTGACACATTAGTAGCTGATGCATTATGGGAAACTATACATTCAGAAGTTCAGGATTTTGTCCAAAATACATTAGCAACAATGTTGCGTACAACATTTCGGAAGAAGAAGGACCTCTCCCGGTTAGTATTTTTAAATGTTTAGTACATGCAGTCTTGTTACAAATTTAAGATTATAATCTTTCTTGAGCTATTTCATTGGCTTCCTTTTCTTCTAAATAAAGCAAATCATTAAAACCTGTATACATGCTTTTAGCCTGGAAACTAACTTGTCTCACTATAGTTTTTGAGAAATTCCCAAAATAGAAGAATGTCGAATAATAACCGTATGTAGCACATTTTCATGCTTTGGAATATTTATTATTGATTTTTTTATTATGTAACACATATAGTAGATGTGTTACGAAAGAGTGAGGCATATATAAAACGTTCTTCACGTGCAATACTTTCTCAGCTGTTGTTGCACATCTAATGGATGTGTTACGTATCAAAAAACAGTTACTTTGTAGCCACACATGCTCTTAGTTTTTTACATATGAAGTATAAAATTGTTATATGTTTAATTAAATGCATATTAAGTCTATTAATTGTATGTATGAAATATAATAATCAGTTACATTGTAAACGACTCGTCGACGTTAGACGATTTTGTTCCCTGACAGTACGTTAGCATCTTGGCTTGACTTGGCACCGAGATAACCATGATCTTCCCTACATGGAGTTCACATATCTATATAAGTGTTTGTGTAGGTATTATTCTTATTGTGCTTACGACTACCATATTTAAACGGGCTAGGTCTACATCAACAATGACTTGTTCCATTAGCCAGAACCATTCCTGTGTTACTTCTGCTAGACAATATAGTTAACTGTAGACCATATCAAGAGTCTGTCTGGCATTGCATTTTCACATTCAAAAGCAAAGGAGCTTTCCCAGATTTTTGGTAACATCACAACTGCTTTCCTTATAAGTTGGAAAAACTGCTTTCAAGATACGCCACAATTTGTAGCTTTTCAGAAAGCACCTTTTGCAACTTGTGAGAATAGCTGATAATTTTTAGGTAAAAATAAACTAAATTATCAATTTCGTTCAGTAAAGAAATTGTTTTAACCTCTTTTTTCCTTCAATTTAGAAATTATTTATTTACTAAATACTCGTCAGTTTATTCCGATAGCACTTTCACATACAGCACTTTCAGCCACAGCAGGGCAATGCCAACACACCATAAGTTAGTATTGCATCAAATTATTTGAAAGACTTTTTGGCACTTTCAAGCATATTTTTACCGAGTCTGATTACTATTATGCAGGATCATTTCTGATATGCGGACAATTTCATTAAGTTAGTGTTGCATCAAATGTTTTTAAAGATTATTTGGCACCTTTAAGCATATTTTTAATGAGTCTGATTGCTATTATGCAGGATCATTTCTGATATGCGGACACTTTCAGCAGACTGGATGGCAAATACTAGCAGGCCTGAATTGGAGTTGCAATCAATGCAGCGTGAAGGTGAAGAGAGCAAAGGGCTCATATTTTATCCAAGGGCTGTAGCACCAACAGCAGCTCAGGTTTTTCCCTCTCGTGTATATAATGTGTTTTGTTTGTTGCACCTTCTCATTTCTCTCTTTTCTGCCTCTGTTTGTAAGGAAAAAATTGCTTTGTTTATTTCATCATGTCATTGCATTTTCCAAGGATGGAGAAACACTATATTTTCATGCCGATCATGATAATATTTTCCATGTATTCTTTACACACAATATCTTAGTCAAAGTTACTCTACAATCTGAGACACATTATATCTTCTTTATTTTGGACAGAATTTCTTGGCCCTTATCATGTATCTTTCTTCACAGTTTATTAAGTTTTCTAACGCAAAAGGAATATGAGGCATTTGTTAATATCCAAGAAGCTAGATATCTGTGTGTACTAGTTATCAAGTATCGTTATCTAATTATGGCAAACTTTTTTTGAGCCCCCGAATCTAATATTTGCCTCTGTCTTGCATAAACTTGCATAATTGCATTTGTCTTTGCTCCAAAGTCTGGTTTTATAATATTTTCCTGAGATAAACATACATAAAAATAAAATAGAAAACATCGTATTTCACCAGCCGTGATTCCAAGCCATTCCTAGTTTGGCACACAGTGTAGATGTGGGTGGTTTCTGGTGGCGGTATTATGACCAGAAATTTCCACCATAACCTGGATGGTATTGTGGAAAGTTCTAATTGCAAATAGTGTAATAGTTATTATGTGAATTACTTTTCAGGTGAGGGCTAGTAGTTTATGTCCAATTGTACTTGATGTAGTGGAGTTTTTTCCAAATGTGCTTATTATGTTTCTACAATGGAATAGGTCTGGGTTTCTGAGCATTTTTTCAGCACTATAATTTGCATAACTGCATTCACTAAGAAAAAAATTGAGTAGATTTGTCTCCGCATTTACTGCTAAAATAAATCCAGCATTATTATTTATACAGAATTAGATCTTGTTCATTGCGTTGTTAGTTGCAGATGTATTTTTTCCTTCCAAATAGATGTTCATTTTCCATACTAGCATTACAGATTGCATAAGCGCAAATCCTGATCCCTAGTTCCCTACTGTAAACAATGAAGTGAAAAAGCCTAAATGTGTACATCTATCAGCATGCATCAGTGCACGATTCCAGGAACATTTGTAATCTTACCATTCAATATTGGTGCATTAATGCACTATGTTATTATATTTGTTAAGAGTAAATAATAACCGTGACATAATTTTATTTTAGCAGGCAAAAAAATTCAAAAATTATCAGGTCTAAAGAAGAACAAATTGGAAAGAAAACGAGATACATTATTCCAATATCGGGAAGTAGATTTTTACAAGAAAATAAAATTCCTGAATCAGCCATTGTGAAGAAAAAATACCTCCGCCTTCTCTGTCTTCACTAATGTCATCTTTTTTCTTGGTATGGTCGCCACAAATTGTAATGAAGGTCATAATTCAAGTTTGATTTGAGGTTAAAAAACAAAAGAAATATCTTTGATTAATCTAGGGAGGCTCTATGTGTTGTTTTTCAGTCTGTCTGTAATTCAATCCCATGTTACTATGTCACTCATCATGTCTACAATGATATGGTGAGAAATTTATGCCTTTAAATATTAGTTACAATTCAATTTTGAAATTAAAAACTGGTCATACATTATATGCATAAATAATCAATTTTTCCCATTGTGATGGTAACACTTGGTTTCATTGTTCATTGTTTCTTTCAGATTCATTGCTTGCAGTTCCTAATATATGAGGCAGTATCAGGTGGTAACATGAGAAAACCTGGGGGGATTTTTGGAAATGCTGCATCTGAAATCCCCGCAAATGATTTAAAACAACTAGAAACCTTCTTTTACAAGCTTAGCTTTTTTCTACACATGTTAGACTATACAGGTTTGCTGATATATCTCCATCTCTATCTATATATTTTAATGTGAATTTATCCTGTGCATGTGATCTTTTCTTCGTTTTATAACAAATGATCTCATCCCGAGGTCTATTCTTTTTTTTTTTTGTACCAATTCTATATTTATTCTTGTACCCTTGTGTTACAGTTTTAAAAATGTATTATGATTTCTCTCCCTTGCTCTTCTTTCCTCTCCATTTTAAGCCTCGGGAGCACAATGTTAGTTTACCACTACTGGTGGTTTTCTTTCTTTGCACCACTGAAAGGCGTCCATAATTTATAATGTATCTTACCTGTATACAGATGGTGTATGAACTACTTTTGTTGGTGTCCTAGGAAGAGGGTTGTAACATTTTTAAAGGTGTTTGAATTCCTACTTTACCTGGTTGCTGGACAATGGTCATTTTTTTCCCTGAAAAACCTCAACTCAAGTGATAATACATTTCTGTACTACTTGCATCCAAGAGAAGCTACTTTGGAAACATGATCGGGTACTTTTATGTAGTACATATGAAAGGATTAGGATACCACCATATACTTTTCCTACCTTGTATATTGTACAAGTCGTTGCTTTGTCTGATGTAGGGTTTATTTGCAATAAATTTATATCAAGCCTAGCACTGTAGCTAAGTAGATGCTCCTCTTCCCCTGGTAATAAAAGTCGAGGGTTCAAACCTCAATAGTGTGCGTAAGTATACTGATGTAATTCACCATTATCAAAAAAACTAATAGGAAAATAAAATAGAAGAAAAAGGTTTAATAATTTTATGTCAAATTTTGTCTTCCTCGAAAAGGGAGGAAAAAGAAGAATCCAAATTCGATGCTCTAATCCCATACCCTCTGAATAATTAATATGATCGATTGATTTCTCTTCATTGCTTTCCCCACAAGCCTTTTCACTGCCTCGTTTAAAAGTAGCCAAAGAGGTCTTACAATGCCTTAATTATCGATCCATGATTTATCTATGCCCGAAATTCATGACTAATTATATCACAATTATGCTATTTGCAGTAACTGTAACAACTTTAACGGATCTTGGTTTCTTGTGGTTTAGAGAGTTCTACCTGGAATCATCTCGTGTTATTCAGGTAAATGAAATTTGACTATTAATGCTAAAATGTGATTTTGATATCGAAAAGTAACTGTTAGGGTATGTAAGTAGCACATCAAGTACTCTATTTACCCTTTGAAGTGTGGCCACTTCTCTATTACGCACCTAGTGTCAGATGTTAAGAGTCTGATAGATTCTCTTAGAGAAGCTACTTTTCTCTTTGAAATTTGACAAGTCTGTGTTAACTTCAGAGAGACTTTTATGTCCTTCTTGCGCATCTCTGTTACCCCTTGGGAGCATAAGCCTGTAGTACTTATCCTCTACAGATGGTCTGCATTTTAAATGTTTCTGCTTGTTGCCAAACAGCAGTAGGAGATAGATGTGGTAGCCTCAGAATGCTTATTTATTGTTTATGCAGGACATTTTTCTAGTTGCAACCCTTCAAATTAAGGCGTTTGATTTATTTAATAAGCCCTACATCAATCACTACTTTTTGCTCCAAAAATCGCTATATTTTTAGCAACTGGCATCTAAACACAAAAGCTTCTTTTCTTGCAATAAGAGTATATAAATCGTGTTCCATTTGCTTGTCATATCATGTTTAGAGACTAGATCACCAGTCAAAAGCTAGTTAACCAGTCACTCGAGCATTTCCTGCTATAAACTTGCATAGCATTTGTCCTAATAGTCATGCCAGAATCAGGTCTCCCTTTCCCCTTAGGAGCAGCATTCATGATGGTTTTAAAGTTGGCCTGGAGCAGTACATAAAACTATTAGGAAATTGCTCTTTCATTTTAGTTTGCTATTATACAGTGAAGTAGATTTATCAATTATGATTGCTTGTTACTTTGTGGATGATATGTTATTTGTTTTCATATGGCTTTGATGGTACTAGTGAAATTATAAGCAGTGTTAATGATATTGAACTTATAAATATACATATTTGTACCTATTTCTTTTTTAATAAACTTGCTGATGACGTTGTGTATTTTTGTTATTACGAGTTGGTTATATAAGTAATGAAGACAGTCGTTATTTTTGAATATCGACCAACAGAGGGCTAAGCTGCTTAGTTGTCCGGTCGGTTCGCCATCAACTATATTCGACTACGCGCTATGATAACCTAAGCATCTATCCTTTAATAAATACAGTGAAATATACCTTCACAAGTTTGTACCATTTTTCCATGTCATTGGCTTTAGTCCTAATTCGTCTTATCTTACTTCTCAACTGTACCATATATTATATCTCGTGCTTTATTTTATCTTTTATATTAAAGACTTGAGTATTGTTCCTTTGCAGTTTCCCATTGAATGCTCCCTTCCCTGGATGCTAGTCAATTATGTGCTTGAGTCCCAAAATGCAGGTCTCTTTGAGAGCATACTGATGCCGTTTGACATCTATAATGATTCTGCGCAGCACGCGCTTGTAACACTCAAGCAAAGATTCATTTATGATGAAATTGAAGCAGAGGTAATTGTCGTCAATACTGAAATAAGATTCTGTATTTTCGATAAAGTTAGATAATATGTCACAAGGTGTAATATGCCTAGATAATGAAGTTAACATTCGATCCGTTGACTCGGTTCTGTATAATATGTTATTACATAATCAATACTAGAAATATTTCGAGCTATCTTTAAAAAATTATTATTCAAGTACAGTTTCAATCAGAGTAATTTTGTTGTATTACATAATTGGTGATATAATCTTCTGAGTGAAATGATGCTAGTTCGAGTGTGAGAAAATATTATATTTTAAGCCCAAATAAGGACTTGTGATATCAGAACTGGCAGATGTCGAACCTCATAGAGAAGATCCATACTTTAAAAAATAGCAGTAGATACTTGATAACTTTGGCTTTCTAAACATTTTGGTGTTAGGAGTAGAAGAGCTAGACTCCTCACTGCTTTGTTTATAATTTACCATCAGTTCTAGCTTGAGGAAACAAGTTAATGTTTTCTTGCATTATAGGTATACATTGTTAAAGCTTATCCCTCCTTAGGGCTGTCACCTAGTACTTCCTGATAGGATTAAATGATCGATGTGGATCCATCTAGAAATATTTTTATATTTACTTTTGACTTCCCAGTCCATACCCAATTCATCTATAGTTCAGATTGACAGTGGGTATCAGATTGATTAACTATCTGTCTATCTACCTTCAAAAGAAAGAAAAAAAGCTAAGTTTCCGTTAGCTTTAAGGCGTTCATTTACCCGACACAGAAATGAGAACTTTAAAAAATCATACTGTGACGATCCCTTGTAAAAAAATTGTTGATTCCAAAATATATAATATCGGTTCAATGTTCTATCCATGTCCAGATCCATTTGTTTTTCTTTTCATAACAGGAACGACTGTCGGATAATTGGCTTCCCAATCCATATCCGATTGGATTAACTGTCTACTTCTTAAGAAATCCACACATTGCTGTTAGCTTCCAGTCGTTAATTCGCTACAGAGGAGATAACTTTGAAAGACCAGAGAATAAATATTCTTCATAGAAAAGCGTGGACTTCTATATAATTTAGATTAAATGAAAAAACACTGAATTTAAGTAACTTTTACTGACAATTTGTGATGCCACGAATAACGATATTGAAAGGAAGAAGTGGGATTGGGAGAAGGTCATGGCTTGAAAAGTATTGATTGAGGGATTCCAAATGCAGTCTGGGAAAGGGGGTTGATGCAGGACAGATATAAGAAAGAAATAAAATCTGCATCAGGGGTGCATTGACACAGAAAATCCAATACCCGGGATAAGAACATGGGTAATTCAACGTCAGAAGAACCAGCGCCCCTAGTGTTTCCAACCACTATTCGTTTATATATATACACTATATGTATGTGTGTGTGTCATATTATATTAAAAATTCAGACTAGCTTCATACTATTGGATCAGACCTTTGATCTGATTGTCAAGGACCATTTGATATCCTGATAAACAGATTCGGATCTTATGTTACTTGGACTCGGTTAGAAGTGTCCAACATGGGTACGTGTCCAAGTATCGAACTCGGCAACATTTTGAAAAATATACATGTTTTTGGCCTAAAATAAGTGTCCAAGTCCGACTGAGAGAGCCCTCCCTGTATCATGACGTATAGGAATTGCTCAGCATAGAAACATTACACTGTTTTTGTTATTAGATATTCGTTGTTAAAAATTCTCTTATTCACAGAGTCCCATTGTTTCCTTTGTAGGTCGATAATTGTTTTGATATATTTGTATTGAAGCTATCAGAGTCTATTTTTACCTACTACAAAAGTTGGGCTGCTAGGTATGACCTTCCCTTTAACTTACAAACTTTGATTATGGTCTTGCGTGATGAATTTTGAACTGTGCAGCGAGTTGCTTGATCCAGCATTCCTATTTGCATTGGATATCGGTGAAAAGTTTTCGATTCAGACTATGAAATTCACTACACTCTTAAAGATTACTAGGGTGAAGGTGAGGACAATGTTTCATATGTTCTTTGTATCCTTTGGAAACATCTTTAAAACTTTCCGTTATCAAGATTATCTTCTTTGCTTAATTTTTTTGCACATAATACCTCATGCAGTTGGTATGTTCCTCAAATATTGTCCGTGGCAACATTTATAGTTTACGTATCAGAATTTTGTGTGAAAGTGTCAACCATATTAAATTATCTAACGTCACTTCAAAAACCGAAGTGTTTTTAATTATCTATTGATTTATATAACCAGATAAATAGTACAAGAATATACATGTGTATAAAGAATTTATTTAAAAATCTGTAAGTAGTGTATCACCATTTTTACGATGTAAATGCAGCAAAGTAGATTTATCTGTTTCATTGTATAAAATTGTTTTTTCGAGTCATCAAAATTATATAAAAGTTATACATTTACCTTGTATGTCATTGCAGTTGGATTTATCATATATGTCCTAAACACACCCAAGTATTGTTGAAATTGAGCAATTTAACCAAGGTCAAGCTCAGTTTAAGTTCCACACTCCTACATATCTAAAATATGGAAAATTCTCCAAGTATGCCTGGGACCCAATATCTATACAAATCTAAACGAAATTTGTTGCCATAAAGTGATTTTTTATAGAGAGCTAGAACAAAAATCAGTATTGCTCGAAAAGTGTTTTCAACGTCTACAATCCATATATTTGTCCAGAAGGGTGTTGTGAAAAATAAATAATAAAGAGAGGTGTCTACATTTTCATTTTCAAAAATGCAATGTAATCTCACATTTTTATTTCTGTTGGTTATGTTTTGGATATTCCAGTTGTCACAAGTGTTCAATTTTTAGTAATAATTTTTGTGATAAACAAGTTAATTGGAGCTTCTTTACAAATTGCCTTTTGTCTTATGTAGCTTAATATATGTCATTGAGGTGCAGCTCCTTTGATATTTTATGTGGTCATCACATTAGATTTTTGGGGGTTTTAGTTTTCTAGCTCTGAGAAAAGTTTTTTTTTCTTAGGCTGGTGTAATAGTAGTGAGTTGGACAACTTATTGTGGGATGATCTTATAGTCTGCACTACAAAAATTTTTGAGGTTGTGCAATTACCTGATGAGTCAAATTAGAGGCAGGAAGTAATGTCTTGTGGATCTATTATGGTGATTAGGGGCCTTCATTGTTGTAAGAATATTTCGATTTGGGTATCGAGTGTAACTCTTGCAACATATTTACTCGATCTTGATTGTAGTGTGGAGATTCCCAGTTTTACAGTATGTGAGGATTGACAACTATAAGGCTTGTGCACTTAAATATACAGAAATCATTGTAGTTCATTATATATCTTTGGCTGCAGGATATGCCATTGTTTCTGAGCTATCATATATATTGTTCTTTAGGAAAGGTCATCTATATTGTTGTTTGTCTGCCTGGTATTGGTAGGCCTAAAGTCATTCAGTCAAGTAGTCAGAGTAAAGCAACTATTCTCCCTTGGGAATTCAACTAGTCACTTTTATTTGAGAAGTCATTTCCTGTGTGTGTTTGTGGTTTGATTAGTTCTTGCCTCGACTACATTATATACAATAAAATTGGGTTTTTTGTAACACGTTCATTGCTGTCAGGGGTGTCAACGTTTGGCGAAATAATAGTTTAGTGCTTGAACACCGAGTCACCCACTTATTTATGGTGCTGGCCACATGTCCAGGCACGTAGATTTCTTGAATGAAATATTGCTCACTAAGTGATAGATGATTCTTCCCAGACACTTGATCACTCCAAACGAGATGTCAATAAATTACTCATTTCTATTATAATATCATGAATTTATTTTGATGCTTCAAATAGTGTGTATAATATTTTAGTGAAAGCGATAATAGTGCTAATCACAATGTTGCTACTTTATTTATAAGTTAACTCCTAGAATTGGAAACTATGTGTTTTTATGAATTTTACCTGAAAGAATATATACGTTATGCAACCCAGCCAGATTTATAATTAAAATAAATAGGAATTCAAGTAAAATGAATCAAGCCATCAGAGGATTAAGGCCAGGAAGAAAATGATTGGGCAAAAAGAGATGCAAAAACATAAATCTTTGATATCATCATGTTGGAGATTATAAAATGTACAAATTTAAAAAGAAAACTTGAGATTATCCTCTTTATATTTTTCTCTCTTTTGCTAGTTTTAATCATCTGAAATTCCATCTTACATGGTTCTCTAACTCTATTTTGCGTAAACTCATACCTACATTCCATTCTCTCCTGCACTGAACTTATTCCTGCACTGAACTTATTTGCTCTCTAGTCCCTCACCTCTACTTCACAATTTCCATTTTGCTTGCTTCTAAGTAAGAATATAGTTGGTTTTGTGCTGTCAAACTGATATTAAACTGATCCAAACCTTTGAGGCCTAACAGAGTCAACCCAATGATATTCATGTTATTTGGTTTTATGAGGTTGGCGTGCTGCACAATATCATTAAAAATTTCTTAGTGGTTTAGTTTTGTCAAGTTAGTGGTAATATTAATTCTTTCCCTCACTCTCTCTATACACACACACACACATATATATATTAAATTTTACTTACTAGTGTGCTATCATATATTTATTCCTAGTAGTCTCAAGTCTCAACTCAAAATATAGTAATTTATTTTTATATTGTTATTGTAATACGTACTGTTGAAATATTTTATTTGGTATCCTCAATTGTAATGTATCGAATAATATTGGGTGTTGGCCCTATGTGACATAATTTCTATACAAAATGCCCAAAATGACACAGGGTTTTTTTATCCCTACATGCTACATCGTGTAGCGTTTAGGGTTTTTTTAGCCCTATACGCTACATCGTATAGCATTTAGGGTTTTTTTAGCCCTATACGCTACATCGTGTAGCGTTTAGGGTTTTTTTAAACTTTATATATTAAATATTAGAGGTTTTTTGAAAAATATAAAATTTTTAAACTTTTTTCCATTAATTTTATTTGTTTTATAAAATTATAATTTTTGAAACTTTTTATAAAAATGCTAGGTAATGTTGAGTTTAAAAAAAATTAAGCTTAATATTTCTAAAACCTAAACCCAATTAGGGAATTAATGAACCCTAAAATATTAAAAATGATTAAATTAAGGTCCTAACTTTAATTAGGGTTTAGGGCCCTAAACTCGAAACCCTAAATCGTTGAACATTCTATTATAGGCTTATAAATTCAGCACTTAACTTTTAATTTAAGTTTAATATTTCTAAAACCTAAACCCAATTAAGAAATTAATGAACCCTAAAATATTAAAAACAGTTAAATTAGGGTCCCAACTTTAATTAGGGTTTAGGGAATCCTAAACCCTAAATTGTTGAACATTCTATTACAGGCTTATAAATTCAAATACTTACCTTTTAATTTAAGTTTAATATTTATAAAACCCAATTAGGGAATTGATGAACCCTAGAATATTAAAAACGGTTAAATTAGGTGTGTTTGGTTTTGGGATTATGTTATTATTAATATTTTATTAGGAGTAAAATAAAAAAGAAGAAGTTAAATTGCAAACGCTACACGATGTAGCGTGTAGGGCTAAAAAAACCCTAAATGCTACACGATGTAGCGTGTAGGGCTATGACCCACCCTAACCGCTACACGATTGTAGCGTCTCCGGGTGCCATTTTGGGCCATCTCCCCATATAGTGCCATTTTGGGCATTTGAGTTAAAAATAGGGCCATATTGGGCCTTTTCTCAATAATATTGTAGATTTATATTTTACTTTATCTTACAATTATATTTTGATATGGTCGAGTTGGCGATCAGGTGTATATTTTTTTGCTATCCTTAGTTCTCTGTTTAACAGTACAAAAATAAACTGGCAACAGAATTTGTGTATTTCATATTGCTCGCTGACTTAGGGTGCAAGTTGACCGGCAGTCAAGTCTTCAAACTGATTCAAGCTAGGGAACCACTTTACACAGTTTAGAGTCCGCTATTAAGTTGTTTATTAATCTTGTCTCCTGTACTAATTACACGATTAGTTTGTCCTGTGCGAAAGTAAGTTTTGTAGTTTATTTTAATGTATTTATACACTTCCTTTTTATTATAATGATATCTTTTATGTGATATTTACATTGTTCTTCTGTTCAATCCACTCTCCATAGTATTGTTATGTTGCACCTTCTTCTAAAACCCTAGTTTTTTTCTATTATTATATTTTTACTGTCCAGCTGCATTATTTTTAATATGCCCCCCTCGTTTGTTAGTGATCTTTCCTCACTAGATGTTTTTAATTGTTCTAGTTACTTGGAAGGACAATTAACTTGAGAAGTCTATTAGCTGAGAGGATGAATAAAGTATTTAGAGAAAATATGGAGTTTCTGTTTGAGCGCTTTGAGTCCCAAGACCTGTGTGCTATTGTGGTAAATCTGCCTCATATTTTTTTTACTGCTTTGTGTCTCTATCTCTCTTTGTGTATATACACTTTTTGAGTTTATCTTAATTGCATATTGATTACAGGAACTGGAAAAACTTCTGGATATTTTGCAACTTGCTCATGAGCTGCTATCTAAAGATCTTTCAATAGATTCTTTCAAACTCATGTTGAGCGAGACACAAGAAAACATTTCACCTGTTTCATATTCAAGCCGGCTGGCATTGCAGGTATGTGATATATTATCTTCATTCTTTTGAACTCGTAGTTTCTCTACATGCTTAGGTTGTTGCATAAGTAATTATGCCGATTATGAATGCATTGCATAAGTTATTCAGTATCAGCTGCTCTTTCTAGCTTGCCATTCATCTATAATTTTGGTGAGCCAAAAGAGTACTTTTACATTATAAATGCCCTTTGTGCTATTGTCATGGATGTTTTCGCATACTAAATTTGGTTGCAGATTTGGACAGAAATGCAAAGTGATTTCTTGCCAAATTTCATCCTTTGTAATACAACTCAACGTTTTGTACGATCATCAAAAGTACCCTATGCTCCAGTTCAGAAGCCTTCAGTTCCATATGCCAAGGCAAACTTTTATTGCGGGACTCAAGTAAGGAATATTCAATTAAATTGGTGATTTCTATTTGTTTTTATGAATCATGCATATCCTTGGCATCCATTACTAATGTCTAAAATATTACTGTCATCTCTGTCAGTTATAGACAACTAGTAAAAACCATGCACAACTCTCATTTCAATATGCTATCTTGTTTTAATGTCTGGCCCATGGAAAAGTATATTTAGTAAAATTTACCTTTATCATAATCTATTAAGTTTTCCGGGGTTTTTTTAGTTGGGTATACTGACAAACTCTCTAGTGGATTCAGGAAGTTTATTTTATTATTAGGCTGGTAGGTACAAGTCTTACATGATTTACTAGATTTGTTTCATTTAAATCAGCTCATACCATTCTCTAGGTTGCTTTGTACCTGGAGTATCAAACAGATTTCCATGTCAGTGGTAGTTTGCTGAAGGGTCCAGATTGATGGCGGATGCAGAAAGGACCAAAGAGGGAGGGGGTGGGTTAAAAAGTGGTGAGTAGGTCTTTAGGAAACTTATATTTACTAGCCAATGTTTCCAGTAGGTGATTACATTGTGGACTAGTTACAGATCCCCATATTTCTATGGATTATGAGCTTTGAACCACTTCTAGTGTATCATTTGTGAGCACAAATATGGCCAGTGACACATTTAAAATTAATGAGTAGGTCTAGCCCAGGTTTTATGTTCATCTAATATACTTTTGCATGCTATCATGTTATAAAAACCCCCTAGCAGAAGTGCTAAACTCTTGTTATTTGGATAGGAACTAAATTCTGCACACCAAAGTTTTGCTCGATTATATAGTGGATTTGTTGGAATACCTCACGTGCTATCTATTGTAAGACTTTTGGGATCAAAATCATTGCCTTGGCTTATTCGAGCATTACTGGATCACATCTCAACCAAGGTTCGTTTCCTTAATTCTGCAATCAATATCATAGTGCCATAATTCAATTTAAAGATATAGATGTCATGTAGTACATAACACTAGCAAAATGTTAATAGAATTTTTCACTCCCCCCCACCCTCCGGGTTTGATCTGTTGCACGAATATATGCCATCAGAATTCCATGATTGGATAGAGTTAATAGTAAAACTCCCAATAACTCTCAGGAATCCACTAAAAACAGACTATGCATAATATATCTGTATTTTTGTGTTTTCTTTCTAATGCTTCATGTGCTCTTTTATGGTGGCTTGGAATATTTTTCTATGTGTTTCCTTTAATGCTGCATGTGCTCTTTTATGGTGGCCTGGAATGTCTTTGAAGATGTCTTGAATTAATATTGGGTGTACAGTAGCAAGGGTTTTCACTGGACTAAGTAGTTTGATACTTGGTTTCGGACCAATTGTATAGGGCGGCATATAGCTCATATTTGATGTCATAAACATTGCTCAAATTTGATGTCATATAAACCGAATCTGCACTGTACTTAAATTCTATTAAATTGTATACTACAGAAGAAACTGAATTTCTGGGTTGCCACTTTGGTTTTATAGATCGAAAGGGTATATGGGAGTTTGACTTTTCAAGATTTTATTAAAGCGTAAATTTTTTTGTTCTGTTTCTAAGGGCTATGTCTCCTATTTAAAAACAGTACTCGTTGGACCTCCACTGTCATAGAGCAATAGAGGCGGGCCTTTATTGTATTAATGGCCGGTCTTCATTGACAGCATATTATGATATATTTGTTGACTAAGATAATCAAAAATATAAATTGAGATATTGAAATAGATTGTGCAATATTCAAAGTATGTATTACTAAAGACGTAGAAAAATATACAGATAATATTTTATCATCTGAGAGTTGGTATGTCATGGATTTTTTTATTTCAGCTGCCAACTCTTCTTCTTTCTTCAGTACGCACAGTGGACAAATCGTCTTTCTATAGTTCTGTTGTATACATCTCTGTGTATATTAACTTTTTCTCTTTGTAGTACCTGGACTTCTCTAGTTTAAACATGCATGTTTGATTCTATTCCCAGTCACATCAATTTCAGTGTTTACATATGGGAAGCTGTTAAAAAACCTTGGTGTTTCTGTTACACTAGAATTATTTAGTTCCAAAACAAGCATGGAAAGATGTAAGTGTTGATAGTACAAGAAAATCCCGTGAAATGCATGTCAGCCATCAGGCTTTGTCGTTTTTCATTATTAGTTTCTTGACAGTTGTTTACTTCTCTTGAATTATTTGTGTTGCATGTTTTTATATAATTATTAATATTGTTATCATGGTGTCGCCTAAGGAGTAAATTGTGTTTGGACTTTGGAGGCGCAAGAAAGAGGCAAAGTGTCCTGGTTGCCATGTTCTCGAGTCCAGATCTGTTTTCATCTTTACCCGCAATGTAAACTCTATAATCTTTTATTGGGTGTAGTTTAAATAAAAACCCAAAAAAATAGGAAATGTGAGGACCACTGAGGTTCAACACGGTACAAAGCTAAGGTTAAACATGATGGTGTGTTGAACCTTAGTTATATATGGGATGACACTTTATGGTTCTATACTACTATACCCTAATTATGGAACGGTGAAGCTTAGATGGACCACTGTCATCAAGTAGAACATACAAACCAAGTACCTTGACATATCTATTCCTAGATTCTGGAAAGATGAAGCCCAGATGGATCATTGCCATTGAATCAAACTTATATGTTCTGTACTTCTATGTATACAGGTAAGTGAAACTTTAGTTATACATGTGTAAACCTTAGTGCTTCTTCTGATTCATATTTGATCCAATTATCCAAACCCATCTTTAATTTAGAAATGAGACAATATGATTATGTGTGGGAAAATGTATATGATACAGTGTATTATTATTACAACTTATAGTTATATATTATCACTATGATATATATTTATTTTTTATTTTTCGGCAATTACATATTATATATATTATTATATAACAATCATTGGTTACCTAATTATAGTTCTAATGATCTATCACTTGAATATTCTTGTAGTTCTTTGGATGCAATTTGTGATAGGATTAGGTTTAGGGTTGTACTGAATAAGAGGTTTTGAGAAATTTATGTCCTAGTCGGGAATGAGATAGACATTTGTATTTTGAGTCCTGTGCTGCGATTCTGCTTATTGGCATAGTTGATTTTCCTTAGTTTTCTTATTTCCACGGTATTCTTCCTTGTTAAGTGATGGTTCTCGACTATTTTTTGACATGCTTATAATTAAGATAAAGGACCTAAGAGCCTCTATCTCCTTTTCAAATATGTGAGTGTACATATATATTTTGAAATTTTATAATGAATGCCATGTCGACTTACAGGTCATTTGACAAATCTGAATCATTAGTTGTGAATGATTAAGATTTGTGAATGAATTAGTTTCTGAATTATTAAGAGAAATGTTAAAAATGTTATTTGACAAATCTTAATTATATTATCTGTATGGATTATATATGATTTTTTTTATATAATTGTTTTAAATTTTTTTTGCACAAAATCATATTTTTATATAATGTAAAATAAAGATTTATATTAAATATAAGTATGTATTTTGTGTATCAATACACTTTAAAATTTGTTCAAAAACTATAATATCGAAGGAGTTGACCTAATTTTATAAATAAGTTGATTCAAATTGCAAAGACATTTTAAATATTATTAAATTATGAACGTGATTATTTAAATTTCTTATAATTGGTACTATCTCATAATAATTTCAATTTTTATACAAAAAAAGGAATAGAAATTGTATAATAGGCAAAGGAAAGCCACAAATCTGAATTTTTTTATAATTAATACTATCTCATATATAGTAGCATAAAATAAAATAAAAATTTAATTAATAAGTTTATTCAATAATATTATTATATATGATATTTTGTGTGATCGATAACATAAAAGTATCAAAAGATGGAAAAAGAAAATAAAGTATTATAATTGCCCTCGTCACATGAATGGTTTTGGGAGAATTTTTTCTCCTATAATCGGTTAGAGGAATGGGAAGGTATTTAGAATTTCAAATTTTGAAACAAACAATCTTAACGCTTCTTCACCCTATTGTTAAGTTCATTTAAGCCCGTTAACCTATAAATAAATGACCCCTTAGCTCCTCAGCCAATACTGTTTCATTGAAACAACAATAATTATGAGTTCGTTACTTTTCGTATATTTGGGGTTTTTGTCAATTTTTTCTTTTTCCAAAGTGGATTTGAGATTTTCTATATTGACCTCTGTAGTAAGGTACTTGTAAGGTATTCGTGATTATGTTTTGCTTTACTTTTTTAGGGTATTTGGCTTTATTTTATTCTGGTTCTTAAATTTTGTCTTTACTGAGTGTGCATATAATTGTGCATGTTGGCGTAGTTAATTGTTCTTGTTTTTCTTGTTTCAACCATAGTTACGTGGTTCGCGGGTCGACCCATGGAACCGTCAACTGGTTCGCTTGTATCGGAACCCGGGTCGGTACAGATCGCGTACCAGGGCGGTTTGAAAGAGAAAAAATGAAGGGATGATGGGCAGTATTATTTGTGTAATATATGTTTGATATATATATATATATATATATATATATATATATATATATATATATATATATATATATAGGCAAGTGATAAAATAGAAAATAACTTATAATAGAAAATAGAAAATAAGATGTAAGCCACATATTTAATCTAATCTAATGGCAAAGAGGGACACCCACACACTCATTAAATAGACCCTCGCACACACAATTCCACATAATTCCTCCGTTTGTAATTTGATTTTTCCCGTTAATTAGTGAACTTTTTTTGAAATCTAATTTCACCATATTTTTCTCCATCTCCTAACAATCAGTTTGCATACCATATATGCTATATTCTGGTAAATTTTATTTTTTCGGCGTTCTCCATTATTTTTTGTGAACCCAGGATATATAATTTAGTGATTTCTGTAATACAAATTAGTGATTTCTATAATACAAATTAGTGGTTTCTGTAATATAATTTAGTAATTGAAGTTCGGATCTGATAAGTGATGAATTTATTTTAGTTATAAATTATATTCGCCGAAATATAACATATTTGATATGAAAACTGATCGTTGGGAAAGAAAAATGTGATGAAGTTAGATTTGAAAAAAACTTCGTCAATTGACGGGAAAAATCAAATTAAAAACGGAGGAGAATAGATGAGATTGTATGTGTCCGGGTGTATTTAATTTGTATGTTGGCGTGGGAGGTACAAAGATAAGATTTTCTATTTCTCATTTAAGCTATTTTCTATTTGAGTAGGACTCTCTCTATATATATATGTATGTATCTATATGTTATTTTCCTTGAAAAGTTATGGAAGAAGGAGCAGCTTCTTAAGGAAGAAGCGGCTTAGGAAAGAGGAAGCTGGCGTGTTGGGAAGATAAGAAAACCGGTCTCGATAAATGTGAAGTGATTGATACTGTTGTATACTTTGTAGTATAAAAATAGAAGTATTAATATTGTTGATTTGTTGTGTGGTTGTAGTGTTATACTGACCGTTGATATTAAAATATAATTCATCATTTTTATACTTTAATTTCAAAATTTTATTTTAATATCTACATTTTTATAAAATGTAGTTATGGATATAAAACAAAAAAAATATAATTATAGGTTATATTTTTTTAATTCCGCTATTAAAATAAAATGTAATATAATTTTAACCATATTAAAATGTTATAAATTTTTAAAAAGTAATATGTTTTGAAGGTATATTTTTAAAAATGTAGTCCTAAATATTAATCCAAATGTTAATTATGTAGCAGAATAGTCATTGTTGTTTAATATATATAATTTTAAAAAATATATATTATTAAAAAGGGATCCTCTTATCGATACATGAACCCGATTCACGACTCATCGTACAAGATTCACGACTCATCGTACAAGATTCACTTAAACTAATGTCTCGCATGCCCGTACTCGTAACATGTACCCGATCGATCCGCGATCCATGCAACTATGGTTTCAACGGTATTCTTTCGTCTTAAGTAATGGTTCTCGACAATTTTTTGACATGCTTTTAATGAAGATAAAGGACCTAAGAGCCTCTATCTCCTTTTCAAATATGTGAGTGTATGTGTATATATATATTTTAAAATTTTATGATGAATGCCATGTCAATGCTTTCACCGGGACAATAATTATTAGTTGATTTCTTTCATTAAACTCGGGATTTTTTCATTTTTATCATGTCCCGTAGTGGTTTTAGGATTTTGCATCTTGACCTTTGTAGTAGGGTTCTTGTAAGGTGATCCTGATTATGTATTTCTTTATTGATTTTAGATATTTGGCTTTCTTCTATTCTTAAGGCTCTTAGATTTTGTCTTCCAACAAACAGGACACGACAGTCACTACCATCTCACTATGACACTTTGTTAAATTTAATTCTTGTTTCTCTTTGTATTTATTGGCGTATTATTGGTAAATTCGACGCATCTTTTCATTGTTCAATGCTTTATTAAGAATTGTATGTAATGATATTTTTATTGGTAAATTCGACGCATCTTTTCATTGTTCAATGCTTTATTAAGAATTGTATGTTATGATATTAATCTTCACAAGATGATCATATTTCTTTCTGAATCATTTTGTTTTTTACTGAGTGTTGCAGTGTTACACACATGCATACTGCCTCAATTTTGTCTCTCTCTCTCTCTTTTTTTTTTTTTAATTTCAGATAACTGCCCTTGAGCCAATTATTTCAGGCTTGAGAGAAGCATTGCCGAAATCGATTGGGTTACTTCCTTTTGATGGAGGAGTGACAGGTAGCTTGTGTAACTTCTTTTGTTTTCCGGAGTTCTTGCATGTTTATTTACATTTTTCTCTTTTTAAATTATCACCATAACAAGTTGAACTTCCATAAAATCTCAATCTACATCTTACTCGAGTCTATTAAGATAGGGTTGTTCTTTGGTTTTGTGCTTGAAAAAACAATAAATATTTTCTCAGATCATATTATGCTTTTGAAACATTTGCATGTGGTTTTAAGCAGTAGGTAAATATTATTGTGGTGCTTAATGATTTATTTAAAAGAAAAGCTATATCAACTATATAGATACTAAGGAAAACAAGCATATGTACAACTATCAGTTCTCAGTTTAGCATCTTTTGTACATTTCTGAAGTTTGTGTCCTATATTTTGTGGTATTATACTAGATCTTTTTTATTGCATTTTGATGAAGTTATTTTTTTTTCCTGTATTTTGTTTACTATGCATGAGCAACACCTTCATGAATTTTTTGTCTTTAAATATGTACTAGTATTCATCGAACTACAAACTCGGGTTTTGTTAGTATAATCTACTCAATTTGAAGCCTTTTATCACAAAGTCAAAAGTAGGTTGAAGTAAGTTTGATACGTGGATCTAAGTAATCAAAGTCAAGGTGATACTACAAATTAGAAAAGAAAGTCCGGAATGAATAATTAAATGAATGGATCAATGGAACTAAATGAACTTTCCCAAAGAAAATACATGCACACAATACAGAGAATGACAAACAAACAAAAAGTTTAGACCACTCTACTTCTTCTCTTACTCAAATATGTGGAGGACACTCTCATCCAAAAACTACGAGGACTCGGGCCCTCAGGATCCATCAAGTCTCTTTATATGATCCTTAATGTTATTTGTATTTACCTCTGATATCTTTTCTCATCTTTTAGATATACACTGGCGTACTGCTTTATCTTTTTAGGGTCCTCTTCTAGTGATATACAACATGATTTATGTCTTGCATAAATTACTCATGCTACATAGCTCTTAATTTATCATCTTTAAGGTTGCAAAAGGCTTGTAAAAGAGCATCTTAACTGGCAGTCAAAGTCTGAACTGAAAGCAGATGGGGTTTGTGGTATCAAGGAGATTGGAACTGTATTATATTTGATGGGGCTTCTTGATATTGTCTTGGTACGTATCACACATTTTTCATTTTTGCATACATGCACAGGAAATTATTATATATTATAATGTCAATAGTGCAAAATTGGGGACGCCAAGTTCACATATAATATGCCAATATCTGCAGAGTGTTCGTTCCGACTCGAGGAGGTTTGTAAAGAAATACCTACATGCCTTAAAATTATGTTTACTACATTCATAAATGCGCGCTAAGCTCTGGATACACCCACTTGAAAAAAGACGAGTGAAAAATGAACATGTATAAGAGTCATATCCTTTCCTTCCCTGCTGAATAAGGTTCCTTTGTTGGTACAAGCTGTGTTGCATAGGACATTAAAAGCTCTTAATTATTTTCAGAGGGGAGAAGTTTTGGGCTATGTTAGCCAGACTGGAAAGGCAGTCTCAAACATGGATGTCTCCAAACTTGACAATGAATTAGAAGTTTTCCATGTTTTTGGCCAGAAATGAGAGTATCCATACCTAAGAGTCAGCCTAAGAGATTTTGGCAAAATGCTGAGACACTGTTTGATATAGATATATATGGGCTGATCCAAGGCTGTCTTTTGCTATTCATCTCCATTTTGAACTGCATTTGGAATCTGCATGTTAATTTATAATAGCGAAACTCCATCGTCTTAGTTGTGTATGTTAGAATACAATATAAGATCCTGGTAAGTCAGTCTCCTAACACCTTGAGGTTTTAGGATGGTATCAGAGCTCCAGTTGGCAGGGGTCTAAGGTTCGACTCCCTGCCACCCCCAATATTCTCATAATTAATTATGAACACGAAAGGCTTGTGATTGCCCAAAAGATGGGCGCCCCTGATCCACTCTCGGCCCATAAATGGGCTTTCGAGTGAGGGGGAATGTTAGAATACAATATAAAATCTTGGTAAGTCAGTCTCCTAACACCTTGAGGTTTTAGGAGAACTGGTAACTTAACAGTGTATACTTTGAACCAATAATATAGTACTTCGTCATCTATGTTGTATAATTTGAAACTAATATAGAATTGTGTTTCAACAGTTGTGAAACTGGATGGTAAATGGGTACCCTGTCTCATGTTTAGCATTTCTATACTTATCTAATGACTGAAGGATTGTATGAATCTGACATCTAAATTCATTTAGGCTCTTAACTTTGTGATGGACTGACTTGACTGATTATAATTTTTTCCGGAATGACTATAAAGGAAAAACCTGACGGTCTATCTTTAATAAAACTGAGACCATGTTATCACATGTTAGTAATATAATTTTTTCTTTTTGTCAAATGTTAGTAATATAAATAAGAAGGGGAAAGTTGAAGAAAATTTATATACAATGAAGTTGCACCATTCTTAACTGAATATTTATACTGAGACGAGGACAATCTTCACCTGCATTTTGAGTTGAAGATTGCCCATTTGATGTGTAATGTTATGTTTCAGCTGCCATTTCGTACTATTACAGATTTACTGACACTGTTGCTTATTTAACAGAGAGAAGAAGACACTGCACATTTTATGCAAATAGCCCCATGGTTGGGCTTGATACCAAGTGTTGATGGACAGATACTACAATCTCAAGGAACAGGAGATAGTCCTATTGTTACTCTCTTCAAATCAGCAACAGCTGTGACTGGGTCAGACCCTGGCCGCTCAAATCTAACATCCTTGCACACCATATCAAAACAAGCAGAAGCTGCAGGTATATTTTCTATTCTTTATCCTGCATCTACAGAATTGTTAATGATATATATATATATATATATATATATATATATATATATATATATATATATATATATATATATATATATATATATATATATATATCCGAGATAAAAGAAGCTTATTAGCAGACCTTCTGGTGTTAATGATAATGTGGTTAAAAAAACAAAGCATTTGTAGCTGCTGCTAAATCATGGTGTTTTGACAGAGTAATACTAAAGAAGAGTTTTATTGCTCTATGATGGTGCCTTCTTTTAGATGTTTATACACCAATTACCAGAGGTTAAAGGGGCTGCATGCAATTAAAATATTTAGTCTCTCATCCTTGTTCTTTTACTTTCATATTGGATGAGATTTAGCATAGCTTATGCATTGGTCTGCTCTCCAATATGTGTTGAAAAAATCTCAAGACTTCTTTATGTTGATTTTTATTGGAAACCCCCAAGGTTATAGTGGAGGGTTATCAAGAAGGCTTTATAGCATAGACCTATAATTTTTCTATAATTAGAGTTATCCTTCAAACCTAGCCAACATAGGTTGCAATGACTATGAGAGAACAATTATCTTTGAAGATCACACTACATAAAGTTCTGCAATCTGGATCCTTTTTCCCATATTTAGGCATATTAATTACAGGGTCGTATTTAATGAGACGAAATTGAACAAACTTAATATCTGTACTGTTGTTAACATTATTGTTTTTAGTATTTGTTTATTGGTAAAAAAGCGAGAATGTGTTTTTGTGTTTCCTTTCCTCTGTCCATCTAAATTGAGTTAATGTTGACTGAAGATGTGAATTAAACAGATTGTAGCATGGGCCCTCTAATAAAGTTATCAATTTTCACATAATATATTCCTGTATGTGGCCCAAGAATCTTCACATCTATTTCGAAATCTGTTGTCTTAAGGTTGTCCATCATCTGCTACTTGAATGTTCATTTGGCTCTCGTTCACTACAGTTTCATAGATCCTCTGTCTTGTATTGGACATTTCCCTTTCTGTTGTACAGCTGTTTTACAAGGCTTACATAATTATAGGTCCTTTGTAGTTTTTGGGGATTTATCTTTATCATTTTATTGCAGACCTTTTGTACAAGGCCAATATAAATACTGGAAGTGTGCTGGAATATGCCCTTGCTTTCACAAGTGCTGCACTGGATAAATATTGCAGTAAATGGAGTGTTGCTCCAAAGACGGGTTTTATTGATATTACAACATCAAAGGACTTCTACCGTATATTCAGTGGCCTACAATTTGTAAGAAATTCTATTAATCCTCTCTGGCCAATAGCTGTTATATGTAATTAATATGTTCTGTATTGTAAAGCTCTGCAGTAAGAAAAGAATTCGCCTCTCTTATCAAAATGGTTATCTTAAATTTACCTCAATTGCAGTCTCCAGGGTAAAATTTTAAAACAGTAAGGATATTTTATCCAGTTGTATGATTCATGATTCGATTCTCTGGATGCTTATAATTATTTAATATTGCATTTATAGAATCTTAACCAACTACAGGAAGTTTTTGGTATTCATGGCTTATTTTTCCTCCATCTGTGCTCTAGGAATTTTTTTGACCATTTTTCTTATGCAAATTAATTCTTTATATTTAATATTAAAATTAGAAATAGTTACTAAAAGAAATTACATTTTATTTACTCTAAAAGTTTCAATTCTGAGTTGCTCTAAATTGTAGAAGGATAATTTTTTAATCGTAGATTAAAGATTGCCCGTTGCTCAACTGGACCAAAATATTTATATTAAGCCACTATTTTTTGTCGAATGATTATTATGCTTTTATCTGCACAAACTTATGACCAATTTTGAAGTGAAAAGAAGAACTACCGTCTAGGAAAGTTAAATACAAGACATTAGAAACTTCATAGGCTAAGTTGCGGGAGAAAAACTTGCAATGTGTTTTGCCTCTGTTACCTCGACTCTTCATTTTGTCTCAAGTACCCGTGTAAGACACTTGACACTTGACACTCGGACATGTACACTTATTGAGGCTAAAAACATGTAATATTTTTTAACCGAACAACACTTCTCTGGTAAATTATTGAATACAGTGTCAGTGGTTTGTTTCTATTCCTCTGTATTTGTTTCTGGGATTGCCCTATTTTCTTCAAGGGACAATAGTTTGACGAGTATTGTAAACGACAAATATCCAGTTATAGTAAACTCTTGTATAGATAATAATTGTTCGTTTTGTGGGTTGCATATGAAGTAGTTGTCATGGATGTTGCACAAATATGGATTTCGTTCCATATCCACAAACAACAAGAAGTTTAATTCTGAAATATATCTCCTCACCATCCCCATGGTGTATGAGGCAAATGTAAGATTTGCTTTATCCTGTATCAAACGGAAGCTACGAGCAAATAGAACATGACCTTCCATAAAGGGAGTGAAATGGATACTGCTAGACCAAGAGATCAATTACTTCTTGTCTATATACATAATCATTTTGACTTTTTTGGTCAAATATCATTTCCTTAACAAAATTTCAGAATACCAATTTATATTTTGATGTTTTATAATGTTATTAGTTAAGTAGATGAGATATGTTTTCTTGACATTATTATCTCTTCTGTATACTTTTAAAAAATTGCAAATTCTTACATGGCAAAATTAGCCAACTAAACATTAAATTTGTCAAAAAGTGCTGCTGATTTAGGGATAGAGGAATTATTACACTACCTATGTACCATAGCAGAGAGAGAGAGAGAGAGAGTCTGAGAGTTGTTTCGAAGTTTCTTTTAATCTTACCCAGTCGTAATCGTGCCAGGAATATCTTGAAGAATCTGTTCAGCTACCACCAACCAATCATGATATGCTTGGTGATTCCGTGGCCTGGGGTGGTTGCACAATAATCTACTTGCTCGGCCAACAACTACATTTTGAATTGTTTGATTTCTCATATCAAGTCTTAAATGTTGCTGAAGTGGAGGCTGCTGCAATAACACAATCACATAAAAATCCTCATGTTGTCCAGGTAATAAGATATATGTATGTATGGCTTGTCTTCCTAGATTTTTGTTCCGGTTCCACAAATATGGAAGTTGATATCTAATCGGTTAGCCAGCTGCTATATGTCTATGGAATTTCTCCATTGGTTGTGAAATTCTTCATCATTATGTTGCAATATAATCCATACATCCTCCCTTGACTAGTTAGTAATGTTCATATAAGTTTATATTACTTTATTAAATATCTACAACTGGTTGAACATTTTGTTTGTCTGGCAAAAGTTGAGAAGCCCAATCTTACAAATCCAATAAAAGAAAAAAGTTTCAATGCAAGGGAACCTCTCCCGCCAGTGAACAAGGGGGGATTTTGAACCAATGCTTTAAATTAAAACAGAAAGTATTTTCCAGAGACTGTACTACCTGTTTTGGATTATAGAAGAAACCCTGGTAAATAATTTCCATTGTGTTCAATCCAAAAAGAGAAAGGAAAAAGACATTGTATAAATTACGACAGTGTTAGAGATGGAGAGACTTTAGCTCACACTGGAGTTCTTCATCCTGACATTTTGTAATAGAGAAGTTAGGAGTACTGTACAACCGTGGTCTTGGGAAAACGATTTTTTTTATTCTATATAGATGCTGTGTTTGTAAGTTTCCTTGGAGAGTTTTTGTAAGCTTAAGGAGACTTTCCTTGCACCTGACTTCTTCGACCTTAGATTCCGGGAGGATAAGTGTCGGTCCAGCCATGACTTTTGTGATTCCATTGAGAGCTGTGCTATAAAATAATTTTAGGCTTCTCTTGGTTGTAGACCAAAAGAGAAGTAAAGTTTACATCACCTTGCGATTTGGTTCCTTTTTATTAATTCTCTATTCTTTAAACATTCGTGTGTGTATCTTGTCTTCCAAATCCCATGCCATGTATAGAGGTTATCAAACGTAACACATTGCTCTGAATAGAGCATTATTTGCAGGATCCATTATTTCTAAATTATCACATAGGGGCTGTTATTCAATTTTAGCACTCGTAAAAATCTTTATTAATTATGTACGCTTAATTTTTTCTCTGCTGTTCGAATTCTAATCTTTGCATATCTTTTCTCAGTGTTAGCACAGGTAACATAATCTTGTCTAAATTTAAGAGCAATTTTTTTTAAATGTCCTTTTGTCTAATAGTTTGTATTAGATATCATAACTGTTATAATGTGTATATGTAATGCAAACCATCCTTTATACTGGCTTCTACTTTGTTTAAAGGGATGGGAGGCACTGTTAGAAGCTATGAAGAAAGCAAGACGGCTGAATAATCATGTATTCTCAATGCTGAAAGCTCGGTGCCCATTAGAAGATAAACAGGCATGTGCCATCAAACAGAGTGGCGCTCCACTGCACCGTGTGAAATTTGAGAACACGGTATCTGCCTTTGAAACCCTGCCACAAAAAGGTGCCTGAGTCAATTGGTTCTTTTAATAGCCTCCGATTTCTTTTCCTTTTTTTGTATATTTGTTCATCTTCCCTCGGTTTTATAAATTTATGGCTTTGAGAATTGTGGTCTTAAAAAATTGGAGAATTGTCTGATTTTGATATTTGTTAATCATCATTGCAATTTGGACACCTGCTCTTGCTGCTTTGAAGGGATTTGATTTTTTGTTGAAAAGTATCAATCTGAGAAGTTGCATTGGTAGAAACTTGATACAGAACATGCCCTATGGTTTGTATATATGGGCTTGAAAGAAATTGAACTAACATCACTATGTAAATGCCATGAAATCTGTTATAAAATGAAACTTAAGTTAGACAAATCTCAGCAAAGTTATACTCGTTATGCCATTAAGAGGTTTGATGTTTCTTTCCTCCTGTAATTCTTCCAACTCTGAAACTGCTATTCCTAATGAACTTGAGATTTTGAAATACATTATGTAGAGTCTGTTGTGGCAGGGTACACGAATATTCAAATCATGTAGGTATTATGATAATTAAATGTGAAATAGATCAGTATGTGATGTCAGAAAATCCTGATGTAAATTTCTAATAATAGGTTTTAGTACATGTGAGATTAGAGAACTCTCCTTCGTCGGTCTTAAGTGAATCAAGTTGGAGGGTGGAAGCCACCTGGGTGAGATGTCTTCATTATTATTTCAATAGTAAGAAAGCATGTGAGGCCTACTAAATAACTTCCATTATCTCTTTACTGGCTTATAGATCATGTTCTTCTATTTAGATTAGGGTAAAAATCAAACCTCTAGGACAAAATAAATTTATCTAATTGTCACAAGCTTCGAACTTGTGAGAGCTAAAAGTCCAGAACATAAAATTACAGTATAGTAAATGCTTCTGCTAGAATCATCATTGTTATATCACTTGCATCTTTTTAGTTGTGTCGTTTGTGATGGGAGCGCACTAGTAAGCACTGTTCCATGTAGAGGGGTTTTTGTCGGTCAGGAGTCAGGTGGAGCACTAGCGGCGGAAGGTTGATTACTTGATTTCGTGGAAGGGCGAATTATTTTAATATAAAATAATCAATCTGGCAAAACTTTGATACTTAAATTTGGTCCATTTTACTTCTCAAAAAAAAAAAAATGGTCATTTTTTCCTCGGTTAATTGAAGTCATGAAAGATTTGCTCGAGATAGTGCGAAGCTCCAACTATCGGAATTCTAATGAACTTTAAAAAAAATGATAATGACCCAATAGAAATGACTTGTTTTTCAAGGCGTATAAAGAAAGACGAAAGTAGTATTAATGTTTTGTTTTTATTTCAAAAAGGCACAAAACGTTGACGATTAAAAACAAAAAACAAAAAAAAAACAGTTAAGCATGGCAATTAACCGTCCCGCCCCAAAGAGCACTCACAATGGAGTGTCCATTTCCTGCATTGAGACGCGGAAACTGACTTGAAATGAAGAGATATATTGATATTTTGCTTTTTATGAAAGTGCCCAGCGGACGCTAGGCATGCCCATTTGACACTTTTTAATTTTTTAATAATATTCAATTGAATTGTACATGCTATTCTTATCTTATCTTACTTTACTTTACATTACATGATAGCATGTACTAGTTTTTTATAGCCGTTAAATTGTTAACGTTAAATTATTAATGGTTATATTTTTATATATATAAATACACAATTCGCATATCTCAAAACAATTTGAATTTATTTTTTTAGCAAAAAATGAATCCAAATAATCCTCACTCCTACTCTTCAAATTCTCAAAATTCAAACCCTCAATTTCCATATTCGTATTCAAAATTTTATTTTTCCAAACACACACAATTTTAATTTTAATTCTCAAATTCCGAATTCTCAATACCAGTTTTCACATTCTCAAAATTCTCAATTTCCATTTTCATATCCTTAAAATTTTCCATATTAGTTTCCAATTCTTTAATTTTCAAATCCACAGTTTGAAACCCAACAATCATCTACCAGTTTTTAAAATTATCCAAATTCACAAGTGTCTGGCTTTAGTAATACAAATATTATTGATTTAAATGATGATTATGAGGAAAGTAAAGATGTACGTGAAATTATTGGTCAGTGGAAGTAGGTTGAAGATAAACCCTTAATAAGTGCATTGTTAAATGTGTCAGTTGATCTCTTGATCGGTACTGATGAAAAAACTAAAGTATTTTGACACCGAATTCAACAATATTGTTACGAAGATAATCCCGGTGTCAACAAAAGAGTAGTTGCGGCTATGAGAAAAAGGTGACAACGAATAAACGAAGGTGCTCAAAAATTTGGATCGTGTTATGAAGAGGTGCAGAAGACAATTGAGAGCGGTTCAAATATGGACGACATAAATAAGAGAGCTCATATACTTCATTCAGCTAAATACAGAATGAAGTCTAATTTTGGCAGACACTGGTTTCAGTTTCGTAGATAACCCAAGTGGAGAAATCCTTCAACTACTGAAAGTTCAAAAAGAACTAAATTAAGTAATTATGGATATTACTCATCATTAGGAAATAACATTACACCAACAAATGAGAATTTTGTTGAATCTCTGGTTCGTCCTAAATGTAAGAAAGCGGCTAAAAGGAAGGGAAAAAGGAAGGCAAGAATGGTAGAAGCATCTGATGGGTGGTGGGAAAAATTATGAGTTAGTACATGCAGAAAGTTGGACCTGATGGCAAAATTAAATCAAACTCGTCAACAAGAAATTGGGACTCGACAAAAAGAGATTGAGACAAAGCAAACTGAGATGGACTTACAAGTCATTTTGGCAAATACTACCAAAATGAATGATGCTCAACAGAAGGTTCATTCAAAATTGCTTGAGAAAATTATGTGTAGAAATTTGTGTTTGTAATCTAGCAGTTGGAAGCTAGCGTTTGTCTTTATTTCTTTGTAATCTAGTCGTAGAAATATATGGGGTGATGTTTTTAATATAATATTTTTATGTAATTTTTTTTAATAATATGATGCATTTTAATTATGATATATGTATTTTATTTTAATAGTATTTTTAAAAATTTTAAATACTTTAATTTGAAATATTATAATTTTAAAATTTTACTTTTAAAATATATACATTACTTGTACTTTTTAACTCATAAAATTTGTACTTAATGTAAATGAATCCCTATTAAATAAAAGTAATAATATTAAAGTGTTCTTATGCATTAAAAGGGAATGGCCATTTTTATTATCAGGAGACTTCATGTCTCGTTGGCATACAAATGGGGGGGAAAAAGAGTGGTAAGTGTCCCCTTGCATTGGGGATGCTCTAAGAAGGTGTTCTTTGGACAAATGTTATATAGTCCAGCAGCAAGTACACTTTGCAAGGGAACATTTGAAATAATGATATATTTAATAGTGTAATTTATTTCAGTAAAATATTATATAAAAATATTTATCTTTTTATCATATTTATTATAATAGATTAAATATTTTTATGTAATATAATTAAAACGTTAATTATATAAAATTATTGTATTATAATTAAAAGGAAAATAAAATATAAATTTTAAAATTAAAATACATTACATAATGAGAAAAACAAGCACAAGTTAAAAACATTACGGAATTAAAAATAGGGTGAAGGCCTTTATTACCCTTTTTTCGAAAGGAAGGAACTAAAATACCAATAGGCGGAAGATGTGGCCTAAAATGTCCAATGAGTACGCATTTTGGATATGTGTATAGATGAATACGCATAAGATGCGTACTCATCAAACTATGAAGTTGCATGGTAAACTATATGCATTTACATTTTACGTGTTACAGAGCTAAACTGATGTTTCTATATTTTTTCAAGCATAATACGCACTAAAGAATGCTTGGAGGCTATACACGCATGTTCAAATTGCATTTAACCGAATACGTATCCAAATTATGTCTTGCAATCCTATAAGAATCTGAATATTCAAATAAAAAAATAAAATTGAAGCATTAGGGAAAACCCTATCATGAAATTATAGAATAATTATCAAAAAGTGTCAAAGATAAATACTTAGAGATTAAAGCCTTAAACCTACAAAAACCTTGGCCATTGACAATAAGAAAGATGATGCAGAGAGATGGGACCCTAGCGAAAGTGTAGAGCGAGAGGATATACACGATGAAGAAGTTGATTCTTGGATATAGAGCGTCATTTATATATTTATATGTATGTATAGACAGTACATTCCAGAATATCTAAGGAAAGAAGTTAGCTTTATCAAAGTCGGGTACCAGTGAAAGAGATTATTGGGTTCAACTTCGGAGCAGATCTACATATTCTTATGGGATTGCAAGACCAAATTAGTTTCTATATATCATCTCTATGCGGTGCTTCTTTTGTTTTTATTTACCTAATTTTTAAGTGACCTGGAGAAAGAAATTAAAATCTAAAGAATACGCGTATCATGTATGCGTGCGCTGTGGGTAAAAAAGGCCAACAGTTTCGCCTAAATTTATTTTTGGCCATGTATATTAAAAATGAGGTATTTTGGTTATTTTCTCTTAAAAATATTACATTTAAATAATTTGTGTGGCATCATGAAACTGCCAGATATGGTCCACCAAATCAGCATGTAATTGAGATATTTTTTCTATCATGAATTTGAATATTTCTTTCGATATACCTTTCATAAGGAGCAAAAGGATCCTCACCTAAAGTGGGTTATGATATACCATTTATTGTATCATCATAAAATGGTAGAGGCCTAAATGGAGTGGCATATGTATCTCTCTCATCTTCCACAATATTATGCATGCTCTCATTATTTTTGCAAGATCTTTTTTATCGCAAAATCGAGCCGGACCACGTACAATTGTAAATCGAGATTGCAATACACCAAATGACCGTTCTACATCTTTACGTTGACTTTCTTGATATTTGACAAATAATTTTCTTTTCTCGCCCTATGGACGTGGGATCGTCTTGACAAATGTTGCCCATTCAGGATATATGACATCTGTTAAATAGTACCCCTTGTTATAATTATTAACATTCACATTATAATTTATTTCTAGAGCACGACCTTCTAGCACTTCATCAAACAACAATGACCAATCTAAAATATTTATATCGTTATTTGAACCAGGACTTCTTCAAACAGCAGTGACCTTATTGAAGGAATTTATGCACCAGCGGAAGCATTGAATAACATTTATTTGCATATATTCCTATGTATACATACATATAGATACAAAACTATTTTATAAATTGAAGAATACCTCGATTGCTTTCCGGCAACAGCTAGAGAAGATCTTGTTCTTCAATCCTTGCAATCACCCCTCAAGTGTGGAGTGCTCTAAAGATATCCACCAAGAATCAAACTAAAACATGAAGGAGGAGGTTAGAGAGGAAATTATGGTTACCTCCCTTTAAAATATTTCTCACAAATACTAGGGTTTTTGTATTATGGTTTATAATCCTATATTTATAGGCAAATATCTCAGCTGAGATATTTTCTATAAATATCTTATTATTAATTCCCTTTTTAATTAATTAATCTTATTAATTAGTTAGTTAATGATTAAAACTATTTTAATCATTAATTTCTTTTTCTAAACTCTTTTAGAAAATTATTCTCTCTTCATATTTAATTACTTTAATTAAATATTTAATTAATAATATTAAGATCTTATCTTAAATAATTTATAATCAATTAAATCTCATTTAATTAATTTATAAAATTTGCTAAGTAATTATTTATTTCATAAATAAATAATGACTAGCTATTATTAATTATTCCTTCATCTATAATTTAATCTCTTTTATGGTGTGACTCTTTAGGTTCAATATTAAGCCGGTAGTAGAAATAAATAATAATAAATATTTTATTTATTATTTATATGAATTCTATTAATTCATTAAATATAATTAATCTGATTAATTATATTTATTCTACATCGTGAGTGATGCTTCTCAACATATCGCGACTATCCAGATAATACGAAATCATTGCTTAGAATACTTAGAACTTGTCAGTAATTAGTTACCGTACAATTAATTCCTTCTATCCTTCAATATCCCGATTAAATACAAGGCATGGAACTCGTGTCAAGCCTATCTAATTTAAACATATGATTTCTTATTCATAATGCAAAGTTCCTTTTAATGCAAATTAGAAACTCTTTCTAATTTCATTCACTCTGGGCAGAGATTCCTGAACTTGCATATCTAAGAATAACATAGGATATTCACTTCCTTTACTGGAAGGGGCAGATAATGAATGTCCTAGAGACTAAGGACTAAACCAAAGCATAAATCATTGTGTACGAGATTACTCTAACGATCTCAAGTCTAAGAATACTTGTACAACTATTTACTTAATAAACAACTATCGACACATGAGTAAACTCCATTAGTTATTCTACTTATCGAGTCATGTTCAGTGAACTTATTCCTTAATAAGCACCTACATACTAGATATAGTGTCACCACACAAATGTCTATGAGAACAGACATCCTCCTAAGAGAGCTAGCATAGTATGTACTGATCTTTACGGATTTACAAATTTCCAATTAGTTATCCTATGATCAGGAACTGTTTAAGTCTAAAGCTATTATCTTCTAGATCTCATTATTACAATCTCATTATAATTCTAGAAGCTTTGCTCTAAACTATGGAACATCTTATTTAATACACTTCAAATAGATTAAGCCCGTAACATAACAAATAAATACTTTATTATTATCAAATGAAATTAAATAAGAGTAGCAGAAAGTTTTTCCTAACTCATCATACATGATTGGTTTTAGGTCAAACACTTTCAATCTCCCACTTGGCCTAAAGCCAATCACTCTGGTATCTAATACCCATCCGCTCCTTATGACGATCAAAATTTAACTGAGACAGCGGCTTCGTGAACGGGTCTGCTATGTTGTTATGTGTGTCAACTCTTTCGATCTTGACATCTCCTCTTTCAATGATCTTCCTAATCAAATGAAACCGCCGTAATATATGTTTGGTATTCTTGTGAGACCTCGGTTCCTTGGCTTGAGCTATTGCAGCGTTATTGTCACAATATAACACAATAGGCCCCTCTATGCCAGGAACTACTCCCAACTCAGAAACAAATTTCTTCATCCAAATAGCTTCCTTTGCAGCCTCACTTGCAGCTATATACTCTGCTTCTGCTGTGGAGTCAGCCGTTGTAGATTGCTTACGACTTCTCCAACTAATCGCCCCTCCATTTAGAGTAAACACATACCCTGACATGGATGTACTATCATCACACTCTGACTGAAAACTAGAGTCAGTGTAACCCTCTATTTTCAACTTAGACCCACCAAAAACAAGAAAAATATCCTTAGTCCTTCTCAAGTACTTAAGGATGTTCTTCACTGCTTTCCAGTGATTTTCACCTGGATTTGACTGATATCTGCTAGTCACACTAATTGAGTGAGCAACATCAAGTCTAGTACATAATATCGCGTACATGATAGATCCTATTGCCGACGCATAATGAATCCTACTCATACCCTCTCTTTCTTCAGGTGTCTTAGGAGACATCTTGTCAGAAAGGGAGACTCCATGGCTCATCGGTATGAGACCTCTCTTAGAGTTTTCCATGCTAAACCTTTTAAGCACCTTATCGATGTACGTACCTTGGGTTAGACCTATCATTCTTCTTATCTATCTCTATAGATCTTCATACCAAGAATGTAGGACGCTTCTCCCAAGTCCTTCATAGTGAAGTTCTTTGATAGCCACATTTTTACTTATTGCAGCATTGGTATGTCATTTCCTATTAAAAGTATGTCATCTACATACAAAATAAGAAATGTTACTGCGCTCCCACTAACCTTCTTGTAGACACATGGTTCATCTATGTTTTTGATAAAATCAAACTCTTTGATTGTCTCATCAAAACGAATGTTCCATCTTTGAGAAGCTTGCTTTAACCCATATATGGTTCGTAGTAGCTTACATACTAGATGTTCATTTCCTATGGAAATAAAACCCTCTGGCTGTGTCATATACACTTCTTCTTCAAGTTCCCCATTGAGGAAAGCCGTCTTTACGTCCATTTGCCAGATCTCATAGTCATAGTAAGCTGCAATAGCAAGTAAAATCCGAATTGATTTGAGCAAGGCTATAGGCGAAAAAGTTTCATCAAAGTCAATCCCTTGTCTTTGTTTGAATCCTTTTGCCATGAGCCTGGCTTTGTAGTTCTCTACCTGGCCATTTGCTCCAATCTTTCTCTTGTATACCCACTTGCACCCTATAGGCTTCATATCCTTGGGTGCCTCTACCAAAGTCCATACTTGGTTGGCATACATGGAATCCATTTCAGATTTCATGGCACTCTGCCATTTCTCTGAGTCAACGCTACTCACAACCTCGTTGAAGGTCATAGGGTCGTCTCCATTAATGACCGCCAATTCATTGTCATTCTCAATAACAAGGCCATAATACCTCTCAGGTTGGCGAGACACCCTTTGTGATCTACGGATGGGCTGTTCTACGGAAGGTTGTTCAATATGAACAGGTGTTTTCTCTTGAACCGTAGTAGTTTGTGCTTCATGAACTTCATCAAGTTCAATCTTGCTCCCACTATTCCCTTCAAGGATAAACTGTTTTTCCAGGAAGGTAGCATATCGGGAGACAAACACCCTTTGTTCGGTGTAAAAGTAATACCCTAAAGTCTCTTTAGGATATCCTACAAACCTACATTTCACGGATCGAGATTCTAGCTTATCGGGGTCAACTTTCTTGACATAAGCCAGACATCCCCAAATCTTAACGTGCTTAAGACTCAGTTTCCTTTCTTTCCATATCTCATACGGAGTTTGAGAAACAGATTTGGAAGGCACCTTGTTCAATATATATGCTGATGTTTCCAATGCATAACCCCAAAGTGATACTGGAAGATCTGTATAGCTCATCATGGATCGAACCATGTCCAATAAAGTTTGATTTCTCCTTTCGGATACTCCATTCAACTGGGGAGTGGCCGAAGGAGTCCATTGAGAGACTATACCATTTTCTTTGAGATAATCTAGAAACTCGCCACTTAAGTATTCACCTCCTCGATCTGATCGAAGGGTTTTAATACTATACTTGGTTTGTTTCTCTACTTCATACTTATATTCTTTGAACTTTTCAAAGGCTTCGGATTTGTATTTCATCAAATACACATATCCAAATCTAGATCGATCATCTGTAAAAGTAATGAAGTATGAAAATCCACCCATGGCTTGCGTGGACATCGGCCCACACACATCTGTATGTACCAATCCAAGCAACTCCGCAGCTCTTTCTCCATGTCCACTAAATGGAGATTTGGTCATTTTGCCTAACAGACAAGACTCGCATGTAGGATATGATTCAAAATCAAAAGGTTCTAGTAACCCTTCCTTATGCAATGTCTTAAGTCTATTTTCACTAATATGACCAAGTCTGCAGTGCCACAAGTAGGTGGGATTTTCATCATCTCTTTTTCTTTTATTACTATGTTCAATTTGAAGTAAACTATGTTCTACATCACATACATACAAACTATTATTTAAAATACCTACACCATAAAGAACATTATTTCTAAAAATTGAACATTTATTATTCTCAATAACAAATGAAAAACCATCCAAGTCTAACATGGGAATAGAAATAATATTCCTCACAATTGAGGGAACAAAATAACAATTATCCAAAATAATAGTCTTGCCCGTAGGCATAAGTAAATCAAACGATCCTACAGCTACAGCAGCAACTCTTGCTCCATTGCCCATACGTAGGATCACCTCTTCTTCTTCAAGAGTCTTACTTCTCCTTAGTCCCTGCAACGAATTGCAAATGTGAGAACCACAGGCGGTATCTAATACCCAAGTAGAAGTTTGATTAAGTGACATATTTAGTTCGATCATGAACATACCTGAAGCAGAAGCGGTAGTCTCACCACCCTTCTTCTTTTTCAATTCTGTAAGGTAAGCCTTACAGTTTCTCTTCCAGTGCCCCACTTTGTTGCAGTGAAAGCAAACAGCTTTGCTTTTGGTATCTTCAGCTTTTGGCGGAACTGGCCTTTTCTCACCTACCTTTTTCTTCTTCTTAGGAGGGCTCCTCTTCCTCTTCTTAGGGTTAGAGCCTTCACCAATTAGAAGAACATAACTCTTCTTTGTGGGAAAATTCGACTCAGCAGTTTTCAGCATGTTATGGACTTCAGGCAAGCTGACATCCAACTTGTTCATGTGAGAGTTCACAACGAACTGCGAGAATGAATCTGGAAGTGATTGCAAGACCAGATCTTGACTCAGCTCCCCATCCATGACGAATCCAAGTTGTCCAAGACGCTCAATCAAATTGATCATCTTGAGCACATGAACATTCACAGATGATCCCTCAGTCATCCTACAACGGAACAGCTCCTTCGATATCTCATATTGAGCTGTCCTTCCTGCCACATCATACAAATCTTGTAGATGCATTAGGATAGAGTGAGCATCCATATGCTCGTGTTACTTTTGGAGCTCATCATTCATGGATCCCAGCATAACACACTGTGCAACTCTTGCATCATCTATCCAATTACGATACACAATATGTTCATCATTATTTGCATCCTGAACAGATTCATCAGGTTTAGGTGAGTCTAGTACATATTCCTTCTTCGCAATCCTGAGAACAATTCTCAGGTTTCGAAGCCAATCAGCATAGTTGGGATCAGTTAATTTGTGTGCATCGAGCATGCAACGGAGTGATAGTGTAGAAGACATTATGTATATAGTAAATCTGCAAATAATAAACATATAACAACATTTAGCAAATACTCTATTTCATTATCTAAAACACCATATGAATCGGGTCTTTATTCATAAGTGCCTCCCACTATTCTATCTAATTTCTATATCCCTTATTGAAATTAAGCATTCATAATGCTATTGGGATAGGGATCCTACATTCCATCACACAACCTCGGCTGTAGCACGAAATGCCATGTAACGTTCAATAGGCAGACAACTCTTGTCAGCTACATCTCATGTTATTCCCTAATCTTACTTTAGCCTCTTGAATACTTGAGTCACGGCTGTGGCACGACAAACTCAATATTCTAAGTTAAGTCAATCCCAACATCTCGTATAATTAAACTAGTTTCAAATAGCCCACGGCTGTAGCACGTAACGACCATAAGATTCCAATTCATCATACACATCTCATGTTATAGACAAGTATCTCTTCTTTCGGAAACAACGCCCTCGGCTGTAGCATGAAACGACAGAGTTTCAAAAACAAGAAATACTTTCTATTATGTTGGAAGGTTATGACCAACACAAGCCCTTTGTGTTTTATGGCCAATTACTACTTGATATTCTTTATATTTTAGGGGATTATATTATGTTATAATCATAATCATAGTATAAAGAGATTCTTTTAGATTGGATTAAATATTTCAAATCAACTATTGATACTTGGAGTCATCCCAAGCCAGGGGTGGAGCATTGTCAAGAGGCGTATCTTAATAACCCCCTTTCTTACAGATAGAACATTTGTTGTTTGACAGAATCATCCTTTCACTTAAGTTGAAAATTCATATTCAATCACGTGTTTCATAAACACAAAAATCTCATGATTGTATTCATAATATGTAAATTATGAATTAATCTCATGAAAAATATAAAATTAATTTTGAGGAACAGTAATGAATTAATCATAATTAAATCATTATTATTGCTTTCAAAATTCATAATAAATATTTTACGCATCAGAAAATTATGAAAAATTAACTGGACTATCTACAACACTTATAGAACCCAGGAAAATTATGAAAACAATTTTGACGAATAGTATCATATTAATCATAATTAAAATATGATATTGCTTGTATAAATCATAATAAATACATACATGCAAATAAAATTCTGAAACTTGACCACGAATCTATATGCATACAACCTATGCTCTAATATCATTGAAGGAATTTATGCACCAGCGGAAGCATTGAATAACATTTATTTGCATATATTCCTATGTATACATACATATAGATACAAAACTATTTTATAAATTGAAGAATACCTCGATTGCTTTCCGGCAACAGCTAGAGAAGATCTTATTCTTCAATCCTTGCAATCACCCCTCAAGTGTGGAGTGCTCTAAAGATATCCACCAAGAATCAAACTAAAAGATGAAGGAGGAGGCTAGAGAGGAAATTAAGGTTGCCTCCCTTTAAAATATTTCTCACAAATATTAGGATTTTTGTATTAGGGTTTATAATCCTATATTTATAGGCAAATATCTCAGCCGAGATATTTTCTATAAATATCTTATTATTAATTCCCTTTTTAATTAATTAATCTTATTAATTAATTAGTTAATGATTAAAACTATTTTAATCATTAATTCCTTTTTCTAAACTCTTTTAGAAAATTATTCTTTCTTCATATTTAATTACTTTAATTAAATATTTAATTAATAATATTAAGATCTTATCTTAAATAATTTATAATCAATTAAATCTCATTTAATTAATTTATAAAATTTGCTAAGTAATTATTTATTTCATAAATAAATAATGACTAGCTATTATTAATTATTCCTTCATCTATAATTTAATCTCTTTTATGGTGTGACTCTTTAGGTTCAATATTAAGCCGGTAGTAAAAATAAATAATAATAAACATTTTATTTATTATTTATATGAATTCTATTAATTCATTAAATATAATTAATCTGATTAATTATATTTATTCTACATCGTGAGTGATGCTTCTCAACATATCGCGACTATCCAGATAATACGAAATCATTGCTTAGAATACTTAGAACCTATCAGTAATTAGTTACCGTACAATTAATTCCTTCTACCCTTCAATATCCCGATTAAATACAAGGCATGGAACTCGTGTCAAGCCTATCTAATTTAATCATATGATTTCTTATTCATAATGCAAAGTTCCTTTTAATGCAAATTAGAAACTCTTTCTAATTTCATTCACTATGGTCAGAGATTCCTGAACTTGCATATCTAAGAATAACATAGGATATTCACTTCCTTTACTGGAAGGGGTAGATCCTTTATTGATCCGTTAACTATCTTCATACACAAATCACTATGCCCAGAATGGACCTAATGAATGTCCTAGAGACTAAGGACTAAACCAAAGCATAAATCATTGTGTACGAGATTACTCTAACGATCTCAAGTCTAAGGATACTTGTACAACTATTTACTTAATAAACAACTATCGACACGTGAGTAAACTCCATTAGTTGTTCTACTTATCGAGTCATGTTTAGTGAACTTATTCCTTAATAAGCACCTACATACTAGATATAGTGTCACCACACAAATGTCTATGAGAACAGACATCCTCCTAAGAGAGCTAGCATAGTATGTACTGATCTTTACGGATTTACCAATTTCCAATTAGTTATCCTATGATCAGGAACTGTTTAAGTCTAAAGCTATTATCTTCTAGATCTCATTATTACAATCTCATTATAATTCTAGAAGCTTTGCTCTAAACTATGGAATATCTTATTTAATACACTTCAAATAGATTAATCCCGTAACATAATAAATTAATAATTTATTATTATCAAATGAAATTAAATAAGAGTAGCAGAAAGTTTTTCCTAACTCATCATACATGATTGGTTTTAGGTCTAACACTTTCACTTATATGGAAATAAATGATTTGGAAATGGAAATTGAGGATTTGAAGTTTGAAAATTATAATTTGGATTTAGATTTGAAGGATTTCGAAATTGAGTATTAACCATATTTATATTTTGAACATATAGAATTTAGGAATTTGGAAATTAATATGGAAATTGTGTGTTTGGAAAAAAATTTGGGTTTATATTTTGTGTGGAGAATTCTTAGGATTCATTTTTTTTCAAGTTAAAGAAGTGTAAAAAATCAATGAAAGGGAGTACAATTTATAGAATTTTTTTAATACAATGGCTATTTTAAAATTATAATTGTAATATATATATAAATATACATACAAGTGAAAAAAGAAATAGATTGTTGCATTGTAATTGATATGATACAATGGACCGTTAAAGTAAAAAAGAAATAATAAAATAAAACAAAGAAGAAAATTGTTAGGAATTGTGGTGTTAACATTGTAATCAACTGTAAGTTACCTAGATTAATTAGAAATTAACTAAGTAAAATGTAATGTCATATGTATATTGACAGTATGTTTAGTTGTCACTTATAACTATATGTATAAAAGTCAAGTAGGTGACGGTAAGTCTCAATAGTTACTGTCTTGTAAAAATGTAATAAATGATCTATGATATAGAAGTTCACAAAGTGTTCATGCACAACATGAATCAAATCATTGACAGTACCATTCTACAAACTGGAGCCTTCGACAACATATTCAAGTGACAACACATTTAGAACAAACGACATCAATTATTCATTTGACAGTAAATTTGGCGGAGAATGAAGATTCTAAGACAGCAAATATTACTGACAATAACTATTTCTTTGACTGTAAACTTGGCGGAGAATGAAGATTCGAAGACAACAAGTTTTACTGACAGTAACTTTGGCGAGATAGTTGACAGCAACATTGGCGGGGATAGTTGACAGTAGCTTTGGAAGACAACATGTTTTAGAAGACTATCAAGTTTCACTGTAAAGTATGCAGAGTCAATGATACTGTCACCAAAGAGAAACTAAAGGTTGATAGTAACATTTTGGTGAAGTTGACAGTCTGTTTCAAGTAACAAACTAGGTAGTGAAAATTTAAGGATTGATATTGACATTACTATCTAATCTGTCAAGCCTACTACTGCAACTTGAGAGAAGACAAGCAAAAAGATAAATCATGCTCAAGGAGTCAAGGATGTCAAGACATCTCAGAACAGCTTTATCTACAAATGGAATGAAGACAAATTTGAATCGAAAAAAGTGAAGTTTCTATTTCAAGATTTGTTCTAGGAACAAGGGAAAGTATACTTGTAAGTGAGATATGTGTTTTAGTATAAATACACATGTCTCACAAACACTTTTCCTGACACAACTGAGTTTAACTTTTCTCAAGCATAGAAATACTAGCAAGTTCTTTGTTATTGTATCTATTGAAGATGAAAATATTTTCCAGTCAGTTGTAGCAAATAAAAATTAATAAAACACTAGGCTGAAAACACCTTTCTTCATTTACTTGCTTATTATTGTTTGCATTTCCTACTTGATATTATCACTTCTTTTTTGTTGTAGCAAAATTAGTGATAAATTATTAAGTTGCATTCAACCCCCCTTCTCAACACTTATATTGTCTAACAAAAGTGGTTGAGGGGCACTAGGCTATCCCTGCCTCTCTGGACACTTTATACATAATGCTCTAATGGTAAAATTAGAAGATAAGTCATTTTACTTGTCCCGAACTAGTTACTCGTCCCCGCACTGCTAATAGTTTAAGACCATCTCCAAGCCTTATGAAAAAGATTCATGTTAAAAATGTAGCATTTAAGAAAATAATAAAAGTGGGTCAGACCCACTTACCCGCGCTCAACCCAGTTACTATTTTTGAGAATGAAGAATCATAAACTAGAACTTAAACAGAATGCTTTTGAGTCCTTACAACAGGAAAATGAGATTTTTAAAAACAATATAGTTTGTGCTTCCCAGATTGATGAATTTCTTAGAAAACAGATTTCTGAGAATGAACTCAAAATCAAGACTTATAAGAATTCTTCTTTCATGATAATAATACTGAAAATCAAAAGGTATGTATAGGGTTTAACTATGAGAAGAAAAATGGAAAGAAACATATTGTTGAGGAAAGAAACATAAAATGAACTTGATGAGTATTTTCGTTAACATGCCTTTTGCTAATGATCAAGAATTTCTGCATAAGAATATTAAAACTGAAAAGGCAAAGACTCCAAATCCTCCTAAAGTTAGGATGGACAAGCTACCCAAGAACAAAGGTATCAAAACAGTAATCAAAACTGAATGGGCAGCTACAAGAATTATGATAAAAGCAAAAGAAAGAATTACAACTGATCCAACTTCAAACTGTGAACTGGCTAAGTAAAATGAACCTAATGAAAGTTGGATACCAAAAATAACTTGAGATATTTGCTTTTGCAGGGCAACATGAAAAATAAAAGAATCATGTGGATCATTGACAGTGGATGCTCAGGACATATGACATGTGATAAAGCCCTGTTATCACAGTTCAAGAAAATGGATGGCCCTTATGTAGCCTTTGGTGACAACAACATTGGTTTCACAATGGGATATGATATACTGGAAGTTGGAAATTGAAGATAGAGAAAATTGCTCTAGTGAATGGTTTGAACCACAATCTATTAAGTGTAACTCAATTTTGTGAAAGAGGATTCCAAGTTAGTTTTGATCAAGACAGATGCACCATTGTCAACAAGAAGACATGAGAAGAAGCTCTTTAAGGAGTTCAAAAAGGAAGTCTCTCCATAGCTGACTTGAATTCAGTAAGAAAAGACAAAGTCTATTATTTTTACAGTAAAGCTTCTCCGTCTGAAAGTTGGTTGTGGCACAAGAAACTTTCCCATTTGAACTTAAAAGTAATGAATTATCTAATGAAGAGAGAATTGGTAAAAGGGCTCCCTCAACTTGAATTCTATCAAGAAGGATTGCGTGAGGATTGCCAGAAAGGGAAACTAAGGAGAGCTACCCACAAAAACACTCCTAGTGGTTCAATTAATGAAGCATTTCAACTGATTCACATGGACTTATTTAGTCTTGTGAATGTGCAATCACTGGAAAAAAAAGATATGCCTTAGTGATGGTTGATGATTTCTCAAGAGACACTTGGGTGAGGTTTCTAACATCCAAGGATGAAGCTGCTCAATAGATTATTAATTTAGTAAGGGTTATTGACAAGAATCCCATGTACAAAGTACAGATTTTGAGAAGTGACAATGGTAATGAGTTCAAAAACAGTATCATGAATTACTTCTGCAAAGATAATGGAATCATTCAACAATTCTCTGCACCAAGGACACCTCAACAAAATGGTGTTGTGGAAAGAAAGAACAGAACTCTCATTGAGGGTGCAAGAACAATGTTGAGTGAAGTAAAACGTCCCTCATATTTCTGGGGTAAAGCAATCAATACAACATGTTATACTCAAAATAGGACTGTAGTCAACAAGGCCTATGGAAAAACACCATATGAATTACTCACAGGAAGGAAACCTACTGTCAATTACTTTCATGTCTTTGGAAGCAAGTGCTACTACATTAAAGATTCAGCTGAGAACAAAGGAAAATTTGACACTAAAGTACTTGAAGAAATCTTTATAGGGTATGACATATACATGACTGCATATAGAGTTTACATCATTGATCACAAGACTGTGGAGGAGAGTATAAATGTCACCCTTGATGAAACAAAATTTCTTGTAGTTGAAGGAAGCCAAGAAATAGAACCTTTGGCCTTTGAAAATCAAGGCTACCTAGAAGAGATTGATGAAGATTCATCAAGAGTTGATCACACAATTTTGGGTCCAATAATTGTTCCTATCCAGTCTGGAGATAATGAAGGAACTGCTCAAACAACTGATTTTTCTGGGCATGTTCCCATGAATAGTGGACTTGAAGAAATTGATGCTGTCAACGGTGCAAGAAAAAAGATGCTGTCAATCAACAAGGTATTAAAGACTCTAGTGATTTTTAAGAGAAACAAAATGGAACAGAAGTCACACTAATGATTTAATCATTAGTGATCCAGGAACATGAGTCAAAATAAGAAGAAATGTTGCTAATGAATGCATGTACTCTTGTTTCCTTTCTCAAACTGAACCCAAAACTCTAGAAGAAGCATTGGCTGATCCAGATTGGATTAATGATATGCAAGAAGAGCTTAATCAATTCAAAAGAAGCTGTTTTTGGGAATTGGTGCCTAGACAAAAGTACAAATCCATAATAGTCACCAAATGGGTTTATAGAAACAAGATGGATGATTATGGTACTGTCACAAGAAACAATGCAAGCCTGGTAGTAAAAGGTTACTGTCAACAGGAAGGGATTGACTATGAAGAAACATTTGCTCCTGTTGCCAGACTCGAGGCAATAAGAATATTTTTGGCTTTTGATGCATTCAACAACTTCAAAGTTTTTCAAATGGATGTAAAGAGTTCTTTTCTCAATGGAGAACTACAAGAAGAAGTGTATGTTGAACAACCCCTGGGCTTTGAAGATCCAAAAATGAAGAATTTTGTGTACAGACTACTCAAGGCATTGTATGGTTTAAAGCAAGCACTAAGGGCTTGGTATGATACCCTTTCCAAGTTTCTTCTTGATAACAACTACAAGTGGAATTGTGGATATAACTCTTTTCTACAAAAAGCATGGAAATGATATCATTCTAGTTCAAGTATATGTTGATGACATTATCTTTGGTTCAACAAATGAAGATTTATGCAAGAAATTCTCTGAGTTGATGCAAAACAAATATGTGATGAGTATGATAGGTGAATTGATATTCTTTCTTAGACTTCAAGTCTATAAAAAAGAAGATGGAATATTTATTTGCCAAACTAAGTATGTCAAGGATAATTTGAAAAGATTTGATATGGAAGACTCATCTCCTGCAAAGACTCCAATCTCAACTACAACTCAACTTGACAAGGATCCAACAGGAAAGAATGTGGACAACAAGATGTATAGAGGAATGATCGGCTCTCTCCTCTACCTAACAGCTAGCAGGCCTGACATCATGTTTGTAACAGGGTTGTGTGCAAGGTTCAAGTCTGATCCAAAGGAGTCTCACTTAATGGCTGTAAAAAGAATTTTTAGATACCTGAAAGGCACTTAAAATTTAGGCCTTTAGTATCCTATAGAATCTGGTTTTGACTTGGTTGGATATCCAGACTCATACTATGCTGGTTGCAGGATAGACATAAAGAGTACAACATGAAGCTCTCAATTTTTGGGAGAAAGATTGGTTTCATGGTTTAGCAAGAAGCAACATTTAGTGTCAAATTCAACTACAGAGGCTGAATACATTGCAGCTGGTAGTTGCTGTGCTCAATTATTTTGGATGAGGAATCAACTATTAGACTATGGGTTGACTCTGCAAGGAATTCCTATCTTTTGTGACAACACTAGTGCCATAGAAATTTCTGAGAATCCAGTTCAACACTAAAAAACTAAGCACATTGACATCATACATCATTTCATTAGAGAACATGTGGAGGAAGGCACAATAAAGCTGATCTATATGCCCACAGAGAAACAACTTGCAAATATTTTCACTAAACCATTGGATAAAAAGACATTCAACAAGCTAGTGAGTGAATTAGGTATGTTAAATTTATCTTGTTAATGTAATTTTGTTTAGTTGATCAAAAATTTAGTTAACTGAATTTCATTGTGAATTAATGGCCTCTTGAGGTGTTTTGATTTCTGTCATAGTGGAAAAACATCACGATATTTTACTGAGAGGTTAACTAAATTATTTTTAATAACTTAATTCATATGAGGTTAATAAAAAGTATTTTCAAGTTTCTTGACAGTAAGTTTTATCCATACTGTCATATAGTAATAAGTTATTATCAAAAGACTGTGAAGTTTTGACAGTATAGTACACGGGACTGAAACTTACTATCGAATCCTGAGGAACTTATTGTCAAATGATTGAGCAGTCTTGACATCATAATATGCGGGACTGAAATTTACTGTCAAAATTTTGTGAAACTTACTGTCATAACTTATTGACAGTATAGTTTTCTAAAATCCCCGCATAACATACTGTCAATAGTGAATATTAGGGTTATTCATTTATTTTATATATTCTATAACCGCTAATATTACTGTCAAGAGTGTTTGTGATTTATAGCGCAGAAGTTACTGTCAAGAAGCAAATGGATTAATAGATACATCTATCAAATAAATCAATTGAAATTCATCTTTAACAATTACTTTTTCACATCATATATATGCAAATAACTAAAATCTCTCTTACTCTTTACTTTTCTTTAAACTCTCAAACTCTCTAACGCCCTAAAAATCCTATATTTTCTCTGTAACTCCTTTTCTAAAATGTTCTAAATTTCTAAACCTTCAAACTCTTAACCATGTGTGGACCTCAAATAGTCTGTACTCTTGCCCAAACCAACTTCACCACCATGGCCACAGTGGGTGAAGCTGGAGAAGCCTTCAAACCTTTTATTGGTTTCATGAATAACTCATTCATGTCCTATTCCCTCACAGAAAGCCATCTACTCGAAATCCCAAGACTGTCTCAGCTATGGACCTCTGCTACATGTGAGGGGGAGCAGGATGCAAGTTCTATAACGTTCCAAATCAATGGTACCTCTTAAACCATTGATTCCACTCATGTGAATAAAGATCTTCATGTGGAAGCAGGTGAAGGTTCACTTTTTTAAGAGCCTGGAAGTGAAGAACAACTTGCTAAATTCTTCAAGATGATTGGGTACACTGGACCTAAGACAAGCCCATACTCTGAGGAATGGTATCCAACTGGAGGAATGGACAGAAAGTATTTGAATAAAGAATGGAGCATTATAATGGATGATGTAAATAGAGCAATGTCAAGCAAGACAAGTGGTTGGAATGAAGTGCCAGCCCACATCAGGAAAATTGTGCATTCCATGGTGCACAACTACCGGATTGACATAGGGAAGCTCCTGATGCCGCTATTCAAGCTGGTACTTGGCAAGAAGGAGACAAGGAAGTCGGTAATTTACTATCCTAGATTTTTTATGCTTATCATTAATTCTATTGTAGGAATAATTAATTTAGATAGTATACAATGCATGGAGTCCCTAACACTAAAGAAAAACACATATTCTATGTTAGCTAGTAAACCACTCAACTTAGAATTGGGACTGTTTATTACTGACTTCATGTTTTCAACCATCAATGAATTGTATTTAAAAATTATTTGGGACTACAATGTATTTTCTTTGAGTGATGAGAATGGTGTTGACCTCACCATTCCTAATCCACATTCTAAACAATTTGAAGGAGTTCGACCTTCTAGAGTCTCATAATCTGTCAGCCAAGGGTCTGGTTCCTCTCAAAAGGACCAGACACCTAAAAGGAAGAGAATCATCAACCTTAGGTTAGAAACCATTCCACAGATAGGTGGTGAAACTGCACAGGATGCAGCAAATAAGGCTGGTAGTATGCACACAGAACCCATAGAGGGCCCTGGTGAATCTAGGAGAAAGAAGGCAAGGGTACCAACCTCTGTTAGCCAGAGTGTGTCCTCTCAAAAGGACACATCTCTTAAAAGGGATCAAAACACATCTCTGTATGTCTCCTCTCAACAGGAGGCATCTATTGAAATTGGTCAGTCTCCTATGACATTTTATACAGAGTTTGCATAATAGGTTGAACACACTCAACCTGAGCCCACACTTGAAGATATACACAATGTAGGGCTAGAACATGTGGAACAGAAGTCATTCAATTATGGTGCATCGCATTTTGCTAACATTGAAGAACAAAATGTTGATGCACTATTCCAACAATTGGATGAGACTGATCATAACAATCCACAAGAACCTTCTACTCAAAAGGTGGAAGAGATTGCTGTCACAGCCTTTGTAGCTGTTAATGACAAAGTTGTTGTCAATCCTCATGACAATAACTTCTCAAAAGATGTTGTCAATCCTCTAATTCCAGACAGCAATTCTCCAATGGCTGAAACTTCTCAACCTGATGATGATGATTCTACTCTCATTTCCACAATCCTCAAGGTAAAATCTAAAGCTTCTGTGCAAGATGTACCTTCTCAATCTCTTGCACCTAGGATGAGTGAGGGTATGAAAAGAAAAAGAGAGATAAAAGAAAAGAGAGTTGAGCATAAAAATGAGGGCTGGGAAAATCTCAGGCCAAAGGCGAGGGCCCTGAGCAAGGCCAAATAACAATGAAAATTTTGGGAGCCCAAATATCTAAGGCAATAGGCCTTGAGAGTGAGTTGGTGATGAGTGATGAGATCACTGAGAAAAAACCAGAGAGTGTGAACACCCCCACAGCCTCCAAATCATCCAAACAAACTGATGAAAGGTTAAAATCCCTTTCACATAAAGTCATTAAACTCTCAAAGAACCTGGATAGAGTTTGTATGAACTAGGTGAAACTCATCAATAAGATGTCTGCCTTGGAAAACATGATGAATGCATGATTCAAGGTTGTGTTTGCTAAATTGGAAGAATTCAACTCCAAGATTGATACACAGATTGGTGGTGATAAGGTGGAAAAACAGAAGCCTAAGGAGAAAGGCATTGTGATAAAGGAAGGTGGTGTGAAAAAGGCTCATGTGGTGCATGCAGCTGGCAAAGGCAAGGAAAAGCTTTTTCAAATAAATGCTGATGACACAATTCTGGTGGAAAGGGAAGATCTAATTGAAGAAGAAGCCACTGTGCTAATGTTTGATGAGAATGAAAATAGCAATGCATTTCAGGATGCTAGCTTCTATGAAAGAATCAAAGATATAAAGATGTCATCCAATAGAGACCCCAAGAAATTCTATGATTAATAGAAACAATCCATAGTGGGAGCTGCTGTGATGAAATCTGTTAGCAATAAGTGGGTGATAACAGTAAGAATGCTAGGACGGTTGAGTTGGTATATTAGTCTAGGATTTCTCAGCAGGTAAGAAAGTCCAATAGTTGAAGCAATCAGAATCAAAATCAAGGCTGAGAAATCTTTCTTGAATGAAAATCTAAAAAAGACCCTGTTGAAATTAATAAGAGAGAAGCTTCCAGAAATCACCTACAACCCTTTAAGCATCAGATACAGTTTCTCAAATGATGGCAAGTACAAATTCATGAATCTTGAAAGAATCAATGAGTAAAAGCTAAAATTGGTGAGGGAAGCATTTGAGTACTTTTGCAAATTAGATCAAAGTGAGGAAGTGATAAAGGTGGTGAAAATTCTGAAGAAGGAGATTAAAAGGGTTGAAAAATTGAAGGCTGAAAGGATGGGAGAAATAAGGATGAAAATGATGATGGAAAGCCTGATGGAGGTGCAGGTAGTTCTAGCCAACACAATAACAGTGGCGAAGAATCCTCTAGAACTGGAAATAAGGTGGATGAAGATGAGGAAAAGGATGAGAAGGAGTACAAGGATGGAATTGAAGGGAAGGTTTTGAAACAAGTAGTACTTCATTTTGAAAATGACAAGAATGATGCTGTCAGGAGTGATAAGGGTGAACCTACTATAATAAAAGAAAAACCTACTGTCACGAAACATACTGTCGAGCCTGTATTGACAGTAACTTCAAAGTCACTGTCAAAAGAAGTGAGGGAAAAGTTACTGTCAAAGAAAATTTCATTATCCAAAAAATACAGGAAGGCAAGGGATGAGAGACCAAAGCCACATTCAAGCAGAATTCCTTCAAGAAAGAGTTGGAAGCTGATAACTGAAGTTCTTCATGAGGATTGTCTTGACATCAAGAGGCCTACAATCAACAACCTGACTCAATTCAAGGTAAAATCTTTAATAAGGTGAATGTTGAATGGTCTGAAGTCAACTCTCTAAGTAAGATAATTCTTTTCTACTCTAAGAAGAAAGAAGAAATGGAGAAGAGAAGAAGTTTGAAAGTGAAGTTGAAGCTATAAAGAAAAAGGTGGAGAAAATAACTAAAAGGATAAAAGAGGCTGAGATTGACATGAAGCATGCAATGCTGAATGATCAATTCTCAAAAAGGTCTAACTATGTTTCTTTAGTCTTGTTTGGGCCCCTGAGAATCATAATTGATAGCATTGAAGTGAAGGCTGCTAATTTCAGGGTGCTCAACAAAGAAAATTTGAGAGGGATTTTTAGACTCACTACAGGTTCATTTCTAGAAGTTGAAAGAGACTTAAACAAAATTTTCTGGGAGATTGTTGAATCGAGAGAAGAAGAAGATGAAGCCATAGACAAACTGAGAGTGAAGCAGGTTTTCTCTTCTACAAAAGATAGATTTGTCAAAGATATGTTTGAAATGAAGTATCTGTGTATGTCCAAAGGTCCAACTGAGAACTACTACACCTACAAAGACTTGAAAGATCTTTCTTACAACATGGTGAAGCTAGTCTTAGATTGTAGTTCTGATCATGTCAAGACAGATGAAGAAAAACAGGATCAGAAAGCTCTTGAAGGTCTTTATGGAGGATGACTGCAGACAATAAATGAAAATGAAGCTCAAACTGAAGTTGAAGATTTGCTCAGTCTAGAGGAGCCTAGTTTCAAGGAATTCAACTGCAGGGCAGAAGCAGCAGGCGCGCCCTCCCTTCATCAAGCGCGCCCGCGCTCTTTTAAGCAGGAGCGCCCGCGCCCTGCCAAGCGCGCCCGCCCTCTAGTCGAGTCCAGCTGCTGATTTTTCTGCAGTTGGTCCGTTTCGAAGCCCAGGAAGCAGCAAGCCCATGGATCATTATTTTATGTAACCTAGTATAAAAACATAAGGATTATTATTATTATCTATCTAGGAAATTAAGTAAGCACGTAGGGTTTTATTATCAGTCAAGAGGCAAAGTACTTTGTGAGCCGTCAAGCTATTTTTCGTTTGTAATTTTCTACACGTGGATTATCGGTGGTTTCTTTTACTCTTGCAATTAATATCAGTCTTTTATGTTTAATTGTTTATTTACTATATTTTCATATGAACCCATGATGGCGGCTAGGCCAATTATGGGCTAATCGTTGTCATGGGGTTTTAATGGATTTTTCTATCGATTCTAGATATTGATTGTTTTTATGCCTAAGTGTGTGAATGTTATGGATATCCTAGTATGGTTAAGCTTATTCGTTGTAAATGCGTCGCGAACATTTATGATTGTTTGTTAAATCCTCGTGAATGCGAAAGTGGATCTAGGGTTTAGAACATGCCATGCTAGCATAGGTTTTTGCATGTTAAGAGCATGTATTAATTTGTGGTGTAATTCTAACCGTCTTGCACTGACTATGTGATTTTAAGGATTCTTGTGCTTAAGCCATTATGTTTTCAATCTCTATAGACATATAGGGACTAAGTATAGTGGTTGACTATTTGACTTCTATCTTTTGTGGATGTTCATTAGGATGGTATGCGTGCAACGAAAGTTGGCGTTTATCAGTTTAGAGGGTCTGATCAGTTATCATCACTTTCACATGCTAGGTTGAAAAGGCATAAGATTCTAGATGAGATAGTTAATGAAGTTAAAATCCCATGTTTATTTAATATAAGTAATTCTTTAAGTTTTAAGCATTAGTTAAATCAAACTCCAGTTGTTATTTTCTTAGCAGTGGTAGTTAATCATACTCTGGTGTATAAGTGAACTAAACGTAAGCAAGTTGAGTCTCTGTGGGAACGAATCCTACTTATTTCTGTATTACTTGTGACCACGTTCTCTTGCGTGAATAAAGTGCGAACAAGTTTTTGGCGCCGCTGCCGGGGACTCAGTTCATTGTTTTATTTAGTTAATGTGCTTATCATCAGTGGTCGTTAGATATCACTGACTGAGATTTGTTATTAATCGTTCTTGTTTGTTACGTGAATTCAGGTAATTGATCGTGTATGCGTACTCGTTCTCAATCGAGTAAAGAAAAACTGGAAGAACACTTAGACGAAGAAGAGGGAATTGCAGTTCCAGAAATTGAACCAGAAATAGTAATGGGGGATCCAGTGAAAGCTCTTAAGGATTACTCTCAACCGAAGATCAATGACATTCAGTCAAGCATTGTTAGGCCGGCTATTGCAGCTAATAATTTCGAAATCAAGCCGGGCACAATTCAAATGGTTCAGAATTCTGTGCAGTTTGGGGGTTCACCTGCTGAGGACCCTAATATGCATATCAGAGACTTCATCGAGATCTGTGATACCTTTAAAACCAACGGGGTTTCTGAAGATGCTATAAAACTGAGGCTGTTTCCATTCTCTCTACGAGACAAGGCAAAGAGCTGGTTGCATTCGCTGCCAGCAGGTTCTATAACTACTTGGGAGGATCTCGCACAAAAGTTTCTGACTAAATTCTTTCCTATGGCTAAGACGGCAGCCATGAGGAATGCTCTTACACAGTTCAATCAACATTCTGGAGAAACGTTGTGTGAGGCTTGGGAAAGGTATAAAGAGATGCTTCGAAAGTGTCCCCATCATGGGATGCCAGATTGGATGGTCATTAATGGTTTCTATAATGGATTGAATCATTCACGACCTATGCTTGATGCAGCATCTGGAGGAGCTCTTTGGGCCAAGAGCTATGAAGAAACTTATGACTTGATTGAAATGATGGCTGCCAACGAGTATCAGAATCCTACTCAGCGATTGCCGCAGAGTAAAACTGCAGGTGTTTTTGAAGTGGACGCTGCCACTGCTATAACAGCTCAACTACAGGCTTTATCTATAAAGGTGGACGCACTATCCAAGGCAGGAATTCAGCAAGTCGCTATGGTTTGTGATTTATGTGCAGGTGCTCATGATACAACTCAGTGTGCTATTTCTAGCGATTCAGCGTATTTTGTCGGCAACTTTCAGAAACCTACACAACCGGCACCTAATACATATCACCCCAACAACAGGAATCATCCTAACTTCAGTTGGAGCAACAATCAGAATGCCAGTCCACAACCATCGCAGGGTCAGCAATTTGGAACAAGGCCTTTCAACAATTCTGTTCCTCAACAATCTTATGCACCAAGACAATCATACAACCCTCCTGGTTTTCATCAACAATCTCAGGGAGGACCTGGGCACTCAAATGAAAAGTCAGAGATGGAGGAACTGAGAATGATGTATAAGAGTCAAGCTGTAACGCTGAAGACATTGGAAAATCAAATTGGTCAACTAGCAAGTGCTCTTCTACACAGACCTCAAGGACAATTACCAAGTGACACAGAGGCTAACCCAGGCAAGAAAGAAAGCAAGGAACAAATACACGCTATTACATTGCGTTCTGGAAGGGTTACGAACAATCAGGAGGTCGAAATTCCACAAAATGAAGAACGTCAGCATTCTGGGCAGGAGGTGCAGGGCGGGCGCGCTTCCTCAGGCGCGGGCGCGCCTCATCTTACTGCCGGGAGGAAAATTTCTGCAGAAAAAGTTGCGCAGGAGGAACCAATTAAGGAAAAAAGAACTGATTCAGAAGAGAAAAGCAGTTCAGAGACAGACAGTGTTCACAAGGAAGTATTTCCTCCTCCACCATTCCCTAAAAGGCTTCAGAAGCAAAAATCAGATAAACAGTTTGCTAAATTCTTGGAAGTTTTTAAGAAACTACACATCAACTTACCTTTTGCTGAAGCGCTGGAGCAAATGCCTAGCTACGCCAAATTCATGAAAGGCATTCTATCTAGGAAACTGAAGCTAGAAGAGTTAAACACTGTTGCCTTGACGGAAGAATGTAGTGCAGTATTGCAGCAGAAGTTACCACCAAAGTTGAAGGATCCTGGTAGTTTCACTATACCATGCATAATTGGGAATTTGGCGTTCGACAAATGTTTGTGCGATTTGGGAGCAAGCATCAACCTCATGCCATACTCTATATTCTTACAACTTGGTCTTCCTGAGCCGAAGCCAACTAACATGTCACTGCAGTTGGCGGATCGTTCAATCACTTATCCGCGAGGAATTGTCGAAGATGTGTTGGTAAAAGTCGACAAACTAATCTTTCCAGCAGATTTTGTCATCCTTGATTTTGAAGAAGACAAGAAAATCCCTATCATTCTTGGGAGACCATTCTTGGCAACGGGAAAGACATTGATTGACGTACAGAAGGGAGAACTCACCATGAGAGTGCACGATCAGAATGTCACATTCAATGTGTTCAAAGCAATGCAATTTCCAACAGAAGAAGAGCAATGCTTTAAAGTAGATGTAGTGGAATCTGCTGTGCAAGTAAAAATTGAACACATGCTTATGGATGATACACTGGAAAAGGCTCTACGTGGGGATTTTACAATTGAAGAGGAAGAGGTTGAAGAACAGGTACAGTATCTGAATGCTTCTCCTTGGCAACAAAAATTTGAAAAACCAGAATCGTTGGGTTTATCTGAATTGAGAGAATCACATCAGCGGTTAAAACCATCTATCGAGGAAGCACCAAAGCTAGAGCTCAAACCATTGCCTAATCACTTAAGGTATGCTTCTCTTGGGGAATCATCTACTTTACCTGTGATTATTGCTGCTAACCTTACAGGTCCTGAAGAAGAAAAGCTGTTAAGGGTTCTCAGGGAATTCAAATCAGCCATTGGGTGGACTATTGCAGACATTAAAGGAATCAGCCCTGCCTATTGCCAGCATAAGATTCCGCTGGAAGAAGGTAGTAAGCCAACAGTGGAACATCAGAGAAGGCTCAATCCACTCATGAAGGAAGTAGTGAAGAAGGAAATTATTAAGTGGTTGGATGCAGGGATTATCTATCCTATTTCTGACAGTGCTTGGGTGAGTCCAGTTCAATGTGTGCCAAAGAAAGGAGGCATGACGGTGGTAACTAACGAAAAGAACGAGCTCATTCCTACGCGGACAGTAACTGGCTGGAGAATCTGCATGGATTACAGGAAGCTGAACAAAGCTACTAGGAAGGATCACTTCCCTCTTCCTTTCATTGATCAAATGCTAGACCGACTGGCCGGCCATGAATACTTTTGCCTTCTGGATGGATATTCGGGTTACAATCAGATCTGCATTGCTCCAGAGGATCAGGAGAAGACAACATTTACATGTCCGTTTGGTACCTTCGCTTTTCGAAGGGTTTCATTCGGGTTATGTGGTGCACCTGGCACTTTTCAGAGGTGCATGATGGCAATTTTTTCAGACATGATTGGTAAGACAGTGGAAGTCTTCATGGATGATTTTTCAGTATTTGGGGTTTCTTTTGACGAATGTCTACACAATCTTAGCATGGTTCTGAAAAGATGCGTGGAGACTAATCTGGTTCTCAACTGGGAGAAATGCCATTTCATGGTACAAGAAGGAACTATTCTTGGACACAAGGTGTCACGTCGAGGGCTGGAAGTGGATAAAGCAAAAATAGAGACAATTGAAAATCTTCCACCGCCTACTTCAGTGAGAGGAATTCGTAGTTTCCTCGGTCATGCAGGTTTCTACAGAAGATTCATCAAGGACTTCTCCAAAATTTCCAAACCTTTGTGTAAGCTGTTGGAGAAGGATGTTCCCTTCAAATTCGATGATGATTATATGACAGCCTTTGAGACATTGAAGAAGAAGTTGATTTCAGCACCTGTGATCATCGCCCCAGATTGGAATGAACCTTTTGCTATGATGTGTGATGCTAACGATTTTGCAGTAGGGGCTGTTCTTGGTCAAAAGAAAGACAAGATTTTTCATGTTATCTACTATGCAAGCAAGACACTCAATGATGCGCAATTGAATTACACAACCACAGAGAAGGAGCTGCTAGCCATTGTATATGGCTTTGAAAAATTCAGATCATACTTGCTTGGTACGAAAGTGACGGTGTATACTGACCACGCAGCTATTAGGTATCTGCTCTCCAAGAAGGATTCTAAACCCTGCCTGATTCGATGGATTCTCCTACTTCAAGAATTCGACGTGGAGATCAAAGATAGAAAAGGGACCGAAAATCAGGTAGCTGATCACCTCTCACGATTGGAAGATCCTGGTAAATCACGAGACAGTACTCTCATCAATGACTCATTTCCGGATGAACAACTGTTTGGAGTACAAGAAGAAGAACCATGGTATGCGGATATTGTGAATTATCTTGTGAGTCATATTGTTCCACCCGAATTGTCGTCAGCCCAAAAGAAGAAATTCATGCATGATGTAAAGTGGTTTCGTTGGGATGAGCCATATCTGTTTAAACAAGGGGCTGATCAGATTATCAGAAGGTGTGTACCATATAGTGAGACTGAAGCTATTCTGAGGGATTATCATGCCACGGCTTATGGGGGCCATTATGGAGGTGAAAAGACAGCTACTCGTATTCTGCAGGCAGGATTTTATTGGCCATCACTATTCAAGGATGCTCATCAGTTTGTAACCAGATGTGATCGTTGCCAGCGAGTAGGCAACATTTCAAAACGGGATGAGATGCCCCTTCATGTAATGCTAGAAGTGGAGATTTTTGATGTATGGGGAATCGACTTCATGGGCCCATTCATTTCATCTTGCAATAACCAATACATCTTGCTAGCTGTGGATTACGTCTCCAAATGGGTGGAGGTCAAGGCACTTCCAACTAATGATGCCAATGTAGTGCTCAACTTCCTTCACAAGAACATTTTCACCAGATTTGGGACTCCAAGGGTCATTATCAGCGATGAGGGTTCTCACTTTTGCAATCGAAAGTTCACTAATCTGATGGCACGATTCAACATCAACCATCGGGTGGCGACAGCATACCACCCTCAAACCAATGGCCAAGCTGAAGTATCAAACCGTGAGATCAAACGCATTCTGGAAAAAGTGGTAAGTCCTTCGCGGAAGGATTGGTCTTTAAAACTGGATGAAGCTGTGTGGGCCTACCGAACTGCGTTCAAAACTCCTTTGGGGATGTCACCATATCAACTAGTCTATGGAAAAGCTTGTCATCTACCGGCAGAACTGGAACACAAGGCTTATTGGGCATTGCAGAAACTGAATTTTGATTATCAAGCCGCAGGGGAAAAGCGGATGGTACAAATCAATGAAATGGATGAGTTTCGTCTACAAGCTTATGAGAATAACAAGCTCTACAAGGAAAGAGTGAAAAGATGGCATGATCGTCGGTTGACAACAAAGGTATTGGTTCCTGGTCAATTAGTTTTATTATTTAACTCTCGTCCGCGATTGTTTCCAGGAAAACTTAAGTCAAGGTGGTCAGGACCCTTTGTTGTGAAAACTGTGTATCCACACGGAGCTGTGGAGATTTATGAAAAGACCCCAGATCAAGCGTTTCAAGTCAATGGTCAGAGATTGAAGCCGTATTTGGGAGAACAAGTAAATCGCGAAGCTGAAGTCGCGATTCTATCAACCTCGGATTGAGGACCTGAAGTAACGTCCGGCTAAATGACGTTAACGACAGCGCTCGTGGGAGGCAACCTACGGCTTGAATGGTAATTTTTATTCTTATACAAATATTTTTAAATTAAAAAAAAAAAAAAAAAGCAAAAACACGAAAAAATTGAAAAATTGCAGTAGCCTCAGGCGCGGGCGCGCTCCTGGAGGCGCGGGCGCCCTGAGTGCGACTGTTAAAAAAAACGAAAAAAAATAAAAAAACTATAAAAACAAAATAAATCAGCAATTTTATGTTTTAAATCAATTTTTAGCCCAAGCCCAGCCACTCTAACTTGTTAAAAGTCTTCACACACCCTACCCCTAACCTAATTTTTACTTTTCATCTCTCATTCACACATATACATACAAATATACACGCACTGCATCTCATCTCTTCACACTTCTACAACTCAATCAATGGCACCCAAGAGATCTAGGCGCTCAGGGACATCAAGTTCTTCTTCGAGTGGGGGAGTTGTGCCCCAATTCAATTCACCGGAGGCCCAAGTTGAGTTTGCACGGTTGATGACCAAATCTGTGGTCAAGGAAAGGGGATTTATTCCGGGTGTTCTTGATGGGTCTCTAATCGCGATGGTTAGTGAGCGCGGTTGGGAGACCGTGTGTGAGGCTGCGGAGGCGATACCATTGAGTATCGTGAGGGAGTTCTATGCCAATGCCAAGCAGGAGAAGAATGGGTATTCTGCAGTTCGAGGGTATGTTGTGGATTATACTCCTGCCGCCATCACTAGGGTTTTGAATTTGCCAGCACCGCAGGAGGGGGCGGAAGATTTCGGGTTGAAGACCCGTGGGGAGGTTGACCTTGAGGCCATCCTGCGGGATATGACAGTTCCCGGCACTACTTGGAAGCGCAGGGCAGGCTCTACTGAGCCGGTTACCTTCTCCGCCATGGCTTTGAACCCGTATGCTAAGGCCTGGAACCTGTTTCTGTGTGCTAACATTGTGCCATCGTCACACACTCATGAGGTGACAGTGGATCGGGCTATTTTGTTGTGGGGTATTCTCAGCGGGCGATACATCGACCTAGGCTCCCTTATCCACAGGCACATGATCCGATTCTTGCAGGGCAGTACCACTGGCGCGATTCCGTATGGCTCAGTGGTTGTTCGTCTGTGTGTTGATGTGGGTATTCACTGGCCGGCGGAGGAGCAGTTGCAACTTCCTGCGAGTGCCATTGACACGGCGGCGATAGCTCGACTCCCTGAATGGGACGGTGGTGTACCGCATCCCCGTGGCTTGGGGTATATTGTGGGTGGTGAAGTGCCACCAAGACAGCAGAGGGAGGCTAGGGCTGGATCTTCTAGGGCACCGCCAGCTGTGGCTAGTGCTGGTATGGGTGAGGCTCATTTTAGGAGGTTAGCACGGCGGATGGACGCAGTTGATGATCGGCAGAGCCGGTTTGCGGCTGACCTGACTCAGGCTCTTGGTGCAGCTTTTCTGGCTACAGGTGTACAGGTCGATTGGCCTATTTATGGAGCTGGCACCGTGTATCCACCACCGGATTCACCCGAGGAGGGTGACTCTGCTGAGGATTGAGGTATTTCTGCACACTTTCTTCGTTTCTTGCCTTCAATGGGGACATTGAATATTTTATAGTTTGGGGGTAGGAAATGGAGATTGTAGTTAGATGCATATAGGACATGTAGTTGTAGTGTTTGTCATGCATTTTGTTTTTGTTTTAATTGTCCATATAGAGCATTTTGTTTGAAAATTGTTGTTCATATGAATCCATGTTAGTTGCATTTCATAGCATGCATATTTCATGATCTCTTCGGACGAACTAATTCTGTTTGATAAGTCGATGTCAATTGGAGTGTGGTATTGATGAGCAGAGGGATGATTTACAGTCCTTATGAAATTGATTTGCATGTTTCAGAAGCACATTATTTACACAGTCTCGTCGGTTGCTTTTGGGCTAGGTTGAGTCATGCCTATTTAGTTGTTGTAGATTTAATCGCATGTTTATATCTAGAATGTTTGTTATTCCCTTGATAATGTACGAATACCAAAGTATAAGTTTGGGGGAAAACAAAGATTCATGCTGATTGTTAATGTTTGTCAAGTATGGCTAGGCGTCAAATGGCTAGTAGCCGGCTCATATTTTTATGAGTAGTCTAGGGTTGGAATTGAGAATTCTCATTCCAGATTCTGTTTTAAAAAAAAAAAAAGGAAAAAAAAAAGAAAAAGAAAAAAAAGAGTCATGTGAATAATTCGAGGCAAAATTAACCAGGGTGAGCTCTTTAATACTCGGGCAATTAAGTTCGAGGGGACTTTGTGCCTAGTGACCTAAGGCTTTTTATAGTCTGGGATCCACTAACCTAACGCTCGCTACATGGGTATTATTGTATAAGCCTTTAGGGGTCTCATCCATTGCACGGTTAAATAAGTCTATGTATTGTGTTATGTGTCGTAGTGGTGGTTTAGCAATAAAGTGTGATTCCCTGTCTAACTCAAATGAATGACGGCGGTGTTTGTATGTTATGGAGTGTTTACCACTCATTCTGTTTATAAGCAGGTGATTGTCTTGGCGAAAAATAGGTATGATTTTGATCTAGTGTCAGAATATATCTGATGAGCATCGCACACACACACGTTTCTGTTCATGTAGTATGGGTATAAGGGGACTTGGTCGAGCTCTGTTCGGATGTATCACATCTCTTTGAGACTTTGGATTGTCGATGGGTTTTGGTGAGTTCGAGGGGGTCCTTATATTTTCATAGTAGTTGCATTCATGCATTGCATTGCCTTAGATTGTTTAGAGTCTGTTTATGCTTGGGGACAAGCATCGGTTTAAGTTTGGGGGTGTGTTAGTGGACTTTTTTGTCCACTATATACGTTCCAATTTGGCTTAAATTGATCGCTAGTGCCCAAGTATTTAGTGTCTTTTGATGTGTTTTATGTTTTTGGTGTGCAGATTCCCAAGCAAAGGAGAGTTGATGAATATTTGCATAAATTGGTGGTACATGAGCTAGGAATTAAAAGGAGGAAGATCAAGGCTTGAGTTGAGGTCGAAAGAAGGCAAGCCGAGTCGCTAAAGGAGCAAAGTTTCAAGGAATTCAACTGCAGGGCAGAAGCAGCAGGCGCGCCCTCCCTTCATCAAGCGCGCCCGCGCTCTTTTAAGCAGGAGCGCCCGCGCCCTGCCAAGCGCGCCCGCCCTCTAGTCGAGTCCAGCTGCTGATTTTTCTGCAGTTGGTCCGTTTCGAAGCCCAGGAAGCAGCAAGCCCATGGATCATTATTTTATGTAACCTAGTATAAAAACATAAGGATTATTATTATTATCTATCTAGGAAATTAAGTAAGCACGTAGGGTTTTATTATCAGTCAAGAGGCAAAGTACTTTGTGAGCCGTCAAGCTATTTTTCGTTTGTAATTTTCTACACGTGGATTATCGGTGGTTTCTTTTACTCTTGCAATTAATATCAGTCTTTTATGTTTAATTGTTTATTTACTATGTTTTCATATGAACCCATGATGGCGGCTAGGCCAATTATGGGCTAATCGTTGTCATGGGGTTTTAATGGATTTTTCTATCGATTCTAGATATTGATTGTTTTTATGCCTAAGTGTGTGAATGTTATGGATATCCTAGTATGGTTAAGCTTATTCGTTGTAAATGCGTCGCGAACATTTATGATTGTTTGTTAAATCCTCGTGAATGCGAAAGTGGATCTAGGGTTTAGAACATGCCATGCTAGCATAGGTTTTTGCATGTTAAGAGCATGTATTAATTTGTGGTGTAATTCTAACCGTCTTGCACTGACTATGTGATTTTAAGGATTCTTGTGCTTAAGCCATTATGTTTTCAATCTCTATAGACATATAGGGACTAAGTATAGTGGTTGACTATTTGACTTCTATCTTTTGTGGATGTTCATTAGGATGGTATGCGTGCAACGAAAGTTGGCGTTTATCAGTTTAGAGGGTCTGATCAGTTATCATCACTTTCACATGCTAGGTTGAAAAGGCATAAGATTCTAGATGAGATAGTTAATGAAGTTAAAATCCCATGTTTATTTAATATAAGTAATTCTTTAAGTTTTAAGCATTAGTTAAATCAAACTCCAGTTGTTATTTTCTTAGCAGTGGTAGTTAATCATACTCTGGTGTATAAGTGAACTAAACGTAAGCAAGTTGAGTCTCTGTGGGAACGAATCCTACTTATTTCTGTATTACTTGTGACCACGTTCTCTTGCGTGAATAAAGTGCGAACACTCTGCACCTGCTTCATTCTCCGCAGGGACTGCTCCGGACGTGTCCTTTGAAAACCCTGTTAGAGAGGAACAGGTTGCTAATGCTGCTGATTCTTCTGAACAGAAAATCATAGTAGACAGAACATTGAAGCTAAATTGAGGATCATGTTATCTTCCCCATCCTGATAAGGAAGAAACTTGTGGGGAGGATGCTCACTTTATCTGCGCGGATGAACAAGCTATTGGTGTGGCGGATGGTGTTGGTGGATGGGCCGATCTTAGTATTAATGCAGACTTTTATGTACGAGAACTTAAGTCAAATTTGGTAACTGCAATTCAAGATGAACCTAAGGGTTCTATTGACCTATCCTGGATCTTGGAGAAAGCATACTAAGCACCAAAGCCAGAGGGTCTTCACTGCTTGCATCATTGCTCTCACTGAATAGGGTATCCATGCCGTTAATTTAGGTGATAGTGGGTTTATGGTGGTAAGAGATGGGGGTACCATATTTCGGTCAACTGCGTAACTGCATGATTTCAATTTCACATATCAACTGGAGAATGGTAGTGATGGTGATTTGCCTAGCTCTGGTGAGGTGATTACAGTCCCTGTTGCTGCTGTTGTCCTTTTAAAGTATTAATGCTTGACTTGTCTGAGTAAATTGTTTAGTCGTGTGTGTTGGTTTAGTCTTCAACCTTTCGGTTAAAATGAGACTTTAATATGTAAAATCCGTGACTTGTACTCTTTAAAGTATTTTTAGAGTAAAAATCAATTTCATCTTCTAAAATTAATTTTATTTCAAAATTGATTTAGTTCAATTATTTTAATTTATTTAGATAATAATTTAATTAATCTAATTTGATTAGTTAACTTATTTTAATTAATTAATTTAATAGATTAAATATTATTTAAATATAATTAAAAATATTTGGATTTAATTATTTTGAGAAATAAAAATGGTTTATTTATTTGTCTTTATTTAATAATCTCTTTACCTGTTTTAAATGAAACCAGTTTGTTTGAGACTCTAAAAATAATCCGGAGGTGATAAAAATAGTTTCAATTCCCTAATTTATTTATTAACCCGGATTATTACTGTATTAAATATTTAAGGATCCAATAATTATTCGGAGTGGATAACAATGATTCACTTCGACTCAAATAATATTGTAGAATCTACTTGTAATTATTTGACTGTTCTTTAATTTGTGAGTCTTATCTGCTATATGATTTATATGCTTACTTGTCTGCTAATAGATACTAGTTTATTAATTATTATTTGAGATTCGTTATTGTTAGACCGCATGGGTAGACACTAGAATCTAAATTAGATTATTTTATTTGTAGATCCGAGTGAGTTAGTAGCTAGAAGAGAAGTGTAGTCGACCCATTCCAGCTTAGGACAACTTCGATATCAGACAAATATTTCTTCTTTGATCCTCTTCAACACTTTTGTTTTACTGTTTTTAGTTATTCTTATCATGATAAATAGTTATTGTTCAGAGCTATTTATGATTCCTGTTTTATTCTGTGCATCAGAGTTACTTGTTATTCGTACTCTGAATATTGAAAGTTGACTATAATAAACACGTCATATCTGGTGTTATCGTAGTAAATAATGGGGATATGACCTGTATTTAAAATTAAGCATACCTTTATTTTATTTGGGTTGCTCTATTGGATTGGAATTTATCGCATAGGAGGCCCGATGTATGGGGTTCAGCAATCGCATAGGAGGCCCGATGTAGGGGGTCCAGCATTTTTAAGGAAGATATGGTAACCAATCCATCTTCCTATAGGCTAACATTACTTGCCTATTTGGTACCTATTGAGATATCCTTGTTATATCTATGGGTATAGAAATATACCGATGAGCTATAAAGGGGTCCTATTGCTTTTGAACCTGATCAGGGGGCAATAATGGTGTGTGTTGAGTATCCAATCTATATTTCCTGTGTGGCTATTATATTTTGATTTTGAGCAGTTGATTCATTTTGATGACATACTGCATTGTTTCAGTTGAGATAAACTGTGATTTATTCACTGTTCAGTTTTTATAATAAACTGTTTTATATTCCGTTCACGATACAGATTTTTATACTAACTTTATTTCTATTGTTCATATACTTGCTGAGCATTTCTTTGGCTCACTCTTGCTTTTTATCTAAATTTTGCCAGATATCCAGTATGAGTCACAGCAGTAGCTCTAGCGGGCATAGAGAGCCTCAGGTGTTAGGGCGGCTCGCTTCTCGGGCTTCCCAGGTATTTAGTTATTTACAGTTTTGTTGTAGATAAAATGTGTTATAAAATGAATTTAGACTTAAAACTTATTTAAACTTATGGATTTGAGTTTTGAATTTAGTTTCTGGTGTGTAATAAAGTGATTTGGATTTACTTTTAGTTTCAACTGCTTAACTTCATACTATAACCTGTTAGCGATCTTTGGTTTGTCGGGTTCAATGCGCCTCTGATTTATTATCAAGCCAGTGTGCACCTGATATATATTATTTTATTGTTATTATTAGTCGGTGACCCTCAAATCTAGACCTTGGGATTTGGAGGCGTCACAGTTGGTATCAGAGATACATGTTGGTAGTCACTGAAATAAGCAGAGATATAGGCCGTGAAAGATTTGTTAGATCACATGAGATAGATTTGTATTCATTTGAGATAGGTTTACGTTCATATGAGATAAGTTTATGTTGGCTTTAGTTTTAAGCCTATGTTGTGAGTTGTGGAGAAATCCACTTGTTGAGAAATCAACATAGGAGTTAAAAAGTGAAATGTTCGCTCAATACCCACATCTATTTTTTTAAGTTGGATTCTGGGGACAAAATCCTTATAAGGAAGGAAGGTTGTAACGTCCGAGAAAATTACGTGTATTTTACAATATTTAAATATGCTTTTAATATAAATTTTGGTGAGTCAGATTTATATATATATATATATATTCATTTATTTGTGTTAGGATTTTTAATAAATAGGAAAATTACCTGTTACCTGTTATGTGACTTATGTGTAGCCTAAAATATTTTATTCTATTTTACTATAATTTTTATTTCGTTAGAATAATGCTATTTCGATTTATGATTATCGGACCCAGACCCTGTAGAGGACTAGAAACCTTGTTTTTGGTTCCTTTATTTTTATAAAAATGGTAAAATCCCCAAAATGACTTTATTTTATTATTTTTGAAACATTCATAATTTTTAGGGAATTTTGACATACATATTGTATTTATTCGTAAATATCTATTTTTATATTTTTTCCATAAAAACTTATTTTTGGGCTTTTTATTTTAATTATGGAGTAATTTATCTTTTAATCAAAATTAAGCCCTAAGATTTCCAAAAATATAAATAGATTTTTATTAATAAAATTTTATTTGCATTTACTATTTTTAGTAAATTAACATCAACTAGTTTAGAAGAATTAGGGAAAATCACTCTAGCTAGGGTTTGTGTTCATCATGATCAGTCATCGATTCGCTTAAATCGTCGCTTCCCAACTCGAATTCGCAGTACAGTCTATTGCTGGTTCGCTTTTGACTTCGCTTGACTCATTTATTGAAGCGAAGAACAAGTGTCAGAATATTACTTTAGCCATTAATTCGTTGAAAATCTATGTGGAGATAATGGAGCTTTGCTCGCGAGCGAATGTGCATATCAAAGAACAGAACTTTTATGACGTTGAAGTGTTTGGAGATGATTGAGTTGGAGTATTTTAGCGAAACGTCTTCGTCCACAATTAGGCGAATGCTAGAGACGAAGATTCATGCTATCTGATCGCATATCGAGAGGTTGATTATAAGGAGTTCGGTGATTGGCTTGTCGATATTCGATTAGTTAGTAGGAATTTAGGTTAGATGGCGATTGGACGGGCTTCTGCTTCGAGGCAGAGAGAAGATGAGATGCGTATGAAGCGGAGGGAAGCTGAGGAACAGAGTCGATTAAGTTTACGAGATTGTATTTATGCATTGGAGGACTGGATGGAGAAACTGTTATGTGATATCCATGTGTTCAGAACTGTGCATGTAGCATTATTCCTTGAATTGGAAGCTGCTGCAAGGTCATGTAAGTGTTCTCTTGCTAGCTGATGTATTCTTAAAGTCAGTTGGATGAACTTTGTGCTATAATTTAGATATTTGTGCTGTTAAAATAGTCTGTCATGTATTCTTTTAACAAACATGACATAGCAAGTCGTACAAAGCATAAATTTGGTATGGTGATACTTCACAGCATTCTATGCTGCAATTCAGATTGATGTAAATGAGAATGTGCCTGCTGATGTTGCGATTCCATCGGATCACATTTCAAGCAACTCTGATGCATCTTTACCAAATGATGATACATCTTAACATGAGCACGGAAAAGAATACCATGTTGAACTTAAAAATTGCAAACTGAGTAACCATGTTCAGAGAGTGTCAACTGAGAGTGTTAGAAGTGATCTGTGTTCATTAAGGGACAGTGAAATCTCAGATTCAAGAGTGGCAAATTCAAATGATGATAATTTAGTTAAAGTTCCTGGAGCTTCTGCAACTTCTAAAGCCACCGAACCTGACTCAGACTTGCATATTCCGAGTGAAATTCTAGTTACCCTTTCACCAGAGGAGCGTCATGCGGTGAACATGGTCCTTGTCACCATGCAACAGAGACTAGTTACTGCTAGTATGGACAGGGAAATTCTTTTAGCAAAACTAAACCAAGAGGATGCTGCAAAATAGTATCTTAAAAAAAAGGTTTGTCCCTAATTATACTGCTTCGTATTTATCTGGAATTAGGTTTAAACATCGCCTGTTTATTGAGCCTGGTCATTTGTCACCCAATATTCACTCTCAGAAGACACTAATGGCCATTAGTAGTTCCAGAGCTTTGGTCGGTGACTGTTCAGTACATAATGTAACATCTAAGCATGAGCATCTACTACGGCAAACAAGTAATGCAAATACTGCATACAGGAATATATGTTTTGACAATTGCAGAAAAACCTGCATGAAATTGAGAAATAAGGAACAACCTAATAATAGTAATTCTCTATATGGGTTGTTCTCATGTGGTGAAGAGGAGCGGAAATTCCTATCCAGCGTTGGGGTTTGGCATGACAAGTTTCCATATCTCTGCACCTGCTTCATTCTCCGCAGGGACTGCTCCGGACGTGTCCTTTGAAAACCCTGTTAGAGAGGAACAGGTTGCTAATGCTGCTGATTCTTCTGAACAGAAAATCATAGCAGACAGAACATTGAAGCTAAATTGAGGATCATGTTATCTTCCTCATCCTGATAAGGAAGAAACTTGTGGGGAGGATGCTCACTTTATCTGCTCGGATGAACAAGCTATTAGTGTGGCGGATGGTGTTGGTGGATGGGCCGATCTTAGTATTATTGCAGACTTTAATGCACGAGAACTTAAGTCAAATTTGATAACTGCAATTCAAGATGAACCTAAGGGTTCTATTGACCTATCCCGGATCTTGGAGAAAGCATACTCAAGCACCAAAGCCAGAGGGTCTTCACTGCTTGCATCATTGCTCTCACTGAACAGGGTATCCATGCCGTTAATTTAGGTGATAGTGGGTTTATGGTGGTAAGAGATGGGGGTACCATATTCCGGTCCACTGCGTAACTGCATGATTTCAATTTCAAATTTCAACTAAAGAATGGTAGTGATGGTGATTTGCCTAGCTCTGGTGAGGTGATTACAGTCCCTGTTGCTGCTGTTGTCCTTTGAAAGTATTAATGCTTGACTTGTCTGAGTAAATTGTTTATTCGTGTGTGTTGGTTTAGTCTTCAACCTTTCGGTTAAAATGGGACTTTAATATTTAAAATCCGTGACTTATACTCTTTAAAGTATTTTTAGAGTAAAAATCAATTTCATCTTCTAAAATTAGTTTTATTTTAAAATTGATTTAGTTCAATTATTTTAATTTATTTAGATAATAATTTAATTAATCTAAATTGATTGGTTAACTTATTTTAATCAATTAATTTAATTGATTAAATATTATTTAAATATAATTAAAAATAATTGGATTTAATTATTTTGAGAAATAAAAATGATTTATTTATTTGTCTTTATTTAATAATCTCTTTACCTGTTTTAAATGAAACCAGTTTGTTTGAGACTCTAAAAATAATCCGGAGGTGATAAAAATAGTTTCAATTCCCTAATTTATTTATTAACCCGGATTATTATTGTATTAAATATTTAAGGATCCAATAATTATTCGGAGTGGATAACAATGATTCACTTCGACTCAAATAATATTGTAGAGTCTACTTGTAATTATTTGACTGTTCTTTAATTTGTGAGTCTTATCTGCTATATGATTTATATGCTTACTTGTCTGCTAATTGATACTAGTTTATTAATTATTATTTGAGATTCGTTATTATTAGACCGCATGGGTAGACACTAGAATCTAAATTAGATTATTTTATTTGTAGATCCGAGTGAGTTAGTAGCTAGAAGAGAAGTGTAGTCGACCCATTCCAGCTTAGGACAACTTCGATATCAGGCAAGTATTTCTTCTTTGATCCTCTTAAATACTTTTGTTTTACTGTTTTTAGTTATTCTTATCATGATAAATAGTTATTGTTCAGAGCTATTTATGATTCATGTTTTATTCTGTGCATCAGAGTTACTTGTTATTCGTACTCTGAATATTGAAAGTTGACTATAATAAACACATCATATCTGGTGTTATCGTAGTAAATAATGGGGATATGACCTGTATTTAAAATTAAGCATACCTTTATTTTATTTGGGTTGCTCAATTGGATTGGAATTTATCGCATAGGAGGCCCGATGTATGGGGTCCAGCAATCGCATAGAAGGCCCGATGTAGGGGGTCCAGCATTTTTAAGGAGGATATGGTAACCAATCCATCTTCCTATAGACTAACATTACTTGCCTATTTGGTACCTATTGAGAAATCCTTGTTATATCTATGGGTATAGAAATGTACCGATGAGCTATAAAGGGGTCCTATTGCTTTTGAACCTGATCAGGGGGCAATAGTGGTGTGTGTTGAGTATCCAATCCATATTGCCAGTGTGACTATTTTATTTTGATTTTGAGGAGTTGATTCATTTTGATGACATACTGCATTGTTTCAGTTGAGATAAACTGTGATTTATTCACTGTTCAGTTTTTATAATAAAATGTTTTATATTCCGTTCACGATACAGATTTTTATACTAACTTTATTTCTATTGTTCATATACTTGCTGAGCATTTCTTTGGCTCACTCTTGATTTTTATCTAAATTTTGCCAGATATCCAGTATGAGTCACAGCGGTAGCTCTAGCGGGCATAGAGAGCCTCAGGTGTTAGGGCGGCTCGCTTCTCGGGCTTCCCAGGTATTTAGTTGTTTACAGTTTTGCTGTAGATATAATGTGTAATAAAATGAATTTAGGCTTAAAACTTATTTAAACTTATGGATTTGAGTTTTGGATTTAGTTTCTGGTGTGTAATAAAGTGATTTGGATTTACTTTTAGTTTCAACTGCTTAACTTCATACTATAACCTGTTAGCGATCTTTGGTTTGGCGATGTCAGTGCGCCTCTGATTTATTATCGGGCCAGTGTGCACCTGATATATATTATTTTATTGTTATTATTAGTCGGTGACCCCCAAATCTAGACCCCGGGATTTGGAGGGCGTCACAGTTGGTCCCTGATATTGTAGAAGGGGGTTGAATACGATATCTAAATTTACTCGCAGAATTTTGGATTTAGAAATATTATTTTAATTAATCATGAAATATTAATTTTAATGAAATACTATTCAAGTAGAAGATATAATTTTTAACTTGAAAAGTATTCCAAAATTAATATGATGAAAGTGTAAATAACTGTTTAAAATTCTAGAACGATTTTGACATGAATTGTTCTAAATGAACAATTATAATTGAAATCAGTACAAATAGTTTGTGAATATTACAATCAGACAAATTACTGAATTTGAATATTTTCAACAACTAAAATATGAAGTCTAAAACCTCATATTTATAGAGGAGGAGAAGCTTGTATGACTTTTCAATTCATGATATTTTTCAGACAATTTTAAGCCTTGTATAACTTTCTGAAAGTGCTCGGTATAATTTTTCCATTTGGTATGACCATTCAGAAACTTCTATATGACTTTTCTTCAACCAAATTCGGTATGACTTTTTGGATCCACTCTTGTATGACTTATGTTTGTACTTTTTTACTTTCTGCAAGTGGTTACTCTATGGCCTTTTGATTGAAATTCGGTATGGCATTTCTAATAAGCTTCAGTATAACTTTTTGCCTTACTAAATTCGGTATGACTTCTTGGAAAGGCTTGCATGACTTTCTTTAAAACAAATTCGGTATGACTTTTAATAAAAGTCTTGGAAGACTAATTAAAAGTCAAACAAATTCATTTCTTTTCTAGTAAATTAATTCTACTTAATTTAATTAAATAATTTATAAATTAAATTAATTTTAACTTGAGTTAATTTAATTAAATAATTAATTTACTTTCGATAGTAGAATTAAAATACTTTCTTGACAGTACAACCTTGTTGTTGGCACCGAAATCCTTCGGTTTTTTTCTCTATCATCTGTCATAAAACCACTTAACCTAGATGATAAATATTTATTAATTTTGTTGACACACAAATGTATTGTCTGGTTCATTTGTGTCATATTAAAATAAATATTCTACATCTTTTAACTATTAAGCTATGGTATTATGTCCTTCTTCTGCTTCACTAATTTTTCCTCTTTAGTTATCTTCCTCTGGAATTTTCGTGTAGTAGCCATTTAAAATCTTCTGCATCTCCAAAATTCTTTTGAAATACTATTTCTTTATTTTTTACTGACGCTTGAACATATTAATGAACTTCTTTCAGTGTAGAGTAACAACCTCATCAAAATACTTCTGATATAATGATTCTTCATGTCTAGTTAATTTTCTTGGTCTTGTTTCCAGTTTCAATATTTATTATTTACTTCCCTTTCTAATCTGAGTTGAGTTGTTATCTAATTATTACAAATAAGCCTAGTCGTATGCCTTTCAGTAAGGCAGATCCTCAATAGCTCTGTTCTAGATGAATTTTGCGTGAAACACATTCCTGATTTTGTATTTGAAGCCCACTTATTTTTGAAAACTCAACTTGAGGTCAGCGCATTGTACTTGCCCACTTATTTTTGAAAACTGAGAATTCTAGTTTTTTTGCTAATTACTATTAGTGCTTGGATAAGAATTTCATTGAAGGTCAAATTATTTTATAAGTTTGGAGGTTATGTGTGTGTATGTATTATCTAAATGAATACGGCAAGAGGAAAATTTTAAGGATTTGTATTCTCCTTTTTCTTTATTAATGTACAACATATGTTTTTGAAAGTTATGTTGATAAAAATACTTCAAAATGGCCTTTTTCCAAAAAAATCATTAAACATATCGTAATTAATAGTTCAAAATTATGTTGCCAAATTGGAATCAGCTTCATGCATCAAAAGTTTCTGCCTTTCACGGACTTTAGCTAAACATTGTTGGACTACATTAAAGGAAGATGATAGTAATAATAGCAACGTTAGGTATCAACTACTACGAGAAGTATGGAAGAGTATGCGATAGTTAAGCTTCAAGTATTTTGTATAATTTTTCAGTATTAATAGAGGGTAAATTGAACATATATTTACAAAGGAACTCTTATTCAAACCTGCAATTTATATTCTTATAGTCATCATTTACAATGGGGAGGCTTAGTAAATGTTATGTTAGGGGCTTTGTTGCAGGTGCAAGGGTGATTCAGGGATGTTGCCGTTTTCATACTTGCAGAGGTTGTAGATCAAGATCTGCAAGTTGCTGGTATAGTGTAGACACAGTTGGTCTGTGAGTGTAAAGTCTCAAAAGTACTTGTTGCAGGTGGTGCTGGAGTCTATATCCTGCACCATCAACATTGTGCCAGGTGTTTATGTGTTATGCTTCAGAAGTGCAGAGCTTATTTGATGGTGTTGCAGGGAAATGGGTGTTGTCTCTACAGTTGTTGTCTCTGCAGAGGTGTTGCTCAAAGGTGGCTGTTTTTTTAGTTTTTTTGTTGTTTTCTTCTGGTCTCTTGGTTTTAGTGGTTTTTTCTTTTTGGATATTTTTCTCTTTGGAGGTTGTTCAAAGAGAATTTTTTGTTTGTTTACTTAACTTTCTTCTAAATATTTTTCTTTTTAATATATTTCTCACGAGGCCCTCATTTTTTCGAATAAGAAAAAAAAGTTTTATTTTTTGACAAGAATTCAATAAAACAATTTATAGAATACCTCGTAGAACACTTTGGAGACACTTTGCAAAACACTTTATAGATTAAAAAATAATAAAATATTTTTTTAGAACACTCTTCATAAAACATATTTTTTTCAGAAAACTTTTCATAAAACATTGTGCAATTGACTTTGTAGAACACCTCACAGATAAAAAAATATTAAAATATATTTTTGCAGATTACTCCATAAATCAAAACTTTTAGTTAAATACTTTGCAGAACACTTTATACATTAAAAGATAACATAAAGGAAATCTGAAGAAAAACAATTAGTTAAACACTTTGCAAACCTTGATTTTTTTATTTATCTAAGTTATGAAAATATGGTAATTTTTGCAAGTATATGATCACAAAATATATTAATATTACTAGATTACTTAGTAGAATATTAATTTTATTATTAAATTAAAAAAATTATATCCATCAAAATGGAAATAAATTATAGTAATTTTCTATTTAAACAAATTAGTTAAATACGTAGTTGAAATACCTTCTAGAACTTATATTCAATTTTAATACAATAATATGTATTAGATTAAAAAAAACATATTGAATTTCAATAAAACACACATTAGATCACTAAAAATATATTTAATATTACTAGATTATTTAGTAGAATCATAATTTTATTATTAAATTAAAAAAATTATATCTATCAAAATTATATATAAAAAAAATGTTAATTTTTAAATATAAAAAGTTATGAAAATACTTACTAGAACACTTGACAAATCTAATTTGTTAAATATATATTTTTGATTCTTAGTAATATTCACTACAAGAAAAACAGTATCAGATAACACCGATCAGACAACACTCAGTGAAAAAAGTGTTGCCCAGAATTAACATACAATGGTTTATTTCTCCCCTGAAAAACTGTAGTCGGTTATACAACAGTTTTAAACCCGTTGCCTAAAAAACTCAATCACACAATACTTTTTATATATCGTATTATGCAAAGCAATAGCTCCATACAACGGTTTAATAAAGCTGTTGTTTGAATAAATTTAAGACAATTCTATGAGAAACCGTTGTTGATATCAAACAAGTGTTTATTGTGAGACATTATATAAGACGTTTTCACATAACAATACAATATTGTGTTGTCTGATAGAGCTCATCAGATAATACTTTTTCAATGTTGTTTTGTGCAAATCAAGATCTCTAAACAACAGTTTATTTTACAACGATTTTTACATACAAAAATGTTGTCTTTATGAATTTCATACAACGAATTTTTCTCAAAGGGTTGTGTCACTTTATTTCATACAATATTTATTTTACAACAGTTTTATGTAGAAAACCGTTGTCTTCGTTTAACTCATACAACACAATTTCTAAAAAAACCATTGTCTATTTAACAGAAGATGACAAAAATTACTTTTTCATAATAAGATGAAAAATGTTTTTAAACATATATTATTATTTTAGTTAATAAATTACATAAAATAAATTTTAAAAATTTTAGTTTTTTTATACATAACTGAAACCAAAAGATCTTAACATCCGTACGGTCGGATCGTCGGAAAAAATATTTTTAATTTTATATGAAGCTAATTATAGTTTTATAAAAATCCCTTATGCTTATATCCTAACTTTCAAACAATAAATCATACTAATTATTCTTATTCGAACCATAAAAGTATCTACTAATTACTAGAAATATATATATATATATATATATATATATATATATATATATATATATATATATATATTTGTACATATACATAATATAAATATATTTTTCTAAGTTGTAGCTTTTAAAAAAACCAAAATTTATAAAAAAAACGAATCGTTTTAAGCATTTAAAAACATAGGAAAATATACAACGGTTTTTATATCATAATTTTTAAACAAAAAAGCATACTAATCACTCATATTCGAACCATAAAAGTATCTACTAATTAGTAGAAAAATATATATATATTTGTACATATACATAATATAAATATATTTTTTTAAGTTGTAGTTTAAAAAAATCTAAATTCATAAAAAATGAATCATTTTAAGCATTTAAAAATATTGGAAAACATACAAAGATTTAAAAAAAATAGAAATAATAATCCGTGACAAAGCACTAGTTATGAGTATTAGTCAATATAGTAGTGATCTACTAAGATCTCTAGCCAAATTGATTTTTTATTTTTTAAAAATTTAGGAATATCAATATATTATATATATCTTCACATCCGTACGGTTGGATATATCCTCGAGAAATAGTTTTTACAAAATAGAAATAATAATCTATGATAAGCACTAGTTACGAGTACAAGTCAATTTAGTAGTTTTGTACTAAGATCTCAAACCAAATTAATTTTAAATTTTTTATAAAATTCTAATTTTTTTAAGGCTTAAATGTAATTTAAACCCTGTGTTATTAACAATATACAATTCAAACCCTATTTTAATATATTTAGTAAATTTAACCCTACGTTTTTTAACTATTTACAATTGAAACCTTTTTTTAAATAATTAGTAAATTTAACCCTATATTTTTTAACTATGTACAATTGAAACCTTTTTTAAAATAAATAGTAAATTTAACCCTACATTTTAAAATATTTAGTAAATTTAACCTTAACTTTTTAATTTCGGAATAAAATAAATTTTATGACAAAATTTTGAATAAATATTCGTCAAATGCACTATTGTCAATTTTTTTGTATAGATATTATCTAAGCATAATAGATATTTGCAATTATTAAGATTTTTTCTTATAAAATGGATATTTAGATGTTTTTTTCTATATTAATATATCTATATGTATAATATATTATATATGTTCAATAAAATTTTAATATGTATTTATATTATTCCATCTTGCCATCATACTTCCCGCTCAATATATTCATAAATGTTCATCACCGAATTTAATTTATTTTCAAAAATACTCTTCGATGAATATATTCTCGAAAATACTTTTTCGATATAAAATTTATTTTATTCCGAAATTAAAAAATCAAGGTTAAATTTACTAAATGTTTTAAAACGTAGGGTTAAATTTACTATTTATTTTAAAAAAAGGTTTCAATTGTACATAGTTAAAAAACGTAGGGTTAAATTTACTAATTATTTTAAAATTTTAGTAATTATTTTAAAAAAGGTTTCAATTGTAAATAGTTAAAAAACGTAGGGTTAAATTTACTAAATATATTAAAAGAGGGTTTGGATTGTATATTATTAATAACATAGGGTTTAAATTGTAAATAAGCCATTTTTTAATTTAATATATAAATAATTTTTAATAGAAAGCTAGTTAATTCACAAATGAAAATTATTTTATAAAAGATTTTATTTTCATTTCCTACATCTTCTTTCCTTCCTCCATTTCTTGAAATTTCACAAAACCTAAATTCCCCTACATAGCCAAATTTCACTTCCCCCTCTTTGTTTTCAGACGCCTCTCAATGACTCTATGTCTCTATCTCTCTCACACACAAACATAAACTCACGCATATCTCACTCCCTTTCTCTCGATTACTCACCTCTCTGACAAACATGAACCCTAATTGTTCAAACCTGAGCTCATATTTCTCTCGATTCGTTCAAGCGTAAACACACAATGCAACTTAGATCAAAATTGATATTTCTCTCGATCTTCATCTCTCTTCATCGATTTGGAGGTTCTCTGATTTGGGTATTCTCACAATTTGGAGGTTCTTCGATTAGGGTATCTTATCTCTCTCTTGCTTTGACCTCTCTCTCTGTCTCTATCTCTATCTCTCTCTCATTTCTAGATCTACTTATTATATATGTATATATAGATGTGTATCTCTTGTCTTTTTTACTAATTTTAAGTTTATGAATGATTTCTTATGAAAGAGTGTTTTGGCTATGGTGATATTTTGAGTCCTATTGTGGTGATAGATCGTTTCCCGGTGTTGTTGCAACGGATTCTGGTGAATTAGTGTTTTGAATGCTTTGACTTGCACTTTGACCAAATGTCATGGGTTAGACTAATGCTCTTGATAGGCGACATGATTTTGGAGATCTTTATGGCTCAAAAGTGCTTTACTTTCTTTTTCTTTTGTTCGATTATCTACTGAAATTGAATAGTGCAGAGACCAGATATCCAATTAGGACAAGTGTATGCACCTAAGTTGGACAAGATCCTTCCATTGATTATATTTGTCTGATTAATGATTTATCTTACATTTATAATTCTGATTTATCATTTGCTTTTTTAGTCATAGATATGCATTCACTAGGTAAACTAGATTTTATACAATGCTTGTTCTTTTAAGTTTGTACTCAAGTAAGTCATGTTGTTATCATATTAGCTCTTATGCCATACGTTAATCTTCTGCTTGATTAATTTTTCTGAACATATTATGTTAGTAAATTTCAAAATGCATAATAATACATGTTTGTTGTTTAATTTAGGATTTCACTATTTTTGGTTATTAAGCATATGTGATATTGTTCATGCAGAAGGCCTAGAGAAGTTGGTCCCTTTGTAAGACAAAGATGCTGAGTAGGAGGAAGTGGACATCGATTTATCTAGTAAGTTTGAATGACTCTGTAGAAGTTGGGAAATCTTATATTGATTTCCTTTTTTCAGTAATATAGTTAATGACTACTTTGTGTGCCAAAGATGCATATTTTTATGCTATTCATAATAATTTTAAAAGCTCGTTCAAAACCCAATCAAATTTAGTAGCACATGCTCTGTCCTAATCTATTTCTGTACGACTCAATAATTAATACAGTATATATTCTATTGATTACAATGTCATCTGATTAATCAGTTTCATGTAATGATCATTATATGCATACTGTACTGCGGCATTGTGCTTTCTATTATTATCTTATATTAGATTAAAAAAGACAGTACTGTATTTATTTGTAGCAGTAACAATAGTGTCCGAGTTTATGGGCATCAGAATAGGCATCTTGAGAAGAAATTATAGAACTGTTTCAGGGGGTTTTAGTAAAAAGGCACCAATGCTTGAGTCCTCACAAGCTCTTTACTATTGGGTATTTCCCTTATTCCTATATATTACAATCAAATCTTTCTTGGCCTATATATATGTATGGATGTATATATTTGTTTATTTTGCAGACTGGAGTTTGTAAACCACTTCATTTAACAACGAAAAAGGTAAAAAACTAACTTTGTATGGCTATTTAGTCGGTTTATCTCTCATGTACATACAATTTCCTTCACACTTAAGTTTATAGATATTCTAGCAGCTAGTTTTTAATGCCATTGTTAATTAGTTGCTAGTACAAACTTGAAATTAATTTAAGTTGAAAAGCATGAGGGAGACCTTTTAGCAGCTGTTCTGGACATACAATTTCCTATGTTCTCATATGCCATTGTGTTCTGGACTTTCTAACAACAGATTATAACTAAAAAACACTTGACCTTTTAGTTTACTAACAACGGATTTTTGTGGTTGTATTGTTGTTTCTGGCTATTACACAACGACGTCTAGAGATGAAATTGTTGCCTCTCACTCTTTCACACAAGAGATTTTGTGCCGTTGTCTGAGGCGCCTAACAGACGGCGCCTCAATACTCAACGGGCAAACATGGTGTTAGACAACGGGGAAAAATCGTTGTCTGTTTTAGTTTTCCTTGTAGTGATTTAAAATCAATCATCTACTAATACTATAACACTTAAACGAATCTTATTATTAGTAAGTATTATAATTTTAATTTTATTAACTAGTTTAATAAGTCGCGCTTCGCAACGGCGTTATAATATATTTTTAAATTATATTTTGAAATTTTATAGTTCAAATATCTCATAACATCTAAATAATCATTAATAAAATTATGTGAAAACTAGAGAATATGTATGTAAATTTATTATATTTGTTTTAATAAAATATTATTTTAACAAAATATTTGTGAGTATATTGGTGTCGTTAATACGTGTGTTAAAGCTTTAATTATATTCGGACATATGAACTCAAATCCATGTAGTAGTATGTAAATAATTTCTTCTTCCAACTTTTTCTAATAATTATACATAGAAAAAACACGTTAAACTTATACGATAGTGATTTTTATCGGCCAGTACTTTTAACTACTTTTAAATTTTTATATGTTATAATTGTGATAAACCAATAAATAATAAAAAATTAATTTGTTTCCCATAAACTAAAGTCATGTCAAAACTAAATTGATCATGTGTTTACGTAATGACTGACTCCCGCATCATGTATAGTGGGATAATTCCTTCTTCCAACTTTTTTCAGAACAGTTATACATAGAAATAATACGTTTGTTAGTTAAGATGAGTTTTGTAGAATGGGGTGTTGAATGTAACTTGATTAATTATGAAGGATTCTTGCTAACAACAAACAAGAATGATAATTAACAAGTTAATGATGCAGATAAAATGACAAGGTGTTTAAACTTCAAAAATTAATTTTATTAATTTTTGTTTTGTTACAACTGTCTGAAAAAATAATTCAAGCTTCGATAGATACAATAACAATGAGTTTGCTAATGTTTCTATACTTGATAAATTCTACCTCAGTTGCATAAGAGAAAGTACTTGTGAGATATGTGCATTTATACTGAAACACATATCTCACTTACAAGTGTACTTTCCCTTATTCCTAGGACAAAGCTTGAAATAGAAACTTTGATTTTTCCATTCAAATTTGTCTTCACTTTAAGCACGCTTTACCTTTTGCTTGAATTCTCCCAAGTTGTAGTAGTAGACTTGACAGACTAGATAGTAATTTCAAAATCATTCCTTGTATTTTCACTATCTAGTCTACTACCTGAAACAGACTATAAGTTTCACTAAAAGTTTACTATCAACTTTTAGCTCATCTACGGTGACAGTATCTTCGACTCCGCATACTTTGGTATCACGCTCGATAGTCCATGAAACATATTATCTTCCAAAGTTGCTGTCAACTATCCCCACCAATGTTGTTGTCAACTACTCCGCCAAAGTTGCTGATAGTAAAACTTGTTGTCTTCAATTCTTCATTCTACGCCAATTTTACTGTCAATGGAATAGTTGGTGTCAGTAAAACTTGATGTCTTCAAATCTTCATTCTCCGCCAAGTTTACTGTCAATGGAATAGTTGTTGTCATCTGTTTCAAATGTGTTGTCACTTGTAATGTACTGTCATAGGCTTGAGTAATTGAAATGTTGCTGTCTGAGTTTTGAATCATGTTGTGCATGAATACTTAGTGAACTTCTACTACATGACTCATTTTTATTCTTTTATACAAAACAGTAACTTTCAAATGTACTGTCATCTAACTAATACTTTTAAATGTACTATCTACAAGTGACTACCAATTATATTGTCAATGACTATATTGTCAATGAGTATATGACAGTTTGTTTTACTTAGCTTATTAACATTAAACTAAGTACATTAGTTGATTACACCACAATCCCTAACAATATCCCCTAATTTGTTTTTATGTAAAATAAAGACAACTTAAAAGCTAATTGTATATGCAAACTCAACTAACATAAATTGAAGTGTTTGTACAAGAAAAACATACAGGAAATTACAAGTACAAATACAATAGGTTATTTTTCTCAACTAGGCTCCTCTAGACTGAGCTGCTCTTTAATTTGAGCTTGAGCTTTCTTGAATTGGTTTATTCCTTTCATACAGCAACTCTAAAGTTCTCAGAGCCCTCTTCTCATCTGATGCCTTGGCATGTTCAGATACACATTAAAGTGTCAGCTTCACCAATTTATGAGAAAGATTCTTTAAGTCTTGATAAGAATAATAGGCTTTCACTAGTCCTTTTAGGTATACTCGATTCACCCTGAGTTTGTCCACATCATCATCTTCTTTGGATCTTGCTTCAATTATTTTTCCTACTGCTGTATTTAGATCTCTTTCAATTTTTAACAGAGAGCCTATAGTTAATCTAAAAATTATTCTGAGGTTTGCAGTGTTGAGAACTCCAAAATGTTCAACCTTGACTTCAATGCTGTGAACGATGATTCTTAATGGATTTGTAAAGACAGGAAACACATAATCAGCTTTTCTAGAGAATTTATCATTTAGCTCGGCACATTTTAGATCAATCTCAGCTTCTTTGATTTGTCTATTGATTCTGTCTATCTCCTTCTTTGTGATTTCAACATCAGCTGCAAACTTACTCTTCTTCTCTCTTTCCTTCATCTTCTTCTTTTCTTTCAACTCACAGATCTCCAATGCTTTCCTTTTAAGATCAAACACTTCAAAATTTGTGATATTAATGAGTTGTCTCTTGATTAATTTGATTATTTCAGGATCTTTCTCAGCCAATGTCTTCAATTCTTCAAAGGTGATCTCTTCAGCAGATCCACCAGAGTTATAGAATATTATTCTTTCAGGGTTCCTTAGAAGACATTGCTGGGTATTCTTATAATCTACGTTCTTCTCATACTCTTGTTTCTGCTTTGTTGAGATGATTATCTGGAGTTTGGGAATGAATCCTTACTCTTCATAATAAGGAAGCTCTTGCAGTTGCTCCACCAGCTTCATTAGGAGTTCAACATTTTTATCTTGCAAGGAATCCATCCTCCATAATTCCTTAACTCCATCTTCATTGACAAACATCACCCCATCTGAATAGACTATAGTCTCAGGCTCCTCAGCATCAACAAAACCAAGGGATGATTTTTGAACCAAGAATTTCCTAATTAGAATTCCCCTGAAGACTTGAGTCCCGATGTCTGGGCCCTTGATAACAAGTAGCATCCTTCTGACCATGAAAAAATTTGCCTCATTCAATTCATGCCCCATCACTTCAACTTCCCTAGTGGAATAGTAGACATTTACCCTGCTTAGAGAATTGAGCTCAGTCCACTCAACAACAATCTTGATGATTGATTCTGCCTTTGACTTAACCAAGTTGTTAATTGTTGGTCTCCTGACATCTATGCAGTCTTCTTGAATAACTTCTGTCACCAGCTTCCACTGTTTCCTGTTAGGCTTCCTACTTGAATATGGCCTTGGTCTATCAGCCTTTGTCTTCCTATATCTTTTAGATAAAAAAAATTTCCTTGACAATAAGTCTTCCCTCACTTCTTTTGACAGTGACTTTGAAGTTACCGTCAATACATGCTTGACAGCAGGTTCAGGCTCCTTGACAATAAATTCCACCTTATTTCTCCTTGCAACATCTTGCTTATCTGCTTCAAAACCAAGCACCACAACCTTCATAACCCTTCCTTTAATCTCACAAACTATCTTCTCATCTTCACCATCCTTATTACCAGCTTCAGAGGTCCCTGCATCACCATTATTGTTTATTGTTGGACTTGGAATTACCTGCACCATCCTCAGGCTTTTCATCATCATTATCACCATCCCTTCTTTCCTGATTCTTCTTTGTTTTATTCTTTTCCAACCTCCTTAATTCCTCAGCCAATACCCTTATTACTTCACTTCTATCTTCAGTTCTTGGCAGCTGGTTGAAGTAGTTAATGAAAGTGTTTGTCCTAAATCCAATCATGTATGATGAGTTAGGAAGAACTTTCTTGTATTCTTATTTGATTTCATTAATATTAATAAAAGACTTATTTGTTTTATTACGGGCTTTATCTGTTTAAAGTGTCTTAAATAAGATGTTCCATAGTTTAGAGTGAAGCTTCTAGAATTATAATGAGATTATAATAGTGAGATCTAGAAGATGATGACTCTTGACTTAAACAGTTCCTGATCATAGGATAACTAATTGGAAGTTAGTGAATCCGCAAAGATTGGTACATACTATGCTTGCTCCTTTAAGGAGGATGTCTGTTCTCATAGGCATTTGTGTGGTGACACTATAGCTAGTATGTAGGTGCTTATTAAGGAATAAGTTCACTGAACGTGACTCGATAAATTGAACAACTAATGGAGTTTACTCATGTGTCAATAGTTGTTCACTAAGTGATAGTTGCGCAAGTATCCTTAGACTTGAGATCGTTAAAGTTATCTTGTATATAATGAACTATGTTTTGGTTTAGTCCTTAGTCTCAAGGACATCCATTAGGTCTATTCCGGGCATAGGGATTTGTGTATGAAGATAGTTAACGTCAATAGAGGATCCACCCCTTCCAGTATGGGAAGAGAATATCCTATGTTATTCTTAGTATGCGAGTTCTGGAATCTCTGGCCAGAGTGAATGAAATTAGAAAGGAGTTTCTAATTTGCATTAATATGAACTTTGCACTATGAATAAGAAAACATATGATTAAATTTAATAGGCTTGACACGAGTTCCATGCCTTGTATTTAATCGGGATATTGTAGGGTGGAAGGAATTGATTGTGCGGTAACTAGTCACTGACAGGTTCTTGGCAGTGAATTCATATTATCCGGATAGTCGCGATATGTTGAGAAGCATCACTCACGATGTAGAATAAATATAATTAATCAGTTAATTATATTTAATGAATTATTAGAATTCATATAAATAATAAATAAAAAGTTTATTATTATTTATTTCTACTACCGGCTTAATATTGAACCTACATGGTCACACCATAAAAGAATATTTTCTTTGATGAAAAGATTTAAATTATGAGAGAGAGAATTATTTTCTAAATAGTTTAGAAAAGGAAATAATTATTAAAATAGTTTTAATTATTATTAAAGCATTTTATTAGAATATGGGGTTTAATATAATAATATATATTGATATATTATTTATAGGAAAAACCCTAGGATAGTCCTATAAATAGAATGAGATGCATCATTCTAAGGACACACTTCTAGGTTTTGGAGAAAAGACAAGCCTCCATCTCTCTCTCTCTCTTTTCTCTCTTAAAAGGTTTTAGAAATTATTTGAAGATCTTCATCAAAGGAAGAATTCTTGGTGGATACAGGTAGAGTACTTCACACTCTGAGAAGTAGCTGCTAGGATCTCTTATTCACACACTTGGATCGCTTTAAAGGTATGGTTTCGATTCCATCTCGATTTATATGATAATATGAGATTATATATATGAGTTTACGGTAAGAATTGTAATATCACGCTTCCGTACCTCCGTAAATTCCTTCAATGGTATCAAAGCCAGGTTATGCATATAGAGATTCATGTAAAAAAATTCAGATTTTTTGGAGCATGTATGGATTTATTATGATTTTTGCAAGTTTATTTAGATTTAATTATGAATTAATTCGAAATATTTTTTGCATGAGATTTTGACCACTGATCTGGATTCTACAAGTGTTGTGGATCATCTGGGTATTTTTTTCATAATTTTCTGATGTATAGATTATTTGTTATGAATTTTTAAAAATTGTTTTAATTAAAATTCATATAATAATTATGCATGTTGAAATATATGGATTAATATTTGCACTAGGACCCTTGGCTGATCTGGTTATTTTAATCTGCTGTTGGATATCAAAAATGATGTTTTTATGTTTTTTATTAATTTATTAATTAATAGTTAATTAATTTATTAATATTAAAATATAAAGATATTAATAGTAGTTAATCTGCTGTTAATATATATATAAAAACGGCTGTATACAGTAAAGGTAGAAACGGCTGACATCAAACGGTCCGATTTTTTTTTTTACAATGTCAGCTGCTGTCACGCGCGCGTGGCGCACAGACGACCATAAGAAGTGTTGCGCATTCAAGGAATGCGCAACAGGGACTGTTACGCATTTATGAAATGCGTTACAGACGGTAACGCATACGGCTCAGGCGTTACAGCAGAAAATTGACTTTAATGGCTGTAACGCGTGTGATAAATGCGTTACGCCCCTCCTGTCCACATTAAATTTGATTTTTTGGGAGTTCCGTAACTCCGATTTGGGCGTGCAATATATCGTTGGATTCGTTTTTCCGAGACGGATTTAATGGAGTGGTCAAATAATTTTAATATAAAAGTTTTGAACTGTCCATATTCCCTAAAGTGTTTTAAAGCATGTATTAATTGTTTTTTTTATTATAATAAATCCATACATCATTATATCATGTATGACATGATATTTCTAGCATGCTTACTTATTTATTTAATTTTATATATGAGATATATGCCTAGATTTACCATGCGATGATAGATTTAGGTGGACCTAAATCAACATAAGGCGTGCTCTAGAAAATCTAGAATAGGAATCGTTTCTAGCATTAACAAAAATATTATATATACAATCATGAGATTCTTGTGTTTGCGAAACACGTAATTAAATATGAATTTTCAATATTGAGAGAAAGGATGATTCTGTCTAAGAAAGGGGTATTAAGTGACGCCTCTTGACAATGCTCCCCCCGATCTGGGAATTATCCGATTATCGATTATTGATTTGAAATATTTAATTTAAAAGGAAGAATCTCTTTATAATATGATTATGATTGTTAAATAATATTGTTTAATTAATAATAGTTGATAATTATTTATTTATGAAATAAATAATCAGTTAACAAATTTTATTAATTGATTAAATAAGATTTATTCGATTATAAAATAGTTAAGATGTGATCTTATTATTATTAATTATTGATTTAATTTAAAAAATTAAATCAAGGGAGATATTTATTTTCTAAAAGGGTTTAGAAATAGTATTAATAATTAAAAGAGTTTTGATTATTAATTAATTATTTGGTTAGTAATTGTAATACTTTATAGAAAACATTTAATTGAAATTTGTGTCTATAAAATATGTGTAATTATAAACCTTATAATAAAAATCCCTCTTAATTAAAAATAATATCAAGTAGTAATTGGCCAATGACACAACGGGCTTGTGTCGGTCATAGCCTTCCAACATGATAGAAAGTAGTTCTTATTTTTGAATCATTGTCGTTTCGTGCTACAGCCGAGGGCTTTGATTTCGAAATAAGAAATACTTGTCTATTACATAGAGATGTATACAATGAGTTAGAATCTAATAGTCGTTACGTGCCACAGCCGTGGGCAGTTGGAGACTGATTCAGTTGTATGAAATGTTGGGTTAGACTTGACTTAGAATATTGAGTTTGTCGTGCCACAGCCGTGACTCAATTATTCAAGAGGCTAAAGTTTTAATTAGGGAATGACATGAGATGTTATTGACAAGAGTTGTCTGCCTACTGAACATCACATGGCGTTTCGTGCTACAGCCGAGGTTGTGTGATGGAATGTAGGATCCCTATTCCCACTAGCATTATGAATGCTTAATTTTTCACTTAGAGGGTTGTATAAATTAGATAAACTAGGGGGAGCCACTTATGAATAAAGACCCGATTCATATAGTGTTTTAATAATGAAATTGATGATTTGCTAAGTGTTGTTATGTGTTTGTCATTTACAGATTTTAGATATACATCATGTCTTCTGCACTATCACTACGAAGCATACTAGATGCTCACAAGTTGACTGGTCCAAACTTTGCTGATTGGCTTCGAAACCTGAGAATTGTTCTTAGGGCTGAGAAGTTGGACTATGTGCTGAACTCACCAGTACCCGATGCTCCTGCCGAAGATGCTCATGATGATGAGCATGTAACTTACAGGAAGTGGATGGATGAAGCAAATGTTGCTCAGTGCATCATGCTGGCATCTATGAACTCTGAGCTGCAAAAACAGCATGAGAACATGGATGCTCATACCATTCTAGTACGCCTACAAGAGTTGTATGATGTACAAAGCAGGACTGCTCGATATGAGATATCGAGGGAGCTATTCCGTTGTAGAATGGCGGAGGGATCATCTGTGAATGATCATGTGCTTAAGATAATCAATCTGATTGAGCGTCTTGGGCGACTTGGTTTTGTCATGGATGGGGAGTTGAGCCAAGACTTGGTCTTGCAATCACTCCCAGATTCGTTCTCGCAGTTTGTTGTGAACTTTCACATGAACAAATTGGATGTCAGCCTGCCTGAACTCCATAACATGTTGAAGACTGCTGAGTCGAACTTTCCCTCTAAGAAAGGTTCTGTTTTTCTGATTGGTGGTAGATCCACTTCCAAGAAAAGGAAGTGGAATCCTCCCAAGAAGAAGAAAGTAGGTGAGAAGAAGCCAGTTCCACCAAAAGCTGAAGACCCCAAAAGCAAAGCTGTTTGCTTTCACTGTAACAAGGTGGGGCACTGGAAGAGGAACTGTAAGGTTTACCTTGCAGAACTGAAGAAGAAGAAGGGTAGTGAGACTGCCGCTTCTGGCTCAGGTATGTTTATGATTGAAGTAAACATTTCACTAAATCAAATTTCTACTTGGGTATTAGATACCTTCTGTGGTTCTCACATTTGCAATTCATTGCAGGGACTAAGGGATAGTAGGACTCTTGAGGAAGAGGAGGTTATTCTGCGGATGGGCAATGGAGCAAGAGTTGCTGCTGTATCTGTAGGATTATTTGATTTACATATGCCTACGGGCAAGACTATTGTTTTAAATAATTGTTATTTTGTTCCCTCGATTGTGAGGAATATTATTTCTATTCCCATGTTAGACAAGGCTGGATTTTCGTTTATTATTAAGAATAATGAATGTTCAATTCTTAGAGATAATGTTCTTTATGGTAGTGGTATTTTGAATAATGGTCTGTATGTATGTGACGTAGAGCATAGTTTACTACAAGTTGAACATACTAATAAAAGGAAAAGGGATGATGAAAATCTCACATATTTATGGCACTGCAGACTTGGTCATATTAGTGAAAATAGACTACGGACATTGCACAAGGAAGGGTTACTTGAACCTTTTGATTTTGAATCATATCCTACATGTGAGTCTTGTCTATTGGGAAAAATGACCAAATCTCCATTTAGTGGACATGGAGAAAGGGCTGCAGATTTGCTAGGATTGGTACACACAGATGTATGTGGACCGATGTCTACGCAAGCCATGGGTGGTTTTTCCTACTTCATTACTTTCACAGATGATCGATCTAGATTCGGATATGTGTATTTGATGAAACACAAATCTGAAGCCTTTGAAAAGTTCAAAGAATATAAGTATGAAGTAGAGAAACAAACCAGACATAGTATTAAAACCCTTCGATCAGATCGAGGTGGTGAATACTTGAATGGAGAGTTTCTAGATTATCTCAAAGAAAATGGTATAGTCTCTCAATGGACTCCTCCATATACTCCACAGTTAAATGGAGTATCAAAAAGGAGAAATCGAACTTTGTTAGACATGGTTCGATCCATAATGAGCTATGCAGATCTTCCAGTATTCCTATGGGGTTATGCATTGGAAACCTCAGCATATTTACTGAATAAGGTGCCTTCCAAATCTGTTCCTCAAACTCCGTATGAGATATGGAAAGAAAGGAAACCGAGTCTTAAACACGTTAAGATATGGGGATGTCCAGCTTATGTCAAGAAAGTTAACCCTGATAAACTGGAATCTCGATCTGTAAAATGTAGATTTGTGGGATATCCTAAAGAGACTTTAGGGTATTACTTTTACACCGATCATAGGGTGTTTGTCTCCAGACATGCTACCTTCTTGGAAAAACAGTTTATCCTTGAAGGAAACAGTGGGAGCAAAATAGAACTTAATGAAGTTCAAGAAACACAAACTACTACAGTTCAAGAGGAAACACCTGTTCAGACTGAACAACCTTCTGTGGAACAGCCCATTCGTAGGTCAGAGAGAGTGTCTCGCCAACCTGAGAGGTATTATGGCCTTGTCATTGAGAATGACAATGAGTTAACAATCGTTAATGATGACGACCCAATGACCTATAATGAGGCTATAAGTAGTATTGACTCAGAGAAATGGCTAAGTGCCATGAAATCCGAAATGGATTCTATGTATACCAACCAAGTATGGACTTTGGTTGAAGCACCCAAGGATGTGAAACCTGTAGGGTGCAAATGGATATACAAAAGAAAGATTGGAGCGGAAGGCCAGGTGGAGACCTATAAGGCCAGGCTCGTGGCAAAAGGATTCAAACAAAGGCAAGGGATTGACTTTGATGAAACTTTTTCGCCTGTAGCCCTGCTTAAATCAATTCGGATTTTGCTTGCGATTGCAGCTTACTATGACTATGAGATCTGGCAAATGGACGTGAAAACGGCCTTCCTCAATGGGAAACTTGAAGAGGAAGTGTATATGACACAGCCAGAGGGTTTTATTTCCAAAGGGAATGAACACCTAGTGTGCAAGCTGCTACGAACCATATATGGATTGAGGCAAGCTTCTCGTAGATGGAACATCCGTTTTGATGAGACAATCAAAGAGTTTGGTTTTATCAAAAACATAGATGAACCATGTATCTACAAGAAGGTTAGTGGGAGCGCGGTAACATTTCTTGTGTTGTATATGGATGACATACTTCTTATAGGAAATGATATACCGATGCTTCAATCAGTCAAAGTGTGGCTATCAAAGAACTTCACTATGAAGGACTTGGGAGAAGCATCCTACATTCTCGGTATAAAGATCTATAGAGATAGATCTAGAAGAATGATAGGTCTTACCCAGGGTACATACATCGAGAAAGTGCTTAAAAGATTTAGCATGGAAAACTCCAAGAGAGGTCTCATGCCGATGAGCCATGGAGTGTCCCTTTCCGAGAAAATGTCTCCTAAGACAGCTGAGGAAAGAGAGCGTATGAGTAAGATTCCTTATGCTTCAGCAATAGGATCTATCATGTACGCGATGATATGTACTAGGCCTGATGTTGCTCATTCAATCAGTGTGACGAGCAGATATCAGTCCGATCCAGGTGAAGATCACTGGAAAGCAGTAAAGAACATCTTTAAGTACTTGCGAAGGACTAAGGATATTTTTCTTGTTTTTGGTGGTGGTTCTGAATTGATAATAGAAGGTTATACCGACTCTAGTTTTCAATCAGAATGTGATGATAGCAAATCTATGTCAGGGTACGTGTTTACTCTGAATGGTGGTGCGATTAGCTGGAAGAGTTCCAAACAGTCTACAACGGCTGACTCCACAGCGGAAGCAGAGTATATAGCTGCAAGTGAGGCTGCGAAAGAAGCCGTTTGGATGAGGAAATTTGTTTCTGAGTTGGGAGTTGTTCCTAGTGTTGAGGAGCCTATTGTATTGTATTGTGATAACAATGCAGCAATAGCACAAGCCAAGGAACCTAGGTCTCATAAAAATTCCAAACATGTTTTGCGGCGCTTTCATTTGATTAGGGAGATCATAGAAAGGGGAGATGTCAAAATAGAGAGAGTTGACAAACATAACAACATAGCAGACCCACTTACAAAGCCGTTGTCTCAGATTCTTTTTGATCGTCATAAAAAGAAGATGGGTATTTCATACCAGGGTAATTGGCTTTAGTCCAAGTGGGAGATTGAAAGTGTTTGTCCTAAATCCAATCATGTATGATGAGTTAGGAAGAACTTTCTTGTATTCTTATTTGATTTCATTAATATTAATAAAAGACTTATTTGTTTTATTACGGGCTTTATCTGTTTAAAGTGTCTTAAATAAGATGTTCCATAGTTTAGAGTGAAGCTTCTAGAATTATAATGAGATTATAATAGTGAGATCTAGAAGATGATGACTCTTGACTTAAACAGTTCCTGATCATAGGATAACTAATTGGAAGTTAGTGAATCCGCAAAGATTGGTACATACTATGCTTGCTCCTTTAAGGAGGATGTCTGTTCTCATAGGCATTTGTGTGGTGACACTATAGCTAGTATGTAGGTGCTTATTAAGGAATAAGTTCACTGAACGTGACTCGATAAATTGAACAACTAATGGAGTTTACTCATGTGTCAATAGTTGTTCACTAAGTGATAGTTGCGCAAGTATCCTTAGACTTGAGATCGTTAAAGTTATCTTGTATATAATGAACTATGTTTTGGTTTAGTCCTTAGTCTCAAGGACATCCATTAGGTCTATTCCGGGCATAGGGATTTGTGTATGAAGATAGTTAACGTCAATAGAGGATCCACCCCTTCCAGTATGGGAAGAGAATATCCTATGTTATTCTTAGTATGCGAGTTCTGGAATCTCTGGCCAGAGTGAATGAAATTAGAAAGGAGTTTCTAATTTGCATTAATATGAACTTTGCACTATGAATAAGAAAACATATGATTAAATTTAATAGGCTTGACACGAGTTCCATGCCTTGTATTTAATCGGGATATTGTAGGGTGGAAGGAATTGATTGTGCGGTAACTAGTCACTGACAGGTTCTTGGCAGTGAATTCATATTATCCGGATAGTCGCGATATGTTGAGAAGCATCACTCACGATGTAGAATAAATATAATTAATCAGTTAATTATATTTAATGAATTATTAGAATTCATATAAATAATAAATAAAAAGTTTATTATTATTTATTTCTACTACCGGCTTAATATTGAACCTACATGGTCACACCATAAAAGAATATTTTCTTTGATGAAAAGATTTAAATTATGAGAGAGAGAATTATTTTCTAAATAGTTTAGAAAATGAAATAATTATTAAAATAGTTTTAATTATTATTAAAGCATTTTATTAGAATATGGGGTTTAATATAATAATATATATTGATATATTATTTATAGGAAAAACCCTAGGATAGTCCTATAAATAGAATGAGATGCATCATTCTAAGGACACACTTCTAGGTTTTGGAGAAAACACAAGCCTCCATCTCTCTCTCTCTCTTTTCTCTCTAAAAGGGTTTTAGAAATTATTTGAAGATCTTCATCAAAGGAAGAATTCTTGGTGGATACAGGTAGAGTACTTCACACTCTGAGAAGTAGCTGCTAGGATCTCTTATTCACACACTTGGATCGCTTTAAAGGTATGGTTTCGATTCCATCTCGATTTATATGATAATATGCGATTATATATATGAGTTTACGGTAAGAATTGTAATATCACGCTTCCGTACCTCCGTAAATTCCTTCAGTTAAAAGCCTCTTTTACTGATCTAGGCCTGCATAAACTGATCATGTCCAAGTTCATTGATCTATACTTCCTATCTATTGAGCTACTGAACTTGATACAAAGAGGATTGACAGTAACCTTAAATAGTTTTCCAACCACCATTCTCTACAGGATTCTCTTCAAATTTTCATTGAGCCAGGACTTGTATGTCTTAATTTTTAGCTATATGGCTTCAATTACTACAATCTCCTGCCTACTCAAATATCCCATGCTGATATACCAACTCAAACCACCCTCAATCCTAACAGAGATTACCCATTTGTTGCTCTTTGACACCATGACAGCAGTTCTAACTGTTGACTCCCTCATGGCTTCAGAAAATTTCCTCGAATCTCTGTTGGAAGAGTTTCTTAGAGCATTAATCCTATCATTGAAGCTAGCATCTTGAAGCACAATGTTGTTCTCATTTTCATCAACCATTAGCAGAGATGCTTCTTCATCATTCAAGTCCTCCTTCTCTTCAACAATAAAATCATCAACGTCATCATTGAATAATTTCTCCTTTCCTTTCCTAGCTACATGAACAAGGGCCTTCACAACACCCTCCCTGATCATAATTCCTTTCTCAACCTTATTACCGCCAAGCTTTTCAGCCATCTCAGTAGCCACCTTGGAAAATAATACCAATTGGCTCTCCTCCCCCTGAGATGCAGCTTGAGTCTCCTTATCAATCCTGTCAACTTTCTCAACTACAAACACTTTACCAACCTTCTCCCCCTTAGTTGAGTTGACAGCTGTAGACTGCCTATTAGGTGTTGACCTGTGAGTTTGGGTTGACTTTGCATGGGTAGAAATAAGATTTCTAAATATAAATATTGTTACATATATTTTTGTGCGCTAATAAAATCCTCTACAGGATGCCGCTTAAAAGTACTACCGGTCGAAATTCTTGTCAAAATTCTGGGACTCAACAAATAGTTATGGATAGAAACACTTTTATGGATATGGTACGGGAAGTGGCTTCCCAACAAAGAAGGAACAATGGTGATCAGTATCCTAGTGGCAATAACAGGAAAAATCAGGAAGGTCAAACTATGTTTGATCGCTTTATGAAATAAAGGCCTAATTCTTTTAAGGAGGCCAAGACCCCTATGGATGTTGAAGCATGGATTGATCACATGGAGAAAGCACGTTTTTCTATTTACCGGCTTGAGGGAGATGCTAGTATTTGGTGGAAATCAGTTGTGGGTTCTCATGCAGCTGTATATGAGGACACTCTCATATGGAATGTGTTTAAAACACAGTTTGATCAGAAGTATTTTTCTGCCAGTATTCGTGAGGAGTATGCACGGGAGTATCAGGGTATAGCTCAAAAGGATGATGAGTTTGTGGCTGATTTTTAGGTGTGATTTCAGAGGTTGGATGGTTATGCATGGTCTATTGTTGGGACCGAGGAAGACAAAGTCATGAAGTTTAAGTGGGTTTTGAAGACTTCAATTCATAACATCATTGCTAATCGATACACTACAATGAACAGTTTGATTGACAGTGCGATCAAGAACTGCATCAGACTGACTTTCAGAACCAGAAAAGAAAGAGAGACAATGACTCTTCTGGTTTTCAAAAAAATGGGGGTTCTTCAGGAAAATTTAAACAAAATAATCAAAGGTACAACACTCAAAACTTCCAGCAAAGAAATGGAAATCATGGTAATCAGCAAAATATGCCATTTAATTAAACTGAAAATCAGAGTGGTGGAAAGTCTAATTGTGAGAATTGTGGGAAGATGCATAACAGTGTCTGTTTTTGGCTTATAAGATCCTGTTTCAACTGTGGTAAAAAAGGCCATACTATTCGAGATTGCATGATGCCACTGAAAAAGTCTGGGGATCAAAATAATGTTACTGGAAATAACAATCAGAAAAATGCAGGATGTGCGTTCTCTCTTACTGCAAAGGATGCTGTAAACACTTCAGGTACCATTATAGGAACACTTTCTATTTGAAATAGGAATGCTACAGTTTTATTTGACACTGGTGCTACACATTCGTTTATCTCTACATCTTATGCTAAACATCTATGCTAATTTATTGCACTTTTATTTGAATTCTATATTGGAAGCCCTATAGGGGTAACTATGTATGTGAACACTCAGTATCCTAATTGTGTGGTTAAAGTGGGGGACAAAAATCTATGTGTGGATCTTTAACCTATTCAGATGAAGGACTTTTATGTTATTCAGGGAATGGACTGGTTAGAGCGATACAAGGCTACTATCGATTGTCAGGGGAAGAGAATAATTTTTGGGGACCCAAATTTGCTAGAGTTTGAGTTCCATGGTTCCAAGCCTAGTATGTTGGGAAGATTTGTTTCGACTATCAAGGCGAAGCAGATGCTTGCGCATGTATATCATTGTTTCCTTCTCATAGCTTATCTTCAATGTGTTTACCTTGATCCCAAAGACTTTCCTTCTGTGATTTACCTCCTTCCAAAACTAGAATTAGATTTATTGACTATGTAGCATTCTAGACTATGATAGTCTTCAAACTATGATGGTCTTCAGACTCTGTTCACCTCTAAGCTCTGTCTTCCTCCACACTCTGATAAGCTTCTAGACATTCAGAATGTTTTCACTTTAAACAGTTTTAATACCTTCAAATTCTAAGCTTCGTAAATATTCAGAAGAGAAAATTGATACTTGAGGCTTAAAGAATAGTGAGCTATTGGGAGAATTAGATTTTTCTAAGGAGATAGCCATCAATGCCAGATTTTCATAATCATTGTCATCCTCAGAACTGCTTAAATCTTTTCAATCCTTTCTAGTTGATATGAGTGCTTTTCTTTTTCCTTGATCTTTAAATTTCCTGCACTCACTAGCAAAATGCCTCAGTATTCTACAATTAAAGCATTTGACTTTGGCTTTGTCAAGTTTGATGATTGTGTTTTTTGCTCTTTTCAACATTTTCATCCTCCTTTTTGAACGATGGCCTTTTTCTATACTTGCCTGTTCATTTATTAAATTTCATCTTTTTGAAATTCAAAGAAAATTTAGCCATCTTTGTCTCATGTCAATCTCAGAATCACTATCAGAGTTTGTATTAGTAGATTCTGTTTCAACAATAGTTTTACCCTTCTTCTCCGATTCTATCAAGTTCATTTATTTAGATTCTTTATTTTGGTCTTTCATAGACTCCATCATGAGCGCAACAGACTTCATCTTACTAGCCTTCTTGTTCTTTCTCTATTGCATATTCAAATCATATGTTTTGGGTCTTCCATTCAATTTTTCAAGAGTGATTTCATCCAAACCTATGGCTCTTCTCTTATTGCAGTTGTCTTACTATCTCATTCTTCTGGAAGGGCCCTGAGAAACTTGGTGCTTGTATCTTCACTTTCATAAACCTTTCCAAGTATGGTCATCTCATTCAAAAGTTTTGTAAACTTATCATATAGTTCAGTAATAGTTTCTCTGGATTTAGCCTTAAAATATTCATACTCCTGAATTAGGAGAGATCTTGCATTCTTTTTGACATCATTGGTACCTTCACGGTGTACTTCAAGCTTCATTCACATCTCTTATGCGGTTTTGCAAGAGAGAACACATTTTGTGAGAGTAGAGTGCAGACTGTTGAACAAAATATTTTTGACTTTTGCATCATTTAGAACATTCGCTTTGTCATCTTTAGTCCATTATGCCATTCATTTGTCAACAAAGTGTTCACCCATAAATTTTCCTTCAACAATAGTATGTGAAACCAATTTTGAGGGTTGATAAGGTCCATCATGGATTATGTCACGATAGTCAGGGTCTATGGCTTTCAGGTGATGCAGCATCTTGACTCTCCAATGGGTATACTCATTCATCTTTAGCATAAGAATCTTAGAATTACTATCTTTATTTCTACACATCTTTGATAAATTTTATTAGGCTTTAATACTAATTATTTTCCGAGTTATACTAATAGAAGGGGGGTTGAATACTTTTGTCTTTGCATATAAAGATTTTTGCCAGTATAAAATCTTCTTTACAAATTATACTAGCTAATTATGTATGCAAAGACTCTCCTAAGGTGTACACAAATTCTAGTCGCTTCTCTTTATACAACATCAAATCTTTCTATCAATATAATCTCTTAATAATACCATCGACAATTAACAATGAATTACATAGAGTGTTTATATAGAAAGCTACCCATCAACTAATAAAATAATTACTATTAAAACAGGAATAAAATTCCTAACTATTAGCTAACAGTTTGTTGTATATCTCTGTTTCCTTATCATAACATATCTTCGATTTGCTTGCCTTGATCCCAAAGACTTTCCTTCAATGAGTCACCTATTTTCAAAATTGGAATCAGCTTTATGAACTCTGCAGCATTCCATACTCTGATAGTCTTCAAACTCTAATGGTTTTCAGATTCTGATCACCTCTAGACTCTGTATTCCTCTAGACTCTGATAGTTTAAAAACTCCGATAAATTTCTAAAATCTTGTCTTATTTCTTCTTGAAATATTTGAAGTACAAATCAATATCAACATGTGTACAAGGTCTAATATATCCCCTGATGGTACAATCTAGACTCTGATAATATTCACTAGGTCAGAGAGTATAATGACTTATTCTATTCTATTATAGATGTATGTTATGCTAGAATCTATTATAGTATTTTTTCATCATTAACAACATATATTCTTAACAGAAACTATTGCTCAACCAAGTCTTAATAGTCTATAGAAAAGGAATGTCATTCCCTATTAGCAATATATCATCAATATATATTACTAGGAAAGCCACATGGCTCCCACTAACTTTCTTATAAACACATGGTTCACCTTCATTATGAATAAACCCAAATTCTTTGACTATTACATCAAAAAGAATATTCCATCTACTCGAGGCTTATTTTAATCCATAAACTGATCGACGTAACTTAAAACCTTTTCAGCACTACACCATAGAATGGATACTGCAACTCACTAAATAAAGAGCTACCCATCAACTAATAAAAGAATTACAATTAAAACAGGAATAAAATTCCTAACTATTAGCTGAGAGTTTGTTGTATATCTTTGTTTCCTTATCATAGCAAATCTTCGATTTATTTGCCATGATCCCAAAAACTTTCCTTCTATGAGTCACCTCATTTCAAAACTGGAATCAGCTTTATGAACTCTGCAGCATTCCATACTCTGAAAATCTTTAGACTCTGATGGTTTTTAGATTCTGATCGCATCTAGACTTTGTATTCCTCCAGACTCTAATAGTCTACAGACTCCGATAAATTTCTAAACTCTTGTCTTGATTCTTCTTGAAATCTTTTAAGTACAAATCATTATGAACACGTGTACGAGGTCTAATATATCCCACGATGGTACAATCTAGACTCTGATATTATTTACTTAGTTAGAGATTATAGTGACTTATTCCATTTTATTATAGATGTATGTTATGCTAGAATCTGTTATAGTATTTTGTACATCATCAACAACATATAGTCTTAACAGAAACTATTACTCAAACAAGTCTTAACAGTCTATAGAGAAGGAATGCCATTCCATATTATCAATATATCTTCAGGGGCCATTTGGTTGGGGGGTAATGAGAAAATGGAAAGAAAAATAATCATGTTTATCCCTTTGTTGTTTGTTTTACAAAAATAATCATTCCCTTTGACATTTTTAAGTTTTGGGTTTACCCAAAACTCCTCCACTTTCATTCCCCACTTCTCCTAAGGTATTTATTTTCCCTTTATTTTATCTCTTTTTCACTCTTATACACCCACCCACTTCCATTCTCTATATATATTAATCCCAAAAATAATAATATGCACAAAATAAGTTATTAAAAAATAATTATTTATTTCGTTTCCGGATCAAAACCAAACAAGGAAAACAATTCAACCCCATTCTTTTCCTTTTTCTTTAATTCCTTTTCTAAACCCCTTTCTCTTTCCCTAATGTAATCCAAAACCCCCTCAATATATATTACTAGGAAAGTCACATGTCTTCCACTAACCTTCTTATAAACACATGGTTCACTTTCATTCTGAATAAAGCCAAATTCTTTGACTATTTCATCAAAACAAATATTACATCTCCTCGAGGCTTATTTTAATCCATAAACTAATCAACGCAACTTATGAACCTTTCCCGCACTACACCATAGAATGGCTACTACAACTCACTAAAAATGTTATAATAGCCCAAAAAATGGTTAATGCAACATAAAATTCATGTTTCTTTTTTCCATGTTGCATTAGGGTCCTAAGGTAACATAATGTACTCTCTACTGCAACATTAATAATTATGTTACAATAACATGATATTGCAACATCACATTATCCAATAGCAACATAATATCTATGTTGCCTTAGTTGTTTAGATTTGTAAAAAAAGTGGGCCCCACCGTGGACCACATCAACTGTCGGGCCCACAACGGGGTCCACTTTGGGGCCCCGCTATGGGTTGTAACTTTTTTTACTAATGCAATATGTTTTGTGAATTATTTGTATACTAATGCAACACTCTTGAGAAAAATATTTGCAACACTTTAGCTAGCTTCTGTAACACATCTCTGAAAAAAAATTGAAAATCTATTGCCCATATATTGAACATACAAATTTTAAAATCCTGAACTTATTCACTTAAATAAAATTCTCCAAAAAATCCAATAAAAAGTTACAATTGTTCAATATCCAACATCTTACAATCCAAAATATAAAAGTATAACTCAACTATCCAAATTCAAATTTAAATCTATATTTATTAACTCAATCATATAAAAAACTAAGAATTAAATAAGCTCCTCAAAGTCAGCAACTCGCACTCTCCCAAAAGGTAGCTCACCAAATTATGAATATCTGCCGGGGGAAATCAAGAAATATAGACCGGTAGTGAGCGAAAGACTCATATACGGATATATAACAATGCAAAGAATACAAATATTAGAATGATGACAATATGAATATAAACTGAATGTCGAAATAATGAGTTATGACAACTATTGAGTGATGAATAAGAAAAATATCAAAAATGCTTATATGAAAAAACTTAACACATATACTTGTATTCTGATAAAAATAAGCTTACTCTTACACAATATATTCTTACAACTTTTTTTTTTTTGACGTATATATTCTTACAACTTAAACATACTCTTACTCGTCACATATTATACTGACAAAATACTGAAATGCAAATTTACTTACTGATATGAGAGACAATCTTACACTTGCAGGATGTTCTACATTTCGATTCTCCAGAATATGTAGTCATCAAAACTTTATAGGGGTTTGCATAGAACAAATCAAATGCTACCCAAAATTTTACAAGGGCTTGCACGACACAAATCACAATACTACCCAAATGGCCAAAACATACATACACAATAGTCATCACTCTACGTGTCCCATAACATTGGCGACACACCCATACAATTTAAATACACCGTATAGGTGGTGCCAACCACGAGATTATCCACTCATTACAGACGTCTTATAAAATTTCCCAAATCATACATATATCACAAATAAATTGAAAATATCTTATTCAAAATGTCACATACGCCAAATATCAGAGACAATTACAAATAAAATCAGATCTGACGTATCCGAAAAACTGACAATTTACTCTATAAAGATGAACTAAAATGAAAAAGTATAAAACACAGAACTCGTAGAGGATTTCGAGAGATTTCCAGAATGGTAAAACTCGTCAAAAACGGATAAGTAACGAATTTAGAAATTAAGCAAATACGGGCTATTAGAACAGAATCAACACCTGATCACAGTAGTATTTTGAGATTTAAGACCTCAAGATCACAAAATTTGATAACATAATGTAAACAAAGAACGAAGAGCTCGAAATGATCTTTCCAGAATGATATTACTCATAATTATTGAACAAATATTCAATTTACTATAAATTTCTGAAGTTACAAGATAACAACTCAAATATTTCCATCAGATTGCACAAAAGGCAGATTTCGACACACTTGTAGGCAAAATTTCAAACAATACAAAGAACGGAAGTGGTATATAATTGAAATACATTTCTAGGAACAATAAAATCATAACAATCTGATAAATAATGAAGGAGATACGAATTTTATAAGAATTCAGAGTGGATACAAACTCACATGAATATATAATATACATACAATTTCGAAACAATAAGATAAATTTTGAGTAATGATACGAAGATAAAGAGTGAAGAAAAGATATTCATACCTTAAAACTCAAAGATTATCAATTGAATCTCTAGAAATACAGATGTCACCATCCCAAGAACCCTAATTTATCACCTTTGTTCTTAACCCTTTCTTTATCTCCTCTTCTCTTTCTTCTCCTTCTTCTTCCTCTTTTTCTCCTCTCTCTGTCTCTCAGAAGTAACGTAACTTCTCTTTTCCAAAATTCTAAATCTTTTTCCTTTTTCTATCTATTTTTTTCCTTTTCTTTTTCACTTTTCCTTTTTCTTTTAACCAAAAATAGCCTATAATAATATCCTATATAAAATAAATATATGCATATTCAAATAATAATATTTAATAATAGCTCACTAATATTATTCCTAATATTAAATAATATAACTAAATGTATTATAAAAAATACGGGATGCTACACCAATAACCCGTTTTTTAATTAAACATAACCAAAACATTTTACAACCATCATAATCCATAAAAAATCTCATTGTTACAGATCAAAATCATATGCAATTAATAGTAATTAATGAGTGGTGAGAGCTTTCAAGCTTTAATGGCTGCTCTTACGTTTCGTGACTAAACCAGATCCTCGTAAGCTGCCTATATATATCAAGAGTGTTTGAGAATCAAGCCAAAAAATGTAGTTCTAATGTTGAGGGGTTAGGCTCTTTATATAGGCGCACTAGGGCCTAGGAAACAGATTAGAATAAGGAGACTTAGTGGCCAAGTCTCCTAGTGACAAGTTATTGAAACCTTCCAGGAGTGAGAGCCCTCGTTGGACTCTTTCAGATGATATTTCCATGATGATAAGGTTTCTAGATCCTTCAGGGATGAAGGGTCTCACAGGACTTTTCGGGCCTTTTATTGAGCCTTTATTAATTATGAAATAAATTGGGTTTCAGGTCTCATTAAATGGGTCATCCCTTTGGACCAAGCTAGGTTTAATTAATGCAATGTTAATTATATTTATAAGGTATTTTTTAGCCCATATCATTTGTCCCCACCTTTTGAGAAAACTTCATGAGTTTTCGTAAAAGATTTATAGAGGGTTTTTTGTGCCTATCGGGCATTGGACTCATTTGTCTAACTTAATGAAATTTTATAAATTTCACTTTTAATTTTGGGGTCGAGCCTTTTATAACTAATCCTTTAGTAAGGATTGTTTTTCACTAAGTTAAAGTCCCCTAGGATTTTTACACCATTTTTTCTTAAAAAATGGGAAGATTTTTTACTAGTCAATTCAACCTGGAACGAGGTTGAATTTGACCTCAGTCTACCCACCAGGTCGAAATATGGATTGAGGTCGATAATCCTCGAGACTGGAGTTTCCATCGATCTGGAATGAGGTCAAACTAGACCGCAATTCCTCACCTATGTCGATGGAATTGAGGTCTATAGGGCTATTTTGCTACTCTTTCCAATCGACCTGGATTGAGGTCGAATTAGACCTCAATTCCTCACCCAGGTCGAAATATGGATTAAGGTCGACAATCCTCAAGACTCGAGTTTCCATCGACCTGGAATGAGGTCGAACTATAACCTCAATTACACACCTAGGTCGATGGAATTAAGGTATATAGGGCTCGTTTGCTACTCTTTCCAATTGACCTGGATTGAGGTCGAATTAGACCTCAATTCATCACCCAGGTCGATACGGCTCAATTCCCTTTGAGTTTGAACTTTTGTTAGATTTCTGGCCTTGATGTGTTTTCGACCTAGATTGAAGTTGATTTAATCGTAAATTCCTCACCCAGGTCGATTATCATTGGGCCTCTTGGCCTTGATGTTATTCGACCTGGATTGAGGTCGAATTATCCTTAAATTCCTCACTCAGGTGGATTATTGTTGGGCCTCATGGCGTTGATGTTATTCGACCTGGATTGAGATTGAATTATCCTTAAATTCCTCACTCAGGTTGATTATTTCTGGGCCTCATGGCCTTGATGTTATTCGACCTAGAATGAGGTCGAATTATCCTTCAATTATTCACCCAGGTCAATTATTATCAGGCCTCATGGCCTTGATGTTATTTGACCTGGATTGAGGTCAAAGTTTTTGTTCCCCTAAGAATTATAGTGGATTGAGCCATATGGGCTTGGAACTTATTTAAGCCCAACATATTCTTTGGTTAGAACTTATGCTATTCTTTTAACACTTTTAGGCATTCGATAATGGACCTTCAAGGACTTCGAACTCAATTATAGGACTTCTAGGCTTTTAAATCATGGTCATTTTAAAATTAAATTATGGACCTTCTTGGCTTAACAGATCTATCCTAATTTTTTAGCCCACCTTCTAAATTATTCCACGGGGTTCTAGAATACTTTTTTTATTTTTTTTGTCAACTGCAATCCTTGGGCCTTCAGTCACAGGCTTTCACAATTGAGCCCATTCACTGGTTACACTGGTTGCCTTGCTTCCCAACGGTCATGTGACTTGGAAATGCCCGTTCACGGGGGTAATTGAATGGTCATGTGACCGGCTAAATTGCTATATATAGGTGGTATGAGGGTGTTCATTTTTCACAGTCCTCATTTCTCCACTCTCAAATTTCTTTCAATACCCCGAGCTCTCTAACTTTTCAGAAATCCAGCTTCAAGCTTCTCTAACAATTTTAGCAGTTCGATCGAAGAAATAGAAGATAAGAAAGCTTCTAGACTCGCAGCCATGAATGCAGGGTCAGCTAAAAGAGGTAAACCTCTTCGCTAAATCACAATTTATTCCACATACATGTCGTTAATAGATATGATTAACTAAAGGGGGGATGAGCACCCTAGCCAGTCGCACTTAGATTCGTATAGCCATAGTAATAAGTTTTTTTAAGACTAACCTGATAGAAGAGTACAAAATTTTATTCAATTTTCCTCCTCGTTTATCATTTCCATGGTGGGGCCTGGTGACAGAACATATCATTGGAAGCCCGATTATTTATTTGTCTATGTAGATGCCCTTTTAGCTGGGCTTAGGTTTCCTTTGCATGATTTTATCCCCACTCTTTTGGCCGACGTTCAAATCAACCCTTGCCAAATAGCCCCCAATGGGTGGATGATCATCCATTGTTTTATAGTTCTCTGTCTTGAAAAGAAAATAAAGATGACAGTCTTTTTGTTTTGAAAAATCTTTCAATTTAAAAATTCTTCTAGTTTGTCATTGGGTTGGGTCCATATAGGTCATAGACCCAACATGCTCCATATTTTTAACAACTCTTCTATTCCTGACAACAACCCCAATTGGAAAGAAAACTTTGTCCAAATTAAGTGGGAATGGGGAAACTGAGGTACCCTTTTTAGGTCCACCTTTGTGAAGATAGCCGACGGGAGTGTTGAAACCATAGTGCTCATGGAGATGGAAGAAGCTGCCTTTGTCGAGCTCACTAAGGAAGAGACCAAGGAAGCTTCTCCTTAACGAGCATCGGCTAAAGGTTGTTGGCATTTCGAGGGCTTCCAGCAAAGGTATTTTATTTAACTTAGCTTTCGTTTTTGCATTTTATGTTGATTGTTTACTAATGTTTTCGTACTTCTTTTTTAGTTGCTGCGCAGATCAATGAGTGGACCATTCCACCAAACAGCTTAAGATCAAGGATGACCCCAGACAATCCAAGGAGTTGTCAGCATTCTTTCAGCGCCATATCGGGGTAAATGTCGTTGAGGGTAGTGAGCCTGCTAAGGTTCCAAGGTCCCTGGCATAAAAGCCTGTATGGGGATTCAGAAAAACAGATACGGTGGTAGGATCTACAGATCATGTCAAGGATTGGTCCCTTCACTCCATTACTCCTTGTGATTATAAGGAAATTGTTGTGGGGCGTGACAAAGAAAGCACTAAGGCTTTAGGTGCGCAGGATTTGGCTTCGGTGAGTTTTCTTGCTTAACTATTTCAATCTATTGCATTTAGTACTTTAGCATTTCTTTCCTTGTGATTAGTTTCTTTACTTAACACTATTTGTTGGCTTCTCAGGCTAATGCCTATTTCCAGGCTTCCCTCCACCAGGCTGAGGTGTAGAAAACGCAGGCTAGGAAGTATAAGAAGGATCTGACTGTTGCAGAGGCCAAGCTGAGGAGCTTAGAAAAAAAGATGGCCGAACAGGCTGAGCTTCTGAAGCAAGCTCAGGCAGAGGTGGTATAACTCTGGGCTGATAAAAATGCAAGTTCGGAGGAATACCAGAATTTGATCAAGGAGCACGATGATATGATCTATCCTGCCCACTATACCATTGGGTGGAACGAAGCTCTGAAGGCGGTGCTAGCAGAGCATCCAGGGTTATTTGACCCGAAGGTGGACTTTAAAAGTCCTCAATCAGCCGATTCTCTATGGCATTTGATTGATGCATAAGAGGAGGACACCGACGAAAAAAGTAGCACCGACATCAAAAAAACCAGTGTTCCTTCATCTTCACCTTGTCAAGTTGAGCCTAGGAAGGTTACTCTTGAAGTAACTCCTCAGAAGTTGGCTACAGAGAGTTTTTATGCTTCTAGCTCATCGAATGAGGATGAAAATAGTGATTCAGGAGAATCTTTGGGGAGTGAGGAGGCCGAAGATACTGAGGGTGCCGAGTAGTTTAGGATTTTCATCTTTGTAGTTTTTTATTTATCTTAGCCTTACAAGGCTTTTTATAAACTCTTGGCCTTCGAGCCTTTGTATTTATGCAATTTACGCTTTTTTCTCTGTCTCGGTTTTTTTGTTTTTTGTGTTTAATTCGAACATAAACAATAAACGTCCGCATGACTTGTAAAGGTTTATCAAAACTTAATAATGTCATCAAAATGAAGATAACGGGAAACAATCCTTTTATATAATAGGAAGAAGCAAGTTCTCAAACTTAAACATGTCTAGCCTCCAAGGCTTACAAATCAATAGGTCAATATTTAAAATGCTTAGGCCTCAAGGCCTTCAATCAAATGTGATAAATCCTCACGTTGGCAGCATTCCATCTTCTTGGGAATTCAACTCCTTCCAAGGTCTAGAGTTTGTACGCTCCATTCCCAGTGACTTCCTTAACTTGATAAGGTCCTTCCCAATTCGGGGTTAGTTTATTCTTCAGACCAGCTCCAGAGGCTTCGATCTTTTGTAGGACTAAGTCTCATTCACGGAAGAACCTTTCTTTGACTCTAATGTTATAGTAAAATGAATCTTTCTTCTAGCTTTCAATAATTTGAGCATTAGCTTCATCGCGCACTTCATCAATTAAATCCAGGGAAAGTTTCATACCTTCCTCATTCGTTTCAGGTTCAAACTCCTACATCCTAGGTGTGGCATGAGTGATCTCAACAAGCACCACGGCTTCTGCCCCATAGGCTAGTTGAAATGGTGTCGCACCTGTTGAGGTTTTACAAGTAGTTCTATATGCCCACAGGATTGGGAGTAATTCATCAATCCAAGTCCCTTGAGAGCGCTCAACTCTCTTTTTGAGTCCGTTTAGGATAATTATGTTGGTAACCTCTTCTTGTCTATTTGACTCAGGATGAGCTACCGAAGTAAAACAGAACTCAATATTGTACTTTCCACAGTACTTAGTAAAGTCTTTGTTGTTGAACTGAGTCCGGTTGTCCGTCACTAGGATCTTTGGTAATCCATACTTGCATATGACATTCGCCTAGAAGAATTGTACCACATTCTTCGTATCAATTTTGGCCAAAGGCTTCGCTTCTATCCACTTAGTGAAGTAGTCAATTACAACAATGAGGAACTACCTTTGTGCATTGGCCATAGGAAATGGGCCTAGAATATCCATTCCCCATATAGTAAAAGGGATTGGTGAATTAATAGATGTCAACATCTCAGGGGGCTGCCTAACTATAGGTGCAAACCTTTGGCAGCGATAACACTTCTTAACATAGGCTTTGGCATCTTTAAGCATTTCAGGCCAATAGAATCCCAACCTTACAATCTTATAAGCAAGAGCCCTGCTTCCTAGGTGCTGGCCACATACACCCTCATGAACTTCTCTTAGGGCAGCTTCAGCCTCATGGGTCACAGACAATTTAAGTACGGTATCACGTGCGATTTCTTGTAAAGTATCCCTTCAATAAGACCATATTTCAAGGCCCTCACTGATTGTTTTTGCGTGTCCATAGGATTAGTAGGTGTCTTCCCCGTCTCCAATGAAAGCTTGATGGGATCCATCCAACACGTTCTAAGCCCAATCGGTGCTATCAACTTGGCATAAATGCTTGAGATTCTCAAGACCTGAAAATAAACACTGCCATAATGATTCTTGATTTCTGATGATGTGAATTTAGAAAAGGCATCAGCCTTCACATTCTCCTCCCTCAGGATGTATTCAAAGTGACATTCCTCAAATTGAGTTATCTGAGCCTTAACAATTCTCAAATACTTCATCCTTTTTTTCACAGGCATCAAACTCCTCATTCACTAGGGAGATTACGAACCTTGAGTCACCGCAAAACTTCATATTCTTTACCCTCAGGGCTCTGGCTAAACTAATTCTAGCTATCAAAGCTTCATACTCTGCCTTGTTAATCATATTTGGAAAATCCAACTTGATTGTATATTCCACAATGAAGCCCTTGGTTCTTTGTAGAACTAAACCAACTCCACTTGTTTATATTTTTGAAGCTCTATCAAAAAAGAGTACCTAATACTCCTTGGTTTCTTCCTCATACTCCTCTTGCTGCCCCCAGACTTCTTGGTTAGGAATGGTACACTCAACCATGAAGTCTGCTAGAGCTTGGGCCTTGATGCCCATCATAGGCTTGTAGTGGATCTAAAGTAGGGGCGTAGCTTTCTTGAAGCCATTATCAATGCTAAGGCAAACTTTTCAACTTTTTAATAATTTAGCTCTACACCATGTAGAATTTTGTTGACATAGTAGATGGGTTTCTGAATCTTGGTTTCCTCTCTCATAAGAACAACACTCAGAGCTGATCTAGAAACAACGAATTATAGAAATAACACCTCTCTAAGGCTAGGTTTGGTGAGTAATGGTGGCTCTTCCATATACTTCTTCAATTCCTCAAATGTCGCTTGGCTCTCTTCATTCTATACAAAATCTTTGACCTTCTTAAGGGCCTTGAAAAATGGTAAACATTTCTCTCCAGACTTGGATATGAAACGTCCTAGGGCTGCTACCCTTCTGGTGAGCTTCTGGACATTCTTAATATTTTTAGAGGGCTCCATGTCCAAGATAGCTTGAATCTTATCAGGATTGGCCTCAATGCCTCTCTTTGAGACCATCAAGCCTAGAAACTTTCTAGAGCCTACACCAAAGACACATTTGGCTGTATTCAACATGATTATGTGGGTTCTCAGAACCTCAAATGCCTCCATTTGGTGCTCAAGGTGATTAGCCTTGTCTATACTTTTGACAAGCATGTTATCAACATAGACCTCAATGGTCTTACCGATGAGGTGCTTAAAAATTTTATTCACAAGCCTTTGGTATGTTGCACCTGCATTCTTTAGTCCAAAAGCCATAACGAGATAATAAAAAACACCAAAGTTAGTTATGAACGATACCTAATTAGGGATGTCATTGGAGTGCATTCTGATTTGGTTGTAGCCACTGAAGCCATCCATGAAACTAAGCATCTCGTGCCCAGCTGTGGCATCAATCATTGTGTCTATCCTTTGCAAGGGGAAACAGTCCTTTGGGCAAGCATCATTCGAATCTGTGAAGTCCACACACATTCTCCATTTTCCATTAGCCTTCTTGACCATCACAGGGTTTGCTAGCCACTCAGGGAATTGAATCTCTTTAATAAATCATGTTTCCAATAGCTTCTTTACCTCTTGTTTAATGGCTTCTTGCCTTTCAGGATCAAAATATCTTTTTTTTATGAATGTCAGTTAATGATCTAGCTTCAGCTGATGTGTAATAAGTTTGGGGTCTATCCCTGGCAAGTCGGTGGTTGTCCAAGCAAATACGTCACTGTTGTCTTGCAAGAACTGAATTAGTTGTTGTTTCAGGTCATTGGGGAGCGAAGCCCTAACATAGGTCACTTTCTTAGGATCTTGAAGATCTAGGGGGTGGGCTCAAGGTCTTCTGCAGGTTTCCCCCTTCTTTCTTCCTGGTCTTGGACATCCATGTCTTCAATGGGCAAAACCTACCCCCTAGTGCCATCAGGTTTTAGAGCAGCCATATAACAGCTTCTGACCATTCTTTGATCTCCTCTATCTTCTCCTACCTCATTCCTAGTAGGGAAATTGAGCTTCAGATGATACGTAGAAGCTATAGCCTTGAAGGCATGCAACCTAGACCTTCCAAGGATTGCATTGTAGGTGGTATTTGCCTTAATAACTAGAAAATTTAGTATCTGCGTTAACTATCGAAGGTCCTCACCTAGAGTCATAGGCAGTTGTATTATTCCTTCAATCTGGGATTTCACTCCATTGAAACCATAGATGGGCATGTTGGAAGGAGTCAGTTGTGAGTCATTGTAACCCATTTTGATAAAAGCATCATAAAATGAGATGTCCATTGACGACCCGTTCTCTATCAAATCACTTTTTACAGGTGAATTCCCGATGATAGGGGTGATCACCAGGGGGTCATCATGGGGGAACTTCACCCCTTCTAAGTCAGAATCATCAAAGGCCAAAAAGACCTTAGTTCTTGCTATCTTAGGAGCTTCTCCAACGATACTCATCACTTTTCGGTCATAAGCCTTTCTAGAATTTCGAGAGTTACCCGCAATAGTTGGCCCCCTGAAATTATATTGATCACGGGCCCGTGGGGCTGGGTACTCCTTTCTTTGGGGTTAGAATCCTTTTGCTTGTCGTTGTAACCTCTGTTATTTCTATCACCATCATTTGTATATTTTTTCAACTTTCCTATTCTGATCAAAAATTCAATCTCATCCTTTAACTAACGGCAATCATCAGTTTCATGTCCCATATCTCTGTGAAACTGTCAATACACATTTTTGTTTCTTTTCTCAAGATCAGTCCTTAGTGGCTTTGACCATCGAAGGTCTTTTTCCTTCTCAATATCCATCAATATTTGACTCCGAACTGTATTTAGCCTTGCATACTCAATGAACCTTGATCCACCCTTTCTCTTGGAGTAACCAGCATTATCACTCTTAGCGTATTTGGTATCGACCGTATACTCAGTGTCACTTGCTCATTTCTTAGAGTATGTATTGGAGGCTTGGAACCCTTGGGCTTTCTTCATACTCTCATCAGATTTAATATATTTTCTTGCTCTCTCCTAGAGCTCATTCATACTTTCAAGAGCCCTCTTAGCTAAAGACCTCCTAAAATTCTCGTCTAAGGTCCCTTGTTATAGGGGTATTATAGCTACATTCTGGTCCAGATCAAGGACCTTTAAGGCTTCTTTGGTGAATCTGTTCATATAATCCCTCTGGGAATCATTCTTTCCCTGGTGCATATTCATCAACGATGTTGAGCTCTTCTCATGAGTTTTGCTATTATGAATTGACCTATGAATACCCTACTAAAATCTTTAAATGACCCAACAGAGTTAGGGAGTAGACCGCTGAACCATCTCTGAGTCATACCACTTAGAGTTTGGGGGAGCATATTACACTTGACGGCGTCATTCACCGGCTGTAATAGCAGTGCATTAGTGAAAGTGAGGACATGGTTTGAGGGGTCTCACGTCCTATCATAGGCCTTGATTGTGGGCATCTTCAACTTTCTTGAGATTTTTTCATTCATAATTTCCTCTATAAAGGGAGGTACTAGATCATCGGGATCTTCACGCGGTAACAGGTCATGGGGATCAGCCCTAGCATGACTTGACCTGACATGCCTTCTTGTAGGCGGCTTGTCAAGGTCTATCACAGACCTATTCCTTGACGATCATCCAGCCCCTTTGGCTCTTGCGCGCGGACACCTTGTTAATGCCCTATCCAGGTCTTGCCTCAATCGTCGGGATTCGGCTTTATGAGCTCGTATCATTTCCTGAAGGGATGCGGAGTCAGTAATTTGAGGTCCTCGGGGCTGGGTACTCCTCCCTCAAAGGGGCTCCTTGCTAGGTCGCCTCCTTTTGGGGTTAACATCCTCATCCGATGATTCATCATCAATGGAGTAGGGGTCTGAGAAATCTCGGTTTCTACGGCGTGAGCCATATTGGGTCAACAGTCCTTGCTCATATGAGGGCTCATAATTTGGTGGAAGTCCATAAGGTGGATTGGGCACCAACACTGTTGAGACCTGTAATGAAAGAGAAGTAGCAAAAGTAGTACTGAGGGGTGAAATTACCTGAAGTGGGGGAACCGAAGCGTGAATTGAGACCTCTGGATTTGAAGGATGAACAATGATGCTTAAGGGTCCTACTCGTCGAAAACTTGTTCCAGGGTCCTTAATAGTGGTTTGAATAACAGTTCCTTGTTCCTGCGAGACGGTAGGAGGAACATTTCCGGTGACAACAGTGGAGTTTGGGACTTCTCCTTCGAGGGTGCTTGCGGTATTTCATGTTCTTGACATGGTTGTTATTCGCTTCCCACAGACGGCGTCAAATGTTACGGATCAAAATCAGATGCAATTAATAGTAATTAATGAGTGGTGAGACCTTTAAAGCTTTAATGGGTGCACTTACATTTCGTGACTATACTAGGTCATCATAAGTTGTCTACGTATCTCAAGAGTGTTTGAGAATCAAGCCAAAAAACGTAGTTCTAATGTTGAGGGGTTAGACTCTTTTATATAGGCGCACGAGGGCCTAGGAATCAGATTAGAATTAGGGGACTTGGTGGCCAAGTCTCCTAGTGACAAGGTTGTTGAAATCTCCTAGGAATGAGAGCCTCGTTGGACTCTTTCAGATGATATTTCCTTGATGATAAGGTTTCCAGATCCTTCCGAAATGAAGGGTCTCACAGGACTCTTCGGGCCTTTTATTGAGCCTTTATTAATTATGAAATAAATTAGGTTTCGGGTCTCATTAATTGGGTCTTCCCTTTGGATCAAATTAGTTTAATTAATGCAACATTAATTATATTTCTAGGGTATTTTTTAGCCCATATCAATCTCATCCACCAACAATACTAAAATAACTCAACTTCACAACCCTATTTATGATAAGTACAATGAACCAACATCCAAACCACTTAAGGCTAGGATGAAAGATAATGAAGTCAAAAGAAACACTAGTGACAACCAATAAGCTACTACCTCGAGTCAAAGATGTACCATTGTCTCCTGGACCTTCTTGTTCACTAGCGCGTCCACTTCCTTTTGGACTTTCTTGGTCACCGTCTCAACTTCACCGAACAGGCTTTGCTTTATCTTGCTTGGCAGCTCTTGCATGTATGTGTTTGTCGAAGCACTAGTATTGTCGGAAACTCTTGCAGCATTAGGACATCTGTGTAGAGAAACAGCCTGGTATACACAACACACACACACACACACACTTGTTTGCTTTGAAAATGAAAGAAAGAAAAATTGATGATTGTTATTTCTTTTCCTTAACAACTAGTACATAGAAAAGGAAATTTAAAAGAACAGCTGAAAGTAACTCCTACAAACTAGCAACCATCACCTAGAATTTCTCCTACACTCCTAACTACCCCATGACTCTCCTGAATAAATTGAACTAAGCCAAAGACTCAGTCTAATGCATAAATAACGTGGCTAACAAATGCCATTATTCAAAACAAATAATAAACTAAACAAATAAATAACTAATATGTTTAGATTAAATCCAACAAAATACCCCCTTAATCTAAACTTATATGGTCAGCTTCTTCATGCCCAGCAAGTCACGCATCATTTCAAACTTAACAGCTACTAGCGCCTTCGTTAGAACATCTGCCCTCTGTTCACCAGTATTGACATGCTTCATTTCAATCTCCCCTCTCTTAACGCATTCACGAATAAACTGGTAACGTATGTCTATATGTTTGCTGCGACCATGGAAAACTGGATTCTTTGCCAAGTCTATAGCAGACTTATTATCTATATAAATTACCACAGGACCTGGTTTCACATCAATGATTTGGCTCAGCAATTTTCGCAACCAAACTCATTGGCATGCTGCAGCAGTGGCAGCCATGAACTCAGCTTCACATGATGAGAGTGCAACGCACCTCTGTTTTTGTGACAACCAAGTTATTAGGCTGTCATTAAGATAGAAAGCCATGCCTCCAGTACTCTTCCTATCTTCTATGTTACCTGCCAAATCACTGTCAGAAAAACTTGATAATATGTAATTTCCTGAGCCCCTCGCATAGATTAAACCATGGTCCAAAGTTCCTTTCACGTATCTTAATATACGCTTCACTGTGTTGTAATGAAGCATCGTAGGCCTCTCCATATAACGACTTACAATACCAACAGCAAAAGCTATGTCGGGACGGGTATGCACCAGGTAGCGAAGGCCTCCTACCACACTTTTGAACTGAGTAGGATCAACAAGTTTCTCATCTTCATCTTTGTGCAGCTGCAATCTTTCTTCCGTTGGATACTTTACTGGGTTGCATTTCAACAAACCAGCCTTTTGTAGAACCTTCCTCGCATATGCTGTCTGTTTTAACTCTATGCAATCCCTTCCTTGCTTAACCTCAATTCCCAAATAATGTGAAAGTTTCCCCAGATCGTTCATCTCAAAATTTTTTGCCATTTGCTTCTTGAATGAACTGATATTGTGCACACTAGTCCCTGTGACTAGTAAGTCATCGATGTAGACTCCAATTATCATGACTTCATTCCCATCTCGCTTAGTGTACACAGCTGGCTCGTACGGGCACTTGACAAAACCCAACTTTTCTAAACAACAGTTGAGCTTTGCGTACCAGGTCCGTGGTGCCTGTCTCAAACCGTATAAAGCCTTTACCAACTTATAAACAAGATGCTCTTTGCCTTCATTTACGAACCCTTCAGGTTGGCTCACATATACATTTTCACAAAGTTCACCATTGAGAAAAGCAGATTTTACATCGAGATGGTGAACCTCACAACTGTTCTTAGCTGCAAGTGCCAGCAATAACCTTACTGTTTCCAACCGTGTTACTGGGGCGAAGACCTCTTCATAATCAACACCTTTTTTCTGAACATAGCCCTTTGCAACGAGCCTGGCCTTGTATTTAATAATCTCTCCATTTGTGTTCCTCTTTAATTTATATACCCACTTTAATCCAATAGATTTGTATCCGACTGGCAGCTCCACCAAATTCCATGTACCATTCCTTTCTATGGCTTCGATCTCAGTTTTCATAGCTTCTTCCCACATTTTTTCTTTTACTGCTTGACTATAACACACTGGTTCATCCACTCCCATCAGCATCAGTTCATCATGTAGCTCGACTTCTTCAGTATCATTATAGACATCGTTAAGTTGTCTAAAACGCCTGGGCTCACTGTCTTCTTTAGACCTTTCTTCATCTGGCAACTGACTAGAGTCTATCATATGTGGTTGCACTGGAGTTGTTGCTTCGAACTCATTATTATTCTCCTTGACTGAGTATTTTTCAACTACAACAAATGAGCTTTGTGCACTATTGTTTTCAACCTCCTGTTCCTATGGCCAGCTCTTGTTTTCTTCGAACACAATATCCCTGCTAATGTGCAAAGAATTGTTCTTTGGATCATACAACCTGCATGCCTTGGTTCCTGGTTCTTTTCCCAAATACACCAATGGTTTACTTCGATCATCAAGTTTGCTTATATGCACACTAGGTATTTTCATATGAGCAATACATCTAAAAACTTTTAAATGTGCAAGATTTGGTACTTTACCTGACCATTCTTCGTAAGGAGTCTTGCCAACAATAACACGTGTGGGCAAACGGTTTAGAACGTAGATTGAGTGTCTCACTGCCTCACCCCAGAACTTGGATGGCATGTTCTTCTCTTTCAAAATACTCCTTGCCATTGCCACGACTATCCTATTTCTCCGTTCCACTACACCATTCTGCTGCGGAGAATAGGGTGCTGTGTAATGCCTTTGAATGCCAGCTTTCTCACAGTAAGACGTAAAAGCATTTGAACAGAACTCCCCGCCTCTATCTGTCCTAAACACCTTGATTTTTCATTCTGGCCCATCTTCAACCAGAGCTTTAAATTTTTGGAATGCTTCAAACGCCTCATCTTTTGTTTTCAAGAAATAAACCCGCATTATTCTGCTAAAATCATCTACTAATAAGAAGAAATATTTGTTACCTCCAGGCGTAGGTGGCGATATAGGACCGCAAATATCTCCGTGTACCAGTTCAAGAATTTTTGAAGCATTGAAAGATGTTTGCTGTGGAAACGAATTTCTGGCCTGTTTTGACATTAAACACCCTCTGCAAACGTCCTTAGGCTGAATGAACTTAGGCAAACCATGTGCCATTTCCCTTTCCGACATAAGGGTCATGGCTCGAAAATTTACGTGTCCAAGTCTGCAGTGCCATAGCCATGACTCTTCTTCTGTTTTTGCCATTAGACATACAGACCCGCTCCCTTCTATGAACAACTTATACAGCCTATTTTGTGAGTGTTTTACTTTCATCAACAACTTTCCAACTTTATCATTAACCCACAAGTAATTCCCATGTAAAACTACTTTAAAGCCTTCCTCTGCTAATTGACCCAAACTTATGATATTGTTGCAAAAACTAGGGATAAAATATACCTTATGAAGCATACACTCTTCACCGTTCTGACAACTGATAATCACAGATCCCTTTCCTTTTATTATCACAGTCGATCCATCGCCAAACCTGACTTCCCCAGTTACACTTTCATCTAGCTCAGCAAACTTTGATCGTAACCCCGTCATGTGGTTGCTAGCTCCGTTATCAAGGTACCATAGGTTAGACTTCGTCTTTGTTTCACCCTCATGTCTTAGTCTTGGAACCACATCTTTCTCATCCAATAAAAACATGTTGTTTTCTCTCTCACCACACTCTGTTAAAGAGCAATGTTGGTTCATCATCTTCGACTTGAGTTAAATTAACCTCATGTTTTTGTTCTTTTTCATGTTTTGGTTTACGACATTCAGATGCATAATGTCCCAAAATGTTGCAATTGAAACATCTAACCTTACTCTTGTCTCGACCTCCTCGATTTTCATCTTTGTTTCGATACTCATTGTCACGCCTACCCTTCTGGTTTGGTGACATTTTCTTCAACCATTCCTCCCTTGTGAGTAATAGTTGCCCGTCATGTGCTTCTCTTTTCGACCACTCTTCCTCTGTCAATAACAATTGATTCCCTGAGTTCTCAGTTGGCCCACGAATTCGCTATTCATGAGCTTTCAACCGTCCAATTGTCTCTTCAACGGGCATCTCTTCCAGGTTGCCAAATTGTTCTATCGTAGAAGCAATTTGTAGAAATTTCATTGGGACTGCTCGTAACAATTTCTTTACCACGTACGTTTCCTCCATTTTGTTTCCTAAGGCACGTATATTAGTCACTATGCCACTGAGTTTCATGTAAAAATCGTCCAACTGATCAGTCTCCTTCATTGTTAGTGATTCAAATTCCGCTTTTAATGTTTGCACCTTTGCTTTCTGTACCCTTTCTGCACCCATATATATCGTCTTGATCGAGTCCCAAGCCTCCTTGGCCGTCTACTTTTCACCCAACGTCAAAAGAACGGCATCTGGAATCCCTTGGTAGATTGCTGCCAAGGCGATTTTGTCTGTTTTGATCTCAACAGCCACTTTGGGGTCACTCGGTTCCACTGCCTCCCATACACCCTGGGCTTGCATGTAAACCTTCATCTTCATACACCACACTGTGTAATTCTCCCCCAATATTGGATAGCTTAAGCCAACTGATCCTCCCTTGCCTTTGGGTGTGTCCATTGTTGTTGTTTTGGGCATGTACTTGGGCATCAACTGACCGCGGCTCTGATGCCAAATGTAGAAACAGCCTTGTATACACAACACACACACACTTGTTTGCTTTGAAAACGAAAGAAAGAAAAACTGATGATTGTTATTTCTTTTCCTTAACAACTAGTACATAGAAAAGGAAATTTAAAAGAACAGCTGAAAGTAACTCCTACAAACTAGCAACCATCACCTAGAATTTCTCCTACACTCCTAACTACCCCATGACTCTCCTGAATAAACTGAACTAAGCCAAAGACTCAGTCTAATGCATAAATAACGTGGCTAACAAATGCCATTATTCAAAACAAATAATAAACTAAACAAATAAATAACTAATAAGTTTAGATTAAATCCAACAATCTGCAATGAAGCCAATATGGTCCACGTTTCTTTCCATCAAACTGTAGTTCCTGGCCGGATAACATCTTCAGACGTATAGAGTTTTTTATTAATCATTTCCTACGAAACACAAAGACACATGAACATATTAAACTAGAGTCAGAAGAAAAATAAAATATTTATCAGATACATGCGACTATGAAATAAAAATACTTACGATCTTGTTTGCGATTACTCCTGTATCAGTCATGTACTCACGGCAATCAATACGCTCACTAATACCTCAAATACGCATCAGTGGAAGAGAGTAAATAAAAAATGCAGATATATTCAGTTGTCCAGACAGTTAAATCACTATAATAAGTATATAACAAGCTATTACGATTGAAATTTGATGAACTGTGAATTGTTCTGCACGCCTCTATTGAGAAGTCAAAAATTTTGATCTCATTGATGCTACTCTCATATTCCTTGCATAGCATGTAACAGGTCCAGAATGTGAACAAGTACTCCATTGATATTTGTGCAAAAAACTTAGATTATACCAATTGAAAAATTGTCAAGGCTTGATTTCTTTATTCCCATTAACATGAGTAAGAGATATTTAGACTATATAATTGAAAAACATATTGTCAGAAATGCAACAAAAAAAACACTATATGATAAGAGAATGTATACTTTGATTAACTGATAAGGATTAAATTGAAGCAAGTATCGGTTATTAAATCCTAGCTTCCCATTGTAGGCAACAATTTAATAATAAATGGCTTACTTATACAATAATGTCTATTTTCTTTGTACAATGTGTACTTAATAATAATAATAATAATAATAATAATAATAATAATAATAATAATAATAATAATAATAATAATAATAATAATACAATATTATGCAAATATGTGATCAAGGCCACCTTCCAATCCATGCCCAGAACAACAGAAACTGCCTATATTTACTTAATGTAGATTATCTAGTTGGAGCTGTAAATACAACCATTGTTCCAATTAATCCCGAAATTTATATTTACAAGACAAAAATATTTAAACCTCAAGCATCGATAGTATTATGTTGGCAATATTATGGCAGTAAGTTTTCACATTTATGTTAAATTATTTTTAATGCATTTATCTGTGTTAGGATTTTTATTAAATAGGAAAATTAGCGGACATGTGTTCCGTAACTTCTATGTATTATAAAATATTTTATTCTATTTTTCTGTAATTTTTATATTTTTAGAAAAAAGTTATTTTGATTTAAAATTTTCAGACGGAGACCCTGCTGAAGATTTGAGGCCTCGTTTTTGGTACATTTATTTTTATGAAAATAGTAAAATATTCACAAGGGCTTTATTTTATTATTTCTGTAATATTTACAATTTTTGGGGTATTTTAACATAAATATTGTATATATCCGAAAATAAAACTTTTTATATTTTACCCCATAAAAATTATTATTTTTAACTTTTTATTTTAATTATGGGATAATATATCTTTTAATCAAATTTATGTCTCAATTTTTTTTAAAAATATAAATAGTTTTGTTAGTAATAAAAAAATTTATAAAATGTTTCTAAAATTAGTAACTCAGCTGCAGAATTGGGGGAAAGTGAAGAAATAGGGTTTATACTTGTTCTTGAGAATCAAAGCTACGTACGAGGTGATTTTGATCTCTGTTCTTTGAGTATGAGTAATCGTTATGAATCTAGAGACATGTATTATATGATTATATAATTCGTTTCATGGAAAAATCTGTTGATTTTGATTTCATACTTTTCGGCTTTAATTGATTTTCCTGTTGTTTTCTTGTATGATTTGAAGCCATAGACAGATAGAGCATGTTCTTGCGAGCTTGTACTTATTTTTTTATGATTGTTGGAGTACGGATTGAGGTGGCCGGATTATTGAACTGATTGTTGTGTACATGCTGCTGTAGACATTAGATTTGTGTTGGTACTTATTTTGTGGATGTTGATTTAGTTGGGTTGGTTGTGTTGCTTAGAGACTGTAGAATTTGTAGACAAACAAAAACGGGTTGAAAACGTGTCTCAATCGCGCCATTGGGGATCGCCGGAGCCTGATGGACTCACCGGAATCTGGAAGGATTCGGGCTTTTTCTTCAACATTCCATTCCATTGACCATGAGTAAGGGGGATTTAAATCTTTATTTTCAAAAATCGATTTTAAATCCAAAAATTATTTTAAAAACTATTTTTACATTCGAAAAATGTTTACAAATTAATACATTTTTAATTAATTAAATATTATTTAAATATAATTAAAAATAATTGGATCTAGTTATTTTGACAAATAAAAATGATTTAGTTATTTTTACTTATTTATTTAATAATCCGTTTACCCATTTTAAATGAAACAAATTTGTTTGAGACCCTAAAAATAATCTGGAAGTGATAACAATAGTTTTAAATTCTCAAATTTATTTATAAACCCGGATTAAATATTTTATAAATAATGATCTGGAGGGGATAATAACTACAGTTCACTATAGTTTACCAGCTTATTTACCAGGCCAGTATTTTCTCTTTAATCATCTTAAATACTTTTATTTTCTATTTTCATTTATTCATATCATGACAAATAGTTATTGTTCAGAGCTATTTGTGAATCTTAAATATTTTATTGTGCAACAGAGTTACTTGTTACTAGTACTCTTAATATTGGAGGTTGATTATAATAAACACATCATATCTAGTATTATCGTAGTAAATAATGAGAATATGATATGTATTTAAAACTAAGAATACCTTTGATTTCGGTTGCTCTATTGGATTGGAAAAAAATAGCATAGGAGGCCACCTAGTTGGTCCATCATTATTTGAGTAGGATATGGTAACCATTCCATATTCCTGTAAGTTAACATTACTTGCCCAAATCGATTGAAATTGAAGAAGTCTCAATCGATTGAAATTGAAGAAGCCCCAATCGATTGAAACTTACCAAAGGAGTAGGGAGGGGAGCAAAGAGTGGGCAAGCATAGATAGAGATTGGTCGAGCACAGAGAGAGAGGGAGCTAGCACGGAGAGAGGCCACGTAATGTGTGGAATAAGTGTCTACCCTAATTTCAACACAGCCCCTATTAAAGCATCTCCAAGGCTATTCTCTGCCCTCGTTCCCTAAAATATTGTTAAATAATGATTTCCTAAAATATAGGGAGCCAAAAGCTGTTTTACTCTAATGGTGTTCCATATACTGGTTTCCTAAATTTCAAAAGTAATATTTAATTAGTATTTTAAATTTGAAACCCCCGACGGGTATATTGCAACAGATATATTCTAACGACTATATTGCAACGGCTATATTCCAATGATTATAATTTTACCGACTATAATTTTAACAGCTAAATTACAACTGATATATTCTAACATGTTTATATATATATAAATGATATGTTTGTTAAAATCCTAACATATTATCATAGCATACTTCAATTTATCTCACAATGTCAAACAATATACTAATTATTCATGAGTTTATGAATGCGGAAGAAGAAGAAGCTCAAACGCTACTAACAATAACTAAGCTACTTATCAATATCATCAACGCCATAGAGTAAATGTGGTACCACGTCATGGTGGATTAGTAATGAATCACCGTGTGTTTAATCGTAACAGAGAAGAAGGTTATGTTCAACTTTATGAGGATTACTTTTCTGATACTCCATATTCGAATGAAGCTTTTTGTAGAAGATTCCGGATGCGTCATTAATTATTTTTCTAATACAAGAAGCATTTACAGTTCATGATGGTTATTTTACTCAAACAAATGATGTTGTAGGAATTCGTGGATTATCAAATATGACAGTTGCACTAAGGATGCTTGTATATGGAACCCCCGCTGATGTTATTGATGATTATGTAAGAATTGAGAAAATTTGTTAAAGCAATTATCAAAAAATCCGGTGAAGAATATTTGAGACAACAAATGAATGAAGATGCGGCTATATTGTTGGCCGTAAATAACAATCGGGGCTTTCCTGGAATGTTAGACAGTATTTTTTTATTTAATGTATTGTTCTATTTATTTTATTTGATGTACTCTTTTACTCCGATGACATTCTTTATATTGATTCCCTGTATTTTAAAAGTAATATTTAATTTATATTTTAAAATTATATTATGAAAATAATACTATAAATATAGAATAAAAAGCACATATATTATATTTTATATAAAATTTATTCCATGAATATAATTTAGATTATATTTATAAATATATAATAAATAAAAAGCATATTATATAAATAATTCATACATATAGAGTACACTATGGGATGTTAACATGCAATAAAAAATTAGTTTGAATTTAAATATATATACATCAAATAGACCATCTTTTTAACGCGAGTAGAATAATAAATTGAAAATAGATAGAGCTAAGAAGAATAACAACAACGAAAAATTATAAATTGACCGGGAGATGACTCAACCATACTATAGGGGAGAATTTATGATCAATAAATATAGGCAATCCCTTTCTCCCTTCCGAAAATTTTTGGGAAGGACAACAAGTGTTGGAGCTACGTTGGAGGTGTAATTTTGAAAGGCATAGGTGTACTAACTTGTAACACTTAATTACTATGTAACTCAACTAGGTAAAAGATAAAACAACAGCAAAACAAGAGAAACTGAAGAAGCACATGGAATCAATCAACTGAAGAAATGGTAATGATACTTGGTAACTACAAGTAACTAATTTGGTTAATCAAGGATGCATAAGTGAGAAGAAGTTCAATCTCAGTATTGCTCATGCCCTAACTTATCTAATGGAGAACCAAATTAATGTCAAAGAAGTATCAAGAAGACCAAAGTGATTTCATGTAATGTATCTCAACATCTGGATAATGTAAAGGTTAATCAACAAATGAGAACTGACATTCAGAAGCAAGAACCCCTATAAGACTAGTCACTTATGAACCAGACCATTGTATCAAGTGTCAGGACATTGGAGGCAAGTTCATGTCAGTAATAGAAGATCTCATTTGAATTGAGTAAGGAAAAGAAATTGAAGAAGCTAGGGAAACTTGCTCATAAAGGTTAATCCTCAATTAGTCACTAAAGAAGGTCAACATTGGATGAGTGTATATTTGCTAAGGCAAATGTCTATCCACGGCAGATCGAGATCGAGATCGAGATTCTCAAAGATCGAGATCGAGATTCTCATAGATCGAGATCGAGATTTTCACAGATCGAGATCGAGATTTTCACAGATCAAGATCGAGATCGAGATTGTCAACAAAGATCGAGATCGAGATGGGTCCAGGCCGAGATCGAGATGCGGGTCGATATGTAGCATTTAATGTTCAAGGGACAAGTGGCTTATTGTGAACGGTTGATCCAGGGTGGTTGGGAAAGTACTTTTTATTGACGAGTCCTGATTGGGCCACGTATACAAAAAGGACAAGATCAAGACTACAAGACATTATAAAAGCAGCACTTTGTTTTATTTGTAAAGAGGACTTTTTAGCAATCTCTGTACTTTATATTTGTATTTTTTTAAAAGAGAGCATTTACTGTAAAAAGAAAGTGAGAGAGAATCAGTTGAATCAAGCTTTAATTGCTGTATTTATTGTTCAACTGATTATGATGCTTTTATGAATGTTGTAGCGAATCCTTCAATGAATATAATGATATATTCTTGAAATTCCGTGTCATCATTTATTACCTGCATTTATTTCATTTTCTCTCATTATTCGAAACAGTTGTATTCACCCCCCCCCCTCTACAACACTTTGGTATCAGAGCTCCTGTTAAACACATCTAACAGAGATCCTACTGTGTTGATTGAGTTGGTTCTTGAAAATCCCAGATCCATTTTTCTTGAAGTTTGTGCCGAAAGCTTTTATTTGTTTCTTCTTGAAAAGTTCATAGATCTAAAAAGTTTTGAGTCATGGTGTAAGGAATATTTGTACAACATTACAAACGTTGTACCTTAGAGCTTTGTGGGTTTTCTTGTGGCCAAAAGTGAATCAACTGTTTGACCAAACAAAAAGTACATATTCGAACTTCTGTCAACTAGAAAGTGGACATTTTTTTGTTTGGACTTGAAAAAGTGGTGGACCCTGCTACTGTTCCTGAGATTAGAACTAACTTGCTTGAATCTTAAGTGCAAAACCCATTGGATATTAAGTGTTGGATATTTAAAGTGAGATAATTAATTTTTCAAGTAAATACAATTTATTGTAATTTAAAAGTATATTATCTTAATTTTAAACTTTATTAAAATGGCCACCGCACACAGATTTAAGATACCTCCATTTGATGCACAACATTATGACGAATGGACAGGAAGGATGAAAGCCTACCTTGAATCAATAAACAATGTATACTTGAGAATATTGGAGAATGGTCCATACATACCCATGAGAATTGAGCCAGAGCGAATGGAAGGAGGGATACTAATACCATCCCGGTCTGTTCCTAAAGAGGAAATGGAGTTTTCAGACGCAGATAAAGAATTGGTTGGTATGGATGCGTCGTTACGCAACGTCATAATTGAATCCCTAAACTCAGAGAACTATGTTCAAATAAAGGGATTAAAAACAGCTAAAGCCATGTGGGATAAACTGGCTGTAGTGATGGAGGGGACCGAGGAAGTTAGAGATAATCACAAGCGCATTCTGATATCTGAATATGAATCGTTCAGATGCGAACGAGGAGAAAGTGTAGCGGATGTTTACAAACGTTACAGTAAATTGCTTATCGAGCTGAGTATAAGAGATAAAGTCTATTCACTGGCAGATTCAAATATCAAGTTTCTCTTGAATTTGCCTAAACATCTGCAACACAGGATCACTGCCATTCGAGAGTCAAGAGACTTGAAAAATACTTTTCTCGAAAAGCTGTATGGTGTATTGAAAACCTACGAGCTGGAGCAAGAACAAAATGACAAAAGAAGATCCTACAATAGTGGAGAATACAAAGCGGTAAGTGAATCTGGACTTGTAGCTGAAGAGTCTACTGCAAAGGCACTTGCAGCTGTCTCATTGAAAACTACTAATCCTGAAAGGGTGATATTAGATATTGAAGATCCATCCGAAGAAAGTGAGGATGAATATTATACCCTTGAAGAGCTGGACAAATTAGAAGACAAGTCATATGCTTGTATTGCTCGAGAATTTGCTCATATCAGCTTCAGGAAGCCAAGAAAAGGTAAAGGACGATTTGGTAGTTCTTTCAGCCGAAGAAGCAGCAGCAGCAGCAGCAGCAGAGGTAGTAGTGTAAGTGGCCGGGGAAATTACAGCGGTCGAGGTAGCACATCTAGTAGTGGCTACAGACCTAACCTGGTAGACAAGAACAAGTTTAGATGCTTTAACTGCAATGAATTGGGACACTTTGCAACAGAGTGCAAGAAGCCCAAATACGTTCATCCCAAGGAATCCTATGCTGATCTGAAAAAGAAATATGATGCCTTGGTTAGCAAGCAACAGAAGGGAAGCCGGGCTTATGTTGTGACTGAAGGGAAGGGTTGGGACAAGTCTGATGAAGATGAAGATCAGGAGCTATGCAACTTCGCTTTAATGGCAAAATCTTCAGAACAATCAGAGGTACCAATTCTAACCGTAAATGAAATGTCTATTTCTGAGTACCAAAATGAATTAGCTGCCATGACTAAAGACATGTACAATCTCCAACTGAATCTAATCGTTGTTAATGAGGAAAATGCGAAACTCTCCCTTAAAAATGGACTTCTAGAGGCCAGGGTAGAGGAATTAGAATCAGGAGATAGTAAAGAAAGGCAGCTAATGAATCAGGTAGACGTTTTAGAACACAAGCTTAAGATTAGGGAAGACCTCAACGAAGAACTTAAGAATGAATTAGCTGAGCTTAAAATAACATGTCAATCTTTTAAAGAAGCCGCTAATAAAAATTTTGTAGAAAGGGACATGTACATGAAACTGGCAGGCAAGAGTAAAAATGAAAAAGTAAACATAGGACTTGACTAAACACAGAAAAAGAAAAATATGGCTGCTGAATTGTTAGAGCCAGTGTTAGTCAAAGAAAATGTGCCTGAGGTTTTAGGGGATGTTAGAAAACCTATCTTTAAGCAGTTTGAGCCTAGGACAATAGATCCTGTTGCTGTTAAAATTGAACATGAGATTAAAATGGAAAAAGAGTCGGAAGAACAAGTAGTAAAACCTACAACTTCTAAGAGAGCGAGTAAGAGTGCTTATGCTAAGAGAGGTGTAGGAACCAAGGAGGCTAAGACGGTGTCATATAAACAATGGGTAGCAGGGTCAGACCAAATGAAAACACCTGTAGAGGTAGTTAAAACTGAACCTGTATCTGTATCTACATCTACACGAGCTAGGAAGGCATGCTATATTTGTAATCAAACTGATCATTTGTCTTACTATTGCCCGTTCTATGTAGAGGAAGAAAAACCTGTTGGTTGTAATACCATGCCTGCAACTATTGCTTTGCCTAACATGTATGCAAATCATGCCAAATACAATAATCCTAATTGTATGCCATGTGCTGTAAACATCATGCATGCTTATTTTAATTTGATGAATACTGCTAGTACATCTGGTGAACATACATCTAGTAGTGGTAAGAAAAAGCATGCTGGGTCAAAGGCTAAGACTTCAAGTCCTCCTAAAGTTAGGAGTGACAGTCTACTCCCAAACCTGACAAACCAGTCAAGGTTGACAAGGGAAAAGACAAAGTCAAGATGTATGCCCCTGATGGCAACAAGGCAAAGCCTTCTGTATCTGAAAAGAAAAAGAAAATTATTGATGCCGGGCCCAAACATCATTGGGTTCCGAAGAACACCTAACCTTTCTGGATTTGCAGGGCAGTGAACAGGAAAAGAGTAAAGTCATATGGGTGCTGGACAGTGGAGCATCGAGGCATATGACCGGCAATAAGTCCCTACTAACAGATTTGGTGTTGAGAGCCGGCTCCGTGGTTACTTTTGGAGATAACAGCAAAGGTTACACTAGGGGATATGGCAAGATTGTCTGTGGAAATGTTATCATTGAGGACGTGTCTTTTGTGGAAGGATTGCGACATAATCTTCTCAGCGTTAGTCAGTTCACCGACAGGGGTTTTGACGTCAACTTTGGGAAGCATGATTGTTCGATTCGAAGCAAAAAGGATGGAAGCCTTGCTCTCAAAGGAGTAAGGAAGTCAAATTTGTTCATAGCCGACATGAATTCTGCTGATCAGTCTGAAGTCACGTGTTTCTACAGCAAGGCTTCTGCTGATGAAAGTTGGCTATGGCATAAAAGATTATCTCACCTGAACTTTAAAGCAATGAATAATCTCGTAAGGAGAGAATTGGTGAGAGGGCTGCCGCAGATGGAGTTTACTCCAGATGGACTCTGCGAAGCATGTGAGATGGGAAAATCGAAAAGAGCCTCGCATAAGGATAAGCAAGTGAATAGCATTACCGAGCCCCTACAACTACTTCACATGGATTTGTTTGGACCCGTTAATGTTATGTCAATGTCAAGGGAAAGATACGCGCTGGTGATAGTCGATGACTTTTCCAAATACACATGGGTAAAGTTTGTGACATCGAAAGATGAAGTGCCACATGAGATCATTAGGCATGTACTGGTAATTGAAAACGTAGCAAGTCTGACTGTGAAGACTATCCGATCCGACAACGGGACAGAATTCAAGAACTCAGTGTTAATGGATTTCTGCATATCTAAAGGGATCAGACGACAGTATTCAGCACCGAGAACACCGCAGCAGAATGGGGTGGTAGAAAGGAAGAATAGGACACTGGTTGAAGCAGCTAGGACAATGCTGTATGAGTCAAGACTTCCTTTGTATTTTTGGGCTGAAGCAGTTAGCGCGGCGTGTTATACACAGAACAGAACCCTGATTACAAAAGACTATAATGAGACGCCTTATTATCTGATGAATAAACGAAAACCATCTATCAAGTACTTTCACGTGTTTGGTGCCAAATGCTTTGTGTTAAGAGACAATGCACAACTTGGAAAGTTTGATGCCAAAGCAGATGAAGGGGTTTTCATTGGATATTCTCTTGAAGTAGTAGCAGCATACAGGGTGTTTGCGCTTAATGATCGCAAGGTGGTTGAAAGCCTTAATGTCACATTCGACGACTCAAAGCTCCCTTCTATACAAAAAGAAAATAGTGAGCCCACTTCCCTAAGATTTGAAAATATGGATATTGATGAAGTGGATACAGTTCCTGAGTCTGTAGTGCAGGGTAGTGATCCAATGATAAATAATGTAATTAATCAAGAGTCTAGTGTTTCGCTAATACAAAACACTAGGGCTGAGGGATCACCTTCCGTTAGACCTGGTACTAACTCAGGGGGAGTAAGTATGCACTCAGGGGGAGCAGCTCACTCAGGGGGAGCTAGTACTGGCTCAGGAGAAGCTAGTGGAAGTGCTTCTAGACTAAGTCACCTTCACTTACAAAATCAAGCTGAGTCATCAAGAACATTTGCTAGGGATCGTACTTGGAACAAGGACCATCCGTTTGAGCTAATTATTGGTGATCCAGATGCCGGAGTGACTACTAGAGGAAAAGCTAGAGCTGAAATTGCCACGGAGAATGAATGTCTATACTCAGTGTTCCTTTCTCAATTGGAACCTAAAGTGGTGGAAGAAGCCCTAGATGACGCTGATTGGGTGATTGCTATGCAAGAAGAACTCAATCAGTTTGAAAGGCAGAAGGTGTGGAAGCTGGTACCCAGACCAAAGAATAGATCTGTTGTTGGAACAAAATGGGTATTCAGAAACAAACTGGATGAAAACGGACTTGTAACACGAAATAAAGCTCGCCTGGTTGCTAAGGGTTATACTCAAAGAGAAGGAATTGATTATGATGAAACCTACGCACCAGTAGCAAGGCTAGAGGCCGTAAGGATGTTCTTAGCATTCGCAGCACATCATGGTTTTAAAGTCTATCAGATGGATGTCAAGAGTGCATTCTTAAACGGTGAACTGGATGAAGAAGTGTATGTTGATCAACCTCCTGGGTTTGTCGACAGCAAATACTGTGATTATGTTTATCGCCTCTTCAAATCAGTATATGGCCTTAAGCAGTCTCCGCGGAAGTGGTATGAAACTCTGTCAGACTTCTTACTAGAAAGTGGTTTCACCAGAGGAGTAATCGACAAGACGCTTTTCTACAAGAAATGCAAAGATGATCTAATAATGGTGTAAGTATATGTGGATGACATTATCTTTGGGTCTGTAAATGAGAAGCTGTGTGTTAAATTCGCAAAGTTAATGCAATCAAGGTATGAGATGAGCATGATGGGAGAGCTGACGTTATTTCTCAGTATTCAAGTTAGTCAGAAGAAGGACGGGATATTTATCTGCCAGACCAAGTACATTCATGATCTATTAAAGAAGTATGGTCTCGAAGATGTATCACAAGCTAAGACTCCTATGGCAACAGCCACGAAGCTTGACGAGGATAAAGCGGGAAAACCTGTAGACATCTCAAGCTATCGAGGTATGATCGGCTCTCTTTTGTATTTAACTGCTAGCAGACCTGATATTATGTTCTCTACATGCTTATGTGCAAGGTTCCAAGCGGATCCTAGAGAGTCACATCTCATAGCCGTAAAGCGTATTTTTAGGTATCTCAAGGGAATATCAAATCTTGGGATTTGGTACCCAAGAGATACAGGGTTTAATCTTGTTGGCTATTCAGATTCAGATTACGCAGGTTGTAGAATAGATAGGAAGAGCACTTCAGGAAGCTGTCAGTCTCTTGGAAGAAGGTTGGTGTCTTAGCAAAGCAAGAAACAACACACAGTATCTACCTCGACAGCTGAAGCAGAATATATTGCTGCTGGAAGCTGTGTGGCTCAGATACTGTGGATGAAGAACCAACTCAAGGACTACGGTGTGGAAGTATCTAAGATTCCTATCATGTGTGACAACACAAGTGCTATTGCAATGACCAACAATCCTGTGGATCACTCAAGGACTAAGCATATTGATATAAGGTATCATTTTATTAGAGAGCATGTAGAAAATGGAACTGTAGCGTTGCATTTTGTGTCTACTGAACGTCAAATAGCAGATATATTCACTAAACCTCTAGACGAATCAACATTTTCTAGATTGGTTGGTGAATTGGGGATGCTTAACACCTGTTAGTTTTGCTACCTATCTGTTATAATTCAGTTTGTGTACATATTATTGTTGTTCATGAATATTCATAATTAATAATGTGTACTTAACTTCAAAAATGTATGTATTGCATGTCATAAGGGGAAGTTAGAAAGTTTCATGACATTAATCTTATGATGATCTGTGTATCCATATGATTAATGTCTAATAATGTGATAGGATTTAATGCCAGACTTAATTTTGTAATGCATGATTTATTTGCTAAAATCCCTGTCATTTCAAAATTGTAAGTTTCTAAGGCAAATCTCGATCTAGTTCTGGATCGAGATCGAGATTGGCTTGCGAAAATTGCTTAAAAACTGTTAAGGTACATCTCGATCTATCCACATCGAGATCGACATCGAGATGTAGATCGAGATGCGGATCGAGATCGACATCGAGATGTAGATCGAGATGCGGATCGAGATCGACATCAAGATCGACATCGTGATGTAGATCGAGATGCAGATCGAGATTGACATCAAGATCGACATCAAGATCGACATTGAGATGTAGATCGAGATGCGGATCTCGAGATCGAGATGTGACTTGTCTCTTCAGTTATTTTTTTTTTTTGGCGTGCAAGTATATAATATAGGATTATATAGACTGTTCATTATTTCCCTTAACCTTCTCTCTCTCACTAGTTCAAAAAGCTGAAGCAAATACACACGCATATACATACATTCACAACATCCTCTTCCCTGCCATAACACCAAGTTTTTCTTGTGATTTTCTTAAACAAAAATCACTAACTGTTACTTGAAAACATTAATCACTAAAACAAAACTCTGCCAAAATTTTGTTTAAAGTAAACTGTTGAACTTTTTGCGCATATTCTACGACATTTCTTAACATTAGTGTTCTTACAAATCGTTGTTCAGTTCTCTTGTTATTCGAGTGAGTTTGTTTTTATTGATTTCGTGTCTTCGTGTTTTTCTTGTGTTCTTGAGTGACATAGTTGTGTGCGTTACTGATCAATCCATAAAGTACCAAGTAACCGCCCTGTTTTGTGTTTTTCCGAGATATTCGTTTTTTTTTCAAAACAAAACGACTGTTCACTTTAATTTCCTAAAGCTAAACCGTCAAGCATTAGTGGGAGTTAAGTGATCATTAGTGGGGAGTTAAGTGGTCATTAGTGGGGAGTTTTATTACGTGGGTAATTAGTGGGGTTCGTGTACGTTTTTTTGTGTTTAAATTTAGAACTTGTTCTCTAAAATTTTCATTGCAAAATCTTTACAAAATATTTCTCTTCTCAAACACAAATCTCAAATGGCCAACCCAAATTCCACAATTCCCAAAACCAACTTTGTTAATCTCTCTGCTGATCGAGCAACTGGTAGATTCATTCACTACCAGTTCTGGATTGAGTCCCTCAACAACACATCCATAATAAGTCATGCCTTAACCACCTCTCCCATCCTGAATGTCGAAGACCTTCAAGCTGCTTACTCAACATTAGAGATTCAGGGTGGTAAAGCAAATCCAACAGGCTTATCCTTCACTATCAGTGGTGCAAAATATGAGGTCAGTCTGCAGAAGTTCAACGAGATTCTTGGGCTTCCTTCAGAAAATTTTGCTCCGGAACCCACTATGGAAGAAATGTTGCAATTATTCACAGAGATAGGTTGTCGTCCTCCCACGGGTCCTATCAAGGTAACAAAGGTTCACACAGGTATGTTACCAGCTGAGTGGGATTATGTAGTTCAGGCCATTCAACGCTGCATGTTCCCAAAGGACAAAGACTACAGGCCAATGAACAACAGCTGTCGAGTAATTCTATATGGAGTGGCAAATAACAGAAGAGTGAATGTGGGCAAACATCTGTTGATTCAGTTGCTTGAGAGGTGGGCACTGGAAAAGAATGCATCTCGGAATCCGGAAGATGGACCAGTCAAATGTTGGATGCCAAGACTTCTTCAGATGGTTCTGGATGACATTCTTTCAGAAGAGCACAGAAGAATATTTCAAGGCTCTGAAAGGATGGCATGTTTTGATATGACCTTAAAGAGTATCTCCACCATGGAAACACAGCAAAAGTCCAGACTTTTTGAGTTGCGCCTGACTCCGTACTTCCAGGATCTGCAAGATGCGTATGCTAGGAGGCATGCTTCTCAGTTTACCGCAGTAGAAGCGGAAGGTAGTGGCAACGAAGCTGCTGGTGGAGATCAAGTGTCTAGAAATTTGGGAGAAGCAGGTGTGGATGTTGAAAAGGCTGAAGCAAATGTTGCAGAAGCTGGAGCTGACAAGGATGTAGATCTTCTGAGTCAGGTACCTATTCTTGCTGATCTTGATCAAATTTCAATTCAACCAACCCCTGTCTTCTACAGCCGTGGGCTTGAAAACCCCCAGGCTCTATCCCAGGCTGCAAGCCCTTCTGTTCATAAACATTCAGCCAGCCCTAAAACTGGTGATAAAAGGAAGGCAAGCTCATCTAAGTCGAGTGAATCGAGTGGAGGGAGTGTAGGAGTTGAGAGAGTAGTAAAATCAACAGCTCTGCCACTCTCAAAGAAGTAAAAGATGGATTCTATCCTAGTGGCAACTGCACGACCTGTTAGGGATAGTTCACCTCTCACAGCCACCACACCTCACGCTGGTGGTTCACTTCTCCTAAATATTCCAACACATTCGCACTCGCCTAGCCATGTTGGTGAAAGTCAAGGAGGGGGTCCAACTCAACAGCCAATAGGAGCTGGCCCTACCTCCCCTGAGTTGTCCGCTTAGGGCTCTTTGAGCAATTTCTCGGAAGGGGAATGGCAAACTGAGACTAGCTCTTCTGATGCTAGAATCTCAGGAAGTGTATATGTGGAAGAGTCTGTCGAATCCAATACGGATGACTCTTCCTCATCTAAATCAGAAAACAAGTTGCTCGCAGAGCAATGACATCTGGTGACTGGTGGGTCTACGCCTCCAGAACAGCCCAGCGAACCAGAAAAGGTTTTTGGTGAACAAGGGGATGACATGGTCATAACGCCATCTCCTAACGTAGACACAGCGCTTAAAGGTTCAGTCTCACTGACCAATATCGCCGACCAATTCACTGCTAGTCCCCAGCGACTAGTAGATGAGGCTCTAGTACTGTTAGGCTCTAAACACGAGAGAGAGACAGGGAGAGTAGATTCCTTCTCTTTAGGGATCTTGAGTGAAACAGAACCCGGCGAGAGTAAACAGTTTAACCCAAGCCAAACACCTTCCCCTACATTGCAGGATCTAGTGAAGAAGGTGGAGGCTTTGGAGGCTGGAGTTGCTGGTGTTACTGCTGCTGTCTCTTCTCACTCTGGAAGATTGGAGGTTGGAGCACAGTTCATGGAGAACCTGATTGCCGTCCAAAATCAAATGATTGACAAGATAAACAATCTTGGATTGGTACAAGTGGAGGGTGGGCGGTCAGTCGATGATGTCACTCATGACATGTCTCAGGTCTGGATGAAGCTGAATGAACTACTTGATGCTGTCTTTGGACGTAACAGGGCTGGACCTGGTCCTTCAACCGGTGGTGGTGGTGACGATAAAAATGATGATGATGCTCCTGATGAGGATAACCCACCTAAGGGGGAGAAGGAGGATCAGGGTCTGAAAAAGCTGACTAGTAAGGGTCCGGTGATCGAGTCCTCAAACAAATCTGGTGAAAAGATGGAGGAGGCTCAACCGGCTCTTAAAGACAAAGGCAAGCAGAAGATGGTAGTTGAAGAAGCAGGAGCTGAGAAAGAAAAACCTCTCGTCGATGTATTTATGGGAGACTTTATTGAAGATTCTGATGAGGATGAGATGGATGTAGAAGCCTTAGTGGCAAGGAGGTCGAGACTCGAGCAACGGGCAAGAGAGTGGGAACAAGAAAGAGGTCTAAATCCTGGCGGATCTGGCGCAGGAGTTGCAGGTGATGCAGGAGACCACTCGGTTGCTGACGAGCATGTGCCGGAAGAAGAAGTTGATGAAGTAGCGAAAGAAGCGGAGATGCAAGAAGAGATTTTCAGGGAAGCCAGAGAAAGAGTGAATGAAGAAGTGCTTCAAGGAATAGTGGAAAAGGAACTAATGGCAAAGGAGAAGAGAGCGGCTTAGAAAACTCAGCATGAGTATGAAATGAAAAAGATCACAGATCCTAAGGTCCAGGCTGACATAAGGAGGGAAGGTCCCGAGTGGGACAAGGCTAGAGAAGCCTTAGCTGGACCAAGAGCCTATGCTCCTGACTCAGAAAGATTGAGTTTCTTTCTCCACAAGCTAGAAAATCTAAACCCTGGGCTTCTGAACTATCTAAACTGTATAAGACAGGGATGCACCTCTGTTCAAGTTATATTCAAGGAGAAAGCATGGAGTCTGATGATTACTTGGGCACCCATAACAAGAATCGAGCCGTGTATGGTTGATGAAGCATTCTTCCATGCAAGGGGTGCTAGTGAACTGGTAGAATATGCTCACAAGGTAGACACCTCTGTCAAGACTGGAGTGCTGTTTAAAGAGAAACTATTAAAGATAGCTGAAGACAGAGGGGTTGACATTATTTTAAATCCCTACCAAATCATATACGTCCATGACAAGGTCTTGAGGATCGTAAATCTACATGACTCGAAACTGACCCCGAGCGAAAATGTACTAAAGGCAGTTGCAAAGCTAGTCCTCACAAAGGGTTTTCTAACAAAGGAAAATAAGCTGGTGGCTAAGGACTTGGAGAAGTTGATAAGACGGCAAGATGTTAGATACAAGTTGCCTGAAGCCAAACTACCAGTGGTTAAGAAGGAGCCTGAAGACTATGCATTCGAGCAGCAAGAAAAGGCAATAAAGGAGCATGTGCAGAGATACAGAGATCCAAGATTAGACATTCCTGAAGAAGGAGAAATAAGGGAGGAAGCTAGTGCAGTGGTTGGTGCAAATGTCAAGTTTGTCAAAAACAAAGCTGAGAATGAGAATGACCTGCTAATCTATACAGACAAGCATCAAGTGGAAACCGTCATTGAGCTCAAGTACGACATCTTTGCAGAACACAGTCATGAAACACTGTGTATCATAAGGGAATTGATTGATGAGATGGATGAAGTTGACGAGTTTGATCAGGACTATCTAAGGGTCACGTTTGAGAACTTCTGTAAGAGAAGACAACAACTTGACATTCAGAGGCTACAGCAATGCACCACCGCTATTGTCATTGGATACCCTAAGCAGCTGGTCGTAAGGAAGAAAGGGGAAAAGGGGTATCCTGACAAAGTAACTAAGCTGAGGTTTGAAGACATTCCCACGAAGCTTACCACTCGCAGCATGGTTGAGAGGTGGTTGAGGTTGTTTCGAGATTATAAGATCAGAAATCATGTGGAAGCAGAAGGACTTAATCTTCTCAAGAAAAGAATGGATGAAGTCTGCAACCCTGAGTTCATGAAGAAAGAAAAGGCAGCCAAGAAGAAAGCTCGTGAGGAAGAGGAGCGCAAGAAATCAAGATTTTAATGTATTAAGCTTGTAATGTTTCTTTGCGTTGTAATTTGTTTTCTTGTTTTCCTGCATTGTAAGTACATTATCTGTTTTCTTGTGTAGTGTAAGGTAGAAGTTAGTTAGCTAAGTGTCTTGAAACTGGTTTATATTAGGCGTCAATTATTTTGCGAAGTTCGGAGGTGGTAATACTGCTAAAAGGACTTCAGAAGGATAATTGAAGATTGAGTGGACCGTGCTCTTAAAAGTACTTAGAGAAAATCTCTAAAAGAGCATGAAGCCATTTGATCGAGCCAACAGGTGTCCAATTTTGGCACTTGAAGTATCAGTGATAGACATGAAGTTAGTTAATCAAGCCAAGCATTATGCAAGTTGACATGATCGTTTATGAATGTTAGTTTATCTTTTTCAGTCCCTGGTTAGTTGAGTTATCCTCATTGTGAATTTGGTTGTCATTGTTAGACAATCAAATAGGGGGAGATTGAAAGGCATAGGTGTACTAACTTGTAACACTTAATTACTATGTAACTCAACTAGGTAAAAGATAAAACAACAGCAAAACAAGAGAAACTGAAGAAGCACATGGAATCAATCAACTGAAGAAATGGTAATGATACTTGGTAACTACAAGTAACTAATTTGGTTAATCAAGGATGCATAAGTGAGAAGAAGTTCAATCTCAGTATTGCTCATGCCCTAACTTATCTAATGGAGAATCAAATTAATGTCAAAGAAGTATCAAGAAGACCAAAGTGATTTCATGCAATGTATCTCAACATCTGGATAATGTAAAGGTTAATCAACAAATGAGAACTGACATTCAGAAGCAAGAACCCCTACAAGACTAGTCACTTATGAACCAGACCATTGCATCAAGTGTCAGGACATTGGAGGCAAGTTCATGTCAGTAATAGAAGATCTCATTTGAATTGAGTAAGGAAAAGAAATTGAAGAAGCTAGGGAAACTTGCTCATAAAGGTTAATCCTCAATTAGTCACTAAAGAAGGTCAACATTGGATGAGTGCATATTTGCTAAGGCAAATGTCTATCCACGGCAGATCGAGATCGAGTTCGAGATTCTCAAAGATCGAGATCGAGATTCTCACAGATCGAGATCGAGATTCTCATAGATCGAGATCGAGATTTTCACAGATCGAGATCGAGATTTTCACAGATCGAGATCGAGATCGAGATTGTCAACAAAGATCGAGATCGAGATGGGTCCAGGCCGAGATCGAGATGCGGGTCGATATGTAGCATTTAATGTTCAAGGGACAAGTGGCTTATTGTGAACGGTTGATCCAGGGTGGTTGGGAAAGTACTTTTTGTTGACGAGTCCTGATTGGGCCACGTATACAAAAAGGACAAGATCAAGACTACAAGACATTATAAAAGCAGCACTTTGTTTTATTTGTAAAGAGGACTTTTTAGCAATCTCTGTACTTTCTATTTGTATTTTTTTAAAAGAGAGCATTTACTGTAAAAAGAAAGTGAGAGAGAATCAGTTGAATCAAGCTTTAATTACTGTATTTATTGTTCAACTGATTATGATGCTTTTATGAATGTTGTAGCAAATCCTTCAATGAATATAATGATATATTCTTGAAATTCTGTGTCATCATTTATTACCTGCATTTATTTCATTTTCTCTCATTATTCGAAACAGTTGTATTCACCCCCCCCCCCTCTACAACACTTTGGACCTAACAAATTTTCATGTCAAGCCCCTGTACTTGTCAAACTGGTAGATATATTGGTAAAGAGTCAAGTGCCTTGGAGATACTTTTATGTCCCAAAAATTCAAACCCCGTCCTTTATTTTATGTACCGAATCTTTTATTCGATCTATGTATTTTATAAATTGTTATTTTGAGTTTTTTTAATTAATTATTCATTACAAATTCTATAATTTTTTATTATTACTTATAACAATAAAATCATCAATAATTTAGTACAATTTATATATTTATAAATATGCTTTTTATTTTTATCAAAATTAAATAGCTTCAAGGTCATATGATAAGATTATTTAAAATTTAATATTTTTGTGTTCAAAATTAAAATTTGTATATTAAAAAATTATAATTACTTTATTTTTAAAAAAAAGAATTATTCATTTATTTGATCGACCTTATATTTTTACATAATTCGTTAATTTTTTATTAAAATTAATTAATTTTAAAGTCAAATAATTATATATATTTAATCTTGTGTTAAAAAATAAAATTTTGTTTATCAATACTCTATTACAACACAAATTCACACATGTCGCAGTAACACTTTCTAATTATAGCAACACATTAATATGGCTATGGTAACACGAGAATGATAATGTTCCAGTAGGAAAATATCAAGATAACTAATGTAACATAGTTTTGTAACACTCATGAATATATAATTGTGATTATGTTGAAATATTTTTTGAATCAACTAAACCCTCAGACTGTGTTATGTACGCATCATCTTCAAGGCTCTCGTTTAAGAAAACTGTCTTGACATCCATTTTCCAAATTTCATAGTCATAGTAAGCAGCAACAACAAGCAAAATCCTGATTGACTTGACCATAGACACTGGTGAAAAAATTTTAGTATCCCGACAAACGTTTTGGGCCCAAAAATGCTCTTTATTGCAACAATATTTAAAACCATTGCAATAAACTGTAAATTTTAAATTCTTTCTAATTTTTCAACTTTTATCGTTACGGTTTTAAAAAGTGTTACGGTAATTCAGAACTGGTGTATCAATTGCAACAGATTTTGGTAAATTTTTTATAATGTGGTTACAATAAGCAATTTAGGTGTAGTGATAGTCAATACCATGAATTTTCTGGAAATCTTTTGCCACCAGTCGTGCCTTTTATAGGTCTATACATTGCCATTCATGTCGATCTTCTTCTTGAAAACCCATTTGCACCCTATATATTTTTCCCTTTAAGGTGGATCAAGCAAAGTCCATATATGGTTTTCATACATGAATTGCATATCAGATTTCATGGCTTAAAGCCATCTCTTACTAGAATGTTCATAGCATCTTGGTAGGTGAGAGGCTAATCTTCGTCCACAAGCATCACAACGCCATCTTGTGTCAAGAGAAATTTATAATATCTCTCGAGCTCATGGCGAATCCTATCAGACCTACGAACAACATGTGTTTCTTAAGCAGTGTTATCAACATTTCTTGTATATTCTGCTCGAGTCCCTCATCTAGTTCAATATTATCATGTAGGTCTCGAACTTCATCGAGATCTATTGTCCTCCCACTATTTTTGTTAGAAATCATTTCTCTTTCAAAGAACAGAATAGTTCGAGCAACAAACATTTTGTTCTCAGAAGTATTATAGAAAGAATAACCCTTTATTTCATTTTGATATCCCAGAAAATTACATTTTCCTGATTTTGGTTCTAGCTTGTCAGAGATCAAACATTTCAGAAATGACTCACATCCCCAAACTTTCATAAATGACATGTTATATGATGTTTCTTACTACATATCTCATTTGAGGTGTTTTGAACCGTTTTAGTAGGAACTCTGTTAAGTGTGTATGCATCAATCTCCAAGGCATAACCCTAGAAACTAATTGGAAGATCTGCGTGATTCATCATTGATCGCACCATGTTCAACAAGGTATGATTTCTCCTCTTAGAAACTCCATTACATTGTGGTGTTCTAGTAGGAGTGAGTTGTGATACAATATCACACTTCTTTATGAAACTCCTAAACTCATGGCTTAGGTATTTACCTCCATGATCAGATCGTAGAGTCTTTATTCTTCCTTTAATTTGCTTTTCTACTTCAGCTTTATATTCTTTGAATTTTTCAAAAGTATGGATTTCTTCTTGAAAAGATACACATATACATATCTACCTAAATCATCAGTGAACGTTATGAAGTAGTAAAATCCACATATTTCCATCATACACATATGACCATATACATCACTATGTATAACTTCTAATCGTTCGGTGTCGCTTTCACCTTGTCCGGTAAAAGGAGCTTTTGTCATATTTCTAATGAGACAAGTTTCACCTTCTTCGTATGATTAAAAATAAAACTTATCTAAGTATACATCCTTATATAATTTGGAAATGTGTTTCTCATTTATATGGCCTAAACGACAGTGTCAGAGGTACATATGATTTGAGGCATTAGTCTTAAGGTATTTGCTATTCACATTATTGATAAGAGTGTCTAAATCAAAAACATTTAAACTATTAAATAAACGTACAAACCCATAAGTAACATTATTCAAAGAAACAAAATAACTATTGTTCTTAATTAAAAACGTAAAACCTGTCTTATCCAAACAAGAAACTGAAATAATATTTCTACAAATTACAGACACGTAAAAACAATTTTCATGTTCTAAAATAAGCCCAGTGGGCAATAATAAATGATAAGTTCTTACAGCTAAAACAACAAACTTTGCTCCATTGCCAACTCGTCGGTCGACCTCTCCTCCTATCAAAGTCCTACTCATTTGCAGTTCCTACACATTTCTAAAAATGTGAGAACCACATTCAATTTACCCATGATGTAGAAGTAGACAAATCGACCTCTATAATATTAATACCTGAAGCAACAAAAGTCTGAACAGTCTTTTTCTTCTTTAGATCCTCTAAATAAGCATGACAGTTCATCTTCCAATGACCTGGTTTACCACAGTAGTGACAATCACCCTTAGAAATAGCACCTGTAAGCTTTGAAGCCAGTTTAGGATTAGTATTTGGCTTAGGAGCAGAAGCAGATCCAATCTTCTACTTATTTTCCTTCCTTTTTCCTTTCCCTTTGGCCTTACTTTTATTGTCCACCATCAATATGGGATCAGGTGCAACCTTTTTCATGTTGGTTTCAGTAGTTCTTCATACATCTAATGAGTCAATGGGTGTTATGTCGATCTCATTCATGTTGTAGTTCATAAAAAATTGAGAAAAATTATTGTTGAAAGATTGCATGATCAAGTCCATTTGGGCTTTTAGACCAATGGGGAAACCCAAAGTGTCAAAGTACTCAATATAAGAGATCATCTTCATAACATGTGGTTGACCCTGGTCACGCTCTCCCTATTTGTAAGCATACATTGCCTTGCTCACGAGCCTTTCTTGGCGAGCCAGTCCCAAAAACAATGTTTTAAGGTATTCAATCATCTCATAAGCATCCATATGCTCATGTTATTTTTGAAGCTCAGAACTCATAGTTGCCAACATGAGACATGTAATATCAGTCACATAATTAATATGCTTCTGATAAATATTTTATTAAACACGAGTTGTGTCCTCAGTCGGATGAGTAGGAGAAAGAATTTCAATGACATGGAGCTTTCGCTCCAGCTTGAGGACGATCCTCAAATTCCTATTTTAATCGAGAAAGTTGGTTTCTATTAGTTTGTCCTTGTCAAGGACTGATCACGCAAAGAAGTTAGACTCAATGATTCAACAAATTAAGTATGACATTTACTTAGCATGTTTTACCATTATAGATTGAGAGCACTTTTGTGACATCCTGGGTCAAATCTCAAGTTTTTTCAAGATCGGGTCGAGCCTTAAATCCATATCACAAGTAAGCTCGGAGTAAATTTGTCAAAATGCAAAAACTTGGGTAATCTAAAAACCCATTACAGTGAAGGATTTTAAGCATCAACAAAGTGGAATAAACATGAAAAATGTTCTACTTAAGAAATAGTGGTTCAGGAAAACTTCTAGGTTAAACAAGAAGAAATCAAGGAGGAGGTAACAATTGAAGGCTATGATATGAAAGTGTTAGGAATATAATAATTGATGATGTACAAAATACTAGAACAGGATTTAGCACAGTCTATCTGCAAGAATCAATCAACGGATATCTATCTGCAAGAAGCAATCGACTGATAAATATCGATCGATAAGTCATCAACTGATAATAAGCCATCGACTGATAAAGCCAATCGAGAAGTCATCGATCGAGAACTCAAGTCATCAACTGATATTTATCAATCGAGAACTCAAGTCATCAACTGATATTTATCAATCGAGAACTCAAGTCATCAACTGATATTTATCAATCGAGAACTCGACAACATATATTTCCTGATCGAGAACTCATCAACGGATATATAGTCATCAACGGATATTTATTGATCGAGAAGTCATCAACGGATATTTACCAATCGAGAAGTCTCACAAGTACTCGATTGATTAGCTCACAGCCTGACTTCTCGAAGCTTAAAGGAGATGAGTATTCGGTTGATTCAAACAGCTAGTTTAAAGGAAAGTCTTCGAAGATCAAAACAAATTTATTGCAGATATGATATGGGAAGGAAAGGGAAAATTAAGGAAGCTGTCGGTCAGAGTTTACTCTATCAGAGAATACTCGATCAGAGTTTACTCTAACAGACAATGCTCTATCAGAGAATACTCGATCAGAGTTTACTCTAACAGAGAATACTCTATCAGAGATTATCAACCGACAGAGTTTATCAGAAAAGGAAACAGACAAATCAGAGTCTGATTTGGATAGTAAGAAGGAATTCAAGTGCAAGTCTAATTACCTTATTAAATCTATTCTTATCATAATCTGTTTTGTAATTGTATTTGTAGCTGTGTCTATATAAACACAGAGATAGGTTATAATTCAATGTCGAATTATATCGAATTAAGAATTTATATAAAAGCAATATCTTGTAACCTAGCAGCTCTTAAGAACTTTATATCTTGAGAGAGTTTTGTATTCAAGTTCATTATTAATACAAAACAGTATTCCATTCAACATACTTGTGTTCATAATCGATTTACAGGCACTATTACATTCAACCCCCCTTCTGTAATAGATTGATTATTCTGGGAAACAGAAAGGAATACCAGTGATAAGTGAAAAAGGGTTGATAGGAGTAAGAAATCACCCTGCAACCTCTAACCAAGAAGAATCAATGACGTTGGAGTATGAAAATGGAGTAAAAATCACTTATTCAGTAAAGGTGATAATGAAGCAAAGCTACAATGTACTGAAGACCATTCTTCCTCTACTTAATAAAAAGTACAAACTCAATACAACAATTGCTCAGGAAATTCAACATCAAATCTCAAAGATAAAGAGATCAAAGGCAGAAGCTGAACCTGATTCACCCCTTAAGCTATGGAAGTCTCAAGTCAAAAAGGTGGTGTTGGAGCCAAAATATGCAATGATTTTTACAGATGTGGAGGGCAACACAAAGTTCTTTGATATCTGCAAATATCTGGACAAAATCACAGATGAAGAAATTCACTACCTTATGAGGCAACTTGGAGAGACTGACAGAGATGAAACAATTTTGAGGAGTTCATTCATGAGACAATTAAAGGAAAATGCTGAGAAGAGAAAGAAGAAAAACTAATTGGATTATGAAGATGGTGAAGACATTGGAGCAGCTTGCAGAAGTTATTCATCAAACTGGTATTTCCAAAATTCAAAGTGCTATTTAAATTTCTTGATTCTATCTGAATAAAAATAATTAAGGGTTTTGTTCATGTCAAAGACACAAATAGGGGGAGATCGTTAGGAATCTATATGTAATATTATGATAACTTTAATCTTAGAATCATAGAAATTTTAATTGATGTACTGATCAATTGATATGAAAATTATAAATATCAATTGATCAGGAAACTATTTATTAGTTGAAGTGTTTATCTGAATCAACTGATAATTTGGATAGTAGCATAAGTGTACTTAGTCTATTTCAATCGATAAAGTGTAATTCAATTGATATTATTCTCATCAATTGATGTTAGAATCGATTGATATAGATCATCAACTAATGTTTAACTTAGACTGTCAAATTATAATTATTTGAAGACAGGAAATTATACAAGTGAAGGATGATCAGTTGATATTGAAGCATCGATGGATAGAAGATCAGTCGAAGAAACCAAGTCAAGTATTAAAGACCATCAACTGATGTGAAAATCCATCGATTAATATATCGATTGATAACATCTATCAATCGATAAGTCACTATTTATCAGTCGATAGATATAAAGATCAATCGAAGAAGAACATCAGTTGATAGATAAGAGGAAGGATCAATTGATATGCTTAACAACAAATTATCAATTCATCGAGACAAAACAAAAAGGTTATCTGTTGAAGATCCAAAGGACAAAAGCACACCTATGGAAGACAGTCTATGATGACTGTGAAGTCTTAATCTGAAGCTGTCTTTCAAACCTTTTTCTAAAATGGAAAAAGGTAAAAGGGAAGATAGGTAGAAAAAATCCTAGAATAGGAATTGTAAAAACACACTTGTAATATATAAACAAGTGTGGTAGCATTGTTAGAAAATGTACAAGTTAGACAATATTTCTTGAATCAACTGTTTAGCCTAAGAGCACTTTGTAAGAACAATTGACTTATTTTTTAACCTTGTAAAAACGAAACTAGGTTTTTATCTAACCTAGGAACAATGAGCAAAAATATATACTGATGGAAAAACCAATACATCAGTAATGTTAAAATCTCTTTGTTGAATTTATTTTCAGTTTTACTTTGTTTAAACATATTTTCTCGAACTCTCAATCATCAAGAAATATTGACATTGCATGTTCTGGGAATTAACATAATATAATCCATTTAATCTTGTTATTATAGATTAAACTCGAGGCATGTCTCGTGTCACCCTCTTCATAATTTAATCTTTATTTTCTTGATAGATGAGTAGACTATTAAAATTAAATCAAAATTTGAGCACGACCATGCAATTCATAGTTTCACTCAAATAAGAGGCTAATAATGTCACTCCTAAAATTAGGAGGATTAAATCCCTTCTATAACATTCATATTTCTCATATGATTCATAATATAATCAATGCACATCTTAATCATCACCCGGTCAAAGGCAACTTTTAATGTAATCAAAGTATATTAATTCTCATATAGAAATATAATGGTTTCAGGTCTAAGGATCATTACATCATTATCACTGGGAGAATTAATTATGACACTTATTGAACATGTAGAATCTCACGACGGGTCATTCCAGTGCCATGTATTGAGACATGCATACGTTCTTGACTTTAGTATCGTCATACATATACCTATGACCAATGAGATTTGGTCATCAGACAACAAACATACTAGTCTTTGTGCATTATTATTATCTTTAATAATAATACTCGACTAGAGAATTTTAGGAACAAAAAATATTTTTCATATAATCTCATTTTTAAGTCATATACTTAAAGATATATAATCCATATCAAAATTTCAAGAACATTTATTATGCTATCATTTATAACACAGTAAATAAAGACATAATAAATATTAATTCAATAATCAATAAATTATAATTCATAAAATGTTTTCTATAAAAATGTAAAAGTATTGTCTCTAGGACACAAATACTAACATACATGTCCCCAAAATATCATTATTTGTTGGTGCACTTAGTAATAGTACTCTTGCTTATATACAGAACCAATTATCTCAATCTACTCGATATGGGAATGGGTTGTTAGAAACTCCCCCACTTAAATTTTTGACGCCCTCGTCAGGCTGAACATATAGCCTATAAACCCAGATCGGACCTTTCTATCCATTATGGGATAATGCAGGTTAGCTTCGTGTCTCCACCTCTAGACCTCTGTCCATTATAGGATAATATCACCACCATTCGTGTCCCAAACTCGATAACTTGATATGTATCAAGTTTTCAAGCGTTGGTTATGATACCATATATGACATCCAAGGTCAAATCTAGAGTTTTTTCAAAATCGGGTCAAGTCCCGAATCTGTATCACAAATAAGCTCAAAGTAAACTAGCCCAAATGCAACAACTTGGATAATTCACAAGCCCATCATAGGTTCCCAAAAGATCTTGATTTGTTGGTGTACTTAGTAGTTGTATTCTTCCTTATATACTGAATAAACTATCCCGATCTACTCAATATGGGACTAGGGTGTTATAACCTTATTTTGGCAAACCCACCATTTCTCAATCTAGGCTTTGATGTGTGTTATTCATTGGAAGACATCTAATTAACTTATTATGTATCTATGGATTTTATTATTAGATGAACGATCATGATCCCATCGTAAAGAGATTCTCAATTTTTACTTGATCAAATACTTCATTTTAAAAAATCATCCATATATTGATTTCCAGGTAGTCGGTGAAGTCATAAGTGGTCTTACTTAAAAAATTGACTTACTTATGAGTAACTCGCTTTTGACAAAGATCTCTCAATGTTAGAAAAAGAAATTTATATTTAATTACGTGATTCATAAATACAAGAATATCATGTTCATTTGTTCAATTTTGAAATCTTGAATCATTAATGATTTTATCTTCCTTAACAAGGCATGGCATGGGTGTCTTATCCAATACATACATGATTAATCTTAATTAAGCATGCACCTTTTTTATATCTTCGCATACATATCAACACATGCAATCATATATCTATATGTAATGTGAATAAATTAAACGTGTTTGGTTATGACCCATCCTATGTGATATTTCCAAGTTAATGGAAAAATCAAGGTCAATCTATGGTGGTATTAAATATTATTCTATTATATGTCTTATACTTCATTGCTTCAACATCCCTTTTGAATCGCCTCCTTGCTTGCATATTTTCAATGATAATTATATAATATAATGATAATTATCTCAAATGTAACTCAGTTACATTTGAGATAATTAATTACAATGAATAGACGACATGCTAGTCATATTTAAAAACTGAAACAATAAATCAAAATCACTATCCTCTAGGTCATTAGGTCATAACCATATCCATCATGCTCATATAAGAGTTAATAACATCTCATATTGCATAAACATAACATATTACATCATAGTTTTTATGATCGAATCATAGAAATCAAATAATGTATAAATCAGAAAAGTAGAAAGCATAATTTTAAAACATTCAATCGTGGTTTTGAGGCCCTTAACATCGTTAAACTGCCATAAAACAATGTAGGTAAGAGTAAAGCAGTCAATTTGAATCGTGGTGATTTTCCCATTCCAAAAAGGTATTGTTCTCCCCAAAAGGACACCGTGAACATCAAAAAATAATTTTCATAGCAACATTTACTATTCACTACCAATTCTGCATCTTATGCATATTATAGTCTTTTACACAACAATTCTAATCAAAAGTATCCATCTATATCATGTATCATATACATACAGATTATATAATCATCATATGATTATACATACATCGTCATACTCCAGTAAAAACATATATAAATAGGACATCATGCAAAAAACATGAACATATCAATATATCATACATGACAGATTACATACATTGTAACGCCCCCAAATCCGAGGTCAGGGATTTGAGTCATCACGTCACCATCCAATCATTTATAACCTGCAATAACTCAATACTCCAACGAACACACATCATAGACCCCTCTCTCTCTCTCACACACACACAGGTTATAGTCTTAGAAACGATACACAACAAGTATCATTAGTTATTACAAACCAAATGTACTTATCCAGGATCTCAAGCTATCAATGATAACCCCTACATGAAGTAACATTAATAACTAGATCAATACTGAAAACCTATTCAATTTACTCCTGCGGAATCATTCTGAATTGAACTACCTCAAATGTGAATCTCTTACTTCCTTGCCTCGAAGTATGGTGCCAATCAGATGTATTATCACTTTCTCTGAAAAATATTAATATAAAGCAAGAGTGAGCGAAAGAATGCTCAGCAAATTATCCACCCAATTATCTATGTGACTCTCATCCAAGAACATGATAATCACTACTATCTCAATAGTATAACATAGGTTACCGGTTTAGGGTAAGCATAGCAAAGTATCTTTCAACGATACATATAGTCAGAGTTTTCTATTAAAAGCATTTATACTAAACATGAAGTTTAGAAGGATATAATCTGAATAATTTAGTTAATTATATAAAATAAGACACTATTAAATATAGTGTTACCACTCTTTCATACTTCCTCTGAAGCTTTTGAAATACAACTCAATGAACTATTTAAGTTCACAGTTTTGAAATAATATATCAGTAACTTAGCAAAATAGCATCAACTATAACTTTGCTAAACTCTCATAATAAAATGAGTACACAGTTCAAGATGCTGCAATAATAGTTATTTCTCATCATAAGAAAATCAAATCACTTTGAACCATACCACTTGTAAGGTTTAAAATCCAGTAAAACATTTTAAGGATTTATAAACTGTTTGGTGTACCTCATGTACCCGCTTAAGTTTTCAAAATAACTTTTTGTCAAAACATCTCGACTGATCTGTTGTGTTGTGATATATATAAAGAAATCCAGAGTGAGCAATATAGCTCAGCAAGAACATATATAACTGTAAATATACTCTTTTTAAACATCGTTAAAACTGCAATATTATGCACACTTTACGTACTCTACGAGTTTGCAAAATAAACCTTTTGTCAAAGTAGTTTGAATGAGTACGAAGATCTCAACATATCAACCACTGACAACACCCTCGGTAAATCAGCTCATAGGCTATCATTACGATGTTTCAGCACAATTCCAATTGGAAGATGGGACTGTATCTGGAGCCTTTCACCACGCTGCTACCGCACATACACGATGATCAGTCGCAACCTACGGCAGCTCTTGTTGTTTCTCTACATGTAGAAGGGGGAGCCGACGGAAATACCTCCGACCTTGGTAATCACCCTAGACCGCATACGGGCCAAAGTGTTGGACCGTGCGTCACTCAGCCTCTTACGCTATATCTCCTAGTCCACTGGAATAATCTATAAACCTGGAACAGAAATTTAATCCTAGTTCCCCAAGTATATCATACTTGTTAATAGATGAATCTATCTGACCTAGAGCCAGAATTCAATCATGGTTCCCCAAGTATATCATACTTATTAATAAATGAATCTATCTGACTTGGAACCAGAATTCAATCATGGTTCCCCAAGTATATCATACTTGTTAATAGATTCATATCTTGGAATGGAACAATCTATAAACCTGGAACTGGAATTTAATCCTAGTTCCCCAAGTATACAATACTTGTTAATAGATTTATCAAACTCCGAATAGGTACTGCCAGAACAATCGGGGCAGTCCTCTTACCACAAAGGTACATTGGCCTCCGCCAACTGATGTCATTTATCAAAGAATGAAAATCATTTAAAACCACGACCCGGGAGTTAGTCGGAAAACCTCTTATAATTTTGATAAGTTGAAAACCCTACTACAGTAGGTCAGTGATGTCAAAACACAACCGCTTTTGAGAAAGTAAATCACCTTTTACTCCATAGACTGAGTTCCCTATTTTTGATAAGTCCAAAAATATTTCATTCTTATTAAAAAAATAAAATAGAATATAAACAGATGTTAGAGAACCCTCACTATATTAAATAAATTTTATGAAGGTCAGAAAATATTTTAAATAATTATTAAAGACCTTCATTTATTTTTTTGAATCATTTTAGAATATTTAATAAATATTTAAATAATATTTATTAAATAATAATCAATTGATAAACCCCCTTTTAAATGAATATTCAGAATAATATTCATTCCTTAAATAAATATTCAAATAATATTTATTAACTCTATTTAATTCTTTTATCGAAAGAATATAAAAATATATTTCTTGGGATATTTTAAAATCGTTAATTTAAAATAATCTGTCTCCGGCATCTCCCAGATTACAACAGTATTTAAAATAACCTTCCGATTCCCAGTCTACGTTTGAAATATGAAAATTGCTCTACTCTTAGAGCCTTTATGCAACACCGGTATATACCTATAATATCTTATAGCATATAAACCAAATCATTTGCGAAAGATTAACAATAGTTAAATCAATTCGAATACTTAAGTAGAATATAAGGTATAGGTTTTGAAAACTTGCATACACATACTTTAACTTTATATGCAAGGTCAAGAATATAACATTTTGATATTGAAAGTATAAGGTTAGGAAAACTTGCCTGGAATCCAAGATACGTTTTCAGAGTCTCACCCGTTCCAGATTTTCTATCAATAGATATCATAATCCTAATTAGTACTCTTAATCCCATCAACTACTTATATTATTAATAAGTATAATTGCATATTGAGTCCATTTATGACAACTTCAATTTGTACTTAGTATTTTTACTAACACTTATTCTACCCGACATTCACCTCCTCGGGTCTATCTCGACCGTTCATAAACCATCTCGTCAACATCTTTTAATCTAATCTTTTTACTCCAATACATATTCATGTTATTCCTCAACACCTTTCGTATTTTAACCGACTCAAAATTATCCTATTATATTGGCCAAAATGGCTCGTCAAAACAGTACCCTAAGAGTTGATTTTCCTCAGAATTACTATTACGCGACTCGCACTCCAACAATTTTAATAAATAAGAAAATGCATAATTAAATGTGAAACCACCTCAAGGAGCTTCTTGAGTATTTTTAATATTTATCAAAAATATTTTAACTCGGTGAAATGCATTTTAAAAGTTGAGTCAACTACGGGGTTTTACTGTTTACACCGTTTTCACTAAAACGCTCATAACTCATTAACCGTTAACTCAAATGATGCACCGTTTTCGCGTGCACGATCTAGATGATGTCTAGAATACAATCCATTTGTTCCTAGACAGAGGGACCATTTTCCCGAATTTACTGAAGAAGGCAGTAGCTTCTCAATGAATAGTGTCATCGCACAACTTTGGTTCCGACATTTTTATAAAATCGAAAAATTAACTTTTTAACACGGAACTTTTTTGGTGATCTTACTAACTGTCCAAGGTATATATCATCCAATTTCATAATTTTAATTCACTCTTAACTAGTTCGTTTATAGCATCAAAGTGAGTACAAGGCATCAGTTTGGTCTCCTTGCGCGACTTTCACTAAAACGAACTTAACTCCTAAACCGTAAATCGTATCGACATGATTCAAGTGTCAAAACAAACTATGAAATAAGGTCTACATATCTATTATCAGTGGTGTCCAGAAATATTGCCTTGACAGTTCGTAAATCTTGTTCAAAACAGTCCTCAATCAAATGGGCATTACGACAGCTATAAACTTAACATTTTCCGGATTCAATCAATTGAAATCCATTCACAACCAAGATAAATCATCAACATACTACTATGGTCATATCATTCAACTACTCATTTAATAAATTTTGACCAACACTACTTCACAAAATCATCCAACAATGTTCAACCATCAAGATCCAAACATTTGAAATCCAAACTCCATGAACTAACATGTACTTGAACAAAACTCAAACTCAAGCTTATAACTTAAAGTAAATCAAAGGGTGGATGGAGTTTATGCCTTTCTTGAATCCTTAAACATATTAAAAAGAGCTTGTAAGCCTTAAGGGAGCCTTGATCTATGCTTAACATCCTTAAACTTGCAAGAGAAATCAAGAAACAAGTTAGTAAATTTTCGGAGATACTATTCACCCTCATTTCTACATTTTCTTTACCCAACCAAAATACCTTCAAAAATTATGAAATTAAATACGTACCTACCCTAGGATGTATAGAAGGCCTGGGATTTTTCTTGGGATTTTTAAATGTCAAGAAGTTTAAGAAAATAATTGTTGAATCCCCTACCCTGCCTTGCTCAGCAGAATGGTGAAATGAAGAACAAGGGGGAGAGAGCTTTTTGCTTTTCCCCTTTTTGTGTTGGCTGATTTTTTTGTGTTTGTATAATGTGTATATGGCTGATATCTATCAAGAGATATGGCCTTGATGGATGTCAAGTACATCAAATAGTAACCAAGGTATGGCTTGACAACTTGACCCTTAATTCATGGAATTATGTTTCCTTAACTTGGCTAGTTGCTTGATCACTTGGTTTGGTTTGTTTCTAACCAATTCGGTTGCATGGTTATTGCATGGGACTTGTCTTTAGTCACTTATCATCCAACACTTAACCATTAATCCTCCACGTAAGTTCGATTAATTTCCGAAAGCTTTTCGTCGCAGGAATTCCGTAGCGTAAATCCTTAATATTCTCAAATACTCTAATTCGATTATAACCATGAAATTTCTAAATTATAATCCTCTTGATCACAACTTAATTATCTTATTCCTCAATATCTCGTAAATTATGAAACAATTAGTAAAAGCAAAAATTTTCGAATTCTGACGACTTTTACATTCACTCATTTTCTTCATACAATAATATGACATCTCCGGATTTCTAATATTCCAACACTTACTTAGTGTGGGCTAAAATGTTTTTCATAATCCGTAGAATCACTATTCATCAGGATCGTTTATAAATAAATAAATAAAAATGCGTCCAAAAATCCGGGTTATTACATACATGCTCTTATAAATTGAAAACTGTTATATGCATAACCAAATTAAAATATTTCGCGAGTAAATTTGATGTCATTGATGGGTTTCAAGCACACATAAGTAGCGGAAAATGGGTGAAAATCAGAATAAAAATGAAACCCTCTACCAAATCCATGTCAAAAATAGATAATTAATTTAAAGATTTGTCTTTTGCCTTCAAAACACTTTAGTAGTTGCAATGAGAGATAATAAAATAGGTCAAAAGCTTTTACGATCACTATGTATCCCACTTCCTGTGATTTGCGCTCTACAAAATTCATAGAAACGCTTGTACGCTTGTTCTTGAAGGATGGGTGTACTCGCACCTTGACTGAATTCGTCTCTCTCTAACTCTTAAGCTCTCAAGAAGCTAGGGTTTTATAAAAACGTGTAACCCTCAACTCACCCCTTAAGAGTTTATATATAAGAGAAATATAAACCCTAACTCTAATCAAATTTACAGTTATTTAATAAATCAAAAAATCCTATTAAGACTAATTAAGTCTCACTTAAAAAGTTTTAAACTTGATTTTGGATTTAATTAATTAATAATTTGAAATCCATTAAGAAGCATAAAAAGCGAAGGTCGAACTGTAGGTCACATGACCTGCACTGAGTTGGTTGCTGACTGGGCTTTTTTATTTTATTAAAATGGCGAATCTCGTCTTGTTGTTATCCAAAACTAGGTCGAATCGCGTGTGCCTCTACCCTGGAATGTCGAATGAAATAGGTGGTCGGGTTATCTTTCTATGACCTTTTTGATATTATAGGCACAGACTCCACGAACATTCAGTGTTCCTTTACTAATAAGAGAAAGAAAGCCTTTACTAGAACCACATTGATTTTGTGTGCGGGGGTAGCCTAAGCTAAGTGTCTTACTCTATTTGTCATAGTTTCTCGCTGTTACGGCTATTGCTCATTTGCGCGCGTGAACCCAACCTAACAAATAATGAAAGGATTCCTCTTGCGACATCTAAGAATGATTCGAGTTGTATGAAGGGAAACTTTCACGTACAATTTTTTTTTGGAATACCATGGAATAAGGTTTGGTCGTATTCATGTAAAGCCTTTTATTTTTTTAGTCGTACTTAATTAATTTTATAAATAATAAAAATTAATATTTTATTTTAATTTAAATGTAAATTTAAATTAAATAATCCTTCAAGCCTTATTTGTGTGTGACCATATAGCCTATTATTACTTTGTCAATAATAATAAAATTATAAACAATGAACGACATCTAGTAATGCATTATTGTTATCCATGTAATAATAATTAAATCGGTGAACCGATTAAGTCTTTCGTGATTATTGTACCATGCAATATACCCCTTTACTCTTGATATTATGGACTAAATTCGAGACATGTATTGTACCTTCCTCTTCATAATTTAATCTTAATTTTCTTGGTCGATACTAAATGAAATCAATAGTTGAGTACAATCGTGCATTTCATAGTTTCACTCAAAGAAAATACTGATAATATCACTCTTAAAATTAGGAAGATTAAATCCCTTCTAGATCATTCATGTTTATTATATGATTCATAATATAGCTAATGTGCATCTTGATCATCACCGAGTCAAAAGTAACTTTCTAGAAAAACAAAACAACCTGTCGTAATTGTGTGAAGAAAAAATTTGATATCTGGTATTTCGCAGTTTAAAAAACCTCTAGTTATTAAAAGATTCTAATTTCTATTTTATTAAGTCTTTATAAAACATTAAGGATTGAAATCCGACATTTTAGTCATCAGTTCCTCATTATCATGCCACTCATCATAGCTATTGAGAGTTTGAAATCGAACTATTTAAGATATGACTAGTTTTTAATCATGTAATATTCAAATTAGGCATGTTAATGGATTAGAAGTCTGATCCGATTCAAGACCTTACAACTGAATATGAATTCATTTAAAATATGAATATGGATTATGTATGATCCAATCCGCTAAAAACTCGACCCGAGTAAATATAATCATACATATATTATATATATGTTTGGCTGCGAATAATTACCTTTTCTTGTCAAGTTCATCAATCAAATTTCATATCTTAACTTGATATCCATATTTCTAATACTATTGGTTTTTGCTATAAAGATTTCAATGTACAATTAATTCTTATATGTTGCAGAAGTATCATAATTTTGATAAAGTAAAATGAGCAATGATGTGTGTATTATGTTGGGAATATATTCATTTGATGATATAAAAAATGATAGAACAGAGTCTAGTTAGTCCTTGTATAGGTATCAATGTTATTTGTACTTAAAAGATTTTCTGAAAAAATAAAACCAGAGTCTGGATGCAAATCAGAGTCTGGAAACATATCAGAGTCTATAGACTATTAGATTCTATAATATGTTAGAGACTGTAGATCATCAGAGTCTGAAGGTTTTCAAAGTCTATAAAGCTGAAGCTGAATTTGGAATGTGATCACAGTAATGGAAAGTCTTCGAAGATAAAGGAAAATATATTATAGATATGCTATGGGAAGGAAGAAGAATTATAGAAGAAAACTGTTAGCTAATAATTAGGAATTCTATTCCTATTGTAATTTGATTTTTTGTTATTAGTTGATAGGCAGCTCTATATATAAACACTATATGTAACCTAATTTATTTTGCTGAAATTTTGAGAGAGCATAGAGATAGAGAGAGTTGATGTAACAAACATAGAGTAGCTGATAGGGTTTGTATACACCCTAGAAAAATTTGTATTTGATCATTAATAATACAAAAAATATTTTCTTCATACTTTGTGTTTAATCTTTTATTATTTGTTCGAAGCTTAAATACCTTGAGTTTTATTTTAAAACAGGCAAAAAGACAACACAAGTATTCAACACCCCCCTTTTACTTGTATAACTGGGAAAACAATTGGTATTAGAGCCTAATGTTTAAAACCGATTGAAGACTTGTTCCTCAAATCACTGCTGAAGGCTACAGACCATCTGAAGGTTAAGATGATACACCATCTAAAGGCTACAGACCCTGACTATCTTGATAGGATTCATGATGGACCTTATGTGCCCTCAAGACTTGTTCCTCAAATCACTGCTGAAGGAAAAATCATTGGAGAGCACTTTGTTGACAAACCAAAGGCTGAGTGGTCAAAGGAGGATAAAGAGAATGTCCTTAAGGAGGCAAAATGCAAGAACATCCTCTTTAACAGTTTGGACTCTGTTCTCACAAACTGTGTTTTATCATGCAAAACTGCTAAAGAGATGTGGACAAAACTTGAAGTGCACTATGCAGGAACTAAAGATGTAAAGAAGAAAGCAAGGTCTCTACTAATTCAGGAATATGAGAATTTTGAAGCAAAATCTGGAGAGACCATCACTGAGATGTATGCTAGGTTTACCAAACTCTTGAATGAGAAGGCCATTTTTGGTAAAGTGTTTGATTATGAAGACACAAATACCAAGATTTTTAGAGCCCTTCCTAAAGAGTGGGTCAACAAAGCAACTGCTATAAGGGAAGCTAGAGATTTGGATGAAATAACTCTAGAAGAATTGTATGGCAGACTCAAGACATAAGATTTAGAGATGCAACAGAGAAAGAACAAGAAATCTGGAAAAGCAAAATATGTGGCACTCTTAAAGGAGTATGAGAAAGATCTACATGAAGAACCCAAAGAAACTAGAATCAAAGAAAAAGGGTAAAACTGTTGTTGAGTCAGAGTCTACTAACACAGACTCTGATTCAGATGATGAGATTGATTTGAATCAAACGATGGCTATATTTTCTAAGAATTTCAAAAGGATGAACTTCAATAAAAGAACTGGAAAATTTAGCAAGAGGCCAACTATTGGATCATATCAAGCCTACTAGATAGTATTTTCTTATCTGTTATGTAATCTTAGACTGTCTTGTAATAGGTGGTGACTTGGTTTGTTTTAAATGTAATTTCTGTAGTTAGAAGTGATCTTTGAGTTGTAATCCAGATTGTAGTTAAAGCCTCAAATAAAGCTGGTAGAAGATTCAAGTCATAAATCATGCATCAGTGAGAATAAGGCTGGAGAAATAGGGATTCAAGTTGAAGAAAGTTTCTAAGGCAAAATGTCAACAATTCGAGAAGTCTCATCATTCGAGAAGTCTGAGCACATACTGTAATTTACTCTAAGTCACAGATTCGAGTAATGAAGAAAGTGATCAATTCGAGAAGTTCAGTATGGAAATAATTCGAGAAGTAAAGCTATGTATCATTCGAGAAGTCAAGTTATGTATCATTCGAGAAGTCAGGTTATGTCTCATTCGAGAAGTGTAAAAGATGGATAATTCAAGAAGTCTCATCATTCAAGAAGTCTCAATCATTCGAGAAGTGATAAATCTTGAAAAGTTTGAGAAGTCCAAGTACATAACATTACATAGAATTATTTACAGAGAACTCGAATTAATTAAAAGGCAGATTTCTAGGAAAATTGCAGAAGCAACAGATAAGATTGTACAGCGCTGTTCTATTTAGGATTAGTCAAACCTGAACAGATGGTGACAAGTGTACAATGTAGCTAGGAGAAACAAATAAGATAAAGACAGAAGTTGTGTGCAGATGTAAAGAACTGTCAAGTCTGAAGACTAAGCTAGAAATGGAATGAAGTGTTTTGTAAAGTTTTATTCATACTATTCCAGTTTAGCTAACACTGTCCGCAAAAAGCATGTGGAGTTAAAAAGACATGTTGTCTATATAGATTAGAAAGAGAGCTTTCTAGTCAGTGAGGGGTGAAACATTTTTTATTGTTCTTATCCCTGTTTCTCTCTAGAACAAGAAGCTGAGATTTAAGTTTAAAGTTTAAATATCATATTGTAGCAAAACAAAAATCTAATATATATTATATTGAAAGTTTAAATTGTGTGTTGTGTGATTGAATCTTTTAAATTCCACATTTCTCTATTATACAAATACATTTTATAAACTAGCTACATCAGTTAAACAAATTAAGAAAAACTTGAGTTAATCATTCACCCCCTCTCTAATTAACTTAACCTGAAACTCATACCTAAGAAGTGGTATCAGATCCAGACTATTAACATACAAACAGTTCAAAGAACAAAAATGAGTTTCCAGAAGTTAAGCAGCATCAAGATTCCTCCATTTGATAGAAAACACTATTCTCTATGGAAAAAGAGGATGATCACCTTCATCAAAACTACACATCACATGTATCCTTAAATTTTAAAAAATGGTTCATTCATGCCCGTTACTTTGGTTTCTGAAACCACCAGTGGCTCTGAGGTTATTCCAGCCACATGGGTGCCTAAAGTTCCTTCACAGTACATAGATACTGAGAGAGAGAAAGTGTCCATTGACAATAGTCTCATGTTGATACCAATAGATTCATTGGACATGTCCATGTATAACAATATTGTCAACTGTACAACCGTATAGCAAGTATGGGAAACCATTGAAATACTGTGTGAAGGCACTGAGGAGATCAAAGAGAATCAAAGACAGTTACTGGTGTCACAATATAAAACTTTCATGTCAAAACATAATGAAAGCATTACTGAGATTTTTGAAAGATTTAACAAATCAATCAATGACCTTCAAATGCATGGCAAGCTATATGAGACAAAAGAAAAAAACTTGAACTTTTTGCTAACTTTTCCAGACCATTTGAAAAGCAAGATCTCAGCTATAAGGGAAGGGAGAGACTTGTCAAAACTTCCCTTAAAAACCCTGTATGGAATATTGAAAACCTATGAGTTGGAGTTTTTCAAAAGAAAGTTTATTCTTGCAAACAGAGGTAAAATGACAAATGTCTCAAGTGCCTTAATTGTGAAAGACCTAGTAAGGATGGAAAGAACAAATGTAAGTCAAAAATAGAAAGATGAAGAAATTGATGAACAAGATACAGTTGAGAAATCATCTGTGAAAGATGAGTTTTACATTATAGAAGAACCGGAAAACATGGACAACAAATCCTTGGCTTTCATAGATAAGAAATTTAGAAATTTAAGGTTAAAAAAGAATATGAGTTTCAAGCCTAGATCCAAACCAAATTTCAGTTCCTCTAGTAAAAGAAAAAGTTCAAAAAGCTTCTCACAAGGAGGTTACAAAACATGGTCTGTTGTTAGATCTAAAATCAGGTGCTTTAACTGTGATGAACTTGGACATTTTGCAACAGAGTGCAGGAAGCCAAAAGCAATCAAGAAGGACAAAGACTATTTAGAGTTAGAAGCCAAGTATGAAGCCCTTCTCAAGAAGCAGCGAGGAAAGGCATACATAGCTGAAGTAAAGTGTTAGGATGACACTGATGATGATGAAGATGAGGAATTTATTAATCTAGCTCTCATGGCCAAATCCAGTGATGAGGGATCCATCTCAATAAATCAGGTACCCACTCTAACATCCATTGATATGTCTAATTCTCAATATAAAAAGACTGTAGAAGAGTTGAGTACTGAGATGTTTAATATACATATTAGCATGACTGCAGCCTATGAGGAAATTACAGATTGCTAAAAGTGAATGATTAATTATCTGTGAAAAATGATCATCTAGAACTAAGTCTTGTGAGCATGGAATATCTGAAACAGGAGAATGAATATCTGAAAAATAAAGTTACGTCTTGAATAGATTGAAAAGTTTTTAAGGGAACAAATTTCTAAGAATGATCTAAAAATCAGATCTTACCAAAACTCTTTAATCCTGGTTCAGGAATTCCATGAGAAACATCAGGAAAATTCCAAAGTTTGAATTGGTTTTGATTATGAGTCCCTGAAAAAGAAAAATCCTATCTCCACAAAGGAAAAGAAAACTGTAGTGCCAGGAAATCCTCATGTTTTAAAAACTGTCAAAAATCTTATTTTTAAAAAAGGAAACTGTTGTGTTTGATAAGGAAAGTCTTATCATCAAGCAACAGCTATAAGATGAGGATGACCTTGAAACAGAAAAGACTAATCCCCTTGTTGAGACAGAGAAAGAGGAAATCAAAACTGCTCATGTAACTCTTCTAACAGAGAAGAAACAAGTTGTGAAAGAAACTCAACCTATCCACATTAAGAAAAAGAAACCTAACAGGAATGGAAAAGTAGGCATCAATAAACACAACAATTATGCCCCACTTCACAATGCACCCACAAAAGTATGCAAGAATTGTAGATCCACAAATCATTTAACTCATATGTGCAAAAAGCCTATTGTTAGAAATGATGAGTTTTCCCGTGGTTTTGTTAAGCCTTTGATGCATGATAATCAAATATTTTGTGATAAATTTGACTGCATGCCATGTAATATGAATATCATGAACACTTGCTTTAGGTTTAGAAAATAGTTTGTTGATGGATGCATAAGTCAAAACTTGAACATCAACACCTCTAGGCCTAAAACTGCTAGTCCTGTTAGACAAAGAAAACAATCATTGTCACCTAGAAATGCATCTAGTTCAGGAAGTACAAAATTGATTAAAAAATAAGAAAAATGTAGAGATTCATGACAAAGGGACTAGAACAGTAAATAAAGCAAATGACATGTATGCAGCTAAATTGAAATGACCCAACATGGTTTGGGTACCAAAGAAAACTTGATTTGTTTGTATTTGCAGGGCTCAAGTAAGATAAAGAGAGTCATATGGATCTTGGACAGTGGATGCTTAAGACATATGATTGGTGACAAAGCCCTGTTGTCACACTTCAAGGATGAAGCTGGCCTAATGGTAACCTTTGGAGATAACAGCATTAGTTTCACCATGGGATATGGAAAATTGATTCATGGAAATGTTGTCATTCAAGATGTAGCTTTGGTCAGTGGTTTGAAGCATAATTTACTCAGCATCACTCAATTTTGAAACAAAGATTGGAGGTAGAGTTTGAAAAAGAATTATGCCTCATATCACACAGAAATATGAAAGAGGTTGCTCTACAAGGAGTAAGGAAAGGAAGCCTGTTTGTAGCATACTTGGAATCTGCAAATAAGGAAAAAATTTGTTATTTCTATACCAAGGCCCCTGAAAATGAAAGCTGGCTTTGGCACAAGAGACTGTCTCACTTAAAATTCAAGAACATTAATTCTCTAGAAAAAAAGAGAATTAGTGAAGGAGCTGCCCTTACTTGAATTCTTCATAGAAGGATTGTGTGAGACATGTCAAAATGGTAAAATGAAGAGACCAAGTCACAGGAGTAAAGAATTTACATCAATCACTAAACCACTACAATTGATTCATAAGGATCTTTTTGGACCAGTAAATGTCATGTCCTGTCCATGTCCAAGAAAATATATGCACTTGTCATGGTTAATGACTTCTCTAAATACACTTAGGTGGAATTCTTGCACTCGAAAGATGAAGCTCCTGAGTTAATTATTGAAAATCTGAGAAGATTGGACAAGGGTTCTATACCTGTTGTAGCCATAAGGAGTGACAATGGAACAGAATTCAAAAAAATGCTACATTAAATGAATTCTGCAAGAAAAATAGGATCACTCATCAATTCTCAACTCCAAGGACTCCACAAAAAAATAGATTTGTTGAAAGAAAGAATAAGACTCTTATTGAAGCTATAAGAACCAAGTTAGCAGAAGCAAATCTTTTAACCAGTTTTTGGGCTAAAGCTGTTAGGACTGCTTGTTATACTCAAAACAGAACACTCATCACAAAACCAGTTGGAAAGAAACCTTATCACATCATAACAAACAGAAGACCATTTATCAAGTACATGCATGTGTTTGGAACAAAATACTTTGTTCTCAAGGATGATGCTGACAACTTTTGGAAGTTTGAAGCCAAGGCATATGAAAGAATTTTTGTGGGATACTCCTTGGACAAAACTGTCTATAGAGTATATGTGATTGATCAACAAAAAGTAATGGAAAGTACAAATGTGACTATTGATGACTTCAAGTTTCCTGCCATTAGCCTTGATGGAGAAAATTGTGACACTTTGAGATTTGAAAATGAAGTGCAATTAGAAGCCACTGAACATGACACATATGAAAATGCACATGAGTGTTCACATGTGGAAATCTCACATGGAGTAAATGAACAGGCAAATGCTGAGGATTTCAGTCATATTCAACTTCAGAATTCTCCTCACAAACCTAACATTCTGTCAGGGGATCTTCTCAAGGATCTGCAACAAATGCTAATCACTTAAATCAGAAGGAAGCCACTTCAGGAGAGAGAGGTGTGTGTCACTCAACTAAGTGGAGCAAGGCTCACACAGCTGATCAAATCATTGGTAATCCTGAAGAAGGAGTAAGGACAAAAAGAGAAATAATGAATGAATGTTTTTCTGCATGTTTTATGTCCAAGGTAGAACTAAAATCAGTTGAAGAAGCATTGTTGGATCATGACTGGATAACTGCTATGTAGGAGGAGCTAAATCAATTTGAGAGAAACAAAGTTTGGGATTTGGTGCCACCACCTAGTGATAGATCAATAATTGGCACTATGTGGATATACAGAAATAAGATGGATGAATTTGGCACTATTGTAAGGAACAAAGTAAGGCTAGTTGTAAAAGGCTATTCACAAGAAGAAGGCATTGACTATGATGAGACCTTTACTCCAGTTGCAAGACTTGAAGCTATAAGAATTTTTCTAGCATTTGCAGCTCCCTCAAATTTCAAAGTCTATCAAATGGATGTCAAAAGTGCCTTTCTGAATAGTGAATTGGAAGAAGAAGTTTATGTGAAACAGCCTCTTGGCTTTGAAGACTCAAAATTCCCTGATTTTGTATACAGGCTACTCAAGGCACTGTATGGACTTAAACAGGCTCCAAGAGCATGGTATGACACACTATCAAAGTTTCATCTAGACAATAAATTCACTAGAGGAACTATTGACAAAACTCTCTTCTATAAGAAGCATGGTGATGATATTATCCTAGTTTAAATCTATGTGGATGACATCATATTTGGCTCTACCAATGAAAAGGGTTGTCAAAGGTTTTCTAAGCTCATGCGAAGTAAATATGAAATGAGCATGATGGGAGAGCTCAATTATTTTTTTGGGCTTCAAATAAGTCAAAGAACAAATGGTATCTTCATAAGTCAAACAAAATATGTGAATGATCTGTTAAAAAGGTTTGACATGAAAGATTGCTCATCTACTAAGACTTCAATGTCTACAGTCACAAAAATTGATGAAGACAAGAAGGACAAAAGTGTTGATATGAAGACTTATAGAGGAATGATTGGTTCTCTACTTTATTTGACTGCAAGTAGGCCTGACATCATGTTCTCTACATGCTTATGTGCAAGGTTCCAAGCAAATCCAATGGAGTCTCATTTCATTGCTGTCAAGAGAATTCTCAGATATCTAAAGGGAACACCCCACATGGGATTATGGTACCCCAAGGAAACTGGATTCAATCTTGTTGGTTACATAGATTCAAATTATGTTGGTTGCAGAGTTAATAGAAAAAGTACCTCAAGAAGTTGTCAATTTCTTGGACATTGATAGGTTTCATGGTACAGTAAAAAGCAACAATATGTGTCAACATCCACAGCTGAAGCTGAATACATAGTTGCTGGGAGATGTTATGCTCAAGTGCTTTGGATAAGGAATCAACTAAGAGACTATGGACTTGTATTGGAAAAGATTCCTATCAAGTGTGACAATACTAGTGCCATCTCAATTGTGGCCAATCCCGTGAATCACTCAATAACAAAGCACATTGACATCAGGTACCATTTCATAAGGGAACATGCTGAGAATGGTACTACTGTACTGCTCTATGTTCCAACACAAAAACAGTTGGCAAACATTTTTACTAATCCTTTGGACGAAGCCACCTTTAACAGGTTGCTTAGTGAAATTGGAATGTTAAATCTTTCAAGGTAAATGGCAGTAAAAATGATTTTGTAACTGTTACAACAATTACTTCACAAACATGATTCTTAAAATGAATTATCTAAGTGAGGTAAAACTGGTGTATACTTATAAATACACTAGTCATATTGTTGTATATTGTTTTTGAAAACAAATTTAATGGCCTAGAATTATTTTAGTTTTATTCCAGGGAACAACCTGTAAAGAATTAATATTCTTGTGCATCATTAATAAACAAGAGTAGTTTTCTTAACACATGGATAGTTTATCAAAATAATTTTTGGCTGGATAAAATTTTTATGAAGTAAAAATTAATCTGAAAATTATCTTGAAAATATTTCCTTATTTTATTTTCCAAGTGAAAACGAAATAATTTTTCTGAAAATTGAGTTTTTGAATAAGTAGCCATCCTTTTACAGACTTCTCGACTAGTACAAATTTTCAGAGTTCTCGAATAAAATTGACTTGATCGAGTTCTTTGCATTACTCTCAGAGTTCTCGAACAGTTCCCTTTGAGACATCTCGAATCAATTTCTTTCAGAGTTCTCGAACAGTTCTCTTTCAGACATCTCTAATCAATTTCTTTCAGAGTTCTCGAATAGTTCTCTTTGAGACATCTCGAATAAGTCACTTTTAGGGTTCTCGAATCAAATCGATCAGTACAAATCGTTTACAATTCTAGTCGAGTTGTCTAAGTCATATATAAAGAAAAGTAGATCTAACAATTCATTTCTACGCTTATTCAAAAACTCAAAGAACATTGTCTCTCTACAGTTGCTTTTGAATTCTTAAAACTTTTCTAAAACTCTTTCATTTCTTCTATTCTCTTTTCTATACATTACTGAATGGCATCATCTAGCTCAACTGAAACCTACACCATCCCTGAAACAAATTTTCTAGCCATCTCACGCGATACAGATGCTAAGGACCAGTACAAGTGATTCACTAAGTTTCTACTTGAATCCTATATGAAAGAACCTCTTCTCAGCAATCTAACTCTCTATATGGACATCCATGGGCAGTTCTGGAATACTGCAACTTGGGAAGAGATAACACTTGGAAATGGAAGCTCAAAGATTCAGTTCACTTGCAGGATACAAAATGTGAACATGAGCTTCAATGAACATGATATGGATGCATGCCTGTTGTTACCAACTGAAAAACATGACGAAGACCCCACCAACACATAAATAATAGAACTTCTTGAATTTATTAAGTATGCTGATGAACATATCAAGATTGGGAAAGTAATGAAGAAATACATAAGGAAGGAATGGTCAATTATTTTTTACACTCTTATTAGAGACTTTACCTGCAGGAAGACAGACTTTGATCAACTAAGTCTGATTGCCTTGAAGCTTGGGTACTCTCTGGCCTACAATACCAAACTCAATGTTGGGAAGCTAATTCATGGGGAGTTTGCCACAAGACTGCCAAAGAGAGGTAATGAAATATTCTTTCCACGATTTATTCAATCAATACTCAATTATAAAAATGACAAATTGATTGAATTGCCTGGAATGGATAAAACTAAAATTGGCTATTGTAAAACCATGTCAAAGAATATCTTTGCATCATTGGAAACAAGAAGCACAGTGTGTAACATTCTTCAAATTACTCATCACATGAGTAAGTTATTTAATGGTTATCCACTTGTGAAGCCTAAATTTCATGCTCTTGACACAATATGAATTCCCAAGGTAGATGAAGAATAAACTCTACCTAACCTAGGGTATTCCAACCCAACTGAACTCATTTCTTCAACTCCTTTAGATGTTAATGAGCCAACATCTACATCCTCCGAACAGGATGTAATTGAAAAGAAGAAAAAAAAGAAGCCTGCTACTAAAAAAAGTTTAGATGTAGTAGTAGAACAAGATGAGTCACTAGTGATTGTTGTTACCAGGAGAAAGAAAAAGAAAAGTTCCACCACAGGCTACTCTGTGTCCTCCCAAAAGGATGCAGAGATTATAGAGGGAATAAACTTATTACTAGGTGTATTTTTCCAACAAGATGCGTCTATTGAAATTGGGAGTCAGCCTATTCCACTTTGTACAGAGTCTGCACCATTGCAGGAATTCATTCCTGTCAATGAAGAAGTATTAGTAGAAAATGAGACATAATGCACAGTTAGGAACTTCTATTGAAACTTCCCCATTCTTTCAGAAGGAGTTGCCAACACTCAACTCTAATCTTCAAACTTCTTCCATCTCTAATATTTCTTCTCAACCAATTATGTACAGCCAAACATAAGAGGTTGCTGATCACCAGGCTCATACCGCAACTGGTGAGCCCCATTCAAGTGACTTGGTGCATGACACCATGCTCACCACTCATGACATACTTTTAGAAGGTGAGGAAATACATGCTAAGGCATATTGTGATGAAACCATCAAAACCACAGAGGTTTCAGGAGTTTTCACTTCAGACTCTATGGTGGCTGGGCAGTTTGTACCACCAACCTTTGGTCTTATTACTGAGCCATTGGAGCACCAAGTGTCTTTACAGACATTGGGGTAATATAGGGGACCTCCACACCATGCAAATGGCATCCTCTGGACACTCTTCAGTCATTCAAAGACTGTCTCCTAGGGAGAACTCACATATCCATCCAGTATCAAAATATTCATCTAAGCAATTGGATGATGAAATTGATGCTGAGGCGACCACTGTAATAGGTTGCCCTATCTCTGACTTCTTGTCTCAATAGCTGAAATCTGTGTAACATGACAGGGAATCAGGACCATCATTTCATGATGGGTCACTTTTAGATGAACAATTCAGTGAAATCTATGGTGATCAGTTGGATGGTTGGCACCATATTGCTCAGCAACTCTTAACTTCGCATTTGCCCAACAAAGATTATGCTGAGATTATGTTGGAGTATGCCAAAGATCAAGAGGAGATTAAAGATAAAAATGCTCAAATGTCTGAAGAAGGAGATGCCAATGTAGATGTTTGGTTGGATAGCAAGGACACTGTGAGCATAGAGGAGATGCTACAGTGGATGAGACAAAAGTATTTGACAACTCTTGGTTCTTGTAAAAAGACTTTACTCCATCAGCAATCTATGATGCTATTCATGAAGCTGCAAAGGTTCAACTCCAGTCAAATCATTATCTTGCTAAAGGTTTGCAGGATGAGATTCATGATCACAGAACCAAGGTGGAGGGTACTTTAAAAGTCATTGAGGAAAAGATGAAACCTGGAGGTATATATGGAAATATCTCATCTAGAGGTGAGTATGGCAAATCATTACTTCTCTACACCAAGTTGGATGCAATGGAGAAAGCTTATAAGGAAATGATTCAAAGCAATGCAACCATTCTTGATAATTAACAGAAAATAAATAGCATGGTTCAAGCATTTTATGCAAACAGACATGAAGATAGGCTTCTTGAGGATGTGCCTCTTCATGACTTGACACCACTTCAAGTGGACATTTATTATCAATCCAAGGCCAAGGATGAAGTTGCTAAGGCCAAAAAAATTGATGACTTGAATACAAAGGTTGAATCACTCACCTCTATTGTTTCTACAATTGTGTCAAGTGTGAACACTCTCGAGAAGGAGTTTGACACCTCCAATGCCACTCAAGGCACCACACTTGCTCAAATTTATACTCAACTAACATCAATGCAAACTCTTCTCTCAAATTTGGGAAATTCAAATCAAGCTCCTCCAGTTCAAGTGACAACTCAAATCAAGCCCAGTCACTCTACCTTCATTCCATCACAAGATATCAATCCTAAGAGGGAAAAAGAAAGAAGGGATGAGATAGAGGCTGAGAAGCAAAAAGAGTGATGAGGAAGCTAAGGGGAGAAATTCTCAAACCCAATGGTAATGAAGACTTCTTGGAACTTTTGAAACATATCAAAAGTCAAGTCAAAGGAAATCATTGGAGCTATAAGAAGATGCTTGACAATGCCATTATCACAGTAAGGGGAGTCAAGTTTGAGAAAGATGGGAAAATGTTCAAAGAATTATTCCTTAGTTTATCCTTCAAGTCGATTTACTGTGGGCTTCATGCCTTGATGTTTTTAGAAGGAGATTGAGGTCGAAATGAACCTCAAATACCTACATGGGTTGAAAAATTATTGCTCCCTTAAAGATTCGATTAAGTAGAGCCTTACAGGCTTTGGGCTTTTGGGCCCTAGATAATATGGACCCTTACTAAGCCTTCTATTGAAGAGTCCAATTGATTTTTCCAAATAATGGGCCTTCACGGCTTTTTGGGTTATGGGCCTCCAAGGGTCTTGGATTATGGGCCTCCACTATCTTACGACCAACTTTTATTGGGCCTTCTTGGCCTTGGAGGCCTTTTCTATTAGTTTGTGGGCCTTTATGGCTCTTAGTTCATGGGTTTCAAAGGCCCAAATTTTAGATCCTTCTTCTAGTTTCTAGAAAAATTCTATTATTATTATTATTATTTTACCTTTGGACCTCCGTTTATGGGCCTTGTTATATGAGCCCCTTCACCAGTTGTACTGGTTAATATCCCCTTCAACGGTCAGGTGACCTAGAGACACCTGTAAAAATTGGAATTTGAATGGGTGGATGATAGGCTAGGGGTTATATATTAGTGGTGTGAGGGATTTGACTTCCCACACTTCTCAATTCTCAATTCTCAAATTTCTTATACACATTCGAGCTCTCAAGTTTTTAAGCAAGTCCAGTCCACACTCTCAAGGGTATTCACAAGATCGAAATTTCAATGGCGGATAAGAGGATTTCTCGATTGACAGCCATGAACGCGGGGTCTGTAAAAAGAGGTAAACCCTTCGTCGAATCCCCATCTTTTCCTCTTATATGTCTTTGATAGATATGATAAACCAAAGGGGGACAAATACCCTAGCCAATCTCACTTAGATTCATACAGTCGTAGTAGCAAATTTTTTTATTCTGACTTAGTAGAAGAATATAACTACCTTTTTTTAACTTTCCCCCTCGTTTCACCATTTCTTTGGTAGAGCTTGACGACATGACCTGCCATTGGAATCCTAGTAGGTTATTTGTTTACATAGATTCCCTGCTAGTAGGGCTTAGGTTCCCCGTTCATGACTTCATCACCACACTCTTGGCTGATGCCCAGCTTAACCTTTGTCAAATTGTGCCTAATTGGTGGAGGATCATCCACTTTTTCATGGTTCTGTGTTTAGAAAATAAAATAAAAATGATAGTTCCTCTCTTTCGTACAATCTTCCAATTCAAAAATTCTTCTAGCCTTTCCTTGGACTGGGTTCACATAGCCCATAGACCTAACAGACCTCACATTTTTGACAATTCTTCAATCCCTGATAACAACCTCCACTGGAAAGAGAATTTTTTTCAAATTAAGTGGGATGGGGGAGATTGGGGGACTCTTTTTAGGCCCGCCTTTTGAAAAGTTGCTAATGGGAGCCTCGACTCCATTACGCTCTCAGAGGAGGAGCAGGCAGCTTATATCACGCTTACTCAGGTGAAGACCAAGGGGGTTTCTTGGGCTCTTCTAGATGAGCGTAGGTTGAAGGTTGTGGGCCTATCGAGGGACTCGAGTAAAGGTATATTGTTTTACTTGGATTTGCCTTTTTACTTTGAATGTTTAATTACTTTACTAATGTGTTTATGTTCTTTTGTTTTCAGCTGCTGCACAAATAAACGAGTGGATAATTACACTCGTGGAGGAAACATGACGTATGAAGCGGCTGAGGTTGATGAGTGATCCCAGGCAAGGGAAGGAGCTTCCGGCTATCTTAAATCCTTATTCTGGGCCAACTGAGGCTGAAGGCAGTGAAACTGTCAAAGTACCAAAATCTCTGGCATATAAGCCAGGCTGGGGATTCAGGAAGTCAGACACGGTGGTCGACTGCATGGACCATGCAAGGGATTGGTCCCTTCACTCCCTCACTCCTTGTGATTATAAGGATATTGTGTTGGGATGTGACGAGGAGAGCACCAAGTCTTTGGGTGCACAGGCACTGGCATCGGTAAATTTGCTTAACTACTTTGCATTTTACGTCTACTATTTGCACACACTTTTATACATTTGATACTTAGAATTCCTTTTACTTACCCTGGCTTGTTGTCTTTTAGGCCAATGCCTATTTTCAAGCTTCCCTGCACCAAACTGAGTCGTTGAAGGCTCATGCGGGAAAACACAAGAAAGAGCTTTCGGTGAGAAATGCCAAGATAAAGCATATGGAAGAGAAGTTGGCCGAGAAGGAGGAGATCCTGAAGCAGGCTCAGGCTGAGATTGTAGAACTCCGGGCTAACAAAAACGCGTTCATCGAAAAGTACTTGGCCTCGGAGGAGTATCAGGAATTAATCCTTCAGCACGACGATTTCCTCTTTCCTGCCAACTACACGATTGGATGGAACGAGGCGCTGAAGGCGGTGCTGGAGAAACATCAGGGTCTGTTTGACCCTAAGGTGGACTTCCAAAGTCCTCAATCAGCCGAAGCTCTAAAGCGGTTGATTGTGACTCAGGAGGAGGAAACCGAGGGGAACCACAGTCCTGATGTAAGGCAGAAAAGGGCTCGCAAGCCTAGCCTTACTTTATCTCCTCAGTAGGCCATTCACGAGACGACTCCTCAAAAGCCAACAGAGGAAAGATCTTTCAAAGAGGAAGAATCAAGTGAAGACGAAGAGGATTCGTCTTCGTCTAGCGGGGAGGAGTCTTCGGAGGAGGAGGAAGTGTCTACGTAGTTAGGTTTTTCATTTCTTTTACTTATATTGGCCCTAGTGGCTTTGTAAAACATTTGGCCCTCGGGCTTTTATTTATACAATCGTGTTTTTTCACATTTCTGTATTTTTATTTTCTGCCTTTGTTTTGCTTGTTTTTTGTGTTTAACTTGAACATAAATAACAAATACTTGCGAGGCTTGTAAAAAACATAGTGAAAATGACCAATTTTATGTAAGGATAAAACAGAAAACATTTCTTGAAACTTATCAAGTTTTCAAATGTAAGGTATTAAAAACATGTCATGCCTTTGAGACTAATAAACCGATACTTAAACGTTTTTAAAATTTAAAATTGAAAACTTAAACATAATAAACTCTTAAGTTGGCTGCATTCCAGCTTTTGGGATTTCGATTCCTTCAAGGGTTTGGAGCTTATACGCGCCCTGCCATGTGACTTTTTTCACTTGGTATATATGGTCCTTCCTAGTTCGGAGTTAACTTTCCCTTCGGACCTACTCCAGATGCCTCGATCTTTTGCAGGACTAAGTCTCCTTTGTGGAAGAACCTTTCATTCACTCTAAGGTTGTAGTAGAATGAAGCTTTCTTCTAGTTTGCCACTATTATGGCATTGGCTTTGTCGCGCAGCTCATCTATCAGGTTTAAAGCCAACCTCATTCCTTCCTCATTGGCGTCAATCTGGAACTCTTGCACTCTCGGTGATGTCTGAGTAATTTCGATGGGCATAACTACCTCAGCCCCGTAGGCTAGTTGGAATGGTGTATCACCTGTTGAAGTTCTCCAAGTAGTTCTGTATTCCTATATGATTGGAAGCAATTCGTTAACCCAAGTCCCTTGGGAGCGTTCAATCCTCTTCTTAAGTCCATCCAGGATAATTCTGTTGGCCACTTCGGCTTGTCTATTTGACTGTGGATGAGCGACTGAGGTAAAGCGTAGTTCAATATTGTAGTTCCCACAGTACTCTATGAAGTCCTTGTTGTTAAACTGAGTCCCGTTGTCCATCACCAGGATTCGGGGAAACCCATACCTGCATATAACATTCTCCCAGAAGAATTAAGTCACATTCTTGGTATCAATCTTGGCCAGGGGCTTCGCTTCTATCCAGTTAGTGAAGTAGTCGATGGCGATAATGAGAAACTTCCTTTGTGCGCTGGCCATAAGAAAGGGGCCTAGAATATCCATTTCCCAGATGGCAAAGGGGAGTGGAGAGTTAATGGATGTCAGCATCTCAGGGGGCTACCTAACGATGGGCAGAAACTTTTGGCAGCGATCACATTTTTTAACATAAGCTTTAGCATCTCTATGCATCTCAGGCGAATAGAATCCCGGTCTTATGACTTTATGAGCAAGATCCCTGCTTCCAAGGTGTTGCCCACATAAACCTTCATGAACTTCCTTTAGGGAAGCTTCAGCCTCGTGGGGTCTCAAACACTTCAAGTATGGTATCAGGAATGATTTCTTATAAATCATTCCCTCTATGAGGGCATACTTCAAGGCTCTTACTGATAGGTTGTGTGCCTCCATAGGGTCAGTTGGTGTCTTTCCCGTCTCCAAGTAGAGCTTGATGGGATCCATCTAACATGATCCTAGCCTAATTGGGGCTACTAGTTTAGCGTTAATGCTCGGGGTCTTCAAGACTTGGAAATAAACACTGTCAGAACAACTATCACTCTCTGATGATACAAACTTAGATAAGGCATCGACCATCACATTCTCTTCTCTCGGAATATACTCAAAGTGACATTCTTCAAATTGCATAGCTTGAGCCTTAATAATTCTCAAATACTTTACCATGGTCTCTTCTCGGGCCATAAACTCCCCATTTACATGAGAGATTACTAGCCTTGAATCGCCACATATCTTCAACTTGTTCACCTTCAGGGTTCTGGCCAGACCAAGTCTAGCTATCAAAGCTTCATATTCTGCTTCGTTGTTTGTAGTAGAGAAATCCAACTCGATTGCATACTCGACAACAAACCCATCAGGGCTTTGCAAAACTAAGTCAGTTCCGCTAGTGCTCATTTTTGAAGCTCCGTCAAAAAAGAGTAGCCAGTATTCTTTGAGTTCCTCCTCTTTTTCCTTGTTCTTTCTAGTTTCTTTATCCTCTTCCTTCCCCCCGACTTCTTGGTTGGGAATGGTACATTTAACCACGAAGTCCGCCAAAGCTTAAGCTTTGATCACGTCTTTGGCTTGTACTTTATTTCGAACTCTCCAAGCTCAATAGCCCATTTAATTAGCCTCTCATTGGCCTTGGGGCTATGCAGTATGTTTCTCAGGGGATGGTCTGTCAAGACTTCAATAACATGTGCTTGGAAGTACGGGCGTAGCTTTCTTGAAGCCATTATCAATGCTAAGACAAACTTCTCAACATTTGAGTAGTTCAGCTCTACTCCATGCAGAATCTTGTTGACATAGTAAATAGGTTTTTGAATCTTTGTTCTTCTTTCACAAGAAAGGCGCTCAAGGCTGAACCAGAGATAGCAAGGCACATGTATAACACTTCTTTTGGTTTCGGTTTGGCAAGCAAGGGTGGCTCAACCATATATTTCTTCAGCTCTTCAAAAGATGCTTGACTCTCGTCATTCCATTCGAACTTTTTGACCTTCTTCAGGGACTTTGAAGAATAGTAGGCATTTTTCTCCTGACTTGGATATGAAGCGCCCCAGGGCTTCTATCCTTCTTGTGAGCTTTTGGATATCTTTTACTTTCGTGAGGGGCTCCATGTCCAAGATTTCTTGAATCATATCGGGATTGGCCTCAATGCCTCTTTTGGAGACCGTCAGGCCTAAAAATTTCCCAGAACCTACACCAAAGGCACATTTGGCCGGGTTCAACATTATCTTGTTGGTTCTCAGAACTTCAAATGCCTCCTTCAGGTGCTCAAGGTGATCGGCCTTATCTAGGCTTTTGACTAACATGTCATCGACGTAGACCTCCATAGTTTTACCAATGAAGTGCTTGAAGATTTTATTTACAAGCCTTTGATACGCGGCTCCTGCATTCTTAAGTCCAAAAGCCATGACCAGATAACAAAAAACACCAAAGTTAGTGATGAATGATACCTTAGGAATGTCATTGGGATGCATTTTAATCTGGTTGTAGCCACTAAAGCCATCCATGAAGCTAAGCATCTCGTGCCCAGCCGTGGCATCTATCAACGTGTCTATCATTGATAAGGGGAAACAGTCCTTAGGACAGGCATCATTCAAATCTGTGAAGTTCATGCACATTCCCCACTTTCCATTGCTCTTCCTGACCATCACAGGGTTAGCTAGCCATTCAGGAAATTGAATTTCTTCAATAAATCTGGCTTTCAACAATTTCTTTACTTCCTGCTTAATTGCATCATGTCTTTTAGGAGCAAAGCTTCTTTACTTCTACTTGACTGTTGTTCTTCCAAGATTCACATTCAATTGATGCGTTATAAGTTCGGGGTCTATCCCTGGTATGTCGGCTGTTGTCCAAACAAAGACATCCATGTTATCTTGCAAGAATTGAACCAGTTATTATTTCAGGTCCTTTAGGAGTGAAGTCCCCACATATGTGACCTTCTCATGATTTAGAGGATCCAGAGGAGCGGGCTCCGAGTCCTCTACGGGCTTACCCCTCCTTTCTTCTTGATCCCTGACATCAATGTCTTCAATAGGGAGGACCTGCCCCACAGTGCCACTAGGCTTTAAGGCGGCCACATAACAACTCCTAGCCATTTTTTGATCTCATTTCTCTTCTCATACTCCATTCATAGTCGGGAATTTGAGTTTCAGATGGTATGTAGAGGCTATTGCCTTAAAAGCATGCATCTCAGTCCTCCCAAGGATCGCATTGTAGGTGGTGCTTGCCTTGATAAATAGGAAATTCAGCATTTGAGTGGACTGTTGGGGTTCTTCACCCATAATCATGGGTAATTGCATAATTCCCTCTATCCGAGATTCCACTCCATTGAAACCAAAGATAGGCATGTTGGAGAGGGTCAGTTGTGAATCATTATACCCCATTTTAACAAAGGTTTCATAAAATAGGATGTCTACAGACGATCCACCGTCTACTAAGACTCTTTTCACCGGAGAGTTCCCTATGATAGGGGTGATTACCAAGGGATCATCGTGGGAGAACCTTACCCCTTCTAAATCAGAATCAACAAACGACAAAGAGACCTCTGTCATTTCTCTCTTAGGAGGTTCTCCTACGATGCTCATTACCTCTCAGGCATATGCCTTCCTGGAGTTTCAGGAGTTACCTGCTGCGGTTGGTCCTCCTTGGTGTACTTTTCCAATTTTCATCTTTTAATCAGAAACTCTATCTCATCTTTCAACTGACGGCAGTCATCAGTGTCGTGTCCCACATCCCAATGGAACCGGCAGTACGCGTTCTTATTTCATTTTTCAGGATCAGTCCTTAGTGGCTTCAGTCATCGAAAGTCTTTTCCCTTCTCAATGTCCATCAATATTTGGCTATGGGCAGTGTTTATCCTTGCTTACTTGGTGAACCTAGATCCTCCTTTCTTCTTGGAGTCATTAACATCATCGTTCTTTGCATACTTGTATCGATAATATACTCAGTATCGCTGGGTCACTTCTTAGAATAGGTGTTCGAGGCTTGAAACCATTGGGCTTTCCTCATACTTTCCTCGACCTTGATATACTTTTCAGCTCTCTCCTGGAGATCGTTCATAC